>OY754335.1:104193970-105443970 GCA_963573305.1 Pyrrhosoma nymphula | reverse complement strand
TGTTAATTGCAAACATTTCTAAGGAATGAGTTATTAAAATATTTTGTCACTGATCAATTTCATGTATACCTGCTTATTCATGAGATTCGTAGCACTCAGTCAGTCGCGATAAGTAACCCAAGGTCGTAAATTACAGCATAGCAATAGCTAAGTGGTTTAAAAAAGGTAAAGAATGCATGAGATTATCATTTTTTTGGGTGCATATCATTATGCGATTGGGGGTTCTCGAGGACAAGTTTTATCACGTAATGGTAACCGCATTGAAACTGGCCGTGCGTGACCCGTAATGGCAACTCATGGCTTCGAATCCCGGCCAATTTCGTTGTTTTGACGTGTATAGGTACGTCTTTAACTTAAGTCGTCCAATGACAGTCCGCTACCAGGATGCAAACGGCGACGTAACGTTTTCAGGGTCATCAATTACGACGCTTTAACTATATGAATAATTATACGATTGAAATAAATTTGGTCTCGTTCACGGGGAAGAGACAACAATGCGAGCATGGTCTTGAGTTGACACTGCGCATGCGCAAAGCGCAGGTTCGGTCTCGCGGTGACTGCTGGCCATTTTTGTCGTGGGAGAAAGTTTCCGCGCGGTACACCTCGCGACTATGATGTGCTAGCACTGATTTTGAAGCTAAACGATATATCTCACCTGTGTGTGACTATTTAAGCAAGGGAATCGACTTTGGAAGACATTTAAAGACAAAAGAAAAGTAAGTGATGTAATTTCAAATCAAATATCATATGTCGACCCTTGTTCGTCGAAAATCCCGGCAGAACGAGCGAAATGGCTTCGGGAAATTAAAACAAAATACCTACGCAGGCGCTGCAAACGATGGCGTAAGCATCACTTTAAGTATTGGGATGATGCCAAAGTTCGTTTTGCGTTTTTTTGGCTTGACAAACTTGGCTTGACGACTTTTTCAACTCCAAACCAACAGATTTCTCCAGACGAAGAATCGAAAAAAATACCTCCACGTTTGGAGATTATCGCAGATAATGGTGTAGAATAGGTATTTTTGATTAATTTCTCATCTTTGATGCTGTAGCGCTATCGGGAGAAGAGAGTAGATTTTCTCGCCGATAACACTCGTAAAAACACAAACTCTTCCCAAGCTCGGGTGAGATAAATGAGGAAAACACAAGTATTATCAATCATAAACTTAACTTATCAATATATTTTACAAATCACAAATAGAACCAAACCAATTACAAGAATTTACCCAGAGGTCGAGTGCCAGGCGACCGTGATGAAAGTTTCCAGTCGGAAAATAATTTAAGTTTAACAAGTACGAGAGGTTGAGCTTCTCTCTTAAGTACAAAAGTGACTAAGTCAGCAGGCTCACACAACGGTGTTAACCGGTCGCCGTCTCGGAAGCAATAGAGGGCGAGCCCAGCCATGAGTCAGCTGAGGAGGGGGTCTGTCGACAAGGACGAAGGTGGAATGGGTAAGGTCAGGAGGTTGGCGATTGGTAGCCTTGGAGGGGAGGAAATAATGGGATGGGTGATAGATAGGGTGGCAGTTTTTAATTGGTGCGCCAGGAACTGTTTTCTGGCTTCGGCCGCAGGATACAGGATCACAGCCTTTGTGCCTTGGTCAGGATGACCGCATTTTTTGTATCATTCCTCACTTTACTGGCTATATAAACGATGCAGGACCTGGCGAGGGAAAGGCTCGGCTAAAGGCGCGGCTAAAGGCGTGGCTGAAGGCGTGGCAGAAGTCGTGGCAGAAGTCGCTGGCAGGAGTCGCTGCATTTTGTAGTCGTAGGCATTTTGGCCGTCGTTGGCGCACATGTCGTTAGCGCGCATGTCGTTTGGGCAAGTCCTTCGGCTAAGTCCGGAGGATAAACAGTCCGCAGAGGGGAAACTGTCCAAAGAGGGGAATTGCCCAAAAAAAGAGGGGGGGAAATGCCACAATGCTAATAATCTCAAATCAAATCTCATATAACTACCAAAATACGCTGCGCACTTATAAATCAACCTAATGTTATTACTCGAAAACACAGACGTAGGCATGCACCTAAAACCCACGGCCATGTCTCCAATATAGCCACACCCGAATTATTTCCCTCATTGTCTTAGTTTTCCTTATAATGTTTACAGATGCAATCTCTTCCTCTTCTACGCAGATGAGTAGGCAGTCCAAGAACTCTCCATCAATGCTACACCGCAGCAATTGCTTCGATAGAATATTCGGAATATGTTACAACCAATGAATAATACTTCAGGGACATTCCATGGTGACCAACGTAACATTTTAGCAAATTGTATGCCTTATTTTAATTACATTCATACAAAATCCTGTGCATTTATGCAGTTTTTCTTACCACAATGCATTTGACACTTGCTATAGTAAATAAGGAATGTGAAGATTAGCAATATTTTGGGCCAAATTTAAAAAAAATATCATTTATTAAACACTGTGACCAATGTAACAAAAATTATACCTGAACATTAGTTACTAGAGTTTAATTGCATATTACTATGAAAGTTTATCACTTTAACACAATTAAAAAAAATATATTTGGAGTGTATGGTTTTCTAAGCAAATATGCATAGTCACACAAAACAATTTCTTGCCATTCTTATTCAAATAATTTCAACAAAAAAATTTGGGTTGTGACCAACGTAACCGTGACCAACGTAACTTATGATTTTCCATTGAGAAAGTAACAGGTTTGTGTCAATTACTAGTGCTGCATTTTGAATTTCTTGTATGCTAAGGTGATAACTTTTCTTCAGATTCAGAATCAGCAGGAAATTCTCTTAAAAATTACATATTTTGGTTTCTTTAAAATTAAAAAAAAGCGTGAGGTTGATATTACCATGGAATGTCCCTTTACGAGTCTGTTTTCAATTCTCAGAAACCGCCTAAAACTGCGGGTCACCATGGAAACTGGAATCGTATTACGGGGGATACCATATCGGTGCAAACTGAACGCCTCTTTATTGCTGTGAACAACGTGCCGTAAAACATTTTTCCACTTCGCCCATAAACAGTTAATCTGCGCAAAGTCATGAGTCGAGGCTGGTCATTCGGAGGATGCCCACCTCCTTTAAGGGTAGCGGGTTCGATACTCGCCCGAAGCACGGTCGTTTAACCATCGCATGCTGTTTATGGCCGCTGAGATTTTCGATGTGCGAAATGACTGCGAAGCCAATTGGAGCACCGACAGCGCCGACCACCATATAGTACCCCTTTCCTTCATCTATCTTGTAATTCCACTCCACTCCAATTTCAAAAGGAAGCCGGATTCCGATTTGTGAAGATCTTTATGATGGCAATGAAGCAATCTTAATGGCATCTCCTGGCGGAACTAGACATTAAAAGTCTTTTTTATCTCTTTTTTGCGCGGGCGTCTTAAGACTTTCGGCGTAAAAGGATGATTTTTTGGTGCAATTCCTCGGTGAGCGGTGATTGGTTGCATGCTGATGTTAATTTTTTCATCCAATGTTGACGAATGTATAGTGTAGTTGTGTTTTTACTTCATAAATGAGACTTAATAGAGAATAAATTTCAGTTGGAAGTCATCGCCAATCTTTTCCGATTTTATTGTTCATTTTGATGCAGAGCCTGCGATAAAAATTGCGTGCACATAAATATTTTGCTAGTAATTCATTCGCGGTTGACGTAAGAGGTAGTGGTGGAACTATAAGAACACAACAGTTTCATTGCAACTGTTTCGCAACCTAAACCGTTTCCAAAAGAAACAGTTCCGCGAAACACCCTGTTGCGGACAACAGCTAGAGGCACACCAAACTACAGGCGATCGAACGGCGCTTTTAGAACAGGGCTGGCAGTTCTGCATTTTATGTAATAAGAAATATTTCACTTAAATAAAGTATTAGTTTCATTTGTATTCTTGAGGGATAGGTATCTCACAGTTAAAATTCTATCTGCAACGATGGGCGGGCATGTGCTGGCTGAATAAACCAGTAACCACCTGCGACGGGTTAAAATCCAACCTATTGTAGCTTTATAACCGCAACGCAGCCACACGTGCGGTGCAACTGGAGCAGAATGGAAGAAGAAACAGTCAGCTTCAGCTTCATCAGTTGCCGCTGCACAGCACAGAGCGCAACAGCGCAGCTGCGGCACGATCACGAAGCTAACCTGTTGTTTGCAACAGTTATTTAAAACAGTTGTCTGACCGAAACAGTTGCGGCTGCAGCCGTTTCATTCCAGCAACACGTTTTTCCACCACTAGTAAGAGGCTTTCACGCAATAAAATAGGTATACTCATTCATCGTGTTACTTGCCCGGTAGCACAGACAATATGCCATTCGTACGATGCTAAATAGTCAGAGAAAAAAAAACATTTTCAATCTCACTACTTCACTAAATATTTCAACATGTATCTACATCTACAAAATACCCTGCAAGCCACCTCAGGGGTGTGTGGCAGGGGGTGAGTATTCACCAACATGCATTGCACTATACCCTAAAGTTAGTAAACTACGACTAATTATACATTAACATAAATCGCTAATGCTTTTCACGAGGCGAAGCCTCACAAGCATGCGCTACTACACTACAGATATTATCACAATGGAGAGGGACCATTAATATGTATGTATTTTGCAAGTAAACAAATGGACAGATACTCAAGACGTATGTAGAAAACATGCACGGCGTGCTGTTAGTATTAGGTAAAAGATAAGGATACAAGTATTAGGGAGTACTACTACCACTAAGAGCTACATTATAAAAGATAAAAGTCTCATTGGCAGCTGTTATGGTCCCTTATCGTTCGTGGGAAATATGTACACCGTAATAACTACCTAATAAAAAGGCTCACTGTTTATGAAATAATGATGCCTAAAAAATAAAACTTACAACATCAGCATTAATCCGCGATAATTTCACATCGCAAACTTAATGGGAAATGGCTCAAGCACTCACCAGCATGAACCAGGGTATAAATAGCTGAGTGCGGCTACATCGGACAGATAGGCATGACTTTCGCGTGAATTCTTCTGCGTTAACGGATAGTTAATTAGTAGCGGCCGTCGATGTGCTTGCGCCGCCATTTACAGTGAACGTGGCATCAACTTTCCGACGTCCCTGAAGCCGTTTCATTTGTTCCGCCGCGGACAGAGAGGTAAGTACTTGTCGATGAATAATTAGACGCCCTTTTCGTAGAAATGCATTCCCTTCAAATTCACCATTACTCATCGGCAGTGTGATCTGACATTGAAATTTTACTCGAAAGCTGTCATCCCCAATTTTAGTAAATAAAACACTTTTCATTTGGCTATTGAAAAAAACATCGAAAACAGAAAAGCAACTGGATGGCAGAAGTGGAGATCACTAACCGAAATTCTATGCGATACCAAGATGCCAATAGAAGTCAAGGGAAATGTATATAAGAGAGCACTAAAATCAGCTCTACATTATGGGTCTCAATGCTGGACTGTGCGGCGGTTAGATGAACAACAACTCCATGTTACAGAAATGAAGATGTTACGATGGTTGGGGGTGTGACTCTTAAAGACAAAGTTAGAAACTAGCACATACAAGGAACATTCAAGGTAGCTAACATAACTGATAAACTTAGAAAAAATCGTATGTGTTGGTACGGTTATGTCATGAAGCGTAACGAGGAACATATGACAAGGAAGGTTATGAACATAGAACCACCCAAAAGAGGTCCAGGACGCCCGCCGATGACCTGGGTAGGGACCATTACTAAAGATATGAAGACAATGGACATACAACCTGAAATGACGCAGCAACGCATAGAGCGGCGAAGAAGGGCCAGAAGGGCCGACCCCAAGTGACATGGGAAATAAGCATGGGAGAAGAAGAAGATCCTTCATTTGGCTAGCCTAGACGTTCATAGACGAGATACGCGTGTGGAGCCATGATTATCGCGCTAGCTCATCATAGTCGTACGATGCACTGCGCAGAAATTTTTTCACATATCCGAAATGCGCTTCAGGCCCTTAAACCACGCTTCGTGCATTCGTGGTGCCAACTAAAGGTCGTTCTCGCGTTAAAATGTAATACCCGATTGAACTGGGCCACATTATTTTCACTCGCATAATTAGTATTCAAGTTATATTGTCGGAATATATCACCCTGTTAGCGTTACATCACGGGTTCCCTCCTGGCAGCCCATTGTCGGTCTGATTTAAAGAGATATGCAGGTCAAAAATCCAATTAATTTCGATTAAGTAGCTATAGTAAGTAATTTCGGAAGTAATTCTCGATACCAAAGAGGAAACAGAGGAGACTTTAATTGGCAGTACATTACGAAGGAACAGAAAACTTTGAGCGAGGTGAGAGTCGACTCACCACATTAATGCCACGTGAATTTTAACAGCCCTTATCTCTAACTACTTGAATTTGGAGAACGTTTATTTATCAATGGATGAGTATACTTTTAATAAACACAGTGTTGAATTTATCATTGAAAGTTAATTTGTTGGATGGGTGAGTTGATCATAAAAGGGGATTCTTGGTGGGTTTTTTTATTTTCTTTAGAAAATAGTAACTCCGACAGGCAGGAAGTGGATGTGTAATGTAACACGCCATTTTGGCCGTGTTGGCATAAGTATACGATTAAGGACGCCATTGTGTATATTTTGGGAACACGTACTACCGCGAGGCAACAATATCGTTTCTGTATTATGAAAACAACTTTAAAACAATACCGTTTCCTGTTTACGTAAACAAACTAAAACAATGCCGTCTATGTTATGAAAACAACTTTAAACAATAACATTTTCTATTTACGTAAACAAACTAAAACAACACCAGGTGTTATGAAAGCCGCCAAGGACTACCAAAAGAAAGGATCTCTCTCAAGGTAAGAAGTGATAAAGTGAAGGGTGCCTTTTGTGTGTCGGGCTGATACGGTATATAACGTCGCGTGTTTAGGACCGCGTGACAGAATAATTATTAGAACCCCTGTGATAAGGAAATTGATAGGGGGTGACAAATACAGTAATGTATGGGGGACCTACAGAATGAATTATAACATAGCGAAAATAGCACATGCCACTGGGCATGAGAAGAGATCATATATCATACGATGTACCTAGTGTTAATTTGTGAATGAATATTTTGAAACTTTCTCATGGATTACGCTTTCTGATTGCTGTTTTTTTTCTCCTTTCCTCGATTTGGTTACCATGCCTACCCTCGTAACTATGGCTTTCTATATACCTTTCACCTAGTCTACAATTTTACCTAAAGTAATTTTTGGGTGGATAAAGCATTTAGCTCATTGCTGGTGCATTCATATTTTAATGAAAAGGAGGAGGTAGCAAAATCTATATTTGCGGCGTTCGTCATTTTTTAGGCATGGGTGAATGTATTTTAAAAGAAGGAAGTTTTCCTTAAGGGATTTCCGGTCATCATAAAAGTCATAGTTCAGCGCAGAAAAATCGACATATTCCTTGAAATTTAGATATTTATTTCGTTTTTCAAACCTGTGCATCAGAGGAAATATCTACTGGGTGGGTCATCATTGGCTTAAAGATATAAACAAATAATTAACTCTTGTGGGATAATATTTTTAAGTACTTTGGGGTAATTGCTTCATTCAAGTATAATGTGCAAATATACAGCTACTTCCATGATCTTACAATAATTATCTTCGAAATAGAAGAAAGCAGGTTAAAAGCTGAACCGGATTGCTAAAGAGAAATAAATGGGTCGGGAATACATTTTCACATAAAGGATCTTTTCGGAAGATAATTTTGAATATATTTATTCGCAAAGGTAGGTATCCTCATTCGGTGCTAATTTTAGCATTGCGAAGCTGAAATAAATTACCAATTCACTTAAGCGATAATCGCAATTGCAATTTCAACATAATGGGGTAGGCACATCTTCTATGAGATATGATTACGCACTCTTGATTGTCTAAACGGAAGATTTTACGTGAAAATAGCTTCGCTGAGTCGAAAACCGCTGAGAACGTGTTCCGAACGCAGAAGGAGCGCCCTTGTGAGAGATTCCAGTTGTTCTGTCCGACAATGGGAAGCGAACAAATTTTTCAGTTGGTACACTCACTCTCAGATGCATTTCCCCAGCGCCGGAAATTTCGTGGTGCGGAGGCTCGTAAACACATTCACACGCGCACCAACACATAGACAGACAGGCACAAAACAGCCGTGCAGCGCAAAGAGAATTAGTAGTAAGAGCTTACGTCGCGTCGGCGCGCGTCGCTATCGCATTGTTGCGGACTCCATCGCGTGTATGCGCGGCAGAGTGGAAAAACATGAAAAAAATTGAAGGGGGTTGCGCCGTTCTATCGTCAACTTTTTTTAGTTCACGCACGCACCGCGTGTCGGCACGCTCTTGCAAGTGAATGGAAGGGGGGTTATCTAGCACGCACGTGCGCCAGAGTAGACTGAGAGCGGGGAGGGGGCGCAGCAGTGAGCAGAAGGCTTCCGGGAATAGCAATTCCACGTGAGGTGGGGCAAATTTTATAGCCTCGTCGCCATCGATGTGGAAGCAGACCCTCAGTCCCCCTTTTTTCAGTCCGCAGCCCCATTCGACGAAATCGTCGGACCCCATTCACCGAGCCATCCATTCTCCCTGTCTGAAACCGTTTTGGACTCGCAACTCCCAGGAGACATTTGAAAATTCCAGCGCTGCAATCCCGCGTGAAATGAATTTGCGGCGATGGAGTGTCGCGGTAGTTTTTCGTCGGCGGCGAAATTTCTGCCACGATCCTGTGCGATACCTTCTTTTTCTCACGATCGAGTGTCCATTTTTGAAAAAAAAACATGTTCTTCATCTATTTTCGTCGTTCTCAGAATTCCGTTTATTTACACATTATTTGAAGTTGTCGCTCGGTATTAAGGCAAGCACAAATGTCTCTGCTATGAATTCCGGATATTTCAATATTTAGATTAGCTTGCCGTAAAGCTCGTTCGAACTACTGAAGAGTGGTGGAATTTTCATATATTCTTCACTAAACATATCAGGTACTGCCAACCTGCCGTAATCGTAGGTGTGATCAGAGGTGTAATCTTTTCCTTCGTAATCTGTCATAATTTCCCGGATATTAGGGTTTCGTGGAGCCTTTCACTCCAATGCCAATTTCTTTGTCACCCCATTGTTCTTATAGCTTCATCACTGATTCTCGTAATCCTGTCCGTTTCTCATTTGTAGATATAACTGGGAGGAAAGGACAATTTTGGTCTTTACTAAAATTACAAAGGTTAGTAGTTTGGATGGGGCAATCTTTAAGTAACGTTGTATTGTTGGAGAGAAATTCGCGGTGGAGTTACCTTGCTCGCAACGAAAAGCACCATGGCATATGGAGTTTAATTTATCCTATAGACGGAGCAACGAACAGAAATTGCTCTCCACAAGACAGCCGGGTAGTGTTCGGAATTCGACTGCAATATCTCCGCCTCTGCCGGAATTGGTACGGGGCCCTTCGGGATAGGAAGTCAGCATACTTACTAGCCACCACGCCAAACTAAATCTTATCATTTATTATTCATTGTGTCTTTTTGGTAACTTTTATTCTCGACAGCATGAAAATATATTTTTTTATCAAATTATTGAAAGTTACTATTTGTTCTGTGGAAGAGAGAATCTGACGGCAGACATTACGCATCAGGTACATGAAAGGTACTCGAACGACTGCCATCGTCCACTTGCGTTGTAAGCGGCATGACGTGGGACGGAAGAGGTTCAACGGACATCAAACGAAGAATAGTTCAAGCCTGCTAAGCATTCATGGTGAACAAACAGCATATTTGCTAAAATAAATCAGGATTACCAATATTGAAGAATTACCTGAAAACATTCGTGTGGTGTGTTGCGCTACATGGATGACTCATGAAAAATTGGAAATCTGGAACTCAGGAGAAAAAAGTCTTTCGAAACTTGCTGGTGCTGGAGGCAGATGATGATCAAATGACCGGATAGGAATGGAAACGAGGAAGTTCACAGATGAATAGGGGAAGAGAAAACCATTTAGAGGACTAACAAGAAGGCAAGGTCCAGATGATGGATAGGCCACACTTTTGATACGCTAAAAATTTTTCAAAGAATATAGTAAATGAGAGTCCCATGAGGAAGAGACGAGAGACAAATGCATGTGCCAACTAAAACGGGATATCAAAGAGAAGAGCTAAAACGGCACAAAGGAGTCAACATAAGGGGACAGTTAAGAATAGTCAGTTGTGATGAACGACCGATGAAGTCATCGTTGTATAAGTGTTGGAATGGTAATATTTGTTTCATATTTTCTGTTCCATGTATTGATATTGTTGGATTATTTATTCTAATGGGATGAAATCCCATTTTATTCTAATTTAAAAAAATATGGTTATTTGCTATAGAAACTCCAGGTGAGTTTTTTTGTCTGGTTAATACTCACTATATACTGTATGCACTACAGGTTGAGATTAGACAAAAAAAATTATATTTTTATTTATATATGTATGTTACGTATCTAGTCTCAGTTTATCTATTTTTTTCAATTATACGCAATGTATATTGTTTTGAGGTATCCCAATTACAGGCAATGCCTAAAAGGGATTCCTAATTTATCATTTTTCATTTGAAATTTAATGGTAAAAAAATGCCGCTATTTAAAGCATCTGAGCGTTCCGCACGCATAATATCTTGAGCTAAGCATACTTTCTTACCCCTCTTTATCCCTGCTTACTATTCCCTCTTCCCAGCATTCTACACCCCCTCCAATAAAGGGCTCCAATATCCCTTCGTATCTAATCACTTGTTTGTTCTCCCTGCTCTAACACCGCCTAATATCCTCTAACAACATCCTTTCCTCACTGACCATGCCAAATACTTCCTCGTTTGTCTTCCTTTCCGTCCATTTGACCTTCTCCTCTCTAATATCACAAATGCAACCAGTATTTTTTCATTCCCTATCCCGAAGATCAGCGTTTAGATCCACAAAACGAACCTAAAATCTTCAAATAAAATTATTTTTGTTTGTGGAAATTGCTTTTTGCTACATTCCTATAATTTCCTCGTACGTTTTCAAGTTATACCGATAAATGGTTGGAAAATGCTGGATTTGTTGGGATTCTCCTTTCTTCCCAAAATAGGTATCTATATAAAATTTACTTGGTAGCCAACGCTGCTTTTTTGCGATACAGCTGCCAATGCTGAGAAAATCGAAGTTGAAACAAACAAAACATTTCCTTGATAGCCAATTAATTATTCGTATAATAGGTACTTTTAAAAAGAAAGCTGAAAGCCCACTATGAACACTTTGCTGACTTATGTGTATTCAAATCCTCAATGTTGCCAAGACATTTTCAGCAAATTCACACGATAAACATTAAATTAAATACACGTAGTTACGGAGTGAGTCAAAGGCTATCACAGTTAAACAAAACCATTGGCTATCTTACTCGAAAGTTACGAAATATTAGTATTATCGTTTGTAAAATTATAGTGGGACGCCGATACCTACTTAACTCGCTTGGACCACTATTAAAAAAACCAGGCTTGCGTTTATCTATCATCAATTTGTAACTCAAACGAAGCGTAACGTCGATTTTAATTTTTTCTTTCGAGATATGCCAGCTAAAAATGTCAAAGGAAATGTCTATCGCATTGAATCTGTTCGAGTAAGGAATTGCGCACAATAATTTCTTGTATATCCATTCTTGAAATTTATAGTAAAAGTTTTAGCCAAACATGTATTTTTGGTCAATTTCTTCACCGGATTTTCGGTCAGATTTTGGTCGACTTTTTGCAAAAGTGTTCAACCAGAGGCTTTTAATGCACACCACAAAAAAAATTAAATTTTACATTTCGAAACAATTTTGGTGAGTGATTTGCATATAAATATAATATTTAAAATGATAAAATATATATTGAGGTAGTTTGAGTGAGATATGAATTTATATAAAATTCAATGAAGTTGGCCTTATCATAAAGAAAAATACCTCTTCTTTTCATTTATAACAAAGGATCAGCCACTTACCATTATACTTTACAAGTAATTTGACAAAGAAGCTTACCATTTTCCATAAGAAATTATACGGGTATGCACGCCAGAGAGACTGTATTTAAAAAATGAGGAATTTCCAACGTATAGGTCTCGTCAGAAATTTAACAGTTAGCATGTTTTTTCAATTCTCAACTACTTTTAAAATTAAATGAATTACTCACCGCAGAAATTTTTACAGTATCGCAAATAAATTAGAGGTTGTGGAGATAATGTTTCCGTTCGGCATGAAAAAAAGGGTCAAATTAAAAACTTACATTTAAATAAATATTTAATTGCTGAGAATTTCAGCCATATAAAAGCAATATTTTTGTATCATAAATACTGTAATATGTATTTACCTACTTGATGCTTCTTACAGCTGCTGAAATCAAAAAATAAAATTCGAATATGGTCCTAATAAAACTAGGGAAAATGTCGCATTAAAAAACCACATTAAGGAGGAATGAGCGGTATTTGTGAGTCATTGAGAGCACATTTTAGTAATTTTTCAAGCCGAAAAAATATTCCTGGATCAAATTTCACTTGAATGCATCTGTTTATACGATAAAAATCACTAGTAATATCAAGTAAATGATGCAAGAATTATATTTTAAAATTTTCGCCTTAATTGAAGCATTGTTATTACTTGGATTTTCGGTGCGGAATACGAAATTAATGCGAAAATAGTATCTAAATACGCTTATTTTACTCGAAATTATACCCCGATATTTCTAAGCATCCAATATAAATATAATTATTTTGCGCTTAGGAGAAAATGTAAGCATATTTAATCCAATTATTTATATATTATATTATCCAATTATCCAATTAATCCAATTATTTATATATGCCCGAAACGTACAGTAAGTCTTCTCTCTTTTTACTTTTTTCGCACAAATACGTATATTAACAAAAATCCCTCCAACTGCCGTAAGGTAGTTTGTGCGAAACATCACCAACTAAATTTTGATGAATTTTACCTCATTTTAAAGAAAAAAACTCTTATTTTGAATTATATCAAAATATTTACCCCTTCCCAAACAACTTTTCGAGCAATTTAACTAAAATTATATGCTGTTTTACATGGGATAGATTACGGCTGTGCGCTCCAGAAGGAGAATACTGAAATAATTAGGAAATTCGAACACCTAGATTTTGTCAAAAAAGGAACGGTGTTTAGTTTTTATGATTTTAAAACTATTAACAAAATAATGAATAAAAAACACCGTGTTATTGCGGCTGTGCGCTCCAGAGGGAGAATATTGAAAAAATTATGAATTTCTAACGCCTAGATTTTGTCAAAAAACTAACGGTGGGTAGTTTGTATTCATTAAAAGTAATCAATTAGTCACAGCAATAATTTTTTACAGAATTGAAAGGAACCTTATGTTTTGTAGGCATTTTCACCGTTCGGTGTGATAGATAGATAGATAGTAATTGGGGGGGCCTTCGTCAGGAGCCCGGGCACTTAGACCTTTCTTGGTCCATTGTGCCAACCCCATGCCTGTCTGCCACTTGCAGACAGGGGACAAGAGCACCTCGGTAGAGGTATGGAGGATTGGCCTCCCCCTACCTCACCCCAGTACCAGGTATAGAGGATGTCCTTCCTCCAACCACCGTTCGGTGTGAAAAAATATTCAAGTTAGAGACTTATGCAGCTTTATTTATTTAATTGCTGAGAATTTTTGTCATACATATAACGATATTTTTGCGCCAATAATATTGCAATGTTAGTTTCATACTTTCTTATAGACGCTGAAATTAAAAAATAAAATTCGAATGTGGTGTCCATTATGACTAGGGAAATATCTCGCTCAAACTACCTTAAACGGTGGCGCACATAAATCCCATTTTCAGTCGTGAAAATCTCTCCCCGATCCAGTCTCCACCTCGGTCGGCCCACAATCAAGTCGTGACCCGGCCGCCCGCTTATGTATACCCCGCGGGGGCGGAGGGAGCGGTGGGGGCAAGGAGGGGGGGGGGGGGCCTCGATACATTCCAACAGCCCCCAAGGCCGCCAAGCAGACCTGTGCGCGAATAAGGGGTTGGTTTAAAGTCGGCGGGAGGGGAGGGATATGTGTGAACAGAGTCCTCTGTATTGTCGATAATACACTACATAGTTGTGTCGTCGCATTCCGCCATTTTTCTTCAGAGCACATCTTGCTTACTGTGTGAAAGTGAAGGCGGTAGGCAGTCGCTCTGCAGGATTTTCGTTTTTTTGCAGAAGAAATAAAGCAAAATGATTGGTTGCCCTGCTCCTAACTGCTCTAATAGCACTGAGAAAGGGTCTTTATTTCAAGCGGTTTACCTTGAGCGGCCATTTTTATAATGTTGCGCGAGCCCATTTTTGCGTTTGTAAATTTACACGTAAAAGTCCATTTCTATTAAAGTATTTATCCTAGAAGGATGAAACAAAAATAATTTTGTTTGAAATTTCTCAAGGTAAAAAATAAGGGAAAAAACTCTATGAGGGAGTAGTGTTGATAACGGCCATCCAGAGGACTATGTGTGTGAAGGCACAGCAGCACTATGGGGAGGGAGCGGAGTTGAGGGGAACTATATAAGAGTGGTGATGGCAGCAAACCATACACGCAGTGCATCGCAAGAGGAAATGGAAATTTAGTTTGCGTCCCGTCTCCCAGATGGAGACAGCTTAATCAACCGCGACCCCCCTCACACAGAGTGCCTTCCGGTCGTTCGTTTACCATCGCATTAAACGGGTTCGTCCGCGTCCTTGTTCGTCAACTATTTTTCCGATTTATTTCGCGAACTTATTCCATGTGTCCGTATTTTTTAATACAAAACGAACGAATATTTGACCACTCTTCCCCGAACATGTATTTTAACAATTCTATTATGAAAAGGAAGCGAGATGTTTTATTTTTTATGATTAAACCTCAAGTTATAAATAACATGTGTCGCGTTACCACCGTGACGACGTTTATCATTTAAAGTAAACGAAGCTTATCCCCTCAATAACCAAGAGTGTTACGGCTTGCGCAGCAAGACGTTTTTTATTTTAGATACTTTTAAGCCACATATGTATTAGGGATGGGCAAGTAAAAAAAATATATCGTATCAATATTTAAAACATTTATCGATAGTTATCGAGCCAAAATTCTCGATATTTTGATATATCGATAATTTTGCCAACAAAATGTATAAAAAATGTTGAAGTAAAATTTGGAAAATTATGGACATGTAGAAGTAATAAAAAAATTTTTTATTTTTACAATCAATTTTAATCGATCAATCAAACCGTTTTCCCATTCGCCTATGTTCTAAGCGAATATCATCACTTATTTTCGTTATAGCACTAGACACTGCAGCTGGAGAAACAACTTTACAACGGTGACGTGCTAAACAAATATATCGAATTTGATACTCGGAAAAAAAATCAATTTTTGATATATCGACATGAAAAATATCGACGATATTTATCGATAGATTTAAAAAAATATATCGAGTTTTTGATGTATCGATATTTTTTGCCCAAGCCTAATATGTATAAGTACCTGAGGATGATGCATTAGCATCGAAACGCGATATGCGGGAAATAAAATAGCTGTGGAAAAGTACAAAAGTTGTTGTTCTTATTACCACTAGAAGCCTTAAAAAAAAACCTCTGTAGCAGATACGTCTACTCGCACCACAATCACGTACCCAAACTATTGGCGGGAGTCAATGTAGCCGGTGCTTGCATGGGGGCCATATCAGCATCATCCTGGATACGAGGCTACAACTCAAATGCCATAAGAATGTATTTGTGTTGAAATGTGTTACTGAGGGGAACTATCATTAAGACATTCCCATACATGAACTGACGTTCGCTCAGAAAGCCATCTGGTCATCGAGCCAAAGAACACGATGGACTTAAGTAATTAGCTCTACGCACGAGATTAAGACTGGCGCAATCGAGGGTATTTCATACAGCATTCATAGCTGTCTTTCTTAAAGACAATTGATTACCTGTAATGATTTCTTCGATGATAGTATGACTGATACTTTGTTGAAGGGTCTAAATCATTACGCAGTATTTTATTTTCGACTCTAGGCAATTTATCTCGTCAGAAGGAAAAATGAACCTTTCACAAAGGAGCCATAAGTTATTTAGTATTAGAAATGTTAATTAGTGCGTGTACGTACTACTGTAGTCACTATGGGTCGCTGTAAATGATCCCACGGACAACTACTTCCTGTAAGAGCAACGTGTAGATCCCGGATGAGTATTAACTGCTGTCATTATTCTTTTGCTTCACGAAATCTATTCGAAGCTCGTGATGTGATCGAACCACTTAATTTCGGTCGGAAGTGGGACATGGAATGGATATAACGAGGGAAGTGACAATCCATTCCTCTTCTCACTAAAATGGACTCTGCACAAGGACGAAGGGAAGCAAGAATTAGTAGATATACCTATCCATCCAAACCTATCTCTCTGATTAGGTGGTTTGTTTCCGATTATAATCCTCTAGAATCGATTTGGTTAGTTGGCTACGAGTGCTGGCTGCCAATACAGAGGACATTGGGTCGAATATTGGCATTGGTGTAGAATTTCCACTGTAATCTCGATTCCTACTTGAGAGCTATGTCGAGGGCACTTCAAGAACTATACTCCGTCCGTCCGCCCGATAAGTCAATAAAATGCGGGTGCCTTTCGTTAATGAGTGATAGGCTATTGATGACTCCGCCCTCCTTAAACAACGTTGCCATCGTCCATTTTCAAAGGAGTTTCACCGCGACTGTGTGAATCTAATTAAATGCCCAACTGCACCTTTACTTCTATATTGTTTTAGTAAAATTGATTTTACTCATGACATGTCTTATGCATAAATATTAAAATTAAGATACAAAATATGCAGATTATGTAGTCAAATAACACATTTTTCGGGGAAAGTTAACTACTTCATCGCCATTTCCATTTTAATAACGTATTTTTACTACAGCTGTAGTATACATTTGCTCAAAGCTCGAAAAATATGCCCAGCAGATAACTGTAATGCATTACCATCACATTACCAGGGAGAATTGTTTTGATAATAACAGTTTTTCGTGAAAATGGCATTTATAGCAGAATTAATTTCCAAACCTTCAGTCATTCTTGGATTAATTATCATACAATTTCAGGTTCAACTTGCGAAAAAAGAGAGCATAACGACTGTCAGGAAAGTTTATTCTTTCCTGACAGTCATGAAGGAGTTCCATCAAGTTACGCCTGAAACCATTGAATTTATTAAGAGCATAACGATTTTGGATTTTTATTATATCAAAAAAGAGGGCACGTTTTTTCTATTAGTGGTCAGAATATGAATTAAATGACGACGTGATGGAATCACCCTACCCTAGTTGTCCTTAAAAGCTTAAGTAATCAGTAATCGTAGGTAATGTGAATACCTGTTCCCTGTCTGGTGCGTAAATCAATAGTACATCCGCTCCCACGCCGCTGGATTCCGTTGTAAAATATCCTCCCCCGTTAAGAGTCAAACCCATGGACCTCGGGTTAGGACGCCGCCGCGCCGGTATTCGTGGCAGCACGCCAAAGCGGTCCCCTCATAAAAAACAGTGTTCGACGAGGGCATAAATATTTCAAGATCTTCCCATCATTCATGCATGCATTCGTGTACTTTCCTCCCGCGAAGAGGTGAGATGCCTACCGTTACATCCGTTGGAATCAACAACCTATTTTGCTCTTTTCCGGTCTCTTGAACTGAAACCGGTCCGTGCTCTCCGATCGGCAACGGTTGCCCGTCTTCATTGCACTCCCTACTCTTCAAACTTTGGCCGGACGTCGATCGTTTGGCTCGAGAGTGTCGAGGTCGGGAGAACTGCAGGGACTGACTTAAGTCCTGGTTACACGGTACATTAGAATGTACAAGTTTCTGTACATTTGTGTGAATGGTTTCATGTGCAGATTCTTGTACTTTTATATGGACAAGATCAATGAATAGGTGGCTACACGGTACATTTTTTCGGACAAGTTTTCACACATTTTTAGATGCGCATTATGCGTTTTCGTTTGTTTTTCCTCATTTTAAGCCGTAGGCGCGTTATTTTAAAAAAAATTTTTGCCATGGAAACGACACATACAGTTGTCATTTGGCTTGTGTGAATGTGTCATTTGCGTCGTCTGCCACCAGGTGTCTCTGTAATGAGGTCAAATTGTACGATTGTCTGAACGAAATTAAAACAGATTCTATTTTGTGTTCAGACATTCATGCAATCCTACATATTGGTGTGGTTCATTCATTACAGTAATCTACCGGTTAGAGGTAGGTTGTGATGAAAGTCAGAGAATATCCAACGAACTCTTACACGTGCTGTGCCCTTTCTACCTCTTGTATTTCTTTCTTCATCTCATTGTCAGCATAAGTCCTACCGTTCTTCATCCCGTCCATAAAACCGATTCTCTTTCTTCCCCTTCCCCGCTTACCCAACATCCTTCCCTCTATCACGACCTTCAGCAAACCATCGTCCCTCATTACCCCTTCCAGCCACCTACCCTGCCTTCCCCTAATCTCATCTATAAGTTTCCTCTCCTCGCCCACCATGCCAAGCACTTCCTCATTTGTCTTCCTTTCCGTCCAACGAACCTTCTCCATCCTCCTCCAAACCCACATCTCAAAAGCCTTCAGCCTATTTTCGTCTTCCTTTCTCAAGGTCCACGTTTCCGCCCCATACAACGCCACACTCCATATCAAGCTCTTTACTAGCCTCTTTTTTACATCCTTACTTAAGGTCCCCGTCATCAGCTCCCTTCTATTATTGAACCCTCTTTCGCTAGCGCTATTCTCCTCATAATGTCTTTGCTACTATATCCTCTTTCTTCTAGCGTACTACCCAAGTAATTAAATTGTTCTACTTGCTCCAGTTTGTGACTTCCTACTCTTATCACCAGCTTCGCTTTCTTTGTCCTAGAGAATCTCATTACTTTTGTTTTCCTATTATTTATCTTCATTCCGTATTTCTCACACTGCTTTTCCAGTGAATCTACTAAAGTTTGCAATCCTTTCAATGACCGACTGACCAATGCCTGGTCGTCTGCGAATCTAACCGACTTTATCCACTGGCCTCCTACTTTTATTCCCACGTCTAGCTCATCCCATGCCTCTCTTACCATTTCCTCAGCATAGATGTTAAAAAGTAAAGGCGACAACGGGCACCCTTGCCGCACCCCGCGACCTATAACTGCCCACCCTGATTCACCGTCCGCTACCCTTACATTAGCCCTCTGCCCCATAAATAAGTTTCGGATTGGTGTGGTAACGCGGTGAATTTTCGCGTTCATTCTGATATTCAGACATTCACACATTTTCTTGTACATTCTCATATACCGTGTAACCAGGCCATTAAAGTTGGCTCGAGCGAGATTTGTCTCCTCTCTTATTAAAGAACCTAATTTAATTGAACAAAAAAATAAATGCATAATGTATGTGTGTAAAAAAGAATGTTTTTCTGTTTGCCTGTCTATCTTTTATCCAAATCTACAGTCTTTTCTCCGATCGTGCTGAAATTTTCCAGACTAATAATTCAAGGCAGGAGGAAAATTATAGGCTATTTAAAAATGATCTCAGGGACCAAAATGGGGTCCATACTTGGTTCTACGCTGCGTATTGGTTTTTGTGCAGTGGTATAATTTTTTGCTTTTTAAAATTACTTCCGCTCAAGATAAGAGAGTTGGGATTTTTTTATCAAATGGCTGAAAGAAAGAAGTTTATCATTCTTTCAATCAATTATCTTTTTCAATTCGTATATGTCAAGAAAATGTGCGTTTTTAGCTTCAAAAACGCACATTTGTCTCTTAAGTCAACAATAGCATATTTCTTTGACAACCAGATTTTGGTCTTTAACGCATTTAAAATTCATTTTGCTTAGTTAAACTGATTAGGAATGCTAAGCATTAGGTTTGTGTAGTAGTTAATCTTTTGCTTTTAAAAACTAGGTACTTTCACTCAAGATAGATAGTTAAAAATTTTTTTATCAGATACCGGAAAGAATGAAGTTCCACATTTTTTCAATCTATTCTCCTCCCATATTATGAGTTATGAAGGAACTGTGATACCGAAAAAGTCAGGTAATTCAGCTAGTAGAAGATAAAAATGGTTTTATAAATGCGGCGTAATGACGAGGAAACTTCGTTTTTTAAATAAAATTCTCAGTAATTAAGTAAATATGCATATTTGAGGCTTGAACTTGACTTAAATGCTTTGCGCCGCAGGCTGAAAACGCTCTTTCTACCGAAGTTTTTTCCGATAGTATATAAATTACTACCCTACCCTAGATAAAACATTTATTTTTTTAATGATTCCTCTTCATGACCTATTATTTATTATGTCATTTCTTCTTCTTTCACGAGATATAGATCTATTAATTTGTAAATTATTGATTCTGTTTTTCGACGTTTCGCATTTTTATACATGCCTCTTCAGGGCTTTGATAAAAAAATAATGGGTGAATTATTGTAAATCCATTGAATTTATTTTCAAAATAATTGATGAAAAATACGATCTACACACCGTCACATTTTTTACTAGCAATCTGGGCGTCAGGATGCCCTCTCTAGAGGGCACAGTCGTGGCGACTTCCACGTAGAACGTCTTCTTTTTTTGCAAATACTTATATTAAATTTATTGGTGTAATAGTTAGCTGATATATTTTATATAATTAGGAAGGTAAAAACTTTTTATTTTTATTCTGTTGTGAACAAATTCATCTAACTTCACGCGCAGTGATATCTCAGTCAAACTCCCATAATAGATCCACGTGCGAACGTTTGGTATCCGCGATGTATTCTCTCCTTTCATACCTCCAATCAGGTGGCGGCGGGGTACACGTCCTCGCCTGCTTACCCGAAGTTCGTGGGTTCGAGTCCCAACTGGGGAGGATTCGTCACCTACGAGGGCATGGTTGTGTGTCCTCGTCCGTTGTTAATTGTTAATACCCCAATATAATTATAGTAATAATAAGAGATGTTTTCGTTGGTTGTTTTTAAATAAAAAACATCCCGATCCCCAGCTCTAGATAGTACTGAAATATTTTACACGCGAATTCGATATATCGAATCAAAACTTCGATATATCGAGGAAATCGAAAGAACAACCGAAAACGTCAAAATTAGTAAAAACAACTATTGCGTGTGAACAGAGAGTATTTCAGGGGCTTGATCATAGAGAGGTCAGCTTTTCAAAAGGGAACGGTTTTCGAAATTAATCCTCGTAACTCGCGATTAAAATCAGAAAATTCGAATTTTCGATTTCATTTACAGTTTTTTGGCTTCGTTTTCTTTAATAACGTCCATTTTGTTCACCAAGACGCCAGTAATTAATCCGTATTTGCGCATCATTTTTTTACCATAACTACGTTAATCGGTAATCTTGGATAGCGACGTAATTTATGCCTCAGGCACAGAAAAAAATTCTTTGTTTACATTCAGCGTCTAACGCATAAGTATATACAATGTACCCTGCAAGCCACGTCAAGGGTGTGTGGCAGGGGGTGAGTAGTCACCAACATGCATTACACTTCACCCTAAAGTTAGTGTAACTATGACTATTGATGCATTAGCATAAATCACTAATGCTTGTCAAAAGGCGAAGCCTCACAAGCATGCGCAGCACTATAGGTATGCTACCAATGTTAGACGGATGGTTATTATTCATGTATATTGCAACTACATAAACGGAAAAAGATTCAAGAGTTACATTATATACACCTATTCAGTGGCGTAGCCAGGAGTTTAGTTCGGGGGGGGGGTCCAAAACCAGGGGAATATTTTTGAAAAACAGGGCGAACTAAACAGTATAGGCAGTTCACAGTCGAAATTTAATTTATTTTTCCCCCTCGCTTCGCCACTGTACCTATTATATCTTTAACCAATATTATTTTCTTAGCGCTTTATACAGAGAGTGTAACACAGTTGATGAAAAGAACTAGGTTGAGAGCCCTTAGAGACTCGGAGCCGCTGGTTTTGAGGGCAACACAGAGGATATTTCTTTATCCCTGCACAATATCTCAAATGCGCTTATATGAGAGATATTCTATCGAATTAATAGGTGCGACCATCCCTTCTTCCCATGTGCGAAATATGACGCGATGGTTTTTCTCTCCGTTCATATGCATCCTAGGGGCGTTATCTATAATGTTTTCCATTTATCACACTCTCCGCGTAAACCTTGAAGCTGACGCGTGGAAAATGATTATCCCCACTCCTTAACTCCTTTCTTATGTTCTTGCCCCTTTAACTGCGGAGATAAGATTTAATCGTAGTCATTTTCTCACTCCTTGGCATCGCGCTCCGTATCATTTCTTGTGACCCCAATGCCCTTCATGGTCAGTGTAATGAACTTAAATATCAGTTATCCAGAGCACATTTCAACGCGCATTACTACTTTTCTCTGTTTCGTGTTTACAGATCTGTATTTTACTGAAGAAATGTCTGGAATTCTGCAGAAACTATTGACATTTAGATAACTAGGGGTAGGCTTAAAGCTTGACCTTTTTATAAAATAATTCAATTGAAATTTATAAATTCTACGTACGAATGGATCGAAAGATAAGAACACAAAAACGGCCAAAAATTCAGAAGGATGAATATTTCAGTTCACTGGATTCAGATTTACATTTTTTTCGTTCCATTGATCATTCCGCTTCGTCAAGGAAGTATAGAGCCGTTCACCAGGTCAGAACCGTCCAATGTGCTTTCCCGAAATGAATAATGCCGGTTCTTGGTCGTATTATGTATTGTTTTAATCCCACCTCATCTTTCTTTAAACTGATGGAAACTGTTTTAAATGTGAATATATCTCTTACGTTAGGAAATAAAGAAGAAATAAATAATCACTTGACATTTATTGAGAGTTAATTGCATTGAAATTGAATAATCAGTGAAGATATAAACTTTATTTTTCATTCAAGTATTCTACCAGCTGATTGGTAGGTTCTTGGACAGTCCCCATTCTGCATCCCAACCTCATAGACATTGTCTCGCTTTCCCTCCCAAGGATGGCGCGCTATTAGATCCCTCTTCAATTCTTCATATCTTCTACCTCCTCTTATTTCGTCCAGAATTCCTATCCTCTTCATTCCTCTTTCACGCTTCCCCAGTGTTCTGCCTGATCAAGGCCTACTAATTTGCGACATCACATAATGTCTGCTCCTTCAAATTCGTACAGCCAAAATGATGGGATACATAAATGACATTATTTTGTAATTGATGGTCGATTTTTGTAGAGTTCAACGGCACCCGTTTAAATATGCACATTTATATATTAAACCACGATATAATTTAGGGATAGAATATTTGTTATAGCCTATCTTGTTACCAGTTTGCCAATCTTGCTACCATTTTACTTAAACGAGATAAACTAATTGAATAACATACATTACCTTTGCTCTTATGCCTATTGCTCACGGTAAAACTTTCGGTAAAACGTTTTATTAAATCGACTAATTTTATAAAAATGAGCTTGCTAACGATAAAACCGTTTTATGTAACCTAGTTTCATAAAACGTTTTACGGAATAGGACAGGTTCTATTTCCATGAAACCGTTTTATGTAACAGCCAATGAGACGTTCCGCTCATCGCGTTGATAATTATCTCGTATCCATGGGAAGCCAAACAAGGAAAACGTAAACAAACATGGCTGGAAGTTCATGGAACGTTGAGGCAGGATCCTTCTTGTTAGAAGAATGTGTTAGAGCCTTAGCACCGTTGAGTAAGATCAGAAAGTAAGTAAATAAACAATACATATAGTTTTTAACCTAACAGTCATCCAAAAGAGAGTGCATTTATCACTTAACGTGTTCGCAAAGCGTCTCATAGATGGCAGAACATTGCGGTTTTATGAATAGTTTTACCGTGAGCAAGGAAGTACATTTTACGTACGATTCATAAAACTTTCAATAAAAATTTTTATAAAACTCTTTTATGGAAAATTTTACCGTAAGCAATAGGCATTATAGTCTTAGGATATTACATGAATTCCTTACAAAATATGTTACTACCGCCATATTTCGAAATGAAAGCCCTTGAGTAGTTTCTTTCTCATTATGTCAGCATTCATTGATTATTTGATAAATTTGGTCAGTAGAACTAGCGATGCCTCGGTATTTCGAATATTCGTCCTCTTTGGCGTCACTTCGTTATTTTTTGATCTAACCTTCGGGAGAATCTTTTGAGGCGGTTTGGTGCAGCAACCTTTTAATGCAACAACCTTTTAATCTCTTAACTCACAAAGGATGTTGCACGTCCTGCTTTAATATTGATGAGTCGGATATCACGCCGGTGCATTCGAAAAACGCGTTATAATGCCGTGTATTTTTTTTACTCAGGCGGAGGCGTAACATGCTTTCTTATATACTATTATTTTCTGGTTCACTAATGAAATTCTACTTCACTTTAACCACTCAGCATTTAAAATTTCAATGGAAACACTTTTTTGCTTCAAACATAGTTGTTACTAGGAATAAAAATTCCTACGAAGTACCTGGAAGGAGCTGGCGATAGTCATCTGTAATACGCAAGAGAAAAATTGGATCTAAAAAGCTTTAGTCCGTTCCGCTCGGACCTCCTCTCGGAGGAAATATTTGCAGGGCTCTTTTCTCTTTACCGTCTTTTACATTAAAAATCCAGACAACTTAGATTCCATGCATTAACCCAGATCAGTCTCTATCTTTAGACCCTCTAGAATTGACCCCTCTTACCTCATGCGCTCTATACCCCGGACAAATACTTTCCTTCCATGATTTCTTATCTTTGGCTCAAACCTTAGGAATTCGCTGCCGTTATCCATAAAAAAAACTATTATTATAGAGAGCATTTAAAATGTCTGTAACCTCACTTTGTAAACATGTGTGCCATTATGCTGACTGCAACAATTTTACTTCAACTTACTTTTTATGTTTTTGTCCCCTAATTTTGTGTCTCATTTTCTTGTGCATATATTTCTTTACCTACAAACTGGTTCTTTTATATATTTTTTCTCTCTTTCTCTCACAGTAAATGACCATTTGCTTTTGCCTTAGTTGTGTCATATATTTGCTGTTGCAATCCTTTTGTAAATTGATGACTTGTTTGACAGCTATGTTTTCGTTTCTCGAAAGCAGAAATATCTATGTAATTTTCGTATTACTCTTATGGGGAAACCTAGAGTATAATAAATATTTATTCATTCAACATTAATTCATAGCCCTGCTCTGGTTCAGTTTCAGTGTTAGATCTTTAATAAAGCTCCCTCTGAGAGCAGCGACTCTCTCTCTCTCTCCAGACAATTTCGTCCTGCATGTTGCTAATTCAGCAATAAGCAGTCATTCATGCATTGCAAGAGCGAAAGGTCAAACGCGAACTATGTTGATAAGTTCGGCTTAATTTCAAGAGATACTCTCGGATGGGCCACAAATATCTCGAAGCGTTCAGGTCCCACTAAACAAGCAACCTTCAATGCTTTGTAAAACCGACGAAAAAGTAGGCTTCAGCCATATTTTTTAGAAAAGTAAGTTAGTACTTCTCAGTGTTTACATTTCTTGTGGGAAAACATACAACATTTTACGAAAATCAAATACGTCTTTGTGATACCATGTTTTATTTATAAAGTTTAGTTTGACGAACGAGCAGTGAAGTCCCTTATCGGCACTCAATATTCCTTAAAACACATTAATTACTTAAGGACGCGCTTTTTCTTGGTATATTTTTTAAAAAAACTTTACGATGTCTGTGGGTTAGATTTTTCATTTTATTACCTTTAAATTAGAGCGGTTCTCAATTATCTCGTATTGGCATTTATTAATATCTTTTTCCTGACTCTTACACCAGAGTAAATGGAAACAGGAAGTGCTCTATAATAATGTAAAATGTGTTTTGTTTCTACATGTTTCTTCAGTTAGTTTGAGCGAGATATTTCCCTAGTCATAATGGAGACCATATTCGAATTTTAATTTTTGATTCCAGTGCCTGTATGAATTATTAAATAAAAATATTATAATATAAATGTTGCCAAAATATAGTCATTCATGACCAAAACTATTGGTAATTAAATAAATATATCCACATAAGTCTCTAATTTGACTCATTTTTTCACGCCGTACGGTGAAAACACCTTCACAACGGAAGGTTTTTTGTTGGCGACTCAGTAAATATTACTGCGTCGAGAAATAATTATATACCGTTAGTTTTTTACGAAATCTAGGTGTTATAAATTCCTATTTTTTCAATATTCTCCCTCTGGAGCGCACAGCCGTAATCTATCCTATGTAAAACGGCTTTAGGTAGTTTGAGCGATGTATCAATTCACCTAGTCTTTGATGACTTGGACCTCATTTTGAAGAAAAAACTCCCATATTGCCAATGCTATCAAAATATCAACCCCTTACCGAACTACTTTTCGGGCAATGTGCCCAAATATTTAAGCTGTTTCACATGGGATATATTGCGGCTGTGCGCTCCAGAGGGAGAATATTGTAAAAATTAGGAACTTCTGACACCTATTCATTCATAACAGTAATCTACCGGTTAAAGGTAGGTTACGATGAAAGTCAGAGAAAATCCAACAGACTCTTACACGTGCTGTGCCCTATCTACCTCTAGTATTTCTTTCTTCATCTCAGCGTAGGTCCTACCTTTCTTCATCCCGTCCATAAAACCGATTCTCTTCCTTCCCCTTCCCCGCTTACCCAACATCCTTCCCTCTATCACGGCCTTCAGCAAACCATCGTCCCTCATTACCCCTTCCAGCCACCTACCCTGCCTTCCCCTAACCTCATCTATAAGTTTCCTCTCCTCGCCCACCATGTCAAGCACTTCCTAATTTGTCTTCCTTTCCGTCCAACGCACCTTCCCCATCCTCCTCCACACCCACATCTCAAAAGCCTTCAGCCTATTTTCGTCTTCCTTTCTCAAGGTCCACGTTTCCGCCCCATACAACGCCACACTCCATATCAAGCTCTTTACTAGCCTCTTTTTTACATCCTTACTTAAGATCCCCGTCATCAGCTCCCTTCTATTATTGAACGCTTCCTTCGCTAGCGCTATTCTTCTCCTAATGCCTTTGCTACTATGTCCTCTTTCTTCTAGCGTACTACCCAAGTAATTAAATTGTTCTACTTGCTCCAGTTTGTGACTTCCTACTCTTATCACCAACTTCGCTTTCTTTGTCCTAGAGAATCTCATTACTTTTGTTTTCCTATTATTTATCTTCATTCCGTATTTCTCACACTGCTTTTCCAGTGCATCTACTAAAGTTTGCAGTCCTTTCGATGACCGACTCACCAACGCCTGGTCGTCTGCGAATCTAACCGACTTTATCCACTGGCCTCCTACTTTCATTCCCACGTCTAGCTCATCCCATGCCTCTCTTACCCTTTCCTCAGCATATATGTTAAAAAGTAAAGGCGACAACGGGCACCCTTGCCGTACCCCGTGACCTATAACTGCTCACCCTGATTCACCCTCAGCTACCCTTACCTGAGCCCTCTGCCCCATATATAAGTTTCGGATGAGTCTCCTGTCACGCCAATCTATTCTTATTTTCCCCAGTATCTGCATTAGTTTCTCCCAGTTTACTCTGTCAAACGCCTTTTCGAAATCTACAAAACAAGCGAAAACATCCTGATTATGCTCTATGTTTCTATCTATAAGTGTCCTCATTACCGCAATCGCAGCTCTGGTTCCCCTCCCCTTCCTAAACCCAAATTGGCCATCGCCTAAATAGCACTTTGCTCTGCTCTCCAACCTTCTATTTAGTATTCTAAGCAACACTTTTGCTGCGTGCGAAATTAAACTGATTGTTCTATACTCCTCGCATTCTGACGCTTTCTTCTTCTTCGGGATAGGTATTAATACTGTTTTCACGAAATCCTCTGGCCATACTCCTTCCTCGTAGATCCTGCGAATAAGTTCGAAAAACGATTTTCTCCCCCTACTACCTAGATTCTTCAGTAGCTCCGAAGGTAGGTTATCGGTTCCCACGGCTTTTCTACCCTTCATCTCTCTTAGTGCCCTCTCTATTTCACTCTCAAGTAACTCTGGTCCGAGGTTATCTTTATCTATTGTTCCTTCGTCCTCTAGATCTAGGCTAAGGGGTATATTCTCGCTGTCATATAGCTCCTCTACGTATTCTCTCCACCTTTCTTGGATATCTTCCTGTTCGATTAATATCTTTCCTGTTTTGTCCTTAATCTTTGGTATCGCTTGACCTCTCTTACCACCCGATAACATTTTCACCTTGGCGTACAAAGCCCCCACTTCCCCCTCCTCCTGCATCTTTTCCATTTGCTCACATTGTCCCTTCCACCAGTTTTCTTTTGCCCGATTGGTCACTCGCCTGAGTTTATTATTCAATTCCTTGTACTTCCTCTTCCCTACGTCGGTGTTCACGTTTTTCCATATCCTTCGCTCCTCCATTTTCTTTATCATTTCTTCTGTAACCCACTGCTTCTTAACCCTCTTCTTTTCCACCGTTCCTATTGTTTTCTCTGCCGCTCTTGCGATGCCTGTTTTTATAACCTCCCATCCCTTCTCTATGGTTCCCATCCGCTTCTCTTCACCTATGTTCTTTTCTACTAGCTCTTGGTATTCCCTCCTTTTCAACCCTTTCAATGCTTCAAGGTTCCACCTCTTTATCTTCCTACCTTTACAAAGCCTTTTGAATCTAACTTCACACTTCATCATCACCAAGTTATGATCCGAGTCCGCATCCGCCCCTGGATAGCTACGAGAGTTTTTTACACTGTTCCTAAATCTCTGCCTCACTATTATGTAATCAATTTGGTATCTCCCAGTGTCACCCGGCATTTTCCATGTGTACCTACGCCTGGGGTGATGTTTAAACCAAGTGTTTGTCACTACTAATTTATTTCTTCTACAAAATTCAACTGCCTTTTCCCCGCGATCATTTCTTCTTCCTAGCCCAAACCCTCCTACTTCTAATCCGTCCCTCCCTTCTCCCACCACTGCATTCCAGTCACCCATCACTATCAGGTTTTTCTTCCCCGGCACTTCTCTAATTATTTCTTCTACTTGCTCGTACACCTCTTCCACCTCTTCCTCCCTATGGTTGCTCGTAGGCATGTATACCTGGACCAGTACGAAATTCGTCGGGCGTGCTTTTATTTCTACCACTAGTATCCTGTCGTTCACCTGTTCAATGTTTACCACCCTCAGTCCCAACTTTGTGTTCAGTACCATGCCTACCCCCCGTTGACTCTCATCTCCCCCACTATAGATCACCCTGTAGTTATCACTCCAATAGTCCCCGCTATCCTTCCATCTAACCTCGCACAATCCCAAAGCATCTATTTTTCCTTTTTCCATTTCCTGCTTAATATTTTCAAGCTTCCCGGCCCTCATCATGGTCCTTACGTTCCAAGTTCCTATTTTTACCACTGTTTTCCTCCTCCTCTTCCTCTTTTTCTTCTTCTTCTCCCTCCTCTCCCTTGTATCTTCTGATGTTGATGCTGTGCAAGGATTTCGTGTGATGACGACCGCGGAGGCCTTGCCTCCCCCGCTGCCGGGCACGACACCCGCCCTAGTGGGCGGCGTCCCGTAGTTGCCAGGAATCAATTTTCTTTGAATGACTTTCATGTTCTGGGAAGTGATAGTTGAGAGGTATCCCACGTGACTCAACGGTATTTTTAACGTGACACCATCACGGAACTACCTTTCGTCTGGCTCCTACCCTTCGACCTATCTGGCATGGGTGGCCCTACCAGGAGCAATTTACTTGCTCCTGCCAGTCCAGCTCTAGGGGTCATTGGAACGCACAAGCCCTTCCACCACGTCAAGGTCGTTGTTCAAGGAAGAGTCTGACACCTATATTTCGTCAAAATACAAACTGTTTATAGTTTGTATGCTTTCTCAACTATTTATAAAAACAAATCAATTACTCACCGAACTAAATTTTACAGAATCGTAAAAAAAAACTTTTATTTTGAAGGCGATTTCATCGTACGGCGTGAAAAAATGAGTCAAGTTAGAGACTTATGTGGTTATATTCATATAACTACAGAGAATTTTTATCATATATATAACTATATTTTTGCACTATTATTAATTCAGTATTTACTTATTATTACTCATACTTATTACAGAAGCTGAAATCATAAAATAATATTCAAATATGGTCTCCATTATCACTAGGGAATCTCGCTCATACTGTCTTAAATGTTTACACAATTTGCTCGAAATGATGTTCGGCAAGTCAAATTCTAGGTTAAGTGATATTTCGCTCTAATTGTCTTAAGCCGGTGCCAAAGTGTTTACTGTTTTAGGCGACTCTCTGCATTGTAATTTGTAACTTATAATTTAACATATACCAGTTTGATTCTCAGGCTGTCACTCCCCACGAACCACAATCGAATGCTATTCTCGCTCGCCTTCGTTATGACTCGAGTGGATTTTCACATCGAAAGTTTTATTTCATTCGCACATCATTCCTCCTCTTTCTTTCTCTCCTAATCCCTTGATTACGTACTGTCAAATTTGAGCTGGGACGACAGGCTGTGGGAAAAAAATAAACTTGAGAAGCCAATCGGCTACATTTAAACCGCTGGTAATGAATTTGGAGGTGTAGGCTTAGCGTCGGAGTGATATATTTCTAAATAATACTATTTTTTTAAATTATTTTTTATAAAAGCACGCTTATATTCAAGTGTAGTAAAAATTATATAATCATTTTTATCTTCACTCTCCAAATGCAAGGTAGGCGGTTGTGGAATAAATATTAACGTTAAGAAAAAGCTCTCTCGCTTTAATTTTCCAAATGGTGAAAAAATTATTTCTTTATTTTTTTAGTACACTAAGCGTGGTTGTTTAAAAAAGTATTTTTTTTACATATTATTGTTCTACTTTTTAGTCTTTATATTAATTGTGCAACGGTTCTTTGTAATTTTAATTGTTAGCATTTCTTCTCACTATAAATTCTTCACTTCTACTAGTGCCATCTATTGGAAAAAGACTTTTTCCATATAAAATGTAAACCATTTAATTTTATTAGATTAACTTGGTATGTAGTAAATTAAATGACTGATTCATGTACAATCATCGAGAGTAAGTAAGTGTACCAAATTTCAGCTCGATTGAACATTGAGAAGTGGGTTAGATTTCGATTACAAGATTCTATCCAGACAAACCAACAAACAATAGAAGGTAGATTAAGCGTGGTAATAAAATATCATCATTTTTGGTTCTGCCTTGTTGTTGTGTGGGATACATGTTCCGGTACAAGTATTGTTTCAATTGAGGACGATCAGCTGACAACCTTTCTGTACATGTCACAAAATATCTTCAATAATTTTTATCTCATATCTGTTAGAGATTGTTAATGTTATTCTTGTAAGATGTTGATGGTGGTTGCCATGTGGCTGATGTTTGTTTATAGCTACTAGGTCGTTAGAATGTATTGCGTGAATGATTGTACTCTTGATGGATGATCTGAAGCAGTAATAATAAGAAATAAACTTCTAATTTTATTGTTTAAATCTTCAACACCAAACAATATATTTAATAATGAAAACACAATCAATGCAAATATCATGTTTCCAAAAATAAATCCTCTCATTCCGTTTCTTCCAGCACCCACGCATTATCGTACGTACGCTGTTTCCCACAACCCGTGTGATCACGTGACCCGACACGTTTTCGCCCCAATCCACGCATGCACGAGTCGAGAGAAGAAAATAAAACTAAAAAACAAAAACAGAAACGAATCGCCGGACCGGAAATGAGGAGCGGTTCCCCCTTTCCGCAACCGGGAAATGACGTCACGGCAGGTGTTGCCTTCCTTCTTGACAAGCAGAGAGGGAAGGCGGAGTTGGCGAGAATTGACGGAATTATTATACTTTTTCATATGCTCGTGGGTGTTAATGGAAATCAGGGCGGCGATGTGAAACGGGGTTTATCTTTGGCGCGGAATCTCTTTCGCCTCGAGGCGATCGGGTTCGTTTCCCCTTCACGCGAACACACGCGCTAAGCGATAAATGGAGTCCCATAACTCCTAGACTATTCCTTTTTTTACCACGTTTATTTCAACTTCACCAGTTCGTTTGTTGTTTGTTGGTTTGCCTGGATGGAATCTTGTAATTGAAATCCAACCCACTTCCCAATGTTCAATCCTGCTGAAATTTGGCATACTTACTTAATCTCGATTACAATACATGAATCAGACATTAAATTCACTAATTACCAAGTTAATCTACTAAAATTTAATTGTTTTTAACATTTGATAAAGAAAAAAGTCTTTTTGCCAATTGATGGCACTAGTAGAAGTTATATGGTGAGAAGAAATGCTAATAATTTTATTTTCAAAGAACCGTTGCACAACTAATGTAAAGACAAAAAAGAAGAACTTAATATGTAAAAAAGAACTACTTTTTTAAAACCACTCTTAGTGTACTAAAAATTAAAAAAGAATTTTTTCATCGCTCGGAAAATAAAAGCGTGGGTGCTTTTTCTTAATCAACATTCAACCTCTGACATTTATATCAATATATATTCCACAAGCGCCCACCTTTTATTACGAGAGTAGTGAAAAAATTATTTTTTACTCTTTAGCACACTTGAATATAAGCGCGTTTTTTTTTAAAGAATTTTTTTGCACATTTTTTTATTTTTAAAGATTTAAAATGGCCATCTTGGTAAATGCAAATATTCGCGTAAAACTTTGCATTCATGTTTTCATTAGTATATCTTTAGATTACTGCGAAAAAATTTCATCATGCCGATTCTGTTTCTTGACTATGCAAAGTTATTTTAACACGTAACCTAATGGCACATGGCATATTTCGTAATAATTTGATTTCATGTGTAATGATTTTATTCTAAACCTGAAATAATACATTTCTTATTATTATAATTCTTGCTTTCAATTATCAATGTGTAAAGCGAAGTCCAATATTCGAAAAAAATATATTTCGATGTCATTTTGTCTAAATTTCGAACACCACATGGAAAACCCTAGTCATTTTAGTCTAGTCAGACTTTTGCCGCGTGTGAAAGCAAACTAATTTTTTTCTATATTATTTGCTTTCATCTTTTTCGAGATAGGGAACAAAACTGTTCTTACGGAGTCCATACTCCCTCCTCGTTAACCCTACGAATCATATGCGTCGAATAATCTTCGCGTTCCATTATTTCCCAAATTCTTCAGCTACTTTGAAGGGATGTTATCTACTCATTCAGAGTTACTAGTCTTCATTTCCCGTGGTGCCATCTTTATTTCACTGTCTAGTTTCCCAGGTTTGAAGTTATCTCTTTCTATAGTGCTACCCTTCTCAAAATCTAGTACAGCGTAATGTATTGTAATGCATTGTATTATAGTGTCATGAAGATAATTTCAAAATTCATAAATACTTATGGCATATAAATTTTCCTATAAAATTCGTTCATTAAGAGCTCGCAAATGTATTCGCACATTTTCGAAGCAAGCAATTGACATTCAGGAATTACTGAAATCTATTACTACTATCTAAGGACTATTTTTCGGATTGCACTGCTGGTTTTAGTAAAAAAAATTATTTTTAGAGCATATTGGTAGTAGTAGAATTGTGAAACTGCTATTTTACTTCAGTTGTGGTAAAAATAAAAAGCCCAAAAATATTGTAACGTGAGAATAAGTGGAGGAGATTGATAAAAAGCGTCCACATTTAATGAAAAATCTGGAAGTAACCTAAGATAATTAGTATTTTTTGGCTCAAATTTACGGAATCATTTCATAAAGAAATGTAAAATAGTACTTTAGTGGCTCCAGTAAAACATAACGCTGAAGATGACCTTGCTCGTCGAAACCTGGGTCGTGCTGTGATAAAAAGTTTTAGAGGAAACACAAAGTTAATGTTTTTCATTCAAATTGGAACGCATGATGATTAATGGTCACTAAATTTTGATCGTTCTAATTTTAGAAAAATTCATTTTATGCTATAGAGGATCAAAATTGAACAAGTTAAGAAAAAATATGGTAGTTCTGGAACAGAGAGGATTAATTTTTGCTGTGATTCTATATAATTTGGAAAAGTGAACCATTTATTTTTTTCTTGTTTATAAACTTCAAGAATGGATACATTAATAATTCAGGGGCAAAACTATTGACCGTTTCATTTAGGCCTTTGCTCAAGAAACATTTGAGTCCTTCTCGTGAAGAATAGCGGGATGAATGATGCGAGTGAATAAGCAGCAGTTTGCGCTCATTACATCAGAGTGGTCGAGCGTTTAATCGCTTGCCTGGATGAGCTGTAGTTTTGATGAGTCATCGCCCGTCTTTACATTAGCTGTAGGTTTGTTGACTCAGGACCCTGCACGTAATTGAGAAGTTGAAAAGTCTCACGATGTGTACTCAACAAACTAACCAAATCTGCATTGGCCACCTGCTTCGTCGGTCTATCTTTTTTCTCCACCGTTTCAATTGTAGGTAATCGTAGGTCTGGCGCTATGTTCATTCCCAAATCATGGGATCCAACTTGGATGTTGGGTATATAGACCTGCGGTCTAAACCCAAGCATTTCTGAATCTACGAAAGTGTTCCGTACTGAGTTTGTACTTTTGTACAACCGGGAAACTCTTCAGTGTTTTGCCTTGTTTGCTTGAAAGTTCTACTATGTCCACAAGTCGACAAATCAGCGTAATCATCCATGGCCCTCTTCATATCCGAGCGGAACATGAGCTCAACAGATGAGCGAAATTGCAACATTATTTAGGCTTAAAAATTCCAACCGCAAAATCTCATCATTTAGTAATTTTAAGACATGCGCATCAACTTTCTTCCTTCATCCAAGGGTAGTTAAAAAAAGTATCAGGATAGTGACCCTCGGTAAAATTTAAATGAACGTCCTATGCCAGACGGAAGGTGTAAGGGTTCGGACTATACTTTCTAGAATTGTTGAACTTAAATAAATTCGAGTAAATGGGTTCACTATCTTTAGATAACTATTGGTTAGGTCCAGTCCAATTCGTAATCCAAGTTGCTTTGTTTACTTCAATTTCTGGAAAAATGTGATGTTACTGAATATTTAAACTTGTATGACGACCATAATTTTAACATTTAACGAGTCTAATGAGTTAAAATGAGTTGTTTAGACATTTAGAATAGTTTAAAATATAAAAAACATTGAAATTGGAATTTCTATGTTTTCAATGGAATTTTTGAACTAAAATAATTTCGAGGAAATGGGTTCTATATCTTTAGATAACTTTCGGTTTGGTTCAGTCCTCTTTGTAATCCAAGCTGCTTCGCTTACTTTAATTTCTGGAAATATATGAAGTTACTAATTATTACATCTTGTGTGACGGCCATCATATGAATATGTAACGAGCCTAACGAGTTATGACGAGTTGATGATGATGCAGTGCATCAAAACCCGGGTCGATTAAAACTTTATCTGTGGAAAACTACAATATCTTAGTTCTTATTAAGACGAGTTGTTAAGATATCTAGAAGAGTTTAACAGATATAAAAATGGCTTCACTTCATGGTTACCTGTTGGTTCTTCGGAATGGGATAAAAGGTTTAGGATGTGAAGGGAAATGAAATATGGATTTGAATAAAATCCCGTTGTGTTTTCTTGATAATAATGTTTCATGGTATGCAGTGCCTCTCTGGTACATCCCGCTTACCAGTCTATCTAGTTTCCTGATATGAGATATTCTTTTATGTGAACGCAAGCGAAGTTCTCGCCGGTTGTCGGCATCCATGGAAACTAAGTTACGGCGAGCTGGAACAAATGCGCATCGCACGCGTCACATCCGGAGCCGCGGAGACGCCTCGATGGGGTTAAATTGAGGTGAGCACGTGTTTTTTTTCTGAGTCTCCACTCTTTTGTTTTTACGGAACAGCATTTTTTATTTGAAGAAGAAACACCAAAGGAAGACTGTTCGAGAGGAAATAAGATTTTTTTTTTATTTTTCGGAAAATAAAATCCGTAAAATGCGCAATGAAAATGAGTGTTGCGGGAATGAGATACACGAGGGTACGAAAAAAGGACTCGGAGGAAAAAAGGGAAGAGGTGGATTTAAGAAAAAAATGTTTCGTTTGCAAAAAGAGATATGGAGTTAAATTTCTTTAGGAAGGAAGGCAAGGGAGCAAAGAGAAGTCAGCAGCACCCAAGGCTGAATGAGATGAGGAAATAAAATCCGTAAAAAACGAGATAGTGGCGCTGCGATCGCCTTCGCTTTGTCGTCGAGCCCGTGTCCTTCTCTACATGATATAGACTTCTCTTTCTTTAAAGGGAGATATATTCCTGGAGAGGAGCCAACTCATGTTTTCATTTAATTCTGGCTGGATCGTAAACACAGCGAGCGGGCGAGGGACAGGGGTTGGCTTGCGCTATGGGGAATCGGTTTTCGAAACTCGGTGAACGTGAAGCAATATCGGACGGTGAGATCTAATTCGCGATGAAATTCAGCAAAGTTGGCATTTCGGTTTCATTAAAACGGTTTTGACTTCCTCACCGCATTTATTTCCAATCCGTTGGTTCGATGTTCCCATCGTCCGTACTTGCCTTCATTGAGCTAGGTCACATAAACGTACTATGTCGTTCATCGTTATAAACTTGTGTATCAATCTAGTTTATGCCCTAGCAACGTAATATTTTCTTTGCTAATGCTTTTATGCAGTGTCTACCAAGGGTCTGACGGAATTGCGATATTTCGTATGGATTACTACAAGCGCCAATTGTTTCAGGCGCAAATGGAAAAATAAGCATGCGTGAAAAAGATAAAGATTGTATGATTTTGTTATGAATCTATTATTTTTCTGAAAAAATGCTGTAATTATTCCTTTTGTTGCAAGACCTTTATCAGCGTGCATTTAAAATACGCCTAGGACCACACGAGAAATCGCCATCGCAACCGTAAGTAAACAAATAAGATGACCAAGAAAGTACACTGCAAAACCGCCAAGAGAAGGACTGAATGGTATTATTGCGCTGAAATCTGGTTCCAGAATTTTTCAAGATGCAAAATTTATTATAAAATTACTTTTTTAAGTTTCCCCTGAGAAATAAATAGGTAATTTCCTACTTAAATCTGCCAGATATTCAATTAAAGAGTATACCTGTCTCGCTGATAGCGCCTAATCGCTAGAGTGATCTGGGTGTATAACCATTGGAGTATTACGAGTGTCAGACCCTTGGTGTCTACCTTACACATGATCTCTTTATAATTTCTGTCCGAGGCTTAAATCATCGTAAAGACGGATCAATGCGGCGATACCAGAAATTCCTCCGACCAGAAATGATCTCTTTGGTTAGTTCAACTGTCTCTCACTTTTGATACTACATCTTATTATTACTACCCAAGATTTTTGTTTATGTAAGTACATGATGCTCATTATATAAAATTGAGTAATTAACTAATTTTATGCATTGGTAACAATCGAAATTTCTTGTTTTGTTGATATTCTTACACATATTATGACGCTATTTATTCTATTAGTACTCATTATTGTACTAGTTCCCCCCCTATCAATTTCCTTATCACAGGGGTTCTAATAATTATTCTGTCACGCGGTCCTAAACACGCGACGTTATATACTTTATCAGCCCGACACACAAAAGGTACCCTTCACTTTATCACTTCTTACCTTGAAAGAGATCCTTTCTTTTGGTAGTCCTTGGCGGCAAAGGTTAATGGATTAATTCATGCACAAAAATGATACACTTGAACAATACATATATTTATAATAACCCTTTTATTCTTCATTTAGAAAACAAATTCACTTTAGTTACTCAATTAATTAATATATGTTCCCTTCTCAAATATATTCGTATTAATTTATAATGTTTGTTCTACTTCACCGGATATTGTACAAAGTGAATTCCGCCGATACTCTATGCCCCAGTATCTGTTTATCGGATTCCTGGATCCTTCCTTAACACAGGACACTGGCGTTGGTAATTGCTGTCCAAAGCTGCTTACTCCCGGCAAATTATCACTGCAAAAACTCCCGTATGACTTTCACTCGATAACCGTTCCTTCGGCTTCCCTGAGTGAGTGAGTGCTGACTTCCTTGAGGGTCCTCCCCTTACGTCCCTTGTGACTCTCTTGTTAAGAAGAAGCCTCGTTCCTTGTTTGACAATCCCTTTTATACTATCTCACACGCCTTCCTGTATGTTCTAGAACATTCCAGGTTTTCTCCACTTCTCTCGTATCTGATAGGCTATTTCCCTTTCATTATTATAAGTTTGTTTACCCCTTCCATCCTTTCTTTGCCTTGCAGCTGTCATAACACCTGGTGTTGTTTTAGTTTGTTTACGTAAACAGAAAATGGTATTGTTTAAAGTTGTTTTCATAACATAGACGGCATTGTTTTACTTTGTTTACGTAAACAGGAAACGGTATTGTTTTAAAGTTGTTTTCATAATACAGAAACGATATTGTTGCCTCGCGGTAGTACGTGTTCCCAAAATATACACAATGGCGTCCTTAATCGTATACTTATGCCAACACGGCCAAAATGGCGTGTTACATTATTAAAGACAAACTTAGTACTTTTCTACATTACGAAGTGAAGCCTACCACGGTCAAGTTTATTCGCTATTTATTCGTTTATGTTTCCGTTTTCTTATTATTTTAAAAATAATTTGCTAAGCTGATTGGAGTTTAATAGTTTAACTTTAGTGTGCATGTCAGTTATTAATTCCCTTCGAACATTAGCGACAACTGCACCTGTTAGGTACCTACTGCATCTTCCATCTCTAGAACTACTGTTTAAGTATAACGTAGATACGAATCCTTCATTCGAATTATATTACCTGAGAGTAATAAATAATGAGATGTTGAATAAATATGGGCATTGATCATGTTTCACAATCTTAAGTGGCCTTTCTATATTGCAGTGCTCGGCCTGTAATTTTTAAAATTCAGTTAAAAATTTCATTTTTAAGGACAAAAATTGTTCCTAACATTACTTGTAGTTTTATATAAAATAGTGATATGAATAACATTAACACTAGAAGTAAAAAAATAGTTGTGCATCATTTTTACTCTCTAAAATACGTCTTGGAGGGTGTGCAAAGCCAGCCACTAAAAATATTTAATTCCAATTACTGTAAAACTTAATTAACTCCATACGTGAAGTAAATATTCAGGGCAGTCTTTGGTTGGAAATATCTTTTTGCGTTTTATACATTCTATATAACCTGGATACATAATACATTTATTGTACAGCCTCGAATAAAGTCAAATATTTAAGCGATTTGTTCGTATTAAAGTCTTTGGGTATACTAAAATCTATCTATATAGAATCAAAACGCTAAAAATACACTCAATTTTCCGTCCAATTAAACAATCGTAAAATTTAATGGATGAGTCGCTTGTTCCCATTAGTCAATTACTATTAAAAATTTATGCGAAAGCTAGAACTAAACTAGCCATTAGACAACTTAAAAAGTTGTGCATGTGATTTCGGAAAGTTAATGATGGAGAATTACCACATTAAATTTTCCTCTTATCAATTTATGAAGCTTCTCTAAAATAAGAAAATATATTGTTAATTGATAAATATCATAAGAGATTATTACTGGGTTATTAGGGAATTATGAGGTTTTGAAGAGTTGCTTCACTAAATATTTGAAATCACTGATAATATTCAACAGTAAAATCGACGACAAATCTATGTATATATATAAGGAAGAAAGTTTGTCTAATAGTTCAAGACAGGAGGAAAATTATAGGCTATTTTAAAAAGATATCAGGGTCCCAAAAAGGGGACCTTTGGTAGTCTACGCGACGTATTGGGTTTTGTGCTGTGGCTTCATTTTTTACTTTTTAAAATTATTTCCACTCAAGATAGAGGGTTGGGATTTTTTTGTCAATTGGCGACAGAAATGAAATGATAATTCCTTCAATCAATTGTCTTTTTCAATTTGTATTTGTCTGAAAATCGCGTTTTTAGCTTAAAAAACGCACATTTTTCTCTGAAAGCAACAATAGCATATTTCCTTGACAACCAGATTTTGGTCTTTAAAGCTTTGAAGGAGGTTCCGTGGTTTCACCCAACTTAAGAGAATTCAATGAAACTTCCTGAAAGTATCAATAATATTGTTCTAAAGCTACCTGCTAATTTTCAGAATTATTTACCGCAGTTTTTTTAAGATATTTGATCGAGAATTGGGCATGAAATTACACGTTCTTATGCCTTTTCTTCTGCATCCTGCAAGTTATGCGTCCAAGTTCAAGTTATTTACTCATATGGTGACAATTTCATACGTTCTGCAACGCGCGCGAGGGATTTATTCAAGCGCTCGGAGTAAAAATCTGTTACATATGCATTTTTCTATCGATTACATAAATTATTATACATTGAATAATTAGAAAAGGTTCTTTCTGATGAATAAAGCCTTGCGTTCCCACAACAACCCGTGTATTTTCATGCCCACTTCTCGTTCAAATATCTTAAGAAATCTGCGGCAAATAATTCTGAAAAAAATCAGGTAGCTTTAAGACGACCAAATTAGTGTTTCCAGCAAGTTTCATCGAATTCTCTTGAGTTGAGTAAAACCACCGAGCCTCCATAAAATTCATTTTGCTTAGTTCAGCTGACTAGGAATTCTAAGCATTGTGTAACAATGTTCTCCGTTTTGAGGACTACTAATCAGCTCCTCTCCACTTATATGATGAGTTATGAAGGAAGTGTGATCCCGAGCAACGCCAGGTAATTCAGCAAGTATTCAATATAAAAGACAATTAAAATGCAATGAACTTTATTTAAAATTTTTTAAATAATACAGTTTCACAACTGAAACCAACTTCAGGCTTTAATTACAACCCACCGAATGTTCAACAACCAATTATGCAAAATAACCTTACGGTGGCTTTTGAAATTGATGCCTCAAAGTGATGAAAGCTATGAATGGAAGTAGGGTTTTCCTGCCTCTATTTTGCCAGGCAAGCATTATCTCATTTAACCCCTATACTATTTTTATTTCCTTCCTCATTTTTTGAGTTTTTTCTTGATGCATTTGGTTAAAATTTTCTCACATCTTAGAATCGCTTATGCTAAGGTAATTTTCATAGAAAATTTACCTATTAGTTCTAATGCTAATCTACGAGAATTTGAAAAATGGACGTTTTTATACTGAATCCTAATGAAGAGGTATTCGAGTACCACTCTGAATTTAATGTTTGATATCGCTTTTACACCATTTACCACTGCTTTTATACCTTATTCTCACGAAGGATCAAACGCCAAAAAATGCAAGTTGAAAATCCCCTCTTAGTGCGCTGAAGGGAATTCACTAGGCTGTGCTGCAGTAACGCTATTCAGTTTAAATGGTGAGCATGGATTTTCGCAAAAAAGCAAAACTCGTCGTAATAATTACTGATGACGTGAGGTGATATTATATCGTCCCTTTTTTTTGGCGCCATCTGCCAACTTTTAATTTACGACGTGCCACGACACCCTTAAATGCGACGGATCAACGCTTTTTTACGGACGACGCGTCGCGACGTCAGCCCAGGTATTATATCCGCTGCGCTCATTGGAGACGCGAAGAGTGACGTCACTGTCAGTCAGGCCACCCTCTAACCGACATGACACTAGCGCCATTCTCTTTTGATCGTGCCGCGTCACTCAACTGTCGGAGAGAGTGGGCGTGGTCACAGCACAGGGCCGCGTACCCCACGCTCCTCGGGCGAATGTCGTGTCATCCCATTGTTCCTTCCCCTGCTCTGCCGAGTAGGCGAGGAGTTTGATTGGCCGAGGACAGAATTATCCCTTCCCCTTCCTGCCCGAAACGCAAAATAGGCTCCGGTGACGCAACAAAGAACTCGAAAAATTTGGTGGTTGCCGAAAGAAACTCATAAAAGCGCATTACTGCCCCGTATTGGTGCTAGCACGGGGTGTGCAAATCGAGACCGATTCACTTTTCGACAGCGCGGAAGTCTACGACAATGCACCCTTCATATATTTGGACGAGGACTTAACAACAACTTTTGTTATTGCCGGCGTTGATCCAGAATACGTGCATCGGTGTCGTAAATTCTCCCTTCACAGCCGTCCCAAAATGCACTGCGCTAATGTGTCTGGAAAGAAATAGAAGACGAGTCGGATTTGGTTTATAAAATTCAATCATCTGAAATGCATAGCGTCTTGATATTTATGGAACATTTCTTAACATTTTTTTTTTCAATTTTACGACGCATCTCAATATTATGAAAACCTAATATTTTGCCATTTTTAAATAGAAGCCGACTTAGATCTAACTTTAGAATTTTTTTTGCAAAACATCCCCGAAAAAAAAGTCATTTGCCGGAAAAAAATAGTCAGTCAGCAGAAATCTAAGGATCTAATTATTGCAGATGTGCAAACTTCAGTGTTTGCGGAAATTGAGAGCCTAAAACTCCACGTACTGGGCCAGCCTCCAAACCCAAAGGATTTTCCACTCCTTACTCAGCAATAACTGGTCAGCACAGTTATCAATTTCATTTTTATCTCGGCATAAATACAAAGGTCTCCGATGCTTTCTCATCTCCTTGGATGAAACCCTCAAATTATGAGTTAAGGCGGCGAAGAGAACTAAGAAATCCTACGAAGAGCTGGGGAGAAAAGAAGGATAATAAACACCCTGCGTAGATGGAAAGACAAGCTTATTAAACTTATTTTGAGACACAATAGCCTGATGATGACAATATTGGAAGGAGAAATAAATGGGAAAACTCTAAGAAGACCAAGAATGGAATGCATAAAGCAAATCCTGTAGGACGTCAAAGTAAATAATTACGTAGGAATGAAGCTGTTGGCATCAAGATGGATATTAGGAAAAGATTTGCAAAATGCTTTACATGGAGCATTGCGTTGTATGGATGCAAAACGTGGACGTTGAAGAAGAGAGAAGAAAAGTACTTAGAAAGCTATGAAATGTGACTATGGCGACGAATGGTGAAGATTGGATGGAAAGATAAGATCACGAATGAAGAAGTGCTAAGGAGGATTGGAGAAGAAAGAAGTATACTGAGAGAAATTAAAAAGAGAAAGGCACAATGGATTGGACATATTTTAAGGAATAACAGCCTACAGAAATTAATAATAGAAGGGAAAATAGAAGGGAAGAGAGGAAGCAGGAGGTACTGAATGCTGAGGGATATAAAAGAAGGAAGGAGTTATGCAGAGATGAAGAGAGAGGCCGAGGACAGAATGCTGTGGAGACAACGCTACCGTTGAAACCTGTCTGCTGACAGTAGCACCAATGATGATGATGATGATGATGATGAAGCTGTTGGCAGAGAGAAGTGTCGAATGAAGAGCTGCAGCAAACCAATCTTTCGATTGACGTTTACTGATTATGATCTGTCTTGAGAAGTGCTGCGTAAAAATTATAAAACGGGTTTAGGGATTGGCCGGCGTCGTGGAGTTTTGGAATCAGAATCCCCGCAAATGTTTATGTGGGCACATCTGCATTCAGTACAATGTATACCTACTCTTTATTATTTACTATGATAATCACCGATGTAAATATTTATATCAGTAACTTTCACATAAGAAATATAGGTGTAGCGAAACTTGGTGGCACTCGCTAGTGAAGAACATGACCCAAAGGAGAAAAAAGCATGCATAAGTCGTGGGATGAAGCGGCCGAGCCTTATTACAGAGGACCCTGTGGAAGTCCTACGATAATTTTGCCCGCTCATCAATGCTTTGTTTACGGTCAATGTCCTCTGATCCTCCACTAGTGAGTGCCACCAAATTTCGCTATACCTATACACGTGAAGCTGTATCTTCATTTGGCTGCACCCCTCTTTTTATTTGCAAAATTAAATTAGAAATATTGGTTTTCTGTTATTGGAAAAGGTATCAATAGAAAGAAAATAAAATAAAGATACTTATTCCTTCAATGGAATTTCGTATTCCGGTCGAAATTCCGAAATATTTGCTAAAAAGTAACGATTTTTCGCAATATTTTAGCGTTTTTAAGTCAACGTCCCCATAACGACCATACTCATTGTTTAAGTCGATATTCAGTGTATACCCATTAACTCAATGATTCTTTGCGCTAAATATGAAATGAATGGTTTATTACAATCAATGTAAATGATAAAATTCTTCCCGTTGATATTCAACGGGTACCTTCACTAGTTTCATTAGAATCTACAATCACCCGAAGAATCTTTTAAATAATTTCATGGTACTGTATTTTTTAAGAATTATTCGTCCTCGATAATGGCGGATCCCTACAATTCTGCAGTATTGATAATTTTTGTCCATTCAGCGACCAATTTTGATTGATTTCGGTAAGTTTCGGAAAAATTTATTCATAATATGAAAGATGGTTAAACTTTGATAAAGGCATAATATTAGGAAAAGTGATAATGATAACAGGATACGCCCACTCTGATCCATGTAAACGCTAGATTAGCATTTAGTCGGAAATCAATTATGTTCTGAATGAATTTCTACATTTAATGATTGGGTTATCTCGATACCTGAATGAAAACGTTTTGTAATGCTTTACCTGTCCGCTCTGTTTTGCATCTCTCTTCATCATTATTGTAACTTTCTCCAAAAGTGCATAGTGAAGAAATTCAAACATTCCAAGTGATACTTTTCACAACGTTGGATGCTTATTCTTTTAGAAATGGGTGATGGTCTAAATTATTGGTTCATTTAGCGAGCTCTCAGATATTTAAAAAAAAAACATTTTTTTTAGTTAATGGTCAATTACCAAAGACAAGATAAATTATCTCGTACAAGTTTGAAGCCAACACGGAAATTATTCTTACTGAATAATTTTCGTATGCGCTGCATAATACGACGACGAGAATTATTTGTTATGGCGAAATACAATTGCACCGGAAACAGTTAAACTCCCTGTGTAACTAAGTGGCAAGAATGGTTGCCGTATTCCTTGAAAGCCATTCAGAATCCCATTGTCGATTTGATCTGTACAGTAGAAACTACAGAGTTACGTACTTTTCTTCCGAGAAAACGTTTTCGTCGAGAAAAGTTCCGAGGAATCTTAAAGCAACGTTATTGTCACCGCCAGGAGGACTTTAAATAAGAAGTTCACCAGCTATCACCTTTTCTTTGACGCCCAAGTCGAGTCGTTGAACGATCCTCACGAGAGTTCTCAGACTCGGATTTCTCAGTTGGCTAATTGCCCACCTGGAGCGCTCCGTTCGCCCCCTTCCCTCACCCCCCCCCTATTTTCACTCCCTTGATAATGGCTGCCGAAGTGAACTTCACCCTCCCACTCCCATTTTCCATTAAACTCGACGCATTACCCCTTCCACTCCTGCCGTGGACAATTTGAGAGAGAGAGGCCATTCTCCGTTAAATTATAAAAAAGAGGAAGAAGCTCGCTGACAGTTTTCCAAAAGACAGCAGGAAGCATATTTCCGCGTACGTGACCGGTGTCGTCTAATTGGCGAAACAATCGCTCGCCGCGCCACTTTCATCGAGCGGCTGGTTCTTGAGTTGAGGTGGCTGGAGCTGTAATCGTGGGTCATTGAGTATCTACACATTTTAATGACTTTTCAAGTAAGTCGAAAAACATTTCTTGGGCCTTATTTCACTTAAGTACATCTTTTTTTACGTTTTAACTCACCCAAAAAGCAGTACCTAATGGAAATTATTCAAGAACTATAGTTTACATTTTTCATTCAGTTAAAGCATGTTATAACTCGAGTTTTCGGCGTGGTATTCTAAATTTGGCGTAAATTCTAATTGAATATGTTTCTTCGAACCGGCGTGGCACCTTGATATCTGTTGAAAACCATTATAATAATATGAAACGTGTCATTTAGCGTTTAGAATAAAATCTGTCCAGACGTAATAACATTATTTCGGAATTCATGTAATATGCCATAAGGCTACGCGCTGAATTAACATTGAAATTCCTCGAAACCAAATCGGTATGATGCAATATTTTTCGCTTTTATCTATAGATTTTACCAATAAGATTACCCGTATGCAAAGTTTCACCCAAGTTTGTGCATAAAAAAACCCCTTAAACCATCTTAAGGCGCTAAGAGGCCCGTCCCAGAATTGTGTTTTGTATTACCATATACTGGTGTCCAACCAATGAAACCAGATCAAACCAAAGGTTTTCCATAATATTATTACCCACTTCACGCGGTATACTATAATCGAGTCAAGTAGGCGTGGTTGAATTTGAGATGTGAGCATAATCGCTAACAACGACGCAGCGTAATATTTAATTGGTGTGCACAGACTGAGGGTCAACAGTAATTGGTTCTTTATTAAAAACGACGGAAGATTCGCTCGAAATAATGTTTTTTCAAATATTTTAGTGTAAACTTGATAAAAATTCGTATTATTTAAGTTTCAATAACTCACCATCCTCAAACTCGGTTTGTTATTATTTGTCATAAAAATTGTTTTGTCTATATTAATAGAGGAAAATAGTTTGAACAGTTGATCAAAACTTACACAGACAATTTGGCCTTGAGAGATGGGACTTAAGATATTTACGAAAAGATCCATTCAAATGTTACTTTCTAACACCCATGTAATAATTGCAGCGTTACTTCCACCAGACAATCGTTAAATTCTGTAAGCTGTGCAGGTGCCTTTTGTCACGTTTACAAATAACTGGAGACTTCATTTTTTTCCTAAAAAACAATTCTTTTGACTCTGGACGATAATCCGTCGTCGTCTATTTGACTAACAGAAGCCAGAAATTTGCGAAACCACAGCAGTGCGCCAGCAGAATGCAGCGCAGTTAAGAAAGTGGTATTTGAAGAGATGACTCGTAAAATTTGAAATTCGAATTTCTCGTTTGGAGCCTTTATCTTTTTAAATAAAACGTAGTGGCCTCAGATCCTCGAAAAGGGGGAAAGGAAGGACGGACATGAAATTACTTTTTCATTCTTCTTCTGGGGTTCGAGTGAGGAAATTTAAAAGTCAAGCGAACGACGCGCAAGTGCGTTTGAGACTTTCTCCGAATTGCAGCCGTCGCGTCGTGTGCTTGGCGCCTTTTGTCTTCCCTCTGGCGGCGAGCAGGCGAATAATTACCTCTCTAATGACTCAATTTCTTGAAGCGAAGAAGTATTTTACACTCCACACTTCCTTTCCATTTTACACAAAAATGTGTTTAAAAAAAATCTCCGCTAATTTCGAAAACGAACCACTCAGGTTTTTTGTTCAATATTTTAGAAAGCCATTCATTAAACTAGTGTTTCAACCTGTTTAAATCTACCCGAGGTAGTATTATCATTTCGTACCGAATTTTAAATTCCGATTCATGCCGTTATCTGGCACCAAAAATGAAATACGAGCTTCTCGTTTATAGAAAATATTATATTAATGAATTTTTATTACATGTATGCAAAATTAACGACGTTCAAAGTTAGCATAGTTTTACGTTTCACCTTTCAGGAAAATAAGCTTGGCGGTCTGGATTTATTTCATATTTGACGTAAACGACTCAAGTTTATGGCAACAAAAATGGAATTTTAAGTATCATAAAACATTTTTATATCTTTCTGAAAGAGTAGTAAATATCGAAAGACAAGTTACATTGCTATTATTGAATAACTGGCACTGTGTAATGATAAACGCAGGAATGGATGTGATTCCACAGTGACACGTGGCAACGCTGCATCAGGCGTGGCAACGCTGCAGCACTCAGAGACGACTCAACGACGGCAGAAATTGCGAATTCAGTGTATTTCCAAGATTATTTTTATAATTATGATTGGCATTACGATCCCTGCGCTGAAGTAAATAGTGCAAAAATGACTTGTTTGTACATACGTAGTGGAATACAAAGAGTTATTTGACTCATGGCATACAATTAGTGCCATAGAATATTACTATTTTTTTAATCTGGGATTTTATTGTTTCGGTACAATAAATGATATTTTTCTTTATTCAATGTCTTGTATTGAGCATCTTTCAAATTGTTCTCCCTGATATAGAAATAACTAATCATCTGTTATTTGAAAGGACGATGTACATGGCTTGTTTCAGTATATATTTGAAAGTTCACTGGTGGAGCATATTTTAACGTAAGCGTAGGTAAGAAATAGTTCATATGTATGTTGTCTTTACTTCAAATTTTTGAGCAACGAAAAATGGATTGGATAGACTGTAGAATATGCGTAAGACAGTGTTTAAAATTAATAACATACCTTTTTTCGCAGTTGTTCAAATCAGAAAAAATACGTAGCATTGCATAGTCTTATCAGGATTCTAAACTACGCGTTATTCTAAGAATACCGAGCAGAAAACGAAATTTCATTAAAGGTTGATTAAAATTAAAAAAAGGTCTACCAGCTGATTGGTAGGTTTTTGGACAGTCCCCATTCTGCGTCCTAATTTAAGGTAGTTTGAGCGAAAAATCGCTTCACCTAGAATTTGATGACTTTGGCCTCATTTTAAATTTAAAAAACTCATCTTTCCAATGATATCAGAATATCAACCTCTTGACGAACTACTTTTCGAGCAATTTGCCTGAAAAGATAAGCTGTTTTACATGTGATAAATTACGGCTATGCGCTCCAGAGGGAGAATAATTAAAAAATTAGGAACTTCTATCACCTAGATTTCGTCAAAACACTAACGATGTGTAGATTGCATGTTTTCTCAACTATTTATAAAAAAAAAACAATCTATTACTCACCACAGTAATTTTTACAGAAACGCAAAAAAACCTGCTGTTTTGAAGGGTTTTCAGCCGTACGACAGGAAAAATGAGTCAAGTTAGAGACTTATGTAACTTTATTTATTTAATTACTGAGTATTGTGGTCATATATAACTATATCTTTGCTCCATTAATGTTACAATATTTATTTCATACTTCTTACAGATGCTGAAATAAAAAATAAATTTTGGATATGGTCTCCATTATGACTAGGGAACTATCTCGCTCAAACCACCTTAAGAGACATTGTCTCGCTTTCCCTCCTAAGGATGTCCCGCCATTAGATCCCTCTCAAATCCTTCATATCTTCTACCTCCCATAATGTCCTCCAGGATTCCTATACTCTTCCTTCCTCTTCCACGCTTCCCCAGTATTCTATCCTCTATCACCCTCTTCAACATTCTCTTTTGCCTTTTGCGAATCTCTGCCACCAGCTTCTTCTCTTCTCCAACCATATCCAGTAGGTACCTGAATATGTAAACATTCCGGGTTTCTTTCCACGTAGATCCATTGTGCAGGGACTACAGTTTCGCCGGCGTTGCAGTCGGCTTCTTCAGGTCGGTGAAGTGAAGATGTAGGTTTTGGCCATTTTATAAACATCATTTTTTCATTCAAGTATTCTACCAGCTGATTGGTAGGTTCTTGGACAATCCCCATTCTGTATCCCAATCTAATAGAAATTGTCTCGCTTTCCCTCCTAAGGATGGCCCGTTATTAGATCCCTCTTCAATTCTTCATATCTTCTACCTCCTCTTATTTCGTCCAGAATTCCTATCCTCTTCCTTCCTCTCCCACGCTTCCCCAGTGTTCTCCCCTCTATCACTCTCTTCAACATGCCCTCTCCTCTCAAAACCTCCTCCATCCATCTCTTCTGCCTACTCCGAACCTCTTCCACAAGCTTCCTCTCCTCTCCGACCATATCCAATACCTCCTCGTTCGTCTTTCTCGCCATCCAACTAACCTTCTCCATCCTTCTCCAAACCCACATCTCAAACGCCTCAAGTCTACGCACATCCTCCCTTCGCAATGACCAAGTTTCCGACTCATATAGCGCCACGCTCCATATTAAAGTTTTCACCAGCCTCTTCTTTACGTCTCTTCTCAGACCCCCCCCCCCTCATCAATTCCCTTCTCTTCGAAAATGCTTCTTTAGCAAGCGCAATTCTGCATCTGATGTCCTTACCACTAAACCCATTCGCCTCCACAATACTACCCAGATACGTAAACTGCTCGACCTGCTCTATCTTCTGCCCTCCCACCCTTATATTCAGCCCCGCCTTCTTACTTCTAGAAAATCTCATTACTTTCGTTTTCTTGTGATTGATCTTCATCCCATACTTTTCGCACTGCACCTCTAATGCATTCACCATTGACTGTAAACCCTTGGCCGACTGACTAACTAATGCTTGATCATCTGCAAATCTCACTGATTTTATCAGCTCCCCTCCTACCTTTATTCCTACCTCCTCCTCCCCCCATGCCTCCCTTACCATTTCTTCTGAATACACGTTAAAAAGCAACGGCGATAGTGGGCACCCTTGCCGCACTCCCCGTCCTATCGTGGCCCATCCCGATTCTCCATTGGCTACCCTAACCTGCGCCGTCTGGTTCATATACAAATTCCGAATCAGACGCCTGTCCCTCCAATCGATCCCTAATTTCTTCAACACTCCCATTAATTTCGTCCATTCCACCCGATCAAACGCCTTCTCGAAATCTACGAAGCATATAAACATTATACGTTGGAATAAAATTCACAGATTCAGGCTTTACTTTGTAGAAAAAGTTTTAGAAAATGTAAATTTTTGTTGTTATTATTTTCATATTTAATATTTTTTTACCCTCCTTTACATTTTTGTTTTATTTTCTTTTTGTAATTTTTTAATGTAACCTTTTCTTTAAAATACAATTTAATATTCTGTATCCAACCACGACAACAATATAATATATGTTAACAAACTGAACGAACTGATGTTAAACCTGACTATGCCATAAAATTGGTGAAACGCGTAGTGTGTTTAAAACATAAAAAGTGTAGAAAAGTCCCAAACTTTATTATAATGAATATCATGCGTTGGGGTCAGGACCGTTGTGATTGTTTGTTTTTTATTTTCCCGCGCAACACGCGTTTCTATGCGTTGGACAGCGAGTAACTGTCATCTCTTTTAAATTTATTAGGAAACAATTAAGGTTATTAAGTTATTAGTTATTAGTTGTAGTCCCAGCACAATTGACCTACGCGGAAAGAAACCCGGAAGAAATACATATTCAAATGTATTAAGCTACGGAAGCCTCTGCACGGACTACATATCCAATACCTCCTCGATCGTCTTCCTCGCCACCAAGCTCATCCTCTCCATCCTTCTCCAAACCCACATATCAAACGCCTCAAGTCTACGTACATCCTCCCTTCGTAATGACCAAGTTTCCGACCCATACAGCGCCACTCTCCATATTACAGTTATCACCCGCCTTTTCTTTACGTCTCTTCTCAGCCCCCCCCCCCCCCCTTCAACAATTCCCTTCTCAAGAAAACGAAATAGTTTCGAAAAATACATCATTTCGGAGAGTAGTTTGCTCTGAAAAAAGATTAGGAACTTGAAAATGCGATAACTTGCAAAATAATTTAAATATAGATTGGTTAAACCTCTAATTTCGAACAAAATTTTGAGTTAGCCCACAGTGAACATTGAGTGATCATAATTACGAAATCGATATTTCAATAATTGTATCCAATATTAAGGGAATCAAATCCTAAATGTGATCTATATGTAGGCATCCTCTAGCGCTATTTTTAGAACTAAATATTCATTATAAAATTCACCCCAGAAATAAATATACGCAACTGGTGCGTTGATCGCTCTACCGGCAGGGGAATTCCTTCAAGTAACTTACGTGGCTCATATCACCACATATACCTATCTTTACAAGTACCAGGTTCCGATTCATCTGCGTTGACTACTAAATATTTTGGTAGTTATTTTGAACTGTTTTTTGTTTTTTGCCAACTACCACGCTTTCTTGCACCCTAAGGTAGTGGCATTTTTTTGCCATTTAAGGTTGTGAATATTTTGTCTTGTTCTTTTAGCAAGTTTTATTTATATTTTGAGTGAAGGAGTAACTCTAAGAACAAACTACTCTCTCGCTTGTTTGTTAATTTATAATTATTTTTATTGATTTATATTTATGTAAATGTACACACTTAGTTGATAACTAGGAAAAAGCTAAGTTTAAGCTATAAAATAGATCTAATGCCTGTTGCTCACGGTAAAATTTTCCATAAAACAGTTTTATAAAAATTTTTAGCTTGCTCACGGTAAAACTCAAGAACCTTATAAGAGGAAAATCGAAGCAGTACTAATATGAACCGCTATGCCGTAAATGGCGCTAGCATCGGGTATACCTTGAGGTTAAACCTTTCTCCATTCTCTAACATTCGTTGCGGGGCGAGATTCAGTGGAATGAGGGAAGAAACTGTGTAGGAGAGGTGTGTATATGCTAGAGAAGCAACTGCTCGATCGCTGCGCCACGTACAGTGGATAAGAGGAAACGGCATTATTTCAAAAGATGGCGGAGAGGAAAAATCGCACTTCTCAGGTTTGAAAGTTTCCCATTTCTAAAGTAGTTGATGCATTGTTGTGTTAAAAGTGTTAAACAAATTTGAAAAGTTTGCATAATAAGTGAGGTGAATTTGGTTCCGATATCTTTGTTTAAAGTGGGTGAAAATCGCGAAAAAATGTGCGAGACGAAAGCTCACCTTCGCGATGAGCGGAACATCTCATTGGTTGTTGCATAAAACGGTTTTATGGAAATAGAACCTGTCCTATTCCGTAAAACCTTTTATAAAACTCGGTTTTATAAAACAGTTTTATCGTTAGCAAGCTCATTTTTATAAAATTAGTCGGTTTTATAAAACGTTTTACCGAAAATTTTACCGTGAGCAACAGGCATAAGTCAATAAAAGATTTTTTGCCGTCACTCCTTCAACTACGTTTTCTAATTCTACAGTTCGCTATTTCAACCACTACAATTCAATTAACAAATTTTAATAGAAAGGGAAATACTGGTGACAACAAAAAAACAACAAAAAGAGGAAAATTTGTGATAACTGAATGGTCACATGCTCGAATCCCGTTAATTCCAGGGTTTAATATTCCTGACGCCTGAAATTATATGGAAGCCATAGATTGCTCGAAGGAGCTGCCCCCACAGCCATGAAACTGTGAAAGTCACAACTGCTGAAAGGATGAGTAATACTTGCAAAGCAAATGCACACCAATTGCATCAACCCTTAAGCTGAAGGTAATGCCGCGGGCACAAGGAAAGGTTTCCCTAATATGTTACTAAATTGGCATTTTTGTTTTTTTTTTCGATGTTGCTTTCTGAATTAACTTTCCCCATATATCTTTTTCACCGGTATTAACTCTACCGATGTAAAAGTGATTTAGTATACATTTCACTTAAGCTCGAAAGTAAATTAATTACAAAAAACGGACCAAACTCTGTGGCTGTAATTAGTATGGCGATGAATCAATGTGCCACCGTAAATGATTTAAAAATTAAAGAGAAGAATTTTTAAATATCGAATTATAACGCAGCGTTCAACGCAGTACCGACGAAGCGGAGTGTAGTTTTTTATATTAGCTCTTGACCATAATCGCGTACCCTGATCGCGACTGCTTCAATATTCCTAACTGTCGGTTTGTTTGGCCCGATATAAAGTTGTTCCCCTTAAGGGAAGCTTGCAAATTACCTCCATTTACGCTCAATGCTCCCACCTCCCGCGCTAAAATTTGCATATCTCAGATTCTTTGAATTATTTGGGAATCATTTCTCAAGTTTTATCTCCGTAGCTGTAGGAATCGTTTGTAATCGCAGAAGGAAGGAAGGAGTGCATTTCCATGTTGGCCCTCCAAGATTCATGCCTCCGAGTTATCTAGGTCATCAAAGAAAACGTACCTTCCTCGCGTACGTATTCATTAAGAAGTCGGAAAACTCAAGCACGAGTTTATTAAGAGTCGTAAGAGTCCCACGGCCGTTCTTCATTGTAGCAAGTCTACCGAGAGGGGTGACTGTGGTAACACCACAAAGCACATTAACGGGGAGATTGTAATTTGAAAAGCATTCCTAACTAGAATGCTAATGATATATTTCGCACCGACAGCATGCTTGGTACGAATCACTTCTGACGGAGTTTGAGACAATACGCGTTTCGGGAACGAGTCAATGACTTGGGTAGAAAAAATTGTTATTGTGCCACAGCTAAAACTCATTAATTGACTTATAAATTCGTGGATTCATGCATGGCTCATATCTCATATCGTCATCTTAGTATTACAATCCTAGGATTTGTATATTGCAGCCCTCCATTTCGCCCAATCCCATGCCAGTTCCTTCACTTCCCTATGGTTCTTCTTCCCCGTATCCCTCTTGACTTGCCCCAAGAACTTGTCTCTTGGTCTTCCTCTGGGGACTTTCCCTTCAATTTTTCCCTCCATTATGCTAATTATGTAATCGTTGTATCTCATAACATGGCCAACCCACCGAGTTTTTCTTTGGCGTATGGTGCTACACAGTGTCCTTTCTTCTCCAATTCTTCTGTATACCTCCTCGTTTCTCACCCTATCCGTCCATTTGATCTTTAGCATCCTCCTCCAGCACCATGCCTCGAAGGCTTCTATTCTTTTCTGGTCAGTTTTTCCAATGGTCCATGCTTCTGATCCGTAGAGTGCTCACACGAATATCTTCAGGTACTGTTTCCTTGTCTCCAGTCTTATGCTCTTCGATCAGAGTAGCGGCCTTTTGGCCATGAATGCCGTCTTAGCTTGGTCTATTCGACGCTTGATGTATGTCGTGCTTCTTCCATCCCAGGTAATGGTGCTCCCGAGGTAGGTAAATGATTCCACTTGCTCTAATCTTTCTCCTTTGAGGCGGACGTCGGCCACTACTTTTTCTCTTCCACACACAAGTATCTTGGTTTTCTTCTTATTGACTTTCATGTTGTTTCATTCATATCTCATATAAAGACGATTTAGTTGGAAAAATACTTGCAAATCAGGTTATGATCTTGATTTATTCATTTACAAGGCTGCAGGAGCTTGCAATATGCGGAGAAGAAACAGCTCAGCTAGAATCAATCGAAGGAAAAAAGGACTTTCCTCGCATGAAACCTCCATATCCTGCAGGTGTTGGACTTCTTAGCTGGACAACTACAATATATAGTTTTGAAACTATAGCTATGGTTACAGAGCTGTTCCAAATGAATTTCCTCGATTCTCTCAAAATGTACTTACACAGCAATGAAATACTTTATTAAAGAGCATGCTTCCATTTGAACGTTCAAGTTAAAACGTAAGCATTCTTTAGGGTAAGATTTCAATCAGTAGATCATCAATCAGTAGATCATCAATCAGTAGATCATCAATCAGTAGATAAAAACAAGGTGAAATGCAAATTAAATCCATTACCAAGAACGCAATTTTAAATGGAAGAAGAAGACCGCACTAAATGAGATGATAAAAAGCAAATTGGGTGACGAGTTAACTTTTCTAAACATTATTTTCGCAATTGATTGAAAAGAAATTCTTCTCTTTCTCTACTGATCCTTCAAATGATCACAACTGTGATAGAACCTTTCCCTCTTGCCTGTCTCATTCATGAAAAAATAATGCCAATGAGTTGGCGATCCACCATTGAATCTGGGAGTTGAATGATGATTTAATAAAGCCAAGGAAGTCAAAAATTCTTAAATATATCCGTCAATCATCAGAATTCATCATTCCGAAGATAAGTTTGCTGCAGCTATTCACTCCACACTCCCCTGTCAGCCAACCACTACATTACTTTGTAAATTCTTCGTTGTAACGTCATTCATAATTTTTTGTATATACATACATTCAATCCTCTTTTATTATTCACATTCATTCCTCCTTCCATTTAAGTTAAAAAGAAGCTGTGGTGTCTAGAATATGTCCAAAAATTTGGGTGGTGAACATGGTAATAGTAGGCACCCTTGTATTTGGTCGCATTTGCTTAGAGGGTAAAGCATCACTAGCAGAAATTCACGTTGATTATCAACAGATGGGATTTATGTAAAAAAATAATACAGTAGTTCTATTCATTCAAAATAGAATCTGACTTCTCATTTCTCATAAAAGTTTTTTTTGCCAAGTGAAAAGTGCCAGTTTTATTACTTAACGATGCATAGTATTAGTCTATTTTATTGAAATTGTTTATTTTTTTAATCAGTAAAAGTAAAAATAATATTCCAGTTTCGTGAAGGGGGCGTGGGAAAGATTGCCATTACCTTCAAGCATATTTTCCATTTTATGTAAGTGAGTTTGAGCGAGATTTTTTCAGAACCAAAAGAGACGATATTCGAATTTTTATTTGAAATAACTATCATGTTCCTACGCGAATAACGTCACGATACACGGCTCATTACTTCATTCATTCCGAAGCTAAATATAAAGCAGTTATTTTGGGACTTAGAGCCCCAACCATCCCTCTTGAGCTATGAGCTGTTCAAGGTTTAATAGGTTTAGTACGTAGATCTCTAGCAGTATGCAAAATTCTACGTTGTAAGTGGTATATTACGCATACCGATGGACCCTAATTATAAGAATCAATGTGACGTGTTAAATTCAGATACTATCTAAAAGCCGTTAAGCGCATATGGAGAGGTTGGAGTACAAAATACCCGGAGAGAAATTTGCTAATATTGATCATTTAATTCAATGTAAGTCATAAAAGGACCGGGAAAAATTTCCCGTTCATAGCCATTTTCTCAGGTTGCCAAAGAAATATCCTATTTAGGTAAGTTTATTTTGGATTTCTGCGATTAAACTAAACGTTTTAGTAACAGTTTCGCCGTGCTATTCTGCCGGCTTTGTCAGGCATTCTAAATGAACAATGAAAAATAAATAAACAAACTTAAGCAGTTATTACGTACAGTGTGATTAATTAATACTTTAGTTTTTCAAAAGTCTTTTCCACGTATAAGGAAGTTTGTAGCCATCTTCTCTGTTTAGTTTGTTAGGTCTTTTTTTTGTTTCAATGGCTTCCCTGATGATCCGTGGATAGTAGGTAATTTCTTTACATAAAACTTTCGCCCTTTTGATGTGAATACTGTTACCTTCTAAAAGTGTGTGCTCAGCCACGGCAGAGTGATACCAATCTTTCTTCCGAATAGCCCGTTTGTGTACCTTCATATGCTATTGTTGAAATCGGAGAAAAGTTGATGATTTCGGTATTTAAAACGTAATTTTAAATGAAAATGAGGTGTATATCAAAATGGATTGAAAGAATTAAGTATTACTTCATTCTTTCAACCATCCAATACTGAAAATTTCAACCCTATATCTTGAATGCAAGTTGTTAAAAAAAAACCTCTTCACTGATTCCAATACTTTTCTTATGGGAGTAAATAACAGGGGTAATTTTAGAGCCCCTGGGGCCCTGATAAAAACTAAAATACAGCCTATGTTTGTACGGAGATAACGGATGAACATGGAATCAATTTGGTAAGAACGATGCTATTTCCTACCTTAGATGAATTCAGTTTTTACAACCTGACGCCAAGTCCGTGACGGTGGAGAAGACGTCTGAAATCCGAATATGCTGTCGTCACAGACATCGTCCTCGTCCCAACTGAAATTAAGTTTAGCAACTAAATGTCAGCGTTGAAATCCATCGATTGCGAATTGTATGCATTGGCGTAGAACAACATCGATTGCTTTAGATTAATCATTTGTTTTTCCCGGTTAGTCGTTGATTTATCGCGATGGGAATAAAACAGTTTCTCAATTAAGATCTAAATTATAGTCCGTTAATTTGTTTAGCTCGGTTTGGTACAGAACGCTGATGACGTTACTCCGAGCTAATTTTTTCGTGAAGACTCGTTGGGGTGTAGGTTGGCATATCTTTAGGTTCTAAGCTTAGGTGTTAGACGTTACTAACATGCAGGCATATAAAGATTTCTATGCTGGTAAATCTCCTTTTGTTTCCTAACCTTTGATAATAGTCTTCCACAGTAAAACTCGTCATCTTCTTCCTCTAATCAACTTAATCCACAACTTTAATGATTATTCTCCTTGATGGGGGCTTTACATCGAAGCTGACGCTGCGTTAAGTAAACTAGGGGATGACGTTGGGTATTCGTAACCAAAATCTGTCGCAAGTTAAATAATTGTATTTTCGTTTATCATGCAAACTTGATTTTTGGTGGTTTGAGCGAGATAGTTCCCTAGTCATAATGGAGACCATATTGGAATTTTATTTTTTTTATTTCAGCGTCTGTAAGAAGTATGAAATAAATATTGTAGTATTAATATATATCACCAAAATTCTCAGTAATTATATAAATAAAGCTACATAAGTCTCTAACTTGACTCATTTTTTCACGCCGCACGGCTGAAAACCCTTCAAAATAGCAGAATTTTTTGCGATTCTGTAAAAATTACTTCGGTGAGTAGTAGATTAATTTTTATAAATAGTTGAGAAAACATGCAAACTATAAACAGTTTTTTACGAAATCTAAGTGCTATAAGTTCCTAATTTTTTTATAAATATTCTCCCTCTGGAGGGCACAGCCGTAATCTATCCCATGTAAAACAGCTTATATTTTTAGGAAAATTGCTCAAAAAGTAGTTTTGCAAGTGGTTGATATTTTGATATCATTGGAAAGATGAGAGTTTTTTTTCTTTAAAAGGAGGCCAGGTTCATTAAGTTCTTGGTGAAGCGATTTTTCGCTCAAACTACCTTAACCGGTATTCTACCCCATAATTGAATGACTAACCGCCCTTTGTATTTACAATCTACCTGCCCTGCCACACGTCAAGGCCGTGGTTCCGGAGTGAACCGTGTTAGGTGCAGATAAGCTGAAACGATTTCAGCGGACTAGTTTCCACCCCGTGTTCCTTTGAACCATTCTTATGTTTTCTATCCTTTGACCAAGCATTCATTCCATTCTCCCCTTTTCCCCAATTCTTTCTTTCTCTCTCTTTTGTGACGGGGGCACCGAATAACTCATCACCGCAAAAAAGGGCACTTTTTATCCGCAAGGATTCCGATCCCCTTCACCTGTCCCTGCCCAACGCTACTCTATCAGCTTCTCTCCCCTCCCCCCATTTCTCATTCCGTATCCTTCCCCGCATCTACCCCTTGTTCCCCTCCTCCTCTCTTCCCCCATGCAAGGGGTGGGTAGAGTACGAAAGAGGGGTGAGGTCAACAACAATGCGAGAGGGGTCTTTTGTCGGAGGGACGTTCGCCGTGGTCAATGGTCATACCTCTGCGCTCACCCAAAGCGAACCCCTCCATTGTTAGCCACGCTCGAAGAACCGGCCCCTTGCTTAGGGAGAAAGAATGAAAAGGGTACGCGGAAGGGTACAGGGGAGCGCGATAAACGGGTCAGGGAACTCCAAAAAGGAATCCTTTAAAAAGCACATACTGCCCACTCGTTTCTGCCCCCGTGCTGCACTGCACTTTTATGTTCCGCCTTTCCGCGCGGTGATGAATCGCGCACCCCATGTCAACTGTTTGTTTGCTCATACCTTTTTCTCATCCATTTACAAAAGCATAACAACGGTGCTCAAGTTTTCTCCTCCGAGTGCATTTTAATTGGATTCCAAGCCCAGGTTGAATTTTTAACTATTTCATTAAACGGTCGGATACAAAAAAAAGATCCAAGGTAGATGGATAGTTACCGTAGCTCGGATACATTTGAGTGTAATAACCTTTACAATCGCAAGAGGGCAATTAAGGTAACCTTAGCGAGATGGTTCCCAAGCCATAATGGAGATCATATTCGAATTTTATTTTTTTATTTCAGCGTCTGTAAGAAGTATTAAGTAAATATTGTAATATTAATGGTGCAAAAAATATAGTTATGCATGACAAAAATTCTCAGTAAATAAATAAATATAACCACTTAAGTCCCTAACTTGACTCATTTTTTCACGCAGCACGGTGAACACGCCATCACAACAAAGGTTTTTTTTGCGATTCTGTGAAGATTACTACGCTTAGTAATTGATTAATTTTTGTAAATTGTTGAGAAGACATACAAATTACACACCTTTAGTTTTTTTACGTAATCTATGTGTTATAAATGCCAATTTATTTCAATATTCTCCCTCCGGAGCGCACTGCCGTACTCTATCCCATGTAAAATACCTTATATTTTTAGGTAAATTGTTCGAAAAGTAGTTCGGCAAGGGGTTAATATTTTGATATTACTGGAAATATGGGAGTTTTTTTAAATTTCATAAAATTCATTAAATTCTAGTTGAATTGATATATCGCTCAAACTACTTTAAACGCAGAGTACTTGATTTTTTATATCAATTACTTGCATGGATAATCAGTATTAAAATCTGCTCGATGGCTGTGAGAGGAATCTAATTATTTATTTTTCCCTATTATTTATCTATGCAATTAAAATTAATTACGACAGGCATAACTGCGAGGAAATGGCTATTCATAATGAACTCGTTTACTCGTGTCTCTATACTTCTGTTAACAATTCTGATTACAACCTTTGCCGCGTGTGGAATTGAACTTAATGTTCAGTAGACTTCGCATTCTGAGGCTTTCATCTTTTTCTATATTGGGATCAAAATTGTTTTCTCAAAGTCCTTTGGTCGTATTTCTTACTCGTAGATCTTACGAATTAGCTCGAACATTTTTCCTCTCCCGTTTTCTTCCTTCACTGTAAAATATTTCTCCCCAAATTATATAAAGTTCAGCCAGATTTCCTTAGCTGGACTAACTTTTAAGCAAATCTGGTAAACTCAAAATGTCAAGCAAGGAAAACTTGCTGAAATTAAACAAATTTTCCTGAAAATTTTAAGACTGAAAATATTGGCTGAAAATTATCAACCTGAATTTCGTATAGGGTTTTGCTTACAATAAAAAGGCTGCAACGTAACTTCCAACAATATTTATTAAAAAGTTAAAAATATATGCCACTCAGCTGCATGCCAATACATACAACACAATACGTGCCAATTATTATTTCCTTTAATTTGCTCCCTTCACAGTCATTTGAGAGGTGTTATTGTGTGAAATACCATCACCTACACTCCCTTCAGCAATTTGTCGGTTACTCCTGAAAGGTAAAATTAGTTTAAGTTACCCGGAAGGGATCGCCTTTGTCCCTCACAGTATCTTCTCTACTCCGTGGTCTAGTAACCTCATTCATGGTCCGTGGTTATTCTTTACTGGTGCTCTTTCCTTATTTATATTAAAGTTCTTTTAAATAAAAAATATAAAATGTCCTATGCGCAGATGGTGTAAATTAATTAGACTTTTCAATTGACGAATACGAAGCGCAATACTTGGATTTTCATTCTACGCGGAATGACTTACATATTCTGGCTTTCAAATTTAGTTTATTCAACGCTGAAACTCCCTTTTGAGCATATGTCTTTTATTAATTCCTGCTCATAAATGTTTATTCATGGGCTGTGCTCCGGGCTCCCATGCTTTTGGTTCGTTCATTACCGTAACCGAGAGGTCAATAAAGTCTCTATTTCCGCAAAATTTCATCAGAAAACTCGACCGTCGGTTGTTTTACTAATGTGACCGTCGTTCGCGTTTTTTTTTACTGTGAAAATCGACCGCAGAGCTAAATCACACTGTCATGCAGGTGTACATGAAAATGTCGTAAAATACATGAATGTTATATGTCTTCCAGGAATGTTTTCAAGAGTCTCTTGTCTACAGAACGTGTCTAATAAGTTTTCTTCCTCCGCCTTAACTTTACATAAAACTTCTTTTTTCTCCTACTCTTCGAAGGGCAACTTTTTTGGAGAAATTTTTCCATCAACCTCGGGAATCATGTTTCAAATTTCTTCACCGAACAGGGTATACAAAGACATGGTTTTGATCACTCAGTTCTTTGAATTTGTATTATATAAGCTCGCTAAGTGCAAGTAGACAGGATCTGGCGGCACAAACCTTTTTCTTAGAGACATGTGAAGATTTTTTTAAAAATATTAAAAGTAAAATTACACAGCACTAAAATTTAAAAAAAAATTATTGAAAGTTAGTATCAGGATCAAACAGAATTATTAACAAAGTGCAGCATCAAATTTTTTCTTCTATACTAATGGCCTTACATACTAATACCAAAACTTAAATAGCTTCCCAGGTTAGTGGTTCCATTCAATGATTGTTCTTTTTAGAAATGTATATTACCACGCTTATTTTAAATTCACCTGTTTTTTCGTTGTTTGTTCGTTTTTCTGGATGGAATCTTGTAATCGAAATCCAACCCACTTCCCAATGTTCAATCGAGCTGAAATGTGGCACACTTACTTACTCTCTATTACAATACATAAATAAGTCAGTTAATTCACTAATTACCAAGTTAATCTACTAAAACTAAACGGTTTACATTTTATATGGAAAAATGTATTTTACCAGTAGATGGCGCTATAGAAGAGAGCATTCATAGTGAGATGAAATGCTAGTGATTTAAATTTCAAGAAACCGTTGCACAATTAATATAAAGACTAAAAAGTAGAAAATAATAATAAGTAAAAAAAATTCTTTTTTTAAAACCATGCAATTTCTAAACTTTTTTTCACTACCTACAAAATGGGGATGTGTCTTATTTATATATTGACATTTTCTTATTCCTGTTGGTAGTCACAATGAAAAAATACTGTTTATCTGGCAACGCTGTGCTTTAATTTTCCCAAATTAAGACGTGGTCCGAATAGCGTTGTCCTTCCTGGACTAGGTTACATGGGGAATTAGATGTAACCACTCGAGAAAATCTGTTTTAATGCTGAGCAGTCACTAGGAAAAATCATGAATTTCCTATAATTTGTTGTGTTTGGGCTTCCTAATTGAGTAACCCTTCCCAAAGTCAATTTTGATTTAGTTTCAAACATATAGTTACAATAACACATGTTAAATATGACGATGATGATCCCCTATAGCAGGGGTGCCCAACGTTTCTGTATATAAGATGTACTTTTTATCTTAAAAGTGAGTCGCGATCGACTTATTGTCATAGGCGTAGTCTAAGGGGGAAGAAGGGGTGGAAAATACATACTATGTTTATACACTGTGTTTCAGCATAAGGTGCATTCCAGCGAGGTATGGGTAGATATGTAAAATATATGTTCAAAACTATTTTTTATTTTTAAATCACTTATTAAGTTTTCGATATATATACGCTCCTGAAAAAAATACATTTCCAGACCCAACTTTTGATAGCAGCATTCCGTACATGCGGTACCTAAAAAATTAGATTTTCCGACACTTTTTCGAGATAAAGTTTTACTAACTTTAAATGCTATTTAATTTTTTTATCAACTGCAATGTATAAGTTGTTGTACTATTTGTTCGTAAATATAAAAAATTTGTTATAAAAATGCACAGTGTGGCTGATAATTTGATTACAATATTTCACTTTCTCGTTTTTTTTTTGGGCCAAGAAAATTTATCATGAGAGAATAATATTACTTACTTTTTGCTAATTTATCAATAGCTCGCTAAGTACACCTCGTACTGAAATATAGATATACGGCTTATCTACCTACGTAAAAATACATCAACAATAATTATTTAAAGGGCCAAAAAACTCACGTCCAGGGGAATTAAAAGAACATGGATAATTATTTACAATATTTATTAATTCAAAGTAGCCACAGATAAATACAGATTTAGAATTTACTTTGTTCCCTTAACATTAATGGGAAGACTGAGTTTGCATGTCTCTAACCAAGGAATCATAATCTGGTGTATATCCTGACAAAGATAATAATAATGAGTCTTCTGTATGGGAATCAGTCAGGACAGAACGTTGTTTAGTCTTCGTTAGCTTCAAGTATGAAAATGCCGATTCGCAAAGGTATGTAGATCCGAAACAAGAATAGATATATTCGCTACATTTGGTGACACTGGGATATTTTTCTCGGTTGACATATTTCCCAACATCTTATTCAGATTTTCTGGCTTGTAAGTTTCAGTCAGTTTGTAAAATTATAATTTCATTTTCTAATGCCTTTTGATCCATATGAAATATGTCTGAAATTTTTTGGCTAATGCGTTTCACACTTACATCTTTTTTAAAAGGAAAAGATATAAATTCCACCATTTCTTTAATTTTTTCAAAATCCTGGAATCTTATCTCAAAATCTTCAATTACTTTTTGGATTTCCGCGACTTATTTGTCGATCTTATACTTAATATTTTTATGTTTTTGTAGGTTATCCGCCATATTTGGAAAATGATTCAGATTATTTTGTTGCAGATCTTCTATTAGCAAAATAAAATTTGTTTTATATGCGTCTATGCAGCTGATCATATCAATTACTGTTTTATTTTTACCTTGTAATTCTTAATTAAAATGACTTAATATTGAAGTAAAATCGGTAAGAAATGCCAAGTCATTAAGCCAAGTTTCATCATTTAAATTTTCACAGTTTCCATCTTGTTCGTGAAGAAAATCTATAATTTCAGGCAATAAATCACGAAATCGCTGCAGAAATTTACCTCAGCTCAGCCATCTGACATCGGTATGTAGTAATAATTCAGGTTGGCCTTCATCGAGCTGCCGTTTGAGGGAACTTCCTCGAATTGAATTAACAATTTTAAATGCTATGTCCATTACCTCTTTTGTGTTTAGTCTCTTACTAGCTAACACTTGCTGGTGAATTATGCAGTGATAGCTCAAAAAGGCTGGGAATTCATCTTCAGTTCGACATAGGGCTATAAATCCATTTTTGCAACATATCATTGTAGCTGCGCCATCCGTTGTTTTTTAGACTAATTTGAAAAGTGGTACTTTCAAATCATAGAGCAAGTTTTTAAAGGCTTTGAATATGTCGACACCTCTAGTCCTTTCCTTCAAAGAAATCATACCCAACAATTTTTCTTTAGATGTAAAATCCTTAAAAACCATACGAACGAAAACAAGTAATTGTGCTGTATCACTTATATCTGTCGATTCATCACACTGAATGGAAAAACAAGAACATCTATTAATATCATTAATTAACTGCTCTTTTACATTCCCACTCATCATTTCAATTCGTCGCACCACTGTGTTTCGAGACAATTGTAGATCTTGAATTGCAGCAACAATTTCACTCTTGTTCTTAAAATCGTTAAAAAGTGAATCTGACATTTCCAAAAATATTTCCTTTACAAATTCACCGTCGGAAAATGGCTTCTATTTTTTTGGTAAGAGATAGATTACTTTGAATGATGCAGTAGTTACTGCTTGTGACTTCAACCTTGGCTTTTTAAAAACGCTTTGTTGATTTGTTAATCGAGTTTTAAGATCCCTAACTTTATGTTTTCTCAGTTCAGAATTTGGTGGATAATCTGTTTGATACTTGTTATGTAAAGCTAAAAAATGTCTCTCCAGATTACCCTTCTTAGCAATGGCTACCGAGGTAAGGCATATTAAACAACAGCATTTATCATTCACCATTGTAATAAAGTAATCGAGCTCCCATTCTTCATTGAAGTGATAAGTTTTAGATTTCTTCGGTTTACTACTCATGTTCATGGGTATACAAGAATGCAAAGAAATATGACAATTTTACGAATAAATATTGAATTAAATATTTTCCTAGAAAATTCAAAAACTCGTGAACTGCGGCAATTATCTCCGTTACATTGAGAGAAATAATAACAATCCTGCATACTACAATCGGGGAAAACAATACAAGTATATCAAATATAGATATATTCGAATTTACAAGAAGTATGTTAAAGTTACAATATATTTATTACGGTTTACAATACTGATCTCTTACTTTAGATAGAATTACTGTTATTCCTAATATATTTGTAATACTGTCCCTTATTTTTCTCCCAGTGTAATGACCGCAGTTTAGAGATCTGTTGCCGAGAATGCTCACTTATCAAGTAAATAGATAGGTAAGAAAAGCAATTTAATTTAAAACAAAGAAAATGTACTTACATTTTAAACAGAAGAAAAATTTACTAGAATACAAAAAACTATTACTACAAAGTTTTGTGTTCTAAAATCGCTTCAAAGTCACGGGAGTACACGGAATTCTGCCCCAGACATTGCGAGAGATCGACGATCGACCAAAATTGGCCTCGCGATCGACCGGTCGATCGCGATCGACTTGTTGGACACCCCTGCCCTATAGTTACAATAGCGTCTGCTCAGAATCGTTTAAAAACACAAAGCTGCATGGAATTAAGGAGTATGTGTCCAGAAAAGAAAAAATTTTTACAAGAACTGCGTCAGGATACCTGCAGGCATCAAGGGCGAAATTTCTCGGTGTAATATCCTTCAGCAGTAATAATTTATCGAGGGTGGGTCTAAAATCAAAATGGTCATTCCTTGCCGACGTCTCGGAATTTAATTACATACTTCCATCTTCAGGGCAACAACCACAATACAGAAGGTCAACAACAAAAACATCAACCAAAACCCGTACAATTAAAATATATAATTCCACCGTCAGTATTACCTCGGAATTATTTTGTTTTAAACTACACCTTAATTGTTATATCTTCTCGTCTCGCCTGTTACTAAATCCATTTCGGAAACAGTTACCATGAATACTACATATATTAACATGCATATAGTCTTCTTGATAGTTACACTAAAGATGGGTGTTACAGAGACCTCTGCATGTGCCTTCATAGAAAAATTACGCAATATTTTCTCATTCATTTCATAACAAAAGAGCATCACACAGCACATTTGACAATTGCCATAACATCTCTCACTCTATATTGACATTTACGGACAATTAAAACATAGCATCATTATGCACATGAAACATACTGGAATGTACATCAACATTGAGAAGTACCATTTACACGAAACATGGTATGAATAAAGAGTTTAGTGTAGGGCTGACAAGAAAAAGGGTACAGGATTTGGCTATATCAGTGATCATTCTTAGTGGAACAGAACTGTTTGGTTTATGAAGCTGCAATGAGGTTTGCTGAGCTTCCCCTTTGCACGGACTGTGTACCATGCTTGTTTGTGCCATTCTTAAAGGAATTACTCCTCAATAATTAGCCATGGCCATGGACCATTAATACACATTACCTTAATTCTTTGATTACTGGAAAAACACTCGAACTGTCTACTGAATAGAAAATAAATGTAGAAGATAAATACGCGATTTGGAAATTGAGGATTTTTCGCGTACGCTTCGAAGTACTCTCAATACAATTATCATGGCTAAATCGGATATCTGACAAATCCGTAGCCTTAACTTTCAAGTACATATAAGGAAGTTGCATTACTTGGATGTATTTTCTGGATTTGGTGAATCCCTTCATGACTACGCGGAGTAGTCGTAAGTACGGACGGACTCTACGGATAATTGGGTTTTCTGGATTGTGCACGCCGCCATCATCAATGCCTCCATGGGTATGGGATTTCTCTCGATGAGTACAGGGCCTTTGCGAGTAAGCCCTCGGCTGATCGTCATTTTGCCCCATCATCTTAAGAAGCCACTTCAATGGAGACGGAATGTGTGTACTTGTGAGCGTCAGCAAGAGGGAGAATTGAAGGAAAGATGGTTTAAATTGGTTGGGTGGGTGCTCAGGCGAAGAAAACGCATATCCTCTCCTATATGGATGGGGGCGATGGAGCCAGGGATTGGTGACGTACCCCTCCTTCAAACAAACCCTGAACCCCTCCCTTCCTCACTCCCCAAACCCTTATTTTCCATCTCGAGGGACTATAAAAGTAGTAAAGGTCGCCGACTTGACTCATGTGCACAATATCCCACCCTCTCCATCCGAAATCTCCTCCCGCAATGCAGGATACAGACCCCGTTTGGTCCCCTTTTTCCGAACCCTTGCACCCTCTATACCTCGATCCCTCGGAAAAGGGGAACCACGGGCCCAGCAAACCCCCACCCCCACTCATACCGTCCAAAACCTTTCCCCCTCTTATTCTGTGCTGCCTATTTTTTGCCGCATATATTATATCCACTTCACTTCCACTCCCTCAATGGCTTACAGCAATCAGTCCCCTCATTGCAAGCTCTTAATCCATCCCGATGACTTAAAGGGCAATACTGTCATAAGAGACGCGCGTCTTCCCGCCCAGCTTGGCCTTTCGAAGACGCGACCAATATGCCTTGAGAGAGATGTGGCAACGCCGCGTAGAATATCTGTTTGTCAACAATGAAGCGCTAGGCTCGTTTGCCAGACTCGCTTCCTTTCGTGTTTCTCCGTGCGATTTGTTGTAAACGATGAACGATTGGAAATGTTTGCGCCACTCTATTGAAGAAAGAAATTGCCTTTTGCATTTGCAAGTTCAACGTGCAGGATCTGATTTTGGCACTTCGTAATCTTCATGGTAATGTTCAGCCCAGGATTTGGTTTCTATCGCGGACGACATACGACAACGACCACAGCAAGCAGGGGGAAACCAATCAGTTCTTCAGCGTAAGAACCCCGTAACTAGCATTTTAAAAATAAGAAGAAAAATATGAATGAAGTTGCACGTATATACTGTGCAATGTTGTTGCAAAAAACAGCTTATAAAAAAATTGTTTGTAACATGTAAAAATAAATTATTATTATAAACCGAAAAGGAAGAGTATAGCGTGGAAATAAAGGAAGATAGAGATTCACGGTCATGAGGCCAAAGGACAAAGATATCATCAACATAGCGGGCCCAGAAGAGAGGTTTGAGGGTTTGGTTTTTTGAGGGAAGTGCTTTCAAGATGGCCCTTGAAAAGATTGGCATATGATGGTGCCACGCATGTCCCCATGGCTGAGCCTTTGATCTTAAGTAAAACTTGATTGTTGAAGGATAAAGCGTTTTTTGTTTACACTAATTCTACTAGGTTAACAATAAAGTTGTTGGAGGGAAGATGTGGTTTTGGGCGCTGGGAGAGATAGAAACGGAGTGATTCAATATGCCTTCATGATGGCATATACACGTACGATGGGGTATACTAGCAATAATCTTCTTATGATCACAGTAGATGTCACTTCCCTCTAAGCATGTGACTTTGTAGGTCTGAATGTGAAAATGGTTTCATAAAGTTTTACGAATCCAAATGAGGAATATGGAGTGAAAATTTTACATGAAAGTTTATACAAAGTTCTTAAGAAAATGTTCCGTAAGAGTGAGGAAATGGCATATTCATCTTACTCGTTAGTTTTGAGCTATGCAAATGAGCAAGGCGTCGCTTAGCAACTCTCCACTCTGAAGTAGAAATAAATGAAATTATTCCTTTTTTCCCTTTCTATAAATGAACCCATTTTTCATAGCTCAATTACTTAAAAAGACTTCAGGATCATTTTTCTGATGGATTCATCGAGATATTATAAAGGTGATTGAGGTTTATATCAGCTGGAAGGGGCAAAAATTAAGTAGTATGTAAACTGGAATTGTATACACGTTGGGAAAAGATTAATAAGTTCAATTAAGTTTAAGCTGTATTTAAATAGTCATAGTAAAATATTACATTGCATAAATTGCTACGCTAAACTTTTTCTTTCCTTTCTCTTACGGTAAAAAGTTTTTGAGAAAATTGTTTTTACAAGACTATGTTTTCAAGGAAATGCGCTTCTAAGTAAACTCGCAAAAAGGAGGTATTCCTTCATTAATATTCTATGGCTGTTTTCCCTAGTCGGTCTAAGCAAATTTTTCCTTTAGATAAATATCTCCCAAGGGAAGAGGGTTAAATATTCTGAGGAAACTCTCAAGCCTAGGGGAATTTTAAAGTAAAATTCTTCCGTAGTTTTCCCACAGGACTACCTAGCGAGTACGATCATTAAAATAATTCTGACATCTTTTTTTTTAAAGCGACTCTCTGATTTCCTCCTCTAAATTGCACAAATTGGTAAAACAACTTCTCCGAGAGAAATTAACTAATTTCTCGTAAGAGTAGGTATGTAATTAGAATTACAACGAATCGCCCTGCAGCTTCGTTTCGTGGGAAGATCCAACAGCTAACTGATCCTGATGTCGATGAACCGGATAAACTCAAAGAGATCGAATAAACAGATGCATCGTATGACCGTATCACTCAACACTTGATCCTGTGATAGACATTGTATTTCAGCTAGCGAATGATGCTTTAAGCCCGTTTCACAGGATACCTGATCCAGCCGAGGCTAGTATGATAGCTTTCCAATACCGTGTGATATAGAATCAGCATGCTGGCTAACAAGTATGATAGCTATTATACTAGCTGGGCTACTTGATTTCGTAATTGATGCAGTACTAGTTTGCTGCTAGCTCCCAGTAGTACCTAGTAGCCGTCGACCAATCACGTTAGCTTTTACAGTCGCAGTGCGATATTCACTTTTTTTAATAAGCGCCTCACTTTTTCGCGGGTGTTACGCACTCTTTGGCGGTGAATACTTATGTCTCGACAATCCCTGCTATTACTGTAGCAGCCAAAAGTCGCCTTCTTTCAAGGAAATTTTCCATTTATTTTAAACAGTTCGTAACAGTGGACGACAGTACCGTTTCATCGCAAGCACAAGTTCAATGATCGTGTGGAACCTTCTATCACGGTTTCTATAATACTGGGTTCCGTCCTCAATATTAAGTACCAGCTCGAATACTAGGTCTTGTGCTGGATCAAGCATCGTGTGTGAAACGGGCTTAAGACAGAGCCTGGTATAATTAAAACATCCCTCGAATCATTCGCGCAGTCTGTGAACTTGTTATAGTGCTAAGCTTTTGTATTCCCTGAATTCCCTGAATCATATTGGAAAACCGGCCGTGGAAACCTGAAAACCAAATAGAGTTTTTTATTTAACAATGTCTTACTAGTTTCAGCTGGCAAATGAAGCGTATTGGCTATTAATTGTGTTTGAGTCTCGAGTAGGTAATGTCGTTAAAATGTAGAGGTTTCAAAAATAATCGAAGGGATATATCGTTATTGAAATAATCAAGTGCTACTTTTTAAGTGGTCATTTCCGTCACAAACAATCTGGACTAAACCTGTACAAAGATATTCTAATTGGAATATCATGGTACATATATTATAAATGAGCCCACCCTCTATGGAAGTGAGTATAAAATCCATGATTCGCCCGGAATACTATCCCTCTGCCAACTCGTTCCCGCATCCTTGGAATTTTCATTTATCGCTGAGTTAGCATGTGGCTTTTAGAAAATTCGTAATAATATGTCAGTTTCCGTGATTCTATGGCTAATGTCATTTCTCCCTCGATGACCGGGGCTAAAGGACTCAGGGGAGGAATAATAGAAAGATAACACCCGTGCTCCGATTCTGAGCCGAGCCCAACAATACTTCGGTGACTGACTGAGGCATGCCGTTGACCTTCTTGCGAATTCCTCATATTTATTTATACTAAGAGTGTATTTCGGAAGACACTGAAAGTTCAAGGGGATATAATTTTAAGCATTTTCGTCCCACAAACATGAGGTCTAATCTCCATATTAATGGCATTATTTCCATGCAGTTTATTTTGTAGTTCCAATGAAAGGGTCGAGAGCCGCTGACACCACCCGATTATGAATGATTTAACACTTGTCTTTCTTCGTTTTGAGTGAGATATGTGTTGATCTGTTTATGCCATCTGTCATGCAAATTATTTTCCCATTTCCAAGGTGTTGACTAAATCATCAAACTTTTATTATCTGGAAAGTTATTAGCAGCTAAATGTTATAGTGGTATACTTTCGATCATTGTTGATATGCCAATAAATATATTTCATTTCAGTTGTTTTCTTAGTTCTGGGTAATTCCGTAGAATATAGGACATGATGAGTAAAATATAAATGTATTTGTGAGAATAATATTATGGTGTTTTTAACTAGTAACCATCCCCTACCAAACAGTTAAACATGTTTTTCTCCACACCTGCCCCTTGGTGATACATTACAGCAGCTTAAAATCAAGATGGCTACCCGTTAGATACCCCTTGTTATAGGAAATTACTCCTTTTTATAGAACGCTGTCATTGCTGCGACCACAAATGCAGGTGCCAAATTTGAATATTGATAATGTGACTCACAATTGTTAATAGTTTTACAGGACCAACATTGTTAAGAACTTTTTCCATTGTTGTCGTCTAATATGGCCGTAAATCATGTAAGTTTGCAACCGAGTTACATGAAGAGTTAATTTCATCGTGTTTCTCCTCATCAAGATGAAAGAGAGATAACATTGTGTTTGCAACGGATTGCGTTGCGCGCATGCATTTCCATGGCTTCACTATGATGATCTATCATGAGTCATTAACTCACATGCGTCTTTGTAAACAGATAGATCCAATTATCGGACCTGTCTTCGACGAGTAGCCGTTAGCCTACCGAGTCCATTTGTTTTCTCATTTCACCGACACCGGATACATATAAGATGCCAATCAGCTGGAATCGCATGAAATGATAGCGACGCGTGTTGAAATCGCATGTGGAGAATACCTAATTAGCAGCCCTGGGGATTAGAATTCCCTCGGTTACATTTCCATGAAGTATCGGAACGAAATATAGAATTCACACGGAAATTACTGGCGAATTTAAGCTTCTAATCCACTCATACACGGTTCATGATTTCATCGCCAAATGAAAGGATTAGCATCGAACGTTTTTTTAAATGTGTATTGTGTCTATATTATTCTTTTACAGAAAAAGAAAACTTGCATGGAGCTTCGTTGGTAGCATTTTACTGCAGGAATAAATATACTTCATTACCTGCGTAACGGAATTCACCATGATACAGCCTCGACTGTGAGGATTAGTAATACCATGAGCTTCCAAATACAAAACGTTAAAACCCGGAAAATCGTTATCATAATTCCTTACATTAGTATCTGAAATTCAACTAATTACCAGTATCAGAAATTGAAGCACTTATAGTTATTTTATTGATGAATTTATTTATTTAATAATAATAATACAATAATAATGTCTATTTACTCCATAGCTGATTACATTCTTTTAAGGACAAATATTTCGGAGCTTTAGGCAGCCTCAAAAGTACAAGCACCTGTATCGAGACTGTCTTCCGTAAATAAATACATGTAATTGCTGGTATTGTACAAAAATTGAAATTTTCCGAACATATGTACAAATATGGACATTTCATTTATGCCAATTTGTGAACAAAGAAAAATAAGTGGTGTTATCACATTTGTTATGTGGAGCATAAAAGCAACGCCAGGGTCTTATATGAAAATGCAATTACTTAAAAACTTTAATATATACTTAAATTAAAAACGTTAAAACATGGAAATTCGTGTTCATAATGTCTTACATAATTATCTGAAATACAACTAATTGCCAGTCTCAGAAATTCATGCACTTATTGTTATTTTATTAGTGTAAACATATTTGTTATGTGGAGAATAATAGCAAGGCCATGGTCTCACATGAAAATGCAACTGCTTAAAAACTTAAATATATTTGCTAATATTTACTATCATAACAATGTTCATTGTATCAAGATCAAAGATCATGTTCAAGATCAAAATTAACAAATTAGTCAACATTCGCGTGTTAATATGGAGCGTATTATCAACTTCTGCCACCTAGTCTTTGATACACCTCCAGAGCCTTAAAAGACGGAGAATGGAATTCCGTCGACTTGCGTCTTACCGATACTCGCGCCTCTATCCGTCTCTTCTAATACGCAATCAACGACGTCATTATTATTTAATTATTATGTATCTTTGGCGTTTTCCTCAAGGAGAACGGATTGAAAAAATAAAGTTACTTATCTCTTATCTCACCATAATAATACGCATTCGTTGAGAAATATTTCCCTTGTCACTTCCCCAGACCGGAATTTGACCTTTCCGCTGAGCATTTTCGACAAACTTCACTCGCAATAACATTGAAATCTGTTGTTCGATTCAAAAAGAACATTGAATAATGCATAAAGTTGCGATCACTTTTGCGTAAAACATGTGTATTATGTTTTTTTTTCAAAGAAATGAGCCATAGGAAAAATGAGTTGACTTAACATGGCATTTATTACATTCCTCTCGGCCAGAGAAATACCAGGCCCACTGGAATCAACGTTAACTGGTGTTGTGTGGCGGAACAGCATGATGAACTTTAATTGGAAGGGAAACTTACCGTACGAGCAAACGAGTTATTACCGTCCATTGAAACTTGCGCCACATATTGCACTAGATACCTGGTAATGACGCCGAGGCATACCTGCTGATGGCGCCTAGGCGTAGAAACGCATAGACCGATATTAGCTCCTACGGACAGAACTAAGTTTTCACGTCGTTCATATTTGAAAAATATCTGCTGATAAATACAAATTTCTACTATTTTGGATATGTTATATTGTGATTTATATACTTTTCGGAGGCTTCGGTATATCATTATAAAGCTGTATTTTATAAAATGAATAAATGGAAAGATGGGAAGTTTTTTCTGTCCTGTTTTCCCGTCTGTTTTTTCTGTGTAATTCCGATCACTAATTAGGAATTGTGCTGAGAGCACTGTACAGCACTTCATCCATTGGATCACGCATTAACTGTGAACCCCTGGACTTGTTTTCAAATTATTTAAATGATAGAATAAAATATTAGATTGAAACTAATGGTGATTGTTTTAATACTTTTATAATGAAAGAGAATCACGATGCAGGATATAAACTATTCATTTAATTAGCCGAGTAAGACCACTAAGAGATTAGGCATTTGTAAGAGCATATAGATTAAAACAATTAAAGTTTACAAATATAAATAATATACAAGTATTGTTCTCGGGGTCTGCACCAGGTAATTGGCTTCATATTGGAATATTATTCACCGGGAAAAACTTAAATAGTTTATAAATAATTTAATTGCCATTATTTTTGTAGTATTCGTCCCACTTAGTATTCTTTTCATATTTCAATAATGTTTATGATGAAGGTTATAATTGTTTTTCTTACTTTGCAGGACAAGGAAGGAAACATAACGGAAGTAGTTATGACTGTCCATTCAGATTTTCGGCGCCGAATGAAGGTAACGTGATTTTTTTTTAATTTTACATTCTTTATCCGATTCCTCTTAAACTGTAAAAGGAAACATATTGCAATGTTGGAAACCAGCCCCAGTGCATGCTTATGCTCATAGTTACACTTGGAGCGTAAATGTTCCTGTTACATATGTATTTTTATCTGACTCTCCCAGCCCAGAATACCCAGCATCTCCGGCACACTCTTTTTCCTTTTATGCCTGTTCAATGGATATTCCACCGCCTTTCTTTGTACTTTCCCCAAACTTCTGCTATGCCCCTCTTCATGCGGGTCCCATACCATTGTTGCGTACTCTAGAATTGGGCCAACTATTTCTTTTCACGCTATGTGATTGGTGGCTACATTACTTCCTTTCAAATTTCCCATCACCCAGTGCAACACATTAAAAGCTTTCTGGTGTATGCCCCTTATCAATGATTTGTTTCACCTAGCAAACAATCCTTACGCCAAAAAAAGTATTTTGAATACTATGCCCATAATCATCATCGTCTTGAGCAGTTATCTCTCAGAAGATCGGTTCGATGTTTATCGTTTACCTTGCCTTTCACTGCACTCATAAAACAGATGTTCGAATAAACGTCATGCACAGTGGTCGTCTCACACGCGTGAGACCTATATTTAGGGCCAAGCACCGTGCGAGGCTTCTCCGTTATCATATGCTGAAACCAGATAGAAATAGCTTCATTTTCTATCTGCTCAATCCAGTTATTTCCAAGTACAGAATTTAAGCAAGCCGAATAAGAATTTACCCTCTCATATTCATGCGAAGATTTATGTTCGTTGGAGTCAGTAATGGATCTAAAAAAAAAATCTATTGCCATTTTTTTCCGCTGTAGTTTTTAATGGCTTCACTGTACCACGAAGGGAATCGGAATGGAGACAATAAAACAACACCATAAACAAATATTTTCCACCGCATGTCATGATGTGCATGCACTTTTATGAAAAATATATAAAAAAGTGTTGGAGAAGAAAAGTTGTGAGGGAATATTTTCTAAACGAACAATCACGAATTGGGTACTGACGAATGCTTATTTAGATTGTTCAAGGTAGGTTTTGATAGGATTGTAAAGGTCTGGGGATAAGGATTGAAAATTAAAAGGCACTACGGAAAAATCCACTCTATGAAATTCTTGGAATAACAGTGAATCTTGAATTATTACCACGAGGTGCTTTTGCTTGATATATTTTGAGATATTGAGCGAGATTATCTCCATGACGTTTTTATTTGTACGTTCATCCGGTAATCAGTGTGGCAGAACCATTTTGGCTGTTGACCCTTCCCTATCAGTCGTCAATCTTCAAAATGGAGCCAGGTACCTACATACATTGAGTGTTTTAGATCAGTAAAAGCCGAACAACGAAATTGAGAGGACTAAAAAAATGATACCCCCGGGGCAAATTTCCGGGAACTGCCAATGATATCGTAGTCCAGGGACGGTTTACTTTCTACATTATCGTGAGTAAATTACCTATCGCATCGAAGAATATTTTCCAACAGGTGAAATTTTAGAGCGGTAATGGAAATAGGTATTTTTAATACATGACTGCTTTAAAAACATTCTCCAATGACTATCCAATTATAGTTTTTTTATCTTTAAAATATTTTCTCAATATTTTTCACCTCTCTATCTACAATTTTTGTGGCTGTGATTTTTTTCTTTGAAAGACAACCTAATTACTAAATTTTAATCGGCACACTTTGGCACGGCAAGATTGGAGGAAATCGAGCTGCGTTTTTTAATTGTTCTCCTGTGAAGCCTAGCAAATTTAATGATGTTCACTCTTCAGTAATACGAAGGAACTTTAATAAACTGAGGAAGCTAGCTTGATTTTATTCAAATGCTAAGCTTTTCCCTCCACTCTTGAAATTGGTACTCTTATTAAGAGACTTTATTATCTTAACTCGTGTTCCGTTTGTAAGCATGTTTGATTACGTACCTACCACTGTCCTAGTTTCATAATCTGGCCGTGCATTGTTATCGTGACTGCTTCATTGTTCCGCACCAAACGACCAGGGCGCCGTGGGGGTTTCGACCTTGAACTGTGGTCAACCAGAGTCCTCTAGATTGCATTCTCAACACTACTCCCTTACCAAGTGGTGTCGTCACATACTCTTCCCCTATGGGAATTGTGAAAACAGCAATTTTTAGGCCCGTCTCCCCATTGAGTCTTATGGGAATAAGGGCAGATATCTTTGCTTTTAGAGATTTATTTGATGTGTAAAGAATTTCGGGTGTTCATTGGATTTTGAGATGTTGCCCTGAGAGATTGGGTTTTGAGATGTTGAAATAACAATCCTCGACAAATTTAAACCTAAAAATATGTAATAAATTGATCAATAACGGTATACTTACAAAGCACAATGAATGAAAGAACCTTTAAACTTACCTCACAAGTAGTGAAATATGTCGTTGGTTGCCATTTATCCCTCCGGCACATTTGCAGCCATTTCGCTCTTCTCTCAGGATTCCGGGGGAAAACAAAAACACGAAACACATTTTTGCGGCTATTGGAACAGTTTGGTGCTGAATAACCGCCCATTTATCTTATTTTTCATTCGAAAAAACGAAAAAAAATAACACCTCAACACGTCCTTTCGCCTATGCTACTACACAGTCGGCCATTTGTGGTGGGTCTAAAAATGGCGGATTGCGACGACACCATTTCGTAGTTATTATATGGCAATCCAGAGGACTCCGGGGTCAACTTGGAATCAATCAACGGCACAATCACATCATGGAGTTACCTTGCACGGTACTTGGTAGGCGTTAAGCTGTAATTTATCTTTTTTGGAGGTTTCATGAGATCTTTCATTGCCGGCGTTAGTCAATGGCTTTGCGATCGAAGTATAGGCATCGCGAAACTTGGTGGCACCTACCAAAGGAGAGTTTGAGGTTACTGAGGACGAATTGATGAGCGGGCAGGGATATCTCTCAGGTTGATACCTTCAGAGCAAACCTAAACATCTATATTCCACCTTTCTTTTGTGTCTGTTCACCCTGGTTTAATTCTCTGCACAAGCGAGTGCCATAAAGTTTTGATATACCTATACAGGGGCGGCGTGGCAAGGGTGGGAAGGCGGGAATTCCCGCTCGGGCCCAGAGGCCCCAAGGGCCCCAATTTTAACGTAAATAAAATAAGACGTTTATCGCATCGACAGTTTTATGTCGTTTATATTATTTGCAAACCTTTTGCCCTTAACGACCTGAAACGCGTTTTTAGCGCACAAATTTTTTCAGAAGAGGGGAGAGGGGGGGGTCACAAAAACCAGGCCCCCTCTGTACGTGCTGCGCCCCGGGCCCCTGAGCCCCCACGCCGCCCCTGCACCTATACATGTGCCTCATTGCTGGAAGAGGAGTATTTCATAGTTAAGGTGGTTAGGACGATTTTTGTTTATGTACAGATTAGCGAGAAACTTTGCATACGTGTATATTATCTAGTGATATTTATAAATAGATGAAAGGGAAGATAATTGCATCATACCGATTTGGTGTTTGGCAATTCATTGCTATTTTAACACGTATCCTTATGGCACATGACATATATATCGTAATACATAATTTGATTACTTATGCACATACATTCTTCCTAACGCGAAGTAATACACTTCTCATTATCATAATTGTTGCTGATAAATATGATGGTGTCACGCCGAGTCCATTATTCGAACACAACATATTTCATTATAGTTTTCTCTCGACTTAGAATTTCGCACCGAAAACTCTGGTCCTAATACGTCTTAATTAAGCAAAAAGTAAAAAATACAATTATTGAGTTATTTGCATTACTGCCTGTATAGTGAATTCCAAAGCATAAACAGATGCACTTTACTGAAATGTGGTACATAAGTTTTTTTTTTACTGGCTTGAGAAATTATCAAAATGTGCGCTAAATGACCCAAGAATACCGCTAGAGCCAGCACCTTAATGTACTGTTTGCTGAATATATAGGATACCCGACATCGACAACAGCACTGAGAATGCTATACCATTCCTTCATTAAATCTAAGTTAAAATATGCCTCTATTGTTTTGAATTCTTCTTCAATCAAATATGTACAGTATATAGAAATTATTCAGAAGAGATTTATACGTTATGTGTACTACTCCCATGATAAATGTATCCAGTGATCGAAAATTATATAAGTTATCTTGTTTTATTGGAAATGTACGGATATCAAAACTTAAAGAAATGAAGAACGAAAAAGGATGTACATATTGTATTTGTTTGACCTAATCAATCCTGGGAAAAACTAATCTAGTGAGTAAAATTAATTTCTTTGTACCAAAACATAATTTAAGTCTAAAAAGGGCATTTTATTTAAACAATGTAAAAACAAACTATTGCACAAACTCAAAATTATACAGATTGAGCCAAACCTTTAACACACATTGCTATGAACTTGAATTGTATCAAAAGAGAAGCCACTTCCGTCCTCGGCTAAACAAAATTGTTTTATAAATCATGTTGAAAACGCTTCTCTTTCTGTACATATGAATGTGTTACATTTGATTGTATGTAATATGTGATATTGTTTGCCCTGTATTTTTTTTGTTGGACGAACTTGAAGCATAATACATTTTTTTCAATACCGTGATTACAGTAAGGTGTAAGCACTCACCTCGAAAAGAAATGTAGGAAAAACGTGCTGTTGCGGTCGTGCTTCGCGCTGTGCAGGATCGTGCGTTCCTTTGCCGGAGGCACGCCACCGAGCGGGATCGATATGAACTTAACACCGGGGGTATGGCAGGGGTTGTCAAGGGGCCAGTCGGGGTTTTTGGGCAGGGGGGTGGGTAGGGTGGGAAGGAGGTAGGGGTATTGGAGTCCAAACGCATGGAACAGCGCCCCCCCCCCTCCCTCCAGCAACCCTCCCTCCCCTTCATTCTCCCTCCCCCTATCCTCCAGTTCCCCATACACACGTGCCTGCCAGCGTTCCGTCGTTCTACGTCCAGACCTCCAGCAGCGGGAGTCCGGGGGGCGGGGGGGAAGGCACTGCAGGGGTTCGTAACCCCACCCCCCTTCTGTTCCAAATGCTTTGCATCCGGTCGGTTGGGGAGGGTTTTAGGCTCGTGTGCTGGAGGGGTTGGGGTGTGATAGGATGTTCTTGGGTGCAGAAGGGAGAGGGGAGGAATTTATATGAATATAAATACAAACACACCGGGGTGGAAAGTATTTTTTTTTAATGGAGATGTGGGATGGGGAATGACTGTCCCCATTTTTTTACATGAATGTTTTTTTAAATTGGTTCGGGATGTATAAAGGGATGGTTTTTGAGGATTTTCAATGCATTCATTTCGATACACTATATATTCCTCTGGACACTCGTCATGATGAAATGTGATAGTGAATGTGGCCATAGTTTCGGTACATACATCGACGGAAGTTGTGGGCGTAAACCGCGAAAACAATCTTCATGTATTTTCTCGTCCATTCTTTTTAAAAGCCATGAGTTTGTATTTTTATTTTTATTATCCTTGTATCATTTCATTTTTGAGGCACAGTGAGGCTAAAAATACCGTTTTGTAATCAACGGAAATCACAGTTTATCTCTCTACGAGTATTTTAGAAGAATGAAAAAGAGATAACACCGTTAAATACTCCCCGCCAATTATAAATCGAATGCATTATTGTTTTACGCAACCCAATAGCTTGTGCCAATTGTGAACAATACGCATGCCAGCCAATTTTTTTTTCAATTAAAATTTTACGTCAAAAACGCTTGTTGATAATCAGTAATGATATTGAAAACTAAACTAGACATGGCTGATAACTTTAGAGGGACGTTTTTTCGCTGCGTTAAAATGAAAGCACGAGAGCACATTGGCCATGATTGTTACGTCACTGTGCAGTAAACATCTTAGCCCCGTCGTTTAAAACGCAAACGAAGACACGGACGCGATACTGCCTTGTGACGTAATACCCGTCTACTTCGCCGTTAGATTTTCAGAAAACCGTGCTATTTTTTCTTGGCACACCTACGAAATTCCTGATGGAAATTTCCCCACCGGAATTTCCTAGGACATAAGGAAAAGCAAGGGAAAAATTAAAAATTCTTTAGAATAAATTTCTTTCCTGAGGAAATACCCTAAATTCCAGGGAATATTTTTTCTAGAACTTTTTTCCTAAGAAATGACAGCCTTCGGTCAGTAATTTCGCTAGAACAAAACGATACTCTAGGGAAAACCTTCAGGTTTAGGACAAATCACACCATTAATTGCATAGTGTGCAGTGTGCATTGCATCGAGTGAATTATAGAGAAAATAATACGCATTCATAAAACGAAAGAAAATATTCTGCATAGTTTCATTTATACAACCATAGAGCTATCACAATTAATTATAATGAGACTGACGAATTATTTCACCATAAAAAAAGATGTGCAACCATCATTAAAAATTACCTCTCACAGTCAACTACATTTGGTGTAAAATAAATTTATTCTAATCTACTGAAACCCACTTTCAAATGCATTTCCCATGGAAATTGCATTCTAGGGAAATTATTCCCTAGAGGTATATTTTTAGGGTAAATAGGGTTTTAATACTCCAGGGAATTTCCCAACAGGGATGATTCAAGTATTTTAAATTACACCGAATTGAGTAATTGAACGCTAAAATTTCAATTTATAGCTATAATTTCCGCCTCATTGATGACTGATTCCCAACTCTATTTCATACTTTTAGACGAGCGCGCACATTTATTCCCTGAATGGGGTGAAAAACTAAACGATAAAAACGACTTCAGATTTTTATTACGAAAACAGTAGCACCGAGAACATACATAGTCACCCAAGGGTTTGTGAATGGCAGCTCCTTTGTCAAAAGTTTCTTTAACTGTTTTAATATTTTTTCTCATAGCCCCCACACCATTTTCATCGTTAACAAAGTAGAGGGAATCGAATTTGGGAAGTTTGAAAAGACTAAAAAACCGACTAAGCTGTCGATAAAAGAAGACTGTGTACTTTTCAATAAAATTGGAAATCACAGCGGGATTTTCTCGTAAGGAACAAAACTTTTAAACATGTATAAACGCTTTCATTTATTTTTAAGCCTTCTTCTTACTTACTTAGGTGTCCATTCAAACCGCAAGAAGTTTTTGGCCTCGGCAACCACTTGTCTCCACCTCGGCCTATCATGTTGTTGTGTTTTGTGGAAACCATGGTGTTTTCATCCGTTTCTATTTTCCTCATGTCCCTCAGCATCTGATCGGTCCACCTCAGTCTTGGTCTTCCTAGTGGTCTTTTTCCTATTGGTCTCCCATTCATTATGGTTTTCAGAAAAGAACGTATCCTCTCTACTATTTACAGGCCCCGCCCATCTCAGCCTCCTACATTTTGCGTCTGCCACGATGTCTGCTTCCTTGTAGAGTTCTCTTAGTTCCTTGTTATTCCTAATTCGCCACTGTTCCTCTTCTTTTGTTGGTCCATATATTGTCCTAAGCATTTTATTTTCAAAAGTAATGAGTTTCTTCTCCGTCTTTTTACTTATTGCTCATATCTCTGAGCCATATAGGACTCTACTGGCCTTATAATTGTTTTGTTAACTGTTTCTTTCGTCTTTCTCGATAGAATTCTTTCCTTAAGATTCTTTGCAATGCCCAATAGCATCTCTTTCCACTTACAAACCTTGTTTCTATTTCAGTTTCTCCAGTGTTGCGTTGGTCAATAGTGACACCAAGGTACTTGAATTACTTACTTCTTTGAAATTTGTTTGTATTAACTTCAAAGTTGACTATTAGTTTTGGGTTTCGTCCGACTTTTAGATATTTACTTTTCTCTTCATTTACTTCTAGCCCCAATAGTCTTGCTTGAGATATCACTTCCTTATTCATGTTTTGAGGCTATTCTCGTCTTCTGCTAGCAAGGTGACGTCATCTGCGAATGCCAGTGCACTGACTTTGGTGCCCACAAACAAGCCTTCATTTAACTCTTTTGTTTTTTTTCAGGCCTCTTCTTCAAGACATTAATATCAATTTATATAAAATGTATATGTGAGCCATCGGAAAAATGGGACATATAACACCTATTTAACCACAACATCAAACTAAATAAACTTAAAGAAAACGATGCATATTAGTTTACATTAGTTTTTACTACATTTACAATTATTTCGAATATATTTAAATAATAGAAACTTTGGTAGTTGTTTAAATATACCTCTTGCTTTCGTAAGCAAGTCTACTATAAATTTTCAGTTCTAATAACCAATGTAGCTTATAAGTTAACTTTGATAAATATTTTACAGTGAAGTGTGGTATTTTACCGTTTCTGACTTTGGCCGTTAACGAAAGAGAATGAGAATGCATTGTTGACTTTTTGAAACATGCGTTGGACAGGGTGATTTTCACGCCTGAATCAAATAAATGGAAGATAAAAATGTTCACTTCCGACAGAAAGATTCACAGTTCTGGTTAATACTTGGTCCTCATGCAGCGATTTCGTGCAATCGTCCGTTCAAGGAAAAAGAAAGGATGCAATCTGGATATCCTCGCTTTCGGCTTGCGTGGTTTCCCTTGACGCCGGGGGCATTTTAATTTTATCTCGCAGTCCTGCCGCCCGTGACTCGTTAATGGAGAGGAAAAAGCCTTCTGATACGTTCACCCCTGCGCGACCCATTTCATCGTGCCCTCTGGCGATAAGTAATTCACACAGGAGGGGGGATTGGGAACATGAAGTGCCGGCTTCGATACCCAGTGAGGGAGGTCAAGGTCGCCCTGGATTCGCACGTAGAGGGTGGCGCATTGTCGCTAGTCAATTATACGTTCGGGATGATAGTTCGATTGCACAGTACGTGCGACGCGACATCTCATGGTATCACCTAATATATAAAAATGAATATTTCTTTGTTCGTCTTATGTGTTCCAATACCATTCATCAGGTTACAATGAAACTTAAGTGAGTTGTTGTGCGCGCGCCCGTGGTTTCTGAATTATTAAATCCATTGTACAATAGGTGGAGCGCGAGTCGTTTCAACAAATGAGTGTTGGCACGCGAGTTTCTCAAACAAGCGAGGAACGACAAACAAGCAACGAAGTTTGACCCTAGAAAAGATTTGTGAGCCAAACCATAAAAAGTAGGGAAATCAATGGGGAATTCAGGATAGAGTATTTTATTTTGCGATTTTAAAATATGATAAAATGCACTGAAAACAATGAGGCTTGGAAGTAAATTATGGGCTAATGTCTGTTTCGTAATACTTGAAAGAGAGAGGCCGCCAGGTATCATGGCCTACGAACAATCACGCCAACAATCGACAAGGGCAGTAGGAGTCGGGATCGAGGAGTTGATAGAGTGATTTCGTGGCGAGAAGACGGGACGGCGGGAACAAGGACAGGAGGGCGAGAGGACTAATCCAGTGGCCTGCTAAGGTAGGAGCGATACTGGGGCGTTCTCTCTCTCTCTCAATCTATCAAAATAAAATAGTCTATTATCGTTTGAGGGGCAATAATTATTTGCTGCTTAAAGACAATATATTGCCTAGACAATATCATATATTGTAAATCCCAAAGTACCTGAATAATTTTTTTCAAATTAAATTTAATACACAAAAAATCATTGTCTTCTATTTATTTTGTACATGTAAATGTGTCCGCTTTGTATGTGTGTGCCTACTTAGAAAGAAAAAGAGGCATTGCAACGCATTCCGGGCGCAGCTATTTATTTATATACGGCTTCTATATCGATGAAAATCAACTATCGTTATTTGAGATAGACTCATGATATCTCCTGGAGAAAACGTATTCGAGAAATAAACACTCGAGTACATCGTTTTTGGGATTCATCAATAGGACATCGGGTAATTAAACAGCGAAAATAAAGTTTGGGATGTTCGCTACTGTCCCCAGCCATTCATTTAACTCGTAGGAAATCCCGAGAAATCCTCACATTCGTCATCCTCCGGGAATGCACCAGATGCTTCATAACTTCGCTACCTCTCACATACTCTTTAAAAAAATACGCCACCACTATTTTGAATCTTTATTATGTGCATAATTAGTACGTTGAAATTGAAGATCAGTAATATTTTTTAAACAACTTTTGGATTTTTCAATCAGTGTACAAGACTTTCAATAACTCGAAAGGGAGTTACGAAGGGTTCGTAGGTCAAAATCTTGAAAATATACTTAAGATAGTTTGGGTGAGATTTTATTGAAGACTGTTTTCGTGTTTTATTTTAAAACCCTTGCAATTAAAAGTTAAGACGCGCAAATTAAATATAGTAATGTCACAGAAGCAATATTTTGGTATTTATTACTGAACGTCTTAGTATGCAGGTTTGAAGGTTTATGCTAATTTTTACTTTTCATGATATACGCTGAAAATGCCTTCACAACAAGTTTTTTGTTGAATTTTTTATCGATATTAATACGGAGAGAAATATATTTATTTTTTTAACAACTGAGAAAACTCATAAACTTCACATCTTTAAATTTATCCCGACCTGTTCTTTGGAATTTTCTCTTCATTGTTATCCGTGTCTCTCAGGTACGCATATTCTTACGATTCCCCAGGGAAACTACATTGTATTTTTTTGCAAATATCTTTAAATGTATGGTATTAAGTGGTTGAGATTATTACAATAATGGGGTGAGCTCTTACGGCTAGACAAATGGAAAAATTAAAGGGGTCTCCAATAGCCGTAAACAATTAGCACCACTCGTCAGAGATCACTAACCTTGCTGTGTTGGTTTGCCGGGATGGGACTTCCACAGCAGAGACCAACCCCAGCCTCCCCACCAGAATACCCTCCTGTGATATTTTACGGGAAGAATGCTTCCACGCCAGTGACCAACACAGCCGCAATCACACAACCCAGATAGGATCCTTCGGTAGGCTAACAGGACCCCGCTAAAGATAGTTAGGGTTATAACCTGGGATCCTTCGTTAGGCTAATGAGACCCTACTAAAGGTGCCTGGTTATTAACACAACCACACTCACAAGCAGTCAAAATCACTCAATCACACACACAAATGGGCCCAACTTCTGGGAGAAACTGCTCCAAAAGAGCGCGCTAAAAATCTTGCAAGCAAGAACCATGGTACTAACACATGTATTAGTACCATGGCAAGAACGGACGAGGGTGAGGGTCTGAGGGACGCGTATATCGGCTACCAAGTAGCCCTCTTCAGCGGTCCGAAGGAAAAGCGTCACAACAACGCAAGGTTGAAGTGAGGAATGGTGAAACGTAAACTATCACAGGAGGGTATTCTGGTGAAAGGCTGGGGTTGGTCTTTGCTGTGGAAGTCCCATCCCGGCAAACCAGCACAGCAAGGTTAGTGATCTCTGACGAGTGGTGCCAATTGTTTACGGCTATTGGAGACCCCCTTTATTTTTTCCATCCGGTTGAGATTATGATAGGTATGTTAGAAGGGTGAGATCTTTCCTCATGACTAAGCCAAATTTATTTAATTCTATCCGTAGTGATATCTCGATCAAATTACCTCAATCAAGATGGAATTCGATTTTTTTCCAGACGATGTAGACGACATTTTGACATAATACTGTCGATTGGCTCATTAGCATACGGCTGATGCCCGCCAACACTGTGGGCAAACTGTGCAGTGATACACGGGTGACAGGATAGTCAAGCCGTCAAAATTTCGGGCGAGGAGGAAATATTTATAAATTAATATTATTCATGTAGTTAACTGAATGAAATTAATCAAAATATTTTATTTTAATCAAACAAAATATTAGTAGTCAATTATTTGTAATCATTCTTAAAATTTTATTTTATTCAGATCCTAGTTTTGAAAATTCTCCTCAACAATTCCCAACCAATTAATCCGAAGTTCAAATTATTTTCTTGATAAATAACATAATTGAATTAATTTTGTTCCTAATTATTTTTTTATGTTTTTGTAGCTGCCATTTATGTTTATTTTTTCTGTTTTTTAAATTCCAGCTTTTTTTCAATTTACTTATAAAAAATATATTTCTTATATATTTTGTACTCAATAATAGATTTTTATAAAGTGATTTTTATAGAGGATGGGGAGGGTATAGGGGAGACAACTTAAGTTCTGCACACATGCCACGGGCATACTGGCGCGTCTCTGACGTGAAGTTGGGAAATTACACTGCCGAGACTGACGTTTTAAAATACCCTTTTTGATCCGCGAGCTATAATATATACAGTTATATCCTTCACATAAACTTGCTTGATTAACGTTCAGAGAAGCAGCCAGTAGATAATTGAATACAGAAATAAACCAAACTTCTAAAGTGGCTTACCGAGTACATTTGAAGATGTCAAATATGCCATATTTGTAACGTATCGTAAACGGATGTTGTTTTCTGCGTTTTAATTCCCATGTATCACCTATTTCTTAACATAGACTCATTCCAATTGGATGATGTTGAGATACACTGAGCCACTTACACGTTAAAGATTTCCTAGGTTTTCTAAAAATATTGACTTCATCATTAGGGATAAATTGATCAAATTTGTGAACGTATAAATTATGAATAAACGAACCGTAAAATATTTTGGATGTGATATCAATCCCCTTCAAACATTGCCTGCCACATGAATATCGAATAAAGTTCAGTATACTCGTGATATGTTTTCATTTACCGAGCATTTTAATTACATTTCTGTACACTTTGGCATTCGCATTTGGTTTGTCTTTTTTGTATGGATAAATTTCAATTTGTGTCAAAATAAATTTTGATCCAATTTTTGCCAGGTTGAGAATTAAGGTAAAAAATGGGTCAGATAGCTCAAGTTGCTTTATATTTTATTAATGCGCTGTATTGTAGTTGTGGTTTATCGAAATTAAATCTGTTTAACTGAAATTGAATAATTAACGAATCATGGAATCTAGTTGCATTAATATCATTCTGAGTTAGGAAAAATTTATTCCGATCGTTAATTCAGGAGCTTGATTACTTTGACGTCGTTTCAAATAACTCGATTTCCTGGTATCTGGTGAATGATTTGGGTCTTCTAATCGTAATTTAATTTTATATTTGAATTGATAAATTGGCCAAAAAACGCAGAGAACAGCAAAACCTTCGCCTCCGGGGTGATATTTGTGAAAAAAAATTACTTGAGGAAGAATTGACCTCGAAAACTACGAACTAGACTGAAGATAATTTTGGCATCAGATGTCCGCAGATTTACTCGGGCATAGAAAATAGTTTAAAGACATTTAAATCCGTTTTTATGATGTCTGGTTAGCGTTTATCTACATCCATATACTATCGTGCTAGTCACCGCAGAGTAGTGGTGGCACTAAAAAAACACAACAGTTTCACTGCATCTGTTTCGCAACCGAAACAGTTTCAAAACGAAACAGTTCCGCGAAACACGCTGTTGTGGACAACGGATAGAGGCAGATTAAACAACAGACGTTCGATCGGCGCTCTTAGAACGTGGCTGATAGTCCTGTATTCTATGTAATAAGAAATCTTCCACTCAAATAAGGTAACAATTTCATTTGGATTCCTGAACGATAGGTACTTCACAGTTCTAATTCCATCTGCAATGATGGGCGAACATGTGTTGGCTGAATAAATCAGCAACCGCCTACAACAGATTCAAATCCAATAAATCGTAACTTGTAACCGAAACGCAGCCAAACACAACAGCAGAATAGAGGACAAAACAGTCAGCTCAGTTAATGTGCCTCCAGTTATTGTCCCTATTGCGGACAATAAATGGAGGCACATTAAACAATACGCGATCAAACGGCTCTGTTAGAACACGGCTGGCAGTCCTGTATTCTAAGAAATAAGAAATATTTCACTCAATTAAAGTAAAAATGTCACTTCCATTCATGAAAGATGGGTACTTAACAGTTCTAATTTTATCTGAAACGATGGGTGGACATGAGTTGGTTGAATAAACCAGAAACCGCCTACAACAGATTCAAATCAAACAAATTGTAGTTTTATAACCGCAACGAGCCACACGTGCAGTGCAACTGGAATGGAAAAGAAGACGACACAGTCAGCTTCAGCTTCATCAGTTGCCGCTGTACAGCACAGAGCGCAACGTCGCGGCTGCGGCAAGATCACGAAACTAACCTGTTGTTTGCGACAGTTATTTGAAACTGTTGTGTGACCGTAACAGTTGCGGCTGCAGCCGTTTCGCTCCGACAACACTTTATTCCACCTCTAATACATATGAGCGTTCGAATTTAAATCGGTCCAATACCTTTAACAATACCGCGTGCGTGAGTTCTGAACGCGTTCAGCAATTCTTCCTTCCGCCATGCGTCCTTGTTTTGATGCCATTCGGACAAGAGCGAGCAGGAGAGGTGAGATTAAACGCATTCAGGGTGACATAAAAAAAAGGTCGACCCAATGACGAAATGGCGCATCATTCATTCTGAGCGAGGATATTTCGCTCTTTTATCTTTCTTTACGAGTCTTTTTCATTCCCCCTACCTCTCCTCCATTCTCAAGGTCACCGATAAGAATAATGAAACCGGCAATCAAAAAGGGGGGTGAGTGGGATGTTGTATTTGACGGAAGGGGTACACCGTGGAGGGGGAAAGGGAGATGGAGGGACGGTTGACCTTCAAGGGTAAGGGCTGAAGGGGAGAGCCAATGAGAGATGAAGGGTTTAAGCCGATGATTCCCAACCCTTTTACGTTTGCGGTAACCTTTAGACTGGGGTTACAATTTTGGGTTACCCTTCATACATTTTTTTATTTAAAAAAATTTATTAATTAAAGTGGAATATGCATCAAGAATATTTTATCTTCTCGTTTTTATATATACTTAATGATACTTCCTCAATTTTAATTTTTTTATTTAGTTAGAATGAGCGAAAAATTACTTCACCTAGAGCTTGATGAATTTGATCTAATTTTAAAGAAAAAACTCATCTTTCCAATGATATCAAAATATTAACCCATTTTTCGAAATAATTTTCGAGCAATTTGCCTACAAATATATATAAGCTGTGTTACATGGGATAGATGACGGCTGTGCGCTCCTGAGAGAGAATATTGAAAAAATTAGGAATTTATTACACCTAGATTTCGACAAAAAACTATGTGTTGTTTTTTATGTTTTTTCAACTATTTATAAAAATTTATCGATTACTCACCGCAGTAATTTTTACAGAAAAACAAAAAAAACCTGCCGTTTTGAAGGCTTTTTGATCCGTACGATGTGAAAAAATGAGTCAAGTTAGAGACCTATGTAGATATATTTAATTACGGGGAAATTTTGTCATATATAACTATATGTTTGCATCATTGCATATGTTTGCATCTCGCTCAAACAACTTTAAGCAAGATAATAGTAAAATCACCAGCCAACATATAATATGGTATAGTTCAGTTAGAGCAGTGGTTCTCAAAGTGGGCGCTACCGCCCCCTAGCCATAATCTAGAGGGGCGATAAGTAACAGGAGGCGGCATGGGGGTGCTGGAGGCAGGATCCTGACCGAATGGTACCATACATGTCCTGGGATCAATAAAATATCAATCTATTGTATTTTAAATAAGCAATAATTTAGTAATAATTGTTTTAAATTTCTTTTTATAATCTTCCTGATTTGGTCAGGTAGTCATGCTATTATGATTTTAGAGCCCATGGTTTGGGGGAGTTGGGGGGCGTTTTGTGGAACCAAGGGGGCTCTACTGGCAGTGGTGGATTTAGGAGGGGGTTACAGGGGTCATAACCCCTGTAACCCATTCCTAACCCCCCCCCCCAAATTTTATCAAAAATTTTTAATTTTTAATTTATAAATTTTTAATAATTTAATTTAAGAGAACGCCATTTTCTTAAATTAAAAGTATTAAATGGAAAGTATTCCATACTCCCCGGACTCAGGTCATGCCCCCGCCAAATTTGATGCTGAGTCCGCCCCTGTCTACAGGCACCCTTGGCTCGGATGGTGACTCGGAAAAGTTTGTGAGACACTGAGTTAGAGTATACTGCAGGAGATGGGTTGGAAACGTTCTTCAATTATTGTCACCACCTGTCGGGCGTGAGAGTAATCAATTCATGCGTAGGTCAAGCTAAACATTTTTCGTTTTCCCGCAATAATCTCGCGGCACCCTTTGCTGTTTTCCCGGCACCCTAATGTTCCGCGGCACACCGGTTGGGAGCCACTGGTTTAGGTACATTAAAAAGGGGATTGATATCTCACCATCCATTTCGGAGATGTAATAAGGTCTTCAGATCCGCACTAACACCTTCGTAAACTTGATGGAACATGCGAGCCAAGAATGTATTGCATGCGAACAGGGCATTTTTCAAGTGTAAGCGAACTGTAATTTCGGCGCCCCTCCCTCCCCCACCCCTCCCCCCCCCCCCATCAGAAATGCCCGGAGGAGGTAGGAGGGCGGTTCCTCCCCAAGAAAAAATTAATGCCTAATGAATAGAAATTTAGGAATATTTTTGTCTTCTAATAATCTTAGGGCTATAAGATACGAGGCAGTTTTTGTTAAGTTGGCAAAAACCGCCGGTGCCGCGTGTATAAACATACGACGTGTTTTTTTTTAGAGCCGCCACGTCCGCCTTGGGAACAAAACACGCGAGCGGTCATGTGCGGCCAATGGCGAGTCAAGTCCAACTACACGTCTGTTCCGCCCCACTCAACTGTAAGGATTGATGCGCTGTCGCCTCGCCAAGGATGTTTTGTCCAATACAATTACATCATCTGATTATCGAGTCGATGACTAACTCAACAAAAACTCCCAAGTTATCATAGCCTTTATACATGCTACTTTTACAAAGAATCATGTTATATACTTCATTGAGAGTCTGTCCAGCTTGCCGTTGCTCTTTGCATAAAACATCGCTTATTGTACATACCTATATCTAACATGGAAATTATTATTTTAAAGACATTTAAAAACTACTATCATTTTATTTTTATGAAAAGACTAAATTATTTTTCTTCCTAATTTTAAAGGGCTGTGGCATAAGCTTTATTCTTCACTACAGTAGAAAGTAATTAGCTTACCATCGAAAAGTATTTTTTAAACTCAAATTAGTTCAATTTAGCTGAAAATGTTCCTTACATTGAAGATTTTTGTCAAATTTGTTATACATTCTACGTTGTGTATAATATACATTAAAATATGGATTAACTGTAATCATGTGACCTCGATAAAATGAATAAATCGATTTAAAGGTACACGATTACGTAAAAGAAAAAATGAAAAAAGTCACTGAAAATCCCAGCTTCGGTTTAAATAAATAAATATTTATTCACAGGCCCATTTAGTGCAGAGTTAAATAACATTAACTGTTAAAAGGAGATTTTTCTTTCTTTCATATTTACAAATTCTTTGATCAATGACTCTGTGTCCATTTCATTGAGCAAATCATTCTCAATGGCCATTGCTGCTAATCCACTCAAACGCTCTTGGGACAAAGTTGATCTTGAATAAGTTTTTATCAGTTTTAACTTTAGAATAATTCTTTCGCCACTAGCCACTGAAACACTAGGGAGCATTAGGAGAATTCTTAATGCAAAAAATATATTAAGAAATGTGTCCATATAACCATTTGTGTTATGAATGACAAGGCTTTAGCAGGAGAGCTTCCAGAGGGTAGCATTGGAGCAAAAATTGTTTTTTCGCATTCACAAAAAATTCGCATGATTCGAATCAAATTAGAAGATGAAAAATGACAGAAATGTTTATCAAATGAATAAAATTAGTGGAATTTTTTAGGAAGTCCTTCCACCGCACTTGAACTACATCACGAAAAGGGCTGATATATTACGTGGCAGAGAGTATCTACTCATTTAAATATGCTCATTATAAATCTAATATTTTAGAAGGTTTAATCGCATTCGCTGGAGAAACTGTATTTTATTCTCGGTTCTAGAAACAATAATATGTGCAATACTCATTTCGTAAGAGGTATTTTAGACCTAGCTACCAATAAAAAACGAGTTGAGCGTTACGAGAAATTGCCTATGATGGAGTTACAGTCCTTTTAAAACTTCAGAGTCGTTCGACTCCTTATTTTTTGTTCTATCCATGTATCAGTCGAAGGTGGAAGACAATCGAGATATCGAACGACCTTGCCAACACATTTTTTTATATGACGTGCTAAGGAAAGCAGTTAGGTAATGTTCCCTTCGACGAAAGTCACCCACGACGCATCTAAAGGAAATTGAGAGTGAATTCAGGCGTCAATAAAAACTGCGAACGGAAATTTATTCAAATTAAGTCAAAGAAAACAAAAACTTTAGCGAAAGCAACTCTCCTTTGCGCCAGTGAAAAGTCGCAAAGGAGAGTTGGATCCTAAAGATATGTTATCGTGCGTCATCCGTTTTTGCGTCGTTTTTCCCCGGCGTTGTGCGTCGCACACAGACCCCGTTGCCATAGCAGCGGCAGCGCCGGATGATAAAAGAAGATAGGTGGTCCACGGTGACGTGTTCTCTCAGGAGAATTATTGCTGTTTATTGCATTGTATCTTTAAGAAAATGGATGTTTGGTAGCTGTCGGGGCGATGGGGCCGTGCGTTTGATATTTGTTTCCATGAAGAGGAAGATAGCGACGGGAGAAAAGGTGAGTCTCTGTTCAACGTACTTACTCGATGTCAAATACGAATCAGGATGATTATTCCGATTTTGTTCAATAATTTTCCCCACCATTGGAAAATGTTTTCAAATTCAAAAGTCGATCAAAATCCTAATATTCCTTGAGAAGAATCGCATGATCAACAAATGACAGGCAGAAACAGAAACTAATACCAATATAAAGCCTTTTATAACAGCTCAGAAAAAGCTAATAAGAGTAGTGTCTCTGGCTCGACTCATGCCTTTCCTCTGTTTCAGAATCTCAATATTCTACCCTTGAGGCATTTATTTATTTATAAAGTTTGGAGAACTTTTTACAACCGGAGTGGTGAAGTACTTAAGCCCAGGGCTTATGAATTTAGATCTAATTATAACTTACTGATCCCCAGGCCAAAAAATGAACTATATAGACAATAATTTAATTATTTGGGACCAAAAATATTTTGCTCACTACCGCCAGATTTGACCGAAGGAAGTAGTGAAATGACGTTCATCAAATCTGTCCGAAATTGGTTGCTTAAAACTATAGAGGTTGAGTTTTTGCTCACTTATATAAAATAAGAGCTGCCGCCAATACACGAAGAGTGATGCAGGGATAATATGAAGTGTTGTACTTTCTTTTCTTTCTTTGTATAATTTCCATTTTTGGACACTGTATTATCTGTATGTATTTTATGTGTCTATTTTGTAATTTTTGTTTTTGCACTCCAGCAGTTAAGTGCAAGTTTAAAAAAATGAATGCAGCACAGGCCAATTTTAAAGTTATATGTAAATGAGTGAGTTGGCAACCCTAAAGCGAGGTGAAATTCTCGAAGGGTGCCTAATTCCTAATTTTTGTTTATGCATACTTCAAGTATTATTTGTATCATATCATAAGGAATAAGAAAGCGTCGGTTCTCCCTCTCTGACACAGCTCCGGAAAATACTAGAAGGCTGTTTCGGAAGTTGGAAAATGGACAACACCGACGGCAGTGAGGCCTGCGTTAGGGATCTGGCCTCTGATTGGCTACGCAGTGTGTGGCAATGCGAAAACGGGTGAATTAAAACGTAGCTCAGAAGAATTTACTTCCGAAATTTTCAGTATCCAGTGTTGAGTTTTCTGAAATTAGTTCTTTTTTTATTGCTGAAGTAAACAGTCTCTTAGGAGCTGTCTCTGTAAAACTGAATCCGTGAGAGGAAAGAGAGGAATGTTGAGTTCTCATTGGCGAAGTGAAAACATGCGCTACGTAAGACTATTATTTAAGTTTTTACTGCTTTAATTTCCGCGTAATTTCATGAAATACACTTAAATACTTTAATAAATAATTTAAAAAAGCTGTAGGTATATTTTTACTAAAAATACGTTAACTTCATTCTACCGCAATTTTCATATTCTTTGGAAAGATTTTATTTACTGGCAACTTCGTAAGTAAAGTACGAGAGTCATATCATCCTGTAACCAAATTATAGGGGGCATAACAGTTAAATACATCACTAAATGCTGATAAGAATTAAGTAGCACTGCCATTTAAGCCATTATGGTAATTATTTTTATTTTCATCCAATGCATAGGTAAGCGAGAACGCTTGGTTTGTTTTGATGGCGAATTATTTTGTTTACGTGAAACTCTATCACATAATCCTCGTATTTCGATCATATACTTGACCTAATAGGGATGCAAGATTTTGTACAAAAATAATTCCATCGGTAATCGAATGTTCGACCCATTCCGAGATAAAAGGCATCCATTAAGGTGGTTCAACTGCGACTGTGCGAGTCAAAACAAATACTAAATGCTCTAACTCTAGGTTTATTTGGTGTAAATAATGCCACTTTCACCGATGAAATGCGTTATCTATTAAAAACTAATATTAAGGCACAAAATATCCAGATAATTCCTCGAATATATTTTTAGTGAACGCTTTATTATAGCCATAGACGCCGACTGGAGCGCCATTTCTGTGGAATAACTACATTTTGACTTCAATTATCGCAGTAATTAGCTAATGACTCAAAAAATAAGGTTGTAAGGTGCGTATATATTTTTTTAAATCAATTTCCGGGGATTTTTCGCTTCTTGCAAACAGTTTTCCGTGAAAATGGCGTTTATATTATATGAAAAAAATACTATTTTTCTCCGTGTTTCTCCCAATCTCCCATTTAACACCATGTAATTTCAAGCTCGGTTTGAGAGAAAAATAACGTGAAAAGGGTAACAGCTTGTTGTTCATATCAGATAGAGGACTTGTTTTTCCGTAAGTACCCGGAATATGAATGAAATGACATTTTTGTCCTTTTACGGAAGAACCACCTTAATACCGTGGAAATGATCAATTTTCTGATCAATAGAGCAAGTTAAATTTGTTTAGAATATCAAGCGATGAAGAGTTTAGTAAAGAAAAAGTTGGAACTGGATCGCTCTGGGAGATTCATTTGTTCGCATTTACTTTGCATGGGTATTAATGTCTTCTCGGATTGTGAGAGGATGTAAATATTGAATTGGTTATTTGGAGACTCTACGTAGGTATTTTAGTCTGAGTGAGGAATGGCATGATTGAAAAAGAAACAGTAAACAGTAAAACGGTCTCGTGTGAGAGAAGATTGGAGGTGAAAAGTCATATAGTAGAAAAGGGCCATCGAGGACTACGCTGATTGGTAGAACACCAATACCAATAACTATCTATTTTTTTAGGAGATATAGGTGTATTAAATTGTAAATTCTTTCATTACACCTTACCAACGTTTCGCATTTTTATACATGCTTCTTCAGGGCTACAATAAAAATAATTCGGCGTATTGTACATCAAATGAATATGTTTACAATTTGGGTTCATACTTATGCTAAAAAGTATATACGCCTACATACGATTTTGCAAGTTACCTCAGAGGGAGTTGCTTCTGAATTATTTTCATGAAATCTTCGTTTCTATTATTGTTTGTTTGTTAGTTGTTGTAAATTTAGGTGCTTTCAAAAATCTAAATGAAATTAAGTGCTGTTATAACATATCAAATTACTTATAATAGATTTTACTTAATTTGGCGATGTCTTTTTTTTTAGTGCAGGATGTTTTGTTTTTTGTGATGTGCACCATTTCTTTACTTAATCTTTTAGGTGGGTTAGATTCTAAATCTATTTTTTTGTTGTAAATAAATTGTGTGGTTATTTTGATTGCATGATCTGATAGTGCACATAACTGAGTTTTGGATTTAAATTATTGTGCTGCTGTAGTCCTAGTGATCAGAACTGGATGCGAGAAATTTAGTCCCAGCTGACTCCGGAACGCTAGGGGGTATAAATTAGTCCGCGGGTACCGTGCAGGGGGTATAATGTCTTCACCAGGGGGAAATGGGTTCTCGTGTGGAATAGGGTATTGGGGGCTGGGGAGAAGGGTTGCACGAGAGGGATGATTGATGTGCTATCGGAGTCCTGTCAGTGCTGCGAGCGGCTAGCTGGTCGAACAGGGGGGGGTCGTAGGGCGGGGAGGTACGTAAGGGAAGGGGATTGGTTGGAAGAGTGGGACGTGAGAGCCCGGGTGAAAGGAGTTTTGGGGCCGGGCTGATGGGGAAGGGCAGCAAGTGCCTGCAGGGCCGGCAAACAACTCGTGGACCGGGGTCTGGTTAGGGCCCGTACGGAATGGGGCCGTGTCACGGACCATGTGTTGCTGAGCTGCCCGCAGGCACAGAAGATCCCTGCCCAGCGAATGTTCGCTGCAAACAACGCAGCAGGCGTCATTCCTCCCAGATCGGTTCCGAACTATTGATATGCACATGATTCTTGCGATCAATTCCGGTACACGTCTAGCGGGTTCGAACCTCGACTCGGGCATGGCCCCTCTGCTTGTCTCATGATGAACGTCACGGTGCAGTTATGCGTGAGCAATTAGAGCACCTAAAACCTATGGCTACAACAAACATCATGCACGAATTTATCAAGAAGTTATTTGTTATCAGTAATCTATTTTTCAACATCTTCGATTGCTCACACACTGATTTCAAAGCATGAAGGGCAGGGTTTTTTTTCGGATAAAATAGGGAAAGAGGTTAGTAGGACATGTTCATCCTACATCTACGACGCCCCGTGCAATCCGTAACTAGAGCTGTGGCAGCAGGTGTTTGTGCACCAACCATCATTTACGAGTTTGTCAATCAAAAGTGGTAGCCAACGTTAATATCATTGCTTATATTTATCGGTACTCTTGAGAAAATATATCCGACGAGAATTCAGAACGGCGCTGACAAAATAATGGAAAAATAAAACTCTCGCTTAAGTTTAAAGGAAACCAAAATAATTGCTAATAGAAAAGTCGCAAAGATCGAGTCAACGTCAAACTTTGACAGCAAAAACTTGCGCTAGTAGAAAACACTTTCTATCTAGGTAGTGGATTCACCAGTAATTTAAGGGGGAATTGCCTCAAAAATTAAACTTTTTACTCACTTTGAATACTTACTTTGAATAATTAATGTAACTTTTATGAACACTTGAATGGAGTTTGGGAAAATTAGTATACAAATTTTGTATAAATGAGTCATTGCAGTGGTATTAAAAACTAAAAGAATTTTATTTCATTTTTGGCCTAATAAACCTATTAAAAATAACCTTTTTGTACAAATATTTTTTTTATTTCAAAGAAAATGGTACACATACAACAGTGTTGCCAATTTAAAGTGCACTTATAACAATCACAAAAGAGACACGTTAACAACAAAAATCAAACATTAACAAATACAGCAAAACCAAGATGAAAGCAATATGCTGATTATTGACTATATTTTATAGTTGTTTACGAAAATATGAGTTGAGGCCAAGTCAGTGAAACTTTTAGGGGATAGAGAAAAGGGGTCAATGTCAGTAGGGAGAGAATAGGGCGGAAAGGCGGAAGAAAAGAGAACGTTTAATTAATGATAATCTGGGTGTGGGCATGTGGAGTAGTGAGTTAGTTCGGGTAGGACGAGAAGGTACTCTGACATTGATAAAAGAAATAACATCGGGACTGTCTACGCAGGAATTAATGGCGTTGTAAATGAGTTTTATGTCCGATTGGGGTCTATGATGGGAGAGACTGCTGATGGATAGTGAAGATAATATAGCGTCCGTGGACGCATTGCGGAGGTTTTTATTTCAATATTTCACAATTTTTTCGAAGAAAGTCGTAACACTGTTAAGGGTGGCAGCTGACATTGACCATTTAGGGGAGCAGTATGTGAGTACCGGAAGAACAATGGATGTGAAGTAGGACAGCAGTTAATATTTTTAAATTATAGTTTGATATTTAGCCACATTTTATGCTTAATCGAGATTTATTTAGAAGCAAGTAAGATTTAGTGAGTCAAGTATCTAGGAGTTACGATAACTTCGGACCTATCGTGGGGAACACATATAAGAAATATTTGTGTTAGAGCTCTGAAGAAGCTAGGATTCGTCAAGCGTATTGTGGGAAGATTTTCGGATGAAAAAGTAAAAGAGAGGTGCTATTTCGCACTCGTCCGGCCACACCTTGAATATGCAGCGAGCATATGGGATCCGGTGCAGAAAGACTTAATCCGGGAACTTCATAAAATACAAAGGAAAGCTGCGCGATTCGTCAAAAACTGCTACGGGCGTACAGACATCGTTACACAGATATTAAACGAATTAGGCTGGGAGCCGCTAGAGACTCGGAGGCTGCGCGCTAGGCTTAGATTGCTTGAACAATTGAGAATAGTTATCTTTAAGAGCGACACGGAGAACATCATATTAGAACCCCACTATATTTCCAGGTCCGACAGAAACGATAAATTAAGAGAGATATTTTGCCGAACGGATAGGTATGGGAATTCGTTTTTCCCCCGAACAATAAGGGACTTCAATAAATGCTAGGCGTAATTTCATTAGAGCCTTTCCTTTTTATATGTAAACGGCTGGTGTCCTAACACCCCCCGCCACACGCCTATTGAGGCGGCTTGCGGGGTAGTATGTAGATGTAGATGAAGTAGCCGAAGCAAATATAGAATTCTATCAGAAGAGGAGTCTGCCAACTGCAAATAGCACACGGCTGCAGCAGGAAAGCACTTCATTAAAAAACACCATTAGAGCGTGCATATGGTGGCAAAGCCTGAACAATAACAGCTGCAAAGCAACAGCGATTGGAAGCGAAGGAAATTTGGTGTTATCGAAAAATAATGAAGATGGGCGGATAGAGTCACCAACAAAGAAGTCCCACGAGGATTCGGTGGAAAAGAATGTAAATTAAAACTCCTCAGGAGAAGAAGAAGTGATAACCTTATTGGTCACATTTTGTACTACGATAGCCTATCGAAATCAATAATGGAAAGAGAAATGAATGGGAACAATGGGGGATTATGATTCAATTGCTTTTTCGATATTACTGTTGAAATAAAATTTGCAAAGATTTTCATATAGATTTACGGAGTTTCTCTGAAATATTAAGGTCTAATAACCAAATAACTAATCTTAGAAAGTTGCATCTTTTTATGTTTCCGTAAAACGCCCTCTGACGTCATTTCATCATTCTATCAAAGGCCCGTGGTTCCATTCCCGGAGGAGACGGATTTTTCTTCGAGGTATTTTCTAAATCTTTGTACTGATGTATTTCCGGCAGTAGTGGGCATATTCACAAAAGCCTTTTTTGAGGTATCTTTTAGAATGGATCGGGAAGAAGAGGGAAGAAGCGATGGATGAAATGACGTCACGGCCGTTATGGGAAGGTTGCCCTTACATTCAACTTAAGCCTCCTATATCTCTACCAATTTTTGGAATCTTTAAGAGATGACTAGCAGACCTGCTGCCTGCTTTGCATGATGTCTCTGTCTGTTGTGTTCTTGAGGTGCCCCACTGGCGATTTTACTCCCCCAAAACAGCAAGCACGGGAGCAATATTTGACATACATTAACAAATACTGGTAATCAATTATCTCTGAGATCAGTTTCTCGCACATTCATATAGCATTCGTAATGGTATAAGTAATACTTCTAAACTTTCGACGTGAAGTTTGTACCAATATTGAGACAACGGCACACGCAAATTTATTGAAACGTTTACGACCTTTGGTATTTATCCAGACACTTTAATGTATGGAAAACCCTTGAGGTTCATTTTACTTATGCTAGCTTATCGTATACATTATGCAATAAAACCAAATCAAGGGAATGGCAATATCAAAACACTTAACCCTTAGACTGCGGGAAACGTACATTTAAGTGTGTGCCGGCAACTGCGGGAAAAACGTTCTTGTACGTTTGACCCTCTCTGTCTACCTGCTCCCTCAGCCCTTTCATATTTTTATGGCCCAAACTCTTTCTTTCCAGCGGTGGAAATTTGGGAATTCACCCTTTTTACCCAAACCACTCCCTTCCCAGGCTCTTTAGGGATCGCATACCACCGCAATGAGGTACGACCCTTTCTTCCGATTGCTCGCTCAATAGGTTATGGTTGTCTCAAAAGTTAGTTGTCTTATGTTCACGCCCGGCTCAATTATCAACGAATTTCTTTGGTGTTTGTTATCAAACAAAACAGAAAATTACTAGAAAAAAATATTGTCATATTTGTTTTTAACAATTACGCCTAAAGACCTTTTTTCAAAAATTTTCCAAGTCCACTAATCCCTCAACAAGTTCCGGTGCCCACCCCCTGGGATCCCGATAAAAGTGTCGGGAGGGGCTTACATGGGTAATTGCAATATAACTGCCCGGCCTCGGCCCGTAGGAAGGAGGGACAGGCTCCGTCCGAATAGATATTTCCCGCACTGGGTGGACGACATGCGCTCTAGCTGCAGCACCTTAAGGGTTAATTGATTATATTAACGTGAGTTTACAGAAATTTGACACGAACCTTATTGTTTTGTAGTGGCATACATTTAAACGTTCACCCAGATAATTTCAAAATATCTTTACTAATTGCCGAATTCCGCATTCATTCGCGTAAAAGTAGCTATTATCAAGGAAAATAAAAGAAACCAGAGAGAAAGAATTTTATAGGAAGTTAATCGCTAACTAATTAACACATGACTGTTGTCTACTAATTTCGTTAATTGAAAGAAAATACTACGAACGCACTTTACTGCTGCTTCTGCGTAAGTGTAAAAAGGTTGGTGGTTTTTCATACGAACTATACCCTTCCGGAATTACAGCAATCACTCCAGTGAAAAAATTCCATTAAACTATAATATTATGCCAGAGTCACTTCATCACATATGCTTCAGTTTTGTGAAAAATGGTTCCAAATCTTCTTAAACATGTGGCTAAGATCCCTCACCAAAATTTAAAAATAAACCACTTTCATTTGACATAAATGAAAATAAAGTAATACAGATATCGTAGTGCAATCAACATTTACCTGAAAAAGATAAATTAACAACGTTTATATGCCCATACGGCTTGTAACTGATTGTAATTTAAAGAGTACTTATTGTTTACTTCACCGTTGCTAACCTAAATAAATTCATCGTTGTTAAGCAGTTTTTACGGATTATGAGCTTAATAGCCACGGTTTTTTGCATTTTTCTTTGCACCACCTACTTCAAAAAATCCAAAACTACAACCAAATCATACAGACAGAGAATTCACATTTAATGCACCAAACCTCATTTCTCTAGCTCAAAACTTGAGAGAGATATAAACAAAATGGATACAGAATGACTGACTGACACGCTACAAAGTTAATATATATAGATTTTCAAATGGTCATTTGTCATGGTCCCCAGCACGATAAAGTAAAAATCAAAAATCGCGATACACCCCCATTACCAACGAAGATCCAGAATGTAACACATCAGAAAAATTATAAACGGTAAGTCCATATTTGTAAATGCATCATGCAAATTAGAAGAGGAACGGTTAGCTGAATGGAAGGTGGAGAGTTGCAGTGGACGAATCTTTCAATTGACAAGTCACTCTTCGGATGCTGCTTCGTGAATACATCTCGAACAGAACTCGAAGTGCTCCAGGGAAAAAAGAGATTTCAAATTTATTGTACCCATCATCTCCCTTCCTCCCAGTGGAATTTTCTCATTTGATGAGGAAGCCTGATAATCTACTCGGCGTCAGACCAAAATCAGGTCCCTCCCACCTCGAGGTACAAGGAAGACATAGAGAGATCTCTCTATGTCTTTTTCTTGATTCTTTTCTTAATCTTTGGAGTGGCCCCCACCCTTGACTGTCAAAGTCAGTCATTATTATTGTGTGCATAATATTTTTACAATCCGAGCAGATACATAAAGAAATTTTAAAATTTTTATACTTATAAATAGTTTTTAATTTTTTTCCCAGTTTCTAATATTTTTACAATCCGAGCAGATAGTAAACATAAAAATTTGAAAATTTTTATGCTTACTTATAAATATTTTTTTCCCAGTTACAATTTAAAATTTTCAAATTAGGGGATTTTTCTGGTATAAAGTACTATAATTCAGTTAATAAGGAATGAAAAACTTTGTAAATTGTTGCATGCTTATAAAAATACGTAATTTTAAATTACGCATGGTCTCAGCTTGAAATTAATGGGTTAGTCAAAAAATAAATGAAGAGTAACATAGGTAGCTCAAGTTAGGTGGATTTCCCCATACATCCAATTTCTTCATTCTTCACACCGAGGGGTCCAAAGTATCAGCCTTGAGGGTAATCTACTATAAAAATCACCGATGTATATATTGTACTAGTCACCCCCTATCAATTTCCTTATCACAGGGGTTCTAATAATTATTCTGTCACGCGGTCCTAAACACGCGACGTTATATACTGTATCAGCCCGACACACAAAAGGTACCCTTCACTTTATCACTTCTTACCTTGAGAGAGATCCTTTCTTTTGGTAGTCCTTGGCGGCAAAGGTTAATGAATTAATTCATGCACAAAAATGATACACTTGAACAATACATATATTTATAATAACCCTTTTATTCTTCACTTAGAAAACAAATACACTTTGGTTAATCAATTAATTAATATATGTTCCCTTCTCAAATATATTCGTATTGATTTATAATGTTTGTTCTACTTCACCGGATATTGCACAATGTGACTTCCGCCGATACTCTATGCCCCAGTATCTGTTTATCGGATTCCTGGATCCTTCCTTAACACAGGACACTGGCGTTGGTAATTGCTGTCCAAAGCTGCTTACTCCCGGCAAATTATCACTGCAAAAACTCCAGACTGACTTTCACTCGATGACCGGTCCTTCGGCTTCCCTGAGTGAGTGAGTGCTGACTTCGTTGAGACCTTGAGTGTCCTCCCTTTACGTTCCTGGTGACTTTTTCCTATGCAGAAGCCTCGTCCCTTGTGACTTTTTGTTAAGCAGAAGCCCCGTCCGTTCCTTGTCAAGCTCTTATATACTATCTCCCCCCTTTCCTGTATGTTCTAGAACATTCCAGGTTTTCTCCCCTTCTCTCGTATCTGATAGGCTATTTCCCTTTCATTACTATAATTTTTTTTTACCCCTCCCATCCTTTCTCTGCCTTGCAGCTTTCATAACATCAACGGCATTGTTTTAGTTTGTTTACGTGACCCGAAAACGGTATTGTTTTAAAGTTGTTTTCATAACATAGACGGCATTGTTTTAAAGTTGTTTTTCATAATACAGAAACGATATCGTTGCCTCGCGGTAGTACGTGTTCCCAAAATATACACAATGGCGTCCTTAATCGTATACTTATGCCAACACGGCCAAAATGGCGTGTTACAATATGTCAGTAACTTTCACACAAGAAATACATACACGTGAAGCTGAATCTTCATATGGCTGTAGACCCTTTTTATTTGCAAAATTATATTATAAATAATGGTTTTCCGTTATTGGAAAAGGTATCAATAGAAAGAAAATAAAATAAAGATTCTTATTCTTTAAATCAAATTTTGTATTTCTGTTGAAATAGAGTATTAGCACACTTTTGGGAAGTGACATCTAAAAAATCTATCGATACTTCAGACACTAAATTTTCATTCGGACGCTCGAGAGGCTTTTCGTTAATTTGTTATTAGCTAATAAAATCTAATAAATTATTATTGCGCCGAAACACTGGTCCGCCATGTTTTGTAGGCTCTGACGTCATCTCCCATAGTCGACCATTTGTTGATTTGGAGATTGTGTGACTGTGTAGTCTTAGCGTGCGGACGAAACTTTAGCTATTAATTAGCAAATATCGAAATAACTTCGAAAAGGCAAATACTATTTCACTCTCAACGCACAGCTAGGCTATTTCGCTTCTGCTAATATGGGAGATGACGTCACACTACGAAGAACCAATGGTTGGGCGTTTAGACCTAGGCAATTTCGTTGCTAAAACAATGCATATTAAAAGCTATTTATTAAATTAATTAGTTGGAATTATACCTTGGTATTTCGTACGTGGCATTTCGAAACCAAACACTACTCGCTATAATAAATTTCAACAAAATTCCTCACTTACGCAAATACTCTATTCCGAAATTTTTGCTAAAACGTAACGATTTTTGGCAATATTTTAGCGTTTTTGAGTCAACGTCCCTATAACGACCATACTCATTGTTTAAGTCGAGATTCCGTTTATATCCATTAATTCAATGATTCTTTGCACTAATTAAGATATGAATGCTTTATTACTATCAATGTAAATAATTAAATTCTTCCCGTTTATATTCAACGGGCACCTTCTCTAGTGCCTATATGTAAGTATATAGAACTTCCCTCAATAATGCGTAACATCGGTGCGGAACTGGACGCATCGCGGTCACTATGGATCTAATTTCCACGATTGTTGTGAATTGTATCAAAGTTGTAAAAGAGGTTAAAGGGTTAATTCAAGGGGGTTTTTTTCGCAAGCCAAGTTTGGGGTTGATGGGGGATCAGAAATTTAAAAAAACAGAGGGAAGGGAGGGGGAGAATGGGGGTGTGGGGTAGGGGGGGGTAGTATGGAAAGGGGGGGAGGGGTTGAAAGGGGTGGACGTCAATTATTGAAGCCCTCATTACGCCCAGAAATCACAAAATGAATATGCATGAAAAAGGAAAAACGGTTGTAATTTATCGTTTTTTTTCATTCCGGGGGAAAAAAGGGGGAGCTGGGCCAAATTACATAATCGATAATGCATGACTATCAGCGAGCGAAATTAAAATTGAGACGGGCTTCCTCGTCACGTGGAGGGGAAACCCATTTAAAACTGCTCTGAAAAGTAACTGACGCGGAAATGAAATATTGGAACTTTAATTGCGTTAGCTAGTAGGCCACATTAGGCCGGATTTAACGCGGTCTCGAACCACTGTTAGCTTACGAAACATTCTGTGGTTTCAATTACGAGTGATCCTAGCAAAAACATTAAAAGTATATTCGTGATCGTTTTTGGTTTTTTCGCTCCTCGTTGCGGAAGAAACATTATGGGGAAACAATGAAATAATGTACGCTATAATCGAGATTGGAATATCATTGGTAGTGCAATGGATGGAATATTCTGCTGTCAATGAGAGACTTTTTCTTATCTCTCCTGAGCAATTCTAATCAAGTTGTTGCATTAATTCTACCCAATGCCTGTTTATTGAATCCCTTTCCTCGCTTTCCTACCATTTGTATAAAAATTGCTGGGTCATCACCCAAGTCCGTTGGATGGTACGTTGAGCGCAATGACCACATGGCGATCCACTTTTCAAGGTAGACTCAATGCCTCCCTTGCACGAACTGCATTTGTGTTGCTTAAAGCTTAAACTGGCACCTCGCGGACGTCGCGGCTTGGAATATAGTGTTACTTGCCAATTGTACTAGTCCCCCCCTATCAATTTCCTTATCACAGGGGTTCTAATAATTATTCTGTCACGCGGTCCTAAACACGCGACGTTATATACTGTATCAGCCCGACACACAAAAGGTACCCTTCACTTTATCACTTCTTACCTTGAGAGAGATCCTTTCTTTTGGTAGTCCTTGGCGGCAAAGGTTAATGGATTAATTCATGCACAAAAATGATACATTTGAACAATACATATATTTATAATAACCCTTTTATTCTTCACTTAGAAAACAAATTCACTTTAGTTACTCAATTAATTAATATATGTTCCCTTCTCAAATATATTGGTATTAATTTATAATGTTTGTTCTACTTCACCGGATATTGTACAAACTGAATTCCGCCGATACTCTATGCCCCAGTATCTGTTTATCGGATTCCTGGATCCTTCCTTAACACAGGACACTGGCGTTGGTAATTGCTGTCCAAAGCTGCTTACTCCCGGCAAATTATCACTGCAAAAACTCCCGTATGACTTTCACTCGATAACCGTTCCTTCGGCTTCCCAGAGTGAGTGAGTGCTGACTTCCTTGAGGGTCCTCCCCTTACGTCCCTTGTGACTCTCTTGTTAAGAAGAAGCCTCGTTTCTTGTTTGACAATCCCTTTTATACTATCTCACACCCCTTCCTGTATGTTCTAGAACATTCCAGGTTTTCTCCACTTCTCTCGTATCTGATAGGCTATTTCCCTTTCATTATTATAATTTTGTTACCCCTTCCATCCTTTCTTTACCTTGCAGCTGTCATAACACCTGGTGTTGTTTTAGTTTGTTTACGTAAACAGAAAATGATATTGTTTAAAGTTGTTTTCATAACATAGCCGGCATTGTTTTAGTTTGTTTACGTAAACAGGAAACGGTATTGTTTTAAAGTTGTTTTCATAATACAGAAACGATATTGTTGCCTCGCGGTAGCGAGTATTCTGAATAAAACCGAATGGGAGTCAAAATATTTGGCCAAGTAGTCAATCAAAGACCTCACTCATTTTTGCAAACAGACAAGAGGTTTATTGATATCTCCCATTTACATTTGCAATAATTTTATCATCCAAAACTATGCGTGTTATTCTTCGATTAGGGCGTCCAAAGGCTTCACCCGGATTTGAACCCGGTACCCTTCGATCAGTAGCCAAGCTCTCTACCCACAACGTTCCCTATATACAATACCCATTCTGAATAAAACCGAATGGGAGTCAACATTTTTGGCCAAGTAGTCAATCAAAGACCTCACTCATTTTTGCAAACATACACGAGGTTTATTGATGTTTCCCATTTACATTTGCAATAATTTTAGCATCCAAAACTATGTGTGTTATTCTTCGAATAGTTTTCCAGTCAGAGGTGGGTGTATTTTTTTTACAAAATTAACGGTTTTGAGCTCAATAAATATTTGGCCGAGGGAAATTAACTTCATTATCAAATGCGTCGCCGTGGTTTGTCTGGCGTTGTTCCAATACCGGCGTTTGTGGGCGTATTTGAAGCTTGACTGCATAAATGAAGAAAGGGATGAACTCCTTGATGCGCTTACCGTTCAAGGTTACGAGTCTCCAAAGAGATTAGCTCCCACTCTGAAGGAAGTTCTCAAACGCGGAACGGGCTCCCCTCCATTTCATGTTCTGTGCACGAAATGACATGTCAAGGACGTCATTCGTACATGTTTGTAGTAGTTGATGAAAGATTTATCGACCAAATACCATCATTGTATCTTCTGTACTTCTTTTATAAGAATTATTATATCAATGTTCATTGCGATAACAGGCGTATAGTAAAATAATTATATTTTAAACATAACGGTAATAAAATAATACGATACGATACGAATAATAATACGATAACAGGCGTATAATAAAATAATTAATTTTTAAAACCACAGCATCGACTCATTCATTCAAAAAACTGCTTTAACAATCGAATGTGTAACAGTCGTATGGATGTAATCGTATATCACTTAGTATTCTGGAAGCTTTCCATACGAAAGGCCTTCTTATTTAGTTTTCTTGTAATTATCGAGTTCTAGCAATTAATAGAAGTTTGATAATCTTGGTGTAAATGGCGCTGCTGTCAGCTCCTCGGGCTGTAATTTGTAATTAATAGCCTACTTAAAAATATTTTAGCTTACCTTACATTTATAGAGGCTTATTTTTAATTTTTAATTGTTTTCACATATCACAAGGAGTGTTTATCCATCTACAAAGAAATGATTTTGTATCGGAATGAATTTGAAAAGTCAAAATACCAATTAGTTTTAATTTGTGCTATCCTTAGGCAACCTGAAATTATCTGTTAAATTTTGGACTGTGATCGAAATTTTACACACTCAGTGTCATACCATGGAAACCATAACCGAGCTTGACAATACGATTCTGTAGGAAATTGTGCGGCACTTTTTAACAAATTTCATTTAAGCTCGAAGCGGAACTAAATGAGTCTAGCGATGTTTGTTTACGCACCCGAGTGAAACAAATGGCGAGCACGAAAGCTTAAGTTCCGGAACGTTTCGTTTCCCGAAAACGAATTTCGGGTCCATTCCGCTGTTGGTAGGTATATAGCGGGACGATTCGTTTGGGGTGGAATTCAGCAATGGCGGTCCTTTTGAGACCTTCGCTGATTCCCAGAATCACTTCCGTAACATAAGTGGACACTCACCTCTAAATTTTGTAAACAGAGAGACTAGAGTTCAAAGTTGGTTTAACATCTCAAACTGTAGGTAATTTTAATAATTTCCGGTGAATAGGAATAGGACTATTATTTTTTTATATTTTTGGAAACCAAATTTCAGAGATTCGAAAAAGAAATCCAGAGGATGACCAGTGTTAATACTTAAAATTAGTCAAGTGAACTTAGAATTTAGCCAGCAAGCAAATACAATGAGCAAGTAAACTTTCCTTCACTCTTCCAATCTCGACAAAGTTCACTCTTTCGCCTTGATTTTAAATCTCCGTTTCCATGGATACAATTTTGAAATATCAACCTCGGCCTTTTCCCAACCACAGTCAATTTTTATTTAAGCCCTTCCAAATTCCAAAAATTCTTGTGATTTTTTTTTAACTTTTGCACGCGTGTGATAGTACTGGAAGTCAGGTTCCTATTTAAGAAAATAAACACAGATGCTTTACTGGATAGTGACGTCGCCAAACATGGCAACACGTTTTTTTATACGCGGAACTTCTAAAATGTTCTACTATTTTTTTTCTGACGGACGAATCATTTCACGTACTTGAAATTATGCTCGGCTGCGCAATTCAACGTAAAATTTTTATTTATATTCTTCATTTCCTGCAAATCAATCGCTAGTTAAAACTTTGAACTCCAATTCATATATTTTTTAATATCAAAGTTATACTAATTTGATAGCTCCGTTGTCTCAGGCGTGACTTGGTGGAATTTGCTTAACATTGTAAATGAAAAGTATAACTTAGTTTATTCCACATAGATGTATTAACACAATACGACATAGGTTTCCACGAAGTTTGTCATCATCAGGTGCAACAATGTTAAGCAAATTCCACCAAGTCACGCCTGAGACAACGGAGCTATCCAATTAGTATAACTTTGAAATTCAAAGCTATATGAATTGGAGTTCAATGTTTTAACTAGTGATTGATTTGCAGGAAATGAAGAATATAAATTGAAATTACGTTAAATGGCGCAGCCGAGCATAATTTCAAGTGCGTGAAATGATTCGTCCGCCAGAAAAAAAAACCTAGGTCGTATTGTGTTAATAAATCTATGTGGAATAACTAAGTTATACTTTTCATTTATAATTGGATGGAATTAAAAATATTACTGAAAATAAGTTATCTACGTTAAAACGTATGATTTTGAAGCGCACGTAAATATTTTTTGTTTAATATTTACATAATGACGTAATTGGCTGCTGGGTGGAGATATTATTCAACTTCTGGCTATAACGCTGGAGTGCATTTCCGGAAGAAGAGCCTTCATATAAGCAATATGAGCTGCCATATTAATATCTCCGTGTAAATGTGTCAGGAGTGATGGCTTGGTGAGGTCTACACTGGCCAATGGAACGCACCATGGGGTGATAATAATCATCTGCTAAATTTTCTTCACATTCTCACTAAACCTTCCCTTCCGGCAATTGCACGCCTCCCAATTTCCTCATTTATTCATCAACATTTCACAAACATTCGGTCAAGGTGCACAAATGTAACCACTTCTTCAATTATTTCACCATAAATGAGTGTTTTCCTGACGAAAGTAGGCTGAAGGCTTTTGGGATGTGGGTGTGGAGGAGGATGGAGAAGGTGCGTTGGACGGAAAGGAAGACAAATGAGGAAGTGCTTGATATGGTGGGCGAGGAGAGGTAACTTATGGATGAGATTAGGGTAAGGCAGGGTAGGTAGCTGGAAGGGGTAATGAGGGACGGTGGTTTTCTGAAAGTTGTGATAGAGGGAAGGATGTTGGGCAAGCGGGGAAGGGGAAGAAAGAGAATAGGTTTTATGAACGGGATAAAGAAAGGTAGGACTTATGCTTAGATGAAGAAAGAAATACTAAAGGTAGAGAGGGTACTGCATGAGTGTGTTGGACATTCTCCGACTTTCATCGGAACCTACCTTTAACCGGAAGATTACTCAGATGATGATGATGATGAGTTTTTTCCTAATGCCTGTTGCTCACGTAAAATTATCCATAAAAGAGTTTTATAAAAAATTTTATTGAAACTTTTATGAATCGCACGTAAAACGTACTTCCTTGCTTCCTTGTAAAACTATTCATAAAACCGCAATGTCCTGCCACCTATGTGACGCTTTGCGAACACGTGAAGTGATAAATGCACTCTCTTTTGGATGACTGTTAGGTTAATAACTATATGTATTGTTTATTTACTTACTTTCTGATCAGACTCAACGGTGCTTAAGCTCTAACGCATTCTTCTAACAAGAAGGATACTGCCTCAACCTTCCATGAACTTCCAGGCATGTTTGTTTACGTTTTCCTTGTTTGGCTTCCCATGGATACGAGATTACTATCAACGTGATGAGCGGAACGTCTCATTGGTTGTTGCATACAACGGTTTTATGGAAATAGAACCTGTCCTATTCCGTAAAACGTTTTATAAAACTAGGTTTTATAAAACGGTTTTATCGTTAGCAAGCTCATTTTTATAAAATTAGTCGATTTTATGAAACGTTTTACCGAAAATTTTACCGTGAGCAGCAAGCATAAGGAAGAGAAAATAGCAGAAAAAAAATATTGTACTTCTCTCCAGACGTAGATATTCGTGTAACCCCACATGACAGCGTTTCCGCCACAGCTACAACCGATTTTTTTTAAACTTCTTCCTTTAAACCGAAGTCGAGACCGCACAACAGAGAGAGGGTACACTTTTTGAAGTAATGTAAAACACCTCACACATCCTTCAGACTTCTCCTTCTCTCTTGATACGATTAGATTAACAGTAATGGATGCTGTATTAAAAATTCAACTCTTGAGGTGCGGCGACCTTTTAAAAGGACGTCGTCTATAAAAATTCATACCTACCGGCCAAAAAAAGGAAAAAGCCAATTTTACTTGTCACGTCATTGATTCCAATTGTTGTGGTACTCCTGGAAGCTTATCGAAACATTTTCCTATATCCGTGTGATGTGTTAATAGCATGAAAATCCATAATTCCCACAGTTTTCCGCAAAATGTATCCTGAGGAAGATGAGGGTGAGATTTCATGAAAAAACAGATTTTTGTTTTTGACGGAGTTAGGTTACATCTCAGAATCTGTCTCCACGACTCCATTTCCACTCATCGAGCGCCAATAAGCTAATACTGGCACTGAATACTGCTATAACATAACGTTCATTAAATAAATAAATAATGCAAGAATGCGTAGTTATGGCGTAAGTAAAACAAACAAGGCAACAGGGGGATCGTAACTAGTGACGCGAGAGCGAGGAGTTAACAAGACAACACCATTTTAACTACTGCTGTGTGCTGGGTAATTTTTGAATCGATACTGGTGGCGCCACCGGTGACCTGGGCGGAGTAAACCCGAGCAACCAGACACTCCACCGGTGGAACGTCCGGTGGAGTGCCCAGGTTGCCTCGGCTAATAGAGGTCTAAAAACGGCAGGGAGCGGATATCAAGCGGCGTAGAGGTGACGAAAGAGAAACCAGAGAAATAACTAAAGAGGCCAGGAAGGAATCGGGAAAGAAACCCAAGATAGAAACCGGACAGCCCAGAATTCTGGAAACGAGGAAGACCGTGAAAGCATATCCGCCGCCACATAAGAGAGACGAGAAGCCCCAGCGTCCGATAAGTCTAACTATAAGAATAACAAAGTCACAAAAAGAACAATTACCTCCATGTATAAAAGTACTGCTATCTAAATAACGTAAATGTGTAAAAAGGAATTGGAGCATATAAGAGTAACAGTGTGAATTGGATCCAATATTTTTAAAGGCTCTAAGTACTGATGCTGTCATAACCAAGTCAAATATTTTATTAAAACAAAGTATTATACTATGTAATTGATTGAGCGAAGTGTTTTATTTAATATGTTGATTTTTATTTAATATGTTGATTAATGTTAATCATTAATCCCTTCATCAAGGAGGTAAGGTTTAAGTGTTTCGGTAGTTGCGGTTGTTTATCGAAGTTTTTTGATAGGAAAATAAACGTGACCGGGTGAGGTTACACTGCTAAATAAAATTAATGTATTTCGTTGTTTAAAATCATTAAAATCGGTGAACTAAATTGGTAAATAAAGGCGAATGAATACTAAAATGGTATGTAAAATTGGTAGATTTCGGAATTTAATAACCATGAAATACATAGGTAACTGTGATTAAAAGTAATCTAAAAAATTGTCGAAAATAGCATATGGTGTCCTGTTATTTGAAAATACTGTGCTTATATTATACCGATTTCAAATTTAAATTAAATAAAAATGAACTTCCATTCAATTGCAATATATGAATTTTATCGATCATTATTCAAATTTGTTCTCACATGATTCTCCTTTTACACTTTTTTTACAAATCACTAAAATATAATATATCAATTTCATTCAAAATTAAATTCACTTTGATAAATATAATGGCAACATTTGTCAGTATTACCACAGAGATTACTCTATTGTACTACCCATCAATATAAACCCGAGCGTTCATTCATGACAAGATGTTTATTATGTCTGCTAGCGGACAATACAGGTTTATTATTAACCAGCAATACCTAACAAGCATAAAAAGTAACTCAATTACCATTGTGTAATGATCGTACAATAGTTATCAGAAGTAAGGAAATACTTTACGCAAATTAAATGTATTAAATTAGAGCTTAGGAAATATTCGGAACTTAAATATATAAATTCTGAGACAGGTTTCAGCCGAAATCCTCCAACTTCTCTATTTTGTGCCCACATTTTCATCTCTTGATAACTCCTATTATCCCTCAAATCCCTCAACATATCAAATTTTCTTCTTCCTTTCTTCCGTTTTCCTTTCACTTTTCCTTCCATTACCTTACTCAGGAAGCAGTCATGCCTCATGATATGCCCTAACCATATACATATACGCTACAAATATTTTCAGAATATCTCTATTTTCGTAAACAAAATCGAATTTCAAAGAAAACTCCTTCAAGTTCACGGAAAACCCAAAAAGTCGTTTATTTCGTGAATCATTTCGCGAAATTGCCATGCCCCCAGTAATTACACATTCTGTGGTCAGTGGAACTTGCCGAATACCTTATTACCCCCTGGAGGGAATTTCGGGCGCATCTGCGAACATTGCGTGGTCCATCGATCTCCCCCACATCGCAACGCGAGAGGGGAAGTGGCGCAGGGGGGAGGGGGGTGGGACGGGTGGGGGCAAAATGCCGTGTGGGGAAAGGGGGCGGACGGGGGCAGTTGCATCTCGGGTTGCTGCAGCGGACGGCGTCAAGGACCTCTGGATCTCCTCTGGGCGAGCTCCAGGGTGACGACAATCGCTCAACCGCTGGGCCGCCCCTTCCAAAAGCATTGTACATATGTCCGTCTCTCCTCCACAATCACTCCTTCCAAGACCTCCCGAGATAAGTCAAGCGATTTATTTTGCGGCCTTTTTCCTCATGACCCTCCATTCATGTTGCTACTTTCCTACACTGCTTGACCTTTTAATAATGCTAATATCTTCCCTTAAAAAACATTTATTTTGAATACAGAGTACACACAATAAGCGCCTTCCTGACAGATAAACAGTGGTGGTACTAAAAGAACACAACAGTTTCGCTGCAACTGTTTCGCAAACGAAACAGTTTCAAATCGAAACAGTTCCACGTAACACCCTGTTGTGGACAACAGCTAGAAGCACACCAAACAAAAGGCGATCGATCGGTGCTGTTAGAACACGGCTGTCAGTTTTGTATTCTATGTAATAAGAAATCTATCACTCAAATAAAGTAATAATTTCATTTTGATTCGTGAAAGATGACTTCTTAACAGTTCTAATTCTATTTGCAACGACGGGCGGACACGTGTTGGCTGAATAAACCAGCAACCGCCTGCAACAGATTCAAATACAACAAATTGTAGCTTATAGCCGCAACGCAGCAACACGTGCAGTGCAACTGAAACAGAATAGAAGGCGAAAAAGTCAGCTTCAGCTTAATCAGTTGCCGTTGCACAGCACAGAGCGCAACGTCGCGGCTGCGGCACGATCACGAAGCTAACCTGTTGTTTGCTACAGTAATTTGAAACAGTTGTCAGACCGAAACAGTTGCGGCCGCAGCCTTTTTGCTCCGACAATAACTTATTCCACAACTTGAGATAAGTCAAGTGATTTATCATATATTTTTCCCTCATGACCCTCTATTCATGTTGCTCCTTTCCGCCCATGCCACCTTTCCTTTCAATAACGATATACCTTTCAATAACGCTAGTATCTTCCCTTAAGAGCATTTGTTATGAATACATTGCGCACACAATAAGCGCCTTGCTGACAGATAAATTAAAGCCTTATATTCTCCTGTTAATGGTAAAATTCCCTGATCGCATGGCAGCGAGCCGAGCTCATGCCTTAAATTAATTTGCCGAAGGTGGACTTCTTGCTGCAAATATCTATTCATATTTACGCTTATAAAGACATGCTTAATATTGCTGTTATAATTTCTGGAATAAAACAATTGTGACTACCTTTGTCGTGAATAATAAGATTGATTTTTTTATGGAGCTTTGATCCTCAATTCAATTAAAAAACCACCACTTCACCAACGTTTCGCTTTTTTATTAAAGCTTCATCAGGCATAAAAACTCAACATGTAAGTCATACCTACATGAAAAACGTGCTTGTGTAAGCATAAATATTATTAATAGCTACTCACTACATACTTTCAGGTGAAAGTCTGAAGTGGGCCCATGACAACAACATAAATTGATACCATTTACTTCGATTTTAAGAAGGCATTCGATACTGTAAATCACTCAATTTTAATTAAGAAGCTTCAAGCTGTGGGGATCTCTGGGTCTCTGCATAGATTATTGTGTCCATTTCTAAAGGATAGACAACAGTACGTGATATACAAGCATTCAAAATCCGATGTGTACACTGCCTTATCGGGAGTACCGCAAGGCTCAAATCTTGGTCCACTTCTTTTTCTTATATTTATTAATGATTTACCTCAGTGCCTGTGCAATACGAAGTGTTTAATGTTCGCGGATGATATTAAAATATACCTTAATGTAATAAATTTGAGAGATTGTTCTTTAGTACAAATGGATGTTGATAATTTAATTTTGTGGTCAGTGAGAAATCTTCTTTATTTTAATATTGACAAATGTTCAGTCGTATCCTATACACGAAGTAAAAATGTATTTCAATATAACTATGTGATGAAGGAGCAAACTATATTAAGAAAAACTGAAGTGAAAGATCTTGGTGTTAATTTCGACTCCAACATGACTTTTAGTAACCATATTTTATCCATCACCATGTCTGCTTATAAATTACTTGGATTTTTGTATCGTATCTCTAAATATTTTTTGGATGAAAAAGTGTTGAAAATTCTGTACTTTTCATATGTAAGAAACAAGGTGGAATATTGCTCAGTGATTTGGAACCCGCATATAATGAAGTATGATGTGATGATAGAGAGAGTCCAAAAAAGATTTTTAAGGTTAATGCATTATTTACGTTACAATGTTTATCCTGTTTTTGAAAATCATGTGGAGTACAAAGTTATGTTAAATGAATTTAAATTGGAAACATTGAGTAATAGAAGAGTCATAAATGATTTACTCTTTCTACACGATGTAATTAATAAAGGTAATTGTATTGAATTGGTTGGGAAATTGAACTTTTTAGTCCCAAAAAAAAAGTAAGGCTAAAAAGGACATTCTACATAAGAAGTGTGAACACAAATTATTGTATGAATGCACCTATTAATAGGTTATGTATCTCATTCAACACACTTTCAAATGAGTTAAATATAAATCTAACTAAGGAAATGTTTCGCGGACAGATCTCGTCGATGCTATCGACATTATAAATTTGTTCAGAATTTTGAATGAAAAGTTCAGCCAGCCTAGACTGTTTTGTTAATTGTTTGTATCATTATTGTATTAAGTTCTTTTGTATCATTTTGTTATTATGATTAACTGTGAAAATAGTTTACCCTGTTATTGTGTTTCATGTTGGGTGAACTTAAAATAAAATAAATAAATAAATAAAAAATAAAGTAAAACTTTAGCAAATCTAAAGCAATGCATATAGTTACGAAAATTAATTATTATTAAGAACAATTGTGATTAAGGACATCAAAATGATAATTCAACACAGCAGATGAACTTAGTAAAAACTGGCACCTGCTGACAAGTCCTAATGGACTTAGCAGGACCAAAATTGCTACGTTTATTTGTAAAGATACATAATTAATGAATATAAGAAATTCTTTTGTACATACATTAAATTTTGTTATATGTTATAATGCATTGATTAACTTTGTAATATTTTATACTTCATTGATCATGTATTGTTTGATGTCAAATGTCAAAATGTCAATAAAATGTCACAATGTCCAAATTAAAAGAAGAGAGTAAAATGTTTATCCCAGTATCGTTGCAATAAGTAACAACAATGTTCTTCTTAGAAACAAAACTTTTACATCAACAAATATTTAAACGATCAATTAATTTTTATTGTGCATAACAAAATATTAAATAAATAATCTTAAGCAAAAAAAAAAGATAAAGTAAATATAAAAAAAATTAAAAAACATCTACGTATCATTTTTTTTGTTTTATATTCGACGAATATACAAGGTATATATTCGCACTATAACTTTGAATTTAAAACCATCAAAAGTAAATCAAATACATGATAAACTTGGAAAAAAATAACCATGAATTAATGTAATGGATATGTTCTATTTAGATATTTCTGTTGTGGATAAAGCAATCAATGATAATTAAAGTGGTCAAGATAATCTATACACATGTGAATAATAGGGATTAAAATAAAACTAAAAGTTAATACACTCTATGGATGTATTTTTATATTTTTTATTAATTTCATGCTCATTCATAAATTGTACAAATTTCTATGGAAATCGAGGAGCGTAGTGTATAAACGCACTGACCGTCGAATGTCGGAGTAGTGTTTGACATACCATATTCAGTTTACACTTCGTTATTCTTTGTATTTGTAAAAAATGAGGAAGTAACGAGTAAGCAGAGCGATTCCCTTCAAATAGCCCCCATTTGTAATACGTTGACCGTAATTTATGAGGTCATTTTTGATGTTATGAGGTTTTTTTTATGAGTTAATGAAGTAGGCTTGAAAACTGAGTTATAATGAGTGCAGCGAATATCGGCAAAATACGTTGAAGGCCGTCTTGATAATCTCTTTGGTTTTACAGACCTTTTTGTTGCAACTGGGATGGGAATCGCTTTCAGACCGTCGATTAAAATTTAGACTTAATCGTCAATGTAACATCCAAACCAATACATTTATTAGCTGACGACGTTAATAAAATTTTACGAAATTCGAAATACTACGGTAGATCATATCATGAGAGTAAATTTAGGGAACTAGACTGCAGAACGGACAGACTTAAAATTTCATTTTTCCCGCGAACGATAAGAAACCATTAAAGCTGCAAATGAAACATTCAACTAGATTTGTCGATAGGTAGTGTAATTATTTGGTTGATTTGCTCACTAATACTTGTATCTATATCTGCTACGTTGTACTAACAGCACGCCGTGCATGTTTTTAGTATGACTCATGTATCTCTGTCCATTTATGTAGTTGCAAAATGCATCAATACAAATATTACCTCTAGCGTCGTTGGCATGCCTATAGTGCAATGCGTTTTGGTGAAATTCCAGCTCCTGACAAGTATTTGCATGTTTTTTTTCAAATGATCCATTAGTGGTAGCTTCGTTAATTTTTATGGGTTACTGTGTATAACATATTGGTGATAATCCATCCCCTGCCACACACCCTTGAGGTGGTTTGCATGGTATTATGTAGATGTAGCGATCATCGCGAGCGAGCGAGACATCGTTACATTCGCTATTTCTCTAGAAGTCAACTTCCATGTGTTGTTATTACAATACAGATGACACGATTGAAAAGGGGCGACTATTCCTATGCATCATTTTTAATTAATTTGATGGATTTAAGGTAGAACCTCTACTACAAGGACCTTCGATAACATGCCCTTATATTTTCATATATTGCAGAGAAATTATGCCTTTGTCGATCTGTGAAAAAATAATTGGGGGTAATCGGCCATTTAGCGCTGATAACAGGGTTTGAAAATCGTCATTTTCAGCCTCAAATTACATTGCTCTTATGGCGGAATGGTGCCGTCCCTCGCTTCAACATTTTATTTCTCGAGATTTTCCTCGACTAGGCTACCTCAAAAACAACCATATGGTGATTAAATAATCAGCGGATACAATGAATTTTTTTCATGTTACCTTATCAGCCATTTAATGCAGATATTTATGTTTGAAAAGCGATGAAGAGTCTTACTTTCGTTCCGCAGCCGCCACATTGAAACAGACTTGGCAAGTATGTTTGAGGAGTAAACAAAAACATTGGAGTGAAACTATGCAAACAAACAAAGGTGCCGGACTGGAGTGAAACTATGATACGTTGACCAGCTATACAGTGTTGTCGAGTTCATCGTCAGCAATTATGTATAGTAAATTTGTTTTAATTATGGTTAAATTAAAAGAGCAAAAGCACTCACTAGTTCTGTTGTTTTAATTCATCCCGAATTTTATAATTATGCAGCTTTATTGCAGTTCCCAGAGAAAGTTTTTAAATTCCTCTGAGACATGGCGTCAATATAAAAGCCATTCTTCATATGACAGGATTACTTCATTTTGATGAAAACTCATGTACTGTACAGCCATGTTGATTGATTGAAAATTATTTTCAATTATTATCAATAACATTTTGAGCAATTATATCTTGTTGATGTCGAGTTCATCTATGTAATGAAAGCAGTACTTCGAAGCGCAGGTTCTACCTTAAAGTTTAATAAACATGTCAATTTCCTTTCGCCAACGTTTCGCTATTTAATATTAGCATCATCAAGGCTATAACAACACAATGCTAGGAAACAGTTGCTATATGTTATAATTATATGAATATCAATAAGAAAATGGTTAATTACTCCAAAATTTCAGTACGAATAATTTATGTATATTCGTAAAATATGTGTAATTTACATATTTTATATACAAATGATAAGTATACATATTATATGCATACAATGATTCCGATATAAATATTTGCCATTTTTATTATTAATACTATTCATTTATTATTATTATTATTATTATTATTTTCACTTATTTTATTTTTAATCAAACTTTTAGCATTGTGTTTCCATTTTGGCTTCCTTTGTTGATGTTGATGTTTTGTTGCTAAGTAGAAATCTTAGTTACCATCGCCCTTATCCATAACAAGAAATAGATATTAAATGCTCTAATTTTCACCTTAAGGTACTCAATTGTGCATGAGTATAAACTTATTTCTATTTATATAATTTTATCATATAGTAACTGCTTCCTTTCATTGTAAGTGTATTGCCCTGATGAAGCTGATATTAAATAGCGAAACTTTGGCGAAAGAAAACTGACATACTTATTTATTTTTATTATTTAGACTAACTTATTTTCTAAACATTGACCAACCCTCCATAAAATACATACAATTGATTAAAAGTGGTCAAGAACAAACTCAATAAAATCGTTTTAATGGAATCAGTGAATAACTGCGCTTTTGCCTATCGATCGCTAGCTCAGCCTATGGTCACTTAATGCAACGCAGACCCCGAAAATTCCCTCTTAAAGGACCTCGCGTGATTATCTTATTATTCACTCTTTCGTTATATACGTAAGTAATTCTAAAGGGGAATTCTTTCGGGGTTGTGCGAATTTAAAAGGTCGCAGTCGTGCGAATTTAATGGAGAGATATCTCTTTCCCGATGGATTTGAATTCGTCGAGTTGAAAGATCGATAGCCTCCGGTCCGATATGCGAGGAGGACGAAAATAGCTCCGGCAGAGAGAGCGCTTTGTCCACAGTTCGATTGATAGGAAATCGTAAAAGGGTATCAATGCCATTTGGAAAGACGAATCATCCGTTTCTGAAACAAATAGTGCATTTATTATTTGTCTCAGTAAATCGAGTCCAAGACATCGAATTGGCTTTTTACCTTTTTTGTGACGCTTGCGAATTGCTGACGTAGGTAGCTACAGTCACAAAAAAGGTAAAAAGCCAATCCGATGTCTTATTTTCTACCTAACATGCAGTACACGAGTTAAGATACTAGATACTGATTAGAATTACTAATACTATCAATTCATGGATACATTCTATGTGTTATGTAGTAATTCTAGTTTCCTAAAACAATATCACGCGGGACATTTATATTAATATAAATAAGAGTATACTCATGCACAATTTAGTACCTTAAGGTGAAAATTAGAGCATTGAATATCTATTTCTTGTTATGGATAAGGGCGATGGTAACTAAGATTTCCACTTAGCAACAAAACATCAGCATCAACAAAGGAAGCCAAAATGGAAACACAATGCTAAAAGTTTGGTTAAAAATAAAATAAGTAAAAATAATAATAATAAAAAATTAATAGTATAAATAACAAAAATGACATTCGCGTAGGTGGGTATGTATCTATTTACTTTCTTCTTAATTATATCTAGGTAAAATTGGTTAATGGTTCATTCAGCTTTAGTGGCAAATGAACCTGACGGTAAGTACAAACCAGGAATTTAAGTTTGATTTTCACAATTCTGCTGTTTTATCATCTCATGGTTAGTAAAGACAAAATATTTTCTTTATTATAATCTGTAATTATGCAAGCACGGCTATTTTATCTTCCTCGGGAACGAATATTCTACATTTATTTATTAAGCTGAGTTTATTCATTGTCTGGCGATATCGCAATATTCTCCTACGGTTCCTCATCGGGAAATTCACAACCTTTCACTTCCCCTTTCGTAATAGCTCTTCTTCTACTTATCCGAGCATAATATCGAAGCCGGGTATGCGAATTAAGCGCAGTATAGTAGTTAGAAATAGTTAGTCTTTGAATTCGTTGTTGTTTGGAAAAAATATTACTTAACCATAAATTTTTTTAACAGATCGAAGTAAAGTGCAGTCCATATTAACCGACTCAGTGTGTACTGATGCCACCTCGGATAATCAAACACTCAGATTCTGCGCGTAAGGCTTATGCGCGAAGATTAATTGCGACAAAAATAAGATCATATACCACACAGCAGTACTCTGTGTGTGAAAAACAAGAGTATTCACTAATTGTTGGCGAAGAGAGACGGGGATAAGGTGTCTAAATTGTTTTTTAACTGGTAAAAATTCTGAAACACCCTATGTGAAATTGATTTTATGTTCATTCCATGATAAGGTTTTATTTAGAATATAAATGTCCCGCGTGATTTTGTTTTAGGAAACAAGAATTCCTTCATAACACAGAATGTATCCATGAATTGATAGTATTAGTAGGTAATTCTAATCAGTAGTATCTTAACCCGTGTACTGCATGTCAGCATGTTCGCCAATGTAACACTTTTCTAATTTATTTTATTGTCTTTCTAAGTACTATTCACTTTCTCGTGGTCCATACCGAACGTCCACGGGAGTGTACGGGGTTCGACCAACAAATGAATTGCATGTCTGTGGTGTGGAATCACCCCATGCCACACACCCTCGAGGTGGTTTGTCCGGTAAATGGATGAGTTAACTTAATTACTCCCAAGTTTGAGAATACCGGGATTATCCACGGTATTACCTTTTGCGGAGTCAACCGCAAGTCCACATTAGTTTACTTAGGGAAAAATCATTCGCCTTGACCGGGATTCGAACCCGGATCCCTCGATTATGCACAGGGTGCTTTCACCAGTTCAGCTACCGAGGCGTCCTTCTCTCATGTGGATTTTTGAGGGCATTATAGGAACAATGATTACGTTTTATTTTTCTATCAAATATTATACAGATATTGCTAAATGCTGAAAGTAATAAGTTTCATCACGTTGAAGAAAACTCTGGTTTCCGAGAGTAAAATATAAATACTGGTAATTTGTGATTATTAAAAAAAAAGAGAAAACCTTTGAAATATTATACTACAAGGACTCCAGTGATCTCGAGTACGATATGCGATATTCCAGAGATATATTAGCTAAAGTTATACGATACGCCATATCAGGCGATGTAATGCGATACGGAATACATCATAATTCCATGCTGATATTTGAGCCCCAACCCCCCAACCCCAACCTGTTAGCGGTCCCTGAGTCTTCAAGGCAACTTACCCTCAGGTTCTTCTGAGTCTCTCGTCCAGTCGAGACCTGCAGGGGGAGTGGAGTGGGGGGCTAGAGGGAGTGAGTGCTGCTCTCGCAAAGGCCTCTGGGAAATGGATATGAGAAGGGGGTGGTGTTGCCATGGAGAGGTAACAGCGTGGAGGGTTCGGTGCTCTTGGCTGTTCCGCTCAGCGAACCGAAGTCCCTCAATTATTGAAATATGAAAAATTAAAAATTCGGTCGAATAGTCGCTCGCTGAGCAATTCGATCCACATTTCTACGACGGGCGCCTCGAGCTAAAGCTCGTGGCAGCTGCGCAATGAACTATTTTGGGACTGTTAGGTCCTATTTTATAAAATAAATACACACCTCATTAAGAAAAACATTTTTATTTTCTTTAATAACTTTATATAAGCATGACAGTTGCAGGCTTCAATTCGTCGAAGTTCATTCATCTACATCTACGAAGTACCGTGCAAGGCACCAATAGGGTGTGTGGCACGGGGTGATTCCACACCAGACATGCAGCACTCGTCCCAGCACAAATAAGAACCTCGCACGCTCCCCCGGCCGCTAGTCCAATCAGAAACTGGGAGAGTGATACGTAAATGAACATGCCAACATGCAGAACAATGCTATACACACATCTAGTGGTTAATATTACTAATACTATTAATTTATGAATGCTTCGAGATGCTACTTCATGCAGAGAACAAAAGAAAATGATTCCGGACAAATCAACCGGTGTGAAGTGTTAGTAATGATGTTGTGTTATTAAGCACAAGTGAAAATTCTATTCTACCTGTCATTATGTTAGTACTCATGATTAATTAAAATACTTGGTACTTTTCTACAAATATTTATTTGTACGACGCGTTCAGCCCCGCCAAATTCAGTGCGCTTTCATTGTTTTTTTGTTTCATTTTTTGAAGCCGTTCGATAGGTGGCTTAGTGAGGCGTCGGAGGCATGCACATTGTCACTTTGTTTACAAATGGTCGCTTGTTATGGAATTCCGATTGTTGGTATAGAAGAAGATTGATTGCTCCACTGAAAATTGGTAAAAAATCTTGCTTTGTTCCTGGATTTTCCACAGGGTATTCCACAACCATTAAAAAGAACCAAATTTTAGGTGTGAAGAATAAAAGCTTGTTTAAGGCTAATGTAAGTACTCTTTTTTATTCACATTCCCCAAATGTCCCTCTCTCACCTTCAGGCGTCCCCCTAACCTCTCCAGCATCCTAAAAACCACCAAACCGCTGACTAAACCCTATATTAGCTCTAAAACCCCACCCAACCCCTGCCATCGCGCGAGATGCAAAACGTGCCCTATTCTTATTACCGAACCCCTCCCCGCTAAATTCCTCTCCCACCCACTTCCTTCCGTCCCCTCTCGGTCATGCACTTCCCACAACATTGTGTACATCCTCCTTTGCAACCTTTGCGATTCCTATTACATTGGTCTCACCACTAACGCCTTAAGTGTTCGATTGACCGGCCACCGAGCCAGTTGTAAGCCGTCCTCGCCCAATGCCTCCTTCCCCGTCCCGGTCCATGCTTCCTCCCACAATGTCAGTTTTGACAAATGTTTCCGAGCAGGCATATTGTCTTCCCTCCCTCCCTCTGCCTCTCCCCTTCAATTACGTACATTAGAATTGGCTTGTATCTGGCTTTATTCTGCCTATAATCCCCCCGGATTAAATCGGGCTCACTGACCCCTACCGCCCCTTCTCCTCTCCCCTTTCTCCTCCTTTTATCCCCTCCCGCCCCTCCCCTTTCCTCCCTCCCACATCCCTTCCTCCTTCTCCGACCCTCTCCCGCCTCTTCCCCTCTTCTCCCCCCCCTCACCCCGCTCTCCTCTTCTGACCCCCTCCCGCCCCCCCTCTTCTCCCCTTTCTTACCCCTTTCTCCTCCCTCTCCTCCTACCTCACTCTACCCCTTGTCCCATGCCTATCCATCATTCTGTATCCTTCATTCTGTGAGAAAGGCAGCTCGGCTGTCGAAATATCAGAACGTATAGTGTGTGAGTGTTCTTCTTTTTTGTGTTTCTATATTTATTTCCGCCCCACCTGTGGCAAAGTTTATTTTTATTTAAATTATCGCGTGTGTGATTTTCCACGAACTCGTATATATATATATATATATATATATATATATATATATATACATATATATATATATATACATATTTCTCAACGCCCATCATTTTCAAAAGATTTTCTTTCATCCTTTGAAATCCATCCTGTGTCAACCTTTATCTCCAACCAGAAAAATAAATGAAAAGATTTTACAATCTGGCACGAAACACATAACCATTTTGTTCCGTAAGTGAATTTCCATTAGAAGTACCAATGCAAAGCGGGCAGGGTCAAAAATGCCAGCCTATGTATATATTTGGTGAAAATACACTGCCTGGTCGAGTTTATCGACGGAAAAATACGATGAATCTCCGAGTTCCATACGTAATAACTTCACTTTTCTTTCTCAGAATATTCGTTGACCGTAGGAAAAATGGTAGATCGGTACATTTTGGCATTGTACATAACAAAAGATAGAATATACTATTTATGACCATATGTAAGTACATAGCATGTATTTAGAGTAAGTAATAGGTTTAGAAGATTTTTCTTTAAGCAATTATAATAATAAATTTAAATCGCATTTTGTGTTTGTATGCCCACTTCTGAAACTATCGTAATTCGTAGAAACGCTGCAGACGACGTCGTCTGCTACAGTATACGAATGCGTTTTATACATCAACATTAGTCACGTGGTAATTAAAAAAATTAGGAGTAGTTGACACACCAGAGCAACTATCTGCAGTAAAAAGAGTGCTTAACACAACCATAGTAAAAAGAAATAATCCATTCATTCTTTCCTTAAGGGAGAAACTGCTGTAATTCAGATTTGTTTGGAAAGAGAGTTTGCGATCACCACGGTAACCGGGGGATGTGACGTCACACTTTACCTCTCGAATAGTGGCGCCAAAGCTTTTTTTATTTTTTACCAAGGAAGCACCGAGGGTGTAGAAACAACCAGTGTTCCGTATAGAGTTACGGGCTCAGGTGTCCGAGGATCATTTTACTCCAGACGGGCGAGCGAGCATCGTGGCCTGCCAGTGTTGACTCAACTCTGTAATTCAATACTTTCGTCACTTGATATGAGGCCGGAGATTTGAATTACGCTAAACATCTACCAATACACATCCAACATGATTTATGACATCTTCAATTTTTTATCTAGATTGAAGGTTGATGAAAGGGTTTCCAAGTTCTAAACAAATTGCAGCAATCTTAGCAAAATTCAACTGCAGGTTTCTGTCTTAGTATAAGTTAGTGAAAGGAAGCTAGTAAAGATGCCAGATATCAAGATAATTTGGGATAAGTTTAATCTTATCTAGGTATGACTCAGGAGGATAGATTTACACCCAAAGGAAATTTTGGGGAATTTAGGAAGGTTGGAGAGAAACCCAGTATCGGCATTTGCCCTCTCTTAAAGTAAGTCGCAGAGATCTGATTGGTATTGTAGTCAGAGTATTGGATTCCCATTCCAAGGGCCTGGGTTCGACTCCCTGCAATGGTGAATAATCTTACAGTGGGATCCCGATATCTACTATGATCTTGTGTGAACAGCCCCATAAGTTCGAATACTAAGGCCTGTGACAAAACTATAAAACCATTTGGCACCTACTTTTAACGCCAGGGGTATCTCTACCCATTCCTCCATTCCCCAAATAATCCATCCTGCAAGCCACCTCAAGGGTGTGTGGCAGGGGGTGAGTAGTCACCAACATACATTTCATTAAACCCTTATGTTAGTGTGACTACGACTATTGATGCATTAGCATAAAAAGCTAATGCTTGTCGAGAGGCGAACCCTCACAAGCATGCTCTACACTATAGGTGTGCTACCAATGTTAGAGGGACCGTTAGTATGAATGTATTTTGCAACTAAATAAATGGACACAGATTCAAGAGTTAAGCTGAAAACATGATCGGCGTGCTGTTAGTACTAGGTGGTAGATAAGGATATAAGTATTGGGGAGTAAATAAACTAACTAGCTACACTAACTATTGAAAAGCCTAGTTAAAAGACTCATTGGCAGCTGTTATGGTCTCATATTGTTCGCTGGAAAAATGGCATTTTAAATCCGTCCGTTCTGCAGTCTACCTACTTCCCTAATATTATTCTCATGATCTGATCTATCCGTAGTCCATCCAAACCCCTGTGCTTTATTTGGGAACCCGCCTCTGTTGATAATCCTATTCACTGGGACCTGTTCTCGGCCTAATTCGGAAATCAGACCCACATCCACCTGCACGATGAACCTGCTCCACCGCTAGGGGTACTGCGTACGTATAAACCAGCCAGCAGCAGTGAGGTGAACACATCGTCCCCCTTGCCGCCCCCCCCCCCCTATTCTCCAGAATACAAGGCCTAAACTTTACAGCCCGCCCCTTTCCCTCTCCCCCTGGCCGTCTGCTGGTGGCATGGCAGCAGGCCCTGAGGGAGGGGGAGACGGGTCCCATGCAGCCAGCGGGAGGGAAGAGTGAGGGTCAGTTCCTCGAAAAAAGTGGAAGGTTCTCGGAAGCATTTCCCCCGCGGCAGAACTCCTCAGAAGAAGAAGAAGAACCCCGCCCCTCAATACCCCTGGTTTCCCCGAAAGCGGAGACTGCCTCCCCTCATCCCAGTCTCGGTAGGTTATCCCACATACCATACATGTGGAGTTGTGGACCCTAGCCCGGGGAGATGATGCGGCACAAAAAAAAATCTCGAGTCCGAACTCCGAAGGCCCCTTCTTAGAAGCCACCTGCCAATTTGCAATTCTATTGGAACATAGGTATGCAAAAAAAAAACTTGTAGTTGTAGAACTTTTCTGCATCAGTTACAAACCACCGGTTTCCAAATGCTCACGTCTTGTGGTTTAAGTTATTTTGTGTCTGCTGCCAATTACGGCGATGAAATACGTTTCCGCAAAACTAAAATAATTCGTAGATACGTATTCCATCATATTATTCATGCATCGTATTCCGTATTCCAAATTAAAGTTTTTATTTCCAATGATTTATAGTACCTACTTTTTGCAGTCTTAAATGATTCTACAAAAAAAATTGGCTTATTTTGTATAACTTTCCAGCCGTTGATGTAAATGCAGAATTTTAAAAGTAATTGAAGTTTCTTTTTAGCACATATTTCTTTACGTTAAAATTGGTATAAATCGATATCATATTGGTTTTAGAGTTCACACCATATTCTATTTAATAGCTTGCGGCATAATGCATTGTATATCTTCATTTACGAGACAAAATATACGTAGGAATCCAAGATAGAGTGGAATTTGAAAATCGCTTAGTTCGTTCACGGATCTCTGCCCATGAATGCCTTCATCTCCCTTCCACGTGTGTTGTCGCACGTATATACCTCTACCCCTCAGTTGTACTGGTGGCACCTATAGAACACAGCAGTTTCATTGCAACTGTTTCGCATCCGAAACAGTTTCAAAACAAAGCAGTTTCGTGAAACACCCTGTTGCAGACAACAACTAGAGGCACATAACAATACACGATCGATCGGCGCTGTTAGAACACGGCTGGCAGTTCTGTATTCTATGAAATAAGAAAGATTTCGCTCAAATAAAGTAAAAATGTCATTTCCATTCATGAAAGATAGGTACTTAACAGTTCTAATTTTATCTGCAAAGATGGGTGGACATGAGTTGGCTGAATAAACCAGCAACCGCCTACAACATATTCAAATCCAACAAATTGTAGCCTATAACCGCATCGCAGCAACGCGTGCAGTGAAACTGGAACAGAATTAAAGACGAAACAGTCAGCTTCAGCTTCTCAGTTGCCGTTGCACAGCACAGAGCTCAACGTCGCGGCTGCAGCACGATCACGAAACTAACCTGTTTTTCTGCAACAGTTAAACAGTTGTCTGACCGAAACATTTGCGGCCGAAGCCGTTTCGCTACGGCTACATTTTATTCCACCACTACTCAGTTGAGATTTAAAAATCGAGCTTGCATCCCTGGATGGTTGCCTCGGCGACGCGAGACGCAGCAGGGGGTGGTCCATCCTGCACGGCACCTCCTCCCTCCCTTCGGTCTCATCTTAAACTTTGCGTTCTGCACGAAAGGAGGGGGGAGAGTAGTCGGCAGACGCGCTTAATGCGTTTCTTTAATGAAGAAGAAGACAAAAAATGTACTGCAGGAGAGAGGCTTGAAAAAATATAAGGGTGAAGGGGTCTGGTGCGGAGATCGAGGGATGGAGGGGCTAAGGGGACAGGGTGGGAGAGGGATTGGCTTCCAAGGAATTTCCTGGGAAGGGAATTGGGAGGGGTAGGGGGAATTGATCGGAGGGAGGGGGATGGGACGGGTGGAGAATGAAACTGTTAAGATAGGGAATGCAGCTGGAGGAAGGGGACTGTAACTGAAGTAGGGGAAGTGGTAACGAAGCACAGAAATTACAATTTTCCACAAGGTAAAATTTAATACTACCATGGTTTCGATGCACTGCATCATTTTCAGGTACAAACAAAAAATAGATCGTGTGTATATTTCTATAAAATTTGCAGAAGAGGAGGATATGTTGAGGGAAGCAATGCGAAACTTGATGAAATATTGAGGTATAACTTAGCCTGTATTGCCATATAGCGTTACTTATGTACAGAAAGAGAAGTATCTAGCGTCGCAAATGCTTCCTATGTGTTTCCTTAACACTAGTTCTGAAGTCAAGGTGATTCCCAGGTATTTGAATTCAACTGACTCCTGCATATTCATATTCATATATCACTCACTCAGTGATTCAACCCGAAGGTTGGTTTGGATAGTTGAGGGTAGAGCTCACCCCGGACTAAGCCACAGGCGTGTAGATTTCACGCATACAGGGTAGGGGGGCCAGTTCCTTTCCCTGGGCCACCTCGCACTCCGAGGATTTTTGTTCGGGGGCGTTCAAAGGCTTCACCCGGATTTGAACCCGGGACCCTTCGATCAGTAGCCAAGCGCTCTACCCACTAGGCCACCACGCTCCCTTATTCATATATATATATATATATATATATATATATATATATATATATATATATATATATAAAATATGCCAAGGTCGATAAAAATATAGAACAAAGCGAAAGACACTTACAAATTAAAACTTCCAATATTTCGGTTGTATTGGCATTCACCTTTCTCAGGGTACTCTACATTTATCACTCGAGTGATTCTTCAAGAAGTTACATATACATATCTTGAGGAAAGTGATTGAAAAGGTGGCGAGGGAGTGAAACTGTGTGAGGGAGAATGAAACTGGGGGTGTTGGAATGTTATATGTGGCGGGGGAATTGAAACCGAAGGGAGATAAAATGAAACGACGAGAGGGTGAAATGAAAGTGGTGGAGGGGTAGTGAAACTGTTACATAGAGGAACCAAATGAAGAGTTGGGATTGGCGGGAGGGAAATGAATCTTTAGGAAGGGGAAATGAATGTAATGGAGCGGTTGATTGTGAATGAAAATATGGAGGGGGAAATTAAATGTAAGGTTTTTGAAACGAAACTGGGGGAGGGGAAATGAAACTGGGGAATGGGCGATAAAACTTTTGGGGAAAGAAAGAAATTTGAGAACAGGAAACGAAACTGGTTGAGGGGGAGTGAAACTGAGGGGTGGGGGATGAAATTGTGGATGAGGAATGGAACTCGTGACGGGAAAATGAGACTAGGATGGGAGGAGTGAAACGTAGGAATAGGAAACGAAACTAGTTGGGGAAACAAAATAAGAGGAGAGGATGAAACTGAACGAAAAGGGTATGAAACTTGAGGAATGGAAATGAGACGTAAGAGAGGTGAAGTGAAACTGAAGAATCGCAGAATGAGTTGCAGAGGAGACGGGTAATGAAACTTTGGGAGGAGGAATGAAATTTGAGGGCAGGAAACGAAACTGGTGGAAGGGAAAATGAAACTGTGGGTGAATGGAATATGAAACTGTATGTTGGGGAACGAAACTAGCGGAGGGAATGGGAAACGAAACTGGTGGAGGGGATGAATCTGGGAAAACTTGGAATGAAACTGGTGGGAGGGGGTATGAAACTTTGGGAGGAAGTGTGTGACGGGAGGGTAGCTAAGAGGATGGGTACGGTAGACGCCCCGAGGCGGTCGTGGAATTCGGAGTAGGGGCCTGCTTCTGATGCTTTTCCGTTGTTCAAATTTTCCACCAAAACGTCATTAGTTTCCACCAAAACGTCATGAATTTCCGACACTACGTCACATGTTCCACCTTCCACCAGAGAATCGTTCACTACATCGTTCATCGTTCAATGACTGGTGGAAAGTCAAGCTTCCCTTCCACCCGTCATCCACTTGGTGGAACAGCGCTAGTGTCGTGGTGGAAACATTCCGACGGAAGTAAGCGTGCGGAAGGTAGACATTTTTTTGTTCGCGGTTTCGAGGTAAGTTGGAAATCGGCATAAGTTTGTGATGTTCGGCTCTCCAGAGGGGGTCATTGAGCCGTTCATTTAACGGATCAAGAGTCGTTCAATGAACGAATGGTGGGACTTTCCACCAGTCAATGACTGGTGGAAGATCAGAATCGGGCCAAGATCTCTGGTATAAATGAGGTATATATCTATAGGTATATATCTCTGGTTTATAGTAGGTATGCGTAGAGCTGAACTGGGGGGCTATTCTGCATGTCTTGGAATTTCCGAGCCGTTAAAGTGACGAAATGTTGACGTCACGGCCTCTTAAAATTTCGAATAGGGTCATTCAATAGTTGAGACTTGTCGGGGGAAGTGACGTCAAAGCCACGGATTTTCCGAAGTTCGACCGTGTCGAATCCTTACTGAATAAGGCCCCTGAGTAGAGCAGGGTAGAGCAATAGCGGCCAGCCGGCTGGACCACACATGCGCACTGCGGATGTAGCAGTTGGGGTCAGCGGCGAAGGGCAAACTCATCCCACATCCTCCCGTGCTTATAATTCCACCACCAACCCACATCCCCCACCACGCTTTCATAAACGCCCTCCCCTCCTTCCAATTCTCCCCCCTCCCCCTTCTTCCCCTCCTCCCTTATCCCCACCCCCGCATAATGGCACCAAGGGGATCGGAGCGTAAACATTTCTGACGAGGGTGGAAAAAGGGCGATTGCGTTGGGTAGCGCGTGAATTTTCCCGGACCGACAATAGTAAATCATTCGATGACAGCTGGTGCATTTCATCTTTATCTAAGTGCTTACGTTGAAACACGCTATACTCGGTGATACTACGGCAGGTTAGTTCACATGCATAAAACTTAAGTGGTAATTTGCAGGGTCGACGGGTTTAGATGTAATTTTTCCGCGAACCATTAGGGACCACAATTATAGTTGTAATCGTAGTTGCCGGTAATGCAAATGGCAACGATAGGTAGTATCTCCCATTTTATAAATTACCTACTCTTTTAAATTTAATTTTTCTATTCTGCGCGAGATACTTTCATTAATCGTAGGTATTATCACAGAGTATTATCAGAGAGTATTATCACGTGTGATTACTATATGGTATTCTATTATATAAGTAGGTAATAAAGCTTAATTTAGAATAATGATATTAAAGAGACAAATGAAAATGGAAACTTGTAAATATTTTGGATAAAAAGTAGATACCTTTTCGATAAAGATGTGAAATTCTCATTTCACTGTGTAATAGTTTCAATTCTCAAGGAGTAAAGGAAATTTATATTTACCGTCATTCCACATTAGAAATTCGAATGAACAACCCGGATTACGATTAATTGTTAGACATATTGACCAAAAAACGTTACGCCATATGTATATTTGACTCCACACCAGTCATCTCTTTACATTCTTATGCAAGGTCCCCATTTTTTTAATTATCTCCTATTTGTGAACGACCCCTTTGTTAGCGCTATTCTCATTCTAGTATATTTGCCACAACGCCCATTTTCCTCCAGCGTAGGTACTGTCCAGGCAATTGAGGTAGCTTGAGCAAGATTATTCCCAAGTCATAATGGAGACTATATTTTATTTTTATATTTTAATTCCAGCGTCTGTAAGAAGTGTGAAGTAATTGTTTTAATATTAATGGTGCAAACATATAGTTAAATACGACCGAAATTCTCACCAATTAATAAACATATGCATTTAAGTCTCTAACGTGACTCATTTTTTCAAGCCGTATGACAAAAAAGCCTTCAAAACAGCAGGTTTTTATGCGATTCTGTAGACATTATTGCGGTGAGAAATAGATTAATTTTTATAAATAGTTGAGAATATATATGCAAACTACACACCGTTAGTTTTTCTACGACATCTAGATGTTATAAATTCCTAATTTTTTCAATAATCTCCCTCTGTAGGACACAGCCGTAATCTATCCCATGTAAAACAGTTTGAATTTTCATGCAAATTGCTCGTAAAGTATTTCGGAAAGAGGTTAATATTTTGATATCATTGGAAAGATGAGTTTTTTTCTTTAAAATGAGATCAAATTCATCAAATTCTAGGTGAAGTGTTTTTCGCTCAATCTACCTTAAATTGCTTCAACTACCCTAGTTTAGGCCCTTCAACTTTTAAGATTAGCCTCGCTTTCTTTGCCCTGATTTTCAAATACGTATATCAATGTCTGCATTCTTCGCGATAGTTTTCCACTTGATTTTTTCCTCTCCTATTCCTCTTCACTCTTCTCTCCTTTCTGATTCTGTCCGTACATTTGATATTCCGCATTCTCCTACTGCTCCAAGTTTCGAATACCTCAATTATCTTCCGTTCCAGCTTTCCCATGGTCCATGTCTCAGGATCATACAGCGCAACGCTCCGCGCGAATGTTTTCTAGGTACTTCACCCTGATTGGACACATCCCTGAAGTTACGCCTCGAATTTCTGATCTATTAAGTCTTGTAGTCCCTTCTCAATAGATGTTATTACTTACGGAAGTTGACTTCTATGGAAGTAGCGAGTGTGGCGACGTCTCGATTCGTATCTCTAATTGCAAGGCATCGTTCTGCAGGCGTAGTACTTCCGGTTTTCCCCAAATAAATGAATGGCGTAATGACGAATGAAGTCATGAATATAGATATTGTATATTCATGAATGAAGTAATCAATGAATAAGGTAATTTCGAAAATCGCCGAAATACGGCAATCATTGCTTTCGCACGTACTGTTCGAATTTCACGGGCATTCATGGATATTATAAATGTGCGTAAATTATATTAATATGTATTAATTAAAGCGTATTTAGCAAGGGAATTGTTATAATTCTTATTATTCAATACTAGAATAGTATATGAGTCTTACCTTTGAGTCCTCTTTAATTAAAAATATTTCCTGGTGCGAACAAATAAATGAGTTCTCCATCAGCTAATTATTTCCTTGACAGCTGTAATCTTCCGCTTGCAGTTATGTGATTATGTTTAATCTGGATGTTTCGCAACGCTAATGCGGAACCGAAATGCTGTTTGCAATCGAAATAAAAACCAGTTTATTTCCTTTACAAGAGCCAACCCAGGTCTACCGAATTACTACCGATATCGACCCCCTACTGCCGTAGACGTCCGTGCATAGGTACCAAAATAATTATTAAATTACCAGAAGATAGAGCAGGTCGAGCAGTTTACGTATCTGGGTAGTATTTTAGAGGAGAATGGGTTTAGTGGTAAGGACATCAGATGCAGAATTGCGCTAGCTAAAGAACCATTTTCGAAGAGAAGGGAATTGATGATGGGGGTCTGAGAAGAGACGTAAAGAAGAGGCTGGTGAAAACTTTAATATGGAGCGTGGCGCTATATGGGTCGGAAACTTGGTCATTGCGAAGGGAGGATGTGCGTAGCCTTGAGGCGTTTGAGATGTGGCTTTGGAGAAGAATGGAGAAGGTTAGCTGGATGGCGAGAAAGACGAACGAGGAGGTATTGGATATGGTCGGAGAGGAGAGGAAGCTTGTGGCAGAGGTTCGGAGAAGGCAGAAGAGATGGATGGAGAAGGTTTTGAGAGGAGAGGGCATGTTGAAAAGAGTGATAAAGGGGAGAACACTGGGGAAGCGTGGAAGAGGAAGGAAGAGGATATGAATTCTGGACGAAATAAGAGGAGGTAGAAGATATGAAGAATTGAAGAGGGATCTAATAGCGGGCCATCCTTAGGAGGGAAAGCGAGACAATGTCTATAAGGTTGGGATGCAGAATGGGGACTGTCCAAGAACCTCCCAATCAGCCGGTAGAATACTTGAATGAATGAAACCAATAGCAATGCAACGAGTACCCTGTTTGTTAAGTATATTAGAGTAAAGCCGCCTTATCGATTGAATATCGCGCGATTACAATAGAAATAATCACTCAAGGGAAGGGGGAGGTGAAGAAAAATTCCAGGGACACCGCCCCGTCTGGATATCGAATGCTTATTCCTCCTCCTCGCTCAGTGTGTCAAAGATGACCGAATGGGGCCGCCCGTATCATAGCTCTCCCGCGCTGGTCGTCTGTATAAACCTCCCCTCCATTCCCCTCCTACCCTCCCCTCCCATTACCCCCCTCCCCTGTCAAATCCCGTTTCCCAACCCTCCCCCTCCCTCCCGCCCCCTCCCGTCCGCACTACCCTCTCCCCTTCACTTCCCCTCCGTCCCGCTGCGAGTTTCTCCGAGTTCAGTCGAGTGTGAGACTTCGGAGGGTGAAGACGATTTACGTCCGTGCGATCCAGTGTCTAACGGATATACCTACATGCATGTAGGACAATATATAGTTACATAATTACAACTAATACTTACGTGTAATCCCTGATTTACTTACACGTGTGTGTGAAGGAGGAGATTACCTGCTGAGGCGCTTTCGGTACATCCCTTTTATTCTCTTCGTGTGGACTACTGAGGATAGTTTAGCGGAGAGAGATCAGTGCGTGTGTGTAATACCTACCATCTTAAGACGACTGTCTTTCGTGTTTTGTAAGTGTCGCATAACTTTGAGTATGTCGGAATACATTACCCTGAATTGAAGAGTACAAGCGTACTGATTCACGAGTGCTTGGATAGCAGTGTTCTTTTTTTTATTATTTTTTATTTTTTTTTACTCTTCCTCTCCTGGGATCAGTTCTGCTTTACTTATAATTTGGTGTGCTTTTGCGTTATTACGTTTTATATGGATGCTTACGAAGACGGTTGCAGTTGGTGTTTCAGGTAAGTTATCAGTTTTCTACTCATCTTTTCCTCACGATCTTTGAACATGTGTACGCTATATGTTTGGTGATGTACGTATTCCGTGTATATAAGGAACTCGCGCTCTTCTGCGTAGCTGTGACGGTGTCTTGAATTCTCCGCTGGCGATAGCTCCGAGGAAAATCAAAGGAAGAGTCATTTCGTCCGTGATCTTTTAACATCTGCCCCTTATTGGGCTGGTTTCCGCTTCCATCGTAAGATCGAACTTCGTCGAATATAAGTTCGACAAACCAATTAGCCCAATGGCCATGTCGTCGGCGAGTGCTTTCAGTCGGCGAAGTTTCTCTTCCGATTTGTATTTTTGGTTGCTGAAGCTTTCTCTATCGTCATTCTACGTTCCACAGTGTTTCACGGTGTTGTGTGATTTCTTTTTTAAACTCTACGAGGACATTAGCATTTAGTCAAACCTTTCGACAAGTGCTCAGATGTGTTTTTGTTCCTTCGCGTTTCTCTCTCACGACTTCGTGCAACGCTCTTGGACATGATGTGATCAAGTTAAGGTTTCTTTCAAGTTCCGAAGCGAGAATAAGTTTTCGTGGTCACGTGCCCAAGTTAATGGTTGAATTGAATTTGACTTCGTGTACGTCATTGGAGATGATTTTGTCGGAAGTGTGAGATTATGAGTTACATCCGACGTTTCATCAGCGCTTTATCGGGTGAAAATGGTTTCTTGATATGATTCACTCTTTTGATATACGCAGAGTTAAGTTGAATTCTTGAACGAGGTGCGTATTCTCTTTTTACGTCGACGTGTGGGAGAGGGTGTTGTTGGTTCTGACGTTTCATCAGCAGGTTTTTTACCATGGGGAACGTGGATTCGTTGTGATTAATAATTTTGATTTTCATTAGCGTTACATTTTTGGTCGATTTAAGATCAGGCTGGTTTAAAAGAAGAGAATGTTTTTGGAGTGTTTCCAATTCACGACGAGTCCGCTTTCACGGAGGTATCGTTCACGCCGCTGTGTGGAGGAACAGGAAAGGCACGACCAGGAATGAAATGGCGCCCCCCGTCTTCTTCACACGAAGTCTCTCGTTCGAAAAAATACCCCGTTGTGTGTGCCGATGATGTGCCCGTTGCCAGGGGTTACTCGTCAACGTATCGCATCAGTTCCGAGCATCATCATTTCCATGGTAGTGATCGAGAGCTTGAGGTTTTGTGGCGAGTGTCGAAATCATTAATCGTTTATCGCGCTGGGATGAATGAAATCAGTTCTTATTCCGAGGAAATCGTTTGGCTCCGTGTTTGATCACTCGCGTCGTATGGAGGGAACCGCTACGGCATTCCGTAGAAGGTTGAACGAGACTGACTTAGCTGTTCGTCGAAACCTTTTTATGTAGTTACCTATCTTCTTGTTTCCTCGGAATCATGGACGTTATCGCCAAATGATGGAAGACAATCTTCACGGCTTAACGCATCGATGGATTGGATTTCGGTCCCGTTTCCTATTAGTCCCTCATCAACCAAGTTTGCTCGGTGGAACATCGGTTCGCCGCGGAACGCTGCTTGATACGTTTTTGTCTATCGCCGTTCAATCCGATAGATTAGCGAGCATCCAATACATCTTGATTTTAAGATATAACGACGATGAATTGCATTGATGAATTTAACTCGGTGAACCTGAGGTTTTTTATGTTCCATCGTAGTTAGTTATATTGTTCGGCGTCACAACTTAAGGCAAGCACTACACTAAGGCTTGAGGCGAGATTCGAACCCGCGGCCTTTCAACTTCCAAGCCTTAACAACCTGTGGGCCCTGGCCGGCTATCTCTGGTCCATTCCTGCGGTTTCTCTACATTTTTGTAACTCGTTTAATTGGTCACGCATTTTTTTCCAACGCAGTTTAAACCAAGGCTAAATATGTATATTGGTTTGCTGCTCGACACTGCTTGTCGGACTTTTTCGTGTGTCGCGGAAAACAAATGTTTTTGTAGCATATATTTTCGTCAAGCGAGTTGTTATCTCGTGCTGAGCCGTCGTTATTGCGAATATAGCCTACTGATTAAGGGACGATATACAGAAATTGTTCGTTTTAAATAGGCATAATTGTGCGTGTTTTAAGCTCACGATTTCTGTCGCAGCAGTTGACAGTCCAGTTTTGCCTCTCGGTTGGCTGTTTATCGGACGCGAGACAAAACGAGAAGAGACTTCCGAGGTCGCGAAAAGGATGTCTCTGTTTTCGCCGTGCCTCCGTGTGTGTGTTTTCAGTTTAAGCCACTGCCGGTTAAAAATAACCGTGAGTTAATTCATCCCCCTCCGATTGAGACATCGTGCGGTTTAACCCCGAGCTCGCGTCCATCAGTCAGATATACATTTGGTGCATCAGTATTTATTATGATTTAACAGCACAGTGTCGTTTTTAATTCCATAGCTTTCCTTCTTACGTGTTTCCAGTTTCCGATTTCTAATGGCGCAAGGTGATTGCGTGTATGTATTTATGTTTAACGACCAGTATCTCGTTGCCATATAACATTATCAACTGATATATATTTGGTTCTTCACGTCGTGTTGTGATTCTTATTATTTAAGGATTATCATTTGTATATTCTAATTCCATCGCTGCTTTTGTTTCCGAGTTTAGCCATTTTAATCCTTGGGGAAATTTGAATTAAAGTGAACCATTGCGAATTTCACCACTGGTTTTATTTTTCTCGACTATGGCTTTGTTTCTGGGCATTATTTTATCCTGAAGACGTTTGCCTTGCAACGAAACCTCTGTCGTAAAGAAATAGAACCAATTATGTTTTTTCTACAGTGTCATCCTTTGTTTGGTTTCATTGCCTACTATGAAAGATTCCGCGCAGTTGTGCCTGGGGCCGTTTTCTTTCTTTTATCTTTACTTTTTTCGCGAAATATTTAGCGAAAGGTTAAATTTCGCCTCGTCAAGTGCACACGTTCGAGTTTGTTGACTGCGGTTGTCAAGCGACCCACTGTCGGGTATTTCGCCGGTTGGCCCCGAGGCCCCCCTGCCAAGCACCCTTGAATAAGCTGAAGATGATGCCTAGGCGTTGAAACGTGTTGTAATAAATAAAACAAGTGGGCAGTACAACTTGTAGTTTTTATCGTGTTACACACCCTTGAGGTGACTTCAGATTATTGATGCAGATTGCCAGTTTCTTTAAATATGCTTTTCTGTTTTTGTGCCAGATTTTTTAACAATTGAAATTAATTTTTTAAGTGTTTCATGGCTTTTTATAAACTGTTAACAGAAGGTCTTAGTCCGACTTGACGGTGATAAGGTGAGTGATGTATTATATGTGATGAGTACGGTGAGTCATTATACATTCACAAATCCCCTGAAAATTAACAGCCATATATTCCATAGGTGCCAATATTTCAAATATTTAGGGGTCCAATTGATGAGAGCTATAATGAAGAAACGGAAATCAAAATCAGACTTCTACAAGGAAAATAGATGTTACTGGGCCCTCCAAAAACTAATAAAGAGCAGGATTCTATCCAAGGAAACCAAAATAAGACTCTACAAGAGTATAATACTTAATTTATAACTCAGTGATGCCTTAGTACGACTTGAGCATTGTAAGTTCAGTCCGACTTCATGGTGGAAAGGTGCGTCAGAACGGATGTTCTTGCTGAATAGCCCAGAGGTATTAGTTATGCCGCTTTTGCTAGTGAAGACTAGTAGGGTTCACCACGGGGTTAAACTATGCATTTCTGCCAGAGTTTGACCCGATGGAAATCCCCAAGTCGTCACTGACAGAGTACTCCGGGAAAGCATCAGATCTTTATTTGATTTTGCTAGTTTTACGTTATTATTGACTGGTATTTCTCGTAAACTTGACAGTCTGAATTTCACTCATTATCTGTTATTTTTCTTTAGCTATTAATACGTTACTTTACGTGTAATCCTAAGCTATGAATACGTTACATCAGCTACATTAAAAGGAAAAAAACTGTATCGGGCTACACTTCTTGGAAGTTATCCCTCAATGAATGAGAATAACAATCACTATGCCCCGGTTTTATAACCTTAAATAATTAATGCCTGTCCCGGTTAAATAATTTTCTCGATACGAAAACTGAAGTAAGAGCATTCTCTTGTCAACTAACCGACAGTATGATGTAATATGTATGTACCTAACGCGAACTCTCAGTTAACGTAAAGGCTATAAATTGAATAGAGCCGCGATGCTATGTGAAAAAGTGACATACTGGAAGAAAAACTTAAACGATGTATTTTTTCACACCATTTATTAAGATACTGAACCCTACCGGTTTCGACACTCACTTGTCATTCTCAAGGGTACTCGGATATTCTCACAGTGGCGTGCCCATACATACTTATATTCACGAAGATGTAGGGAAGGTACTGCAGGAGTGGTCGGGGTAGCTGAGAGGGTATGATTAAGTAGGAATAAGGAACGTGTTGAAGGTCAGGATGATGGAGGGATGCATTTAAAAGGCGGGACAGGAACATGATAAAATGGGGACAGATTAGGTAAACGGTGCAATTTCATTGGACAATTTCGGTCCCAAAGCCTTAGATGATGATGCGGGAAACCGGTAGGGTTTAGTTTTTTTTTTTCACAAAATGTATTTTTTCACAAAATTTTGATAAATTGTGTGAAAAAATACATCAGGTAACAAGTTACAAAAATCTCCAATGGCCGTAATAAATTGGCACCACTCGTAAAAATCACACAACATTTCTGTGTTGTTTTGCGGGGAAAAAAGGCCAATTCATACATTGTTTCTTTCTGATCTACATCTACATGATACCCTGCGAGCCACCTCTAGGGTGTTTGACCACCACATGCACACCGCACGGTCATGAATATTAAGGATACTAACCAATTCCATCATTAACTAAAAACCATCATGCAGCATGCAAGAGAATCCCCACATGCACGCCACACATGTACGATGACACATAATATTCTACATGCTACTTAAGAGGGCAATCTGCCTATGAATCTAGAACATGCAAAACATGCTGTTAGAAACACCATAAAACTCCGTAAACATGCTTTAAGAAATACATCAGTGAGGAAGCTACACTACCAGTCAACTAATCTATTTCTAACTCCTTACACAGCCGTTATAGTCTCTTATCGCTCGCGGAAAAAACGACATTTTAAATCTATCTGTTCTACAGTCTATCTCTCTTATTTTATTTTTATGATCTAATATACCATAGTACGTTGGCGGCCGTAAAATATGATCAACTTCGTCGGAAAATAAACTACTCTTGAATTTACATAATAGATTTAGTCTTGTTTTCAATCTACGGTCTGACAGTGATTCCCATCCGAGTTGTTCTAAGAGGTCAGTAACACTAACTAGACTATCGTAACGGCTTTTCACGTACCTGGCTGCTCTTCTCTGTACACGTTCCAACTCTTTTTTTAAGCCTGTTTCATGAGGATCCCAAACACTGGTAGCATATTCTAAATGGGGTCTGATCTTTCTGATCCAAGTTTTTCTTTCTGATCGTAAAGGCTACATCATCCTAGGGTAAGCATTATAATACTGGTGGTCAGATATAGATGAAGCCACGTAATGCATGTTACGTCAGGTGAAATTTTCTTGTGATTGTCTGGGTTGCTAAAGGATGGATTAACTCGGTCGTTGGATTGCGTTGCCGTGGATACGGGGACGTAAAATGTTTTCGAGTCATTATAATTTCTTTTGCGGGCAGGAATGGACGTTGAAGACCGCCCCGTTTCGAAGGTGTTAATGAGCGGAATACAGTCATCTCCTCCTAAGACGGGGAACTAAAACCGTTCTTATTTTTTTCTTCCTCACGGCTCGTGTATCTCTCGAGTGTGTTAATCGATGCCAAATGACTGGGACCGTTCTCTCAGCGTCCTCAAATTCTGCTTGCCGCTGCTGCATGGCGGTTAAAAATTCGCTCCTTTTTTTTCTTCTTTTTTCCATCTTTCGCGCTGATAATATCATCTCACACCATTCTTGTCCTCTTTTTTTTCTGAATTCTTGTTTTTTTTTAGCTTACGCGATAGTCGTGGCACGAATTTGAAAGTGGGTCAGTATGACGCTTGAGTGCGAAACTTGCTCGGCGACTGCTTGAGAAGGAACCTGCGTGGCAAGTTGGTGTGTGTATATACGTCGGGGTGCCCTCACTACGAATTCACAAAGCTACTTCGTAGAAACACAAGGAGAGAAAGACTTTTTTTTCCCCTCGACATGGGTGATGCGTGATATTTTTTAATGACGAGTTGGGTCTGTGACAGGCATTGTCTTGCCGTGAAAGCGCTCGGAGCCAAGGTGATTCTTATGCTTCTAACGCATCGCATGGATTGTTGACACATTCTAAGGTGACAGGGGCCTCGATTGTACATCTGCATCTACAAAATACCCTGCATGCCACCTCAATGGTGTGTGGCAGGGGGTTAGTAATCACCGTCACGCATTACACTATACCTCGGTGCGGTCCGCTATCGGTCCTATCGGTATCTATGCGGTCCGCTTGCATGCTGCATTTTGGTGACTTGTCACCCCCTGCCAAACACCCTAGAGGTGGCTCGCAGGGTAATATGTAGATGTAGATACCCTAATGAAGTTAGTGTAACTACGACTATTGATGCAGTACTATAAATCGCTAATTCTTGTCAGAATGCGAAGCATACTAGTTAGCAGATAAGGGTACAAGTATTAGGGAGTACTACTGCTACTAAGAGCTACACTACCTAACGTCAAACCGAGTTAAAAGTCTCTTTGCCAGTTGTTATGGTCTCGTTATGTGCTTACCATGTTTCATTTTCCGTTGTCCAATGTCGAAGCCCCTTGGTGAGGTCTAGTTATATCTAGCATGTGATTTTCGTCCGACTATTGACAAACGGCTACTCATTGCACTGTAATTTTTCGGAGGAGGTACCTAATGCAAGTCATGCAGGAAGGAACCAACGATGGCTTTGTGAACATCGCGGATAGTGAATTTATTGATCGTATCCATGAGTGGAAAACTCATGTTCATCTTCAGTGGAATTCTCACGGTTGTCGCTATTTTACGTCCTAAATGGGTGGAATCCACGAAGTAGAGATGGTAACAGTTAGTTAACAATCGTGCTCATTTTCGGTTCAAGCAATCTTTTTTCACACTGTTCCGACTCTACTTTAGATTCCATCATGCTAGTTGTCTCTTTCTCTATTTGTATACCATTGCAACACTGCACGCAAAACTAACACATATGCATATGTACTGTATATTATTTCCTTATTGCTGTGAGCGTCCTTCGTAGCTAAGTACGATTCCTTACATTTTCTCGTGAGATTGCTGCGCAGCTGTTTAATTATGCGGGTTGCCTCGGCTACCAATGCTTTGCCTAACATATCTCCTGGGTTGATTATAGTTTACTGATTTCTGCGAGCACCCGTTTCGCTCACTTGCTCATAAATATTGGATCGTTCGTCTCTTCTGGAGGAAAAATGTTCATTGAGGGACGTTCTGGGTATCACAATTCAAGATCTTTTCCATGGGAAGTTTTAATTTGCGAGTGTTATTTATATTGTTATTCGTCACGGAAATCAGCGTCTAATTTTTTTCCATCTTAACGCCGTCCTCAAATCGGTGATGCGTGTATATGAGTGCTTGAGTAACTTCTTCCAGTTGGAAAACCACATAAAGGTGACAGTCTGGCAATCTCGACGGAACCAATAGAATTACTCTATGTCTACAAAATAACCTGGAAGCCACCTCAAGGGTGTGTGGCAGGGGGTGAGTAGTCACCAACATGCATTACACTGTACCCTTAAGTCTGTGTAACTATGACTAATTATGCATTAACATAATTCGCTAGTGCTTGTCACGAAGCGAAGCCTCACAAGCATGCACTGCACTACAGATATGTTACCAATGTTAGAGATGTGTTACCAACTACAGATGTGTTACCAAGGGTAACGGTCCGTTAATATTTATGTATTTTGCAACTAATCTTTAAACTTTGAGAATTCCTTGCAGTACCTGAGATTTTTTTTAATTGGTTGAATCCTGGCCTCATCTTCTTACCGTATAAGTATGCGTGCCTTATTCGATGTGGATGCGCAAATAAATAGGAAGTTCGGAGACACCTGTTTTACCGTGGACTGCCCCAGCATTTACCCGCCTCTTATCTTTCACCGCCGGAATCGCTATTCCCATCTCTTCATCTTAATTATTCGATTCTTATGGGGGTTCGAGTGAGCTCGTAACATTTCTGCAGACGTTTCGTCGCTCGTTATACTCATCGCATGAAGCGATCTTACCTCGCACGCTCAATTCTGTAACCCGATCCTCACTAGTGTCTTCATCGTTCGATTGTTTCTTAGCGGGTGGCCTTGTCGAATTTTCCTTCCGTTTATTATAATTTGGCCCTCCTTTTGGGGTATTCCCTGAATCCTTTTGAAATCTGTTTCAATCTGTTTTTCCGTCACCATTTTGTGAGTTTCACTGTACCTACATTTTCCCGTCCACCCGGGATTTTCTTTCGTCGCGTGGACATCCGAATGGAATATTTTTTAACATTAAAATTTTGGTTTCAATGTTCTTTTTGTGTCTTCTAAAGATGCTTTATCTTATCGTGGTCGTTAAATGCTCACCTTTTCGATTAGGGCGATCCTTATCGAAAATGTTCTGTGGCTTGCCGCCTCGGGATCACCTCGAATCAAAACATATATTGAGATCGAAAAAGAAATATAACATCATCAAGAACACGTATTCAACCAAAACAACAGCTCTAATGCAACTATTTATTATGTCTTTCTCAATGAAATATTGATTCAATGGGAAAATCTATAATGTGATATTACAGTACTATTACAATTATTGATAACGTAGTATTGTTTAACTATATATTACATGATAAACACGCATACAAGATACTTAATTGCAAGTGTTGTTTTAATTCTGAGTGTCAGTTACTGAACCTTTCGTTCATTAGCTGTCGTATGATCCTACGATCTGCCGTTTAATGGAATGCAATGCCTAACGATATAAAAACCTGTACGACTGTGGAATCATTCAAGTACAGATGGTATAATTACCTGCTACTGCAGTAATCAAATTATTTATTTTCACTGTAATGTCGCAGTTATTTTAGGAGTATGTAATTATGTCTGTTTTTTATGATATCTACATCTTATATTACGTTTTCATTTTTGTTTTTACTTAATATAAATTCACAATGCCATGTAAATATACTTTTGCTGCTTGGAACTGGATTGGACTGTGGAATCTTCAAGTAGAAATGTTATAGTTACCTGTTAAAGCAGTAATAAAACCATTTATTTTTACTTAAATGTTACAGCTATTTTTTTGAGCATGTAATTAATATGTCTGTTTCTATGTGAATTTTGCAGTACGTTTTCATTTTGTTATAATTTAATATCTATTCAAAATGTCATGAACGTTATACATTTGTTGCTTTCAGGGGTATGAACCAAGAGCATTGAATAAATCTCTTCTATCTATCTATTTATTATAGGTTTTATGGTCAATTTCGCACCTCACCGACTAAAGAACTAGGAGCAGGTCATCGCGAAGAAAAAAATTGTGGCAACATTAGGCTCCGTATCATTCCTTGTCCAACGATTGCTAAATTCCGTAAATGCTTCCCTTCAACGGTTAGTGAATAGTACCTATAAAGAGAAGAGTTGCATTCGCCGTATTTCCCTTTCTTGATTTCGTATATACGTGGGATTTGCATTCGCGCAAAGTCAGTCCCACCGAAGCGATTTCTGACTGCCGTGCACATGCTGACAAGGACTCGGTTAGAGAAAGGTAGAGGAAGAGAGATCGGCGTCATGGCGACCCAGTTCTCTCAGCATAATCGGGACGACCAAGTCTTGGCGGTCGCCAAGTTTCGTCGATATCACCTCTCCTGCCTCTGCTCTACTAGATCTACCATTATAGCCTGCGCTGTTTTGCTCAGTACGCGTCATTAGTTGTTCTGTGGGTATTTCCCGACACTATGTCGTTCTGTTTCGATCGTCGGTGTCCAATGCGTGGGTGTAGAATTCCACGATAAGGATTTCTTCTCCACGAAAAGTTTTCATCGAGACATTTCCTCTTGGTCGTAATTTCTAGACAAAATAGCTATCATCATGGTGGGGTACAGTCCTTGCCGAGGCACAAAATCCTTGTTATACCAGTAAATACCTACTACTATTTGTAATTACCTATTCTCAATCGTCAGGATGTATGGCTTTGGATAATGGTGATATCTAAGGCGTAATCTTAATGTGTTAGGATTCCTACGGAATCGATAGCAAGAGAATCGCAAGAGTTTCAACTGTTCCAGGTATTTTATGCCAGCCAACATTTCTATGCGTTGGCCTTAATTTTTCGCACCCTGCAATTCATCTCTCCTATTTATTTCGTTATTGACAATTGGTGAACGGCAAGATGGCAAAAATGGCCGTACTGTAAACCTACTTGTAACAATCATTTCTATTTCTAGTTAGATTTTCGGGACCATGAAAGTACTTACGTATCCCATCCAATTTCAAAGTCCTCTTTATCCAATAATCTTATTATTTTTAGTCACGCTTGGACATCAAATTCCGGAATACGTCTGGAAAGGAAGAAGGTATCACGTGGTGAGTAGCGGAATATATGTTTTTGTTAAATTTATCGTAATATCTGCTTTGATAGCACGATCAACTCGTGTTTAAAATCTAAACTAACCTTTTTATCGCAAACCACAAAAGAACTCAGAGCCCTCAACCGCTAAAAAAATATAGGTTAACTCTTTTGCCCAAGCTTGAAGCAGGAAATATTTTGCTGGACGTTCAACATATTTTGCTGGAGCCTACCTTTTACTGTAGAAACGATCACAGGCATAAGATGAAGGAAATAGAGACTGCAGAACTGATAGATCTAAAGCGATCGATCAATTCTGTAAAACTTCCACGCTCAATAGGTGGAGTAGATTTTGTACTTTTGTTTAATAACGTATCATCACTGTTAACACCTCACCTCTCCTGAAATGTCCGGCATGGATTTTTTTTTTCGTGAATTAGTATCTCGTAGCATTCATAAATTGATGCAGTTGCATCTTTGCGAGTGTAATGCATGTCACCATGCTCGTCTATTTCATCTACATCTTCGAATTTGCAGCTATTTAGACATTTCCTAGTTTCTGGTTCGACCGCGCACTGTTCTCCTGACTGCTTTTTGGTTTGCGTCTAGCGGCCGGGGGAGCGTGCGAGGCCCTGATTTGAACTGAGACGAGTGCTGCATGCCTGGTCTGGATTAACCCCGTGCCACACACACTAGTGCTGGCTTGCACGGTTCTTCTTAGATGTAGATGCTGGTCTGGAATCACCCCGTGCCACACACCCTAGTGCTGGCTTGCACGGTTCTTCGTAGATGTAGATGCTATGTTACTCGTTCACCAGTGGGAAAACTCAGGCATATTGCATGACGGTCTCTCGATACAGAGATTGTGATAAATGATATAGAATTTTCTCGGGAAAATATCAACGGTGATTTTTTAAAATAAGTGGTTGACGCGAAACTTCCGGACGATTCTGTGCTGTTGTAGCGGTCGTAGGATTTCCGGAGAATTGATGTATGGGCTGGGGCAATTTGAGGAAATTGTGCGAGGATGTAATGATTGTTGCAGAGTTCTCAGTTGTCTTGCCCCTCCTTTGAATAGCGTTATTTCCTCTCAAGAAAAATACGCGTCTGCCGGAGAAATTCTCTCGGAGTGTTATCGGTTTTGATTGCGGGAACAGAAATTCATTCGGGAGGAGAATTCGTTTGTCATTGGGAGTCTTTTTTATTTCCTCCTAAGGTCGACTTTTTTTGCTTCGTTGTTCGGCCGTTATCTGATCGTCGTCACGCATCGACTTCCCCTCTGTCGAACTCGTTCTTTTTTTTGTTTGTAAGTGGGGCTCGATAGAATTCCGTTCTCCGTATTTTTTTGGAGTGATATCGCTTTCGGGCTTGTGCTTAATTTTTCTTGAGGGGTTGCGTGTGCACCAGTGAGTCAATTGCGTGCCTCAGTTCCGGAGGTCGTGGGTTCGAATTCCCGTACCGTGTTCCGAAGTTCCCCTTCTGCGTTATTATAATTATAATAACCGAACGTCTCGATATGCCCCCATATTTTTCACTCAAGATTGTGTTATTTCATCGCACTTTGCGTTTTTTTACGTTGAAATTTTCGTCACCAATTCTGTAAGAAAGACGCTATTTTTTCCGTCTTGCTCTGTGTTGTTTATTTCCGTAATTTTTAGCGGGGCATATTCTTTTACAGTGCGTATAAACCCTTTGTCATTCGGGTAGGAAATACACTTTAGAATTTCTAGGGATTGCCCGATAGGAATTGGTACCCGAAGTTGCCCGAACTGATGACTGTTTTGAAGCCACCTTAAGAAGAATTTTGGCAAACGATGTTGTGTTCCAAATCCCCCTAATTTTATCATCTGTTACAGAGCTTGATTTAGACTCAAGTCCCTACTTACTGTTTATCTTTCCTTTTCTGCTCCACGTTACATTCCTTAAAACGTATCGGTGCCAACAGACTGCGTGGTGCCATGCAAAGCGATGATATTGTGTGTGATATTTACTGTGTACATGTAGGGGTTTGTGTGTAGTTGGTGGTTAGTAACTGCTTAAAAGTAGATACTAGAATATTTCCAGTTTTGACGGTCATTCATTCGGTCGGTTCCTTTATTCATGGACTCTCGTTAGTGTTCCTAACCTTTTGCAGCAATTGGGATGGGAAAAGCCTTTAGACCGTCAATTAAAATTTAGTCTCAGTCTATTATGTGAGTTCAAGACCGGTCTATTCTCTGACGACGTTGATAATATTTTGCGAAATCCCACATAATACGGTAGATCAGATCGTGAGAGTAAAATTAGGGAACTAGACTGCAGAACGGACACATTTAAGATGTCATTTTTCCCACGAACGATAAGGGACCATAACAGCTGCCAATGAGACTTTTAACTAGGATTGTCAATAGGTAGTGTTGCTCTTAGTAGTAGCAGTACTCCCTAATACTTGAATCCTTATCTGTTATCTAGTACTAACAGCACGCCGTGCATGTTTTCTGCATAAGTCTTGAGTCTCTGTCCATTTGTGTAGTTGCAAAATACATATATATTAACGGTCCCTCTCCATTGTGATAATATATGTAGTGTAGTAGTGCATGCTTGCGAGGCTTCGCCTCGTGACAAGCATTATCGATGTATGCTAGTTCGTCAATAGTGGTAGTTACACTAAATGTAATAGGGTATGGTGAAATGCATGTTGGTGAATACTCATCCACTGCCACACACCCCTGAGTTGGCTTGCAGGGTATTTTGTGGATGTAGATGAAGTCCCGAAAGGAATGACTAACAGAAGGTGGCGTAGGAGCGCTGAAATCGTCGATTGAAGTCGAGAAGTCTTTTAAAAGTCTCCCCAAGGGAGGAGAGAAATCGCGACCAACTGAGAGCAGCAAGAGGAAATTAAAAAAAATAACTTCCACGCCAGAGACGAGGGAGAAAAAACCTCGGAGCGGAAAAAGACTTTCCACGCTCCCGACTAACATAAGATGGCGCACGCGGGAGATGAGAAACGTAGAGTCGCGACGCGGCCGAAGAGCATGCCGGAAAGTTGGAGAAGTAATAGAAAGAAGAAGAAAGGCTTCTGAAGACAATAAAAAGTGACACGTTAATAAATGGTCGCGAGAGGGAGAAGAAAGTGGTCGTTTGAATGAGGCGCCAAGTAGAAGGTGCAGGCAGAAGACAAAGGGGCCTTATTCAGTAAGAACTCGACACGGTCAAACCTCGGGAATCCCGTGGATTTGACGTCACATTGACTAAGGCTGGTTTTTTTCAGGGTTTGGTAACGAATAAGTAGACGCCATTGCCAACGTTTCAATTTATTTGTAAATCTTCATTAGGGCAATATAAAGGAACATACCAATAATATACACTTATTAACAGGATTCAGTGGGCAAACCAACATATCTTTATATAAAAAATAAACATCTATTTTAACTGCAAAGGCAATACATTGGCAGGGATGATAGAGTGTAATGAGGGTCAATAATATATACTTAATGGTAAGGACTTAGTATCTCCTTTCTTTGTAATTTTGAGCAAAATTGCTTTGGTCCCGGCCATAATGGTGCACATAAAATAGATTTTTATTGTTTTTATATAAAGATATGTTGGTTTGCCTACTGAATCCTGTAAATAAGTGTATATTATTGGTATGTCCCTTTTATATAGCCCTGATTAAGATTTGTAAATAAATCTAAACGTTGGAAACATTTCGTCACTTTCGAGGTTCGAAAATTCCAAGAACATACAGAATAGCCCCCCGATCTCGCCCACGCACTATAAGACATCCCACAGAGTCCATCTACGACAGCAAAATACCCTGAAAGCCACTTCAGGGGTGCGTGGCAGGGGGTGAGTATTCATCAACATGCATTACACTATACCCTAAAGTTAGTGTAACTACGACTAATTATGCATTAGCATAAATCGCTAACGCTTGTCACGAGGCGAAGCCTCACAAGCATGAACTACTACACTACATATATTATGACAATAGAGAGGGACCGTTAATATATATGTATTTTGCAACTACACAAATGGACAGAGACTCAAGACTTATGCAGAAAACATGCACGGCGTGCTGTTAGTACTAGGTATCAGATTACAAAGTACTTCTATTACAACCAAAGTTCAATAAATGTTACATAGATATGCATGTTTTCTATACATATTACTAGTTTCAGGTTTTTATCTTTAACAGAAAATAAGGTTGTTGTCAATTTTGTTAGAAGCTTGCATTTCACAACTGGAGTGTCGTTAAATTTCGTTCTTGGTCGCGTTGTAATTTACATCTACAAAATACCCTGAAAGCTACCTCAAGGGTGTGTGGCAGGGGTTGAGTATTCACTAACATGCACGATACCCTATTAAAGTTGGCTACGACTACGCAAGTTAAAACTACGATTGTTGATGCATTAGCATAAATCTCTAATGCTAGTCAGGAGGCGAAGCCTCACAAGCATTTACTAGCTGAATCATGAATTAAAGTGTGTTTAGTCAACATCGTCACCGTATCACATTTTTTACCCTCAGAAGTGCAGTCGGAGTGAACCGCTATTGTCCTCTCAATAGCGTTCCCAATTCGCCGACTTGAATCTTGAAATCGAACAGCTGATCATTTGCATCGAGGAATTTCTTCACCTATTCGGAGTGATTTTTCTTGTGTTCGCAACAGGAAAAGGCGTGTGTTTCGCTTTTGAGATCGTTATCTCCTCTGAATTCGCGATCGTTTGCAGAAACCAGAGTAGGTGTGTTACTACGATTTATTTCGCGAGCATACCTACAGTTTTAAACCCTAATCTCAGATTGATAAATTCTTTTTAACGGCTTTGATTTATTTTCCGACATTACTATCGTGCGAATGGTTGGAAAATCTCAGTTGCCCTTTCGTCCATTTCCGGGCACAAGTCGAGGCGGCAAATATAACTTCTCTCAAGTGTTCATGCCTATTCTTTCCTCCTTCCTCCGCCTCAGAAAGAGAACCGGCGCTGCATTTCTTCTGCACCGACTTCAAAGGGAGTTATTTCTTATTTCGCAACACTCGGCCGATGTTGCTTTCTTCTTTCGGTATCTGCTGCGTAAGGGGAACGTCCCGCAATGTGAAGAACAGCGGGGTAGTAACGCCTCTTTGTGAGAGCGTACATGTGCGGCCGTCTGTGGAAGAAAGTCTTGCCGATGGGACTTAAAATCTTCTGGAGTTCCTGCCCAAATTATTGATGACTTCTACAGATGAAATTTTTCTGCTTTCTCTGTTAAAGCGATTTTTGTTTATTTATAGATTAGCGTGAAACTTAGTTTACGTGTTCTCATGAATGATATGTACGTAGATAAAAGTGAAAAAATGTTATCATACGCATTTGGTTTTTAGGCTATTCAACGCTAGTTTACCACGTAGCCTTGTGGCACTTGGAATATATTTCTTAACAATTCGATTATCAAGCATGCACATATTTTCTTCTAAACACGAATTCATTCATCTCATAATATTATAATTGTTGCTAACAATTATGAAGCTGTCACGTCGTGTCCAATATTCGAAAAAAAAACATATTCCACAATAATTTTACCTAAATTTCGAATACCGCGCCGAAAACTATAATCCCCACTTGCTTTAAACAAGGAAAAGAGTTAAAAATAGAATTGTTGCATCATTTCCATTTCTGCCTGTGTGGTAAGTTCCAACTCACGAAGAGATGCACTTCAGCGAAATGTGATCCAAGAATGTTTTTTCAACACACTCAAAGAATCATCAAAATGTGCAATCAATGGCCCACGATTACCGCTACAGCCACATTAATGCTCTAGGCTAGCTTCCGCTAAATATGTTTTTTTCTTTGAGTTTTCTACCAGCTGATTGGGAGGTTCTTGGACAGTCCTCATCCTGCAACCCAATTTCTGAAAGTTTGTCTCGTCTTCCCACCTAAGGATGTCCCACCATTGGATTACTGTAATCTGCAAACTTGAAGATGGTGGTTATCTTTTAAGTCTTAGGGTTCGACGGTGCTGATGCGAGGATTACCCCGGGAACTTTGGTCGCTGTATCTGATGACAATAGTTTCGCCCGTGATGCAACGGGCTTCTTCAGGCCGATGCAACGATCAGAATTCCTGGGAAAAAGCAGGAATCCGAATCTGTTGAATCCAGGGATGGTTCCTTTTTAGAATAGATCATTGTGGAGAATGCTGAGTTTTTCCTCCATCATGGAACGTTTCCTCGAAGTGCAGCCTTCTTCAGTGCAGTTTAATGCTCAATTATTTGATTCATTCTTACGGCATTTCCTCCTATTCCCTTTCATGACTGTTGTCATGACACCCCCTGCCAGACGTCTCTGCGGTTGCTGGCAGGATAGTATCATCTAAGTCGTTCAGTCGTTACATTGGTTGACTTCAGCACTCCCATCCTTCCCTATCCAATGCTAGTTCCCTTACCCCCTCGTAATTCTTCTTATGTACTTTCCTTTTTATTAGGTATATGTATTTGTCCCTTGGCCTTCCTCTTGGAACATTTCCCTCTATTTTTCCTTCAATTGCATTCGTCACGAACCCATTGTGCCTCAGGGTTTTCCCAATCCATGTGATTGTTCTTTTCTACATAGTGTTCTATACGTTCTTTTCCCCTTCTACTCTTCTGTGTACTTATTCATTTGTCATTTTATCAATTCATTTGTCCTTTAGCATCCTCCTCCAACACCAGGTTTCAAATGATTCTGATTTTTTTGTTCTGCTTTTCCAATGGCCCACGTTTCCTATCCATAGTGTGTCACGATCCACACCACCCATGCCGCCACAAATCCATGTTTTTATGTACTATTTCCTTATTCGTAGACCTATCCTCTTTGAACCGAGTGGTTGCCTTTTCGTCATGAACGTTTTCGTAGTTTGGGCTATTCTAACTACGCTTTATTTCCGTTTTACTTCTGCAGGGTAGTATGTAGATTTCTCCTCGGCTATCTCCTGAGACGGAGGCTGTTTTGAGTAATGGCCCAACGGCGTTGAGGCGAGGCCCTGTGGAGATCCTTGGCATAATGTTTGGAGCTAGCGGCGCACCTGGAAGGGTGCTGGTTAATGCCCTCTTATCTATTCCTCCTCTGTGGCTCCCTCCAATTCTTCTTTTCTTTCTTTCTCCCCCTCCGGAATCCCAAAGAGGAGGAGGTAGTGGAAGTTTAGCCTATTAGCGCTAATGGTGGGGAGGCTATGTTTGTTCCCCCCCCCCTCCTGGCTTTCGACGGTGCGGTTGCCAAGGAGTGGGACGGGAGGGTGAGGTGATTGGCGGGGGTTGCCAAGGCGCATGTGTCTGTGTTTGAGGCGAGGTTTGTTGGAGGGGGAAGGGGGAGAAAGATAAGGGGTTGGAGGGGAAGGTAGTAGCAGATAGGCTGCTTACGTGCCTTGTTATCGTTATCCGAGATTTCTTTCCATTCTGGCGGAGTGCAAGACGATTCTTACCTGCTTTCATCTACTTATACACAATACCTTGCAAGCCACCTCAAGGGTGAGTGGCAGGGGGTTAGTAGTTACCAACATGCATTACACTATACTAACCTATGAACGACTATTGATTCATTAGCATTTATCGCTAATGCTTGTCAGGAGGGGAAGTCTCACAAGCCTGCACAACACTACAGGTATGCTACCAATGTTAGAATGACCGTTAGTGTTTTGCAACTACATAAATGGACAGAGAAACAAGAATTATTCTGAAGGCATGAACGGCGTGCTGTTAGTACTAAGTTGCAGATGAGTATAGAAGTATTATGGAATAGTATTTGTAAGTCAACTAACTAGCTACACTTACTATCGACAAACCTAGTTAATAGTCTCATTTGCAGCTATTTTGGTCTCTTTATCTTTCGCGGGAAAGATGGCATTTTCATACTGTCCGTTCTGCGGTCTAGTTCCGTAATTTTATTCTCACGATCTGCTGTAGTATTTCGAATTTCGTATAAATGTCATTAAGGTCATCTGAAAGTTAATTAGTTTGAAACTGACTCATCTACATCTACGATGTACCGTGCAAGCCACCACTAGGGTGTGTTGCACGGGATGATTCCACACCAGGCATGCAGCACTCGTCCCAGAACAAATCAGAACCTCGCACGCTCCCCCTGGCGCTAGGCGCAGGCCAAAAATCTGTCGGGAGAACAGTGCGCAGTCAAACCAGAAACTGGGAGAGTGATACGTAAATGAACATGCAAACATGCAGAGAAATGCTATAGACACATCTAGTGGGTTATATTACTAATGCTGTTAATTTATGAATTCTACGAGATGCTACTTCATGCAAAGAACAAACTAAAAAATGCCGGAGACTCTGAAGATTTACTCTACATTTTAATCGGCGGTCTGAAAGCGATAACCATCCCAGTCGTTGCTAAACGTCATTAACAGTAACGAGATTATCATGACGACCTTTAATTTACCTTGCCGAATAGTAGTGCAGTGAGTAACAGCTATATAAAGGTATTATTAGAAATATCTCCCCGAGATGCCAAATTCATTGAATCTTAATGTGCTGTGATATTTATCTCAAACTACTTTCGCGCGCTTTTCGTTCGTCTGCTGTCTGCCACATGCAGTCAGTGGGGGCAACTCCACTCTGATGCGGATAAAATGATGATTGCCCATATCCGAATTCGAGCCGAGCTTAACGATGTTCAACTTCGGTGATTGAGTGGCAATCGGTGTTTCAAACGCAGCCAATCGTTGCCCCTGGCTAGATATCTGAATTAGACGTTAGAGGGTGACCAAAGAAGAACCGGAAGGCGCATGTTTGAAACGGTAACTCATTTTTTTGTCTTGTAGGCATACTTTATATTTTGAGCCGTGGTTAAAGAATTCGTAGGTAATTAACATACCCTATGTTTCCACTAAATTGCGAGTTAAAATGTTTAGCGCGGGTCTTTCATTCCATCTATTAAATAGGAGACATGAGTCGATGTGGAAGACTATTGTAATGTATGTTGTAGTATATGTAGACTTGAATTGTTACTGGGTTTTCTGATGCTCCAACTGATAAAGTTATATCGCGCTGTGTGAGCTGAGATCTTAATGGACGAGCAAATTATGTTCATGTCCATGTTAGGATACGAACTCGCTACCTTTGGGTAGATATGCCGGCGAGTTATAAACCTTGTCATTAAGCAGTCGGCCTAAATTTTGTATGATGTGAGGGTGGAGGAATTTCATTCTATTCATCTACGATCTACATCTACGAAGTACCGTTCAAGCCACCACTAGGGTGTTTGGCACGGGGTGATTCCACACCAGGCATTCAGCACTTGTCCCAGCACAAATCAGAACCTCGCACGCTCCCCCTGCCGCTAGGCGCAGGCCAAAAAGCAGTCAGGAGAACAGTGCGCAGTCCAAACGGAAACTGGGAGAGTGATACGCAAATGAACACGTAAACATGCAGAACAATGCTATAGACACATCTAGTGGTTAATATTACTAATATTGTTAATTTATGAATGCTATTGTAGTTATTTAGGAAATTATGCTCTTTTGGAAGTATAGAATGTGTGAATGTTGTTAGCATGGACGCGCAGCATAGTTTTTTCTTCATGGATATTTCTTCTGCTGTTTAACGCGGGGCGTCGTCTGTTCTAACTCGTCTTTCGTACTCTCTGTCCACCTTCCATATTTTAGCGGTTCCTCTTGGCATCCTTCGACACCTTTCCAGACAGTCGCGTTCTTCTTTCGTATCAAAGGATGTCCATTGTTCTTCGTCGTGTCGCCTGCCAGCTGTCAATTGTTTTCCTAATGCTCCGTTGTATGCTGTGGGAGGCTGCCTTTCGAGTTATCGTCGCCAGAGCATTCGCTTGGCCCCAGGCGTTGGTGAGAATGAAAAGGAAAATTCAGTCTCTTGGATGTCTCGTCACTTGCATTCCGAATGCGTCTTCTATTGCAGTTTTCATGAGGACATTATCATGATGCTGCATGATTTGTAACTGAAAAAATGAGAAGGCCTTGCGACGGCATTGACTGCGTCTTGCGTCGAGCATTGCCACCAAAGTGTGTGTGACCTTCGTGCTAATTGCAGGAGTTGCCCGTCATCACAATGGCGGGGTTTTCCGAAAAATTGTCGCTTTTCTTGTCCTTGGGGAACGCTTAAATTACTACGCTCATTTTGAGAAGATTGACCTGTTTTCCCTGCTATTGTTTTTGTGTCTCGCTATTTGAAGAGCGTGATGGGACACTTTTGCCCATATCTTTAATATCTGGCGAAATAAATTTACTTGCTCTTGTTTTTAATCGAGAAATCGCCAACCCTTGGAGTGTAATTATCTACATCTACAAAATACCCTGCAAGCCAACTCAGGGGTGTGTGGCAGGGGGTGAGTAGTCACCAACATGCATAACACTATACCCTAAAGTTAGTGTAACTACGGCTAATTATGCATTAGCATAAACTTCTAATGCGTGTCACGAGGCATACCTGACTGGGTAGCGGTGCTTCATTTAATTTTAGCTTTTAGCTTCATTAACTTTATTAGGGTACATACATTGTGGTGCATGTTGAATATAACTCACCCCCTGCCACACACCCTTGGGGTGTCTTGCAGGGTATTATGTGGATGTAGGTTTCCGCGGGGCTTAGTTGGAGGGTTGATCTTCCGGCTTCCGTGTTTTCCATCCGTCTTGTGGAAAATATTTCGCCAGCTATTGGAGAAGGTGGCGTCAAGGTGCGGTGGACGGATAGGAAGACAAATGAGGAAGTGTTTGTAGTTGGTGAGGAGAGGAAACCTCTGTATGAGATTAGGGGAAGGCAGGGTAGGTGGCTGGAAGCGGTAATGATGGTTTGCTGAAGGTCGTCATGGAGGGAAGAATGTTGGGCAATCGGGGAAGAAATATAATAGGTTTTATGGACGGGATGAAGAAAGGTAGGACTTATGCTGAGTTGAAGAAAGAAATACTAGAGGCAGATAGGGCACTGCACGTGTAAGAGTTTATTGGATATTCTCTAACTTTCATCATAACCTACCTTTAACCGGCAGATTACTCAGATGATGATGATCCCCAAGGCTACCTCAGGTGCTGGACATGAGTTAGCCTGCTGGATAGCCGGCGTAATATTGTCCACAAGTTGGAGCGACGCGTCCGAAAACCTGGAAATCAACCGACTGGATATTTTCGCCGCTGGTTTTTGGTCGGGAATCATGCAGTGAAAACTAATATTTAGCCCGATCAACTCTTCAAATGTCTGTATCCGTTAGTTTACATGACTAAAGGAATCTACAGATACACTGAGAAATCCCTTTAATCTCTTCGGCGAAAGAGTAACTTCTTTTAAGGAAGAAATTTTGAACTTAACGCGAATTGTTTATGCTAATTTCGAGCTTTTTACGCCTTCGTTGCCTAGGAATTTTTACATTGTTAACGAGACTTGCCATGTGTTATGCAGGATATAAAATCTGCATTAAAGGTAATCATTACTTTTCCGACGCGTACTTCAATGACTTCTAACAACATAATATGCATGTACCTTGAGTCGTTGATTGTTTTCGTGTATATGTAGACGCGCTTCGAGTTAATTCACAATACTGTTACTAGAGGGGTATAGTATACTTTCATATTAATATTTGAAGTCCATGTGTATTTCATGCAATTATTTTTAATGTGTGAGTATTCATATTCATATTTTCAGAAATGTTGATGAAATTATTTTTGTTTACTTTTGCCATCTGCAACGGCCAACACCTTTTTTTAGGTTTATACAGAGGTGTATATCGGGGGCTTTCTATTGAAGATGTAGAAGTTAGCGGACATCGGGACACATCAGCGCACTTTGGCCACACGAACGATGTTCAATGGAACGATGCGCGCTGGCGAAATGTTTTGTAACCTGCCGGTAGGTTGTGGTTGAACAGCAGCCACGGCCGTATGTTTTAGTTTAAAGTTGTTGAATTCCTTCAACATTTATAAACGTTAGCTTTTTTGTCGCTGAGTAAGTAAAAACCTCACAATATTCATGTTTGACGCCTTCACTAAAAATCAACAAACTCGACAACAATCATGGATGCCATTATCGACGTTCTTTTGTTGTTTAGCGCACATCGACTTTGCTCCCGATCTGTTTTGAAGTTTGCTACCTAGTGCGCAGGGTCTGAATCACGAATGGAAGGCAAGTTCGCTGATGTGTTGCGAAGTGATTAGCGCACTTTTTAGCGAATGGAAGGCACCCTTTGTTATCCCAGTTGTAGTTATTTAAAACAGTTAGTTAGCTTTAAGGTTTTGGCTGGACGTGTGTTCGGCCAGGTGACTATTTCGCTTCGACGTCGCAGAACTGCGAAAGTGTAGTAAGTTGGTTTCGCAACCACCTCCCCTACCGCCTAGAGGTCCCCCCCCCTCACTTCCCCTCTCTCCGCTCACCCTGCTTGTTTCTCTCGTCCACCGCTAGAGATACCGCGCTGGCCTCCTAAACTACGGCTGAAGTTGAGGACCCCAACCAGTGCTTCTATTTCAGTTCAGCCGTGTGAGCGGCCGCGATTGACTTTTTTTTCGATCGTATATTGTTCGACGCAAAACTGTCTTCCCCCGATCGGCGTCTTGACCCCGAGTTTCGAAACCATTGTTACGGCATCCATGTTTAAGTTTAATTCGTTCCCGTACTGGTTAACCAATGCGTGAACAAATATCTTTCGACATGTCTAGTCGAATCCCGAAGCTAAAGGTTTTCGGACCAGCATATTCCTATTGAAATCATTTAATTAGTTCAATACTTCAGCCCATTTTAGGCGACGAATGATTTCAGTAGTAATCGAAATTCATAGCGTATGGCAAATGCATATTTTACTGAAAGTATTTGACGATGCTATTTTCTTTATCCTAAATATAATATTAATGAAAAAAAGATAAAGATTGTTCACTTGTTTTACCATTTTAAAAATCTTTGATCCATAATCTGATTAATCATTTAAAACCACTACCTAAATGAATTGACGATGACGCGGTATTAATTCTATAAGAAACCTTTCTTAGTTTCGGAGGCACTTCAAGTCAGTTGTGAAAAGTGAAGGTCCAACAATCGCTGATGAAGCGATTACTTTCCTCGGCAAACTTACAAGGTAGTTTGAGCGAAATATAAAATATAAATCACCTAGAACTTAAAAATATTTTACTTCTTTTCAAAGATAAAATTCCCATCTTTCCAATTATCTTTATATATATAAAAGTCAATGTATGTATGTATGTATGTATGTATGTTCCACATCTCCTCCTAAACCACAGGACCGATTTTGATGAAATTTGGAACACATGTTTGTTACTGGTAGACAACAAACACTGTAGGGTTCAATTAACCAAAACCCTATTTTTTCAGGGTAAAGGGTGTGATCCTTACTTATATGTATAAAAATGTAATGGTGTCTGTCTGTCTGTTGCTTCATCACGCAAAAACTACTGAACCGATTGAGCTGAAATTTGGCATGCAGATAGAAAACATATGTGGTTGTAACATATGCTATATTAAAAATCCCTAAGGGCCCCCAAAGGCCCCCTGAAGGTCCCCCATGGTGGTTCATGCTAAGCATTGGGCTCGGTGCAGTGGTTTCATTTATTTATTTTTAAAATTACTTTCACTCAAGATATAGGGCTGGGATTTTTTTATCGGATGGCTGAATAAATAACGTTTCTTATTTTATCAATCGATTTCCTTCTACGCTCCGTATTTGTCTGAACTTCATGTTTTCAGCTGAAAAATCTCACCTTTTTCTCTGAAATCAACAATAACATATTTCCTTGACAACCATAGATTTGATTTTCAAAGGATATACACGCCTCTTAACTATTAAATATCACGTTTTCCTACAGGCCCATGATAGCATGTAGAAAGCAAATCTGAATAAAGAGGGCCCAGAGTCCCAAGAACCCCATGATAGATTGATTCGGTAGGTAATCGATACGATTCAATACGTATTTACAGCAAGTATACTCTTCAACGTCTGTTCTCAAAGTGGCTCTCATAGGAGACCTGCATGTATATGAGAGAGCACTTATGTAGTAAACGTTACACAAAGGAATTAATAGGATACACACTTAATTAAATGTCCAAGAATATTTACGTGCAGCGAATATCAATGGTAATAATGCCTCTGTTGCTACAACAAACACGGCGTTGTTTATTATCGTTTAATACTCAGATGTATTAAACGTAGTGAAACCGTCTGCCTCCCATTACGATTTCGAACAGTTTTTAGACCAATTCCCACATCATTAACGTCACGAGTTATTTATATGTTTAAAAGTGTTAAAGTGCAGTTAACTTAGGTACATTCCCTCAATCATCGAGTTGCCTATTCTAGACTCTCACTTGCCGCTGTGTTTCCGTTCCTTGGACTTAAAAATATATCCATCAACATGCCTAATAGAAAAGAGTAACCTTTCGAAAAAATCTTCTAATGCAAAATGAATGTCTTATTTGCGAGAAAATGAGCCCTTGAAATAAAAACGACAAAGGTTTGACTTGGATGGTCAAAGGCATGCCCACCAGCGATCTCATGAGAATCTCCCCGTGGTGTTTCTCAGGTTACGCTAATATCCGCACAAATTTCATCCTCACCCAACGTACGGACGGGTAACCAGCTATAAACCTGGTTCAAATACAGACCCATCTGTTTCGAACCTTCAATCTGTTTTAAGATGGCGGGAATTATAATATAATTAATAAATCTCAAGTAAATTAATAACTAAACGCACATATCAACGTTGAATAGTGCAACTGAAATAATTCATTGAATGCAAATATATGTATGTACACAAGGGAATCGATTAAGCTGTTAATCACTCAGAAGACTGCTCAAGAGAACTGTAGGGACGAGGTGACCATCTATCAACCTTTGCTATTTAAGTAGTAATGAGTCTGAATGGCCGATTTTTGGGTTTCCTTTGCATGAAAGTGGACCAATAGTCACACATCTCTCCGTGCACCTGGAAAACGGTCAGCGTGTCTACTACAACGAACACAACATACAAGATAGGTTACGAACTCCTCGAATGTCCACGCATACAGTTTTTCTTCAGGGTTTGCAGTTTTCTTATAAAATAAGTTTAACGTTTTTCACACCCTTCCTTCCGCTACCTTCCGCTCGTATCAAAATATAAATCCCTTGCCGAACTACTTTTCGAGCAAATTGCCTAAACATTTAAGCTGTTTTACTGGGGATTGATGACGGCTGTGCACTCCTCAGGGAGAATATTGAAAAAATTAGGAATTTCTAACACTTAGATTTCATTTTTTAAAAACCAACGGTATGTAGTTTTTATGTTTTCTCAGCTTTTTATAAAAAATAATCTAATACTTACTCACCGCAGTACCTTTTACATAATCACAAGAAAACCATCTATCGTGATGGCGTTTTCACCGTAAGTACGGCGTGAAAAAATGAGTCAAGTTGGAGACTTATGTAGATATACTTATTTAATTACCTACTGAGAATTTTTGTCGTATGTAACAATATTTTTGCTCATTGATATTACAATATATATTTCATGATTCTTACAGATGCGGAAATAAAAAAATAAAATTTGAATAATATGGTCTCCATTATGACTAGGGAAGGCCGTTTTACACAGTACATTTGTTTGTACAAACTCTTCCGTGAACTCTTGCATGAGGCAAAATGTATCGTGTAAAGCGGCAAAATGTATGAACGCTTGCACGAATGCCTCAATGCCTGAACGGAAAATAGAACCTCTTCTAATTTCGTTGAGACAAACGTACAGTCTCACGTGCATTCGTTTGTACAAAATCTTTCATCGTGTAAAACGGCCTTAAGAGACCTTTAGTATAGCGGTTTCGGAGCATTTACAATTCACTTTGCGAATTCCCTTGGATATCTTTAACGCCGTAAACGCCCTTTTTACGCTCTAAATGGCGATGGTTTGAACTTTTGAGCTGTCCCATCGCGTGGGACTTGGGCGATGTCTGAGGATGTTTTTTTTTATTTAATCTTCGCCAATAGATCCAGATTTTCGTTCGCACGCACGGTGCTGACCTCTCCCGGACATTCCGAGGTCGCTTCTGTTCTCTCCGATTCCCAAGATGATCGATGACCACGAAATTGCTTCGGATTATATTAGGGTCGGCATTCCTCTCTTGGCCTCTGCTGACAGAGCGAGGTTGGAGTGTGTGTGTCCGTCTGTCGGTCTCCACTGGCAAATGAGTGCCTTCTTGGCTTTCTTTCAAGCTAATTCCTCCCATCTCCACGATGCTTGCCTTTTCTTCCCCTTTGTTTTCAGAATGGCTTTGCACGAAGCGAGGTTATTTGACATTTCGTTTCATTGAGCACATTTTGGAGGCATTGACCGTATAATCTCCGAGACGCAGTTGGCCAATCAGTAACGTCGTAGGCCAGCTGTTGTCGGGGCAAACATTAAGCGGGGTGTCCAAGACTAACGGGTTAACATAGTACTCTACGCTAAGGTGTCTGGCGACGTAGAGCTTCGCCTCGTGACAAGCATTAGCGATTTATGCATCAATGCATCAATAGTCGTAGTTACACTAACTTTAATAGGGTATAGTGTAATGCATGTTGGTGAATACTCACCCCCTGCCACACACCCTTGTGGTGGCTTGCAGGGTATTTTGTAGATGTAGAAAAGTTTTGAGTTTTCGTAGTGATTATTTTGGTAAAATGCTTAATGTTTTTAGGCTACATTTCACTCCGAAGAATGTCTTGATAACTGAATAGGGCGTGATTCAAACCCCTGAAGGTTTTAAGGAAATATACTTTCGCCGTCGTTACGTTTATCAGGTTTTCTATTTTAGACACAGTGATTTGAGATTAATGATGGAGGTAGTTCAGTGCAATCTTAAGTACGTGTAGTAATTTATTTTTAGTAAAAATTTGGTTGTATTTAAGTAGATTACTGGACGGAATTGATGCTTGGACATTAGCAAATGTTAACGGCTTAATCTGCTCTCATCTCTTAGCGACCGGAGGAACGTGCGAGGTCCCGATTTGTGCTGGGACGAGTGCTGCATTCCTGGTGTGGAATCACCCCCTGCCACACACCCTAGTGGTGGCTTGTGTGGTGTGGGTGCACTTGCACTTGCTGCAGTCCCCCACCTATCTCTCTCCGAAGTCCAGAGGCGGCAAAGGAGTGGGGGTTCCGGCAAAATGACCGTTGGGTGTGGACCTTCTAGAGCCTTCTACGCCCCGGAAGCTGTGGGATGAGGATGCTTCTCGAAGCATCTTTTCCCCCCGGAAGGTTGGGAGGAGACTCTCTAGAATGTTCCTTTCCCCCGGAAACTTCCCCCACTCGGGCCCCTAGAAACAGTATATAAGGCGCGCGTTTCTGGACCAAAGGGAGAGATGGAGGGAGCGACGGAGGTGGAGACGGAGGCGAACGAGATACTGACGATGACGAGGAATTCCCACCTACCTTTTGGACAGACGGGCCGTCAATTCGACCTGAATCCGAATCTTACCTATCCCATGTAGCAGACTACCTCTTGGATAGCCGGGCCGTCAATCCGACCTGAAACCGAGATTCCCCTATCCCGCCAATTATACCATACCCCCTCGCAAACTCTGACCTCAGTTCGGCTCCACCTTCACTCTCCAAACGGCCTCTCCATGGGACTGGGACCACCATGCCATTGTTTGTATGGAGTTTAGCAATAAAACCACTCGGAAATGAAACCACTGAGCATTTAATTTAACGAACGCTCCCACCCAGTGATGTTGGCGTCAGGACGGCGCGACATCATTCTGGTGTCAGTCGTGGGGTTGGGGTGGGCGAATAGGTTTGACATCATTATGGCGTCAGGTGCGAGTTTAGTTTGGACATCATTCTGGTGTCAGTTATCAGTTTGAACCCGTAGAGCCAGTGGTCATAATGTCAATCGTTTTTCTTTTTATCATTTGACAGCTATTACATTGAAAGATCCGTATAGAACAGTGGTTTGAATTTTTCTTTAAGTCTATTTTTTTAATTGGGAAGTATAAATTTAAAATGGCTTGGTGTAATAGTTCAAATTCCCAGTCCCTTGCCCGGTCAGGAATTAACTTTTTAGATTTCGATTCGGTCGTTAATATGATAGATCCTCCCCCCTCAGAGTCACCGGTTCGAGTGACACCAACCGCGTCTCCAAGCGCGTTGGGAAGTCACGTGTATTTCATCCCCTCCTTCAGTGGCGAAGACGACGTGACCGTGGAGCGCTTTTTAGACTGCCTTAAAATCACGGGAGAGCTGAGTTCGTGGAGTGATTCCCAAGCACTCAGCATAGCTCGATTGCGTTTACACGGCGCCGCCGCGGAATATGTGTTCGCCAATCCACACATTTTTGAAAATTTTGAGGTATTTTCGAATTGTTTGCGACGCAGGTTCACGTCACGGATTTCACCTCTATCGTTGGAGAGGATGTTTATGACTTGCGTACAGCAATCGCTAGAGTCCGTAACATCTTATTCGACGCGGCTTCGTAAAATAGCACGCCAGATGCGAGATAACATGAAAAACCAGGAGTCGGAATCTGTGAAGGCTATGATGGAAAGTAGAGTTCTCAGCCAATTCCTAATTGGTTTGAGGGAAGAAATTGGGAGGTTCGTGCTAGTAAGGAACCCAAAAAGTCTTCTTGAAGCGGAGGAGTATGCCATGAATGAAGAATCCCACGTTAGGACTTATGCCAGCAAGTCATTCGCAGCAACTCCTGTTCAGGGTCTTGTGTCTCCCTATCCGGGTATTAATTCTTTAAATCAGGCCCCTGAAAGCCTTATGCAGTCAGCGTATTCTGGTAACTTCGTGCCAAACCCATCAAGTTTTTCGCGTCCTATTGGAAACGCCGGGAATACGATTGTCAATCCGATCGGAAACGGCCGAGGGCGTTCTACAGATGCAGCCAACGTCCGGGGAAATCCTTCTAGGAAATGTTTTTCATGCGGGGGCATTGGTCATCTGTCACGGGATTGCCATTCGAACAATAAGTCGCGGAACTGCTTCAATTGCGGTCAAGCGGGACACTTTTCGCGCGACTGTCAATTGTTGTGCTGTGGGCTGTGTAAGGAAGTTGGGCATAGACCAATTAATTGCCCCACTAAAAATATTAGACAAGGTTCGGGAAATGGACCGGCCCCGACCAGCGGGTCGGGGATGAGTTAATTTTAGCGGTTTCTCCAGCAAACGGAATGACGATTCTTGTGAAAATTTTAGGAAAAAATTACAGGTTTTTGGTGGACACGGGCGCAGCAGTCACAATTGTACATGAAAAGGTCTTTCCGTTTAATATGTTAAAATGTTCACCATATGATAAATTAGTGAGGAGTGCGTCAGGGCACGCGCTACCGATAATTGGGCAGTGCGAAATTCCATTTTGTATTGATGATCGTCCTTATCCTTATGACTCGTTAGTGATTAATTTAGGTGAGACTACATACGATGGAATTATTGGGTTAGACTTCATGAAGCATTACGGTAGTAGTATTTCTGTTGACGGAAGTACCATGACGGTAGGGTCGGGATGTACGGTGGCATTGGAATCAAAGGTTGCAGTAATTGAAGAAGTAGATTTAATTTCTTTTGACGATTCGAAAATAACGAGCAGTAGAGGCGCCGAGAGGCCAGTGCAAGAGGAGAGGGCACTCCATAACTTGAATGGCTCTACTGACGATATTTTTGGAATCAAGAGTGTTATTCCAACGGAGTCCAATGAGGGAATATGTTACGATTTAATCACTTTTGAAGACGGAATAGATTTAGCTTCATTTGACGATCCCGAAATATCGCGCAGTAGAGGCGCCGAGAGGCCAGTGCAAGAGGAGAGGGCACTTCATAACTTGAATGACTCTGCTGACGGTATTTTGGGAATCGAGGGTGTTATTTCTACGGAGTCCAGTGTTGAGATGTGTTATGATTTAATCTCTTTCAAAGACGAAGAACTAGAAGATAACCGAGGCGCCGAGAGGCCGGCGCATTTAAACAATGCGCTTCATAACTTGAATGGCTCGGATTTCGATAGTTTGGAGGTCGATCTGTTTCCTTCTTACGTGGGCGATAAGGCAGTCAAGGATTTGGGACTGATCGCCGATTTAGTGTGTACAAAGGGAAAGGAGGAGGGAACAGATCCATGGGGTTGGAAAGAAGAGATTAAAACTATAGAGGATAAATTGGGGACTCGTAGAAAATGTACGGAAGAAATTTCTATTAAGTTTAGAGAGGGAAGGATGGAAGAGGACTGCGTTGAAGAGGGAAATACTCCAATTACTGTAAAGGTAGGGAAAAAGGTAAAGGTTCCACCGCTATCGTACATTTTAGTCAGTGCACGTACAGATATTCCGTCGGGGAAAGAAATGTTTGTCGAAAATGGTACAGAAAGTATGTTGATTCCGTCTATGCTAGCGAAAGTAAATGATAATGGGACGATTCCAATCTTGTTATGTAATCATACCAGAAATGTAAAAGTGGTGAAAGGGGATCAAGAATTCACAGTCGAAAGAGTAAATAAGGACAGCGTAGGAGTGAGAATAAATGAGATTCATGAGGCCGACACGGTATTGTGGCCGGAAAATTCAGAGAAAACCGACCTTCTTTCACTTTTTAATTTTGATAATGTGCCAACAGAAGCACTATTTCCGTTAAAAACTTTAATCACCGAATTTTCCGATGTTTTTATGCATGGTAATGTCTCCCTGGGCTGCACCAATATGGTGAAACACTCGATAGACGTGGGAAACGCGCAACCCCGGTATTTCTCGACCATGGATTTGTGTAGTGGGTATTGGCAAGTCGAGATGGAAGACTCTAGCAAGGAATATACGGCCTTCAGCACGCCCGAGGGACATTATGAATGCAATAGAATGAGTTTTGGCTTAGCAAACGCTCCTTCAACCTTCATGAGATTAATGTCTAAAGTTTTAGATGGTTTATTGTATCGCGGTTGCGTTTGTTATTTAGACGATATTCTGCGTTACGATTTATCGTACGAGGGGCATATAGCTGGTTTGAGACAAATATTTGGCCGACTAAGAACGGCGAAACTAAGATTGAATCCGCGGAAATGTCATTTCTTCCAAAAACAAGTAAAATTCTTAGGACATTGTGTCACGGCAGAGGGAATACAACCTGATGATGAGAAAATATCCGCCATAAAGAATTATCCTACTCCCCAGAATGTGAAGGGATTACAGTCATTTTTAGGATTAGTTGGATATTATCGACGGTTCATCACAGACTTTGCAAAGAGATCCTGTTGCTTAACCAAACTCTTCAAAAAGGGTGCGGAGTACGTGTGGGGAGAGGAGCAACAGAGCGCTTTCGAGGATTTGAGACTCTCTCTCATAACGCACCCCGTGCTAAGATTCCCTGATTTCTCAAAGCCCTTTTCTCTCGTTACGGATGCTTCATTGTTAGCCGTAGGCGGGATTCTTTCCCAAGAGTTTGAGGATGGAGAGCATCCCGTGGCGTGTGCGAGTCGACAGCTGAAGAAGGCTGAGAAGTCTTATTCGGCTACCGAACTCGAGTGTTTGGCAGTAGTGGAGATGATAAAGAAATTTCGAGTGTACCTTTTAGGTCGTCATTTTCACCTCTTCAGCGATCATAAACCGCTGAAGTGGCTCCTGACTCTTAAAGAACCGAAGCCTAGACTCGCGAGGTGGATTATGGAGTTAAACGAGTACAATTTCACTATAGGGCATCGGCTTGGGAAGGATGTGGTCCACGTGGACGCGCTCTCCCGAATACCTCATGAAATAAATTCAATAAGGCTAGATCATGTTAGTTATGAGCCGACTTGGGACAAAGCAAGGATAGCTAAGGAGCAATTGAAATGTTTAGAAATACAATCCCTACACGATCTTGCCCGACGACACGATCCACGATACTTCTATGACGAAGAGGGAGTTTTATACAAAGTGCAAGGTTCAGATTCCGATACAAAGTTTAAGATTTGTGCTCCAAAAGGTATGAGAAACTTTATTTTAAGTCGTTGTCACGATAATCCCCTGGCGGGGCATCTGGGAATAGAAAAAACATTAGAAATTGTACAGCGTCACTTTGATTGGAACGGTTGTTATAAGGACACCGTCCATTATGTTCAAACGTGCCTCGCCTGCCTGAAACGGAAGACAAGAGCGAATAAAATTCCATTACAGCCCGTGTCCGAAGCTACTTATCCGTTGGAAAAATTAGCGTTAGACATAGTAGGCCCATTACCTTTGTCTTCTCGCGGAAATAAGTATATTTTAACGTGTCAAGATTACTTTACAAGGTACCCAGAAGCATTTGCAATACCAGATCAAACAGCGAAAACAGTTGCAGAGGTTTTCGTTGAACAAATAATTTGTCGCCACGGGGTCCCAAAATATTTACTGACGGATAGAGGCGCCAATTTCACCTCAGAATTAATGCGGAACGTATGCAAAAAATTAAAAATCACGTCAATATTTACTTCCCCTTACAACCCTGCCTCTAACGGTCGATTAGAACGAGCTCATCAGTCTTTTGCTTCGGTGATTTCGCATTACGTGTCCCAAGATCATTCAGACTGGGATGAACAATTAGGGTTTGCTCTTTTTTGTTACCGTAATAGCAAACACCGGATTACCGGATATACTCCAGCATTTTTAATGCACGGGCGGGAGTTGGATATGCCGTGGGATACTATCTTGGGCCCCGTTCCTCCGACCTACGCAGAGAATCCTCCTTATGATAGGGAATTACAGCGCCGATTGCGGCTTGCGCATGACTATGCTCGTGAATGGAGCAGACAAAATAGTGAGTTGGAGCATGGGAAGTACAATAAGGGCTTGGTGCTGCCGAGCCTCTCGGAAGGACAAATGGTTCTTTTACGGAACAATGTCGTCTCCCATGGGCAGGCCCGGAAGTTTGTTTCACGCTGGTTAGGGCCATATAAGATTGTCAGAGTGAGGAGTCCCGTGACCGCCGACATAGAGAACTTGCAGAATGGAAGGCGCATCCTCGCTCATTCACGCAACCTCATACCCCTACCCCCTGACCCGCAAGTGGAGACCCTGCCTCCAGTGATGGACACCCATGGCCCCCCATCGGACACCGCCAGGCACTCGGCGAGCGACGGTGAAAGCACTCCGAGTCCTTCTCCCCTCCCAACGAGCCATCACTCTCCTCTAGCCCCCGCCTTACCCTTGTCCCCTCCCCATCCTCCTCCACCATATAACTTACGGCCCTTGCCCGGGAGATTATTTAACGCCTCCCGAAGAAGCCCTTTTCCTTCATCCGAACCCCAACCCGAAACCCAGTGACTCGCAGTCGATCATCCTCACTGCCGTTGACCCTTTCACACCACGGTCTCAAGACACCCGTGGAGTTCATTGTTTCACCCCCCCAGCGATCTCCACTCCTTGAACGTCCCCAATATCCTGCTCTTTCCCGAAAAGTAAATCCTTACCATGTCTTTTCCTCTCCCACCCCCACCATATGTCCCCAGTGACTCCCATCCTAGCACTAATTGCGGCAGTAAGTGGTTCGGCGTGCTGCAATGGGGAAGTCGCTGCGAGAAAAATTCATAGCCCTCTTCGGGAGTGACCTCCGGGAATTGGGAGCCGAGGATGGAAGCTCAACCTCGGCTGGGGAAGTGGATACGGGTCCTCCACGTACCCCCGAGCGTCCGCCTACACCTGGACGAGCACTGGAGCTTCTCCCGTTCGCGATGCCCGGCGTGATTGCCCTGGGGGCATCGCCGTGGAAGAGGACGAGAGACGATGATAATTGGGCGGCCGCCAGTGAAGAAGTCACCGAGGAGCTGCCTCCGACGCCCGGAAAGGGCCTGGACGTCTTATGGTGGTGCGCACCCGCCCCCACCTCTTCCACAGAACGGACAATCCAGCCGCCTCCGGGGAAACGCAGACGCCCTAAGCGTGTGGGGCATAACCGGAGGAGGAGAGCAATCCGTGCGGTCCGAGCGCGGGCCGGAGAAGTGATTTGTGATAATAAAACAGCGAAGTGAGTGAAAAATAAAAATAAAAATAATAACAGTGAAATGTCAGTGATATGTGCTTCATGATCAGAGACATGTGAAATGCGTGCACAGAGACTCTAGAGACAATGAACTAAGTAAGTTAGAAAAAAGAGATGTGCACGTATGGAAACTCGCGTGTAAATATGTTTAGAGGAAATTTCATAGGACTTTGTGTATTTTTGTGTAATTAGATGTTTGTAGGGCTGCGTAGTTTTTAAAAAACTATGTGAATTAATTTCAATAGAGTTGTGTATTTTTTATGTGCAAATTAGGTTTTCGTATGGCTGTGTATTTATTTTCTTTTAATGTCGTGGTTCAATTTCAATAGAGTGATGTGTATTTTTTTCGTGTAATAGGTTTTCGTAGGGCTTTTTATTTGTTTCAAATGTTGAGAATTAATTTCGATAGGGTAATATGAATTTTTTGTTGTTTGTGAGTTACTTTGAATTTTTTTGTTTGTATGCAGGGTAATACGGCTTTGACGGCGGATATAATTTTTATTATTATTTTTCGGTCTTATTGACCGTGTCCATACGGGCACCCTGGTTGGCTCGCGTAACCCCTAACTTAGGCCTCGGCAGAAACATAGCTTTGTTCTGAGCTGAATAGGTTGTTTGAAGGTTCGTCTTCAACCCAAGGCAAGGTGGCGGACGTGGGTGTATGCATCCATTCAAGCATGGCAATGGACGAGGGGTGAATGATTTCTCCCTCAATGCACTACCAAAGGAACATGAGTGTTGCCCTTAGCCACCGCACAAAAAGCCTGCCAGCGTAGATCTGTGGCAGGGAAGTCAATGAGTTCCGTGAAAGGGTAGTGCGCATTCGTCCCACCTGGTGAGAAAATACGCCGAAAGCACCTATTCAGAATGGACATCATAAGTAATTTTCCAACATTGGGGTGGGCTAGTTAATGAGGGTGCTCGGATGGCTGTAATGCATAAAGTTAGACGAGAGGACATTTTGTTCTACGGGAACCATCATAGGCGTCTCATTGGGTCACCGTTTTTACCATTGTTATAGTTGAAAAATACCCAGTTTTGCTCGGCGATCCCATTGAGACGGCTATTTTGGCAAAACAATTAAGTCGACTCCGCCGTATTACCCATGTTGTCAAAGGTTATTTTTGGAATTTCATTAGGATATGTTTGGTAATATTTATTATGTGTGTGTCCCTTAAGGCAAAAGTTGAATTGTCTATTTTATCTGTGAATGTGCTTTTAAGCAAACCATTTTATTTTTGGATGAAATTTATGTTTTGATAATGTATTTGTGTAACAGTCCCGTCCCTTGAGGGCATCTTAAGGATACCCCCCGGATTTTATTTGCCGCGGGGGTGATGTGGTGTGGGTGCACTTGCACTTGCTGCAGTCCCCCACCTATCTCTCTCCGAAGTCCAGAGGCGGCAAAGGAGTGGGGGTTCCGGCAAAATGACCGTTGGGTGTGGACCTTCTAGAGCCTTCTACGCCCCGGAAGCTGTGGGATGAGGATGCTTCTCGAAGCATCTTTTCCCCCCGGAAGGTTGGGAGGAGACTCTCTAGAATGTTCCTTTCCCCCGGAAACTTCCCCCACTCGGGCCCCTAGAAACAGTATATAAGGCGCGCGTTTCTGGACCAAAGGGAGAGATGGAGGGAGCGACGGAGGTGGAGACGGAGGCGAACGAGATACTGACGATGACGAGGAATTCCCACCTACCTTTTGGACAGACGGGCCGTCAATTCGACCTGAATCCGAATCTTACCTATCCCATGTAGCAGACTACCTCTTGGATAGCCGGGCCGTCAATCCGACCTGAAACCGAGATTCCCCTATCCCGCCAATTATACCATACCCCCTCGCAAACTCTGACCTCAGTTCGGCTCCACCTTCACTCTCCAAACGGCCTCTCCATGGGACTGGGACCACCATGCCATTGTTTGTATGGAGTTTAGCAATAAAACCACTCGGAAATGAAACCACTGAGCATTTAATTTAACGAACGCTCCCACCCAGTGATGTTGGCGTCAGGACGGCGCGACACTTGCATGGTACTTCGTAGATGTAATGTTTCGACATGTATTTCTTTTCTCGTCTCTTCTATGTTGTCATGAAAAATCTCCTTTACGTTAAAGGGGGATTCACATTCAAGCATTTCACGCGTACTAAGCGAAGCGTTTCGCGCGCAGCCAATCAGGTGCTTCGCTTCGTTCGCCTGGCTACGTGCGAGCGAAGTTGAATTTTGTTCAACTTTCTACACGCGCGACGCGCCTGGACGCGTGAAACAAATGGCGGACACATGGAGTCATTTCGTATTTACTTATAAGATTCACTGGGATATATTAGCATGCATACATGAATCGTTCATTTCTGTTAATCATTGCTACAGTGCTGGATATATAATTGTTGTATTATTGGCACATTGAGAATTTTATGGGCTAACTTTCGTGCATTAACATCCCAGGCGACAACGGGACACCGTCGCAGTATTCATTATAAATAACGATTTCCCCGGTAATGCCCGCCAAAAATGTGAAGTTGGATCAGATACGAACCATTAATAATTGTTTTAGTGTAAATAAGAACCTCAATACGTGAACAATGAGCAAAATAACAACAAAAAACTCCTCAAGGTGGGGCCGGACATTCTCAGGCCATAACCCGAGGTTCATAGAAAGAGGTATGTATAGGCCATCTATTCGCAAGACAACGGTAGACCGGTCGGTAGGGCGCTTGACTGCGAGTGCGATGGTTGGTGGTTCAATCCCGAGCGGTTTAATTTTTTTTACCCTCAATATTTAACGTAAACATTTAATTTAGCCACTACTATAGCGATGTATTTTAAAAGTAGTGAATAATCTTATGAAGGAAATTTTTCTGCCTTAGTTTTCGAACTAATTCCTAGTTAATGTTGGATGAGTAACATTTGAAACATTCTTTTCCTCGTAATTCTCTGTGCGAATACGTGCATTCCTTCTCCTAATGAAACGTATTTTTTTTAGATAAAATGCAATTACGTTCTATTGAAAGTCGTTGAGGTTAATGTTTTTCATTGGTTGGAAAAGGACTATCTCATTAATGCATCTTAACTACGCGTTGTGGAGATCTTTACTAAAACTATTATAAGAAGATATTTTAACATGGTATTTCCGCTAAACGCTATAAGGATTCGGGTGGTTTTATATATTATAATTGGTTAAGGGTCGGGCGGGTTATAAATTAATGATAGTTATTATATAAAATAATGATAAAATATCTCGCACCTAGTTCTTAGGAAAATTATGGGAATGTATCCTTCTGGTCTGCAGTAAATATTATCAACTTTTCGGGCATTATTTATTATCAACTATCGCAACCGATCTTAAATTGGCCTACATTCTGGTTGGTATAATGTCGCATAGCAGTTACTGCCCATGTGCCTAGTGTTACGAAACCAATGATAATTTGAATAGGTACTTGCGATATCTACAGAACGATAGCTTATACGTCAGTAAATTAAATTAATGGTCTTCGCCATGAGCAGAAAACAGGCGAACAATTTTACAAAAACAGCGTCTAGTCCTTTTTTTTCTTCTCCTCGAAATTGTTCCTCCGCCAGAGTTGCATTTAATGATAGGTTTCGTGAACAATTTACATAAACATTTACTGAATGAATTTGAGCTAGATTCTTTTCAGTCGGCAGAAGTATTCTGACGGAAAAATGCCATGTAAACAATAAAAATCAATTTTCTCACAAATCGCTCTACCAATTATTTTCTTTCGGGGATAAAAATATTCGTGAGACATCGTAGAAATGAAATTTGAAAAGATTTCATCGGTGCAAGCACTTTTAATTTTAAGTCGATCGAAGCCCACCGTGCATTTACATGTCCTCATAATGAAAGAAAGACTTATCTAGTCGCTCTCCTCGTACCACCTCGCTGCTCGCAGGCTCCCGGCGCGTCCACGCACGCAGAGGCTCGACTTATTTTTACCACTTCATTCATCCCCCAATAGGTGTCACCATGTGCAGTTGACGCGTACGACGACGTTGCCTCCGCTTGAATGTGGACCTTTCGTGCGTTTCGCACGTAAACTGTACGCGCGAGACGCGTAGAACGCTTGAATGTGAATCCCCCTTAAGTCCTCACTTTGACGTCCTTCATAATTTGCTAGATGAATTCAATCCTTGATCTGCCTCTGTGTATTCCTTCCCATCCATTTTTCTATCCATTATTATTTTAAAGCGGCCAATATGCGTCAGAATGAATCTAATCCAACGTCTCTTTCTTCAGCTTTCCAGAGTTCTCATAAATTCATTTCCCCAGCTCTTCGTAGAACGTTTTCATTCATTTATGATTCACTCCACTCCATTAGATTTTCATCACTTATCGATAGCATTGCATTTCCATCGCCTTCCGTATTCTTCTGCTGTTATCCTCCCAAGCTTCTCTACCATACGAAAACGTGCTCCGAACATGTGTTTTTATGAAGTCCTTCCTTTCGTCCAAGCTTGTGTCGCCACCTCTTAATTGATTCCTCTTCTGGTAGATGGAACTCTTTGCTTGTGATATTTTGCTCAAAATACCTTTCTTGCTTCTCTATCACTGGTGCTCCAACGTCTTAGATGTCAGAATTCATTCCTATGTTGAAGTTTATGCTGTTCACGTTTGACGGGTACACACTTATTCAGAGATTGAATGTTTTCCTGTGAATGTTTATGCGGGAACAGTCATTTGACCGTTGAGATTCGAGAATGAGCAGTTTACTGAGGAATCCTTATCGCCTTATCAGTGGAAAGCTGGACCCGATGAACTCTCGGCATCATACATGTTGGTGGACTGACTTGCAAGACTTTCCCATCGCTTCTTCTCCCGTCCCTCCTCCTCTAGGGGAATAACCCCCAACCCCATCCGAAGGCCCTTATCCCATGGATCCCTCCTTCAACCACGCCCCCCCCCCCCCGCCCCGAACCATCGAAGGCTGAAGTCGAAACGACCCCTCCCCCCTCCAAATAACTCCCCCTACACACTATCCCCACGAGCAGAAGACAGCAGTAAAGAAAAGCCAAGGTTGGGTCGGTCTGGGGGAGAAGAAGGGGCATTGCTTAGGGTGACGTGTGGGGGTGGCAGAAGAGAAAAATGGGCCCCGGGCCCCTAGCCTTCCTGGCACCTTGTCGTCCCTCCCAGAGGAATGCCCTCCCCCGCTCTTTCCTTGCCAGAGTCCGACCCGACAGTCGGGCCCAGGGTGAAAGCCCCCCTTCGCTTGCCCGTGTTACCCCAGACGAAATCCCTTTCTTACCGTTGTGTACGTCCGTCTGGTCTGGTAGGGCGCGTATTATCTCGGCGGACCATAAGCCAAGCCCCTCCTTCTGGTTTCCGGATTTCTTGTGTACTTCTTCTGGTTGCCCAAGCGATTCGCCTCAGCGGTTGTCCTCCAGCATGGCTTGCCACGGGAAAATAATTTCGTGAGGTTATCCCGTGAAGAATTCTTGTGGTGCTACCAGTGCTACCTCTGGAGTGAACTGCGAGTGTGCCGTTTAAACATACTGGGAAATTCATGTTGTGTAATAAACGTTTTTATTTGTTGGCGAATGGTTGAACTGATTGTTGCCCTCCCCCCTTGCGCTTGGGCTTCCGCATGTCACGTGTGACCAAGCATTGTTGAGCGTGGCCTTAGTTCGCCATTTTGTTGACCCTCATCCAATAAACACGTAAGGTGTGAGTCGTGAACGTGAATTGTGCCGGAAAGATTTTTGTTGTTTATCGGTGGATGCAACGTTAAATAGCGGACTTTTTCCTAGTGTTTATTTCGTGCGATCATCGCTTAAGTTCCGTGAAATCTCGAATTCCCAGGGAATGCCTTTGTTCTCTCGGCTTCTACTTTATCGCCGATATACCGGCGCGATCAATTTCTCTTCAAGGCTCTAGATCAACGCCGAATTCGTGAATTTCCTCAGCCCGATCGAGAATCGGGATTGTGAAACTGGTTTGGTTTCTTGGATAAAAATTCCGAATACCTATCCTCGCAAAGATCGACTCAGTAACCTTTTCAATAGCTATGTAAATTGATCTCCATTTTCTTTAGTGTCCAAGCATATCTTAACATATTTTGCCCTATGGGCTTTCAATGTGAAACAAAACTAATAATATTATGGTTTCCGTACAAATTCGTAATATTTGGTGTTGTAGACTGTATCTGTGTGTCAGGACTTTAAGTTCTAGCATTTCTTACGCGAAGATTTCGATACTGCGTCTATTCCTTCGATAAAATCTCAGTTGAAGTAACCTTAAAAAATCACAAAAGTGGACGTATTGCTATGATGCTCAAACCGCTTTGTGGTCAATGCAGTTCTCTTTGCCGTAGTAATTCCAGCATCACGTATAGTAGAAGTGTCCTAGTTCTATTAGATTTTCAAGAGTATAGTCGCGGGCGAATGTCATCATAATAACATTGTGCTGGTCGTCCGTTGGCTAAAATTAGCGAAGAGTTGTAAGGGTACCGCGTTATTTTTACCCCTTGCGTTATTAGGCTCTGAAGGTGCGGTGACATAAGCCAGCCATTTAGTTGGCGTGGAAGTGCTTCCATATGATTGTTTTGCTCTCAACGAGGCAAGTGCACGTTTTAACGACGCCATTGTCCCTGGGCTTTATTTTGCTTGTGGCGTCAGGTGTCCTCTTTCGTGAAGTCTCATTGTAGTCGCATGTTCTCTGAGTAATAATTGGTCACGGAACATACGCTTCCGTCTTTGTCGTGTTTCTTTGGGATGGAATATTAAGATCGATGATGGAATATGAGATAAGTCGCTGTGAAGAATGGTCTGAAACCAGTAAGGATCAAGCGAATATTTTCAGGCTTGACTTTGTGGAACTCTTTCATAATTACAGAAAGAAGAAACTTTCAAATGGCAATTATCCACACTGTTTATTGATACTACCGACCCAGGTTTAACCAGTGGAGTAAGGATCGTTTGAACGAAGGCATGAAAGAAAAAATAATAGTTTGACAAACCATCCTTAAGAGTTTTTTTATCATTTTCACTGCGTATTTTCCGCAATCCTCTTGTGTGCAATACCCCATTGACAAAACAGTAACACTTAATTTTTTAGATACGTCGTGACAGTGGCAAAGTGGAAATCTATTTCTATTGAACTGGCGAGGAATTTATACCTGGATATCATTGTGAGGCTTCGCCTCGTGACAAGCATTAGCGATTTATGCTAATGCGTAATTAGTCCTATTTACACTAACATTAATAGGGTGTAGTGTAATGCATATTGGTGACTACTCACCCCCTGCCACACATCCTTGAGGTGGCTTGCTGGGTATTTTGTAGATGTAGATAATTCACACTATTGCTATTATTCCCCTGTTGCACACCTTAGCTTAGGCTAGCCGCCCAAGATGCAGATTTTAAGTATTTTAGATGTTGTCTACCTGGTTCGATAGGTTTCGTTGTAGAAAGAAGCGCAGATACTGGTCTATGTTAATCTCGGAACTCAGGTGCCTACCTCTGCGTACCTTATGGTTGCCGCGTTATTCCGCCTGTGAACGCCTATGTAAATAACAGGAATAATTTGAAAAGGGTAATAGTTTATATCCTTGCCATATCAGAGTTTAAAATAAAATATTAGGAATATATTTCATTTAAAAATTCATGTCATTAAAATGTTTCCTGTAATATAGGTTTCTAATTTTCTGTTATTTAACCTGTAAAACCTGGGATAGATTACGGCTGTGCGCTCCAAGAGGAAGAATATTTAAAAAAATTAGGAATTTATAATTACTAGATTTCGTCAAAAAACTATCGGTGTGTAGTTTAGTGTGTTTTCTCAACTATTTATAAAAATTAATCTATTGCTTACCGCAGACATTTTTACGGAATCGCAACAAAAAACCTTATGTTGTGAAGGCGTTTTTACCGTTCGGCGTGAAAAAAATGAGTCAAGCTAGAGACATATGTGGATATGTTAATTTAATTACCTAGAATTGTTGTCACATGTTACGATGTCTTTACTCCATTAATATTACAATATATACTTCATACTTATTACTCTCGCTGAAATTTAAATATAAAATTCGAATATGGTCTCCCTTATGACTAGGGAACTATCTCGCATAAACTACCTTAAGACGCGTTCCCTGTTCATCCCCCATTCTGCCTTCACTTGCCTTCCATTCTATTTTCGTTGAGTATAAAGGGACTTGGTTCGTTTCGGCTGCCGCGTCTCCACTCTCAGTTGGCGACTACGGCGTTTGTGTTGGGGTCGCCTTGGAGACGGACCATTAGGTAGGGGAGCGAGGGAGGTGTCCTAGCTACCAATGGGAGGGGAAGAAAAAGCCACATCTTACATACTCACACATATGACATCCAACATCCCCCAGTAGCTTTCTCTTCCACACATAGCAGGAGCATTTACCTTTCAACCACGGCGGGACTCCTTTCCCGCTACAGTCCGTTCATTATTCTTATTTTTCTTGGCCGTCCCCGCCTTTGAGACTTTTTTTTTAATATCTCCTTCTCTTTCTTTCCTTTATTCCCATTCCTTCCACCCGAGGCACAGGAAGGGGGAGCTATTCTCGGTCGCATCCGTTCGAAATAGAAATAAATTAGAAAATAGAGTGCGATAGCGGCGGACACATGGGTCGCTACGGCAACGGATTCGTACATTCCACGCCCCCCCCCCTTAAGCAAATGGATTCCTTTTGAATGAGTCTTTGGTGTGTTAGACAGCGCGGTGATCTTTTGAGAATCATTGGAAGTTTTCCATCCAAGGTGTTGAAGTTAGCGCACATAGGAACGCATCAGCCCACTTGAGCGCACGCGAAAGACGATGAATGGAACCATGAATATACATATGGATCTAAATCTTCGTCACCACTGTACGGGCAAAGGTGTTGCCTAGCTTTCCGCAAAAGATAGGTCGCGCTGCAGTCGGCATGGTTCCGCTTCTGTGTGTCAAAAATGGCCGGTTTAATTGGGAGGACATTTCCGGTACCTTTATTTCCAGTATTTCCATTTGAATCACGGCCTTTCCTTCGGCATGGTTCGATTGGGTGAGTCAAAAATGGCCGGTGTCAATAGGGAGGCCAATTCCGGTACCTTTATTTCTAGTATCTGCATTTGAATCACGACCTTTCCTTATTAGATCCACCTTCTCTAGAATGGCGGCGCTACGATCTGCTTGGTCCTGATTTTTCAGTGCATGCGGAATGTTTGGCAACACCCACTGGGGGCAAGTTTAGGATCCATGTGTATATTCATGAATGGAACGATGAGCGCTGGCGAAATGTTTCTGTAACCTGCCGGTAGGTAGCATTCTGTGTGGGTGAACAACAATCACGGCCGAATGTTTTAGTTAAAGTTGTTGAATTCGTTCAAAAATAAGTATTTTAAAACGTTAGCTTTTCATCGCTGAGTAATTTAAAACAACACAATATGCATGTTTGTCGCCTTTACTGTAAATGAAAAAAATTGACAACTATCACTGACGCAATTATCGACGTCCTTTTTGTTCCTTAGCGCTCGTCAACTTTGCTTACCGATCTGTTTTGAAGTGCGCAGGGTTTGTAACACGAATGGAAGGCAAGTGCGCTGTTGTGTGATTTTAGTGTGTGTGTGTGAAGTGATTAGCGTACTAGAAAGAATGGAAGGCACCCATTGTCTCCTTTTTTCGATATTCTTCGTGATTCGCTTATCCGTAGAAATCGAAGCTCGCGGCTCACAAGTTAATAGCGCGACTGTTGTGATGAGTACATAGGCGATACGTGAAGACCGTCTCCCTGTATGTTAGCTACATAACCTTTTTTCTGGTTTTTCTAATCTTTCCGTAGTTTTTTTCTGCGAGACTCTTTATAAAATCGTGTTTTAAGGAAGTAAATCGTATTACCAGGTTTTCTAAAATGCTAATTTAGTGCGATTTTTTTAAAGTGTGGAATAAGCCATACTTCTCCTGTGCTCTAAAAAGTTAAAAAATGATGTGATAAAGTTTACTCTAGGTGCCTTTTACTTCTTCAGGGCTCATAATCAGTGAAGGTACTTATTTTGAAATCTTTAATATTAAAAGTCCACTAAGTCATGTGTCGCATATTAGTCTTTGCTTTTATGATAGCTATGACATATATTTTATATAAAAGTGGAATCCTTAGAATAATTAATATTTCATTTTCAATCCTCTTTCAGCAACGGCTAAATATGCTTCCACGTACAATTCCCTTTCGGAGTAAGCACAGTCAAGGAGCTTAGTTATTGCTGCTGGGTCTTGGTAACTGGCTGCCTATAATAATTTCCTCAATTTTTTGTCCTGTCTTTGCATACCTCTTTCGCTTCTCTTAAGCTCATGCATTCATTCGTACAATATGTCTTATTGCTAATATTTCTCTTTTTTGCAGTACCTTCCACCGCATTCACAATCCATGTATTTCTCGGTATACCTACACCCTTCATCTCGCGCCAGTCACTCTACTGTCATACATGTATCTGTTCTGTTTTTCGACTTTCATATGTTCTCTCGGCATGTCCAAACCAACGAAAGACGCTCCTTTCATACACGTCCATCACCTGAATAGGTACTCAAACGACATTTTTTCGTGACCCACTCTTTACCAGCCCTATCCCACCTACTTTTTCTGCTGACTGTCCTCAGATAATAATAATATTCTTTAATGCTCTAGGAGCAGCTCTTCCTTTGATCATAAAAATGAATACAATACAATATAAATTAAATTCCCAAGGAAATCAAGTACAACAAAATCCACAAAATAAACTATAAATACATCTAAAAAAATATTACTTGAAATGAATTGTTAGCAAGCAAATGAGTTCAGGGTGGGATTGACAAAATTAACAATTTTACAATGTACAACTAGGCAATTTGCAGTATAATGATTACAACTGATATTCATAAAATAATTATGCAACGGTTACAATATATTACAATATTTATACAATAATTACTAAAGCAATATATTATACAATATGCATACAACTGTAGCTACAAGAACATACAACTGTAGCTACAAATTATTGTCACTGCCTAAAAGGCTCCAAAGCCTCTTTCTGAACACTTACAGTGACCCACTGCCATTAACATGGTTTGGCAATCCATTCCAGAGTTTGGAAGCTCCCAAAGTGAACGACCTCTGAAATGTGGTTGTCCTAAACTGAGGGGTATACAAGAAACTAGTAGTCTAGTAACCACACGCATACGCAATGAATTTATCCCTCAACGTTTTGGCATTCGACGTGATATTTTTTTAAATTATTCGAACATTCATTTAATAATGTAAATATTGTTTAAACGGAAGACTCCCAAGTCGAGGAAACAATTTTTTTTAAGTATTGCATGCAAGAGGCTGAAAAAGATAATGTCTCAAAAGGTTAGATTTCTTATGGTATTTACCCTCACCTTTTTTCGTGGAATTACTTGGATACAATAAGCTTCTTTTAAGTCTCCCAGGCTGGAGTGAAAAAAAATGTCAGTCGAGTCAACAGCACTCTGAAGAGACAAGACGATTGCCTCTCGCTTACATTAGACCCCAGCCTCTTTGCTTCGGCCTCAAGGGCGGGCGGCTGGGTCGAAGAGCCTCGCTAGCCGTGAGGTTCGCCAGACACGAGGAGGGAATTTCTCTCCTCGGAATTCCCGAGTCGACGTTCGGACAGTCGAGTCTCGAGTCGACCGACTTGACTTTGCCTCTTGTTGGCCTTTCTTCTCCTTTCCCGGGCCGGGCGAAGAGGCAAGGCGTTTTCTCCCTCTACCCCTTTCTAATTTCCCCGTTTCGTCTCGGAAAAACGCGTTAAGACAACAGTAAGCTGGCAGAGAGTAAAAGATACCGAAGATGCAGCACTTGCAATCCTAATAATTGTTCGAAAGGCAATAACATTTTTTATGTAACCTTCCTCAGCAAAACTTACATAATCACACTTACTCCAACTTGGTTCCATCATTAGCTGCTAGCGTTCCAAAGTTTTGTAACTAGGCGCTTGCCAATTTTAAATATATTTTCAGAGTAGACTATCAACTCCAAGCCTTGAGTTCGCTTCCCAATAGCGTACTACATCAGATCCATAAGTTTCAAGTATTGCATTGGGAGTGATGATGTTACCTTTTGATTTACTCATCTTTTTCTTATCATCGGCTAAACACCAACCGCTGAGCATAAGGTTTTTCCAAGGTAAAGAATCTGCATGAAAATGTGCTTTCAAAATCGTATAAAAAGCCCAAATTATTATCTCATGGCTCTGGCTGCGCTGATCTTCAGCAAATATTGTGTTTTAGCGATGATTTGTTAAGGTTTAGAAAAGGTAGTTTGAGCGAGATAGTTCCCTAGTCATAATGGAGACCATATTCGAATTTTATTTTTTATTTCAGCGTCTGTAGGATGTATGAGGTAAATATTGTTATATAAATGGAGCAAGAATATAGCTAAATATGACAATAATTCTCAATATTAAAATAAATATAACCACATAAGTATCTAACTTGACTCATTTTTTCACGCCGTACGGCTAAAAAGCCTTCAAAACAGGTTTTTCTTCGAGATTCCGTAAAACTTACGTTTTTACGTTCTATCTGACGGGTGGATCTCTGAACTGGAGGTTGCCAGTACAGAACACCGTAGTAGAGTTGGATGTTTCTGAATATGAAATTCATTAAGTGAAATACTGCACGAAAACGAAAAATAAAAGGAACTATTTAACCAGTCAGTGTAATGTGTGCCGAACTTGATGCATATCTCCGGAGTCATCTCAGCTCATTTATTGATGACCCATGTGCCGTTTAATGCTATAAAATATTATAAACGATTTTTTTAAATACTCGTACAGTTTCAATGTTTTTTTCATAACCTCCCTTAGGAAATGAGGAGGAAAGTTTTTTTCTTGGTAGTAAAAATTTTGTTCCAGAAAAGGGCTACAATTATGAATTTTGCAAGGTTGTCATGGTCGTGACGCATTATTGCCACCAGCTGTGGTTTCCGCTCGCGCGTGTTGATTGTTGGGCGAAGTGTTGAACGTAGCTGACTCGCCTCATTTCGACCTTGGGGCTTATTTATATATATTTTTTTCATTTCTTCGCTTGGATCGTGAGAATGGCTCCCTCAGTGGCCTCGCTGGCTTTTCAAGGTGATGGAAGTGTACTCAGATCTAGGCAGGGAGAGAGATAGAAGGGATTTCATTTAACTGCGATGCCTGCGTGGCTATGTATTCATAAATATGGTAGAGGTACATACCCGGTTTTGCACGGGAAGCTTAGAAATAATTATTTAATTCCTTCGGTATCAAAAGTAATCTGGACCATCTTTTTAATCCTTTTTATTACAACAATTAAGTCTTCCTTCCTTTAGTAATTAGATACCAAAAATACATCTACATCTATATACTACTCCGCAAGCCGCCTCAATAGGCGTGTGGCGGTGGGTGTTAGGACACCAGCCGTTTGCATATAAAAAGGAAACGCAATTTGAAGATCGTATATACCAAAAAAACGAAAGAGCGATGATATTACAGATAGCGCAATCGGACATTCACGTATGTTAAGTTGCTAATATTTGTTAAGTTGCCTCGATTTAAACAATATTTACGCTGATCCATGCATAAAGTAACAAATACACAGTCAGACATCACTCCGTTAGTGGTATAGATTTCTGTTTACCGGGTTCTATGATGACGTTCGCCTGACGCTTGTATTCGCAACAATAATAGCATGGTGCGGCTATCCCGGCCGCTTTAGCCCAGAGTATTTGTGACTCAAAGACATTCTTGGATGTGATTTTAAACCCTCGGTGGAGCCGAATGCCAGAATCTAGTCTAATTTAAACGCCCATTTACAATTAAACGAGAGCGATGTAAAACCCCATACACTTTCTCCGACTTGAAATTCCAGAATGCGTCTATTGGTGTCGTGTTCATCGATGCCTTTTTGGGATTCCATGATGAAATGCATCGTAATTCATTTATTAAGCGCAGAATGCTTTGTAAGGGCGAGCATGTCGTAGGTTTTGATCTTGTAGATGACCTTAACAGTGACGTATGCGTGTCTCGTCGGTTGGTTTATACTCTCGGGCACGGCACCGCAGCGTTTCCTTTGAAAATTAACGACTGAATTTTTGTCCGAATACCGAGGGTTGAAATGTTTTGAAATTCATGACGTCACGCGTCGCTGGTGCGCTCTCCGATTACCGGATTTTCGGATGCTATCGTTTCCCTTTCGCGCGACGATGGGCGATGCCATGGCAACGAAAAAACACGGTGCGTGGAACTGGAATAGATGCGCATGAATAAGAAATTTTCAGGGGCATAGTAACTGACCTGTGATATTTTATTTTTAATTTTTTAGTTAAATATCGGATATAAACTTGTTAATCATCCCGAAATCTGTCATTTTTAAATAGCTAATTCTCCAATTTGATGTTTTTTGTTGTTAATTCATTCTTCAATTTGAAGGCTCCTCGGTCGACGCAGCAATATTCCATTAATGGTTTTCTGTAGTCAGTAAGTGTGTCATTGACGGCATACTTTTTCAGAAGCTTTCTCAGCGCTAGTCAAGTTATTTAACCATGAGCATTCGACATTTTCTTAGAAATATTTTTTGTCAAGCAATTGACTATCCTCAGAAAAATGAATCTTTCTTGCCTATTCTTTCAATTTCTTCCCATGACTGTGTCTATTCCTTTTTCATCCCCATTAAAAAGATTTGAATCAGTGTTTTTCAATTGTCATACGCATACTCACTGTGATACTTGAGGTATTTTCTTGATGCTAAGGAACGGTGAAGCTAGTTCCGAGTTCAAACATAGGTAGAGCCTTGATGGGTAGATCTTGCAACTCTTTCTTAATTGTAATAAAATATCATTTTATTCATAACATTAGTATGCTAAATATTAAGTTTTCTTATCAAATTTATAATCGGTAGTTTTCATCTTTCCTCATCCTTGGTTATGTCTGAGATTTGCACTGGTCCTTGAAATCTCTCGAAAAGTTGTACTGACTGAAAAGTATGGAAATTAATAGATAATAATGAGTGCCGTATTTTTTTACTTATCGGGCGCCTCTGTTTCAGAAGGCCCACTAATAGATTGCTTCCAGTTCAGATTGCTGCGTAGTCATCTCTGCCGTCGCCTATCCAGTTTGTGCTGGCTTCCTTAAGCCCTAGATTAGCGAAAGTGGCTCCGCGTACTCGGACTATGAGCACACTGACGAATATATACACTCTTACCTCCTTATTCCATCATTCCTTTGTTTGAGTTGATTCTCCCGGAAAGTTATTCATCCTTCGGCGAACTCTGGTTTCCCTTACATTGCGAAGTTCCAGCTTACAGCAGAACGACTTATAGTGTGATTGCGAATTAGGATTAGAGTAAATTCAACTGTATCGGGCGAGATATGGTGGAACAGCATATTATTTTTGTACTGTCCACAATCTTAAATTTTTTTATTTCGACGCGTTTCAAAGCCTCGGCGTCTTCATCAGCACAACTGAATAAAAAATAAAGATTGTGGACAGTAGAACAGCTTCTTTATTTATTATAGGATTAGAGTAGATGCCAAAATAGAATGTTTGGAGTGCAGGTTAAGCGATTTTCGTAAACGTCAGATACGTCAATCTTAACTCAGCTGTCCCTAGTGAAATAATGGAAGTGGATTGGGAGCTATTTTAGCATCATTTGTGAAAGTGTAAACTAAATAAGCTAACTGAGTTTAAACTTACCTAATTTCTTTTCATTGCGAAGTCAAGACCGTGTTGCGAGTTTCATCACTTCCCGGGGATAAGATCATACAAAGTTGTAACAGAGTTAGGTACTATCGAAACGACAGATTTATAATGTCTTGCATTTATAATTTATTTCATGAAAATATGTGGCAGGGGGTGAATTGTTACCCTCATATGCTATCCAAATGTTGTAGAAGTTATTAGTATTAATGTGTTATGGAAAAATATAAAGGCATAGTGATATAAGAGTTGCACAGGAAGCATGCAAGACCTTTATGCTATTATTACTTAGCATATTAACTCACAAGGATTAGATAGCAATTTAACTATAAGTTAGTAATTACCTGTACTACTCATCGAAAAACCAAATCGTTAAATCTCAATAGTAAGTACTTATTATGATCTGAAAGCGCTCGCGGAAAATATGACGTTTAAAACCTGTTCAACCGTTCTTCAATCTATTTCCCTGATGTTATGCCTATGGTCGATTCCAGTGTAGTATTTCGGGGTTGGCAATGTGGTTTTGATATCACTTATCAAGAATCTGCTTGGAACTTACAAGATGTGTTTCACGTACGCCAAATAATCGTGTTTTCGGAAGTGGGGAAGGGAGTTTCCGTATCATATGCTCTCAATCCGTCGGCCTGGAGCGTAAGAACAGTCTGCCGTGAAAGCTGGTCGATCTGACAAAAAAGTAAAATAAAAAACTAGTCTTTCCGTCCCTCGCCACCACTCCCCCTACCAACCCCCTCCAAATCCTTCCCCCCTTCCCCTCTCTCCCTCTCCCATCCAGCTCCCCCCCCTCCACCTACGTCACACCCTCAAGTCTGGGCTTGTTTCGCCAGATTCAGCGTTAATAAAGTATTCATTGCAAATTATCAGCGTTTTTATTATAACCTGTGTCTACTTGGAGCGAAGGCTTCCGCAGTGGCGTGACATGCTGGTTCCCATGGTTACAGGGGTAACTGCGTGCGTCAGCGTTTATGTGACGACAGTTCCTCCTCAGTTACAGGAGTAGTCTTCAGGTAGAAGTGAAGAGTTGCCCCTGAAACCATCGGTGTCTATCTTTTTAGATCAGACATTTGATACTACGTTTTGCATTTCCTTCTAAATCTTTGATCGTTTCTTTCCTGTTTCCATCTTGGCGTCACTTCCTTATTTTTTTTCTTACGATCAGAAATATCCATTCCCTTCTTACCTCGTTCGCGCTACCGCGCCATCTGCCTTGACCTATCAGCGTTCCATCGCCTCTTAATTAATTACTTCTTCTATAAACCTCCAGTGCTCTTCCACCTACCTAAGTACTTCCTTCTGCGGGTACCTTTTCCTCTCCACCACGTCGAGAAAGTTCTCCACTATTAATATATTTCTGTGAATGATATTTAACTCCTGGTACATGAAGCTGCTTCTTTCGCCTGATTATTTGTACCACAATCTTAATGATGCTTGTGAGAGTGTTATTAAGTGAACCAAAGACTTGACGAATGAACGAATTTGACGTTTTGCCTTTACCGTTGTATTCGCTTCAAATATTTGTACTCTTACCGAAAAGCAGTGGTGTAATCGACAAATTGAACAACAAAAAGGAAGGAATCAGGCGAGATGTTGTGGAATATGAACATAATCCTAGAATCCTAGTTCTTATTAAATTGAACAACTTTTTTGGAATTGGGATATCGATGCGACATATTGACATTTATATTGGCATCATTTGTCTATCCGTTCTGAACACCTTGTTCCTATAAATCCTTCAATAACCCACGTGGTAGGAGTACGCCTCGGTAGCTTAACTGGTTAAAGCACTAGGCGCGAAATTGAGGGATCGGAGTTCGAATCCCGGTCAATACGACTGATTTTTTTTCACTGTGGAATATCGCACTTAATGTGCAATTGCTGGTGACTCCGTGAAAGTTAATACCGTGCCTATTCCATGGTATCCTCAAAATTGGGATATCGTTTGCTGTTATGTCTGTCGGCTCAAATAGTGCAATGAAGTTACTCAAAGGCAGTTCATTTATTTAGCTGTCGTTATTTCCTTTGTGTGACTACAGGAGTATAAATCTCCTATAAATCTCAATAGTTACTTTTCCAGTTTTCTATGGATTATAAATTAGTCGAACGATATAAATCTAGTTTTTCATTATTCTTCCGGGATATCTGCCGCGTCGTTGTTTTTCTTGAGAACGTTTCTCCTCCCGTCCTGGAGGCGTCTTCAGGTCGAAGATCTTCAATCTGAAGACGCCTCGAGGACGTGAGGGAAACGCTGTCAAGAAAAACAACGACGAGGCAGATGTCCCGGAAGAAGAATATAAAATTCAGCTAATCGCCGCGGAAAACTCCGAGAGATTAAAATCGAATTAAGAAAGAGAGACACGAAGCAAGTAATGCAGAGAATCTTTATTTCCGAGTACAATGCACGTACATATGTTGATTACCATGATCTCTGTGTGGACGTAATAGCTGACTCCGTTAAAATTGAGCTAGTTGCGCAATTCTGAAGTAGGTACTGTAATTTATCTGGCTGGTGCACATATTTGAAAGAGGAAGTGAATTATTGCGGTTTCGGACTTGCGTGAGAGACGCAAATGTGTTGCGTGTCCAAGCAGTTTGCCAGTCAACGTCGAAGAACGGAGGTTACTAATCTCAAACCGTGAAAAAAATAAATTGTTTTTTGTAGGTTTTAAATTCACTTCTTAGGAGTCAATTCTGGTGCATTGCTCGCAAATTTTTCGACAGTGGTAAGTTCTTCTGCCTAGAACTGCCTGCCTGCCTTACATAAACATCTTTAGAATTGCAGTCTAATATAACGATTTGACTATAGAACCTAGCAAGAGAGGATTATTAATTCCTCGTTAATCTCAACCATCTTACTTTTTATTAAAGGGTCGTTAATATAAATAAAGATTGAAGAGATATGCGGCAATGATTGCTTTCTACAAATCATAAAGATATTGGTCTTCTGCCTAGTCATTTTCCTTTGCACAAGATTGTTTGTAGGCGAATAAAATTCATCCGAAAGGTTAATCTAGCGATCACTTTTTGTAAAAAATAAGCAAAGGATCGATGTTCTTCCGCGTTACTTACGCTGGAAACGACATCTTACTGTGACGTAGAATCCCTCTGTAGTAACTTGATCGAAAATAATTTGTTCATTTATAATAACATTACAGTACATTATGCATATGAAATAGTACTTTAGTAATACTTTTGGGTCATTCCACGTAAATCGACCAGGTGATTGCCCTTGGGGGTAACCGATTTTAACCAAATTTGGCAAATCGTCATCATTTGGTAGAAAATTGAAAACCCCGGGGCCGTTTTGTAAAACATGCAACAATTGACGAGAAATTGAAACGTCAAAAAGTTAGAATTCCTTCTACAAAAGTGTCTACAAGTAATAATGGTAATTTAAGTGATACTATGATGCAAGTGATTTGCTTAAACTCAAGCGCGCTAAATAAATGTTCTTCATGTTTAGTTGATTACTCCATGAGAAGCCGGTTCGTTATAAATATGTTCGGTTTGATACTAAACGCCATAAATGAGGTGAATTATTCTCGAGATTCACTCTGGGTTTGGTTTTTCCATAGCGACCGAGGTTTCCATGGAAGACTTTTCCGTCGTTTTCAGGGCTGATGACGGAAAACCTGACCCCGTGTGATGCCCTAGAATATTTCACCTTGGTTATACGCCGGGAAAGATTCAAATCTTTCGTTGGAACACCATAAATTAACGTCTCGTATAGCCGCTCGCTCTTTTCTCTCTCCAATTAAGGTGGTTTGAGCAAAGATCATATATAATGGAGAACTTATTCGAATTTTATATTTTAATTTCGGCGTCTGTAAGAAGTGTGAATTTAATATTGTATTATAAATGGTGTTAAAATACAGATACCTACGTGTGTCACAAATTCTCAGTATTCAAATAAAGATAACCACATAGAAAATCTATGGTATAGTGCATGCTTGTGAGGCTTCGCCTCGTGACAAGCATTAGCGATTTATACTAATGCATTTATTGTCGTAGTTACACTAACTTTATTAGGGTATAGTGTAATGCATGTTGTTCACTACTCACCCCCTGCCACACACCCTTTAGGTGGCTTGCAGGGTATTTTGTAGATGTATATGTAGCTCCGAAAAGACACCGAATCTCGAGTTGCAAATATAATGGGGTATCTTCTTTCATCCCCCCTGCAATGTAAAACACGTCCCATTCATTCCTCAATGATATTCCTTGAAAATCGCTATTTATTTCTCCGTTTCTTGGATTAGTAGTTATATCAGTTGTCACGGCACCCTCTCTCCCAGTCTCTCACCCTCGCTGTGATTGTCGTCTGGGGTGGAGGAGAGTTAAGAGCAATGTGCCCCCCTCCCTTTTCTTCTCTCTGTGCCTTGCAGTACGTAAATAATCTTTGGCCAATGAACCTTCTGATTCACTCCCTCTTGGCCTGCCAGCCAACGCGGTAGGGGCGGCAGTTGCTGCACAAGATGGCCGACGAAGCTTTTTCGAGTCACGAGCCGAGATGAGACTTGTGTGTGTCCTTGAGTGGAAGAAGAGATTTCGGAGGAGGGGAAGAGGAGTAGGTTTGGGGGAAGGAGTTAAAAGAAATAAGACGCAAAGAAGTCGTCCCGGAGGCGTATTATTCAAACGATGAGCTTGAAGGAGGAGGTGCAGAAGAAGACGACCTTGCTCTTTTAACTACTTGCGCACACAGCAGACACATAACGCAGAAAACTCACTTAAGCCTTCGCTCGGCCGATCTTAATTTATTCTCGGTCGCGTCTCTTCACGGGGAACGGTTATATTGTGTGCCAATCCTTGCGTTGCGGGGGTTCGGGGGATCTTTTTGACCGTGGTCAGTGTCGAGAGGGATTTTGAGTCAGCGGCGTAAAATGCTTCCGGATGTATCGTGTTACTCTCCGTTCATGTGCGTTGTTAGACGTTAATTGCTGAATTGTGATTGGGACACTGTATCTATGTATGTTCGTGTTTTGATGCTACTTATGTTGTGCTGAATTATAATAAGTATGTGATTGTCATTTAGCATGTCATTCCAGTAATAATGGAGAAATATATTTACATCTACAGAATACCCTGCAAGACACCTCAAGGGTGTGGCAGGGGGTGAGTAGTCACCAACATGCATTACACTGTACCCTATTAAAGTTAGTGTAACAAAGACTAATGATGCATTAGCATAAATCTCTAATGCTTGTCAGGAAGCGAAGCCTCACAAGTATGCACTACACTAGTTGTATGCCACCAATGTTAGAGGGACAATTAGTATTTATGTATTTTGCAACTACATAAACTTACAGAGATCCAAGAGTTATGCTGAAAACCAGTACGGCGTGCTCTAAGTATCTACTAAGTAGTCGATAAGTATACAAGTATTTGGGATTTAATGAACCAACTAACTACAGAACCTATTGACAAACCTAGTTAAATGTCTCACTGACAGCTGTTATGGGCTCTTATCGTTCACGAGAAAAATTACATTTTAAATCTGTCCGTTCTGCAGTCAAGTTCCCTAATCTTATTCTCATGATCTGATCTACCGTAGTATGTCTGATTTTGTAAAACTGTCATTTTCGTCGTCAGAGTCTATTATTGATTTGGAACCTATATATTAGTATTAAGTCTAAATTTTAATCGACGGTCTGAAAGCGATTCCCATCCCAGTTTCTTCAAATAACACAATAAGTTTAATTGCTGCAATTTAGTTTATAGTATTTTGTATTTTATATACTATATTTTTATGTAGTGCTTTAACGATTTTTCTTGATATATCATGTGTTACTATTGCGTAAATAACTACGGTTATATGTTGTCACGATTTATGTGAATAGTACTGCAACCCGTTGACATGGCGTAACCAAGGGTCCCGGAGGACTGTTATGCAAAAAGTCTTTATGGCCGGCATATGAGCTGAATATTCATATCATTACAGTTTGTCCTATATTTTTATTCTTGACTTTTGTTTTAGCCGCGTTGCATGTATTTTGATCTCACATTTGTTAATTTATTTTGTAAAGATCTCATGATATCGACAAACCTGTCCGTAAAAAAGAATATTTTGTAAAGTTCGCTCTGATAGTTAATGAGTTAACGTAGTTACGGTTTTATCATTTAAAATTGTAAATGGGGCTGGCGAGGCATGCTGTTAGTTTTCGTTTGCATAATAATAAAACGCATTGCGGAGAAGTTAGTGACGAGGCTATCATTCGAAGATGACTTATTGAAAATTTAGAATTTTATTTTATTTTAAATTTAAAAGATTTTGCCATTTTGCTATCCGTTAGTCGTTGTATGTTTTACTTTGGCGGCAACGTTATGCACTAGAAATATCCTATTACTTAATTGTAGGCCTGCCGTTATACTCGAAAATCTTGTTGGCTTTGTTTGTTTGTGTATCAAACGTTCTTGAAATTTTGCCGCTGATCAGAAGACCGCTTTCTCGTCTTTTAACGTACGAACGATTTATGGAACAGTTAATAATCCCCAATTGCGTAGTATTACATGAACACCAAAGGTGAGTAAATGATTAAATTTCACCGAAAATTAACGCCCGGAGTTATGCGCAAATCCTCACTTGTTTTTCGTTTTTTTTTGTTTAACTGGCTCCGTGTCTTTTCCTTTTATTATTGTAAACAACCGATAATCAATAGAAATGCATCGGGGGGTTGCCATTCTAGGTGTTGAAGTCAGGGCACATCGGAACACATCAAAGCACTTAAGCGCACACGAAAGACGTTGAATGGAATGATGTGCGCTGGCGAAATGTTTTTGTAACCTGCCGGTAGGTAGCATTCTATAAGTGAACAAGAGTCACGCCCGAATGTTTTTGTTAAAGTTGTTGAATTCGTTCAAAATACGTATTTAAAAACGTTAGTTTTTTGTCGCTGAGTAATTAAAAACCTCCCAATATGCATGTTTGACGCTTTTACTGAAAATCAACAAACTTTACAGCAATCACGGATGCAGTTATTGCCGTTCTTTTGTTTTTTAGCGCACATCAACTTTTCTCCCGATCTGTTTTGAAGTGCACTACCTAGTAGTGCGCAGGGTCTGTGACAAAAATGGGAGGGGAGTGCGCAGTTAGGTTACTAAGTGATTAGCGCACTATTAAGCTAATGGAAGGCACCCATAAATAAACTGGCGTCAACTGGAATGCAACCGTTTCAAATCCTTCAAAGCTTGCGCCTGTGCACCCCATCTATTTGGGCGCAGTAAGCGTTCATTTTTCTTCCAGTGCAGTCGCCACCCATGCCGATGGACGATTAAGACAATTTTATGCAGTATCACTTTTCTTAATTACCGTCGCCGCTGCGGGAGACCCTTCAAGGCCAGGGCTAGCGAGCACCAGCAGGGGCAGCTGCCGGTGCTTCGGTGCAAGTCGTCCTCCCCCTCCTTCACCTCCCTTTTGAAATTTCTCCGGAGACGGCGATCGCACGATTCCTCTCTCAGTAACCCCTTTATGCTCACCCACCAAACCCTTCCCCTCTTTTACCCCACCCCCTCGTTTACCTCACCCCTCCCCCCTCCAACCCCTCCTTCGGCTTGGAGACAGAAAGGAAAGCTCGGCGTTTGAATGATTTTCTTTTGAGCGCTCTCCTTGTATAACGAACGCTCTTCCTTGAATGTCGCGCTCGTGGGAATCGAGAATCGATTCAAAATCTCGATCGTAAAGTCGCTTAGAAGCTTGTGGCGAAGGATTGGGTCTTGGAATTAGGAACCTTATTCAGAAAGAACTCGACGCGGTCGAACCTTAAAAATTCGTAGATTTGAATCAAATTAATCGATTGTGGCGATTTGTAAATGACGCTTTAGTCGTCGAAACTGGCCGACAGCAATAAAATAATTAGTGGAATTTTGTACCGTGTTTTTGTGACAGTGATTTCGTGGATTTGACGTCACTTCCCCCGACAAATCTCAACAATTGAATGGCCCTATTCGAAATTTTAGAGGATGTGACGTCAACATTTCGTCACTTTCGAGGCGCGGAACTTCCGAGAACATGCAGAGCGATCTAAATTGTCGATGGGGAGCCATAATGAATGGATTTCCGAATTCATTGTTACGCATCCATTAAATGACCGCCAGTTTTAGTCGGCAATTGTTGCCCCTTATTCTTGATGCCATCTTGGAATTCGTAGATGGTATTGTACCTGGTATTTTCCTAGGGCGATAAAACGGAATAATTACTTGTTAATGATAATCATAATATCATTTTAAAATGGTAATGCGTAAGAAGTTGCTTGAGGGTTACTCTTACAATAATTAATGTCACTTTATGTTGGGATCGTTACTCGTTTTTATTCTTGTTACTTAACATCGCTGTAGTTGTTCACAACTATTTGTTCAACAATCAGCCCAAGTTGTCGATAAATATATACATTAATGTCTGTTTACGGAAGATAATGTATGGGTCCGTCGTAATTTATTTCGGGATAATAAAATGATAATTTTTTATGAGCTTCTCCACATTTCATTCATTCAAGTATTCTACCAGCTGATTGGTAGGTTCTTGGACAGTCTCTATTCTGCATACCAACCTCACTGTCTCGCTTTTCCTCCTAAGGATGGCTCGCTATTAGATCCCTCAGCAATTCTTCATATCTTCTACCTCCTCTTATTTCGTCCAGAATTCCTAGTAAGTGGACGAAATTTTAAGGTCTTCAGTTATGAAAAAAGAAAATTATTTTTTTATTATAACCATGAGGAAAATCTTCTGAGTAATACCAATAATAATTTCTTGTTTATGTGCCGTTATTGTCGTGCCATTTACTTCTCGATGTAATCTTGTGATCGGTGTAAGGTAGGAGGATGTAAAGTTACATGAATAATGGCTGAGGTCTCGCTGTAGCCACGTATGTACGTTGATTGATATTTGTGTCCATTATATCTTCGTTTCCACCCCATCCATTCAGTCATTTTTCCTTATCTGCTGTCGTCTAGTTAACTCCCACATGCTTACGTTCAGATAAAGAGCCATAATCTCTGGTTCTTCCTATATTCTTCTGATTGTGAGCTGGGTGACTTTTTCCCGTCTTCGGTCGCCCATTGTAAATAAACCTCCCACGCGCTCCTTATCTCAAGAGTCATCTTCTTCTCCGTGAAATCTCCTCCTCTCACAACCGACCGCTGCGCTGTAGTCGGCTTTCTTTATCTCCGCTTGGCGAGGAGGAGGTAGGTGAGGTAAGACAAAGAGTAACCCGGACACACGTATTTGCCATAGGAAAGTATAGGGTAGCGTCATGTACACATTTCGTCAGAGTGAAATTGGTAGAGTGATTTCGTTGAAACCTTGTGTGAATGGGCCTTAGGTAAAACCAGGAAAGCGTTCAATTGATAAGTGATACAACTCTCACTAGAATAAAGAGAAATGTGACTATTACTTGCTGCCAATGAGACTTTTATCTAGGTTTGTCGATTGGTAGTGTAGCTCTTAGTAGTATTAGTACTCCCTAATACTTGTATCCTTATCTGCCAACTAGTACTTACAGCACGCCGTGCATGTTTTCAGCATAACTCTTGAATCTGTCCGTTTATGTAGTTGTAAAGTACATAAATATTAACGGTCCCTCTTAACATTGGTAGTCTATCTGTAGTGTATTGCACGCTTGAGAGGTTTAGCCTCCTGACAAGCATTAGCGATTTATGCTAATGCATCAAGAGTCGTAGTTATACTAACTTTAGGGTATAGTGTAATGCATGTCGGAGACTACTCACCCCCTGCCACACACCCTAGAGGTGGCTTGCAGGGTATTTTGTAATTGTAGATGTAATAACCAGTTCGAATAAAATGTGTGCATAGGCTTTTGGATTGATATGAGGTACAATGTTGCCACATTTGTACCTTAAACAATGACGTGTTCGTCGAGCCCGTGGTTGTGGAGTGAGAAATTTGACAACGCTGGGTTTCATATCACTTTCTCTAGTTACGTAACGTCAGAAAGTTTCATAATGGACACCCCTCGTTCTTTGGGGTCAATTGAAGTGTCCTCTCTCATCCAAGTAAGTTCCATAGACTTAAATGTATGTACATAAGAGGCTCTCGTTTTTTTCCTTCTGACGTGGTGGAATCTTAGGACTTCATGTTTTATCAATGAGCTTGCATTGGAGATATAGGGAGTTTTCGTTAACGGCTAGTTTTTTCATATTCTACGAAAAAATTTATCTTATAGCTTCGTTCAGTTTTCCGTTGCATCTAAGTGAGTATGCAATTCCTTCCATTTTTTTAAGTTGACGAGGCCATCAGCCACATTTTTACAATTACTTCACACAATTCAATATAGCTTTTTTTATATTTTTGACGGCATAACTTTATCAGTTGATTCACCTTAAAGTAATTCTAATTCCTGATGTTGTTGAATAAAATAGCCCGAATGTTATATGGGTGCGTCGTTTTTCCATAAAGTCAACCCATAGCGATGTCGAATGAATGCATGTCCAAGACCGCTCTTGGACATGTGGCGCATGGTCTAACCTTGATCGCTTATTATGTACAGTGGACCTAGTACAGTACCTAGTGGAACCTCCGTTGGGGAAGTTTCTTCCGTCTTTTTGACTCCTCATCGCTTTTTGCAATCGAGGTCGTCGTCTTGGGGTACACTGCAAGAAGATGAAGAAGTGGGAGGGGGGAAAGAAGTGTTCTTGGGGGGGGGGGGGGGTAAAGCCTCTCTTGTTTCCTTAGCGACGCACAGCAACCCCTCCCCACCCCCTTCCTCAATACGCCAGCAGTCAGACGCAGTCTCGACTTTTCTTCGCCACGTCAAGACGGCTGGCTGCATAGGGGACCTTTCCCTTCTGCTTCGTCCCTTTGTTTTTCATTCCTTTCGCCAACCCCACATCTTCCGCAGAATTTATTCTCGTGTTTGGGCCTGTATGTGGGCGGTGTTTGCATTCTCCATGCCATGGATTGCGCGGTCTAGCCGTGCTTCGTATTCACTATCGATGAAGATGGGGCAAGACCTGTAGTTGTTGCGTCTGACGCGGTATGAAGATTGTGCTGTTTTTCTTCATTATCGAGCCCTGAGATCTCTTTAAAAAAACCCGAGGAGTAATCAACTCCAATATGTGCTGACATTTGTCATGAAATTGGCCTCTTTCTGACTCAACCGATGATGATCTTCCTATTGACGATCAGCGGCGTTGCCTAGTTACACCTCCGTACCATCTCAATTCTCGATGAATTTCTAAGTTGGTTTTTGTGAATTGGGTTATATGATCCACCATAGCAATTGATGTTGAGTCATGAGCCACTGTCGGCCGTGAGAATAAACCCAAATTTTATCGCTTTTGAGCCACCAACGTTATTCATTCATCAATGTTAAACTTTTGCCTCTTCTTCCATCCATATTATTAAAAGGTGGAGACGAAAATAATTTCAAGGATAAAGATGAACATTTTTCGTGGGCTTTCTGGAATACTTTGTCAGCTCAACCGTGTATAAAATATGCTGCCTCTTGGTTTCTCTGTGGGGTTAACTTATTCTTGTGGGGATCTGAAGTTGGGAGGGAAACTAGAGGCCCTGTGCTTTTCATGTGATTCTGCTGCGCCATTGGTCCTCCTCCTATTGTTGTGTCTCGCTTCTTTGATGACCGCCTTGGCTCCAGGGACGACGGGGGATGCTCCTTCACCTCCCACAACCCCGTTCCAACCCCCGAAGGACGCAAGGGGGTGGGTCTGTCAGTTACCCCCTCCCCAAACCCATCCTCTGAAGCCCATCCCTCTTTCGACCCACCCAAACAACCAACCTCTCGTCCTAGCGTTATTTATTTTTTTTCCTCCCCTTCTGGACAAGGGGGTGAAAGGAACGAAGGAAAAAAAAAGACTTTTAGAAGACGGGTTCTACGCGCGGTTGCCACGTATTCGTCTCCGAAGATGACTATTTTTTTCAACCTTGTTTTTGTTTTGGTGTGTGGGGAGTTTTCCACCTAAGTTTCACGTAGTTGATCGTCCGAGGATGAGGGTGCTTCCTATACATATTATTTACTAGCCCGTTGAATGATGACGAAGCATTTATGTTTTATAAAGACAGCTTGATAGTTAACACCAAATAGACATGCGCTCGCTTGGATAACCGTTTTAAGGATACCAATATTTTTCTCAACTAATATACCGAAGGGCTTTTTAATGTAGTAGCGAGAATGTAATCTTCTGGGCTGTTTATCGTCGCAATCTATGGTTTGAGCGATTGAGACCTCAAGTAGGGAGAAACCCTTTTGTTCATCTCGACTTCTGTTCACGTTGATTTTTTACTTCTTTATTGATATTTATTTATTTTTATTCATATTATACGAAATTTAGCTTGGTATTACCATTTTTAGTAGCTTTTGCATTCCTTAACCTGGCGTGTTTCACACCCAAAACTGCTTTTCCTTTTTATTCCGAAGCAGTTTCATAGGAGCGAATACACAAACAGATGAGCTCGCAGATTATCAAAGCAAGCATTCTTAGGTGGTTGAATTCTTCATTATCTTTTCTTAGACCGTTTTAACAGAAGAATGATCTCGCAGGACTGTGGCACATAAGTGTTTGCCTAGTATGTGAGAGAGTTTTGGGATCTGATGAACAATTGAAACCTGAGGTTTCATGTGCTGGTACGAAATTTTTATTCAGCATAATTTATGCCTTATTTATCCTAGCTACCTTTCTAAGAGAACTGTACAATTCATCATCATATAGCCTTCAAAATGTGACCAATTCGCTCAAAATGATGTTACACTGTTCCTGGGGAACGTATGTACATTCTGAAGAGGTCTTTCCTAGGTGGTTACAATGCAAGCAATTTAAGTTGAATAATGGCGCAAGTAAGTTTAAAATATACACCGGAGTATTCCATCTACATCTACAAAAAACTCTGTAGGCTACCTCAAGAGTGTGTGGCAGGGGGTGAGTAGTCACCAACATGCATTACACTATACCCTGAAGCTGGAAGGTGTAACTACGATTATAGATGCAATATCATAAATCGCGAATTCTTGTCAGGAGGCGAAGCCTCTCAAGCATTGACTACACTATAGTTATTTTACCAATGTTACTTGTCTACACACCTAGCTAAAAGTCTCATTGTCAGCTGTTATGGTCTCTTATGGTTCGCGGGAAAATCATATTTTAATTCTGTCCATTCTGCTGTCTAGTTCCCTATTTTTATGCTCATTATCTGATCTACCGTAGTATGTCGGATTTTGTACAATATTATTAGTATTGATAGCTAACGCATTTTCGAAGTTAAGGCTTTATTAAAGACGGAAGGGCAATGATAAGGCAAGACACTTTTCGGAGCCTATGCCCAAATGTTTTGGTGTGGAGATAGAGAGGTACACTAACTTTAGGGTATAGTGTAATGCACGTTGGTGAATACTCACCCCCTGCCACACACCCCTGAGGTGGCTTGCAGGGTATTTTGTAGATATTGATGTAGATGTAGAATCTCGCGTCAGGTTAGCACGGAGGGTGTTTTTGCTCAGTGTTTGGGCAGGAAGGTGTGTGGGAAAAATCGATTTTCGGACTGTGATGTGGCAAAGGAGGGAGGATTGCGGGACGACTTCCTTCGTCCCAAAAGCAAAGACCATTTTGTCTTATGGTTGAGAATGGAGGTGGGCGGGGATCCGCCAGGGGTCGCGGACAGGTGCAGGAGAGGCCAAACCAGGGATCCCTCTCTCCCTGTAGGGGTGCACTCGCCAGGAGGGTAAAGCTCTTCCCCCCCGTCCTCATACGCACCCTGTACCCTTGCACACTTCATCCGTCAATCCTCCATCCTTCTCTCCCCCCAAAAATGGTGACAGCGGTTCAACCCCCTGGGACGTTCTAAATTCGCCAACCTCGCAGAGGGTGAAAAAGCGAGATTTAGGGTGTGGGTTTGTTAAGGATGCTGGCTTATGGAGGGTGCTGCTACTCCACATCTACTTTCTGCCCTGAGAGCTGCCGCCATGGCGTGTGGCAGGGGGTGTTAGGACACCAGCCATGAAAGTGGGAGCGAATGGGGAAAAGGAACTAGAAGAGAGCTATGCACTTATTTAAACTGAAGATCACTCCACTATAATGTCAATAGAAGCATAGTCCAAGCACTTGGACTTTAAAACTCACGTGTTCGCGAGATTAGAAACCTCTCACCCCGTGGATGATCACCTGGATGACCGAGGAAATGGATGCATTGGATTCTAATTTCCTCTGATTTTGTTGACATTTTGGGCAGATCATTTTTTTAGTTGGTTGTCTATTTCTCTCTTCTTGAATTAGAGTAATGTATGTTCATGGCTTATCTTAGTGTCTTGATCTGTTTTTTTTAATTCTGTAATTGTTGCGTAGAAAGGAGGAATATTTTTGTCTGTCAGTTCGGTATTGTGTATCTCTCTCATTTTGTCGTTTCTAGCAGTTCTAGTAGTTCTAGCAGTTCTCTTGGGAAATAAGAGCTTGCCGCCAACTCAGGACGGCGATGCAAGTCTGTGTGTTGAGTGTTGAATATTTTCCTTTTGTTGCGTTTTCCTTGTTTATACATTTTAATTTTTTGTTCATTTTAATGTTTTGGATTTATTTCATTTAATTGTCCTCCAGCATTTAAGTTGCTATTTACAAAATGAATGTAACACAGACCAGTTTAAATGTTCAGTTAGTCGGCAACCCTAATTCGAGACTAAGGTCTCAAAGGGTGTCTAAATTCCTTATTTTGTATATGGTTCTCTTTTTTTTAAATTGCATCTTAAGGAATAAAATTATTATTATTATATTGGGCGGTCAAAATAATACCCACCGCGAATTTCGCCTTATCTCGTTTTTTCAAGTAATCACAGCATAACTTGTAGTACCCCGAGTCTATAGGGCCTTCCAACCTAGTCCGTCCATCAGCTGTGTTTATACTTTATACGCCTAAGGGGTGCGGGGGGTACAGTGGTGAAATGAGGGGTTTTGTGGACTTGAGTGACGCGCGTGGGGTAGGCGACCCTGGCTGTGCTCGTTTCAGGAGGCATGTCGGACCCTGCTGGGGCGCATAGCTACGGTAGGCTAAGTTTAGTGATGAATGTGGGTGTTTTACGTGTCACCCGCGAAGCGTATGCAATGGCCGAGAGTCCGGGTTGATATCCCCGACTGTCTCCCATAATTCGTTCCTAGAGTTCTATTATTCTTCGCTTCCTCTCTTGTCGTAATTTCTGCATATATATATATATTCCTGCCTCGTTTTTGTTTCGTATGCCGTTCCCAATCAAAAATAATACATGGAATTTCAGTGGCCAGTGAAATGAGAGTGGTAGAAGTATGGGTCAAAGCTTACTTATTTTTTTCCTATCACTAGCAATCCTCAATGCGAAGAATGGCGTGCTACAGTTCTCAAATCTATTGTTATTTTAGCTTAAAAATGTGTATCCCCCCATTATTCCTTTACTGGGTATTTGGTATTCCATTCTCGGACTTCATAGTCGACTCTGCTCTACCAAATTCAAATTTTATTTTTTGATTTTAGCACCTGTAAGAAGTATGGAATAAATATTGTAATATTAATGGCGCAAAGATATAGTTATATATTACCAAAATATTCAGTAATTAAATAAATAAAGCTACATAAGTCTCTAACTTGACTCATTTTTTCCCACTGTATGGCTGAAAACCCTTCAAAACAGTAGTTTTTTTTATCGATTCTGAAAGAATTACTGTGGTGAGTAATAGATTATTTTTTATAAATAGTTGAGAAAACATGCAATCTACACACCGTTAGTTTTTTGACGAAATCTAGGTGATAGAAGTTCCTAATTTGTTTAATATTCTCTCTCTGGAGCGCACAGCCATAATCTATCCCATGTAAAACAGCTTATGTTTTTAGGCAAATTACTCGTAAAGTATTTCGGCAAGAGGTTGATATTTTGATATAATTGGAAAGATAGGAGTTTTTTTCTTTTAAATGAGGCCTAATTATATCAAATTCTAGGTGAAGTGATTTTTCGCTCGAACTACCTTAAGCTTTCATTCCTTTATTTCTTTCAAGATCCAAAAATGGCTCCCTATTTCTTAAGTTCGTTATCGTGCGCACAGCCGTATATAATTTTGAGAGTTAAAAAGTTTAATTTCACTTCGAGTTGGAAGTGCGGTGGTGGAATTTTTTGTACTCCTGTGAGGGGGCGTGGCAGGTTAGATGTGTTTCGGACACCTCCTTTAGTCCCGCGTCAGCTGACACCGATTTATAAGTACGTCTGACTGACTCGACCGTTCTTCTGAGTCGTGGAAGTGCGGTTTGACGAGTCCTCTTCCCTTTTGGACGTATAATTTGACACTCGATACCCGACTTGTCTCTTCTCTCTCCCGCCCAGTGAGAAAGACGGGAGAGGTCGAGAGTTTCCCCTTCTTGATCGATTGGGACACAAGACCATGTACTTACCCTAACGTAAATTGGCATTCGCAGACCACAAACGACAACCCAACGACCACCCTCGTCCAATCTAATCCTGTTTCCCCTCTCGCTATATCTCTCTATATACTTCCGTAAGAAGTCCAACGCATTCGAAACATTAGTTACAGACGGTAGCCTATTTTGAAAAAAAAAACGATAAATGGGGTTTGTTTTTGTAACCAGCGGGTGAAGTACCCAGAGAGGTTGCTAAGGTCTTGATTTGCGGTATGCCGATAATATGATTGCCAATTCCTTAAGGTAGTTTGATAGAGGTAATTTCCTAGTCATAAAAGAGACCATATTCGAATTTTATTTTTTAATTTATGCGTCGATAATAAATATGAAGTAAATATTGTAATATTCATGGTGCAAAAATATAGTTATATATGACAAAAATTCTCAGTAACAAAATTGGTATAACAATATAGGTCTCTAACTTGACTCATTTTTCACGCTATGCGGTGAAATCACCTTCACAATAGATTGTTTTTTAGTGATTCTTTAAAAAGTTCTGCGGTAATTGGTTATTTTTTATAAATTGTTGAGAAAACATACAAACTACATACCGTTAGTTTTCTGGCGAAATTTATGTGCTAAAATTTCCTAATTTTTTTCAATATTCTCCCTCTGGAGCGCACAGCCGTAATCTATCCCATGTAAAACAGCTTGTATTTTTAGGCAAATCGCTCGAAAAATAGTTTGGCAAGGGGGTGAATATTTCGATATAATTAAAAAGATGGGAGTTTTTTCTTTGAAATGACGTTAAATTCAGAAACTCCTAGGGGAATTGATTTATCGCTCAAACTACCTTAAATAGGCCGATAGTGCGAATACCGGTATACTGTTAGAAAAATGCAGAAATTTCCAACCATCCCCTTCACGCCTGCTAAATATTTTTAAATACTACCACAAATACAGTAACGATTTTAAGCTAAATGCACAATTTCGCGTTTATTCCTGCGGTTGGTGACGAAACACTGACAATCCTGGAAGCAGTAAACTGGTAGGAAAAAAATTATGACAGTTTCAATAAACAATTTCGCCAAGGTATTATTTAACACAAAATGTTTTTATTTCGGTTAACATTTATCAACTGATTCAAAAGGTGCAGCAACTGATGTATTGCGTAATGAATTGTAAAATTATGATTGCCATCTAAGACATTACAAATTAATAATTTAGAATATTTTCGTCGTGGTAGCAGCAAAACTAAATGTTAATATTTCGGAATACATTCATCGAATGATTCAAAAGGTGCAGCAACTGATACATGCGTAATGAATTTTGAAATTATGACCGACATCTCAGACATTCAAAATGCATATTAAAGAATACTTCTAATTAAATGAATTAATGTTTAAACAGAATTTAAACATGACCCTGCATATTATCCCAAGCCAAATGCCCAAATCGAAACGAACTCAAGGTCATGTAGAGCCGCCTAGTTAATAACATACATGCGTAATAATTACAATGCAATGTCTGTAGTGTGGTTTAGTGCGATTCGCTCCTCTTTACAGCGCCTTCTAGTGTCTGGAGTGTGGCCACACGCGTAATATGCGCGCATGTGTTGGGAGTGTGGTTCGATTTTTCGGCCGCAGCGCAGAGGGGGGCGCTGGCGAGGTCAATGACACGGTCGCGCGCCGGGAAGAGAGCTCTTCCAGGTTATAGAAGCGAGACCGTTCGTTCTATGAAGGCATTCACTCGACGGGAAACCAGGTGGTGTCTAGATCGGCTTCAAAATGGTTTTATTACGGAAGAAGAATATTGTGGCATTGCCGCGGAATGAGCTGTCGCGTCAAAAGCTTGGATTTGCGATTGAGATGGTTAAACGTATACGTGACTCTCTGGGTGTTTGACTAGAAACATTAGATTTGCTATTAGCCTGGTCTATGCGCGTTACGTGTCACTTAAAGTATACAAAATGCTTAGTCTTACATTTATTGTTGGCATTACCAACAACATTTTGCGCTTGCACGAGAGTGAATAGAATGTTTAAGTGCTTGTTGTGTATTAATATTTGTTATGTAACGAACATTTGTTCTAAACATAGCAATTAATAATGAATTTCACCACGGTTCTCGTGATTAAGCCATGTAGGCAATATCTGGCGTAAGGAGGCGATTTTAGTATCCACAGTGCGATTCAAATTTTAATTTGAATTCTCATCCCTTAACTAGTGTAAATTAAACGAAGATTTCTTTTACCCTCTCCTAATTTAAATTAGTTTAGAAACTTTAATTTATGTTAACACTTTTTTATTGGATTATGTAATTTGTTTTCTAACTTCTTTTGATCCAGGTAGACATTTTGTTTGAAAGTCATTCATTAAGTATTTGATTAGTTTTTTTTAATTTGCGGTAGGTAACCTTTAGTTTTTATTAAATTAGCAGTGACTTGGCCAGGATTTCGTGTTGTGGGGTGTTCATGTTGAGGGTTAAGGGGGGAGGGAAGGGAGTGAACATTTTTTTTTGGAGCATACCTACCTACAAAACAAGAATACAAAACCCATATTTTTTAGGTTTTTAAAAATTAAGAAAACATTTATTTAGAAGCTGCTCGGACTGAAGAACAAATTAATTTGAAATTCTTAGTTTAAAAAACAAAGATTACCTTCTCTTTTAGTGCCACTTTTTAAAAATAAATTTCAAATTTCGAGTGAGGGGGGCGGGGGGAATATTATGACATATTTTTTTACATATTTTCTTACTTTTGGTGTTTGTGAAGGTGTCTTGGGTCTTTCTATCTTGGTTTCCTTAATTCGTAGTCAAAGAAGAGATCAATTAGTTAATTTTAATATATTACAATGTTAAAATTATTTTTTTGTTTTATTTATGGTCCCCCCATGTTTTTCGTTAACTACAGGTTAATTTTATATTTTTTTTTTGTTGGTTCATTGTTATGTTTATTATTTGCTCATTTTAATTTTACTATGAGAAACGTTGATTATTATTTTGGTGAAGATATATTAAGTTATGGTCTTATTTTATTAAGTGTTTGCAATCGTTTTTTAAATAATTTTAGCGAGTATAAGTACATATTTTTCAATAATAATTTGTGTATTTCTCTTTTTATGAATGTATTATTATTATTTTTAATTCTTTCATTTTTTACTACAAATTTATTTATATATTTTTTGAAAGATCTTAAATTTCAACATTTTTTTTAAATTTTGGGTTGGGGATATCAGCCTGAACGTATACGAGCTGGTATTTATTTACTTTTTATACTTTATTTGCTTCTTTACCTCTATTAGCTTCGATGAAATGTTGGCAGCGTGTCGTAATGGCGTGGATATTTCGGGTTTCCACCGGAAGACGGATGAATATATTCAAAGGGTCAATGCCGAGGTCGTCCTGGGAGTTAACCCTCTGCTCTCTCGCATCTTGATCGAGTTGTTCCGAGTTCCGCCGATCACGACGACGTTTTATAAGTCCAGCTAGTCAAGAGAAGGAGGAACTGGAATCAAAGGCGGGAGGAGGGCCAAGTGGATCTGATATATGTCATTCGACGTCAGAGACGAAAGATTACCGCAGATGTTCCTTCGAGGAATAATATCTTTTAACGAAGGTCAGCCGCCCCGGGCAAATTATTTATTTACTTATTATTTTTATTCTTTGGCTCCTCGCCCACAACTTCGAGTTTCACCGCAAGTGGTTTCGTGTAATGGAGACGTATCACAATAAATACAATGTGCGATAACTGACTCCTGATCAGTCGGCAGATTAATCAGATCGGCCTCCAATCAAGTCAGCGAAGCAGGCAGCGGTTGACCGAAATGGAAGAATGAGAACACAAGTCAGTTGAAGGCCTAAAGATGACATCTCAGTGACGACAATGGTTTTTGCCAAGTTTGATGTTTCGTAGAATCGGCCGAGTGTACCTGTTTTTCATCTGCCCCGAATTCACTCGAAAGTATGAGTAAATTAACTAAAAGAATGTAAAATTCACTAAAAGAATGCAAAATTCACTTTTAGAATGCAAAATTCACTAAAAGAATGCATAATTCATCAGAATGCGCTCCCATTATTGGCCCATAACGATGGCCACTGTTTTGTCGATGTTTTATGTTAGAGCTTTTTTTACACGATTTCCTCTGTGGGGAAGTAAACAGGCAGTAGTTGGGTAAAAAACGATTTCGATATGCAATGTACGCGTAACATGAACCTATTTTAACCAGATTTTAGGGTTAACCTTCTACGTGAATTGTTTTTAACTAATTCAATCAGCAGATAAAGGTTGTAGCTATGCTGGGGAATTACCCGTAATGGGATTTAAGTCAATACAGAAAGCGACGAAAAATTACGATTATTAACAAATTTCAGCAAATGCATTTTACGTGTTGTAAATACTCCATGAATATTGATCGCCAAATAAAAAAATGAACAACCGAGTTCATTTCTTTGTCCATATCAAATACCTACTGCGAAAACAGAAGTCTTATATCTCTCGGCATACGCTCACAATTGTGATTAGAAGAATTGTGATCCTTCAATTGTATCTTCAGAGGAGGTATCCAACGCCTTTTTATGTTCTGTTTGATCCATCATCTGGGTGAGTTGTTTATTCATTCAGAGAGTAAAGAGAGTTGAGATGAAAAATTTACTTATACAACATTCTCATGGATGCGTCAATCAAGGGAGATTCTTGTCGGGTGTTAACGGCTAAAGAAGTTAACCTCTCCATTCCAAGTACCGTGATAATTATTTTAGGGGTAAACTTCCGAATTTCGGAGTATTTTTTCAGGCAGTCTGAGCATGAAATCGTTTAATCACCAAAACCATTTAGTATTGTGGGGATACATAGGGTAGTATTTATTCTAGATTTTACCCACTCTATAATTTTAACAATTGGGTTCTAACTGGAGAACAGTTGTTACTGGAACAAATGTAATTACGTAGGTACGCTAAGGTGTATATTGAGCATGCATAATGATATCAGTGCGTACTTATTGCTAGTCATCGTTCGTAATAGAATCTATAAAATACTGCATTATGCTCTCTTTTTCTTCAGAGGAATATTGTCTTGATAAGTGACGCGAAATCGAGAAGTGCAATTATGGTTTCTGGTCATCAATTGTCATTGATTTATTTAAAGTTGCTGCGTAGTAGCGTTCGCCTACTTAGCCTAGACTAGCTATAATTACTGGTAACCTACCGGATACTTGTAATATAAAAGTTGTAAGTATTTTTTGAAAAAAATAAGTGCCGTCTTTGATCAAACGAATTTTCTGAGAATCTTGACGCAGGTAGTTAATCGTTCCAATTACTAACGCTCATTTTGTACTTGAATTTTCTCGTTCCAACTCTTTCCTTCAGTTGAGAGTAGTGGAAGATTATGCAGGTAAAAAAAAGGAGTGAAGACCTCTTAGAAGTTCGTCGTTCGAGGAATTCCGACTTAAACTGTTCTCTCTCGCCATCCGGGTTCGGTTTGTTTGTTTCTCAGGCGGCGTTCTTGTTTTGTTTCGCCTCCTCCTCTCGTCTCCCGCACTCCCCTGTGAGGCTTTGCGCCACTGTGGTTTATTCCCCTCACCCAGTTAAGTCCCTCGGTATTGTTTAGCTTCGCCATTCGCGCTTGGTTTGTTTGTGTGCGCGTATTTAGTTTTCGTCGTCGTCGTGTGTTGCGCTCGCCGCCGTTCGACTCTCTTTTTTCGACCCCGAGTCCGCTTCCGCGTTTCTTCTCCTTCCCGGCGATCGATGGAGCGGCGGCCGGCGGGACGTGTGTGCGGGGCCGCGGCGGATCGAACGCCGACGAAGGTCAAACGCCGTCGGCCAGCGTTGCAAAATGTTCACGCCGCGCGGCAGAATTTTGCGCCTTCCGCCGCGCGGGTTTCCATGGCTATTCGCTCTCTCATGATCGAACAACCTTTATTTGGCAAATCGGCAAATGTTATTGCTTGTCTTATTTATCGTTTAATGTCCGCTAATTTTCGTGATAGCGTATTCAATTTAAACCGTTAGCTATGTCCTAGGAATCCCTCAGCCTCCATGGTGTGTAGCATCAGGTATTTGCACACGTCACATATTTGTGAAATAGTGAATGAAAAATACGTTTGATTTGTGCATACTTCCGTAATAATCAATCGTCATCGATCCCACGACTGATTTCTGCGATGTTCACTACCTTCTATTTTCAGCTAACCGACGATTCATTCGGTCATAATCCTTAATTTTTTACATAATTTGGTTAGTATTGGTTTTTGATCTTCCACTGTTATTTTTTCCATTATTTTCTTATGTTGTTTATCAGATGCTCCAAAATATGTTAAATTGGCTTGTCAAACCAGCTTCGCAGTGTTTTCAGTAAATATATCTACCCTCTAGCTCTTAGTAGTTTTTCCTTGTTTCCTTAGTAATTCTTTGCGGTTATATAGTATTTTTTAATTTATAAGACTTTGTTGTTGTGGTTATTTGTTCGTAATGGATTGTGCCATTGTGGGAAAATAGAATGTGGAAATTCACCATTCTAGCTGTTCCTCTTCCTTATTCTGTCTCGATGTCATGATTTATCGATGAATTGAGGCGTTCTATGAATTTCTTATGTGTCAGACTGTCATAATTTAATGTATGTAATCCGTACCTCTTGCGAAGTCTTAAATCTATTGTTTCTTTCCTCCGCATAGCGACTCTGCCCTCCTGAAATCAGGTTATCTTTTTTATCAGGTCATTTTGACTAGTGGTAATTTAGGAAATCAGATTATTACGTGCTCTGTCATTATCGATACAGAGATATCCAAGCATAGAAATTCTTTTCAAACATTTTTTTCTCGAAAACAAGGGATTAGAAGAGGATAGCTAACGGAAGCATTGGCTCATGGCTTGATTTCGACCTTTGGCAGGCAGGTGGATATTCCTTTAAAACCCCTTTTTTTAAACGAAGTGTTGCTATTTCCATAGGGTCATTATTGCTGCGCATACCCTATTTCGTTTTTCTCTAATTTCCTTCACCCAGTTCAGAGATGCTTTTACAACCTCGGTTACAGTAGCAGCGTCCAGCTTGACAGCGACCTTTAGGGTCGCTCTGTATAGGGAATCGGAGTCGATGTTTGTTAGTATCAATGTCTTTTGTTAGAATGTGCGATAATGCCATGGAAGTTGGAGAACCTAAAAGACTAAAAATGTATTAAATAATAATAATAATAATTTTTTTATTCCTCATAAGGCATAACACAATCGATACAACACAGTATGCAAAAATGAGGAATAGAGATAGCCCTGATGGACTATAACTATAGTCTTGCTTTAGGGTTGCCGACTCTTTACAAATTATCTTTACAATAAGGTTTATGTTTCACATACAGACTTTCAAAGAAAATCACTTGAATTCTGGAACCATTTCACCAAAAAGTACAAGGAAATCACAGGGACTAAAACTATCCTCATTACGTTGATCATCATTTACAATATTTGAGTAAAAACTCAACCTCCCCATTCTCCATCACCCAAACTCTCACGGCTCTACCAAATTTCCACTCACTTTCAAGAGTACTTGTACAATTGTAGCACTGTCTGAATAATTCGATTTTGGGCCTAGTTATCAGTACTTCGTGATTAGATCCTAATCGATACCTACGTCCTAGGCTTAATCAACTCACCTCCACGCCTAGAAAAGATTTAGAACTTTACAAAGAAATAAGAGTCTCAACGGTAGGATACTCAAGAGCCTTAAAAATGGGAAAAGAATGGGTTGTACCGGAGGCTCGCATCATAACCCTCATCACCTTTTTTTTGAACTGTCACCACCAGGGGTTTAATTTTATCTACTATTCTGGAGTCCCAGATTGACTTGCATGGTTAACGAAAAAATAAATGGAGTTTTTATTTTAAACACCAAATTATGGCCGATACGTTAGATCGTATAGACGGAGATGTTGTAAAGCGTGCCCGATTGGGTTTCTTGCCGTGGGTATCGTTTATTAGGCAAATATTTTCTCGCTCGTCCGTGTCGGGCGAATGAACCAAACCCTATGAGGTGGGCTACCCTAAGCGACCGTGAAATGCTTCCCCACCATCGTCTCCCTACTGCATGCATAGTTATAAAGTACATCTTAAGTTTCGTGGGAGGGGGTACACATGCTGAATGGAGAGACAAGAAAGCGGTGACTCTTTAAATCTCTCGGCCGAGGAGGCAAAATGTCGCGCAGGGGAAAAAGGTGAAAGCAGTCCGTCAGGGCATTAGCCTGCGCCCGCTCTTTTTTTTTAAAAACGTCAATTCAGGCTGTGAGTGTGCCTCAGCGCCTTTTATTAGGCCGTTTGCACAGCAAAAACAAAAAATAAAGTTTTACGAATTTCGTAATGAAGGGAGAGAGAGAAATTGTCTTGACTTAAGGAAAGAAATACCGTGACAATGAAGACGTTTTTATTAGGAATTGCTGGATAGGAAAGATAAATTGTAGTTTTCCTTAAACCCTAGAGTACCAATTATAGTTTCATTGTTATAATTCTAATAATAGTTAACTTATAATTCATAATCGATGTGTTTCATAATGCCATCTAATCGAAAAAAAGTCGATATCTTTTACTTAGACGTACTTGCTGGAGAGAGATGATTCAAGATGTGTGTACTAGCAGAGACTGTGCCAAAGACAGGGAACACATGGAAGAGAGCACACGGTTTCGAGGCTATAGAAAGTTATTTACTTTTTTATCCTTTGAGCCGTTTTATTTTCAGGAGACCGCGCTGCCTCTGTTAAACCCATCGGACCTCGCGGCTATTGTTGTGTGCCGAAGGAGATGTGGTAGTGTCTTAAAAGTTTAAGAGTCGATAAATCTTAGTTCCGGGCAGAGAAAGAGGTGTGTGTTTGTGGTGGAACAAGGAAGGTTTGGTTGCTGGCTTTGGGTTGGTTGGTGCCTATACGTGCGAGCAGAGGAGGAATTGGCTCGCCCACGGGTTGTGTAATTGCGGCGCTGCCGTAGAATCGAGGTCATTGGGTAAGAAGCCGACGACAAAGGCGAATGGCGAAGAAAAGCTAGCCGCGGTTCTCTTACTTTTAGAGATCACTCGAGTCGCGGCTTCAGGCATGGAGCATGTGAAGTGATAAAAAAACTAGCTATTCTCTCACGCGGCCTTGCTAATTTATTCATCAGGATCTACGTATTATCCTGCTATTTACCAAAAAGGCATGTAGCTGGAAATATTCAGACCATGCGAGTATTAGGGTGGCATGGTGTAACGATTGATGTTGCATTTCAATTTTACATTTAATTTCACAAATTTTAATTTCACAAAATCAAAACAAGGGGGGGTACTTTGGCATCTTTTATTATTCAGGGCGACAGGTAATTTTGGAAAAATTACCTCCCAAGCCCATAGGGTACTAAGGATGATACAATAAGACAATTAAACTCAATCAACGTAAAGATCACAAAATAACCTTATAGTTCTTTAAAATTCTCTCAGAATCAAAAACCTGTGCTATCAGAACAAGGACGACAATCCACCAAAACCACTTATTCATCAACACCCGTTACTAAGTGGTAAAACCCAGCCAAGCCCTTCACAAATTTTATTTGTGAAATTAAATGTAAAATTAAAAATGTTAAATTAGTCGATACAATGGGTTTATCTAGTAAAATGCGACGCTAGAAGTGGGGATCCTGCGTGGAAAGATTCAATATTGCGCGGAATGAATAACATACGAAGGGAAGCCCAGCACTTCGTTTAAAACTACGACGAGGGAACAGAGACTGTTGCACAGCTGATGGAAGTCTAGGTTTTGGAACCTCTGGAGACTCGGAGGCGACTCGCTAGCCTTGATTACCTGAAAATTTCAAATCACGCGATTTTCATAACGACAAGGAGGATATAACTTGAAGCCCACGCTACATCTCTAGTACTTCACATGAGCGACAACATGAGAGATACTCTTTCAGGTATGCTCTTTCGAACTGCAGAATTTCTACTTTCGTCGCTGTATCAATGACTACCGCTAAAGTAGAGCGAAAAACGAGGATTCCGTTAGCATACAATCTACTTTTTAGTTCTTCCGTCTTTTATAATTCATTTTCCGTATGCCCTCCCTCCTCCTGAATCGCTAATGTCCTAACTCCCCCCGCCCAAACGCTATTTCGGTGGCATGGTGATCTAATCTGACGACGATTCATTACTCAGTCGCGGATGGTTGCTCAGACGACACCTTCGCGCTGTACTTGGTGTGATCGCCGTCATTGGTCTGTTCCTAAGAGACGCCGCGCCGGCGGCGGCGGGTAAGCCTGGCGAGCGGTGTGGTGTGATTGGTCACACGATTGGAAGACAATCGGGAGAGATAATCCGGGCGACCGACCCGCGACAATGCTCTCAAAAAGGCGTGCTTGTGACGCAACAATTGTCACCCTCGTGCGCCTTTGTCTTTTCCGCATGGGGCCTCCTACTACCTCAAGTTCAGTTTGGCAAAGGTGCATAGAAGATAAGTTCGGCGATGCCGTCGCCTAACTGAACTAAAAAAAATTGCGTCAAACACGAGACTCTCGGCTTGTTGCTTGGATACTCAATTCCGGACATTCAGTTTGTAAACATAGGTGGTTGCAGTCAATCTCAGGCATTTTTTTCGGTATCAGCCTCGTATCCTTGTTTTCGGCCACGTATTAATTTGAATGGCACATCTTTAATATGTTTTATGATTGTTAATAGACTATATCGCGTTGAAGTCGCTAGCGTGATTTCATAAGTGCTTCTCTCTTTTCTCTTTTCTGTGAACCTCGTATTGGTGTGCTACCAGCTGCCCTTGGCTCTTGTGCTAACCAGTTGCAGTCAACCTTATTTCCTCTATCATATTCCTTTCTCTAATCTCATCAATTCTCCCAAAATAATCAAACCAATGTAAAGAACAACAAACAATTTGCCTACTTGTCTCCTTCTCAACTATGGAATTCGAATTATTTTATGTTCCACTCTTTCCTAATCACTTTTGTGCTCATTTTGGAGTCCACCTCGTCCACCACGTGAGTGCATTCTTAACGTAACTCATCTTAAGGTAGTTCGAATGAGATATCCTTCACCTAGAATTTGATGAAATTGACGACATTTTAAAGAAAAAACCCCCATCTTTCCAATTATATCAAAATATGAAACCCTTGCCGAACTACTTTTCTAGCAATTTGCCTAAAAATATAAGCTGCTTGGGATGGGATAGATTACCTACGGCTGTGCGCTCCAGAGGGAGACCATTGAAAAATTAAAAATTTCTAGCGCCTAGATTTCGTCAAAAAACTAACGGTGTGTAGTTTCTACGTTTTCTCAGTTATTTATAAAAATTAATGCATTACTCACCGCAGTAATTTTCACAAAATGGCAAAAAAATCGTTCTATTGTGTAGGCTTTTTCACCGTACGACGTGAAAATATGGGTCAAGTTAGAGACTTAATGTTGTTATATTTATTTCATTGTTGAGAATTTTTGTCGTACATATATATGTTTGTGCCATTAATATTACAATATTTACGTAATACGTTTTTCAGACGCTGAAATTAAAAATTAAAATTCGAAATTGGTCTCCATTGTGACTAGGGAAAAATCCTGCTCAAACTAACTACTAACGTGTGCGTCTGGAATAAAGTCAAATCACGTTTTATTTTATGAGACCATGCTGCTGCCATCGGGTGTAATTCTTTTGAGGCTGCCATTCAATTGTTTCTTGGAGGCAGGTATCCGCTACTCCTCGCTATCTCTTCTCTCTCTCCCTCTCTCTTGTTTCACCGTTTCGCAATTCCCTTGGCCCGCTTAAGATGTTCCCGCAGTGATCTCGGCCCGATGATGTCTCATCACACGCGTGGTCGGCCGGTCGGACCAAAGTGCGCCTTGACCCACATCCACGACTACGAGAGAGAGACAGACTGCTTTACAGCGCACCTTCGAAATGGATTCCGAACGAGCTCTCTGTCGCCTCACCAATATTCAACGGTGATTTTGTATTCATTCTTGCCGTCGTCATGGCAGCACAGTGTCCTTATCTAGATAGCATTAATCGCGCTTCGGACTGGATGTCCGTGTGTTCCTGTCGTCTTCCCTGTGATTTCATCTTAATAGCACGGTTTATATTATATGCTTGGACTTTTAGCCTCGGGCAACTAACACGTGTTCACGATAATAGAAACCTCTCCCTGTGGTTATGGTATTCAGGTTTCTGGTTCTGCGATTAAATTATTTCATATTATGCGACAGTTTCGCCGTGCTATGCTGCCGGCTTCGTCGGGCTTTTAAGAACCCCAATGGTCTTTTTTCAAAAAGTAAATAAACAATTCCAGCAGTTGATGATTTTGAGAAGTAAAAAACTTAATTTCGAATAAGTGTCTTCCAGGTATAAGAGAGTTTATAACTATCCTCTCTATTGATGTTATTTGGTCTTTTTTTTTCTATTTCAATCGCCTCCATTATGAGCCGTGGAAAGTAACTGCTTTCTTTGTGTAGTACTCTTGCCGTCTCGATGTCAATGGCGTGACCTTCCTCTAACGTAGTGTGCTCAGCCACGGCAGAGTGATACCAGTCTTTATGAAAAAAAGTTCAATCTACAAAAAAAGTCCATGAGACTCTCCCTGTGGTTGGTCACATGGATGACCGAAATGTATGCATAGGAATCTGTTTTCTTCTGCTTCTTTTGAGAATATGGTTAATGAAAGATTTCGGGCTTTCCCGGCGAAAATGTATGTCAGTGATCTTTCGAGGTTTACACCGGGTGTTTAGGTCCACAGTGGCGGTCCAGGGCCGCCATGAACCTATACACCCGGTGTAAACCCCGAAAGATCACTGACACACAATTTGGATTAGGTACTCTTTAATTTAGCGCGGTTTATCATGCGAACCACAAAAGACGGAAAGATGTACTAAATTTGTCCGACAGGTTTAAACACTCTTTTCGACCATTCGTTGAGTTTGTATTTTTTTTTGTAAAAATGCTTGAAGGTGGTTTTACACCAGGCACTTTAATGCACAATCTGATCTTTTTATGGATGTGCATTAAAACGGGGTCGTGTGAAGCGATGAATTGCAAGAATGCTTGCGCAAATGCATAAGCGACGTACGTATGGGAAAGTACCTAGCCCCTGCTCTAATTCCGTGCCCGCTTTCTCGCAATATCTGTACATCAAATTGCGCAATTAAGTGCCTCGTGTGAATCGACCTTGAGAGCTGAGAGAGCATTCTGAGGTACAGATAGTGTTCCCTGAAGAGTTCCTCTCAGCTTACGTTTGGGCCCTAATTTCTTGGGCTTTTGCGCCACACGGTACCATGGATAACGGCTGGGTTGTCCTAAATGAGTGTGTGTGTGCTATTAGAGCTTGTATTTGTACGGAAAAGGCTTCCCCACCATTTTCCTCCCGCCCGTTTTTGGAGAGTTCAGAATATAGGCGATAAAATCCCTCGATTTCTCGTCTTTATCCTCAAAGCGCATGCGCAGTGGGCGTCGTCGTAAAAGCGAATCGGTCTGCCTTGTGGTGTTTTGTAGCCACGGGTTGGGATTCTCTATATCCTCTTATGCTTTTTCTTTTTATTTTCTCCTTCCACTGCCCGTTCCACCTCCTTCCCCATCCACTTCTCAGATATCTTACCTCCATTCCTCCCCCCCCCGCCTCCTGCTCCTTGAAGGAGGAAAAAAAGAACCAAGACTTCCTTTGGCTATCTCTAGCAATCCCTCCCTGTGAGGTGCAGTGCCATGAAAGTATCTCATTTTAAGTATAATCATAGAGTAATAAGGATATCCTTACTCTATCCGTACTGTATCCTTGCTGTATCCTTACTTTATGGTATAACCCACGTTGAATTATGAATAACACATTTGGAAGTGAAACTTGAATTAGGAAGTGGAGGATGAATGTTGGTCAAATATGTGATACCTGCAACAGTGTTATATACGGAAAGATAATAAGGGCAAAGCTTGAAAATCGCAAACCCTTTAAAATTTTAAATGAAAAGTATAACTTAGTTATTCCACATAGATTTATTAACACAATACGAACTGTTAATAAATCTATGTGGAATAACTAAGTTATAATTTTCATTTACAATGTTAAGCAATTCCACCTAGTCACGCCTGAGACAACGGAGTGTATCCAGTGCGCCTTTATAATTAGTTAACTGCACTTATATGAGATAAGACGCTTCAAGCCCCATCTTTGTAGCAGCGTTATTTTTCGGGCTGAAGAGCTCAGCCAATTAAATGTTCATTTTCTTATTTTTTGTTGCACTTTATAGTCTTGCACTTATTTTCGGCCTTCCTCGTACTCGCGAAGTTATTTCCGAAGAATACCTTTACGAATTTCATAGGTATTGAAACGCTCCTTAGTATCGACACCAGTAGAAAAAAAATCACGCGTAAAAATCCTCTCTCATGCCTCAGTGTAATTCATGGCTATTGCTGATCACTCTTACCATTATAAATGATCAACTGTCGGTCATGGAATATGGGACCACATAAAATCCTTTACGTGATGCAGGTCCGACATTTTATTTTACTCGTTGTAACCTCATACTGAAGTCATACTGAGGTAGTAGTATTACAGTAATTTAAGTTAACTACACACGTAACTTCGAGGTCTGGTTCCAGGAATGAATTCGTAACGTACAATGCTTGCTTCAGAGGTATAAAAAAAACGAATTTCAATTTGTGCATTGGCCCTCGTAGATCTCGCATTTGTCACAAGACCAAAAATTCGCACAAATTTACTCCTCCCTGAGTGGCACACATTCATCGTACATGCTACGCAATAATACGTTATATTGTTTCTTTACAAAGCACTTGTACCACTCTATAACTTGATTAGTGGGTCATTGTCATGCCCGTGACCGTGGGAGAATTTACGAAACAACAGTGAAGTTCATATCTTAGAACGTGCCAAAGTTGCGGAAGTACTAATAGAAATCAGTGGCAACGGCTACAGTTAATGAAAGGATTGCGCGTAACATTTAGCGTAATGTATTACTTACGGATTCTTTAATATCGTCAAAAAGTGGTACCCAGTCGGCCCCTAGGAGTTTGCACGGTGGATGTTTTTATTAAATTAATGTGTAAACATAAATATAAATTTATTGTTCTTGGACTTTATCCTTTGGAACATAGTAAATCAATCAAGAGAGAAACTGTAGCAGAATAACAAAACACCATCTTAGCAAGACAATAAATTACTGCTTCCTCACAATTGTTGAGGAATAGAAGTAACAGAAATGAAAAGAAAAACGTTTGCTGCGTAATGTTTCAATTATGCAAAAAAAGTTGCAAAACATTTTCAGTTGAACTTAGAAATATATGCATCAAGCATTGTACTTGTTATTCATGTACATATTTCGCTCACTACTTTCAACAAAGTCATATCTCAAAATACGTGACTTTTCAGGAGAGTGATTTTAAAGTTAATAGTTGTATAAAATGTATTAAAATAAATATCAAACCACTGATTGAACTTCTTACTATGCAGCAGATCCTTATAGATAAGACATCGTGTTTTCTCTGTTTGAAGAAGAATAAGTATAAAAAGTTTAAATTTTAAACAGTTCATTGATGGTGTTTGGAGTACGTCAAAATGTGTTGCTATTTTCATTATATTAATGTAATTCGTAAGTCTGACATTGAAGTATGTCAATGTATGAGGCTATGTCATCCTTGCATGGATAATTTTTAATTCCAAACAGGCAGTTACGCCTTATTTAGATCTTAATGGGTTTGGGAAAGTCACAGGAATTTTCTTATGAAAGTAAAACACATACATGCAATATAATTTTATTTTCTACGACGAATTCCATAACGTTTGCGGGAAAAACTACACGTCTCGTACTTGGATAATACAACAAAGTTCAAACTGTAGTACAAAAGTACATACGTGCGAAATTTTGTAATTTTTATCCAACAAATATTCATGTTAAAACATGCTTGTAGGAAGATTCAAAGTGAGGACAGGAGAGGGGGGTGCTTCCAGCTGCTGAACCGAAAGTCCTATGGGTTGAGTCGGCGTACTTTGGAGGAGGCGGGGGTGGAGGAGGAGGAGTAGGGGCGAGGGAAAGGGTGGTGAGGGTTGGGGGAGGGTTTAACTGGGCGGTCGGGTTCCCCTCCCCACCACGAGCAAGAGGATAGAGGGAGGCTTGGCAACACTGTGTGAAATACTGGCGTTCCCCATTCCCCCGTCCGTACACAACTCAGTCCCTTCCTCCTTTTCCAGCTCAAAGGCCTCTGCGGTATTAGTGGGGGGAGTCGAATGCAGGGGGATGGGTAGAATAGGGTGATGGTAGGGTCTAGGGGGAGAGAGAGAAGGGTCTTGGTGTGTTAGGGGGAGGAAGAAAAGGGTGCCTTGTTTTTTTTTCTCTCTGCTGTTACGTTTTTTTATGTTGTGAGGGGTATGGAACTCAAGAGGGATGATTTGGTAGTGTTGGGTCCCTAGGATTTTTCCGTGTTGCGAGGGACTTCCAAGGGTCTCTCCTCAATAGGATGGTGTTTTCAGAGCGGCGGTATGCGTACCGTGCGTCAGGTGTTGTTTGGTGTACAAGCCTGCAAAAGGAGCTAAGTTCGAAAATGTCCCGAAATCCCGTTCGTCGTACATTTTTAAAACACGAACATTTGCAGGTGATAGTTAAGTTCTTCCAAAGAGTTAGATTTCTTTGACTACGTACGAAAATTATATTTTATGTGTTGCTAAGTGATCACATAGAAACTCCTTAAATGATTACATTGATAGTCTTGGCAAAAATATGGAAATATTTTTCTTAAACCTATTGACATTGAAAACTGACAATCTTCCGTTATCATCTTCATTCCTCTCCTAGATAACCCAATTTTCTTGTACCCAGAACCTAGTCGGTCACCGCAAGCGTTTTTCTTAGGATTATGGCCACTTTGAGATTAACGTGTGATTTCTTTAAGCACCTTTGACCACAAAGCAAGGTGAACTCTCCAATTAAAGCCAACCAGCCTTTGGGCTGATCCTAGAGAAACTAAGATTGCATAACTAAGTTAATCATGCATGATTATGTTATTTTTCATGAAATGTTTTATACTTCTTTTTCCCTTTTCGAGATGCGCTTCCTAATATTATAAATTGGTTGCATTTGAAATATTATGAAATGAACAGTTGAGCTTAATGAGAGAAGCTTTTGAAACACAATTCGTTGTCCGCGATTAATCGCTTCTGCACTCCTTTTGCCGAGACGCCGTGATCGCGACAAAAAACGTCTTAAAGAGACAAATAGATTGATTTGCGCGGTTCCTTCAAGGCCACAGCTGCCGATTAATTTGACTGAATTATTCCTCCATCTGTCTTTCATACATCGTCTTTGTTGCATTACGTTTATTTGTTTTACATCAAATGGCAAGCAATACGGTAACAATTATGGTGTCGGATTGATAAATACAATTGGCAATGCCATTCACTTATTATTTTCTTAGTGAATCCAACAGAATACGATTAGACTATCTTGAAAACTCAGAACTAATGTATTTTCGGTTCTTACGTAAATTTAAAAATGTTCTTCGAAAAATATTTGGTCTCCGTATTTTTTTCTGACTTTTTTAGGGGAAAAACAGCAATGTCTCGTGCTCAAGGAGATTGTATTGTTGCCTTGAGGAACATGCGTTTATGAGTTATTTAGCGGTTGGATTTGTATTTATTCGAGATGGAAGTGCTGTTTATTTTGGTTCTCCGATGGGTGCGTAAGAGTAAAGAGGTTGGAATATTCCTAATTTGACATTTAATGAATGAGGTTAGTCTTGAGCCTACAATAAGATGGATTGATGGTGTAACTACTTATCACACGTCACCGGAAACGTGGGAAATTCGGGTTCGGGTCCCGGTCAAGTCAAATGAATTTTTCTTTTCCAATTTTATACATTTTGTGACTATCTGAAGATATACATAGGTCATCTTGGTTTTCCTCCGCGTAGGTCAATTGTGCTGGGAGTTTCGACGGCGTTGCAATCTGCGTCTTCTGATCAGTGAAGTGAAGTGAAGATGGAGGTTTTGGTCGTCTTATAAACATCATCCGTTCGGGGTTACGTCCTTTGTGATTGGTCGTTGTCGTATTTGTTTGTTTTCCCACGCAACACGCGTTACTTCCAGCGAACTAAACGGGGAGCAATTTAAAACAGCGAGATTCGTAATAACTTCAACAGGGAAGGCAGTCACTCGCTGTCCAACGCGTGGTAACGTGTGTTGCGTGGGAAAACAAACAAACATGACGACGACCAATCACAACGGACATAAAACCCAACGGATGATGTTTATAAAACGGCTAAAGCCTACATCTTCACTGACCTAGAGAAGCCGACTGCAACGCCAGCGAAACTGTAGTCCGAGCACAATGGACCTATGCGGGAAGAAACACGGAAGAACTCATCGTCATCATCTGAGTAATCTTCCGGTTAAAGGTAGGTTATGATTAAAGTCAGAGAGTATCCAACAGACTCGTGCATTACCCTATCTACCTATAGTATTTCTTTCTTCACCTCAGCGTAAGTCCTACCTTTCTTCATCCCGTACATAAAACCTATTCTCTTTCTTCCCCTTCCCCGCTTGCCCATCATCCTTCCCTCTATCACGGCCTTCAGCAAACCATCGCCCCTCATTACCGCTTCCAGCCACCTACCCCTAATCTCATTCACAAGTTTCCTCTCCTCACCAACTAGGTCAAGCACTTCCTCATTTGTCTTCCTTCCCGTCCTCCTCCACACCCACATCTCGAACGCGTTCAGCCGATTTCCGTCTTCCTTTCTCAGAGACCACGTTTCTGTCCCATACAAAGCTCATCTTCAAATTCATCAAGCCGCGGAAACCTTCACATGGATTTGATGCGTACATATTAAATGAGATTTTGCGTTGAATATCTTATTCTTTCGTCTTGAAATTTATTGGCTGTGAGGATTTTGTTTTTGGGTGAAAAGAGATGTAAGGATATATTTTATCCATCTCTAGTGAACTGATATTCCCCCCAAACCCTCTTTGTCCATCCCATAATCCTTGGAACCCTCTTATCCATCCCTGAAATATCCCCCCACTTCTTCACTGATACCTCCATCCCCTTGGAAATGGAGAGGGCACCCGTTGCCTAGCAGCGAGCGCATCGCCGCCGTCACCATCCATCAACAGCAACGGCACGCGGGAAGACTGGCTCAAGGAACAGACGGACGCCTGACTCCCACCACCTCATCCACCGCATCATAAAACTTCCGCCTTCGCATATTAAGCCAGTTTTATCGAGTTTCTGCCATTTTCCGGGAGAGGGAAGTGCTGCATCTTTTTCTGCAATCCCATTCGTCTTCCGTTTTTCGTAAAAATAAAATAGCATTTCCCGTAGTGTTCGTGCTTTTCTGGGAGTTTACTTTTATGCGTGGGTCGTGCTTGACACGCGCGCGTGCGCTAATGTCTTTCCACCTGATGGCGTTTTAACTCTCCCTTGGGTTTGGCACGTTTAATTCTTTTGTTTTCAATGTCTCGTCGATGTGACTAAAGCAACTTATTTTTATTTTTTCCAATGTTCATTATGCCTTAGCAAATATATACACTTTTGACATCATAATAGTAAGATAACGTGAAATCTGGTATATCTTAGTTTTTTGGGCCCCTTTTGCGAGTTTTTTTGTGAAATATCGAAATTGCCATAAAAATTGCTGTTAATCGATTGAGAGAATTATCTTAATTATGCGACTCTTTGTTTATTTACATTGTTGTCAGCCAATTACAGATCAGCGGACGCATCACAGCAATACATAATATAACTAATTGTAAGACTTGATTAGTGACTTGGTTCAAAAATACTTTTCTCAGAAATAAATATCAGGCATTTAAAATTTTATAATGAACGATTGAATTTGTTCAGATAATATGGGCATCCTAAAGTTTTATAAGTCTCAAAGTTGCTTGCGAAAAATTGTCAGTGGAGCCGATTATAATAATCGTTAATTAATTCTCTTTTTCTCTTAGTCGGTGTTAACCTACTTGAAATAATTAAACATATATCAAATAGTTTGCAATTGTGCGTTCTGGATAAACTGTTTCAGGAGCCTTCTCGTGGAAGAAGTTTATAACATCGATAATGTCGAAGAAGTGAACTAATTGACTCGAGATTTATAATTTTTTGAATTCCACCTTCGAGAATGTTAAGTGAGCATTTCGTCATTATTGATGCAAAATTTGTTTTCTGTAGCTGAATAAAAACCCAGGTCTCTTTTCTGCAGTGCCCGTCATATCGGTGAAATGTCTGCGGTGCATATCGCCTCTGATTTTCCTTACTATTTCTTCAGGAATTTGTTTTTCTTCGAATCTCTGATTCTTGTTACGGCAGTTGCTGCAGAGGCGTGCCGGAGCTCTCTGGATCTTTGAAGCCAAAGTCTCTCATCCCCATCCATCTAGGTATCTCCGAACGTACACCATCTTCCGAAGACCCCCCCTCACCCCTCTCTCCTTTCTCCTACAACAACCGGTCGTTGCGTCATCTGTTGGGAAGGGGAGTTTGTGTGTGTTCGTTGAATGGGGCCGCCGCCTATCGATAGAATAAGGATGGTGTGGGGATAAATGGATTGAATGGACCAGATGCGAGGAGCCGATACACATTAGAAGGACGAAAGAGAGTAATAAATCGCGCGCAACGGACAAGGAGTACTCCTTTTTTATTCTTTTTTTCTTTTTTTATCTCCATCTCGTGTGCGTACCGAGCAGCGGTGTGTGTGCCTCAAGTTTGTTCGCGGGTTGAAGCGAAGTCCACGGTGCGTGTCCGAACGCGTGTGGTTGGACGGACGGAGCGTGACTTAAAGAAAAAGTATTTTTTTTATTCCCCATTTCTTTTTTTCCCCCTGCTAACTCCTCCCGCGAGACTTACAGCTCGGGGAGGGTATGGCAGGCGATGTTGGGGAGTTGGGGGGAAGTTGGTAAAGGGGGAGGGGGGGTGGCAGGAGGGAGCAGGTTTCCCCAACTGCCAGTGGCAACGTCCTGCAATGGATTTTTCTCACTCGCTTTGGCCTTCAGGGGGATCGCGGACATTGCAGCTAAGGTGATTGAACGTTCCGGTATTGAATTCAGCTGCTATTGTAGCCTGTCAACAATATGACCCACACTCGAATAGCCTTAAGTTGAAAGGTAACTGTAGAATGTGTTGCATATTGCAATTCATCTTCATGAAAAGAATGTTAATTTTGTTTAACAATGCTGTTTATTTGGTAGTTATTGATTTTGAGTTGTGTTGTTAACAAAATGGTGGAAAAGTAACGGAGTTGGTGAATAACATTGTGATCCCGAGGGAAATACTCCGGTCGCTAGTTATTGTGGGTAGGTAACGGAGGTATTTTGATGCACATTATCGATTATTGTTGATGATAACGAGCGTTACTATTTTATATTAGCAATGGTTCAGGGTTTTTTTTCGGAACATTGAGAGATAGGACTGCTATATCGATAATATTAATAGTTGGTGGTGGCGATGTGTCCTCTGTAAACACGAAACCGATCAAATTTTTCGGTGAAATTGGATTGCGCAAGAATAGGTATGAACCTTATACGGATCGATGGCGTATTTTGTCTGGAAATATCTTTCGTCTAATTTCTCTTCGCCCAACCGTCAGACTTCAGGAAACCCATCACCTTATCTGAAGTGTACTTGATAGTAAACTACATACGTACGTAGTGTTGAGTAAGTCAAGCCTCGGTTGGAACTAAATTATGATGATCCACCGGTACTTGAATTAATTTCCTTCGCAGTATGCACCTCTTTTTGAAACCGCCTTAATCGATTTAGTTTCCTTCCCCCGAGCGGACGTGCCTGAAACTATATCATCTTGCTTTTGCACTTCCGTCATGCTGACTCGGTGATTTTTCAAGTGTCAGTCGACCTCTCTGGTCTCCACGGCAACTACTGCGCCTACCTAGCACTCGTGTCAAGGTGCTACTCATACAAGGTAGGATTCCGCGCATCTATTGGCTCGAAGGTTTTGTAAATTAATTGTAGGGAGGGTTAATTCCGCCGTAAACAAGGTTTTATTCTCAAACTAAATATTAACTGGTTTTAAAAGACGCCCGTGGTGCCCAATTCTTCAAGGAAGATATTGAAATTAAATGACACTTGATATCATGAGTTTATTCCAAATACAAAAAAAAGTAAATTATTTCCGTTTATTTGCGAGAGAGAGAGCAACGTGAGAATACTGCTGTTCGAAGTTGAAGACCAACGTGGTCAAACGACTGACCCTGCGACTTGTTGATTTTCATCGCATTTGCCGGAATCACTGGAAGTTGTCGTCGTCGAAAGATGAAAGGGAGCGTTGTCTCAGTCAGAGCCAAATCAGAAATGATTCTCGCCTTTATGAAATTTCTTGCAAGCAGTTGAATAACGGCATTTTAAAATTTAAGTGACAGTGGCTCCATTTAATAACGGCATTCCCTTTCAATATTCTCCATCTGGAGCGCACAGCCGTTATATATCCCATGTAAAACAGCTTGTTTTATCAGGCAAATTACTCGAAAAGTATTTCGGAAAGGGGATAATATTTGGATATCAATGGAGAGGTGGGAGTTTTTCCTAATTCTAGGTGAAGTGATTTTTCGCTCAAACTACCTTATAAGGTCGATCGGTGGGAATGTTGTAGGTATGGGAAGGGAAAGGTCATCGGTCGCCAATGAATGTGTGTTTATCGCTCTTCGACCGTTTCCCTTCGTCGGCCTTCGTCGCGTGACTCTCTGGCGGCGGCGGTTTCCGCGTCCTGCTCTTAACGACGCGAGCATACTTGCGAAGTGTGCGAGAGTATATGCGCGCATTAGGATGAGTCGCGGACTTAATCCGATTATTATTATTACGTGTCTCTCTTGTGCGAGCTCTCGGGTCTCGTGAAAAACCTGTCCCTTTCGCTTCGCCGTGAACGTGGAGGAGGACTCTTAGCCTCTCGGAAGTGCAGAGAAAGGGCTGATAGTTGGCATTGCCGAAGCGAAAAGATGAAGTCTTACGGCAGTTAAAGGTAGTTTGAGCGAAACATCACTTCACCTAGAACTTGATGAATTTGACCTCATTTGAAAAAAAAACTGTCATCGTTCCAATTATGTCAAAAAAAATGCCTGTCGGCCTCGGTGGCGGCGGAGTAACGTCCTCGCCTGCCAACCCAAAGGTCGTGGGTTCGAGTCCCGGATTTTTCTCCTCCCAGGACATGGTTGTGTGTGTTGTCCTTTGTTAATGTTACAACGCCTGATGTAAAATGGTCCTCGAGGCTGTATTCAGGTTGATGAAATAAATATATAAAAAAATATTAACCCCTTGCCGAACTAATTTTCGATCAATTTGCCTGAAAATAGAAGCTGTTTTACATGGGATTGATTACGGTTTTGCGCTACAGAGGGAGAATATTGAAAATATTATTATTTTTTAACATCTAGATTTCGTCAAAAAAACTAACCATGTGTACCTTTTTGTTTCCTCAACAATTTTTAAAAATTAATCAATTATATACTCACCGCAGTAATTTTTTCAGAATTGCAAAAACAAACCTGTTGTGATGACGTTTTCATCGTACGGCGTGAAAAAATTAGTCAAGTTATTGAAATATGTGGCTATATTTATTTAATTATAGAGAATTTTTATTATATATAGCTATATTTTTGCGTTGTCCTTGGTAATAGTCGAGTATCTCGAATTTAGGAAGCTGTTTCTTCCAGTGGGATGAACCGATTATTACGAAATAAAATCATCTCCTTAAGTTTACCTTATCTAGTAAATATTATATTGCTGCATGCTACTTATAGGTGGGAAATCAAAGAATTTCCCCTCACTGAAAAATGGAAGAGATTCGTCTTTTGAATTAGCATGAACCAGGGGCCTTATTCAGTAAAGACTCGACATGGTCGAACTCCGGAAAATCTGTGAATGTGACGTCACTTCCCCTTCAATCTCAACTTATGAAATTTTAGAGGCTTTGACGTCAAAATTTCTCGACTTTCGAGGCTCGGAAATTCCGAGAACATATAGAATAGGCCCGAATTTGTTCAATCAAGTTCTAATTCAATCCATACTTGCATCGCAATGCTCGTTTACAAGAACTAATCTAGCATAATAAACGAATGCTATACAATTCGACTGCTGCGTGTTAAATCCACTTTCTCTTATAATCGACGTGGCTGTCAACTGCTATGCCCAAACTAATGTACAGGGACTGAAAAAAATCGGCCTTCGCCATGTTTAAATTGTTCATAGTGGACGTTCCGAGCATGAATATACACATGGATCTAAATCTTCGGCACCATTGTACGGGCGTAAGTGTTGCCTAGCTTTCAGCAAAAGATAGGTCGCGCTGCAGTCGGCATGGTTCCGATTCTGTGTGTCAATAATGGCCGGTATAGTTGGGAGGCCAATTCCGGTACCTTTATTTCCAGTATCTCCATTTGAATCACTGCCTTGCCATATTAAAACCACCTTCTCTTACAATTAGAGTGGTGGCGCTACATTCTGCTTGGTCCTGATTTTTCGGTGCATGCGGAATGTTTGGCAACACCCACTGGGGGCAAGTTTAGGATCCATATGTATATTCATGGTTCCGAGGTTGCCATGGCGGGGTGATAGGAAGTCGCGTTTTGTCGAATCCGTTCATTATTGCGTCTCACTTTCTTACGCGCGCACCCATTACTTCTCGCGCGTTTCTTTTTTCATTATTGCGTAGCGGCAGATGCACCGAGAGACTGGGTTTATCGCGTCGCGCCTGGGAACTGTCGAGTCCTTGAAAATCTCGACTCCGAGGGCATCGAACTGTATCGCAGTGTGTGGTTGGTGGAGGGGGAACTTTCGTCTGTCCGGAGGGAGTTAGAAGGACTGAGGCTGAGATAGTAGAGGAGGGGGGGAATGCTCCCCCCTTCCCCCCCACTTCTTCGGAACTAAAGAGAGGAATGGAAAGAAAAAACAAACAAATAAAAGACTTACGCACTCCGAATCGAAAGCGAAAACGGACCTTTTTCTCGTCGGAAAAAAAGTTTACCCGTTCCATTAAATTTTTCCGTCTTCCACCTCATTCTCTCTGCCTTCGCTGGCTGTTCTGATTGTTGCGTAGCGGTCCCGGAGCGTCTTACGTAAAACGGCGCCTTTGGTTGGAAGACAAAAAATCATATTCTCCTCGATTTCCGCATTTAGTGATTATAGTGCTTTTTTGAGCTCCAATTTTTTTTAATTTTAAGAAATGGTTATGACCGGAAAAAGCTGTTATGGTGGTGTAGCCTTAATTGAGCGTGGCTAATGTCTCTTTTCCTCCCATATTCCTTCTTCGTCTAATGTTTACATTGTCTTAAAAGACCATTTTAGCTGTTTTTTTTAAACCCTTTTCGCATTCATTCCTTGGCGAATGCTTTTTGATCATGTTTAAATATTTTTTCCCACAGCTTACCATGTTCAAAGTCGGGACTCCAGTCAATCCATTGTTCGTGTTTTTTTTATTTTTCTTAAATATGCCATTTCTTCAGCCAGTTACTTAGACGCACTTAAATGAACCTATTGTTACAAAATGGGTTTGTATGATGGAACTTTCGTATCTGAATGACGCCCTTGTATCCGTTGATGCAAGCCACGATGAACAATCGACGGTTGCGCAAATCAAACATTTTGCGGGAAGAGGAATTCTTCCAATGACCTTCAAATCAAACCATTACATTCAAGGAAACCCCACATGAAGCCTGTGGCATTGTGTTAATACCCACTGTAATTATTTAAGATGTTGAAAGTGTGAATAATTGAGCCAGCTTGTATTGCCAGATGGGAACGTCGCCGGCAGTGTTTTGCCATGAGTTTGTCAACGTGTTAAACAAACCTGGATTGTGGACATATTTGAGCTTGGTTCGATATAAAAGAAAGCGCAGTGTACGCTGAAAAAAACAGGAGAGTAACTCTGGATTCTAACCAGTTTTTCAATATTTATTCCAGTTAAACTTGACTGTTGCAGGATTCACTGCGTATAAGTTACTAGTACTCATGATTAACACAGCTTAGTACTTTTCTTCAATATTTTATTATTGCACGACGCGTTTCGCTGCTTTACCGCATCGTCAGGTCCACAATATGTAATATACTTATTATTAATAGCAAACATCTCAAGAACAAACTTCTGTATATTATATATTGTGGATCTGATGATGCCGTAAAGTGGCGAAATGCGTCGTGCAAAAATAAAATATTCTAAAAAAAGTACTAAGCAGTGTTAATCATGAGTTTATCCAGTTGTTCATTTTATCGAATATTGGGAGTGTGTGCCCTCCAGTCAAAACGTGTGGATTCAAAAGCACTTAAAGGATCCTATCTCATCTAACGTCTCAGTTGCTAAAAAAATTCTTTTTTTTTTACTTCCGAGGTTAAATGGATAGGCCCAAAGTTATAACCTTAGTTGTAATCCTGTCAATCCCGGAGGCTTTGGGCATAGTGAAATTCCTTTCAACATTCATCAGAACCCGTTACTGAGATTTTGTGGTTAATCTAACATTACCTAATGCATTATTTCGTGGGTTAATTGGCCTTGGGAACAAAAGTTATTAGTCTGGTGCCCAGCGGTTTACATAAGGAAATATCACTTCGCATAGACTTTGATTATATCTTGACTTTCATTTCTTAACTCTCATATTTTCAATGATATTAAAATATTGCCGAGCTGCAAGCAATTTGCCTGAAATGCAAGCTCTTTTACATAGGATAGATTACGGCTGTGCGCTCCAGTGGGAGAATATTGAAAAAAAATTATGAATTTCTAACGCCTAGATTTCGTCAAAAAACTAACGGTGTGTAGTTCGTATGTTTTATCATCTATTTATAAAAATGAATCTATTATTCACCGCAGTAATGTTTACAAAATTGCAAAGAAACGTCTGTTTTGAAGGCTTTTTAGCCGTACGGCAAGGCAAAAAATGAGTCAAGGTAGAGATTTATGTAAATATATTTATTTAATTACTGAAAACTTTTTTCGTACATAACTATATTTTTGAACCATTTATATTACCATATTTACTTCATAGTTCTTACAGACGCTGAAATTTAAAAAATAAAATTCGAATATGGCCTCCATTATGACTAGGGAAATATCTCGCTCAAACTACCTTAATGACGCGGAAAGCCTGAGATTTTCTCCTTTTCTTTCTCGGGCGAATTAAAGTCTCTCAACCCAGCAACGGAATAATGAAACCAAGAATTTCCTCGTTTCGCTGGAGATCACAAGTTTTCGAAAGTTTCGCCCGATAAATTTCGGTTTCTCGGACGCGAGGAAGTCGTCACTTTTCTTTCGTTATTCACGGCGTTCGTCCACCACCGGACCGGAATTTCCTCTCTCCCTCTCGCTCTTCTGTGATACCAAACTCTTAAGTGAGATTGTGTGCGCGAGGGCGCTGCTGTTTTTTTTAAATCGCTTCTTTTTGAGGAAAGCCGCGACCCAATTTGGAAAGTAAGACTTAAGGCCTCTCGTATTCATATCTCGCGTCATTAGCTTACTCATATATAGCCTCATAACTTGCGCTCACCGAAAGTAATTAAAATCCCGTAGTATTTGGTATGTTCTAGTGTTTTAGCATTTATTGAATTCATCTTCTTCTACGAAATTGACTCTTATGATATGGACGGACAGAAAGGCACGTATCACGTGACCTCACGGTTTGTGGGAAACATTAGCTAGCAGCAACTAACAACGAGTTCAATGTCAAAGCTATTGTAAAATGTGTGTATTTTTCCAAGCTTTCGTGCCCAATGATGTCATAAATGGAAAAGGAACAAACTTTGCTAATTTCATTTGTGATTTTTTTTTAAATTCGCGACCCGGGTTTCGACTGTTTGTCATCTTAAGGTCACCCGAAGATGACATAAACTGTCGAAACCCGGGTCGTGGTTAAAAAACTCACAAGTTAAATTCGCAAAGTTTTTCTCCTTTTCCATCATTGAGAAATTTCACAAATTTATCTCTGACATTGTTCGTTTTGTTAAAATATGTCGTAGATACTGTTTCCTTTATTCCATTGGTAATTCTATTATTAATAAGGCTGTTGGTTAGTTGCAGTGAGCTTTATCGAGGGGATATCCTAACCTCATGAGACAATTGAGACAGTGCTTAACTTCATTAGACCGGGCCTAGGTGTAACAGTGCCAATATGAAGCGGTCACCTGGGCATAATTTTTCGTGCCCAGAATAGGCGATTCTGCCCATCGATTGGGACCTTAGCTTTGGCCTAGGTTGCTGAAATGTCTGGCACGGTCCTTGCCTATTAAGTTACCCTATTTTCAGGTCTTTTCTTAATTTTCCGTTCGAAAAGCATCTGTCAGCCAAAGATTTGGGTGAACTCACTTACACCCTTAGCAAAAAATTAAGCCCCTATTACTATATAGATATGAAGGATAGACGATGCATTATGGACAAAACAGTCTGTGCTCCTAATGAACCACCGCCATAATGAAATACTAAAAAACGCTCAATAGCTGATTCTACGGATATTTAATTTTGCTTCGGCAGTTTCGCCCCATACCTACCTATGTAATATCATCAGGTACATCTTTTCCCCCTTATAGTTGGTGGTACTGCTTGAATTCTTGCGTCATTCTCGCACATACTCCCGGAGTAATAGACTCGGTCATGGCGGCAAGGCTGATAAGTATGCAGGCGGCCGAGCTAACCAGAGGTTGCGGGTTTAAATCCTTGCCTCGGACACGGGCGTTGTCTATCTCTTCGGATCCACGTCGTAGGTTAGCCGGAGGAATATATCCTGAACAAATGGAGCACCTAAAACCCAAATTTTATTCTAATTTACCTGACTCTAGTGTACCTACCTACTTTCGCGTCCCCTTCCAATCTGTAGAAGGGATGCTGTGCACCAAAGTTGTGCCGACATGATCCTATTTTTTTTAAACAAAATCCTTTAAGCGAGACTGGCGAGTCGCCGTGACATACAGCCGACCTCCTCGAAGAGATTTATGACGACGCAGCGCTAGATGGAGAGATATGGCGAGTCCCGACCCGCCCGCACTTGTAAGGACTCCTCCCTTGTCGGGGCGTGTGCTATTTTTATGCATTCATATTTATTTTACGCTCCCCCCCCCCTCTACCGCTTGTAATATCCATGGCGCATGCGCGAGCCTTTCGGCCTTCTTTCACGTCGACTCGCTATTGCCATTGTTGTGACCGCGCAATGGGGCAACAGTGGCGATCGCCACGTTTCACTCCCGTGTTTTGTCTCTGCAAAATAAATAACGCTGGCAACTGTCGCGTTCCTGGCACGTTGTCAGCCATTTTTCCGTGGCGTCGAAGAAATTTGACTCTTTTTCTGTCGTCCACTAAACGTAGTTTAAGCGAAAAATCACTGATGACTTTGTCCTCATTTTAAAGAAAAAACTCTCCTCTTCCCAATGATATTAAAATATAAACCCCATGCCGAACTACTTTTCGAGCAATTTGCCTGATAATGTAAGCTGTTATACATGGGATAGATTATGGCTGTACGCTCCAAAGGGAGAATATTAAAACATTTAGGAACTTATTGTACATAGATTTCGTCAAAAAACTAACGGTACGTAGATTATGTATTTTCTTAACTATTTATAAAAATAATCTATTACTCACCTCAGTAATTTTTAAAGAATCGCAAAAAACCTGTTGTTTTGAAGGGTTTTCAGCCGTACAGCGGGAAAAAATGAGTCAAGTTAGATACTTATGTAGCATTATTTATTTAATTACTGAGAATTTTGGTCATATCTTTTCATCTTTGCGCCATTAATATTACAATATTTATTTCATACTTCTTACAGACGCTGAAATAAAAAAATAAAATTTGAATATGGTCTTCATTATGACTAGGGAACTATCTCGCTCAAACCACCTAAAGCGAAAAATCACTTCACCCAGAATTTTACCTAACTTTAATGAAAACACTCCCATATTTCCAAAAATATAAAAATATTAACCCTTCGTGAAACTACTTTTCGAGCAATTTGCCTAAAAATACAAGCTGTTTTACATGGGATAAGTTATGGCTGTGCGCTTCAGAATATTGAAAAAATTAGGAATTTATAACACCAATGTTTCGTCAAAAAACTTACGGTATGCAGTTTGTATGTTTGCTCAACTATTTAAATAAATTAATCAATTACTCACCGCAGCAATTTTTACAGAATCGCAACAAAACCTTCTGTTGCGAAGGCGGATTCACCGTACGGTGTGAAAGAATGAGTCAAGTTAGAGACTTATGTGGATATGTTTATTTAATTAATGAGGATTTTTGTCATAAATAACATTCCAGTTATGTCAGAGCGCCGTTAATATTTCAATATTTACTTCATACTTCTTACTGACGCTGAGATTAAAAAATAAAACTTGAGTATGGTCTCCATTATAACTATTGAAATATCACGCTCAAACTACCTTGAAGTCGTTAAAAGACATCTTTCGAGGCCGTTTTACATGAGGCACTTTATTGTACAATCTGATTGACGTACGTATGGACGTGAATTGAAAATTACGTCGTGTGAAGTGTTGAATTGCAGGAACGCATGCGCAAATGCATGAACGAGAGATGGGAAAATAGTCCCTGCTCTAATTCCGAGCCTGCATTTTCGAATTGCAGCAACAGATGCTACTTTAAGTTGTGCAATGAAGTGCCTCGTGTAAAACGGCCTTAATGTATTAAGTGCAGCTTTTTTCTTATGCGCTAACCTGTTGAAGGAATCCAAGGGTAATTCTTATTCAGACAAGCTTATTATGCTTCTTTGTTATGTAGTTTGTAACGACTTTTCTGATAAAATGAGGTAAACTAGACGCCTTTAGATTCAGATAATCCCTTTTTGCCTTCACGTTACCATAGACCGAAACAGATCTTAGGCAAAGCACCACGAAGTTCTGGTTCTGTGGCGCCTGGGTCAATTAAACCGTCGGGTTATGTAACCTTTACAATCAAAACAATGCTAACTGCGAATTCGTGTCTTGCTAATTACATAAGACTTACGGCAAGTCGGTGTGAGTGTTGTAGATGGAAAAGCCCACATCAGTTATTATGCCGGGAAAATTCTTGATCTAAGTGTATTCATGTACATCTACAAAATACTCTGCAAGTCACCTCAAGGGTGTGTGGCAGGGTGTGAGTAGTCACTAACATACACTGAGAGAACAGGTTTGGATGCTACACCCTAAGCTCTTTTGGGCGGGGAGGTTTGGATGCACTATCAAGAATGATACGGCGTTAGAACTAATTATTTGGATGTGAGAACCAAAGGCAAAAAGTGTCACACCAAACACGTCTAGTCAACGTCCTTTGGATGGGAGACCCAAAGTTGTAGTTAACGCACTCTGCTGGTTTAGGTGCGAAATATAAATCTATTGTTGCGCGCTCTGGTGGCGCTCTTAGGAAGCTCTATAGCACCCGCAATTCCGTGTTCAGCCGGGCGAGCCGTCGACACGTGTGGACTTGTTCTGGGTAAAACAGGCGAACTTTGTTGTGACTCTTCTGCCGCGTGTGCTTCACTGTTTTCCTGCTGCTCGAAGAGATTATGGACGAGGGGACGACGAAATTCCTATTGAAGTCTGGAGTTGGAGCCTATATCCGGGTGTTCGCTGGCAAGTTGCACTTAAATTGCACGGCCATTTTGTGTTAATTCTCATGCCTACACTACCAGCCTTTGCTTATGAGTTCTTTTTCAGATTCCCATTATTATCTCTATGTGCTTATTACAAAACAAAGTTCAAACTCTCAGATCATATTTTTTCGACAGTGCTGCAGTGCATATTAACATTTAACTTTCTTTCTGTTATTGAGGCTAAGTTGTTGGGGCACATGCCTTTGGGCTGGTCATCTAAAGTTTTCATTCGGTATCCAAACGTTGTTCTGATGAGCTACCCAACACTTTGGTTCTCACACCCAAAGTACTCATCCATCTTCTTTGGATGCAGCAACCAAAGGAGTAGGTGGCACATCCAACTCCTCATCACCAATTCCGTTTGGATGACACATCCAAATGAATGGGCAAGTCCTTTCCTTCACCTCAGTTTTGGGTGTGACATCCAAACCTACGATTCTCATATCCATAGTGGTTTTTCAGTGTACTTTTCACTACACCCAATTAAAGTTAGTGTAACTACGACTGTTGATGCATTACCATAAATCGATAATGCTTGTCAGGAGGCGAAGCGTTACAAGCATGCACTACGCTACGTGTATGCTATCAATGTTAGAAGGACCGTTAGTATTTTGTAACTACAGAAATGGACAGAAATATAAGAATTATACTGAAAGCATGCACGGCGTGCAGTGAGTACTTGGTAGCAGATGAGCATACAAGTATTAGGGAGTAAATAAAGTAACTAGCTACACAACCTATTGACAAACCTAGTTAAAAGTCTCATTGGCAGCTTTTCTGGTCTCTTATCGTTCGCGGGAAAAGTGACATTTTTAATCTGTCCGTTCTGCAGTCTTAGTTCAGTAATTTCATTCTCATGATCTGATGTAGATGTATTCTACCTAGCCAGCCAGTGTGGACTAGTCGTACATTCTTGTTTAAAAATACTTTATTTGCAATGATGACGGTCGCCCAAACACTCCCTGCTGCTCCTACTGCGTTGCTTGCTGTGCGTGATGTCGATGTATTTTTTTCTTCATCTTACACGATGTGAGGAAAGATGATGTCGATGAACTGCTCAGCCGTGAAGGAGTGCTCGACTCTAGGAGCCGGGATTAATTAACGGCTTAAGCGCTCTCGTGTCATGGCGCTGTGTAAGCTTTCGAAGATCTTATGGTGTGCTTGGGACCCAGACTAACAGGAGATCGTCTTCTCTTTAAGCCACTTACGTTATCCTTTTTCATTTTATTGTTTTCTAGTCTCCAACGTCGAATTTTCTCGCAGAGCAATGAAAACCACGAGTTAAATAATCAGGTGGAGGAGGAGGAGGACTGGAACGCTTGTGCCAATCTTGAAACCGTGTGGATTCGAGAAGTCATTGCTATCCTCTCTTATCTCTCGTGGGAGTGATAAAAAGAAACTTTAAAAAAAGATGCATAAAAGTGCAAGTCGTGTTGCTTTTCCGTTTTTATTGTTGTTGTCCCTGTTGTGGTGTTGCTCCTCGTCTCTTTAAAAGCGTCTCGAGTTCGTTTGAGCGTTTCAGATGCATTGAAGCGAAGAATTCTCGCTTTCGTCTCTCATGACTTGATCGTTGTGAGCGTTGCTGCATTCTCTTTGACGATCCGTGGGAAGGAAGCAAGGTAGGAGAGAATGTCACTTCGCGGAAATTTTGCCGAGCAGTTTGTTTCTGGAGACAGCGCAGCGTACCTGCACTTCCCCCCACTGCTTAGTATATCGCGGGAAAGGCAGACTTCCGGGTTTTCCCGGACCGAATCCCCATTCCTTAAGGAGGTTCCGCCGCGACTGTGTGAGTCAAAACAAATACTAAATTCCACATTTTTTATACTTTGTCAAAAAAATCCTACTTTCACTGATGCAATGCGTTACCTATAGAAACCCAAAAGTAAGGTACAAAATATGCAGATTATTCCACGAATGTATTTTAAATGAGCACTTTTTTCAGCCATGTGAGAAGACTGCAGCGCCATTTCCTACGAATTACCGCATTTTGACTTCAATCACGGCATTAATTCTTCAATAACTAGAAAAATAAGGTGGTAAGATGCCTGTATTTTATTTTTATTCAATTTCTCTGTATTATTTCCTTCTTAGAGACCGTTTTTCACGAAAATGGCATTTGTATTTTATGGAAAAATACTATTTTTCCCCGTGTTTCTCTCATTCCCCCATTGAACACCATATAATTTCAAGTTCAATTATAGAATAAAATAGCGTGGAAAGGTATTATTTTGTTGTTCATATCAGATAGAGGACAACTTTTTCTACAAGTAGACGGAATAGAAATATTTCGTCACTACCTTTTGAGTTTTGTGTAAACTAAACACCACGAATATTCCAATACTGTAGAATGAACATTGTCGGTAGACAATTCAAATATACCTGGTTTAAATATGTTCTTCAAGTGTTCATCCGGGGATCATTATTGAATAAAACTTTGTCGACAGAAAACGAACGATCAATGAACAGTCTCAAATGAATAGTTCACACTTGAACACACAATGAACGTTCTGAGGTTGCATGCTCATGCTAAGTCAGTCGTGGACTATTTATTAATAAGTTCATCAATGCCTTCAGAATGCACACAAAAATAAAGCATATGTATCATGAACCCATTCCTTTAATGCTATATTCTCAATTTTATATTCTTATGTCACCAATGCACCTCAATAATTTAATTTTCATGAGTAGTAAGACTAAACTGCTTTCGTTTTTAATGATTTACTATATACTATCATACGATTTACGCATTCCACTTGCAAACTGCAAGCACCCATTTACTAGTCATATATATTATTTCTCAAGGGCTTTTTTTTGTCGGTACGCCATAACTTCCTTAACACTTTATCAATTTTCATAAATGAGGCATCATTTTAAAGCTTTTCTTAACCACTATACCGGAAAAATATGCAAATTACTCACATTTCAGTTGTTTTTCGAAAAGATACAATTGAAAAAAAAAACGGTTTTTTGAAATCCCGCCCTCGACCTATCGATCCTCTATCGAGAATATCGAGATATATCGAAATGAAACCGATTTCAATTTCATGCATCTATTATCTAAAATCCGCATTTAATTTCGACTTAAAATATTGATTTAAGGTGTTCGGTCTGCTGATCTAGGTATTTATAAAATGAACTAAATTAATCAAAACTTGAATTTATATTTACTTCCCCAAAGCGCTCGCAGTCATTTGTTTTTACTTAGTCCATGACGACCAACTTACTTCGTCTCTGCTCTCTACGATAAACAAACCCGGCGATCAACTCAGATTATTCACTTTAAAGAAATCTACACAAGTTCAACTCTAAAGTAAGTACCGTATGGATTCTGACGCACTAACTACACGGTACTGACTATAGGGTGTGCACTGTGGGATTTGAGGAGGATACAGTGCGAATGCTTCGCACGGGTTGACTAGTATATATATATATAATATGCCAAGAGGGTGGCCGATAAAAATATAGAAACAAACGAAGGACACTCACAAATTGAAACTTCCGATATTTCGGTGGGATCGTTTATTATATATCATTATCTCGGATACTGTTCTAAAGAATTTGTGGTTGTAAGGTTTATTATCCTACTGGCCAAATGAAGTCTCATCTGAAATCATTTTTCGCGACCTCGCTAATATTTCACATTCTGTTTCGTTATTAATTCCTATCGGACTGAAATCAGGTGCCTTTATTATCTCATTTTCACATTGTTTCCTTGAGACGGTGATTTTATCGCCCTGGTCTTAGGTGTACTCGACGCAATCCCTTCATTTCCCCACCTCCTGTCCGTTCGACGTCACATCCGGTGCTTGAATTGGTTAATGCATGCAGGAATAAGTACATGTATATTTCTGTATGTCCTATGATGTTTATACTGTCCCAAGTCTATGAACGCGAAAATTTCTAAGACTTCTGAGATCGTATTCTCTATCCGTGACTCACATTTCATGTTCCGCTGATTTCGTAAAAGCCTTGGAATCCGCAACACTTCACCTTGAATTTAAAAAAAACTCCTTTTTCTTATCCTTTTCTTTTTCTGATCGCCGGGACTGGAAATCGCGCGGTTCCACTAACACTACTGAAAATGTCCGCGATTGTGTGCTAGGATAACGGATGTCTGTGGTCTCCTTAGGAAACTGATACAAATAATTTGTGGCTTTAGTATCCGTGGGCCAAGGTTACTTTACATTGCTGGCGAGTCAATTTGAGAGAGAGGAAATACGATTAAAAATGTCTAGAGTGAAAGGATAATAAAAATTGGGATAAGAGAAGTTGATGATTATTGTTTAGACTTTTAAAATAAGCCTGTAGAAAGTCGAGATTTTGTTTTACTTCCCACCTATACATTCTACCAATGAATTCTGGTTGAAAAGTAATCTCACCTAACAATGATTTCACACACGCTTTTTACATGTGATAATAAAATAATAATTAATTTTTATATTGTCGATTATTTGCTAACATGTTTAAACACATTTATATAAAGTTCCGTTCAGAATTAGTTTTATTTGTGATTTTAGCTAAAAATTTAATATTTGTAACACGAATAATACTCAGTAGGTATATAATTGCAATTATATAAATTGTTATATTCCATTCAGTGTCTTTTTACGTAAAAGTATAAACCTTTTAGTTACGGAAGTGTAAAAATGTTTTATTTTTTATGCTAAAGTGCTCAGAAATATTCACATGGATGGAAACATTATTGTCTACAGCGTTATCGTAAAGTAGTAGTACGTCGATTTACTTCAATTAAAAGTGTTTTCCGTCACGGATGGGTCTCCTTGTCAGGTTTTATTTGCTGGAAGGCGACGAGGAAGTATATAAAAGTACATATATAAATATAGCCACCTACTGTGGTGAAAATGTTGCGGTTATCTCAGAAATTATACATTAAACCGTGGATGAATTGTTTTCAGCGTATGACTCGTTACCTTTTTTTCTTCCACGTGGTGTAAGTACATATCCATTGCAATCATATTTATAAGTGACTAGCTGTGCTCGGCATGCGTTGCAATGCCTCTTTTTCTTTCTAAGTAGGCACACTTATATGTACAAAGCAGACACATTTGCATATACAAAATAAATGAAAGACAATGATGTTTTTTGTATTAAATTAAATTTGTAAATATTTATTTTAAAGCTGGGATATACAATATTTGGGTCGTAAATTGGCATTATCCCATAATTTACTCCCAAACCTCATTGTTTTCAGTGCATTTTATTATATTCTAAATTAGAAAAATAAAATACTCTTATCCTGATGTCCCCATTCATTTCCATACTTTTCATGGTTTGGCCCACAAATCTTTTTTGCGTTCAAAATCGGTCCCTAAACTTTGAGACTTAGTGTACCTAATAAATTCTTCGTACCTACTCAAGAATTCGTAATGTTCAAATGATGGAATGAGTTTCCACTCCGTGCCTATGCTGCGGTTTCAAAGTAAATAAAATATTCTATTGTTGAAGTAGTGCCAAAATTTAAGATTTTCGAGCTTAAAAACACAATTTAAGGAAAAAGCGAAGCGTATAAGAAAATCGAATGCAGTAATTCAAAACCTTATTCTTTAAGTTATCTAATGATAAGCATTTAAAATCCATATCATGAGTGTAAGCAATTAAAAAAAGCAAACAGAAAGACCACTGCACCAAATCTTATTGTTCCTCGCTTGTTTGAGAAGCTCGCGTACCAACACTCATTTGTTGAAACGACTCGCGCTCCACCTATTGTAAAATTGATTTAATAATTCAGAAACCTTCGCGGGCGCGCTCGCAACAACTCACTTAAGTTTCATCGTAATCTGATGAATAGTAATGGAACGCATAGAAGACGAACAAACAAACGAATATTCATTTTTATATTTTAGATACCCACTTGAATTCTTGAGAAAAAGGTTGGGGGAGCCCGCCGTGTAATAGTGTTGCCGATAGGGACCCAGTGAAACTTGCTATGCAGGTATTTGTGGTGGATTTCTTTAAATCCTCTTATCGGTTGCCTTGATCGGTGGGCCGGCTTCCGCCTTACGTATATCAACCAAGCAAGCTCAGCAGCCCACCTTTCTACCTCCCTACGTTCCACTTGCTCGCTTGGATCAGCAGTTGTGTAATCTCTCCTCAGCCTAGAACGAGAGATCCAGTGAATGAATAATCCATGAGTTCTCTCTTTATTTCTTTCTCCGTCTTCAATCTATCCTCCGATGCGCCGCAGCGAATTTTCTTTCGGGAAGGTCGGTGATAGTATAATCTGCATTCCGGGGTAGTTTTTTTTTACGATGGCGTTCCAGGGGCGGTCGTTCCGTGTTGTTCACCCTCTCCCCCTCAACCCCCATCCTGCCGGCTTTGGTCCCGCATTACCATCCGGGTGGATAGGGTAAAACAAAAAAAATACGAAGCGACTATTTCCAATTCGTGTTCCATCTCTTTCTACGCCGACCTGGAAATTGGTGGGAATAAGAAAAAAATACGAAACTGCCGTTTTAGTCTGGCTTGATGCTGTTCTTTCTCCTATTCTATCCTCATCTTCTTTCTTTCTTTCTTTCATCGTACGTGGTGGCCCGTTATTTCGGATACATGAGCCGTCCCGACAAGACTTTGAGTTCTCGCTCTCGGCTGTGACCCAGTTTCCTACCTTCAGCCGTCGTGGAAGAGACCGAGCCATCCGTAATGGTGAGGTATCAGGTTCTAGCGTACAACCCAATTGCACCAGCCCCGACTTATCAATTTTGTGTTTACTGCCAGGCGACATTTCTTCTTTCCGACGCTTTAGTTTCGCGATTATTCACTCCTAGTAGAATCTAGTCCTGCAACATTTCATGCCTATGATATTTCCGAGTTCGTTGGATATTCTCTGACTTTCATCACAACCTACCTCTAACCGGTATATTACTGTAATGAATGAATGATATTTCTGTCCCGTGACAGTTCAGGCCTGTTATATACTTTATTTCAGGAGTCACTTAGTGGTACAGTTCAGTTCAAAAAAATCGTACCGCTCAAAATTTCTAATCCCGGAATTTGTGACAATGTGGCAACATGGCAGAACCACGCCCCCCTGAGAGAGCAATACTGTACTTTCAGAATAATGAGACCAATTTAGTACAGTAGCAAAACTAATTTATTTAACTTTCCGATCTTGGTGTCTACTAACAAGAGTCATTATCTAGGCCTGGAATTATTGACTTTGTTATTCTAAATCTGGGGCGGAATTTTGAAAGAATGATTTCGTTGGTTAATCAGATATTACCTCATGTTGCTTTTATGCGAGGCTCACAATATTCAAATTAATATCAAATTTTCAACCCCGCGACTTCTCAGTAATTTGAATTATCACTCACATGAATTTTTTTGCCCAACAACTTTAGAGCCAGAGAGCATTTCAGTCCCGCGACATTTTAGAAATTCAGCATTTGTGACCTGCGGTTTTTTAGTCAATGTGGCATTTCACTCAGACTTTAGACGCAGACTTAATGCCTACAAAAGCATCGTTAGTCACTCCGTTATGTTTCCTGAATGAAAAACTTTGTATAGAGTTGTATATAATTTTCAAATGTATATATTTTTAGTTTTTTAATGAGTAAGTATGTTATGCTGAATAACTGCAGAAGTATCCCCTTCATAGCGATAGTTTAAAAAAAAACAATCTCTGATGTTGAGCAATAAACTCTTTGGCATTATCCAGCGCGTAGGAAATACTCGAAATAATACTCGGAAAATGAAAGGTAATGGGAAACATTCTACTTTCATTGAATATCCTCCATCCTTGTGAAATGTCGTCCGCTCCTTATTTTTGTTGCCATTGTCGTTCTGCGATACGAAGAGTAAGTCTGTCTTAAGAATGACTTTGGAATGCCATCTTGATAGTCTTCTTATTATTCTATTCCCTCTTGCTGTCTTCATTGCTTTGTTGGTTAATTAATGCAATTATACTTACTCTGCAAAATAGCAATGAGGAAGGGAACGCATTCTTCGTATCAATTATCGTTCCGATGAGGAAAAAGACTCATCAAATTAAAAACGAATAATTGCAGTTGGTCGAAGAATTACTTCGACCAAAAGCCAGATTGGGTATAATTCGAAGCGTATTAAACTATACCGCAGATGTTTAGCGATCGTTTTTCATTTTCAGCGTAAACTGTAGCATTGTGTTACGAGAAGTGCTTATTTATATGGCTGTGTTGTCTCTTCCTCTCAATTACGAAACGCAAATATTGCATTCCTTATAGGAGTTGAGAGGTTGCCAACTGCTGTTGCTAACTTGAATGAATTGCGGTGACAGCAAATCTGATAACTTCCGTATCTTGCAGTTTGCCCCTCCCTTTTGGAATAAGTTAATTCACGCTGTAAAAGCAACTTCCTGTAAGATTTTAAATTTCTTGAGTTGAAATAGTGGAAATAAATTATTGAATGGAATGAATTCTTGTAATGTAATTACGTAATTTCTGTTTTTTTTTGTACAGAGCATTCCTTTTTGTTTAAGTTTATATATTTCACTGTGAATATTTACTTACATTGTTTAAAATGTATCTATGCTGCATGGTTTAACTGATGGTAGCCCCACAACAGGTGCACCTTATGAGCTGCCAACCTGCTTCATTTGAAAATATGTTATACTTACTTTGTTTTTAATGACTTGTAAGCAATTAAATTTATTTCTTTATTTATTCAGAGCAAGAGTTCGACAAATGGATCTGTAAAAATTTAAAAATCATTGTTCATGGACTATGCGAAGTGTAGTCTCGTGGACTTGGGTGTTGTGTTCACTATTTTCGCTCTTCGATTGTTACTTTCAATTCGGACCGTCTGTTGCATTCTCAACGTCTCATCCGCCCCCTCCCCTTTCACCCTCCCCCCCTCCGTTTCCCCCCCACCACCCCTTACCACCCACTGGCAGCACGCGCCCGCGGCAGACGACGGAATTAAACCCCCAACTCTTGGCCGCCCGTGACGGAGGTGTGGTGGGCAGGTTTCCAAGGTATTTTTGTTCATTTTTTTTCGGGAGAAGCCAATGATATCACTTCCGGAGATGGGCTGAAGCAGCCTGAGGAGCGCCCGATGAACCCCCCCAGCCCAAAAGAGAGAGAATAATGGCGACCATAAAACGACTGAGGCGTGGGTGGGCATCATGCTTTCATTGTTTTTTTTATTATATTTTATATTTACATTTTCATCCATTTCCGACGTCGAAGGCAAGAGTTGAGGCACGATACGAGATCGGAGACAATGAATTCCTTCTGGATGCGCGTTGATGTTTCTCAAAGTTTACTCGATGATGTTTCTCAAAGCAATACAAATGAACTTTAATCACGACAATGCGGACTGAGTCTCCGTCGCGTGGAGACGCGACAATGCGTTGTCCATCAGAATGGTTTTTGTCCATTTAACTTGGGAATACGAATGAACTATAGACTCGCATAAAAAACAGCTGCGAGTGCAAAATTTAAAGTGAGCTGATTGTAGTATATGCTCGTTTTCTGAAGTGAAATACGTAAGCCCGGTTTAATATTTTCTCAGTACGAAGTGCCATGCTAATACTTTATCCCGTCGATAACGATCACGTAAACTAACTGGCTGTCTAACGTATACCTAATAACTAAACCTGAACTCTTGAGTTAAAATCAGGTGAACGAAAATCCTATGTCTTCTTGCGGTTAACTTTAACCAGGCGTTATTAAACCGGGCTTTTTATTAAGGTGTTGAACGGGAAAAATTCACTAAAATGAAAGTCTTTTTTTCAGTTTTCTTTGAATCCCTTCGGAAGCCGAGTCCCTCCTGTGGTTCTTGTATTGGATTGACGTGTGTATATAGATATATGTAATAATTCCGTGCGGAAATTACTATAACTGCACCGAGGCCCTTAGTAATTTATAATCTACTTTTGATACCTTGCAGTCAGACGCCTTACTATGAGAAAACATTATGATAATGAATTATTTCTTCCATGGAAATACACATTTCCATCATTTCCCGTTCATGCTCGGAGGAGATAATGAAAATGGAGTTCTCATTTCGTTTTCCGACTCGTGGCAACTTTCCGCTTCGCCGACATTTTGACCCCATTATTGAGGAAAGCCATTGAAGGAAGCCCGTTCAATAATGGGCGCTTAATTTTGATATCTCAGCGATTCCTAGAATTTCACTTCCCACCCAAAAAAAAAAGGAAAAATATCCCGTGCATTAGCATTTTTTTCGTCTTTTGACCGCTGGCTGGCGTGACTTATAATCGACCAATGGTGACGCATTTACAGATACCACTCGTTGAGTCATATATCTTGAATCTTTTTGGTAGGCATCCAATTTTTCTCCCCGAGTGTGGATTCACCCCCTGTTATCTTGATAGTTATTTCACCGACTTTCAATTCACCTTAATTGCAGTCGCGTTTCTTTGTTTCAAGAGTCGAAGACATATTTTACATCGCTGTTCGTGCTCACCATCAAAAACTCCATAGGCTGCCCTTAAGATTTTCTAGATAAACACAAGTTTTAGAGGTTTTTCGAAGTCCTCGTTCAAGTGAGAATTCTTGTTGGCATAAAAGTTGTTGTTTTAAGAGAATATAAATCCAAGAGTTTAAACTTAAACCCAGCATGACTTGGCGAGTGATAACGGCGCTATGGATACCATTACAGAAGCTATAGAAGAACTTTCCGATGTATCTGCCTCGTATCTGATCGAACGAAATCACGAATGAACAAACGCAGACGTTTTCAATTCATGGATCGACGTGGATATGCAACAATGGAATAGTCTGGCTATTGCAACAATGGAATGTGAAATTATATGGAAGGCTTTCTTGCGAAAGGGGAGTGGGTTTTCTTTATAGGTATGGGTGATGTGTTCTCAAAGCAGAGAGGGGAAGTTACTGCTACGCTATAAGGCGATGCATCTTAAGGTACTTTGAACGAGATATTTCCCTAGTCATAATGGAGACCATATTGGAATTTTATTTTTTAATATAAGCGTATGTACGTAAGGAGTATGAAGTAAACATTGTAATATTAATGGTGCAAAAATATAGTTAAGTATTACAAAAATTCTCAACAATTAAATAAATAAAACCACCTAAGTCTCTAACGTGACTCATTTTTCCAAGCCTTCTCAGCAGAAGGTTTTTTTTGCGATTCCGTAAAAAATACTGCAGTGAGTAATTTATTATTTTTTTATGAATAGCTGAAAAAAACATACAAAGTGCACACCGTCAGTTTTTTGACGAAATCTAGCTGTTATGAAGTCCTAATTTTTTTAAATTTTCTCCCTCTGTAGCGCACAGCCGTCATCTATCCCATGTACAACAACTTACGTTTTTAGCCAGATTGCTCGAAAAGTATTTGTGCAAGGGGTTAATATTTTGATATCATTTGAAAGATGGGAGTTTTTTCTTTAAAAGGACGTCAAATTCGTTAAATTCTAGGGGAATTGATGCATCGCTCAAACTACCTGCTGCAAACTACTGCCAGGAGACGACATAGACTGCAGCTGAAGCTTAGTCGGTTAGTCTGCAGCGGCTGAAGTCATTTCTCGCCGCGCTATCAACTTTGAAATCCAATGGGAACCAATATGCTATCGGAAACGGGTGAGGACTGCTCTTCGAATCGCTATTTTGTAGAAGACGGTCGAGTTATTAACGTATTATGCACACACGCTCTTCACTCCTACGCGCATGACCATCGCCTCCCGTTCTTCTTTTATTTTTGCAGCGCGTCTCGCGAGGGAGAACAAACGTGCGTCCTTGAGACATGTTGTCGAGAGAAAAAATAACTCAAGCGGACCTGACCTCGTCTTGTGTGGAAAAGATGTATATTTTTCCAACCTAAACCACCACCGCGCTAGAATAATTGTTTTGTTCAGATACCGCGTTTCTTTCAGAGCTGGGGCCTTATTCAGTAAGGACTCAACATGGTCGAACCACGGAAAATCCGTGAATGTGAAGTCACTTCCCCCGAAAAATCTCAACTTTTGAATGGCCCTATTAGAAATTTTCGTGACTGTGACGTCAAAATGTTGCCACTTTCGAGGCTCGGAAATTCCGAGATCATACAGAATATACCACCTGAGAAGCTATTCTGTATGTTCTCGGAATTTCCGAGGCTAGAAAGTGAAGAAATTTCGACGTCACAGGCACGAAAATTTCAAATTGGGTCACTCAAAAGTTGAAATTTGTCGGGGGAAGTGACCTCTTATTCACGGATTTTTCGAGGTTCGACCATGTCGAGTCCTTACTGAATAAGACCCCCTGGGGAGTTACCCCACCCCATTCAGGTTCAAAATGAACACTTCGGCTAATTTTCATCCCGCGCATAAAAATGTTTAACGTTCCCGTGGGAGCTCGCGAATCGTTAAAACCGCTCAAACGGCAGAACGGATGTATATTATCAAAGTTTTCCTTATTGCCGTAATAAAAAAACTCGCGGTATGTCATAAAAAAGGAAATTTGTCGGCGTAGTATGACCTAGAAACTTCATTTAATTAGTAATGAAACTTTTTGAGGGAAGCAATAATATAATTTTTTCCTTTGTATCGGAGGTAGATTGTAGTTGAATCTTTACTTTTTGTACGCTTTTGTTTCTTTAATATGTGAACAAAGGACGATTGGCCGAGGACATGTTGCGCAGTAGTATATTGCGCTTAATGAAAGGCTATTCTTCTGCCTCCAGCGTCATGTGAACTAAGCAAAGTGGCTAATAGGGAATAGTAATTTGGGCATATATGTCTTCATTACGTCAGTGTTCATTCTATTGCTTTGATTCAACTTGATTTTTATGCATTTTTAAGAAGAAGCTGTGTGTTGGTAATATGACAAACGTTTGAAAAATCTTTCTCATAATGAGTGCGAAATTCATCACGTAGCTTTGAAATATAACGAATACTGATAGGTAAGTTGGTCAAATAAGCTCATTTTTAAATCGAGGAGATCTTAGCTTTTGATTCACTATTTTTCTTCAATGGAGGGTTAAAGTGTTGCATCATCGATTTGGGTATTAAGATGTTTCGGACTGTTTTGTTAGTAAGAAAGTCTTATGTTTCGTTCCCAATCTTTCGACTTAACCAGTATTTAAATGCGACTCTAATCTAATCAGTGGGGGACAGGAAGCCTTGACCCTTGAGAGGCATCGTTCAATCGTACACTTTGGCCGCCATGTTCTTATCTTCCGTGTTTATTTCTGACCAGTGCTTGAGTAATGAGCGCATGAATGTGGAATGCAAAGGAATCACCAGTATATAAGGAGGGAGGCCAATCCGATCATGCCCTTATATGTATACCCACTCCGTTGGGCGGGCCAAGGACCTCGCAGAAAATTGATTCTTGGGTCACTTCGAATGACTTAACCACCGGTCATTTCGTCTTACCACCGCCTTTTCTCTTCTCTTTTTACTTCACAATACCGGACGGCGGCAGCGTTTTCGTCTCGCAGCCTTGAAGGGGTGTGGATTTCTTTATCTTCTCTGCGGTGTTGCCACGTTTCCCGCGACCTCCAGTCGAATCAAAAACCACCATTGAACCCACGCTTCTTGGGAGTAGGAGAGGTGCAAGTTATCGCTTCCATTTTGATTTGAGTATGTGTGTGTGTGTGGGGTCAACAGACGTCCTGTTTTTCCCGGACGTGTCTTCTTATTAAGGCCGTCCAAGTAGGGGTATTGATATCTATCCGGGAGTCAACCTACGGGTAATGGAAAATAATGTCCATAATTCATCTCCATCGTCTCAGGCTCAACTTTGTGGAAGTTCATTATATATTAAATGAAAGGAAAACTTTGTTCTATTCCACCAATTTATTCTCCGGTACAACTAGTTTCTACGCAGCGGCGTCATCTTCAGGTACAACTAGTTTCTACGCAGCGGCGTCATCTTCAGGTACCTGAAGATGACGCCGCTGCGTAGAAACTAGTTGTACCGGAGAATAAATTGGTGGAATAGAACAAAGTTTTCCTTTCATTTAATATGTCCATAATTCATTTAATTAATAAGATGGATTCGTGCTAAAGGTATATGTACGTACGTATGGGATTTCTCTAAAAGATTTCAGCACTGCAGAGAGAATGTTTTAATCCATGAAACTGCAATCACATTCGATAAAAAGTAGCGGAGTAGCTGTTCTTAACCAATAATATGTGAGGAAAAACTGATCGATAGATACAACGTGACAGGGAAATGCAAATTAAACGATAAAGGAATAAAATTTTATGAGAGAGAGACCGCTGTTTTACTCCTGCGCATCTTCCTGTACGAAATATCCAACTTTTCTCATGCATATTCATCACCACCCAGCAATCGGTGCGATCTGACGGAATTGGGTCACGGAAGATGTAATATCAGTCATCGTAAATAAAACATTCAAATCCATCCCCAGCTCTGCTTAAGGTAGTTTGAGCGAAAAATCACTTCACCTAGAATTTGATGAATTTGGCCTAATTTTAAAGAAAAAACTCTCTCTAATTTAAAAAAAAAAAAAAAAAACGGTCAAAAGGAAAGGTGTTGATTAATTGTCAGACATATTACGAACGTATTCTACAATGTTTATCGTATATTATGCTCTGAATGAACTGAATACGAACGACTAGTGACAATGATTAAAACGATGTAATTCGAACTCCTGGCAAGTTATCGTTTGCATTTACCTCGTCATTATTTTATTATTTTGGACATTCTGTTGGGAGTGGTAGGTTTGGATTGATAATATTAAGGTAGTTTTAGCGAAAAATCACTTCACCTAGAATTTGATAAGTTTGGCCTCATTTTAAAGAAATAATTGTCATCTTTCCAATTATATCATAATATCAACCCCTTGCCGAACTACTTTTCGTGCAATTTGCCTACAAATATAAGCTGTTTTACGTGGGATAGATTATGGCTGTGCGCTCCAGAGGGAGAATATTTAAAAAAATAAGAAACTTCTAGCACCTAGATTTCGTCAAAAAACTAACAGTGTGTAGATTGCATGTTTTCTCAACTATTTATAAAAAATAATCTATTACTCACCACTAGAAGTTTTACAGAATCGCAAAAAAACCTGCTGTTTTGAAGGGTTTTCAGCCGTACGGCGGGAAAAAAGAGTCAAGTTAGAGACTTATGTAGCTTTCTTTATTTATGTAATTACTGAGAATTTTAGTAATATATAAAGTATATATTTGCGCCATTAATATTACAATATTTATTTCATACTTCTTACAGACGCTGAAATAAAAAAATAAAAGTTGGATATGGTCTCCATTATGACTAGGGAACTATCTCGCTCAAACCACCTTAAAGTAAGATGTGTGTGAATAAAACTGTACGAAAATAATGTCATCTTTTGGGAGCCGGAAGTTTAGGGTGAAATCATGCATGCTGTGAAATACATGCAATAGGTGTATACATTAACTAATTATGCTCTTCATAACAGCCGCCGTTTTGTTTGGTTGTCAAGAATCTCGAGCTGATGTAAATGAGAGTCCATAACTTTCCGTGGCCTTCGAAAATATTGCTTTGGCAGGAGGATTGATATAAGTGGGTGCATTATTCTCTTAACGAAAGGTATTTTTATTGACACTGCGAGAGAGCGGGTATGAAACAGTGTTATTTCTTAGGGAAGAAAGCTGTGGAAAATTATGGTCTGCCTCTATTTATTCTTGTCGTTTTGAATAAATAACTATTGTATGGGAATGGAGATATTTTCATTACTGCCCACATTGCTGTTAAATGACTCTCAATAAGGAAGGAAAGGGAAATGATAGTCAGGATCTTTCCGTAAATGCTTTTCGCCAGCGGTCAAGTTCACATGTGTTGACAGTCACCGTGTTATTATTGTCTCATCGTCAGTACTCACCTAGTCATCAGTCTGAAGATTGGTGTGTTGCAGTTCTTCACTAAATTTGTTTCAATCAACTGCTTTTTAACTTCATAATTCCTCATTTTAACTTCGACTTAATAATTTGTTTTCAACTTATTCCACTCCTCGGTCTTCCTCGATATTTCTACTCATTCGTCGCGACTTCCATAAGTCCTTCTCTTCGCGGAATTTTCATCAAGCATCGTTTTGTACTGTTGCTTATGCTGCCAATTCTCTATCTCAATCAGTTTTTGAAATATTCTACGATTACTAAATTTTGCTACATAAACATGTGATCTTCCCTGTGATGTGTCTTCTAGATATGCCTAGCATGGACGACTAGTCATGGCTGATTTTTCGGGATTTCCTCTGCGTCGATATATCTTAGACGACAGTTTCGTCGGAGTTTCAGTAGGTGTCTTCAGGTGTGAAGTGAAAACCCCGAAAAATCAGCCATGCCTATTGGACCACTCTGCGGAAGCCTTCGTCAATAATTGACGACAAGTTCATGATGAATAAAAACACTTTGTAATCTTCCACAGATTTAGACACACAGACAGTGGAAGATTTCCTAGTGTTTTTATTCATTATGAATATCGAGAACTTCCACCATATCCAGCCTGAAACTGTTATATTTGACGACTAGTTATATTTCAGTACTCGGATTGTTCTAAGGGGTGTTTTATGGATTATTTTTTTTCAATGAGGAGCTTCTTTACACCTAATTTCGTGGGAACTTATGGTACTTTCAGCGAAATATAACATCACCTAGAATTAGATGAATTTGACCTCATTTTGAAGAAAAACCTTCCACCTTTCCAATGGTTTCAAAATATTAACCCCTTGCCGAACTACTTTTCGAGCAATTTGCCTAAACATTTTAGCTGTTTTACATGGGATAGATTACGGCTCTGCGCTCCAGAGGGAGAATATTGAACAAATTAGGAATTTCTCACACATACATTTCATCAAAAAACCCGCGGTGTGTAGTTCGTATGTTTTCTCAACTACTTATGATAATTAATCAATCGCAGTATTTTTTTACAAAGTCGCAAAAAAAACCGTCTGGTGTGAAGGTGTTTTCACCTTATGGCGTGAAAAAATGAGTCAAGTTAGAAACTTATGTTGATATATTTATTTAATCACTGAGAATTGTTGTCATGTATAACTATATTTTCGGGCCATTAATATTACAATATTTACTGCATACTTCTTAAAGACGCTGAAATCAAATAATAAAATTCAAATATGGCCTCCATTATGGCTAGGGAAGTATCTCGCTCTAACTACCTTAACCTACCCGCGTCTTTTGGTTAAACGCGTTCCCTTAAGATGTACGGGGGCAACGGCCTGCCACGATGGAAACACCGGTTCCCGATCAGTCACTGAAGTTAAGCATCGTTGGGCTCGGCTCGAGTTTGGAGGGGTGATCCTCCGATTCGTCCGAGTGCTGTTGCCCCTGTCTGCACGTGGAAGACAGTTAGTGCGAAATGACCTTAGCCGTCGAAGCACGTTAAACAAAAATACTACGATACGTAAGATGTACGGAGAGGCCCGCGTGTAGAGATTTAACGTCATCGCTTAAGGGGAATGCCGTGAATCCGCCCTAAATTGTGGAAAGTCTCCATGTGACCCGCAGCATTTTTCTTAAAGAATTACCGCCCATTTTTAAACAAAGTATTTTAATTAACGTTCCCCACATTATCGCCAGATTTAGTAGTTTACAGCTCACCGTGGTGCATCCTGTTCTTAAACGCGTGGCCTTATCTACTCGAGGAAGAGAGATAAACCCAGAACCTTAAAACCGCGTTCCCCCAGCAATCTCTCTTCCGGAGTTCGAAAAGAAGGTCGCTACCTCTGCGGCTTGGCGCTTTTGCATATTTCAAAATGCATAGCTATTCGTTTTTTTTGCGATAGAATTAAAAGTATAGCGCTCTTAAAATGTCTAAATCACTCCTTAATCAAATTATTGCTGTTAGAGCATTTTCGAAGAGAAGGGAATTGATGAGGGGGGGTCTGAGAAGATACGTAAGAAGAAGAGGCTGGTGAAAACTTTAATATGGAGCGTGGCGCTATATGGGTCGGAAACTTGGCCATTGCGAAGGGAGGATGTGCGTGGACTTGAGGCGTTTGAGATGTGGGTTTGGAGAAGGATGGAGAAGGTTAGCTGGATGGCGAGAAAGACGAACGAGGAGGTATTGGATATGGTTGGAGAGGAGAGGAAGCTTGTGGCAGAGATGGATGGAGGAGGTTATGAGAGGAGAGGGCATGTTGAAGAGAGTGATAGAGGGGAGAACACTGGGGAAGCGTGGAAGAGGAAGGAAGAAGATAGGAATTCTGGACGAAATAAGAGGAGGTAGAAGATATGAAGAATTTAAGAGGGATCTAATATTTCGCCATTCTTAGGAGGGAAAGCGAGACAATGTCTATGAGGATGGGATGCAGAATGGGGACTGTCCAAGAACCTACCAATCAGCTGGTAGAATACTTGAATGAAAAAATGAGATTTGATGGACGGAGGGGAAAACAAACTTAGAAGTACTTGGCGTAGTAGTCGAGGAAAGAAGGCAGCTAGGGGAGACTTGGAGGTGGCTGGAACAAGTGCTCAGATCCTTGGAGATCTTCTAAGCAGTTATAGTAGATATAGAACTAAGAAAGAGAGTATGAAGGAAAAAAATAATAGGATGTGTCTTCCACGTAATGGCACGGAGTGTCAGGAAGTACATCTTTTGATTTGAAGATAGAACTATTTGAGGATGAAGAATTTTAAAAGCTGGAATGGTATATCAGAAACGGTCCTTCGAAAATTTTCCTATCCAGAATGATACTAGTAATAATAATGAGGTGGAAATGATTTTATGCGAGCAATTCAAAGTGCGTCGCTCAGTAGGTAGGTATAGCTAACCGTGCCCGCGTTTGTCTCTAGAGAAAAGTGGGTATTTTTCTCAAGAAAATTGGTTAACATATGGTGACTTTGTAATTTCTTGTTCAATTTTGTTTCTTGGCTTAAGCCTTCCAGTCGCCGCGCTATCTTTCCAAAAGCCTGCTTGAAAATATTATTCCTAGATTCTAACCTTATCATTGGTAATATCTTATGCCGTCTTCCATCTTAATCTAGTGACTCTATCTTTCTCGTTTCAGCTTGTTTACCAATTCGTCAATACCCTCTTTATTGTCATCCTTTATGACATTTTGTATTTCTCCCCACAGTCCCACCCATTATGTTTTTGCTGACAAATATTATCGTAGGAAAATTGAAAAGAAAAATTTGAGTAGAGAAATTTGTTTATTGAGTCAACATGTTTCACTGCACTGCAGCATCATCAGGACTCCCTGAGTCCTGATGCCTTGTCCTGATGATACTGAGAGTCCTGATGATGTTGCAGTGCAGTGAAACATGTTGACTCAATAAACAAATTTCTCCAGTGGAATTGTGCATAGCATTTAATCTTTCTCCTACTGTGGAATTCCACAAATTATCGGCCGCCACCAATAACTTATTCAAATATGATCGTGTTCTCACCTCTGTCGTGTGTATAAGTCCCTGAACTAGGACTCACTGAACAACGATTTCCGATATATGTGATGGATAGGTAACGAGTAAATACGCGTCCAATGTTGCCAAACTGAAATTCAACTGAGACAGTGTCCTCGCGGCGAACTAGGAGGAATTCAAAATGAGACAACAATGAGCCTAACGTCCTTCTGTTACTAATGACATCTAAAGTTATTGTTGTTCTGCTCTTTTTCTACTTTCTGTCAGCATCATTTGCATCCTTGGGGCTGTCCATAAATGACCTTCACGACAATGTGTGACAGGGAGGATGGGGGGGACCTATGCTTCATGTGGTATCCACACTTCCACTGTACATTATATCTTATTTTTATACAGTCAATTTCCGAGAAATATGGATTTAAAAAAACATTTGGGAGGCAGAAGTTTTTTCATTTTTGTGATATCATTAAAAAGGGGGGGTGACACTATTTGTGACTAACTGTGACAGGAGGGAGGGGGTCTAGTTTGGTTCAAAATAGTGAAATCAGTTATGGACAGCCCCCTTTCTTCGTATACTTTGGTTTAGTCCTTTGCTTTCCCAATACCCTCATGTTTTCATAATGAATAAAACACATTAAATAATATTCCACAGATTCACTTCTATGGCACGACTCGTTTCACCACTCTGTGGCATAATCATGTGCCACAGAGAGGTGAAACGCGTCGTGCCATTCAATAAATCTGTGGAAGATTACTAAGTGTGTTTTATTCATTATGAATATCGACAACTTTCACCAAGTCCAGCCTGAAACAGTATATCCCTCTTGTTTTATTTTGAATTGTGCCGTTGGGATTGACCCATATTTAATGAACTTGGAAGATTCAGCCATCTACGTCTATGTAAAATTATAGCGATGATGTCGAAGTTTTCATTGATTCGTTTTCTTATTTGCTGGAATGACGACAGATCGCAATAAAGATGAGTGTTGATAGTTTTTCCGTCTAGCTTGGAAAGGGGGCGAAGAGAAAATCTAGACCTACTTCTCGAAGAGTAGGCGTGGGCTGGCAGTGTCGGCTGTTTCTGCGGAGGCGTGAAAGGTGTAGGCCGCTGCAAGATATTATCCGTATATATGTATGTGATGCGCCTGCGTATTATTCACTTCACACGAGGCTTCGAGATTAACAAGAAGATGCCGGGCGATTTGCGAATGCTGCCATGTTCCGATCGAAACTTTTAACTCAACTTGCCTACGCAAATTGATGACAATGAGCGGATGATTACGCAACAACGAACTCGTTTAAGGAGTTTCGTTGCTTTCACTCAACTTAAGAGAATTCGACGAAACTTGCTGGAAGCATTACTTATGTTGTCTTAAATCTACATGAATTTTTTCAGAATTATTTACCGCAGATTACTTCAGATATTTCATCGAGAAGTGGACAAAAAATTACATGGGCTCTTATGGGAACACAAGGTACGAGTAGCTTAATTCATCAAAAATATCCTTTTTCTAGTTAAGAATAAGAAAAACAAAAATAATAAAAATAAAGTATGTCAAATGATTTTCATACATTATTCTATTGATGATTTAAATTATTTTTGTTTTTCTTATTCTTAACTAGAAAACGTTCTTTTGGATGAATAAAGCTAGTCGCACCTCGCGTTCCCATAAGAACCCATGTAATTTCATGCCCACTTCCACATCAAATATCCTAAGAAATCTGCGGTAAATAATTTTGAAAAAATTCAGGTAGCTTTAGGAAAACATAATTAATACTTTCAGCAAGTTTCGTTGAATTCCCTTAAGTTGAGTGAAACCACCGAACGTCCTTAACAAGAAGATGCCGGGTGATTTGCGAATGCTGCCATGTTCCCCTCTGGCTGTTCCGATCGAAACTTTCAACTCCACTTGCCTACGCAAATTGATGACAATGAGCGGAAGATTACGCTACAACGAACTCGTTTAAAATGACGCGTGGTGCGTGCGTAGACGATAGCGTCGGTATAGGTGTAGCGAAACTTGGTGGCAGTCACAAGTGAAGAGCATGACGCTTAGGAGAGGAAAGCATACATGAGATGTGGAATGAAGTGGCCAAGTCTTTTTCCAGAGGACCCGGCGGGACTCCTTCGATAACTTTGCCCGCTCATGAACGCTTGGTTTACGGTCAGTGTCCTCTTAATCCTCCACTGGTGAGTGCCATCAAGTTCTGCTATACCTATACCTCGCTGTTTGCTTTCCTTGCATCGCGTCGTCGACGTACATTTTCTTTTCCTCGTCATCGGATGTATTTATTCGTTCATGTGCTGTTGCCCGCAACCGTTCATTACGTCTTTAGCTCTCGGATTGTCAGTCACGATCTTGGGTAAAGAGGTAGGAGGAGTTAGCGCATAAATTACGTTTAGGCGTGAGAGGCGTGGCTTCACAGTGTCGTCATTCTTCTTTGAAATTGTACGTTAGTCAACACGATAATTCATTAAACGTTCCGTACAGTCAATGTCATTGTTCGTTATTTTAAAGAAGGACTTTTTTGTATCGAGTCAATTCATTGTTTTTTTAATGCTTATTTTCAACTTCAATGATATTGAGAGTAATTTCGAGTAAGACAGTATGACTTGATTCATTTCGTGTAGAAATGTGAATTCCTTTCTTCCTCGATTCTTGTATGCTACAGCAATTAATTTTAGCAGTCACTATGTTACTTGTTGCGCAAAAGACATGAAAATGCCATTTTCGTCTTTATGAATTCGCATCCCATGATTTTTTTATAGACTCAAGGACGTGTGTCGGCTTATTTTAAATGAGGGATGTATAGCTGTATTATTTTTTTATCATTCCAGATCTTTGGCTTACAAGGATTGTCCTTCCTAATGGGCAACAAATTTATCGTAACATACTTAGCAAATTATCGCTTTTTTTTTAGGGAGACCTCAAGATAATATTAGACCCCGTGCAATAAAATGTAATGTTTACCCGACGTGGTGTTGGCCAACAATATGTTTTTCATCTCGTACTTAATCAAAATGATGCTAGTTGTCGTTCATAAACTATGCGATCGATCTGTATTATGCGTTATACTAATTCAAAGAGGAATATGTTCTTCAGCTCATCTTTTTATACTTTCGAGCGAATTCTGCATTTCGTGACTACAATCTTAGCGTGCTCATCCCTTCAAGAAAATATAAAAAAGCTCTTTTCCTTGAGTGAGATGTAATTAGAGTAAAATGACTTGCGCGATGTGTCTTAAGAGTGAAAAGGAAATGACTTATCCAAGTTCTTTTGGGTCCTCATTTAATATTCTCACCGAGAGTATATACAGCACCTACAGTTTAACAGTAAGGCCGGCCGCACACCGGCTAAGGCACGGCGCGGCGAGACGTTTTCACCTTGCCTCGCCTCGCCGTCCCTTGCCCGATGGTTAAGAGCAGCATACGGCACGGCAAGGCGTCTTGAGCACCGTCGCTTTCAGTGGCGTTAAGTATACTGACAAGTGAAGTAGTGTGTGTAGTTTTTATTATACTTTGTGAAGTTTGCTTGTAGTCTGTTACATATTTCGTGAAAATGAACGCAGAAGAAGAGGCGACTGTTATAGCGTTGTGGTACCTCGTCAAGTTAATGGATGATATGCCCAACAGAGAAATGTGGGTGCATCCCATAAACGAAAAACGGAACCTAAAACCGTTTATTGCTGAATGAAGAGCAGACCCGGAAAAATTTTATAACTATTGCCGTATGAAACCAACAAAATTTGATTTTATTCTTGGATTAATTACTCCAACAATCCAAAAACGAAACACGAACTATAGGCAGTGTATAACTCCAGAGGAAAGACTGGCAACATCAACAGAGACCCCATCATCCTCCTGGCTTGCCATTTTCACTTGTCACACAAACAACTAGACAATACTAGAACCCACTACTTTCGCCTGTCGTTATCACTGCACTGCACGTGGCGGCGATCCCCGCGCATGCGCAGAACGATTTGTCTGAAGCCTTTTGCCCGACGGACGAAAATTTACAAGGCAGTACAAAGTAGGCTTGTGCGATGAGTCGATTAATCGAAGTCATCGACGATGATTTTAGTCATCGCGGTGCGATGACTGTAATCGATGACGATGAATGTCATCGACCATCGATGTCGATGAGAATCATCGATGCCGATGAGTCGATGCGAATCATCGATCCCGATGAGTCGATGAGTTGATGCGAATCATTGATGTCGATAAGTCGATGAGAACCATCGATGAGGATGATCGATATCCTTATATCACTAATTTTTCTTCTTTTTTTCCATTCATTTGAACGCCTTAGATCTAAAATGTAGGTATAAAGTATAAGCACCCCAGCTATTGCGCCTTGAGGACGATGGCAGGGCCACAGTGGGATGTTTGGAATTCATATTTTTCCTCAAGTTTGTGGTAGACGATACAGAAGTAACGATAACGTTCAATCACAATTAATAAGCAGTAGCAGTGGTAGCATTGTAGTCGTTGGTTACACTGGTGCAGTTGGTAGCAGCGGTAGCAGCCTGAGCTAAATCGGCTAAATTCACCGAATTCACAGTCATAGTGATTTCGATTATTTAGTCACAGGCTGTGATTGCTAATTTTCAGTATCGGTGATTCAATCACAGCGATATCAGCTCATCACTACTGCACAGTTCATCGAGAGTCATCGTAATTCATCGATCATCGGCATTCATCGATCATCGACATTCATCGATAGTCATCGATCATCGTGTACACTCTATACGATGATCGATGACAGCCATCGTCATCGAAACATTTCGATGAAATTTTTTCATCGAAAATCGATGACCAAAATCGGTCATCGCACTAGCCTAGTACAAAGCGCCGTGCGGCGCTGCTTCGCCTTGCCTTGCCGTGCCCGATGCAGTGTGCGGCACCTCCATTCAAACCAATACAAACCACGTCGCATAAGGCGCCTTAAGCCAAAACGTCGCGCCGTGCCGTGCCATATCCGGTGTGAGGCCGGCCTAAGCCGTAGTTTTAGAAATGCTTTCATGGAAACCAGGGTTACTTTTGAGCGAAAATGCTGAAACCCGGCTTTTTTTCGGTATTCTGTTGACTCATCTAGGAAGTTCGTATTTTCAGAAAGTTATAACGAGATATATATATATATCTTAGAGATCTTAAGATACAAGATATAATTTTGTATACAGGCTAAGAGGTTGGAATGCAATTTGGACGACAATGTGTATGGATTAAATTGAAAATTTAAACGCTAGGTGATGTTTAATTCTGATTGGTTCCGTATGTACTCTATACCTTCTCCGGAAATATTGCACTATTTTTAGCAGTGAAAGTCTATATTTTGCGTGTTAAGAAGGAATGAAAAGGGTAAATATGCTGGAGAGGATAACAATGAGAAAGTGTCACTTATGAACTTATGGTTGGGGAGGAAAGATGGCTTTGGGATGAAATCAACGGAAGCTGAAAAAAATGGAAGTATTGTTGACGTACTGAGGGGCTAAGACGTGCTGGAGAGGGTGATAAGACAGGAAAGGAAGATGTTGAGGATAAGTGTGACAGAAGGAATGAGAAGATGAGGTATATAGTACGTTATGAGAGGCGAAATATTCGAAGAGTTAAAAAGGTATTTAATACCCTTAAATAGAAACATGGGAGAAGACACCATTAATTCATTTGTTAAAGTAATATGCCGGTTAAAGATAGGTTTAGAAGAAAGTCAGAGAAAATCCAACAGATTTTTAAACGTGCAGGGTCCTATCTACATCTAGTATTTCTTTCTTTATCTTAGCGTACGTCCTAACTTTCTTCATCCGGTCCACAAAACCTATTATCTTTCTTCTTCTTCCCCAACATCCTTTCCTCTATCACAGAATTCAGCAGCCCATCATTACCGCTTCCAGCCAACTAACCTGCATTCCCTTAATCTCATCCACAAGTTTCCTCTCCTCAACAACTAAGTCAAGAACTTCCTCATTTGTCTTCCATTCCGTCCACCACACCTTCTCCATCCTCTTCCATACCCACATCTCGAACGCCTTTTCTCTTCCTCCTTTCTCCGAGTCCACGTTTCTGCCCCATACAGAATTAATTGTAAGTCGGGGAAATCATTTGCTTGATTAGCTCTAAATGGACTCTCCTTTCATTTGTCAGAATATCTTTGATAATGAGTCCAATTGTGGTATTCCTTAATTTATTGCGTCACTTAAAATAACGATTGTTGGCTTGGAATGTGGCACGCAGTCTTCCCTCAACCGCTCGCCCGGCAAACTTGTATTCTCATCTTCCTCGTCGTCTCCATGGTTATTCCCACAACCCTCCTACCCCACACAATCTCTCACCCCTCTCTATCCAACTCTACCCCCACCCCCAATACCACCCCCTCCTCCGCCCCCTTCCCCCACCGTTGTGGCCTCCGACTGGTTTCTGTCCTGCCCGTCGCTTGTATATATACTCCCCCTCAACTCCCGTTCCCCCAAAGCTTGAACCCATCCGGCCCGTTCTTCCCTGTGGAAACAGCGGCAGTCTGGGAATCGAGCAGGAGGAAAAATGTTGGTTGGAGGGATGTGGGAGGAATAGGGGGGAAGGAATAGGGGGGGAAAGAATAGGGGGGAAGGAATAGGGGGGAAGGAATAGGGGGGGAGGAATAGGGGGGAAGGAATAGGGGGGGAGGAATGGGGGGGGCAACCCTCTTTCCCCCTTACCGACAAAGGGTCGATGCACTTACCCCCTAGTTCGTTCTTCAACCCCCTTTCCACTCACCGTTGCAATCTCCTCATGTTCCCCCTCCTTTTCCCTCAAGCCCTTCCTTACCCCCTACCCTATCTCCCCTCCTCTCTCCCGTCTGGTCTAACAATGTGTGTATGTGGGGGAGTGGGGCCAGTTTGAATCACGCGTGCCGAGACGCACTGCGTCGCATTGTTGCGTTCATGCCTCTACGCTCCCACGCAAGCACGCAGGTCGATCGCCTTTTGTTCCTCTTTTCTGCTCTACGCTGCTCATTCCCGTGTCAATTCAGTGACGGTTCGATTGAGTACTGTGGTAGCGGACGCAGGGGCCCTTAATGTAAAAGTGGTGTGCACACCTCCCGAATCAGTTCTGTGAAATTGATGGAGAACTATCGTGTAGATCATATTTTATTTTGAATATTATTAAGTGATCTACCAGTTAAGGTTCATAGAGCTAGAGCATATTATAAGTAAATATCATCGAGATTTTTACACGTGCATGGCCCTATCTACCTCTAGTATTTCTCTTTTCATCTCAGCATACATCTATATCTACAAATTACCCTGCAAGCCACCTCAAGGGTTTGTGGCAGGGGGTGAGTAGTCGCCAACATGCATTACACTATGCCCTATTAAAGTTAGTGTAACTAAGGCTATTGATGCATTTGCAGAAATCGCTAATGCTTGTCGGGAGGGGAAACCTCACAAGCATGCATTACACTGAAGGTATGCTACCAATGTTTGAGGGACCGTTATTATTTTACAACTACATATATGCTTCATTCCGTCCATAAAACTTATTCTCTTTCTTCCCCTTCCCCTCTTGCCCAACATCCTTCCCTCTATCACGGCCTTCAGCACACCATCGCCCCCTCATTATCCCTTCCAACCACCTACCCTGCCTTCCCCTAATCTCATCCACAAGTTTTTTTCCTCGCCCACCATGTAAATCACATCCTCTTTTGCCTTCCTTTCCGTCCAACGAACCTTATCCATCCTCCTCCACGCCCACGTCTCGAGCGCCTACAATATAAATTATAAGAGTCTCATGCATTATAATAGTCTCAAATACCACTATACCTAACCGAAGAGTATCAGCAATATCTATCATTCATTCATCGAACGAGTTGTTTTTTTTAATGTACAATCCTGAAAAAAAATCGCAGCACTATTGAATATGCGATTACAGGGAAAATGAGACAATTCCCAATAATTGCATGTCCTATAAAAAAAGAACAGTTACAGCGAAAATAATGTGCAGTAGTTCATCTTTAATGAGCTTTCGTGTTGATTATTAATCTTCTGTCCAACTCCTCAAACAGTTGATTATAACGACGAAGGACGTTATTATTTCTGCGTATGCCTTTTAAATCAACTTCATGTGAAAAGTTGACTATAAAAATCATCTCATTTTTTGATGTACATTCTCATAGTATTTTTTGCTTATGAAAAGATTTTTCCGCAGAATTTTTATTTCCAATATCCTCGCACATATGCTTAATTGGTGGTATAAATGTTTTTTCCTGCGTTGGAGGTGAATCAAAGATTCATCAGATAGTAAATGATTATTAAATTGTTGTAATATCCCATGCAATACGTTAACATTAAGTTATCCAAAATTATTTGTTGTTAGCCGTGGATTTTACCGTTTTCTTGCGAAGTAACGCAGATGGGAGAGATGTGAATACAATGAGGATAATTGTATTGCGATGTGGGCTTGATTGACGGAGCGCCCTGAGCAGATTTTTTTTGTCCCTCAGTTTTTTATTTCGGAGAATGGGAGCGAAAATAAAACGAAAATGTTACCACGAGGCGGCGGTAAACTTTGCCGGCTCTCAAGGGAGTTGCTGCGCGACCAGTTTCCCTCCGTCTCCTTCAATTGTTTTTTCTCCTTGTTGTGTGTGTGTGGGCCCCTCCCACTTTGCGCTCATCCGCCCTCTCCGTCGTCAAGGCGACGAAGGACTTCTCATTCTTTTTCCCTCGTGTCTCCTTCTCCTCTCAAAAGAACTCTTTTTTTTCTTTAAGCAGCATCGTTGCGAAGATAGGTACTCCGTGCATCTGTTGTGCCCTTCGCATCGATATCATTCAGTCCTTCTCTCGAAGTTACTCGTTAAGTTGAAAGCTTATGGAATATACCACGACGCAATATGCTGGATAAGAGAGTACTTAGCCGACCACGAAAAGAGTTTTAGATGGCGTTAGTTCAGATGTAGTTAAAGTAACATCAGGTGTTCCCCAGGGAAGTGTCATCGGTCCCTTATTATTACTTTTGTATATTAATGTCATCACTACGGTTGTTACTCAGGACATACTCCCTAAAATACTTGTATCCTTATCTGCTACCTAGTAATTACAGCACGCCGTGCATGCGTTCTGCATAACTCTTGAATTTCTGTCCATTTATGTAGTAGCAAAATACGTGAATACTAACGGTCCCTCTAACATTGGTAGCGTACCTATAGTGTAGTGCATGCTAATGAGACTTCGCCTCACGACATACATTAGCGATTTATTTTAATATATCAATTGCCGCTGTTACACTAACTTTAATAGGATATAGTATAATGCATATTGGTGACTACTCACCCCATGCCACACACCCTTGAGGTGGCTTGCATGATATTTTGTAGATGTAGATTCATACATCGATCGTGCTTGTTAAAAGAGTGTGCAACCCTGTGCAGAATTAACGGAACACTTTCGAATTACCTCCGTGCAAACATATTGGGACATTATCTTTGAAGCAATGAATGACCTGAATTAAACGCTGATGGGGAATACGTGTGAAGTTGGCATTTCCGGCTGCTCTTTGGAATCACTCAGAAAACAGTCTTAGGTTTCCTAGTTTCGTAAGTTTCGAGCAGAGGCTCTCTCGTTATCGAGTGCTTCGAAGTGTTTCGCTAATTTTGTTTGAGACTGTACATTAGGGCCTTTTCTCACGTTCGTTAAATGATGGTCGGTCACCATGGCAACTGCCGTTCTTGACGCTGTTGACGGACCATGAGTTTTTACTCCAGCGCAAGAATTAAGGATTATTGCAATGATAGCGTCAGTGATATGCTGAAAACTTGGTGTGTCAGAGGTTGGAGATGAAATAAAGTTGATTTTTTCTCAAATAATAACCTAGCGGCCTTAAATTTGGATGGAGGAATAAACTTATATTTTAACAGCGATATGTCCTCACTAATCAAATTCTCTGATATTTTTTGCTGAAAAATGTTGTTCTCATTTAGATGATCATTATGTTCGGCAATCAAATCGTAGAATGAACTTGAATTTCATTGCATAGGTTCATAATTGGCCGATTATTTTCCAGGCATGCGAGATTTACTATTTATTATCAAGAGGAATCGAGAGGAAATATCCTGTTCTCCCTTTTTTGCAAATGTGAAAACTTCTTATCCGTTTGAAAGAAATAATATCAGCATGTCCAAGGAGATTCATTCCCTGACCCGCGGTTATCAGCCCAACCACACTTGCACGTCTGTGACAGTCGATCCATCAATCATGCTGACGTGGGCAGCTGCCAGGAAACGCTTAACTTCGGCAACACAGCAAGCTGGGAGACAGTAAAGAATCGGTTAAAAAAGATTGGAAGAGGCCGAAATTTATTTAATATTCTATTAATGCCAGTCTACGAATAGTCGTGGAGATAGCGTGAAGCATAGATAGATAATTATTAAGTCCATGTCATAAATTGGTCCCACAGAATAAAAGGAATTAATATGCGTATTGCATCGTTTTGATGACATACTTGGAAGCAGATTTTTAGTTGGTACTTGTTACTGGTATGCTCTCGTTTAAATACTTGTCAGTTGTGCCGTGATTGTTGCATTTTCAATTCACATCTCTGTCAAATACAATTCGAAAGAATATTTGGCCATTGTTGCAGTCTACTCAATCAGTGCTGTAATTTTATAAATTGTTTCTATGAAATAATAATTTTTTATTTTATAAATTGTTTTTTATTGTAATTTATTCTGAGGACCTAGTATTACATTGGATATAAAGCCATGGAAATCTCCAGAAATTCCAAAATTTTCAGCATTATAACCTCATTTTCAAGTCAGTGTTACCAATTTCTCGGGTGTTTTTCGTGCTCATTGTTGTTTATAACTTCTCGCGGGTTTGCTATTGCTCCAGGAAAAAGGAGTTTGTATATCCAAAGATGTAACTGTAAAAATGTGAGAAGGAATCAGCAAATTATTCATTCTAGTAGCGTACCCTATTGGAAAATTGAACCCCCGTTTTACCTAGGATTATACCTCTTGGGAATTATCTTACTAGAATGTATTTTCCCTACGAAATGCTTTTGAAAGTGGGTTGCAGTGGCTTAGAATAAATTTATTTTACACAGTGTGGTTGAGTGAGAGAGATAATGATTGCATATCTTATTTTATTGAGAAATATTTTGTCAGTCTCATTATAATTGATTGTGATAACTCTATGGTTGTATAAATGAAACTATGCAGAATTACCTTTTTTTGTTTTTATGAATAAATATTATTTCCTCTTTAGTCATTCACTCATACACTGCACACTGCACTCTATGCAATTAATGGTGTAATTTTTCCTATCCCTGAATGTTTTCCCTAAACTATAAGCGTTTTGTCCTAGCGAAATTACTGACCGAAGTCTGTCATTTCTAAAGAAGAAAGTAAAAGGAAAAAAATCCTTAAGAGTTCAATGGCATTTCGTAAAGAAAGAAATTTTTTCTAAGGAGTTTTCAATTTTTCCCTTGCTTTTACCTATGCGATGTAAGGAGTTCTTACTGGGATACTTCCATCAGGGTAGTAGTAGTTTACATGATGTTTACTCGTGATGTTTACTGCCGTGTATTGGAAGATTTCGAGAATAAATACCATTTGGTAGTAGCAGTTATAGTAATGTGTAGTATTCGATAGAATAATATTAAGGTCAGTCCTCTTTTGTCTTTGCTAATGGAATGTGGGAAACCAAATGCTTTGGCTTGCTCCGCGTGGCTTTGACCTTCACTCTGTTAACTCGTCGGCTGTCCGCTTATCAGCGACTGCGTTTCCCGAGATACGCTGCACGGCACCCAGGCGATAGTCGGCGGTCGCTACGTCCTGGCCTGTCGGTTTTAACTCTCACGACAACAGAGGATAGGCGCAAGGGAGGACAATTTGTCCGAGACTAGAGGTGTGTAGCTTCAGATGTTTGCAGTATCCCCCTCTTCAACCGAAACGGAAGAAATATCCCCATGTTGACTGTAGAAACACTCTTGGAGGAACTCTGTAATGAGAAATATGTTGCCTCTTCAATATTTTAACGAATCCATTTTACTTGGGGACGATATTCTTTTAAGAAGCATGATTTTAGTTCTATCTTTCCACACCTTGGTGATTTGTGAAGTTGCTATCATTTGCACGATGTACGTAATAATTATTCAGTCGTTAAAAATGCAAGTTTCGTCAGTCTCATAGTGTTATAATAATTATCTCTCTATTGGTAACAGCCAAAGCCAATTAACAACCAATTTGATACATATATAATATGCCAAGAGGGTGGCCGATAAAAATATAGAGACAGAAAAAAAGGACACTCACAAATTGAAACTTCCGATATTTCGGTGAAGACTAGCTCCACCTTTCTCTAGGGTGGAGCTAGTCTTCACCGAATTGTATCAAATTGGTCAATCGCACGTAGTCTCTTTTGCCTGCCCTAAGGTGTAGTGTTCGGGGTAAAATAATTTATTTCATCAACCCAGCCGCCTCAGTGGTGGTGTTTGGAAAGAAGTGAATTTTCACGATTCATTATATACCTTTAAGGCCCCGTAATAAGTTACGCTACTACGTAAGGAAGCACCTTATCTATATTTTAGTGTTTCCTTTAATCTTGATTATTGCTCCTTAGTACTTAACGTACTTAACGACCTTAGTGTTGAACAGAATGTAATATTACAGAGATCATTAAATTCATGTGAAAGATTTATATTAAATCTCCGGCGGGATAAACATATATTCCCGTATCTCCAGCAGCGTGAATGGCTTTCAACCAATTCCCATCGGACGTAGTTAATGGCTACTTTCCTCTGCTCCCTTTTCCATAATAAGCAGCCTGAATACCTCATAAACCTCTTCCCACTCACATCATCTACTATTAACAATCGTCACAAGATCCTCATCCCAATATCTGTATTACCCAGCAACCTGCACCATGACCTTCCAAAATTCATTTCAAGTTGCCGGACATAACTTGACAACTCCCTACCTAATGATATGAATAAACTGCAGTCTCTGCACCCATTTAAAAACCGTCTTTATAATAAGTGATTAGGCCAATAAGTTTCCTCTTTCCTCTTCATATACATGTATTACCAAAATCTTATGTACCCATTTGTGCGTGATGTATTATCACTTTTGTTGTTAAAATATTGTATTGATGCTAATACACTTCTTTGAATGGTTATTGACCACTTTAATAATACATTGGTTAATTTATGGAGGATTGGTCATGTCTTTTTTAAGAAATTCAACTTCCTTTTTCCGCCGACGTTTCGCTTTTTTATTAATGAGGCTTCTTCAGGGCTACAGTAAAATGCAAGGAATACAGTTGCTAATAATTATAATACTACGAAGGTAAAAAGGTTTTCAATCATAAATTTAGTACCTCAAAGGATTAACTTTCTTACTGCGACAATGGTAACACAAAAACAAACTCTTCCTCCTAGTAAAAAAATCAACATAAAAAACAAAACCAAAATGGAAAAACAAGCTAAAATTTTGTTTAAATAATATATATTAAGTGAAAGTAAAAATATTAAAAATTAATAGTAAAAAGCATGAAATTAACAATTACAGATGTCGTAACTTCAAATTTCGAATGTACGAGTATTATTAATGTATATTTGTTTAAATGTACGTTTTTTTAATTCCAAAACGGGTACTACTTTCCGGATGCCCCTCGTATATTACATATTTTACGAATATAAAAAACATATTCGTATTGAAATTCTGGAGAACACTACATTTTACATAGAAAAAACTTTTGTTATAGGAGATCAAATTATGATAGATTTTGCTTAAATTCTGTATATCTAATCAATGGTTACAAACTGAAGGAGTTTTAATGATGTGGACCATTTCTTTGAATAGCCTCTTCTGAAGGTTCGATTCAAAATGTATAGACATGACCAAACCTCCATAAATTAACCAATGGATTCTAATACAGTATATTCTATTCTTGTTAACAATGGGAACCTTGACATCAAACTGTTTATTGTAGTGTTTGTTGTACTTAAGGGACGATGTCCTTGTACCGTAAATTATATATCTATCTACTTTAACGTGCTACGTTAGTTTTAGAAATCTACTGAGTTTCGATTCGTTCATGTCTGTATTCTCTGTGCTTGGGAGGGACAGCCCTCTCCGCCGCGGTCCATCAAAACCGTTCCCCTGTCGCAAACTCACTCCACTCCTCTGTTCTTCCGTACTCTTTCCGTAAAAATAAATAAAAACCGCTCAAAGCCAAGGCTTCCTGCCCGCTGCGAAGTGAAGGAAATATTCCCCCCTCCTTTCCCCCTTCCTTTCCATCCGTCACTCCCTGCTACGCAAACATCAAACTGCGGCGAACCAGACAAGATCTCGAAGATTTTCTACTCGCATAGCCTCATGCGGTTTGTTCTATTTTTCTCGGAGAGAGAGACGCATGACTTCTGTCACTGTAATTGGCAATTTATTTATTTACAGCTTGCATTTTGCAAATAGTTATCTCGGCATCTAGGCATAAGGTAGTATCTCGTAACATTCATAATGTAATAGTATTAGTAATATTAACCAGTATTTGTTTTGTCTCTTTAACAGTGTACTACATGTTGGGATTGTTGTATTTTTGTGTTGTTTGTCGTGCATAATTTGGATTGGTTTCCTTCTACTTGGGCTCTTCTTTACCTTGGATATGTCTTGCTCTGAGAATTGAAGCTTGTCTGCACCTGCATATGTCTAACGCCTTCATAATGTCCAAGTTATTCGTTCTCAGGAGCTCTACTCTGACTAATTCATCTTGTGTACCACCCACAAAGACGTCCTTTATCAGGCTCTCTCTCGCTCTCAGATCGCCAAAATAACATGATTTTCTGAGATTTTTAAGTGGTGCTCGTTCGTTGAAAATTATAGGAAAAAATTAAAGTTCCTTCTTGACGCACAAGGAAAGGAAATACTGCATTCGATTTTTTTTAAGTTCCGGGCGATCGCGGCTACACCTAAACCGGGTGACGACCGTCTATTTTTGCGTATGACCGGATGTTATGTGTCATGGTTCCTGGAGAGGAAGAAGGTACTGATCCAGCTGACGCTGGAGGGATTATATTTTCTTTGATCAGAACAAAATATGTTACAAGTTTCCGACAGAAAAATGTTCAGAGACATTTCAGTCACACACGTGATGAACCTCCTAAAAAAAGTATAAAGTTTGATGCCAAGAATATCCAAAAAATGTGGTTTTGGAGGAAGCAATTCGGAATGATATAAAAATCATTTTCTTATGCACGGAAAGAAAAAAGGAATTTTATTTCAACTATAACAAATATAATAACACAATATACTATTGGTAGTAAAACAATTAACACGAAGATATCCGTCATCGATTGTTCAAGTTTTAAGCTACGCAATATTTTTCATTTAAGAGAGATGTGCTTCTTATGTTGATCAATTTCTTTCAATTATTCGTTCCCCCGTTGAGGAGGTTCCCTCACTAGGTAGAGTTGAATTTTCACTTGTTTTTAATAACTTAGCATTATTACTAACACTGCTTGATTTGTCCGGCATTATTTAATTTTTTTCTCTGCCTGTAGTAGTATTTTGTAGCATTCATAAATTAATAGTATTAGTAAAATTAACCACTAGATGTCTCTTTAACAGTGTACTGCATACTTGCATCTTCATTTACGTAACACTCTCCCAGTTTCTGGTTTGATTGCGCACTCCTCTCCTGACTGCTTTTTGGTCTGCACCTAGCGGCCGGTGGAACGTGCGAGGTCCCGATTTGTACCGGAATGAGTGCTGCATGCCTGGTGTGGAATCACCCCGTTCCACACACCCTAGTGGTGGCCTACTCGATACTTCGTAGATGTAGATGAAAACACCCTGCAAGCCACCTCAAGGGTGTGTGGCAGGGGGTGAGTAGTCGCCAACATGCGTTACACTATACCCTATACAGAAGGAGGGAGAGAGAAATGGAAGAAGTATTCTGTAAAGATGGGGAATTTGAAGTGGTCGTTGCGTGACCCTGTCATCTTATCGCTTTGAAAAAGATTAGTTTAGGAGCGCAGGCGGACTTAAATGTTGTCTCTGCCAATACGCCTCTTCTTTTTCATGTTTTCCTGGTCAAAGTCTACAAGTGAATATCGCACGTGGTTTTAAATCCGTTGCTTAAAGTCGTTTTTTTTTAATGCTGCTATTTTCGCCAGAGTTGAAGTGGGATGAGTTGTGTTCTTTGCATGTGCGTATTTCGACGAGATGACAGCTGTCATCGTGGCGAAAACGACTGCTTTGAAGAGGGGTCTGCAGACTGTTTCACGGGTCGTGGTGGACTGGCGGAAAGGAAATCTGTAAATGGATTTCGTCGATTTGGGGGTAAAGGAAATTGGTGGCGGAGATTGGTAGAAGACAGCGGAAGTGTGGATAAACTTTAAGTTTTGATTTTTTGAGGACACTTTGAAGAGGGTTAAGGGGAGAGGAGAGAACGATTGGCGAACGTGGAAGAGGGAAGGAAGATAATGTCAAATGAGGAGTACATCTTCAAAATCTACATCTACAAAATACCCTGCAAGCCACCTCAGGGGTGTGTGGCAGAGGGTGAGTATTCACCAACATGCATTACACTATACCCTAAAGTTAGTGTAACTACGACTAATTATGAATTAGCAAAAATCGCTAATGCTTGTCACGAGACGAAGCCTCACAAGCCAGGCACTACACTACAGACATTGTCACAATGGAGAGGGACCGTTAATATACATGTATTTTGCAACTGCACAAATGGACAGAGACTCAAGACTTATGTAGAAAACATGCACAGCGTGCTGCTAGTACTAGGTAACAGATAAGGATTAAGAGGAGTACTTAAGGGTAGAAGGAAGGTATGAAGAACACGACTTAATTCTTGGGAAATAAGAGTTAGTAGGTAAGTTTAGAGATGAGCATTTATGCCTCAGAGCGTGTCTCAGTATATGTCTCACGTATAGTACTTCTCAAGAGTTATCATCAACACACTTACATTTCCCAATCCTCGTATAACTTCTTGTTTGGAGATTATTTGAGTTCATTTGATTTTTTTCATACTTCGATGTTATACCAATTTCCATTTCTTCCAATATTCATTTTTCAAGTTTCTGTGATTGTTGAAGTGTCACTATCCTTTGATGTCTCCACAGGTGTGTTGGTATCTATGGCAATGTGTGTAATTCCAAATATAAAAGGGAAAAACACCCAATATCATTCAGTCGATGTTGTTTGAGCAAACTGTTTTAGGTGCTTTCAAGTCACCAGTGGGTAGAAGCCACCTAAAATATAAACTGATAGTACCTACCTAAACCCTTGAAATTAGAGAGAGATTATTTCAAACCGGTTGGCTGTTAAATGGAATATATTACATCTCCTACTAATAAGAGGGCCCTAATGACGGAACGAATATCTCTAGGGCTTGGAATTTCTTGCATGCTTGCCCAGCTCCAATCTCCCTTTCGAGAAATTATGCTACTTGTAAACATCTACATAATGCCCTAAAAGTCACCTCCAGGGTGCGTGGCAGGGGGTGAGTAGTCACCAACATTCATTACAATACAGTAGTACTACTTAGTAGTGGTAGTAGTACTCCCTAATACTTGAATCCTTATCTGTTACCTAGTACTAACAGAACGCCGTGCATGTTTTCTACATAAGTCTTGAGTCTCTGTCCATTTGTGTAGTTCCAAAATACATATATGTATACTAACGGTCCCTCTTCATTGTGGTATCTGTAGTGTAGTGCATGCTTGTGAGACTTCGTCTCGTGATAAGCATTAGCGATTTATGCTAATGCATAATTAGTCGTAGTTACACTAACTTTAGGGTATAGTGTAATGCATGTTGGTGACTGCTCACCCCCTGCCACACACCCCTGAGGTGGCTTCCAGGGTATTTTGTAGATGTAGATATACCCTATTAAAGTTAGCTTTACTACGACTATTGATGCAGTAGTATAAATCGATTTTGCTTTTCAGGAGGCGAAGCCTCACAGGCATACACTACACTATTTGTTTGCTACCAATTTAGGAGGGGCTGTTAGTATTAATGTATTTTTCGTACTACATACATGGACAGAGATACAAGAGTTATGCTGAAGACAAGCACTGGGTGTTCTTAGCACATTTGTTTTCGTTTTATTTTTTTACACTTCCGGCACTCGTCAATCTTTTTGCTTTCTGCCTCAATGTAAGTTCTCTTTCCCCGGAAATGTCGGAGGGGGTTGGTTTTTAACGGCCTCTCTGGGAAAACATTTGCACCTGTTGGTCGCTCGGACGAGGCGATCACACCTTCCCTACACTGGATGAATCACCTTGACATTCTCCGCCCGTTCCCCCCCACAATGCACGCTGGATGTCAGCTCTTTTAATTCTCCTTTACACGCAGGTTGATATGCATACCGGAGTCTGTCGTCGTTTCTCTCATAAATCGCATTAGGAAATTGCGGAAAAAGATTTTACCCCCCGCCAAGACGTAAAATGCACAATAACGGGTCGTATATTGGTGGCATATCTGTTTCTTGTCGTTCCAACAATGGAGTGACTAGCGCGCTTCGATCATTCCGTCAGGTCACGGAGTGAGATAGTAAGAACTTAAAATAGAGCTTGGTTTCATACCTAAGGCATGGGTGACATGTGTAAAATGAGGCATGATCATCCACGGTACTTTTGTTTAGAGATCTTCATCTCCTCGGCCCTCTTCATCACGAGCATCGTCATCAACCCAAAGATTTATTAGGGAACTAGACTGCAGAACGAATAGATTTAATATGTATTTTTTCCCGATAGCGATAAAAGACCATAACAGCTGACAATTAGACTTTTAACTAGGTTTGTCAATAGGTAGTGTAGCTAGTTAGTTGTTTTACTCCCTAATACTTGTATGCTCATCGGCTACCTGGTAATAACAACACGCCGTCCATGTTTTCAATATAATACTTGTATCTATGTCCATTTATGTAGTTGCAAAATACTAACGGTCCTTCTAACATTGGTGGCATACCTATAGTGTAGTGCATGCTGGTGAGGCTTCACCTCCTGACAAACGTGCGCTCCACTTTCCGCTTGCACTCCACGATTTCCGCTAATGCATCCGTAGTCGTATTTACACTAAATTTAATAGGGTATAGTTTAATGCATGTTGGTGACTACTCACCCCCTGCCACGCACCCTTGAGGTGACATGCAGGTCATTATGTAGATGTGGATTGATTTGCTGCAGATCTCAAGGATACCCTCCTATCAGCTATCCCTTATATTCCTTCACTTTGACATCCTTTTTTGTGACATTATTCACTTCCCTTTCACAACCTTCATAATTTGCTTCATGTGCTTCATCCTCGGATCTTCCTCTATAATTCTTCCCATTGGTTCCACCTCCCAATATTGTATTCAAGAGATTGTTATCTCGCAAAATGTGCCCAATTAATTTTTTCTCTTATACTTCGCTGAGTTTTTAAAACCGAACACTTTTCTCCCCAGTTCTTCTCAGAACTTGTGGCTCCTCCCATCTCCCCAATTTAAAAATCTGCCTTTCTCCTGCGTCCCGCTTATTTTCGGGCGATTTTTTCATCAATCTGCTGACGACTCGGAAGATGGGTGGGGCTCGGAGGCTGCGGGTTCCCATGTTACCGACCGTTGAGATGGGAAGAGAAAGTTGCGGAAAGGGAGTGCTTTTCTTTTAAATGAGATATCGTTTCCTTTTGCTTGTAAGCAGTCCCAAATAGAGCCGTACACCTCCGTCTCAGACTTCGATGTTTCTTTCAGGGTTGATGGACGTAGTTTGTGACTTTTGATCAAGACATGTCCCGTAATTGCAGTGACAGCTTTATTCGTTGGAATTAGGAAGTGCTGTGTATGTTCTCCGCCAGTAGGCATCTTCAAATTGATTCGAGTTTGACGACAACTAGTGCTAATTAAGTTTTGTTCTTCCTTTCGGCGTCAACTGTTTTGTTAATTTTCTTTCTGCATCTTGAATTTGTCCCCTGCGACCATCTTTTAACTCGTTAAACTAAAACTAAAATGCGCTAAAAAAATAACGCTCAATCATTTTTAAGTTTGACGCAGGAAAGGCTGGGCTTGACGACTGTCGACTTATGGCGTAGTGAGTATCGGTTTGGTCTTTTCTGTGAAAGGGTGGAACGCTTCCGTCGACATACATATGAAAACTGCAATCTCCATCCTAGAAATTGACTAGTTACAGGGACTTAATAATATCTAGCCAATATTGTTTCGGAAACCAGGAAACAGATTAATAAAATTCGTCGTAATTGGTGGATTCAGGCGTAAATTTGTGGAATGTGTCATAATGATAACTGGTAACTTTGTGATTCCTCATATCTTTATTTGGAAAGACCTTGTTTTCGACGTCATCTTCAGTACCAGTAAAGAAGATGACGGTGAACGTCGAAAACCGGGTCTTTCTAAATAAAGATATGTGTAATCACAAAGTTACCAGTTGTCATTAAAATGTGTCATATGTTTTTTTAACACCAGTGGATATGTCATCAAGGATAAAAGATGCGGAGTGTTCAGTTGTTTTTTTTCTTTTGTTTTGTACCTATTTCACGCTCCGCCAACACCTTCTGACGTCATTTGCATCAGTTCCCCCTTGAGAAGCAGGAAGTTACCGTCCGTGTTACATTCGGGAAATTGGTTCCGCGCGCAATTTGCGCCGCGAATGAGCGAGTCCGAGACGCCCACGAAGAAAGGTTTTCGTTCTCGCCAACTTCTTCATCTTCCTCTCCCTTCTCCGCGATGAAACATTTTTATGAGTTAGAGTGCTTATATACGATACGTATACGTTATATATACGATATATATTAGAACGGCCGTTGACGACCTAGTTTCTGTAGTCCAGTTAAGTGTCTTAACTCACGTCCTGCCAGCTGGAATGTGAACTATTTATTGCCAAGCGTTCGTATTATTAATCGCATACATACACATGTCTGGTTTGCCGTTTCGATTTGGAATTTGCGCGGTTATTTTAAAAAAACTCAGCATAGTTTGACCTCGGAAACTGGATTTCGTTTACTTTTTAATTGTATATTTCCTAACTTTAAAGGTTCATATGTTTCGATTCTATCTCACCATTGAGATTGAGTGTAATACATGGGCTTATTTTAAGTCTGACCTAATTTCACGAATTAAATTTTTTTACTATTGAGCTCCATTGGAATAACTGTGAAATTAAAACTCAATATTGGCACAAGTCTCAGTCGTTTGTGTTGCTAATGAGTCGTCTTAACGTCATTAATTGATGGTTTATGCAGTGATTTCCTAGGATACTGTCAACATTATAAAAATGACGAAAGATACTTGAGAAATACATTTTTAGATCCGGAGTGTGGGTTACAGTAATCATTTGAGAGATTCTTTGTTTACCGTAATTTTCCACCGTTTTCACCATCCTTAATGGTACGAATGATATGAAGTGGTCGACAGACTATTTCTCATTATATTTTTGCTGTAGTATCCAGCAAATAATGTAATGTGGGGCTGGAATCATATATTTAACTTTAACCTGAAACTATCATTGTTTGAATTTGGCTGTTATGCATTTGTATCTGTATTGCATTGTACTGTATTTGTATTGCATTTGTATGTTGTTTGTATGCATGAATCGGCTGGGTTGCAGTTGTGGTAACCACCAGCTCAATCGCTTGAAAATCCGCACTTCTCATTCTTTACCCGCACGAGGTTTTTTTTAAGTTACCTACGCGCTGATTTTCTTGGTTCCAGCTTTTTCATGCTGTTGTGCATCATGAGTATGTGGGATGTTGTTATATTTGGCGGTGGATGAAGAACAAGTTCAAGCAGAGCACAATTTTTCGTTGTGAATGGCTTTTTTAGGTTTCAAGTCATGATTCGCATGCCTTAAAATACTTAAGAAAGTTACCCGAGAATTCTCCCAGATAGGATATTGGAAGGCTTGCGGACAGCCGTTTATCTTGACTTACTCATTTCTAGACCAATATTCTAAAATATGGTGAAATTAGGCGTGATAAAATGCCTTTCACCAGGTGATTCACTTATTTTCTCCCTCGCCGCGTTTTACGTCGCCATGTAAGATATCGTCTGTAATTTTGGGAATACCGGGATTAACCACGGATTATTTACCTTTACGGAACCACCCGCAAGTGCATATAAGTGCGATATTCCACAGAGGAAAAATCATTGACCGGGATTCGAACCCGGATTCCTCGATTTCGCGCCGAGTGCTTTAACCAGTTAAGCTACCGAGGCGTCCTTCCCCCCTGTGGATTATTAGGTGGCTTTATAGGAGCATGGTGGTCAGGACTGTTAGACATATATGATGTCATTAGCAGTCCAAGTCGTGCGCTAAGCGCCACAGTCCGCGGGGATAAAGCCATACATAGAACACAAGGAGGTGTTCTCTCTTTTGACTAATTTGAAAGTATTTCTCTCTTTTGACTAATTTGAAATTATTTCGCTCTTTTGACTAATTATAAATTAGTCAAAAGAGCGAACACCTCCTTGTGTTCCATGTATGGCTTTATCCCCGCGGACTGTGGCGCTTAGCGCACGACTTGGACTGCTAATGACATCATATGTCTAACAGTCCTGACCACCATGCTCCTATAAAGCCACCAAACTTAGCTTAACTGGTTAAAGCACTCGGCGCGAAATCGAGGAATCCGGGTTCGAATCCCGGTCAATGATTTTTCCTCTGTGGAATATCGCACTTATATGCACTTGCGGGTGGTTCCGTAAAGGTAAATAATCCGTGGTTAATCCCGGTATTCCCAAAATTACAGACGATATCTTACATGGCGACGTAAAACGCGGCGAGGGAGAAAATAAGTGAATCACCTGGTGAAAGGCATTTTATCACGCCTAATTTCACCATATTTTAGAATATTGGTCTAGAAATGAGTAAGTCAAGATAAACGGCTGTCCGCAAGCCTTCCAATATCCTATCTGGGAGAATTCTCGGGTAACTTTCTTAAGTATTTTAAGGCATGCGAATCATGACTTGAAACCTAAAAAAGCCATTCACAACGAAAAATTGTGCTCTGCTTGAACTTGTTCTTCATCCACCGCCAAATATAACAACATCCCACATACTCATGATGCACAACAGCATGAAAAAGCTGGAACCAAGAAAATCAGCGCGTAGGTAACTTAAAAAAAACCTCGTGCGGGTAAAGAATGAGACGTGCGGATTTTCAAGCGATTGAGCTGGTGGTTACCACAACTGCAACCCAGCCGATTCATGCATATAAACAACATACAAATACAATACAGATACTGCTCATTATGATCGTGAGAATCCTGTTTTCCTCTTTTCCTGACCGCAGGTTTTTTTGCTCGGCCCCAGGAGTTGAATTGCTGACTGGAAAAAGGTGGTCCTAGATCCGGCTATCGCTTACGTGAGGTGGAAAGGTTTATTTTCCCGTTATAATAGAAGAATGTTCGGAAAATCGGAAAGAAATGGAACCGGTTCTCCGAAGACATCAATATTTGCAACATTTTTCATTGATTTAAAGTTAAACATGGGTTTAGAAGGTTTTTCTTAGCATCACTCAAGAGAGAGATTTTGATTTTTTATTTATGTTAATATGAATATTTGATTCCCAATCCAATTTAAAGTCACCGTAAACCAACATGCCAATTGAGTTTGTTTCTCTTTGGCTTCAGCTACCGGGAAAATCTGCAGTCAGCGCTTAAATGGCAATATGAGTAATGGTTTAATAGAAGTGACGGTCTAATTTCATTGCACCTGTCTGAGAACTGGTCGAAGGCAAGCAACTCTGCCGCTGATGTTCAAGTGTTTGAAATATTCCTCGCTGATCTGGCCAACTTCTCTGAAAGTTTCTGCGTAATATGTATTCAATTCTGTCTTCGTTGAATTCTTTGTTGTTTTATGGATTGATGTAATACTCACGCTAGGTTAGCGGTTGGGTTTAGGAGAGGATGGTTTAGGATGTACTACAAGTCAGACGATCAAAGGATAATTTTACGGAACAAAGAATGATTTTTGCATTTTATGAAATCCGACATACTACGGTAGATCAGATCATAAGAATAAAATTAGGGGACTAGACTGCTGAGCGGACATATTTAAAATGTAATTTTTCACGAGAGCGATAAGAGACCATAACAGCTGCCAGTGAGACTATATAAGTAGGTTTGTCGATAGGTAGTGTAACTAGTTAGTTGATTAACTCCCTAATACTTGTATGCTTATCTGCTACCCAGTACTAGCAGCACGCCGTGCATGCATTCAGTATAACTATTTTATCTCTGACCATTTATGTAGTTGCAAAATTCTAACGGTACTTCTAACATTTTGATGGGATAACTATAATGTAGTGCATGCTTGTGAGGCTTCGCCTCCTGAGAAACATCAGCGATGTGTTGCTATTGCGTCAGTAATCGTAGTTACACTAACATAAATAGGGTATAGTTGGTGACTATTCACCCCCTGCCGCACACCCTTGAGGTGGCGTGCAGGCTATTTTGTAGATGTAGAGGATAAATTTTGGAGGAATGGATGTTGTGAGAGGGAGGCAGACAATCTGAAAGCCATCAAGTGACCCTGGTATTCTATGAGGTATTAATTTCATGAGGATCTGTGATCTTCTGTCGGAGTTGAGCAGAATAAAGGTTGAAGTTGAAATGTAGTTTTAAAGTTGCCTAATAATAATAAGATGCGTTGGGTAGGAGGATAACCACATACTTTTCAATCAGTTGACCAAACACTTATTGTGAGCGCATTCTCAAGACCCTTGGGCAGTCACTATCGTAATCAAACAGTTTGGCAATTTAACATTGCATTTCAGCGCTTAGCCAAACTGCTTTTGAGTAAGCTTGATATTATGTTCACCAGTGCGATACAAGATAACGGTTTGAGAATTTTCGTGCTAATAAATGTTGGAAAAACTATAGCGTTTCTTCACCTTCCTTGAAGATCGTTTTACACGAGGCACTTGATTGCACAATCTGATGCACGTATGGGTGTGAATTGAAAATTGCGTCGTGTAAAGCGGTGAATTGCAAGAATACATGCGCAAATGCATAAACGATGGATGGGAAAATGGGCCCTGCTCTAATTCAGTACTCGCGCACGCGCAATTTATTGTACATCAAATTGTGCAATGAAGTGCCAGGTGTAAAACGGCCTTGAGAAAATTAGAATTGCATTCCTGTACCTAGCCTGCTTTCAAGTTGGCTAGATGAATAACTTTGAAGTACGGTCGTATATTATTGCTTGATGATATTTTTTTGTGGTCCGAACTATGAAAAAAAAACTTGCTTCTTTGCCTTGCTACAACTCTTTGCCTTCTGGTGAACAATACTCATTCTTGACTCGATGTTTCGGACCCTTAGGGTATAACTGGGGGAGACAAGGGTGTGTCGGGGGGGGGGGGGGGGGAGTTGTGAACCCTGCCACGTCCCATTCAAGGCTCCCCCTTCATGGAGCACCCTGACTCACCCCTCCCCCCCCTTCTGAGCCAATTCCCTTCCGTCTCCCCATTACATTATTTTCCCTTATATTCTTCTCTTCTTCCTCCGACTCCCTTCTTCCCCCCACCGTTCTTTCACATGTCCCAAGGCGATCGTCTTCCCTCCCCCAATTCCGCGTCGTGTCGTATCCTAGCAACGGCCCCCGGGTTGTTTCGTCATGGTAACCGTTCACCGGGGTGGAAGCGGCCCTCTGTCTGGGAAAATGCTGCGTCTTCCCCTTCTTACCCTATTCCTTACCTCCTCTCCTCAAGTCAAGTGAACAAGACGTTTATTTTTGCAATTTTTATTTATAGTGTTTTAAAAATTATTAGGAGTTTCGACTGATAAGGTACATGTACAGCACAATTCCATTCGACGATAGAATGATTACTAGAAATAGAAAATATGTGAAATTGACTCATGATGGTTTCAAAAAGCCCGTGCTGAATTTCCGAACTTCTTGAGTTTAACCTGACCTGTGGCTTTATTCAGGAAGTGCTTGAAATTTGCTAGTTTCGTCTAGAGTGAAATATTGACGTCACGGCTACGAAAGATATCGATTTTTTATGATTAAAACCTCGGGGAATTTTTCGACGTCACACTATCGATATTTTAGAGGCTCGACAGTTCCAAATTCTTACTGAATAAGGTCCCGGTTTCGGGTAATTCACACTGTTACCAGGGGTTAAATTATAAAATAAAGAAACAATTATGAAAAAAATTACCTATTAGTTTTATGTGGCTAATATTTCATTTGATGATATTTACAATCAGGGTAGTGATCTTATTTTTGTTCACAGTGGCATTCTTGTGTTAAGGACAATTTCCTATTTATATACAGCTTCAAATAGTATGTGTGTACATATTTATTTTATTTATATGGAGAGCATTTAAATGATCAAATTTAAATGTAGGTGGTAACTTATCTTTCTTCCGGAGATGGCCTGGAGTTTATTTGCCCGAGGGGACGGAGGAAACCGGAAGAGCGCAACGCAGCCGCGGTAGACCCGACTCCTTTCCCCGTCTTCTGCTCTTTATCTCTCCTGCTCATCCCAAGACGCCGCGAAAACCCCTTGGGGGCGGCCATAATAATATTTCCCTCTCCTTCCCTTGTGCTCCCTTCCCGGCATTATCTCTTCTTCCCCTTTCCCCCTACATACGCGCGCCGTCTCAAGACCGAATGTTTTTGCAGGCTCACGTGTCGACTGACTGCTAACGGCTTTTCATTCGCCTCTTTCATTCCAATGCCCTTTCTACAACTACCGCTTTAGCACTCCAGTCTTTGAACTATGGTTAGGACGTGTGGCATGGGATGTTAAGACACAAAATGGCTTTAGCTTTTTGCTAGTGACGTTTATTGCGATACAAGCTGGTCATACGTGGCAAAAATCAGGCCATTTACTGTCCATGCAAAAAGTCGAGATACCCGAGTTTGAGATGTTATAACTCATTAACCAATAAACCTATTGCAACACAGTAAACTGCATATCTAAGATAATTTATGTGTCCGTCCGACTGGTTTACTTTGAGATTTTTTAGTACTGTTTAAATATTTTTAATGTGAGCTTTTATGAAAAAAGGCATGCTTTTTGCCGGTTCGAAAACGGTAGCGCTACTTCTTGCGTTAATAACGTAGAATCTTACTAATGTATCCACAAGAAATTTGTTATAGGTAAAAACAAGACTATAAATAATAATAATATCGAAAAAAATGTTGTAAAAATACAAATCATATCGGATAAAGTTTACTACTTTCGGATATGCTATTTTCGTTGTTTGAAGGCTTACGAGGTATTTTAAAGTATCATAGTAGAGTGCATGCGAAGAAGGAATTCTTTATTTTTTTAGCTTTCTCTGACCTGCTGGTTCTGTAATAAAATAACGATGGTAGAGCAGGTGTAGAGTAGGGATATATAAATTCCATGCCAATCTTATGCATGATTAATTCTGAATTTGTTTTATGAAGTTTATTCAAGGATATGGCCCCCCGAGTCTTTAAGTGCTCCAACCTTAACACTTCTTCTATTAGCTGTGTTATCCTTACTGATCGCCCGTAACTGTTTTTTAACCCAAAAAACGATGGACTTTCCTCGTTTTTTATCCATTTCGCTAATCATATATCCGTTATGCGTCTTGAATGATTGTGATGGAGTGCTCGAGATTAAGTCTTGCTAGAATAAAGTAACATCACTTTTTCTTGTCGTATCTGTCAGAGCATAAAAATTACCATTGATTGTTGAGGTCAAAAGGTTGCGTAAATTCATTTGCCGCGTATGCTGAAAAAAGTTGTAAAATTCCATATTATACGGACATGTGTTTATCGCGCGAATGATAGCGTCAACGTTAGTTGTGCAATACTCTTGTTGATGTAGTATATTTAGTTACGCAACGCGTCGTGTGACTGATGAATATCCATGCTATAAAAATATCCTGTTTCTATGATCTGGTTTATCTGTTAGTTGTAGTGAAATTTAAATTTATGCGGCAGTTAATCGAATTTTCGGGTTTTTTGTGTAGAGCATTAATCCGTCAAATTGTTGACGAAACACTTGAATGGCGTATCTGTGGAAGTTGAAATTCCACGAAAAAAATGTCAACCAGGCTTTCTAAATCTGGGCCAAAGTTGTTTAATTGACCATTCCTAAAATAGATACAGAGGTTAATTTTGATTTAGTCCTAATGAATCTTTCCCCTAGCGTAGAATTTATAATCAATGATGATACGCCTGAAACATTTTCAGAGCCTTATCCGATTGACGGAGGAGAAGGCAAAAGATTGTTGCGTCACGGGCATTATTTCTTCACATCGCTAAGGCGACCTTGTCGATCTGCCCTAATCTGTCGATCTGCTCCTTCCATTCTCTTTCTTGCCTACGCAGTGGAGTTCAATGGGGGTCATTCCCGGTGACGTCATGCGAGGACATGTCAGTGGACAAGGGCCTTTTTGGATTATTTTTATTTTAGTTATTGATTTTAGGAAGGGGTCATCTAGAGGCCAAAAATAGAGTTTTTAACGCCCATCCTCCGGGTTCATGGATGAGAAAGAGACTTCGTGAACAACCTCAAAATAAATGAGGCGTATAAGCTGTCTCACTACCTCACCTTCATTAACTAGTCGGTTTAAATGACGCGTGGCTGTATAGATTTAGCCCCGACATTCGCAAAGTTAAGGTAGTTTTTGAGCGAAATATCACTTCACCTAGAATTTGATGAATTTGATGTAATTTAAAAGAAAAACTCCGATCTTTCCAATTATATCAAAATATTAACCCTTTGCTGAACTACATTTAAAACAATTTTCCTAAAAATATAAGCTGTTTTATATGGGATAGATTGCGGCATTGCGCTCCAGAGGAAGAATATTGAAAAAATTAGGAATTTATAACACCTAGATTTCGTCAAAAACTAACGATGTGTAGTTTGTATGTTTTCTCAACTATTTATAAAAAATAATGTATTACTTACCGCAGTGATTTTTACAGAATCGCAAAAAACCTGTTTTAAAGGCTTTTTAGCCGTACGGCGTGAAAAAATTAGTCAAGTTTGAGACTTATGTAGTTGTATTTATTAAATTAAAGAGATTTTTTGCCATATAAAACTATTTTTTTGCGCCATAAATATTAAAATATGTACTTCACACTCCTTTCAAACGCTGAAGTTTAAAAAAATAAAATTCGAATATGGTCTCCATTATGACTAGGGAAATATCTCGCTCTCAAACTATCTTAAGAAGGCACAGTCTATCCGAGAATCCTTCCAGGACGGAAGAGCTCGGTCGAGAGATCGGGGTCACACGGTGATGGAATTAGCGTGTCATGGCGAAGTCTGGTGTCGATGCCGTCTTTCACGTGTTCGAACTGGATGGTGTCATTTCATCTTTAAAAATTAATTAGTCATACATCATAGATTCTGGCGTCCGTGTGTTTTCGAGTTTAGTGCAAAACCAGTTATCGCTGTACCTCAACGTGGTGCTTACGTTCCATTCAGGCAATGTTACATTCGTGACTCATGCAGAATGAACAACGCTGTAAAACGGCGTACTTAACGGGTTGGAGAAAGCGCAACGCAAGAAAGCACATATTTTTCATTGCAGTAATTATAATGTTATAGAGAGAAAACTCTTGGGAGTATAAGATGCGTATTTTTTCCTGAAAATCAGATGATACTGATCTTCTTGTGAATCCCTTGTGAATTTGAATAATTGTCATATGTGTGATTAACAATTGAAAGCGATTGCCTAATAGTGTTTTGGGGAATTTTTCGGCAATTTGTTTTAATTTCCACAGCTGTGACTCCTTTGAAAAAACAGCAAGAGCAAAAAATTATATATTCTTTAAGTAATCTATGTATTTAGTGCCTTTATATCCCCTTTCTTAATGGTGGTTATTTTAACATACACTCCCACTCACCCTTCTATATCTACCTAGTACCCTACAAGCCACCTCAAGGGTGTGTGTCAGGGGTTGAGTAGTAACCAACATGCATCACGCTATGTACCTTATTTTTAGTCAGTGTAACTGCGATTACTGATGCATTAGAATAAATCGCTAATGCCTAACAGGGAGCGAAGTCTCACAAGCATGCACTACACTATAGGTATGCTAAGGATGTTAGAAGGACCGTTAGTATTTTGCAACTACATAAATGGACTGAGATACAAGAATTATGCTGAAAGCATGTACGGCGTGCTGTTAGTACTCTTACACTTACGGTGGATCGCGTGATACTATTTTTAAGTTTGGTCGTGGAATTTAGCTAGTTTGGTGATTGAAAGCTATATTATTTTTTTCAGTAAAGTACTAATTTGTTTACTTATTCAGGCTTGAGCTAACTTTTTTCAACGCGTTAGGATTTTCTCCCGAGGTCAGCGCTGCTTAATGATCGCTTACATCCTAAGATTAGCGAGTATGTCTGATATAGTATTGCATGCGTAAGAGTCTTGAGTAGTATTTAGACCGATGTTACTCATTGTTAGATCTTTCCCTCATGCGTTCGCCACTTCATACCCCCCCCCCCCCTCCAATTATCCCAGCGCCAATCATACCCTGACCTTCCACGCTCTTTCGCGCCAGTCTTTTCCGCTCTGCCCAAGGCGCTCGTGATACGCGGCTCTCGAAGCTTCTTTTGTTATCAGAGGGCGAACGGATAATGCGGTCGCGGAAGTCGGCCGTACATGCATTGCGCCACCACGTGGCCTCTAACATAAGTGCTTTCATTTCCCTCTTTTATGGAAGCACCCGTAAATCTTACTTGGGCGTGGTTTTTTATGTCTGGATAGCGTCAATATCAAGATGTCGTGGATTTTACGTGAGTTTACTGAGAGTTCGGGATTTGTTTACTACACCAGACTGTCGGTTAGTTGACATGAGCGTCATGACAACGTTATTCACGTTAAACACAGGTTATAAAACTGTTTTAATAAAATGGTTTTAGGCCTTAGTGGAGACCATAGGTACACCAAATATGTTTTATTTCATTTAAGCATTTGTAAAAAGTATGAAGTAAATATAGCATTATTAATGATAAAACAACTGCGTTCCTCATCAAGTGCGTAAGCAATGTCTCTGTTCAGGGACCGTATTTTAAAGAATGAGGAATTTCAAAGATGGATGAAAATGTAAACGAGTAAAACATTCGCATAATTGATACGGTACTAGTTTTTACTGTTATTAATGTAGTACTTTGGCTCTTATGCTCAGTTTGTCGGCCGGAACATATTCTACCTTATTGAGTATTATCATTAATTTTACTTTCATCCGTACGTAAACACTTTTATAATTGGGTTGATGAATTAATAAAGATTTAAACACTCGTGTATATTTTGAATAAATATATTTTGGTTTTCTGCGGTTTAATTACTTTTTTGAGCTACAGTTTCGCCGTGCTATTCTGCCGACATCGTAAGGGCTTCAAAATCACCGATCACAAATAAATAAACAAACTTCGGCGGTTGTTATGAACAGAATTAATCAATACTTGAAATTTTTAGAAGACTTTTGAAAAATTCAAGTATAAATTAATTTTCCATTCTTCTTCCGGGTATCTGCCGCGTCGTTGTGTTTTTTCAAAAAAAAAATTTCAACAGGGATGATGGTTACAACCTAGCTACCACTTGGAAGAGAGTATTGGCGCGTAACGCTATGAGAAATGGCGCGAAAAGTGGTTTTTCCGCCATAATTGACAGCCAATCAGATGCGACCAGCTCCAGTATATAAGTCGGACCAAAATGCAGCGCAGATATCTTCGACCTGAAGACGCCTCCAGGACGGGAGGAGAAACGTTGTCAGAAAAACACAACGACGCGGCAGATACCCGGAAGAAGAATGGAAAATTCATCTAATCGCCGCGGAAAACTCCGAGAGAATAAATTAATTTTGTTACATAATAATAACCGCCGAAGTTTGTTTATTTATTTGATAATTTACTGATTCAGAAAGCCTGAAAAAGCCGGCAGAATAACATTGCGAAACTGTTGATCTAAAAAGTAATAATACCGCAGATAACCAAAAGGTATTTATTCAAATTAAAATGAAATGCGAAAATCTATGAAAAAACTCTTGTGTAAAGTGCGAAACTCGCTAACAGCGACTAGAAATGCTCTTAACTTCCGTGTTAGCTATTCTGGTTAAATAAAAACCCCAATAAATATTTGCTTGAGGTCGTTCACGTGGTTTGTTGAGTGCTTCCGAGCGTCACCACATGACATGTGTGTGTAATTTAACCCTTGTCACATTTGCCTTTAGCCTCTTCAATTGAAAAATGCAGATCACGTAACAGGATGCCAACGATAGTCCTGTCTCTTTCGTGATTCTCTTTCGCCGCTCTCTTGGCAGATGGCCAATCAAACGATGACAAACGGCGACTTCTATGTCTGTCGGTGTGCTAAGCGTGTTTACTTCGACATTCGCAATGCGTGTTTGTCTCCCACGCTTTCGATTTCTACTCTCTTTTGTTTTTTTCCGTTCTTTTGCGGATTTTTTTCCAGTCCTACTTATTGTTTATTTCCGGCGATTCGCGACAGTTAGCTAAGTATTAAATTGATTGGAAAAATATTTTTTTAAAGGGGGTATGGGGAAGAACCAATTAATGCCTGGTGTATAGATGTCAAAAGAAAACTTTCTTTTAATTTCCACACCCAGTGAAAGTGCTCTAGCTTTTTAAAATATTTCCTCTGCCTCCACAATGTAGGATTGCCCTTCGTATCTGTCATAATAAAATGAACTAGGTACTAACGTTGTGGGAGGTTTTTAAATAAAAAAAATAATTTTATCAAAGATGGCGCATTTTAATATATTTTTCTTAGCCAGTAAAAGGTTTATAAAAATAACTTTAGCTGTATTTTCTATAATCGTAAATATAAATTATGAAACATCGGTTACTGATTTTTATAAAATGAAATAATACCAGTTATTCCAGTGCATTAACCACAAGGGTTTCCCCGAAATGTATGTATTTAGAAAAAAGCCGAATATATCGGTATAGGTCTACCTCCAATCCTTAGTGAGTTCTCCTTTCGCGTCTGGCGTTTCCTATGGCAACGAGAACTAACTGTTTTATCCCCTCCCCCCTCCTTATACTAACCCACCCACTCAAACCTCTCCCAAGTGGAGTGGTTAAGGTGGATCGCATACGCCCACTCTGATTGGCCCGTGATTCTTTCCTGTCTCGTGCGTGGGAGCCAATTGGAAGTCCCGTTCGCTGAGGAGAGACTGAAGGAGGAACCCCGATAGTCTCTTGTTTCCGCTGAGATCTATCTCCTTCTCACCCGAGACTCCTCAAGCACAGTCGTCGGATTACCTTGCCTTGATTGTCGGAAAGTTTTCGAAAAATTTCCTCGTAATGACGTACTTGATTCTTTTTGACCGTCTTTTCTTGAACGCCATTCCTACGGCAATCAATGTTTCGCGGGTAAGTCTACAAGTTCTCTCATCTGAGAGAAATTAATTTCTCTCAGGTAACTAACGAAATTCCTTTGTCTATAAAGTTCACGGAAATAATTTGACGATGTTCTGACTTAATTCGACGGTATACCTTTCTGTATATTCTCCTCAATTTGTTAAAAAATTAACGGTTACGGCGACTGGAAATAGTGAGTGAAATTTTAATCATACTCCATCTCATTTGCCGCCATTTCCTTCCGCTAGTTTCATTTCTTATTGTGATAAAGAGGAAATTCTCATCTCTACTGCAATGTAGTTTCCGTATGTGCATGGTCGAATCCTGAGGATAACTGTTTTCATTCTCTTAATAGCTCTGCCGATTACTATGCAGTCGTGGGCGGAAACAATTAACCTAATAATTGGAGTCGGAAGCTCTTCGCCGCTGCAATTAACTGGGATTTTCTTTCAGTTGGAATATTTAACTTTAATTAATTATGTCATTTGTGACTGTGGATTCGACTTGGGACAGGTGTATCATAATGTGCACATTTTTAATGGTAGGTATTCTTATTTTGCATTTTCCTTTGCAAGTGATGGTAGGTAATGATATTACATTGTTGTAAGCTGAGTTATTTCATACTTTCCGCGATTGTATTATTCTGTTTTTATCCCTATGGAGGATGAGGCTGGTTAAATGAAAATAAGTAATTTTTTGTTATCATTACTGTTTGGTCCATCCGTACTGCATTGTAGCAATGGTTAATTGCAAGTGTACTTCCTGCTAACGCTTTGAACCTTTTACGAAGAACGTATCGTCAAGCGAGAATTGGCTGTTTTTACCTCGAATGCAGTTACATAAATCATGTATCTCGCTAATTGGTCGTGATGAATGTATTTAGTTTAGCTGAAATCCTTCTCTCTAGAGGATAAATAATGTTGCTCGTCAGTTAAGGTAGTATTTGAATGTAAAACGATCGTGTGGCCAGGGTGCAGTTTTCTTATCCTGATTATTTATTTATTTTCGCGAAAAGTAAGCGGACATTTTTTCTGAATGATCCCAAAAAGGGTTCGCGAGGACATTCGTTCGTTTCGGAATTGGAATCGGGTGGCTTCTGTTCTTCCTCCTCCGCCTCCATCTATCGACCTTCTTTTATCTCGATTTTATCGCCGGCCCGCCTCGCTTCGCCCCAGTCACTTGTTTATTTTCGTCGCCGCGTGACGTCACCTGGGGGGAGAGGGGGGGATGCTCTTCTCTCTCTCCTCCCATCTCCTCATCTCATCTCGTCTTCCGTCCGTCCCCTTTAAGGACCACTCTATTTCAGACCCCCGTATTCCTCCTTCCCCTCTCCCCCCCCCCCTTCCCCTTGAATACGTCCAAATCCCCTTTCCTCCCATTTTTTATGTCTTTAGCGTTTCCCAACCCCCTCCCACGACCACACGATTCTCTCTCTCTATGCATATGAACTGAACTCGAAAGTCCTCTCCCTCCTTATTCTTTCCTCAGTAGTGCGTTGATCTCTATTTCCCGTGTTCCCATTCGCATAAACAGTTATCTTCTCCGTGAGGTTTTTCATTCTGGGAATAGGTTAAGGCCCAATTATTCCCGTGTATCATCATATATATTATTACAGAAAGGTCTTTTTCTGTCATTCCGTATATGCTCCGTTAATACTGCACCTACAGTGATAAATGAGGTATCATTTTAAACGTTGAATCACCGGCTTCTGACAAAAAATACAATCTCAATCTCTAATTTCACTATTTACCCATTTATTTGACTTAAAAGTTTCGATAAACTCTCTTGCCTGTATTGTATTCATATGTTTTGTATATTTTTGCAAGAAAACAAGTATAAAGAAAGTACTTTATGATACACCTACTTCTCTATTTAAAATCCAATCACATCGTTTATTTAACATAGGTACTTATTCCCTGATAGCGTGAAAGTGCGAAATTTTCGCACGGGTTACCTAGTATAGTAATATTCCTTTATAAGTACATCATCTTTTACAAACCTTACGAATGTCCTTATCTATTATTACATATTACTTTATTCATTGTGTTCATAGTCCACCCAACATGAAAAACATAATTACAGAATAAACTGAAACAGTTACAATTACAATTAATACCAAAGACAAGACTGAATCAATACAAACTTTGTAAATTTCAAAATGGATTTTATTCAATACCACTAAACCAGTGGTATTGAATAAAATCCATTTTGAAATTTACAAAGTTACATCGCATAGACGACATCTTCAGGAGACTTTCAGGTGACCTGAAGATGTCGCCTATGCGATGAGACTGGTCGTATAGAATAAAATCCATTTTGAAATTTACAACGTTAGTATTGATTCTGTTAATTTGGATTTTCACAAAGTAACGCCTGAGAATATCGAGTTAGCCAAAGACAAGGCTGGCTGAAACTGAACATATACACTATCTTAAATTAACGAACACATTGTGAGCTTTCGACAAGTTTTCAATTATTCCCTTGCAAAAGTAATCTTTGTCCTAAAAAGTATTAGACCTTTACAGAAGTTATTATATCTACTAAAAATTCTAATTAAGAGTGCATTTTTGCAATATTTGCTCTCTACATCCCTTATGTTAAAAGTCCTATTTGCCTTCCCTTATTAATTGGTAGTATTAAGTTTTTATTTACCTAACAATTCCTCATTTTTACCTATGTTGACTGCATCATGTAAAAATAATAAGCCACTCAATACTCTCCTGTCATCCTGTGTTTGGAGTGTAAACATTTCTAATAGTATCTCATAATCTACATAATTTTCAAACATAGAATATATTTGGTAGCTAACGTAATACGAATGTCTCAAAAATCTTCTGGACTCCTTCAACCATTTCAACATATTTCTTCGAATGAGGGTTCCAGATTACAGAGCAATATTCCAATTTACTTCTAACATACGAAAAATACATCATTTTTAGCACCATTTCGTCAGCAAAATACTTTGAAATACGATATAAAAATCCAAGTACTTAGACCAATAGACAAAATTCCACTGCCGGATAGAAATAGCGCCGTAGTCGCCTCCACCGGCAGATGAGAAATATACATTCGTGGATTACTCGGCACCTTTAATCCCTGACCAAACGTTTTCAACAGCTGCGTTATTTTATTGTCGAAAGCAGTTATTTTTCTCGCAGCTATGATGGAAAAAGCGTAAGAGATAATTTAACGCTGTGTCGCCAGTCTACTTCCTTATATGAAGTGCTCACAATACAGTCATATCTACTCGACTTAGGTCATCTGCTCTCAGTTTCAATGCTTTTCTAATTATATATTCTGATCGTTGCCGTGACCTCTTACTGTGTGAGCATTTTCTCTCACAATGGATAAGGTCAGCTAACGAGTCGTCATTGCAGATGATTGTCATGTCTTTCAACCTTGGGAGTACGCCCACTGACTTTAATATCCAAGTTGAGGATTTTTTGTTCTGAGGTGTGTGTGATGTCACCTACCCTATGAAATGTGAATGTTATTAATACGGTGGTGAGAATTTAAATGGTGTTGGATTTGGTTGGCCAGTATGTTGTTTAGTTACCTCTTGGAATACTGATTGTATTCAGGAGACGCGGCAGTTTGATATTCATTCATGTGCGAGTGATTCGGACTGTGACTACTTGTGGCTTAATTTTCGGATAAAAATGTTCTCGAAAATGCTTGTCTATTGTCGTTCTCGAAAATGTATATCATCGCGTTCGTATTGCAGTCGATGTGGGTTTGTGATAGTATTTTAGCCTTGATGAAGTTTTCTCGGGTTTCCCACCGGGTGAAGAAGGCTGCTGTTGCTGCCAACGTTTTGACGGCTGTGCCTGCTGGCATGGTGTTCAGGGATAAAGAAGATGGCAGTGACAGTGGTCGAAACGTATGCAGCAACAACCTACTTGACCCAGTGGGAAATCCGAGAAAAATTCATCAGCCTTGCTCGCCGGGAAAACAACCAATCCTTTATTTTATCCTTGCTTTCCGGATGTCTATACCTTGACCAAAGGTGTACGGAATTTTGAATTCAGAAACAACATAAATCTTATTGATAACGGCTGGTTTTTTTTAGGGTTTGGTCAAGAACAAGTAGACGCCGTTGCCAACGTTTCGATGTATTTATAAATCTTCATCAATGCTATATATTAAATGGAACATACCATTAAAGTACACATATTATGACAGGATTCAGTAGGCAAACCACGTGATTTTAAACGATAAACATCAATGTAACTACAGCAACCGTTACCTGGCCAGGGATGATATTGTGTATTGAGGGTCAATTAAAAAAAAGAAATTTGATTTGCAAATGCAAATAAAATTTCTTTTTCCTATGTTGGTATTTTTCAACTGCGTAAATGGACAGAGATACAAGAGTGATACCGGAAACATTCACGGCGTGCTGTTGGTACTAGGTAGCAGATAAGCATACAAGTATTAGGGAGAAAATCAAATAACTAGCTACACTACCTATCGACAAACCTAGTTAAAAGTCTCTTTGGCATCTGTTTTGGCATCATTCCAAAGTCTTTTATTCTAATGTGATTAACAGATATTGTTTGACACATTTCGATAAATACCCATAGTGTATTATTGTATCCAACTCCTCAATTTATATTTTTATTTGAACTTAAGGTTGGTGGTTGTATGTTAACCGAATTTAACTTAAGTCGTCTTTTTAAGTCGATGTCATTACTTTGCGTCCGAACTTAAGTACACAGGAGCCTTCTGTTGCCATACTTAAGCGGCTTACAACGATAGATTTCTAATGACAAAGCGACGAAGTGCGAAACTTGGCAACACTGCCGCCTTTCCACTCTAGGATAATGACTTAAAAATTTAATGAATACCTGATCGTGTTGTCGATTATAAATTGACGTTCTTTAGGTAGTTTGAGCGAAAAATCAATTCACCTAGAATGTTATGAATTTGGCCTCATTTTAAAGAAAAAAAAACTCATCATTCCAATGATATCAAAATATTAACCCCTTGCCAAACTACTTTTCGTGCAATTTTCCAAAAAATATAAGCCATTTTATATGGCATAGATTACGGCTGTACGCTCTAAATGCAGAAAGTTTTAAAAAATAGGAATTTTGAACACCTGGATTTCGATAAAAAATTGTGTGTAGTTTGTATGTTTTCTCAACTATTTATAAAATATAATCAATTACTCACCGCAGTAATTTTTACAGAATCGCAAAAAACCTGCTGTTTTGAAGGCGTTTTCACCGAACGGCGTGAAAAAATGAGTGAAATAGAGAGTTAAGTAGGTATATTTATTAAATTACTAAGAATTTTTGTCAAACCTAAATATATATTTTTGCGCCAATAATATTACAATATTTGATTCATACTTCTTACAGACGCTGAGATTTTATAAAATTCGAATATGGTCTCCATTATGACTAGGGAAATATTTCGCTCTAACTACCTTAATTAAGTAGGCAAGGGGTCAGTTGGTCGCTGTCGTTTGTGTTTTCGGGGATTGAGTTTCCTGCAATTAACGAAGACGTAAACACTGGCCGTGGTGACGATAAGGTACGTTGGGAAAGAGGACACTGGTAGGTCTCTTGTGGCGATATATAGGTCACTGCCGTCTTTGGGAGGAGTTTAGTGCACTTCTCCGGCACTCTGCTTCCCTCCTTTTTTCTGTCTAGTGTTCCAAAGCTACAGCTCTCGCGAAAGCTTATGGCGTTCGGATGCGCGGCTTTTGTATTGTCAGCGTCATACAAATTCCGTTTTTTTAAATGAACAATGATAGCAATGGCATGGCACAAATGATTTGGCAGTCTTTGATTTCCCTTACTTCCCTTTTCCCTACCCCTTCCAACAAAATTTGCCCCTCCGCGACGTCTTCTTCTACACATCCGAATGCCATAAGCTTTCGCGAGAGCTGTACTCATTAATCTCCACTGGCGAAAATTTTGACAGTTATCACGGAGCTGTGGTATTGCATATTGAAACCTCAAGTGATAGACAATAGTTTGATCGAAGAGCACCCGAGTAGCGTCAGTTGGCATTGCCCATATCTCTATCTCTTCAACAATCCGATTACCTGGAGATAATAGAGAGGCGAGGATGTTTCCATGACAACTAGAGATAGAGAGTAATTCCGCTCTTGGGTTTGAAGAGTTCGTGTCTCAGACCCAGAAATCGTTTTTCTTACGCTGATGAGGACTTAAATTTGAAATATATAACAGAAGTAATGTACCGGCTGCGGTTGCCCGATTGGTAGTTGTTCAGTCGGAGTGGCAATCCGTTGTTTGTGTCGGTGCGAGTTGTATGGTTTGCATTGGAATTGATACATCCTTATTGACGGCACGATATAGCCTCTATCTTAGAGGTTGGAACACGTATAACACAATTTTACAGCTAATAGCTATAATTTTGGAGACTTCGCCCCGTTCAAATTTTGAACAAATCTTTCTCTTGAGGGCCATATTACCAATGTATCTATCTACATCTACAAAATACCCTGCAAGATACGTGTTTCTGTCACAATTTTGGAAGCGAAAACGAAAAGTCTGTATAATTTCAAACTTGATGAGTACAAATATTTCTTGCACAAAAATCAAACATTAGCTAGTTCTTACCTGTCAGGCGACATTATTTCCTATGAGTTGTTTATCAAAAAATTCATGAAATACATCGGAATACATTTCTTAATTAAAGAGACTCGATAAGAGAATTTTCTCATTCCCTCCGCTATCACTAATCTCGTTGAAAAACAGGCATTTTGCTGTAAATTGTTTCTATTGATTTTTAGTGTGGTTTACAGATTTATCATTCCAACACTTAATGATCTATGATGTCAATATTATACAACATAATTGCTTGCGAATTGTTCAAACTTAAAAAAATTGTCTTTTTGACTTATGACTGGCAATCAAAGGTGTTCATTCCCCTTATGATGATGGGAAACCCCTCTTTAGTGCTTCACAGTTTTATCCACTGGTCATTAAGGCCATAACCTGGCCGTGATTACCATCACTTAGGGTCAGTTATCGCCAATTCCTCCCGCCATAAAAATCAGTGCCTATTAAACCTCGTCTTCTTCTTAGAGCTGTTTTTTTATTCTCTCTCTCTCGAGACATTTAAACTCTCTTCACCTTCGAGAGAGCATCCGAAGATATCACATGCTGTAAAAAAAGATTTAAAAAATCGCCCCTCGGCTAATTTGCGAATGGTCAGAAAAAAAAACTTTTTTTTTTAAATGACGCTTCTCGTGTCGGCTTCATCAAGTGGGAAGTATTATTTTTTTAATTTCGTTATTCTTTCACCTGGGGACGTATTTGCATTTAATGCCGTTGTTTGCAAACGTTCACCTTCGTGTTGACTCTCATCTATTGTAGTCATGCATTCCTCAACCATCGCGTGCACTAGGAACAATGGCTTCGCTCGTGGAATCATCAGTACTTGTGGTATTTCTTATTTATTTATGTTATAACAAATGAATTCACTACTTTTTAAAGATGGAGCGTACCCAATAATAATTGTTTATTTTTATCTTATCTTTTAAACAAACATCTTAGCAACCAAACACATACATTCACCACATCTCCTTCTACCGGGAAGAATATTAATTCAACATACCATTGAAAATTAATGACAACACTTTTTTTCAATATATATTAAATAAATTATAAAAAGCACATAACACAAATTAAAATTGTTTTCATAGAACTTCACATAACAAAACATAGAATATCGCATAACAAAATTATTAGATTTTTCGTGTCTATTTATTACCCCATGAAGTATTTAATATTAACATTAGAAAAAATGAATTGACGACTATTTGAAGATGGAGCGTACCCAATAATCTTTGTTTATATTTATCTTATCTTTGAAACAAACATCACTTAGCATCCAGACACATATATTCACAACATCTCCTCCTCCAGAGAAGAATGTTAATTCTACAAACCATTGAAAATTAAACACAAAACATTTTTTTTCAATAACTTTTAAATAAATTATGAAAACCGCATAACAAAATTTATAAATTGTTTTCATAGAACTATAACATGGCAAAATTATTATATTTTTCAGGTCTTTTTATTACCCCATGTAGTATTTCTAATAAATATTAGAGTAAATGAGTTGACGACTTTTTCAATATGGAGTGCAGCCAATATTCATCGTTTATTTTTATCTTATCTTTTAAACAAACATCTTAGAAATCAAACACATACGTTCACAGCAGTATCTACCTACTACTTAATAGGTTCCTTTATATTATGTCATGATGCGATAGGTGGGTTCCTGAAGGACGTAAACCATCATCAGTGACCTTGAGTGTTTGTGCCAGCCTGTGATTCAGGATGATCTTTAGAAGTTTTTGCAGAAGGATGAGCATCTATTGTGCTGTTTTGTTTCATTCGTTGTTTATACCTGTTCATGTTACTAAACGCAACGTTCTCTCAAATGCCACCCTCATTCGTAATGTCTGGTATCTTCCCCATTGCATTAAATCCCATGTTTAGCCGAGGTCATTCCTCCGTATGGTAACTGTAAGAGATTGTTAATGTTATGCTTGTAAGATGTTGATGGTGGTTGCCATGTGACAGATGTTTGTTTATAGTTTCTAGGTGGTGAGATTCTATTATGTGAATGTCTGTACTCTTGATGGATGATCTGAAGCAGTAATGAAAAGAAACTAACTGCTAATTTTATTGGTTAAATCTGCAACACTAAAAAATAAATACGCCCTTATTGTTTTCCTGCGGAAAGTTATTTCCATAGTTTTATCGTTTCCGCCGAAAAAAATGATCGGAGAAGACACGAGAACCACGGATGCCATAGAAAAGGTGGCCGAGATGCAACTTTGTTGTTTTGAGTTCACTACAATAATTTTTCAAACGTTTCTTATACTTTTTGTTACTGCGGTAGTTTTGTGCTGTTCTTCTGCTGGCTTCGTCTGACTTTTTGAATCATAAAAAGTATAAGAATCATTAAAAAATAATCTCAAGGAATCAAAAACCTCAAGCTAGCATTCAAACGAACTGGGAAATTCTACGCAAGAAGAGTTAGAATTGGGTGGTCATTTTTTTTCTTTGCGATCCGCGCGTGTGTTTTGGCACTAAAGTCGAGTTGAGTTTCGTTTTTTTTTAAGGGGGTAAGAGGTTTTTGAGACGCGAAAGAAAGGTGGAAGTGGTGTAGATAGTCGTTATGTTCATGCCCTCATCATTCTGCCTCTCTCGTGCGATAATTTTAGTCTCGCTGGCTGGGACCTTGAAAAACTTTCCTCGCTTTGTGAGGACTTTTTTTATTAACCTGCGCCACGTGCCGTCTCAAACACAAAGGCAGAGAGAGATGAAAAGGGCGAAGGGGAACAAGAGAAACTCCGGAAAAAGCGTTTTCCTCCTCGTTAACTAACCTAGGCAGAACACATCCTCAATGTATTTGATTTATTGTGCGTTTTCCGTTGTTAGAAAAAAATTAGTACATGTTTTCTATTACAATTTTATTTCGTAGTGGTGACTGATGAATTAAAAGTTCACATAAAAGTTCAAATTGAGTTAATTTCGCTAATTAACTCATCTAAATGTGGAACGCTCACAGGGAACTCTGCGAAATACAATAATTCCTCTTTCCGCTTGATGTGATAAGGCGCATATAATTCCTAATTATGTTCATATGATGATTAGTTGACACGGTTTTCTTCCTCTCTCTAATAGTTTATCTAAAAATTATGGAGGTCGTAATTTCCCACTGGATAATAAATCTTAGGATCATTTAACCACCCTAGGCTTAATTAACTAGGCTTAAATCTGGGTGAGAAATACGGTGTCAAAAAGTACTAAAAACCAAATCCTTTTATTCCAAATTATTTGTTGCACACGGGCATTTAGTCGTTATATAATTGTCTGAATATTTAATTGAGTATTGATTTGCCTAGCATTAGGTACTCGTTCACATAGGTAATTGGATATTCGGCTTTTATGTTCGCCCTCGCTGGCACTTGCATCTAGCACCATTGGCTGGCTATTCGTGCAGGCCAGCTCAGCAGCTTGCTTGAATTCCTCATTAGCCTTTATGAGTGGAGCGTAAAAATGGAGACCGGCTGGATATGTTGCGAAAACATTCCGTTTCGGAAAAAAATAAACAATAATAAATTGTGTTACCCTGATAAAGTTTGATGGATGTGGGCGATATTTTTTTTCATATATGTATTCTAAAGATACGTCCACGACTAGGTTATTTCACGGCATTGAGTAGGAGATTTAATAAGTTAAAATGACCTCAAATATTTGAAAAAAAACTGATCTTTATCGTCTATTGTCTGTTCATCTATAATTTTTGTTGATAGTTAAGATAGACGCGCTAATTTAACTTGTCATTGTGAATTGGTGAAACTTAAAAATTTCTAAAAAGGATGCCGATGACCCGACTCACAATACTTTCTTCGTATGAATACCGACGTTAATCCGATAACGCTCCAGTTAACAAACCGACAGTAAGATGTAATGTGCGAAACCCAAACTCTCAGTTTTAAGATCAATTTGACGGAAATGTCACGTAATCTTGCAGTTATCGTTAATCAGACGTAAAACCGGGCTTATAGGACCCTTTAAATGTGATCGTCTTCAGAAACTTAAATTTAAATTGATTCAGCCTTCCCGCAGTCTACTTCGTCACATCTCTGAGGTCACGTCTGATAACAATCAGCACGTCATTATATTCGACGCATTGTGTCAGCTGCCTCAGTGGTTTTATTTGAATACCTAAGTTCCAGTCATTCGAAATGGAAGTCAAATGACGGAATGCATCAATGCCTACGTCGGAAACATATATCTAGCGCTGGTGCTGGCTTGTGGTATAAAATAACCATTAAGCATGGTATAAAATTATCAGTAAAACTGGCTTTTTTTATAAATTTGAGCTCGCTCACATTTAATTCTACGTAAAACATGGTTTCATGAATCTTTTCTTTCAATAGTAGGTATATGTTCTATTTTCATTTTATCCTTTTATATAATTAAAGAAAAATGACTATCATGAAAATACTATGGGACATTTTACCGCAAGCAATCGGATTACGCGTTGAAAAGTCAGTTATTCAAACTTCTTCTCCATTTGGTGTTTCAATGATCATTTATTTGCTGAGTTCTGAGTTTTTTTTACTGCGTCGGCGATCTTTTGCAGTGAAAAGCTAAAAAAGAGTTTATGGAAGGTATTGAAGAATTTCGTGAGGTCATGAGCGTGAGTGTGGTTTGACAGGATCCAAAAATGATGCGATTTTCCTTCGCTACCTTGAACGTGACTTTTTGAGGGTGAGCAGTTTGTGGGGAGGGGGCGTGAGGTGGGGGGGGGGGGCGGGGAAGAAAGGTCGTTGGAATCATGGAATGTCGGGTTGGATCCCGCCGGATGAGAGATGGAATGAGGGATGGAAGAAGGTACCGAGCGAGAGAAGGAAATGTCTCCCGGTTTTAAGGTAGTTAAGAGCGAGAAATCAATTCACCTAGAATTTGATGAATTTGACCTCATTTTACAGAAAAAACTCCCAACTTTCCAATGATATCAAAATATTAACCCCTTGCCGTACTACTTTTTGAGCTATTTGCCTAGAAATATTCCTGTTTTGCATGGGATAGATTTCGGCTGTGCGCTCCAGAGGGAAAATATGGATAAAATTAAGAACTTGTAACTCCTTGATTTCGTCAAAAAACTAACGGTGTGTAGTTTGTATGTTTTTTTATCAACTATTTATAAAAATTCATCAATTACTCACCGCAGTACTTGTCACAGAATTGCAAAAAAAAACTTTTGTTGTGAAGGCGATTTCACAGTACGGCATGAAAAAATGAGTCAAGTTGGAGACTTATATGGGTTTATTTATTGAATTACTGAGAATTTTGGTCATTTATAACTATATTTTTGCACCATCAATATTACAATAATTACTTCATACTTCCTATAGACGTTGAAATGAAAAAATAAAATTCGAATATGGTCTTCATAATGACTAGGGAAATATCGCGCTCGAACTACCTTAAAGATGGACACGCCACCTGTGCGCATGTCTCGGAGCGATGCGTGGGAAGAAAGAAAATGGGCTGCCAACCACTCCCAAATTAACGGCTCCACCGGAGAAGAGCGTGAAAGAGTTTTGATAAAAATTCTGTAAACAGAGTAACTTGCTCTTTTCAAAGTTGCCTGCATGTCGACGGGCCAACAATCTGCGAGCTTGAATTGTTACCAATGTAAGGTTTACGAAGCGCACTTTTTCATGAAGTAAATAAATTCTTGGATACGTGAAGTTAGTCAGTATCGGAAGTTACAAAATCGGAACGGGGTCCGGTTACTCTTTTGAGATGAAATGATGGTGGCGAGATATGAGGAACCAAGGAGGTTAGAAAAGAAATGGTGGCGACATACCACTTGATTCTTCAAGCCAATTCCGCCATTGCAGTCGGCACAGTATAGACCTTCCTCTGGCTTACGAGTCCGGCGGTCGCGTTCGATTTTCGTCAAATCTAAGTTATAAACCACTGGCAAGGCGATGTTTTGTGAATGGTTTGGCAAAACGTACTCGGCACAAAATCCTTCCCAAGCACCCCTATTCTTGCTTCACTTTCGCCCATGAGCGTTCAAGGTCATGTCTCCTCCATTTCGTTTTAACCTCCTTGTGCGGAACCAATGGCATGTGGAGACTCGTTATCTTCCCCCCGGGCCATTAATGACCTCACTCGTCGTGCGGATGTGACGTAATATACCTCGAGGGAAGGCGAAGTGAGGGTGATTTCGAAGTGGAATCCACAAGAATATATCTGTCGGTGAAGGAATACTTGCCGTATGATTTTGGAACTGTGTTTCTTGCATTACTCCTGCTCTATGTTTTGACAAGCTGTGCCAACTAAGTCATATTCTCCATTTATTTTATAAGAGAGAATTGCTCTAGAGCTCCAAGGTTATTTGAAAACATTTGGTTGTGTGAGCTAATGGCGTCTTCAACTAGTCTCTTGTAGCCATTTCGCAAGTTTCGCCTATGAATGTGAGCTCTGACGATCAAATGCCCATTCTTTCTCACCATTCTGTTGCTCGATATGAAAAAATATCCCGCTATATAATTGTTTTTTTTACCACGTATCCTATTTTTTTCTACTCCGACTGTCATAAATTGGAGGAAGTTTTGTTCTTCTTTCGATTTAAATAAGGTAATGCCGATTTCATGGCACTTCCTGCTTCAGATTATTTTTTTCCTTTGAGGTACGTCTCACAATTGATTATCTTACGATGATTATGATCTTTACTATTTCCGATAACCTCATGAAAGTCCGCTTGTAAATGCGTTTATGCCTGGACATTGTCCATGGAAAGTTGTAATTGGAGAGGATGTGATAGATAAAAGTATGTGATAGATATGTAGGTGGAACTGGTTTTAAGTATTTGTAGTTTTAGTATATAAATTGGAAGTAGGTAGTGTTAAAAAATTGAATAGTGTCTCTTAAAGGCAGTTGGCGTCGTGCGGAACTTGCTTGTGTCTTTTGTATTGTTTTGCAGTCTTCAGAACGCTTAATCGTTTTAAATTTGGATATTTGATCCATCCTCAGCTGTCCATTCCACTATTGCACCTAACATTTGACGTAATTTTTCAAGAGTAGGTACGTTGATATGGAATATCCATGGATACCGATTGTTCTAATAAATCCCCACCTCAAGCCACCTCAAGGGTGTGTGGCAGAGGGTGAGTAGTCACCAGCATGCATTACACTATACCCTATTAAAGTTAGTGTAATTACGACTATTGATGAATTAGCATAAATTGCTAATGCTTGTGGGGTTTCGCCTCCTGGCAAATTTAGTGGAACTACGACAATTGATGCATTAGCATAAATCGCTAATGCTTGTCAGGAGGCGAAGCCCCACATTCATGCACTACACCATAGATATGTTACCAATGTCATTGAAAAGTTGTTAACGTTGTTGAAAAGTAACATTTTATATTTTAACATTTTTTAAATATAATTCAATAACAATTTTGTAGAGTTCCTCTTGATAATGGTTGTTGACGCATATCTAAAAATGTAATTGTTGAGCAGGTCTCAAGGCCACCGGACGTTTCTATGGCGACGTGAAAAGAGCGTATATAAACGTGTGTAGCGGGCACACATTTAGTAGGTGTACTTATGACTATATAATGTCTTTATGTGAGAGGGTAAATCCGATTGGAGGGTTTGAATGGATGTAGAGTCGGTTAGTTGGTTCGTTCTATCGTTCGACGTTCGGTTGTCACGGAATCGGCTCCACACACACACAAAACCGCCCGGCGACACCCCACCCTTGACTACCGCCTGCCCGTAGGCTGAATTCGATCGATGACGTTGGGGGTCGCTTCGAGAGTCGAGGTCCCACATTGCGTTCCACGCTCCTCGCTTGTTTTTGAAACCCCCACCCTCCTACTTCCTCCCCTCCCTCCCTTTCCTATTCACCAATGTATTCCCCCTAACTCTCCAGTTTCACAGCCCCTGCCAAACACCGAGCAACCTCACCCTCTATCCTCCCCCCCCCCCCTGACGACGGGGACAACGTCGTTACATGCCGTTGGATGCAATCAATTTGTGTGGGCGCTGCCATCGGCAGGCAGTTTTTTTTAGAGGAATAGGGGGGAAATATTGGAGGGGTGCCTACGTCATCCTGATCGGGAAAATGGGAAATCCTTTGGGCTGTTGTGTGACTACTGCGTGAATTAAATGAGATACCAAATGAATTAATCATTTGTAAGTACATGATTGGGAAACCAGATGCCCTCTTGGCGTACTTCTTGGACTAAAACTGATAGTTGGCGGACGAACCTATCGATGCTGAGAAATTGCAAATGAGAGAACTACTTCGTGATATCCAAAATATTTATGGATATAATCTCGACCGATTTCAACGTTTTCAATGAGTTTAAACCTGTCTAGGGTACTCAGAAATGTGTGCAATGTTAGGAAGCCCTTATTTTTACAAAAAAATAACTTTTTCTAGAAACGATCCTCTTAACATTAGAGATGGTGTGCGATTTCAAGACCTGTGATTTTTTCACTGTGTTCTTGTCACTGTGATCTTGTCACTGTAATCTTGTCACTGATCTTTTCATCACGATTGGGTGATGTGATAAGATTCGCGAAATCGCAGCTTCTGAATTAACATCGGTTTCGTGTTTCCTCTCTCCGTGTCCTTGTAGTTCAGTTGCTCTCGCCATTCTGGAGCAATGTGTTTCTAATAATACACATTGTAGTTCCGGAGCAATCTTGCTCTGGAGCTGTTTGTCACTCTTGTGATTTTTTTGTTCCGGAGCTGTGTCGATGTCATAGCTGTTCATGAGTGATCGGTCTCGGGATATGTATAGCCTGTGTCCAAAATCGCACCCGTGACAATATCACAGCTTTTTGGTACTCAGACTTAGTCGCAGCTGTCACAATCGGAGCTGTTATAAACTCCTAGTCAACTCCCATCCCGACTTTCCTGCAATGGTAAAAAAAATCATGATGTCACGTGTTTGATAGCATTAGATCAATTCGATATGGCCGATCGAACATTTTGTCGCAAGTCAAGTTTGTGACCTGGCAGTTCATGGGTTGATAACTCAAATCATATTTACTTATTGATTTATCAACACATTTTGTAACTTTTGCTTATTTTTTGTGACAAATTTTTCAGCCAAATTTTATAGCGTTCTTTGTCCCATAATAATGTGTTGATAAGACATTTTTTCTTTGGGAGACATATTGGAGAAGGATAGCCATGAGCCAATAGTCCTGGGTGAGAGAGAAGAATAAAAAATTGAGACTAATTGTCACATTATAAACATCTGTTGCCAGTGCTAGGCACTTATGACTCATTGCTGGACGACTGCAGTGTTAATCAGGTCATAATCATTCTGTGTTATCTTACTAATAAGTTCGATCAGCTTCTCATATTTAATCTATTGAACCTACTGTGTTTATTATATTCGTAACTGTTAAGTGAGATTTCTACTCTTTCGTACAGCATTGAAGTTTTTCTCGAATCGCCATATTTTAGGAAACATTTTGATTTCGATCGTAGACATTATTTTAAAGAGCAACTGGGTATGATGACGCACCTCTTCGCTATTTGTAGTGACTGACAGCTGTTTATGGAATGGTTATTTTACGAAGAATATGGAAAAAATATCAATTCGGTTGGGTCAAATTATATTTGATCGTATAACATGTGAGAAGTTAATATACGTATGTCATTACATTTTTCTATAAAATACCATGCAAGCCACGTCAGGGGTGTGTGGCAGGGGGTGAGTATTCACCAACATGTATTACACTATACCCTAATGTTAGTGTAACTACGACTAATTATGCATTAGCATAAATCGCTAATGCTTGTCACGAGGCGAAACCTCACAATCATGCACTTCTCTACAGATATTATTACAACGGAGACGGACCATTAATATATATATTTTTTGCAGCTACACAAATGGACAGAGACTCAAGACTTATGCAGAAAACATGCATGGCGTGCTGTTAGAACTAGGTAACAGATAAGGATTCAAGTATTAGGAGTACTACTACTACTAAGAGCTACACTACCTAACGACAAACCTAGATAAAAGTCTCAATGGCAGCTGTTATGGTCCCTTATCGTTCGTGGGAAAAATGACATTTTAAATCTGTCCGTTCTGCAGTCTAGTTCCCTTATTTTATTCTCATGATCTGTTCTACCTTAGTATGTCGGATTTCGTAAAATATTATCAACGTCGTCAGAGATTAGACCGGTTTGGAACTTACATAATGGTGGTGAACTTTGGAACTTATGGTGGTGAAAGAATTAAAAATAATTTTTTTTAGTTTAGTGGGGTGACTTTACTTAATTTTCGTGAAATGATTCAGTTATTAGGGCTTATGTTATAGTTTTTAGTTTAAGAAATTTTGAGTAATAAGAAGCGGAGGTGTGGAGAATCATTGGTCTTATCTCGTGGTGTTAACGTCGCCCGACTCCTTTTGTCTCCGCCACAATATGGAAGTGGGAGTTTCCCCGCACTCTGACCCACTTTCGGAACGGAGGGCGGCTGTAGAGGAAGTGTATACATACTTACGTTCTATGCCTCTCAGACGGATTTATTCTCGGCTCGGGAGATTTTCACAATCCCAAGAAGGCCGCTGGAATGCTGGCGAAACTTTGTTCCCGAAAGTGGATCAACGCGGGAGGAGACCTCGGGTTGAGAGTTTGCGGATTACGTTGCCGCAGCGACCCAAGTCCAGCACGGACCTGAAGAAGGTCGCTTAAACTTCTGGCGAAACTTTGTTCGTGTTAAGCGTTCAGTTACGCGCTATTCAGGGAGTTTAGGGTCTTTTTTTATAATCTCTTATTGGAAAGCATTGCGTTAATGTCAAAAATTTAAAGTTTGCTCCATGTGCCACGGAGGAAGGTTCTTGGCTTGTGGGCAGAACCTTTAGTATTGAACTGGTTGGTTGAACACACAATGCCAGGAGTTATATTTTAAAGAACATCTCGGCCGGCTGTAATGTGTTGGTGATATAATTTGAAAGTGTTTCCAGCTGTGCCTGAAAAAGACCCGCTGATGTTTTGGCGACACTTCAGCAGTTATGTTTGATGTTGTAGATGTTTTATAGAGCTTCTCTGCGGGTAGCGTAGGTATATTTATGTAGCTGCAAAATACTAACGATCCTTCTAACATTGGTAGCATTCCTATAGTGTAGTGCATGCTTGTGAGGCTTGGCCCCCTGGCAAGCATTAGCGATTTATTCTAAAGCACCAATAGTCGTAGTTCCACTAACTTGAATAGGGTAAAGTATAATGAATGTTGGTGACTACTCACCCCCTGCCACATACCCTTGAGGTGGCTTTTAGGGTATTTTGTAGATGTAAATGTAGCATTGCGAGAACTAGCAGAAGTGTAGCGATTGTTCCAATTGTCTCTGATGAAGGTCGCCGGAGGCTGAGCGAAACTTTAATCAAGTAAGTCCAGTTAATGGCGATTAAGAATGTGTGAGTTTAACTCTCTTACAATTAGTGCAACAGGCCGATATATCGTCCCGCGGCAATATATATTGTTTGTTTATAATACTAAAGTAATAAGGTGTTTAGTTTAAGTGATTTAAAAAACTGTACAAAGAAAAAGTATTGCCTTTTTGGTAAAATAAAAAAAGCTGCAGGTTGATATTTTCAATATTTTTTGCTAAAGTGTTAATTTTTTTAATTCCTTTGGCATTTCTCGCTAGTACCATTAACAATAAGAGCAGGTGGCTCTTATAATAAGAGGATTTAGAACCACTCATCAGACGTCATTTGGACAATAGTGGGAATATACCGATCGAGGGATATTTCTCTCCATTTTTTTACGGTTATGCCCACACCAAGCGTGGTGAGGTATCGTGAATCACCATGGTCACGGAAACATTCTCACTCCACCCGTCAACCTGCCTCGTGGCCGCGGCGAGTGTAGAGCCAGCTGCGCTTGATACTCGATCGATACCCCTCTCATGGCGCCACCCCTGGTGTGTGCAACTGCCCCCTGGGCATCGCATCATGGGTGGGGTCCACCCGTCTCTCCCTCCTATCAGCTCGAGCATCACTGCACCGAATAGTGATAAAGCCCATGCCAAGCACGTTAGACGGACCGAACAACTTGCACCGGGAATCCTAGCTCTCCGGACCTCCCCGCCCACATGTGAAATATTTTTACGGTCGAATTACGATCGACGTATCCTGACGTGGCTATGACGGACGGTGGCGTTCTTGCAGCTTGGCGATTGTAATTCAGAGGAACCTATACTCTAAAGACGGTGAAATTCGCCGATTACATGCAATTACAGAAAAACCATCGCACCCTCGCAAAAATGTTAAAGGGAAATCCGTCTAGGATTTTCACGCTCTATCTAATAGAGTAGATTAATGGTTTTATGCCTATTATTATGGCATACCTACATGATTTGAATGCCTATTCATGTATTTCCGTATTGTATATATGTATTTCATTTGATAAAGGATTAGCTTCTGAACTCAATTCTTTATTTAACAAACCTGATAACCTTCTCTTCATCGCCTTGGCGTTTATGCTCTGTACTTTTTCGCGGGCATATCTTTTTCTACCGTTTGACAAGGAGTTTTGCTGAAAGAGGGAAACCGATCTCGCTTTACATAACATAGACGTATATCCAACTGCAGATTCCCAAAACTTTTATGCATTTATTAAAGTTCTAGGCTTGCGTGAATATTACTTCGGACACAGTTAGGCGGAAAATATTTCAAATGATAATAAGAGAAAGAAATTACTTCAATACTGATGATTAAGATCTCAAAACAGTACAATCCGTGAATTAAGGGGGAAAATGTAGACCTCTTAAAGAACTTTTGCTTTCCATTTTTGTTCTCCACGATGGATTGTGTATCATTTTGGGGTAATCTGAGTATCACGACAACGGCTTTGGTCGGTTATCTGGAGCGATGCCGTTTTATCCTGGCTAACTTGGCCTTTAGAGGCAAGATCTGTGGTCCTGAAATCATTTCTTATTCTTCATGCTGCTTCGTATGCACATGTATGCATATCCTTGACCTAAATATGAAAAAGTCTCTTACTTGGTCTTTGGTGTGTTCTTTTTGAGTTATTCTTGCAAGTTATCTTCCTCGCATTCCCTTCGGTTTCCATTATCTTTGTTTTATCCTCGGGAGTAGTCATAGGAGACTCGGGTTTTTACGAATTCTTCCGGATTATATCGCACGGTCTACCCTGAAAACCCTTGTCTTAAGACGAACGCAGCCTCATGCCCGAAGCGGGATTTGAACGCACGACATGTTCGTGTTAGTTCTTTGTTTAATTATTCATGTATTCGTTGTTTGCCAACTGCCGTGCGACGTAAATTTGTACGTGCTGCCAATACATTACGCAGGCACATGACAATTAACGGCCAATCGGCGAGCTATGTTCAACGAATTTTTTGCGAGTAAATAAAATTTTCTTAAATTACGACATGACGATAGGCCTCTAAAGATCAGAGAGCTGAAAGTGGCGAATGTTTATTTTTGTCACCAATTCGAAACTTCGCCTTTGGATATTAAAGTTCATGTTGTTACTAACTCCTCGGCTACGCGTCTTTAGTTCATATAGGTGGTTGGAAATGCAGAATAAGCTCCTTTTTAACGTCAAAGAGTACATAGAAAATGCGTAGCAAAGCAATTCTGAAAATTAATTATATTTAGTTATTGGAAGAATTTTTTAAACGGCGTTGTCGTGGAAGAATACATCACTGCTCGAAGAGTTCCAGTTCACGGAATTCGAATTTAGGTGTAAATTAGGAATAATCGTGCCATTTATATAAAATAGCGATGGTGGAGCTGGGATGGCAATTGTATTTGTCTGCTGCAGTTTTACAGGGCGAAAGAAAATAAGTCAATGGTAATTCCATGCAAGAAATTCTTCTGGAAGATCTCTAAAATTTATTTCTTGATTTTAGTGTTCTGTCTGCACTCAAGTGCAATTACAACTGGTTAATGTATTTGTTCAGCTTCCAGGCTCAGCTTTTGCAGCGCTTATGTATGTACAGACAGAGAGAGAGCGCTTTCGTCCAACGCACGTACTTACGACGGGTGACACAGATTCCGCCCGTGCCTTTGGCACACACCGACAGACGCAAGTACGAGGCTAATGGGTCAAGGACTCGGCGAGAATTTTCACTTCTTCTAATCGAGAAGCCAGAGGTGGGAAGGGGGGGAGGTTGAGGGTGGGAATATAGAAAGGGAAGTAAAGGCGTGGTTTTCTGGCTCGTTCGCTCAGCAATTGGCTCAACTACCACCTGTTTCGCACTATCGACCTCACGTGCTGCCAAGTCCGATCAGCAGTATCGAGTATTTTCATCGCTTTTGGGGCCTTTTCTGATGAAAAAAAATGTGTGAGGAATCCAATTTTTTTACTGGATAGCAAAACGTTGGTCCGATCACATGTTCCTTTTGAAAGAATATTTGAAACCCTTGCTTGTAACCTGCTTGCTTGCTTGCTCCATTTTAAATATATATTTACTAATTTGTCTTCCACATCACGCCTGTAAGGACATATAGTTGGATCAAACAACCAACTCATTTGACAGCCGAAGAGCTTTTCAGCAAGATGATGGTCTCCTGAAGACTCTTCATTCCCATTCTACGGTTTATAACTTATTAGCGCTGTCAGTAGGTAATGGACTTACTTTCAAATTCGATTTCCCCAAAAAAATTGCAAAACTTACCAGAGTAATTAGAAAATAAATCCGCGTAAATTGAGTGACTCTTTTCAGAGCTATCAACAGCAATCGAAGTAAACCTCTGCTATCCTTCTGATTCGTAAAATGTGAATAATTTTAATTCCTCTTTTAATACTAAGATTACTCCTCATTCACCCAGGAGCAGTTTGTGTAGAGGAGAAGTATTGAGATGTATTATTGAAGATTACAGGGATCATAACGATCGAATATTTTGTCAAAGTTATCGAAATTTATTTGCTTTGATTTCTTCTAAGATGCATCTATTCATTCATTGAATAAAATATTATTTATGCATTCATTGTGAATTCATCCCTAGAGTCTGAAAAAAAATATTCCACTTATTTCACAAAATTAAGTGTTTTCAGCAGTTTCTGTCATCATATACGGATCAGCGTGTAGATAAAGAATTTAATAGTGAAATTTGCGCGGGGAATATAGGATTGGTTTTTTCTTCCTTCATCAAAGCCATGATTATTTGTGTATTTTGCTTAAGGAGGTTCCGCCGCGACTGTGTGAGTCAAAACAAATACTAAATTCCACATTTTTTATACTTTGTCAAAAAAATCCTACTTTCACTGATGCAATGCGTTACCTATAGAAACCCAAAAGTAAGGTACAAAATATGCAGATTATTCCACGAATGTATTTTAAATGAGCACTTTTTTCAGCCATGTGAGAAGACTGCAGCGCCATTTCCTACGAATTACCGCATTTTGACTTCAATTACGGCATTAATTCTTCAATAACTAGAAAAATAAGGTGGTAAGATGCCTGTAATTTATTTTTATTCAATTTCTCTGTATTATTTCCTTTTTTTACATTTTTGTTTATTTGGATTAGAAATTTCTGCTTTCGGCGATGGCCTACGTTGCGTATTGAAAACCAAAGTGATTGCACACAATATGCAGATTATTCCTCGAATATATTTTAAATGAGCACTTTTTTCCAGCCATAGGAGCAGACTGCAGCGCCATTTGTATGGAATATCAGCATTTTGACTTCAATTACGGCAGTAATTCGATAATAACTTAAAAAATAAAGTAGTGAGGTTCGCGTATTTTATTTTTATTGGTTTTCTTGGAAGTTTTTCCTTCTAAAACTCAGTTTTTTGCTAAAATAACATTTATATTATAGAAAAAAATACTATTTTTCTCCGTGTTTCTCCCGATTTCTCATTTAACACCATGTAATTTCGTTCAATTTGCGATAAAAGTAGTGTGGAAAGGCATCAATTTTCTGTTCATATCAGATAGTGCACAGGTTTTTCTATAAATGGCCAGAATATGAATGAAATGACATTTAAGTCATTTTCCGGTGGAACCACCTTAATAAATAATGGAAAATAAACATGCGCAACTATAATTATCGTTCCGATAGAGTATTTTAGAAGTATGTTCAGTATAAGTCAGATATGAACCGCGAACTATATTCGTGAATGCATGGGAAATAAACTAATGCATTGTGGCGGGCGGCGCGGCGGTTAGCTAAGTGTTGAGGAACTGGCGGCCGGCTTTTGTCCGGTGCCGTCATTATTTCCGCCGCGGGAAATCCATCGTCTTTGTCGCTGTCGTGGCCTGGCTGATTGGGAGCCGAGGATAAGTGGGCAACTGTGCCAAGGCCACATACACACCTACTCAACTCGCTCCTCGTTTCTCTCTTTCTATACCTTCTACCGACATCCACACAGTCACTACACCTCTACCTACGCGATGGGAATCGCTTTCAGACCGTCGATTAAAATTTAGAATTAAATCTATTATGTAATTTTCAAACCGATTTATTCTCTGACGACGTTAATAATATTTTACGATCTCCGATATACTACTGTAGATCAGATCATGATAATAAAATTAGGGAACTAGACTGCAGAACGGACAGATTTAAAATATAATTCCGCCCGCGAACGATAAGAGACCATAACAACTGCAAATGAGACTTTTAACTAGGTTTGGCGGTAGTTAGTGTAGCTCTTAGTAGTAGTAGTAGATCTCCCTAATACTTGAATCCTTATCTGCTACCTAGTACTTAGAGCACGCCTTTCTGGTTTTGAGCATAACTCTTGAATCTCTGTCCGTTTATGCAGTTGCAAAGTACATAAATACTAACGGTCCCTCTACCATTGGTAGTATATCTGTAGTGTAGTACATGCTTGCGAGGCTTCTCCTTTTGACTAGCATTTGCGATTTATGGTAATGCATCATTAGTCGTAGTTACACTAACTTTAGGGTATAGTGTAATGCATGTTGTTGACTAATCACCCCCTGCCACACACCCTTGAGGTGGCTTGCAAGATATTTTGTAGATTTTTTCGTAACCCCTCATCTCTTGCTTGATAGCTGGGTGGATGGACACATCTTCCTTTTCACCCTTATCCAGATTGGTAATTTTTTAGGCAATTGCGAACAGGAGGAGATCCGAAAGCATTGTGGAGAGGGTATTCTGTAACTTAAAGATCGAGCATAATGGTGCATAATATTTGATTTCATTGTTTTCCGCTTAAGGGGGGTTATTCTGTAAATCTTCGGATACTAATCGAAAAATGGATTCTGTTGCTAACGGTTTGGATTTTGGAAATTCGGGCGGTAACAATGGAAATTGGTCATTGAGTCATTACTGGTCATTACCGGTCATTGAGTCGCGCGCAGAATAGCGCAATTCGGATTTATTCGCTCGACTATGACGTAGATATCGAATGTAACCCTTGAAAACGACGGTGTGAAAGTTAAAACCGGCGATAGGATTCGAATCTATATAATTCGAAAGTTCAACAAGAAAGACCGATTAATTTCTATGTCGGGAGAGCAAGACTTTGAAATTATCAGTGTGAGAACATGTAACGATAAATATACTATTAATGTCAAATTTAAGTGACAAGTATCTCTTACTTACTTGTTAAAGTTAAATTCAATACGTAATTGTCGTTCCTGAAAATAATGGAGAAACAACCGAATATGATACAATCAGTATGAAAAAATAAGAAGAAATATTTCGATTAGAAAGGGCTAGTTATCTGTAAGGGAGTACGAATACTTGCGTTGAATTGGGAAGAAAGGAACGAGTAAGTGGTCCAATTTTAAGATCGAGACATACTTTTTTTAATTGGTTTTTTTTTTGTAAATAGTGTTTACTACATAACTCATTAAGAATGCCGTCCGTTCCGTTAATGCCGTCCAGAACCCTAAATGTGTATGATAAAAACGAATGAAAGTTTTTTTCTTTTGGTAAATGGTTTAGATCAAATCTTGGGTCATACTGAAGAAGATGTAGTAATATGGGAATAACCATACCCCGCGCATTTTAAGCTCAGGAAACGGGCAGATATAGTTTTTCTGATAAACAGGAAATGTAATGATATATATATATCCAGTTCCTCTCCATTGGCGATCCGCAGATTAGATAGATCCGCAGATTCTAACATTAGGATTGTATTAACCTTGCACACCCCAGCAGAACCCATGTTCATTGGTTTTATTAACCTACGTGTCATTTTTAGATTACCCCCCGTCGAAATTCAACTCCCAAAAATTCTTTTATCGTATCATGTTTTCGAAGAGCCCGAAGTAACTGGTGTGCAGTCACGCGCAGAAAATGTATGCAGGCCGGGATATTGTTAAGAATTATCGGAGTGATTTGCTGCAGTACGGCGGAAGAATCACCGCGATTTGCAAAAATATTCTGACTGTCACTCCCGGATTAATTATCTCGGAGAGATTTCTGTCATATAATTACGCTGTGAAAACACCGGAAACATTTATTAATCGTAATTAGCTGCAGTTAACTGTGCGAACGGTAAATTTGGTCATCAGGGATGAGTAGGATTCCTCAGTAGTTAATTAGTCAAAGGCACGAGTGTAAAACGGCGTTGAAACGGAGTCAGAGCGCCATATATATCATACACGCTTTGTGCGATGAATATAATTGAAAGAGAATCCTTCGAATCACTTCCACGAACCAGCTCTCAATACTGATCTCATTAAGTCTCATTTCATCACTGATATCCATTACTCGGAATGCAGAGCATAATTTAAGTCTATTATATATCGTAACAGTACATTTTATAAACACCATTAGCATGGATTTTACTTTTACATCACAGTTCAAGCAAACAGCTTTGGTTTTCCAAGCTTCTATAAAAAAAATATCTGCTTAAATTTTCATTTGAGTTTGTTTTTCGGAGTAAAAACTAAATTCATTTTATGTACCAAAAATTATTTTATTTTCATCTCATTATGCCTCTCTTTTTGCAATGATAGCATTCCAACAAATGTGATATGTTTTTTGTATTCTTGGTAAATTCCTTTTAACTCTCTCGCAGAGTGCTTAGATACTCTAGTTTAAATACTACTAGTGCGCTCGCAGAGATAAAAAGAGTATTATCCTTTAGATCTGTTTACTTCCCCAGGAAGCAGCTGCTTCCGATAGCGTTATTCTGCGCTTTTTAATAAAAATGCTGCTAATCATACCTTTGATTTGACCAAATTATAATGATTGACCGTTACAGTCATGTCGCTCATTTGAGTTCAACTCAATATGATTTTTTTTTTAACTGTCCCCCCTATAGCTTTTAATTTTCCATTTCAGCAGTTTAATCTCATCCACCCATCCATTTAAATTAGCTCGCTCACAAACGGATTAAAAATCGGAGATCAAAAGAGTAAAAAAAAGATATGGGGGGATTAAAAATTCTCTTCATTATTCGATGGCGCGTCCGTGGAAGGGCATTCAACGGATATTGTTGGTAGTTGTGCAAGTGGGTACATGGATAATTGTAATGCGCGTTTTAAAAAACCACAAAGAAAATGAAACGTTTTGTTTGATGGACGTTGAAAAATGATGTTCATGAAAAAAAATGCGAATTTTGTTCAAATGTAGAGTAAAATAATAACTATATATTTCATAATATCAATTATAATCAATCTATAACTTTACGATTGCCTGCATACCCTCTATTATCTGCAAACTAAACACGAGTAAATACCCAACTAATTGAACATTCGAATGACCACGTTCTTTTCGACCGACCGAGTGGTCAGTTGGGAAAGTTGTACGATTAGGAGTTGCTTCGAGGCTAGATGCGAAAATGTGAAAACATTGTTTTTCGTTATTTGTCGGAAATTTACCTATTGTAACTCAAAAGCAGTTGTATGAAGTGCGTCAGTTTAGCCGAGTGAAAAATGGCAAAAAGCAATTTCTTTTGGTTTTATAATAGGTATATTTTCTGGAAGAAACAAAATATTTTCTTGAAGTTATTTTTGTCCATCAATTCGAATATGTTCTCTAATGAACAGAAAACTTGACTGGAAAGGGGGAAATGAATAAAGCTTAGTTTGGACGTTTCGACCCTTCTTCAACGGCACAATATGAGGGATCATTGGATTAGATAGATCATTTTTATCTTTTGTCATTTAGTCAACTATCGGCTGAAAAAAATGAAGTCCTTCGACGTCGGAAATCTTCTCTTTGTCGGTACCTAGGTAAGAATGAATCGACGTTTCACGTGCCTGTTTACGCATGTATTGATGCATGAATGTATGCATGCAATCGCCTTGATAAATGTGAGCTCGCCCTCCCAAGGTCGCGCGGCGATGCCCTTTTGTTTTCCCGTTTCCGGTTCGCTCCCGTCGACTGTTTTTTATTTCTCTCCCGATTGTCTCCCTCTCTCTTGGCGTGACGTAACTCGCACGGCTGCGAAATACTGAAGCAGCAAGGGTCGTCCAACTCTTGCTGCCACCACAGGATGAGCGATCGTAAATAAAAATCTAATTATTTATCTTTAAAAGGGTTTTTTTTAAGGGTTCTTATGGGTAATGGCGCCGGCTCCAGGCATCGGTGGAGGTGGCTTATGCTTCGAATATTCTTAATCACACACGCTTTTCTTTCTGTGAAACGGGAACGATGAGTTGTTGCCCTCATTTGCTTATCGAAGCGATATCCCCGTGGTGTTTGCGTTTCCTTATTGCTTCCCTCGGCTGTCCTATCGATCAAGTGCGCTTAAATACGGCGCAATAGGTCCTCGTACCGACCTCCCGAGACGACATTAAACGGCTGTTAAGTCCTCTCGCTGAGGATACTGGATCGGCTTGTTCGGATATTGATTCATTGGCGCGTATAGCTACTTACTCTTATCTGCTCCTCTCAACGTTATTATCCCGGAGTTGACTTCCGGAGGAGCAGGCGGCTTCGTTATAATCTCCCGAAATCCTTGTTCGAATTTTTGTGAACCAATAAGCATCGCGGCGGCCGTGTCAGCGATGGCCCCTGAAGTTATCAAGGAGGTTGTAGGGTTAATGATCCCAGAAATAGGCATCCTTTATTGACATGCTGAAAGATGCCATTTTGCCAAATTAACAGTGTTCGGTAATCAATTAGCCACTTCTTCCATTTTGAAAACTTTAAATCTATTATCGAGTCATCCTGTATTTCTATGGTGACTGATTGTTATCATACTTTGGGATTTTGGACGACATCACATTCGTGGAATGCGACGTCTTCTCTCACTTCTTCAAAAATGTTGTACGTGATTATGTATGCATGTATTCCACCATGGGTGCTATCAACGCTTCTAACATTTTTACGATGTTATTTATTTGTATACGTATGTCTTGTCGCATTGCTATATCTAGTATAGAATCTCTTTGTTTAAATGTCTACTTTTCAAGCTTTTCCTGATCCACTTAACGTTCAAAACAAACGTGTTTCACTTGCATCGATGTTTGTTCGTTTGCCATCTTTCAGTTTCCCCCGCGAATCTGTGTGGATTGAGTTACACTTCGTGACTCTTCACAATCGTGCTCTTCTTGTAAGATGCTAATCGGTGCTAAAATAATTGTTTGCGCCCAGTGCGAGTGGGTACCATATGCGTTTGCCTCGAGGCTAGCGGTTTTTTCTCCAATTAGAAACACGTCGAACCGATAGGCTATGTTTTAGTTTATCGCAATCTCATTGTGTATGCCGTTGGCCACTTGGGCAGAAAGGTATTAGATCTTACCTGGCGAGCCGCAAGCTTCAGTCTAAACTTCTATCAATGCCTCGTTTCCATCGTTAACGCATTAGCTACAGTGGTAAAACTTCTATGCCTGTGATTTGTAAAATCTTGATGAAGTCTACTATGGTAGAGAACCTTATCAATCGTTTCAATAAATGAAGAATCCACATTTGAACTGGTTCTTGTTTTGAAAGTTCTGAAGGAAGTTTGAGCGAGACATCACTTCACCTAGAATTTGATGAATTTGACTTCATTTTAAAGAAAAAACTCCCATCTTTCCGATGATATCAAATTTCTAACCCTAATTAAGAATTAACTATTTTTCGAGTAATTTGCCTAAACATTTATGCTGCTGTACATGTGATAGATCACGGGTGTACGCTCCAGAGGGAGAATATTGAAAAACCTTTGGAACCCTTTTATTGTAGATTTTCGCTGCTAATTGTTTATGGTATTCAGGCTTTTGGTTCTGCGATTAATTATTTAGTATTAGGCAACGGTTTCGCCGTGCTGTGCTGCCGGCTTCGTCAGGAAAAAAAAAGCCCGACGAAGCCGGCAGATTAGCCCGGCGAAACTGTTGCCTAATACTAAATAATTAATCGCAGAACCAAAAGCCTGAATACCATCAACATTAGGAACTTCTAACACCTAGATTTCGTCAAAAACTAACGGTGTGTATTTTGTATGTTTTCTCAACTATTTATAAAAATAAATCAATTGCTCACCGCAGTATTTTTTACAAAATGGCAACATATGTAGAAAAACTATGATTAATGATGAATTGTGACTTGGGAAATATCTCTCTCCAACTACCTCTTAATTCTTTAAAAAGCTCGACTTTCACCGCATCAGCCTTCACTGTTTTTTTGTGTCTGGAAAAAGCATTCTCGCAGTCGGCAAAGGATTCCTCTCTTTGATAGTCAACTTCCGTTCTGGCACGGATTTGGTAGCCCCCCCCCCCCTTCCCCCCTCCACGCACCAGGCGGTCACTGGGGTGACCGTCCCCTATCGTCCGTTTGGTGATTATTGCTGGATGCTAGAGTTGTACGGTGGGGGGTGCTAAAAATAGGGAAACCTCATTAAAAGCTGAAGGAGGCTATTCTCTCGGGAGGAAGGAAGCCCCTGGTTCGTTCTTTCATGGGGGGAGGCAGGTGGAATATCCCCACCCCTCACTTCCTCTCAAGGAGATATATCTGTCCAAAAGGACTTAGGAGAGGATTTTTTTCTCTTCCCAAAAAAATCCCTTTAACATGAGGATTTATGTGATGTGACTTAGATAAGAAAAAAAAGGACTTCGAAAGAACCCTTATATTGCACCCTGGAATGGGCGACCGGAACCTCAATAAATGCAATATATCAGGGCCTTTATGTCGGCAAAATTATCTTTCAACTTTTGGTTATTGACGGTCGTGCTGTTTCGATTTCGAAAATACATCCATTATTTTAAATTCCAAACTACTATCCTGCGTTGTATTTGGTTGTCGGAAAAGTTCTCAGCGTTTTCAGGCTTTGCAAACTTGTCTTGACCAAGTCTTCGACTAAAAACTAGCAGATTTCTTGAGACATTGTATCGAGAAACTACCACAGGGTTGGGAGAGTTGTAGACAATGAATGAGAATGGGTTACTCATTATTTTCTGTATGCTGTTATTATCAGATATATGGTTTCATCATCGTCAAAAATCGCTACGAACTTATGCATCAACATAATATATTCGTATTCTGTTTATGAAATGTCAGATTGCATACTAGAGTTACCAAAATATTTCTATGAAATCTATTCTGACCAATGGTTAATGCTCTATCAACGGTTAATGGCACTTACCTTCATTATTATTTGTTCAGTTGCAAAGCTGGTGAATTGTTTTGCTGTCCATTAAAAATCAAGCTTGATACTTTTTTTTATCTTTAAAGGAATTGTTTTTTTTTATCGCTTCGATTCATAAATCACCAAATCTCGGTGTTTATTTCTTTAGGTAAACATTTCAGTATCGCGAGTGCTATTACTGCATACCCTCGTCAATTTTTGGCGTTATCGTCAAATAACTTAGTTTGTGTGTAGTTTAAAATCTGTATTGTCAACAATCACCTCTTTTACCAAGCGACCATACCAACCTAGTATTTTAAGTTAACCAAGCTATATAAAAACTTGGCTATAAAGAACGTCGTTTGTCGCATCACGTACGGGTACTGGAACGAATAATTTTCACTCAGCTGTTGACGTATCGGCCTAAAAACGAAGTACACTTATCTTTCCGGCCTACTTAGAAAAACCTCCTCGAGGAAGGGTTTTCTTTCGATAATGGCGAGAAGTCATTCGATATGTTTTTATTTGAAGAGGTTTACATATTTACTGTCGTAATGGCGCAGCCATAAAGGCTATTCTTGAGCATCTTTGTGCCTTGGAAGTGGGTCAGACGAAGGAGCATGCCGTCTTTAGAACTCGCGTTTCGATTACCTCTTCCTAGAACTTAAGCATTTTCTTAAGATATACCGCATGCCTATGTGTCGGTGTCATCAACTGTTGTCGCCTGGAAGTTTGCTCGTCGCTATGAGGTTGTCATAGCAACATGGTTGTTTATTTTCTACGCGGAATATTTCATATAAAAAATGTTCATTTCTTTCACGGAAACTCATGTCTTATTAACACCCGAATAAAAGCGATCTTTTAGCATTAAACGCAATTGGAAATACTGTTTCGTTATGGGGAAGTTTAAATGAATTTTGAATTCCTCAAAGTAGATTGTTCTTTTTATTCTGAAAATAATATAGGTGCAGTGTATGTACCTCCTTAGGAAACTTGGGTGAGAGCTATCTGTGAACATAAGTAGTATTTTTTTACTCCTCAGATTGCTGTTAGTGTCATTTTTTATACGAAATCCCAGATCTTTTCCAATTGCGAAGGTATATTTTTGAAGTTGTATATTGCGGTTCATATTTTTTTCTTTGTCGTGGAATAAAACAAAATTGTGGGTACATCGGTGAATTGCGTTAAAAAATCGATTTTGTTGACTCGATGTTTCTCCCCACAACTCTCTATCGCAAAATAATTAACCTATATCAATATAGCCACCGTAACTAGGGGATTTTCTTAGTAACTAAGTGGTTTTTTACCGGATCGCTATATTCCACCTCGAAACAATTTTAAACGTCTACTAATGCACGAGTGAAAGCAATTATTTGTAATTATTTGCGTAAATATGCTTGTTAGGTCTTAATTAAACAAACAGTTGTGCTATTTGACATAAATTTTGTTTTTCCCTTTTTCCATTTTTTTTATCTTAGCCTCACCATTAATGCAATTATGCAATCAAGTTATCGCAAACAACATTACACGTGTATTAATGCATGAGTGAAAGCAATTCTTTGTAATCGTTTGCGTAATTAAGCTTGTTAGGTCTTTGTTAAACAAACTGTTGTGCTATTTGACATCAGTTTTGTTTTTTTTTCCTTTTTCCAGTTTAATTTTTCTCAGCCACACCATTAATGCAAATTTGCAATCAAGTTAAAATTAAGTCGAATCAGAGCTAAATTCAAAGAACTTATTAACTGGCCGCGTATTGACTTCAATGGAGTCACCGGCTCGGGATTTCACAAATTTGTGAGATTCATAGTGAATATATCAATTGACTGGACTTGAATCTATGTACATGTATATTTTTAAAAATGATTGTTTGTTTGTCTGTCGGTCTTTTATACAAATCTACAGTTTTACTCCGATCGTATTGAAATTTTGTAGACTAATAGTTCAAGGCAGGACGAAAAACTATAGGCTATTTAAAAAAGATTTCAGGGCCACAAATACTCCCAAAAAGGGAGCCCTGGTAGTCTACGCTTCGTATTGGGTTTTACACAGAGGTTTCATTTTTTTGCTTTTTAATATTACTTCCGCTCAAGATAGATGGTTCGGATTTTTTATATCAAATGGCTGAAAGAAATAAGCTTATAAATCTTTCAATCAATTATCTTTTCCAATTCGTATTCGTCTTAAACTCGCGTTTTTAGCTGTATAAAAGCACATTTCTCTCTGAAATCGACTATAGCATACTTCCTTGACAAACAGATTCTGTTTTAGTAATAAAAAAAGCACTTGGTTGTTATTTCACACTTTCTTTTAAGGAAACGACCCGGGTTTCAGCATATCATATCCATCTTCAGGTGCTGAAACCCGGGTCGTTTCCTTAAAATAAAGTGTGGAATAACAACCAAGTGCTTTTTTTATTGTTAAAATGAAGGAGTTCCACAGAGTAACGCCGGAGACAGTGTCTTATATTAAACAGATTCTGGTCTTTAACGTATTTAAATTCACTTTGCTTAGTTAAGCTGATTAGGAATGCTATGCATTGGGTTTTGTGCAGTAGTCTATTTTATTGCTTTTTAAAGCAACTTCCCCTCAAGATAGAGAGTTAAAATTTCTTTTATCAGATACTCAAAAGAGTGAAGTTTCTCATTTTTTCAATCGATTTTCTTTCATGCATCGTATTTGTGTACAAACCGCGCCTTCAGCGAATTATTTAAATAAATAAAATAATTAATAACACTGTAGTCGGTTTTGACTACAACTAACTTACCCCTCTCCTCTTATATGATAAGGCGAATTATTTAAATAAATAAAATTATTGATAACACTGTAGTCGGTTTTGACTACAACTAACTTACCCCTCTCCTCTTATATGATGAGGCGAATTATTTAAATAAATAAAATTATTGATAACACTGTAGTCGGTTTTGACTACAACTAACTTACCCCTCTCCTCTTATATGATGAGGCGAATTATTTAAATAAATAAAATTATTGATAACACTGTAGTCGGTTTTGACTACAACTAACTTACCCCTCTCCTCTTATATGATGAGGCGAATTATTTAAATAAATAAAATTATTGATAACACTGTAGTCGGTTTTGACTACAACTAACTTACCCCTCTCCTCTTATATGATGAGGCGAATTATTTAAATAAATAAAATTATTGATAACACTGTAGTCGGTTTTGACTACAACTAACTTACCCCTCTCCTCTTATATGATGAGGTGAATTATTTAAATAAATAAAATCATTAATAACACTGTAGTCGGTTTTGACTACAACTAACTTACCCCTCTCCTCTTATATGATGAGGCGAATTATTTAAATAAATAAAATTATTGATAACACTGTAGTCGGTTTTGACTACAACTAACTTACCCCTCTCCTCTTATATGATGAGGTGAATTATTTAAATAAATAAAATTATTGATAACACTGTAGTCGGTTTTGACTACAACTAACTTACCCCTCTCCTCTTATATGATGAGGCGAATTATTTAAATAAATAAAATTATTGATAACACTGTAGTCGGTTTTGACTACAACTAACTTACCCCTCTCCTCTTATATGATGAGGCGAATTATTTAAATAAATAAAATTATTGATAACACTGTAGTCGGTTTTGACTACAACTAACTTACCCCTCTCCTCTTATATGATGAGGCGAATTATTTAAATAAATAAAATTATTGATAACACTGTAGTCGGTTTTGACTACAACTAACTTACCCCTCTCCTCTTATATGATGAGGTGAATTATTTAAATAAATAAAATCATTAATAACACTGTAGTCGGTTTTGACTACAACTAACTTACCCCTCTCCTCTTATATGATGAGGCGAATTATTTAAATAAATAAAATTATTGATAACACTGTAGTCGGTTTTGACTACAACTAACTTACCCCTCTCCTCTTATATGATGAGGCGAATTATTTAAATAAATAAAATTATTGATAACACTGTAGTCGGTTTTGACTACAACTAACTTACCCCTCTCCTCTTATATGATGAGGTGAATTATTTAAATAAATAAAATCATTAATAACACTGTAGTCGGTTTTGACTACAACTAACTTACCCCTCTCCTCTTATATGATGAGGCGAATTATTTAAATAAATAAAATCATTAATAACACTGTAGTCGGTTTTGACTACAACTAACTTACCCCGCTCCTCTTATATGATGAGGCGAATTATTTAAATAAATAAAATTATTGATAACACTGTAGTCGGTTTTGACTACAACTAACTTACCCCTCTCCTCTTATATGATGAGGCGAATTATTTAAATAAATAAAATTATTGATAACACTGTAGTCGGTTTTGACTACAACTAACTTACCCCTCTCTTCTTATATGATGAAGCGAATTATTTAAATAAATAAAATTATTAATAACACTGTAGTCGGTTTTGACTACAACTAACTTACCCCTCTCTTCTTATATGATGAAGCGAATTATTTAAATAAATAAAATTATTGATAACACTGTAGTCGGTTTTGACTACAACTAACTTACCCCTCTCTTCTTATATGATGAAGCGAATTATTTAAATAAATAAAATTATTAATAACACTGTAGTCTGTTTTTTATTACAGCTAACTTACCCCTCTCCTCTTACATGATGAGGCGAATTATTTTAATAAATAAAATTATTGATAACACTGTAGTCGGTTTTGACTACAACTAACTTACCCCTCTCCTCTTATATGATGAGGCGAATTATTTAAATAAATAAAATTATTAATAACACTGTAGTCGGTTTTGACTACAACTAACTTACCCCTCTCTTCTTATATGATGAGGCGAATTATTTAAATAAATAAAATTATTAATAACACTGTAGTCGGTTTTGACTACAACTAACTTACCCCTCTCCTCTTATATGATGAAGCGAATTATTTAAATAAATAAAATTATTAATAACACTGTAGTCGGTTTTGACTACAACTAACTTACCCCTCTCTTCTTATATGATGAAGCGAATTATTTAAATAAATAAAATTATTGATAACACTGTAGTCGGTTTTGACTACAACTAACTTACCCCTCTCCTCTTATATGATGAAGCGAATTATTTAAATAAATAAAATTATTGATAACACTGTAGTCGGTTTTGACTACAACTAACTTACCCCTCTCCTCTTATATGATGAGGCGAATTATTTAAATAAATAAAATTATTAATAACACTGTAGTCGGTTTTGACTACAACTAACTTACCCCTCTCTTCTTATATGATGAGGCGAATTATTTAAATAAATAAAATTATTAATAACACTGTAGTCGGTTTTGACTACAACTAACTTACCCCTCTCCTCTTATATGATGAAGCGAATTATTTAAATAAATAAAATTATTAATAACACTGTAGTCGGTTTTGACTACAACTAACTTACCCCTCTCTTCTTATATGATGAAGCGAATTATTTAAATAAATAAAATTATTGATAACACTGTAGTCGGTTTTGACTACAACTAACTTACCCCTCTCTTCTTATATGATGAAGCGAATTATTTAAATAAATAAAATTATTAATAACACTGTAGTCTGTTTTTTATTACAGCTAACTTACCCCTCTCCTCTTACATGATGAGGCGAATTATTTTAATAAATAAAATTATTGATAACACTGTAGTCGGTTTTGACTACAACTAACTTACCCCTCTCTTCTTATATGATGAGGCGAATTATTTAAATAAATAAAATTATTAATAACACTGTAGTCTGTTTTTTATTACAGCTAACTTACCCCTCTCCTCTTACATGATGAGGCGAATTATTTTAATAAATAAAATTATTAATAACACTGTAGTCGGTTTTGACTACAACTAACTTACCCCTCTCTTCTTATATGATGAGGCGAATTATTTAAATAAATAAAATTATTAATAACACTGTAGTCGGTTTTGACTACAACTAACTTACCCCTCTCCTCTTATATGATGAAGCGAATTATTTAAATAAATAAAATTATTGATAACACTGTAGTCGGTTTTGACTACAACTAACTTACCCCTCTCTTCTTATATGATGAAGCGAATTATTTAAATAAATAAAATTATTGATAACACTGTAGTCGGTTTTGACTACAACTAACTTACCCCTCTCTTCTTATATGATGAAGCGAATTATTTAAATAAATAAAATTATTAATAACACTGTAGTCTGTTTTTTATTACAGCTAACTTACCCCTCTCCTCTTACATGATGAGGCGAATTATTTTAATAAATAAAATTATTGATAACACTGTAGTCGGTTTTGACTACAACTAACTTACCCCTCTCCTCTTATATGATGAGGCGAATTATTTAAATAAATAAAATTATTAATAACACTGTAGTCGGTTTTGACTACAACTAACTTACCCCTCTCTTCTTATATGATGAGGCGAATTATTTAAATAAATAAAATTATTAATAACACTGTAGTCGGTTTTGACTACAACTAACTTACCCCTCTCCTCTTATATGATGAAGCGAATTATTTAAATAAATAAAATTATTAATAACACTGTAGTCGGTTTTGACTACAACTAACTTACCCCTCTCCTCGTATATGATTGAAGTGTGATCCCGAGCAACTCCGGGCAATTCAGCTTGTTTTGATGTTAGAAATACCAAAATGGCCTTAAGGAGCTTCGGTGGTTTCACTCAACTTAAGAGAATTCGACGAAACTTGCTGGAAGCATTACTTATGTTGTCTTAAATCTATCTGATTTTTTTGAGAATTATTTACCGCAGATTACTTAAGATATTTGATCGAGAATTGGACAAAAGATTACATGGGTTCTTATGGGAATACAAGGTACGAGTAGCTTAATTCATCTAAAAGAACCTTTTTCTAGTTAAGAATAAGAATAAGAAAAACAAAAATAAAAAAATAAAGTATATCAAATGATTTTCATACATTATTCTATTGATGATTTATTTTATTTTTGTTTTTCTTATTCAAAACTAGAAAACGTTCTTTTGGATGAATAAAGCTAGTCGCACCTCGCGTTCTCATGAGAACCCATCTAATTTCATGCCCACTTCCACATCAAATATCATAAGAAATCTACGGTAAATAATTTTGAAAAAACTCGGGTAGCTTTAGGAAAACATAATTAATGCTTGCAGCAAGTTTCGTCGTATTCCCTTAAGTTGAGTGATACCACCGAACGTCCTTAACTGTAGGTCACCGCATCTAGTTAGTTATCAAATGTTACTCTACAAATATACATAGTCTCCTGATGCATGTATGTATGTATATGTCTTGGTCTCGTAATCTCTTGTTTTCTACGTTCACGAGTCGAGGAATGTTTTAAGTCGCTTTCGTGGAGACCGCTGTGGACATTGGGTTTCTCATTTCCAGTCGGTCGCCGCCTATATCCTGCTCTCCTCGGATCGAGCGCCCGTTTTATAAGTGGGTCATTTGGTTTGAGCATTCGAAGCGGCGTCCCCAAGAGACAGAGGGAGAGGGAGAGAGTAGGGCATTGATTTTTTTCAACCGACAAAAATGCACGAAGTTACGATATCGTCTGACTGTGCTTTTCTTTTTTTTCATTTCAGATGGAACTTTGGCTTACGATATCCACTCTCCGCCCCTGGAGTGCTGATATGGTGAGTGGTGTCTTTCTTTTTGTTCGCAGTTTCGCTGTAATAATTTTGACCTAGCGAGGCGAATTTTCGCCTCGTGTTCTCACATAAATTCCTCACAAAATGTGACCTTGAGTCCTCGATCTGATTCTTCTACATCGATTGCCGTCTTGGAAATGTATGATTTTCGTGGCTTTTTTTCCCTCAATTGGTTTTCCAAATTTCTCTTGCGTGCACCTGTAATTCCCTTATTTATGCAATATTTCCCAACTCTCTGTTAATTTCCATGACTTTACAGCGTTGGAGTTCACTTGATCTTTTGTCTCTCTTCAATACGTTGATGGGTTTATGTTTTTGAGGGTAAAAAAATTTAATTCGTATTAATAATCTGGTCAAAATGGGCAGCGCTCGGTGAGAGAAGTAGTTTCTTGTTTTCGTAATAAAATATTAATGGTATGTAAAAATATTAGTATATAGTATAGTATGTAATAGTATATGAAATATATACTTTTGTAAAAATGATTTATACATATCTCTATCCGAATCTGTGATTTACGTCGAGGGTAACGTACGTACTTGAATATAATAAATAATAATGTTTATTACTCCAAATTAATTACAAACAAAGACATATACAAAATGTAAGGAGCTTTAGGTAACCTAAAAGGCGGACCTGTGTTTAGGTAACCATCATTATATAATAATCTTCCATGCATTGGTTTATAAATAGTGGAAAAAAGAACATGTACCAACATTAACAAAAAATAATATCTTTGACTAAATATATTATTATAATTATAAAATTTGATTAAACAAAGTATTTCTTCAATTTTAGGATAAGTAAACAGCCAATGTTTTACATTTTTTAGAAAAATATAAAGGTTTACCGCCCTTTTGTACTCAGATGGTAATAAGTTGTAGACTTTTGGCCCAATATATAAGAAACTTTTTCTGAACAGTGACAATTTGGGCCTCGGTAAGGGTGTCAACACCCTACGAAAATTCCACTTGCCCTGCCTATTTGACACCGGTACTTTTGCTCCACTCCTCAGAAAAAAGTCTTAAGTACTTTATACACATACAATTGTCTGAAACTCGCTCTGTCTGAAACTGAAATATATATAATGCGTTGGTAATTCAACGGTCTTACTTCGCTAAAATAGCTGGTATTCTCTTCTCAGCCGTGGTGGTAAGAAGCAAGATGGCCTAGGCATTTTCCGGCGAAATTAGTCGCTTGATCTTTCTCGATCATTTCTTTTAAATAAAGGATTGCTGGTACTTTCGGGCGTTCGTCCATACTTAAGATTTCTCTCCGACGTGGGGTCAGTACTTCAATATGGTTACCCTGATGAAGAAGTTCATTGATTCTGAACATCGTGGTGATTGGGACGGCCACTTGGCCTGTGTACAGCAGATGATCCCATTCTTCCATGCAAGTGGGCACTTCCAGTACGCAAAATGTGCCGATCTTTATGTTCAAGACATGATACAACTGAAAAATAGTTATCCACAGGCGTACACGGAGTTTGCAGAAAAGGGGTACTTCACCATTAATCGCACAACGATTAACATTAACACAGCAACGTCACAATGTGCATAATAAAATGATGAATTATGTACTTAGTTTTCCACATATATTTTATTTACTTCCCTGTGAAGTAAATAAAATACATGTGGAAAACTAACTCATCATTTAATTATGAAGGAATCCCACGAAGATACTGCCGATACCATATTTTTTCACAACATGCTTGTTATTTGCAATTACTGAAACTAAACAAACTTGACAACAATCACGGATGCCATAATTGCCGTACTTTTGTTTTTTAGCACACATCAACCATGCTGCCGATCCGTTACGAATAGAATGCAAGTGTTACCTATGTATCTGCAGCTGTGCATTGTGTGCTATCGATATGCTGTATAGGTCGATATATTTTGATATCGCTTAGCCATATTCGCGCATGAAATAAACCCTTAACCATGGGAATGTATCTGTTGTTGAGTTGAATTGGAACTATCCGCCTACCTTGTCTCTTCAATAAATCCCTCGTTTGTTCTCATACCTCCATTACTCATGCTCCCTTTCTCCTCCCCTTCCCCCTTCATTCCAAACTCCCCCCCCCCCCTCCAACCCTCGCTCTCAACTTGTTCATAGAACATATTAATTCATTCATGCGTCTCCCGCGTTCGCGGCCCGTTCTATTTTACGATTATGCTCGGCAGTCTGCTGTTTTTTTCATGCTATTACAACTGCCGTAAATCGATTCCGAATGAAGCGCTGCCCACTTTCTTGTTTTCATCGCTCATGGCTTGGCATTAATAATATACACGCTCTTGCATGTCGTGCGAATTAATTACATTCCTCGAAATTTGTGTGTGTATATCTCTGCACCCCACATATCTCTATTCATGATGGCCTGTTTCATGTACTCCCTTTTTAAACACAATGAACCCCATTACTTACTTAAATGTTATCCAATTAAAGTATAATCCCTAAATATTTTAACTAGGATGGATCCCCCATTAGCTCTTTGGATCCCAAATCCGATCCAAGTCAGAAATATGTCACAGCTGTAGGATCGCATTTTTGGAACAACCTACCGTAAAAATATCAAAGACTCCGTTTTGAACATATTCAGGAGAAAGCTTTTCAAACTCCTAAAAGATAAATATAATATTGACATTTTCCTTGTTATTGATACATATTACTTAATGATGTCTCTGAATTATGTGCTACCTATTTCCTTGTCTTTAGTTTCATGTTATCACTATTGTTTTCTACTGTTTTTTCCTGCTGACCTTATTATTGCAATACTCCAAGCAAAATATTATATTGTAACCAATGTCTTTGTAAATGTCTCCTTGGACCTTTATTTTTTTTGGTAAACTGATTATAATCTGCTTTGAGCTCTATTATAACATTTCTATTTACTATGTTCATAGTGGATGTAATTCCATGAACAGTAATAAACATTATTATAATTATAACCGGTACATCTACGCCTTATATCTTCCTGTTATCTTCTTCGCTTTCACATACCAATCGTAATCCCCGATATTTCCAGTCTTTTTCATGTTCTCTCAATGGTCGACATTGATTTTTGGCGCTTCAACCGCTTTGATTGATTTCAAACATAGTATGGTGCTTGCAACAACGCTTTTCCGACTTGTTTTGAGACTAGTTCAACCCAATGGCCGATCCGAATACCAAATTTTATTCCCACTCTGAGCCTGACTTATTTGATTAAGTCCCGAGTATAATCTCCTCACTATACGGGGTCAACTTGAAATCTCTTAATGCGGCCGTGAAAGGGTCAACCGTAATTCATAAAGGCGAACGTTATCACTTATCGGTGATCTCATCGTCGACGCGGTCATTTCGCACCGAAGTTCATTCCTCAGCATCGGCTATCTACAGATATCTTCTTCTTTTATACTACTCCGTTTTTGCTTAGCTGTAATTTTTGGGGTGACCATCGTCCCGTAAATTCATTAAAGATGGGCTGTTTAATTTCTTCGCTTGAGACGGAGATGCATTGGAAAAGCAGTGCGAGGAATATGGGATGAAGATTAATCATAAGAAAACAAAAGTAATGAGATTCTCAAGGACAAAGAAAGCGAGGCTGGTCATAAGAGTATGAAGTCACAAACTGGAGCAAGTAGAACAATTTAATTACTTGGGTAGTGCGCTAGAAGAAACAGGACATAGGAGCAAAGACATTAGGAGGAGAAGAGCGCTCGCGAAGAAAGCGTTCTATAACAGAAGGGAGCTGATGACGGGGACCTCCAGTAAGGATGTAAAAAAGAGGCTGGTGAAGAGCTTGATATGGAGTGTGGCGTTGTATGGGGCAGAAACGTGGACGTTGAGAAAGGAAGACGAAAATAGGTTGAAGGCTGCGAGATTTGGGTGTAGAGGGGGATAGAAAAGGTTCGGATGTTGGGCAAGCGTGGAAGGGGAAGAAAGAGAATGGGTTTTATGGACGGGATGAAGAAAAGTAGGACTTACGGTGAAATGAAGAAAGACATGCTAGATGTAGATAGAGCACTGCACCTGTATGAGTCCGTTGGATTTTCTCTGACTTTCATCATTTTTAACCTACCTTTAACCGGTAGATGATGATGAAACGGAGACTGCAAACGTACACCCTGTGGATTAGTCGATAAGAAATAAAAATCATTCGTTTTAGAGAAGAGTCGACGTCGCCAAGTGGGGTGTTAAGGTAGTTTGAGCGATAAATTACTTCACCCATAATTTGATGAACTTGACCTCATTTTAAAGAAAAACTCATCTTTCCAATGATACCAAAATATTTACCCCTTGCCGAACTACTTTCCGAGGAATTTGTTTGAAAATACAAGCTGTTTTACATGGTATAGATTACGGCTGTACGCTCCAGAGGGAGAATATTGAAAAAAATATGAACTTCTAACAACTAGATTTCGTCAAAAAACTAATGGTGTGTAGTTTTCATCTTTTCTCAACTATTTATAAAAATTAATCACATACCGCAGAAATTTTTACAGATTCGCAAAAAAACCTACTATTGGGAAAGCGTTTTCACCTATACGGCGTGAAAAAATGAGTCAAGGTAGAGAGACTTGTGTAGATATTTTTATATAATTTCTGAGAATTTTTGTCGTATATAGGTAACTATATTTTTCCACCATTTATGTTCCAATATTTACTATAAGCTTCTTACAGACGCTGAAATTAAAATATAAGATTCGAATACGGTCTCCATTATGACTAGGGAACTATCACGCTCAAACTATCTTAAGGGATGAATGGCTGCAATTAAACGGGATACCCTTATCATGGGGAAGAAGTTCATTGAGCGTTTTTAATTTGAGAGGCGGAGAATCTTCCACGCTTCGTTTGTTTTTCCTGTTGGCGTTTTGTGTGCGTGAGTGTGTGTGTGGTCTACTTATCGCCTTAAAGTCGTCAGCGCATTCTACGCAGTCTCTCCGAATACGCGATTGTTTGATTTTATAATCTTCAACCGTCTTGAGAAGGCGAGTGAGTGAGATGCTTCTGTGTGGGGTGGGGAGTTTTTCGCTCTCCGTCAGTTTTCATGATTTCCCTTCAACCCTCAACACCGACCGCCCCTTGAAGACGCAGGCCCCTGACTTGGATGGCGGATCACCCGGTCGCCAAGATGGCGAGACGCGAAGCGATAAACAAAAGCGACTCTTGAGGCGCTATTCCATTCTTCCGCCCCCCTCCACCCATTCGGCTAGGCCCCTCTACATATCTGAACTCATCCGTCCAACCGGTTGCGCCTCTCGAGATTATCGGCATTATCTGCGGTAGTCTAAATATGTGTTCTAAAGATAAGTTCGTCCCGTCCTAAAACCTATTCTCTTTCTACCCCTTCCCCGCTTGCCCAACATCCTTCCCTCTATCACGGCCTTCAGCAAACCATCACTACCGCTTTCAGCCACCTACCCTGCCTTCCCCTAATCTCATCCACAAGTTTCCTCTCCTCACCAACCATGTCAAGCACTTCCTCATTTGTTTTCCTTTCCGTCCAACGCACCTTCTCCATCCTCCTCCACACCCACATTTCAAAAGCCTTCAGCCTATTTTCGTCTTCCTTTCTCAAGGTCCACGTTTCAGCCCCATACAACGCCACACTCCATATCAAGCTCTTCACTAGCCTCTTTTTTACATCCTTACTTAAGGTCCCCGTCATCTGCTCCCTTTTATTATTGAACGCTTCCTTCGCTATAGTTATTCTCCTCCTAATGTCTTCTTTGACAAAAATTCTCAGTAATTTAATAAATATAGCCACTCAAGTCTCTAACTTGACTCGTTTCTTCTAGCCGTACGGCTGAAAAGCCTTCAAAACGGCAGGTTAGTGTTGGCGATTCTGTAAATATTACTGCGGTGAGTAATAGATAATTTTAATTAATTGTTGAGAAAACATACTAACTAAACACCGTTAGTTTTTTTACGAAATCTGGGAGTTAGAATTTCATAATTGTATCAATATTTTCCCTCTGGAGCGCATAGACATAGTCTATCCCATGTAAAACAGCTTGTATTTTTAGGAAAATTGCCCGAAAAGTAGTTTGACAAGGGGTTAATATTTTGATATCATTGGAAAAATGGGAACTGCCCTAGTAGTGAGGGTGGGATTTTCATGTGATTGATCTATCGCAACTATTATGATCTCTTATCGTACGCGGAAAAAAATACTTTTTAAATCTATTGCTGCTGCGAATTCATCAGTTGAGGTCATATGCCTCATTTTGGTAGGTTGATAAGGACAAGAATATAAATGTTACACCTATTGTAAGTGTAACTGATATTTTCCAACAACTGGGATGGGAATCGCTTTCAGACCGTCGATTAATATTTAGACTTAATCTTTTATGTAAATTCCAAACGAATTTATTTTCTGATGACGCCAATAACATTTTACGAAATCCGGCATATTACGGTAGATCAGATCATGAGAATAAAATTAGGGAAACAGACGGCAGAACTGACAGATTTAAACTGTAATTTTTCCCTTGAACGATAACAGCTGCCAATGAGACTTTTAACTAGGTCTGTCGATGGGCAGTGTAACTAGCCAGTTGATTTCTCCCTAATGTGTTTATCCTTATCTGCTACCTATACTAACAGCACGCCGTACATGTTTGCAGTGTAAGGCTTGTATCTCTGTCAATTTATGTAGTTGCAAAATATAGGTGTAGCGAAACTTGGTGGCACTCGATTGTTTAGAGTATGACGCAAGGGAGAGGAAAGTGTATAAGTGATGTGGGATAAAGTGGCCGAGTCTTCCTCCAGGTGTCACTCCGGGAGTTCTTCGGTACCTTTGCCCGCTCTTCAACGCTTGATTTACCCTCAGTGATCTCTGATACTCCTCTGGTGGTTGCCGCCAAGTTTCGCTCCACCTATACATTAATACAAATATTTTTCCTAGCATTTTTGGCATGCTAATGGTGCAGTGCATGTTGGTGAAATGTCAGCTCGTGACGAGAATTATAATATTTTTCTTATGCACCAATAATGGCATATTCGTTAAATTTTATGGGTTCCCGTGTAGTACATGTTGGTGTTAACTCACCCCCTGCCTCACACCCTCAAGGTGGCTTGCAGGGTATTATGTAGATACAAGTATTCTCCGTACGGCATGCAAGTTGGTTTTGGGATGCCTGGATGCGATCCCGTGCCCGCAGGATGGGAAGTCGGTGCCTATTCCAGCCACTAATCCGATTACCTCCGCTCCTTCGTTCTCTATGCCAATAGTCCATACCTTTTAACCGGTTATTCTCCGTGACGATCTGTGTTATCATATTATCGCAATGCGATACGTGTATTGGACTTCTTGGACATTCGATATTACTACCCTCCCTTAGTCTACTGCTTTCACGCTTGTGGTCCGATATTCTGACAAATGAGCTGGTTTTTGGGTGATTAAATGTAAGGTATGAAATGTAATCGTACCCTCGCTTGCTATTTCATGCAATGATGGGAACTCGGCTTCGTTTGTTGCCGGCGTGAAATTCATTCTCTGTTAAGCTATTTTGAGTGATAAATCAGTTCACCTAGAGTTTGATGAATTTGACGTCATTTTAAAGAAAATACTCCCATCTTTTTTATGATATAAAAAAATTAACTCCTTGTCGAACTACTTTTCGAGCCATTTCATATAAAATATAAGCTGTTTTACATGGGATTACGGCTGTGCGCTACAGAGGGGGAATATTGAAATGTTAGGAACTTCTAAAACCTAGATTTCTTAAAAAAACTAACGGTGTGTAGATTGTATGATTTATCAACTATTTAAAAAATAATCAATTATTCACCACAGTACTTTTTACAGAATCGCAAAAAAACCTTCTATTGTAAAGGCTATTTCACCTTACGGTGTGAAAAAATGTGTCAAGTTAGAGATTTACGAGGTTATATTTATTTAATTACTGAAAACTTATTCATTTATAGCTATCTTATTACACCATTAATGTTAAAATATTTACTTCATACTTCTCACAGATACTTAAATCAAAGAATAAAATTCGAATATGGTGTCTATTATGACTAGGGAACTATCTCGCTCAAACTACCTTAAGTAGTCCGTGTTGCTACTTGGTGGCTGAAAACAAGTGATAAATTCTAAGCAGCTCTATTCGGGATGTCCACTGGATTAAAGAATCCATGGTTTCCGACGTTTCGATGGCAAAGTCTTCCGTCGTCTTCAGCCCTGCCTACGACTCGGTCATCGAAACGTCTTCTACCTTGGATTATTTCACTCGGTAGACATCCCGAATAGAGCTTCCTAATAAGTGAGAAATGTAATTTTTTTATTTTCGCCAACTTTCTCTGAGAACCTACGGGAGATGGATTTTTAAAGTTATTTGGAGTGAGTGAAGTTTCAAATTACCTATATTTTTCATTAATATCCGAAGGCGGAGAGAAGAACCGATGGATTTTTTGGAAGCGTTCGTTAGAAAAAATTCGTTTTCGAGTCTTGAGTCTCTGTCCATTTGTGTAGTTGCAAAAATCATATGTATTTATGGTCCCTCTCCATTATGATAGTATATGTTATGCAGTAGTGCATGCTTTTGAGGCTTCGCAACTTGACAAGCATTAGCGATTTATGCTAATGCATAATTAGTCGTAGTTACACTAACTTTAGCGTATAGTGTAATGCTTGTTGGTGAATACTCACCCCCTGCCACACACCCCTGAGGTGGCTTGCAGGGTATTTTGTAGATGTAGATGTAGAAAAAATGTGCATTTAAAGAAAGCCGCGTGAAAGAGACGAACATTTTGGCACATTCTGCGACCATAAAAAAGTATCATGAAGGCTATAATAGAAGGAGAAACGAATGTGGAAAATTATCTTGGAAGACCTAGGATGGAATACATCAGGCGAATTATGGAGGCCGTTAAAATGAGAATTTATGTGGGAATAAAATGGTCGATTGAAAAGAGAAAGAAATTGAGAGATGCAGCAAACCAGTCTTCGGATCGATGACTGAATCATGGTGCTGTATTTCTTTGTTAAAAATCATACCCGCTGTGGAAGTTATAATATGTTAAAGTATGAATCGAGGCCTCTTTGTTATTTCAATATTGATTTGTATAAAAAAAAGAATGCGGAAAGGTTAAGATTTTGCACAATAAATGATGGGAAAACGTATATGATATTTGTAAAAAGATTGAGAGGAAATTGATGCGGATTTAGTTTTACTATCCAAATGCCAACGCGGCGGGGGACTTGACTGCGTTGGCGTTGGTTTAGAGTCGCGGGCACTCCGTCAGACTCACTTGCCGGCATCCGAAGCCACCACTCGCCGGCGAAATCTCAGCCGCGCCACCGATGATGGTCGAGTCCCGTTCATTCAATGTAGGTATTCCCCGCTGGTCGAATTTAGAGGCATGGGATGTGCAATGCCGATTGTCATGGTGACTATAGCATTAAGTTTTGCCATCAATCTTTATCTTGGCAATATTTTCGTTGCAATTTTCAGTGCGTAGGAATAGCATTCAGCTTACCTTGCACTCATAGCTGACTTCCATTTGTCTTCGTAATGCATCGTAAAGAAAAGATGTTTCACTCACCACTAAATTCTTTCGTAGTGCTCGCCATTATATCCTCTGGTACTCATTGTCCATCAATGCTTATTTTAGTGTCAATAAAAAATAATAGCTCTGAAATGTATACATTTCATACATTGTTTGTTAAAATTGCATGCGTCATTGTTATTTCCGTGAATACCAGCGGGTAGACAAGATAAAATAGCGGGAAATTTTGCGCAGTATAAGATAAAAAATTATCAAAGAATGGTACATACGATGGAAGAGCTTGATGGAAACTTTCTGGGCATGACATTAGGACTAAATATCTGCTGAAGACAATTGTAGAAATAGTAGAGTTTGGGGAGTAATTGAAGTGGAATGGCCAAGGGTGAAAAAGTATGTCGAAAAGAACTAACATACATACGATAATGCAAGAAATTGTGTAGTGATGAAAAGGCTAAAGCTGAGAAGTCGCGGGAAAATAGATTTGCTTCGAACTAACCATATGTATTCCTAATGTTAACCGAATGTTTGATAGTGATTCATATCCCAGCGATGGCATTAAGTTTGTAACACAAATAAAATAATTGTATTGCCAAATGCAGTTTGATCCGATTATGTTCCCGTCGCGGATGTGTCCGTTGTATTTGCATTGCATTATTGAAAGAATTCTCATCAACCTCAGCAATAATTATCGTTGTTGAAATGACGCCCACCTTCATTCTATGACAGTATAATTTAACTCTTCGTCTCCAGATAAAGAGAGAAAGATCCATAGCACATTCCATTCAGCGACATTTATCTTTCTCACTCACCCTCCCCGTGAGGGTGAGTGAGCAAGATACACACAAGCAAGGGTTCCGCGTGAATAAACGGATGCGATATTAATCTCTTCCCACACGAGTACATACGTACGTGTTAAGCGCTTGGAAATGACAGAGGCGTCGCAGATGGGCACAGGCTGCAGGTCACGCGATATTTTATCGAGCGCATTACCACGATATTTTATCGCGATATTATTTGTGATATTTTATCGGGGTAGATATTGCGATTTTTTATCGGGTGATATATCACGATATTTATCGAATGACCTTAGATCGTCAATTTTTAAAACTCAATATCGTATTCGCGATACTTTAAAATATCGCGGTATTTTACGATATATCGATACATACATACACAGCGCTCGCTAGCCCCAAGGCCACTCACTCAAACAAACGACATAATACGCCTAGTACATAACTCTGTGTATGTATAGTAGGGCGCTCATTTCAACGAAGGCCTCTTCGGTCATTTTCAGTGGAAACTGGGGGAATTCCCGTGGAAGAATGTTGCATTGCACACACCATGTATACCGAATCGAATGTACGTAAATGGAATGCACGTTGCTCGGACTGCATCACGATTGGAAGTCGTAGATCGCTAAGGGACGAGATTCCATTTTAATTCTTCGGCCGCGAGGGGCGAACGAATCTTCTTGAAATCGTCTTTGTTAAAACGAATCACTTCATGATGAATAAAACACTTAGTAATCTTCCGCAGATTTATTGTATGGAACGACGTGTTTCACCACTCTGTGGCATAAACATGTGCCCTGTGCCATCATAAATCAGTAGAAGATTACCAAGTGTTTTATTCATCATGAATATATCGACAACTTCCACCAGGTCCAGCCTAACGCTGTAGTGTTTATGAATCACCTCATTATTATGCGTCTTATTACTCGAGTTGGAATAGTAGTTTCGCTTGGTCGGTTGTACACTTGGGGATGCGACTAATGAGTTCGCTTAAGGTAGTTTGAGCGAAATATCACTTCTCCTAAAATTTCATGAATTTGACCTCATTTTGAAGAAAAAAGTCATTTTTTTAATGATATCGAAATATTAACCCTTTACCGAACTACTTTTCGAGCGATTTCCTTGAAAATGTAAGCTGTTTTTCAATGTGATATATTACGGCTGTGCGCTCTAGAGGGAGAATATTGAAAAAATTAGGAACCTCTAACACCTAGATTTCGTCATAAAACTAGCGGTGTTAATAACTAATTTGTGGTTATTATGGTTCCTTATAGTTCGTGGGAAAAATGACATTTTAAATCTGTCCGTTCTGAAGTGTAGTTCCCTAATTTTATTCTCATGATCTGTTCTACCGTAGTATGTCGGATTTCGTAAAATATTATCAACGTCGTCAGAGAATAGCCCGGTTTGGAGCTTACATAACATAAAGTGGAAATTTAATCTTACCGACCTATTGGTTGTGTAAATAATAACCAACCTATTGGTGTTGTATAAGGCCCATGTACAGGATTGTATCTATAAAATTTAGAGAAATATCAGAATAGTTTAGTGAATAAAGATGCGAATTAATTCTATGGACGTCGAGAAACCAAATTTTAAGGGGAGCACTTTCTCTGATAACATTATTCTAGTGTCGCGTGCCTTACTCTTGATATGAAATTTTTATCTCGTGCAGTAGTGCTACAGGCATGATTTGACCTAGATAAAGTAATGCAAGCTGAGAAAAGGACTTCATTCCATGCGATGAAGATTACTTAGCTCGAGGAAATTTACGGAAGAACTTTCTGGAGGCTAGGAAAATCTCCATGGGAATTTAGATTCCCAGTTTCCGTCCGTCACCATGGTTATCGCCGCCTGGATCTTCCACCCGCGGCCCCGCATTTGCATCACTCGCTCTACATATGTACAAAATCATACGTGTACATGTGCCGTTCTCATTTATTACCGCTTCCTGCTCTTCCATCCGTGTCTCGCAGTGGAATAGGTTGACTCCCTAGTTGTGAATATAGCAGCTATTCAATGTCCCGTTTTCTCGTTTTAGAGCCAGCACCACTAACTTGAAAGTCTTATGTATGCTCAACCTTTCGTGAAACCATGTTATTTTTTTGTGAATTTTTTGGTGTCACCCCGTTGAATATGAAACCACGGCCAAACCCGGTCATTGTTAAAATTACCGCCTCTTAAATGCCTGTGCATGAAATAATAACAATGTTCTTAGCGGAGGGAAAGCTCGTTCTGTCCTCGATATTTACATATTGTGGAGATGAATGTATGGAGGAGAAAAGTCTTGGAGCCTCATTTCCTAAGTGATAAGGATCCTTTTCTTAATTCGGCCCCCGGAAGTTTAAGTTTGTTGGCAGTTCAGTGTGTTGCAGGAAGTTGTCGGAATTGTTTGAGAGCATGTTCTTCACATTATCATGCATTATTCTCAAGGGCTATTTTGACACGGGATTAGGTAATTAAAACTTAGAAATCCACTGGTTTAGATGTTTTTATTTCGACTGGTTTAACTGCACTGTAGCATCTTCGGGAACGCGTCCATTTTGGAATGTTATTCCTAAATTATTTTATGATCTAAATTACTTCACCCGTTTCGCCACATGGCCCCTCCAGTAATGAAATAGAAATGTCTTGCCTAGCTGACCGACTGTCATGACTCGTGCCTTATTTGACTTAATAAATCATTCCTATGACTTGTTCTTTCCCTCGCAGTTCTCCCATAAATTGCAAGTGAATTTTTTATTTCAAGTAGCCATTAATATGGCGACCGCTATCGCTAGGTTGATAATGCGCCAGTCTAGCACCCCGAAGTTCGCTGATTCGTATCTCCACTTGGTGCGTGTGATATTTTTCTTTGGATTACGGTCGAAGGTTCGACGGCCCGATGTAGCCCAACAATTAGGTCATACTTACCTACGTATTGTAACAAACAAATGGACAATCCTACGAATAATTTCGCTGTTAACGGGGAGTCCTATGTAATGCTTCCTTCTTAAACTATTTGTGCAATATTAAAACTCTTTTAAAACTCTTTGCCTTCCGACACACCATCTAATATTTCTATTAGTTTCTTCACTATTCTCTCTCCCTCACCCAACATTATATTACCCTCTTCAGAATATCGTCACTTCTCCGTCCACTCTTGCTGTTTTGTTGGAACTCCTAGAGGGGTTCCTATTAGATAGCCATTATCCGCGAAAGTTGTAATTAGGTATAAATATCCTCTCCTTTAAGGAGGTGGAGGAAGGAAAACGTACCTATTATTTTTATGCAGGCACCTGTATTTTTATTTTATAGTTATTTGGAAATATCTGTTACAAGTTGGCCATGTGGTCTGGTGGTAATTTACATAATACATAAAAAAATGTTTTACAAAAAACATCTCGGAGTTCAAAATTGGCAAATACTTTTACATACCGTAAAACATTGTACATTAATTTCAATCTTTTCTTAAAGCACCTTACATTATATTAAGGAATGGATTTAAAACATTTTCGGCCAGCCCATTATTCCATACATCCACCCCTCTGTTCAAAAAGTCGAACTTTCCACAGTTAGTTCTCTGGTTGGGATGCTCGATTTTGTATTCCTAGTCCTTCCTAGAGAAGTAAGCCGGATATCGAGGTGGTGTTGAACATGATTAATAGGAGAATCTATAGGCGCTTGTCAACTATGTAAACTAATTAAGTTCTGTACGCATCTCCTGCCAAACTAATGTGTATATGAAGCTTAGCTTTCAGGTCGTTGAAAAAGGGGGAAAGCCTGACGAAAGTGGCCCGGCCCCAAAAAATAACCAGCCGCCCGGGTTTTTGTGGGCCCTGGAAAGCTCATACATTACAGAAGTGGGGCGATTAACGGTTCATAGTCGGGCCGGACGCTTGGGGAGGAGGGCTAGGAGTTGCGGAGGTTGTTTGTATGTTTGGCGATTTAGGCGGAAGAATAGGTGGGTGGGTTTTTGGTGGCGAGGAACTATGTATATAAAAAACGGAATGTCCTGACTGACTGATTCATTCACTCATCAACGCACAACCCAATGTACTGGTGATAAAACGTGAAATTTTGAGGACATTTCCCCATCGTGGTGTATAGGCGCACTAAGAAAGGGTTTTTGCGAAAATCAATAAATTATTGTTAACTTTTATTCCCATTAGAAAGCATTGAATTAGGTGCAGGTGCTTTTTTATTTGCTTTTTTAAATTACTTGGACTCAAGATATTGGGTGGAAATTTATAACATTGAACACATAAAAGAATGCAGGATTTAATTCTTTCATTAAATTTTCTTATATGTACGTTTCTTTTTTCTCTAAGTATCACGTTTTTAGCTCTATTTTAGATCATTTATCTTCCTTTTCAACAATAGAAATTTCCTTAGCAACCATGAGTGAATACCAATTTAATAGCGATTTAATGAATGGCTATTCACGACTGCAGCATTTAAAAGCCAGGTTCAGCGACTAATTTGATAGTTGTTGTTAGAAGGGGTTTCGTTTTTGCTTTTTTTAAAATTACTTGCAATCAAGGCATAAGGCTTAAACTTTCACGGTCGGATGGCTTAAAAAATGGGGGTTTTAATTATTGCATTTAATTTTCCTATACGCTCCGTGTTTTGTCTGACGTTGGTGCTTTTGGCTCTAAAATAATCCACTGGCAACCGCAAAATGGGATTTTAATGGGTAGGTATCTACTTATACCCTGTGACATCTATGTTTATGTGATCAATATGAGAATTGTAGTGAGATTTTAGTGGGTGCATGTTTCGCCTCATCCTTACCATGGGCGGTTAATGAATTTTTTATGGTATATTTAATGGTATTTGCAATTTGCCCGTCACATCAAAGGGATTCTTCTTGCCTTATGGCACAGTTATAATTTTTTTTTCATCCCGTTGAATTTCAACGGCCACCTTATACTAGTCTACTATATGTATATAAGTATAGTAGCTCCGCCAACACGTCGTCTGAAGGCTGGGGCTGGTTACTCACTCAGTCTTCCCTTCGGCGTCCGTCCGTTCGTTTGGTTGGGGGGCGCTGCATCCCCCCTCCCACCACCCCTCTTTCCTCTGTCCCAGTTTCCGTCTGCACGCGCTAGCGGAGACGTGAAAGTGGAAATGCGTGTTCGGTCACGCGATGCGTTCCCCCCCGTCAATGGTGTATTCCACCTACGTGTCCTATCGTGCGTATACACCGCTAGGCCGATAGAGAGCATCTCTCACCGAGTTTCGGACGCTTAAATACGTAGAAATTACGCCGGTCGGCCATCCTAAGCAGGAGTTCGAATCCGGGAATTCTTTTATCCAGTAACAATCAATGAGAGCTTTCCATTCGCTTAACAGCGCACTAATAACTTGGCAACGCAACAGCGCACTTCAAAACAGATCGGAAGCAAAGTTGATGTGCGCTAAACAACAGAAGAACGTCGATAACCGCATTCATCATTGTTGTCAAGTTTGTTGATTTCCAATAAAGGCGGCAAACATGCATATTATTAAGGTGAACATCCGTCCTCCTTTAGGGAGGACAGTCCTTCTTTTGTAAGTTCTGTCCTTCCTCGAAAAGTGTCCTCCTACATGTCCTTTTCGATATTTGAAGACTAATCTGTAAATCTCTGTATTTGATCGATGCCAAGCCGGTCCGTTACACGTGATGTGACGTATATGTACTTGATATGACGATTCGTCAAGACTCGTAGGTACAGTGCGGCGAGATGCAATCAACATGTTGAAATGAACAGGTTGAATGAGGATCAACATGTTGAAATTGATCGAAGATGGTGGAAATATTCAGCCATTTCAAACGTAATCATATTTCATGTGGACATTCATTTGTTCTTGTTAAATTTACGTTGTACTGCTCTGGAACTAATGCAGCAGTTGAAAAAGTTTTTTTTTCAACTGCTAATGATTTTTGGGCAAGTGAAAAATCGAAATTGAATGTTGATACTCTAGCTGTAGCTCTTGCCGTAAAATTCAATATGAAAGATAATTTTTTTTTCAGATATTTCCAATATATAATTATAAGATAATACATTGATTAAAAATATTCATTCAATGGAAAAGTACTCATTTAAATAATAATTAATATGCATGTGAGCATAATCACAATATAAACGGTCATAAATGTTTTTATTATGCATTTATCATATTATTGTAGTGTATTATTGTTGCAATGAATGAAATGTTTCTTTTATTTACGATATTTACATTTTTTATTTGCGTCCTCCTTTTCATTGTAAAAAAAATAATTTCTGTCCTTTTCCTTCTAAAAACGTTGGTCACCTTAATAATATTATAAAGTTTTTAATTACTCAGTGACAAAAAGCCTTCGTTTTTAAATACTTACTTTGAACGAATTCAACAAATTTACACAAAACATTCGCCCGTGACTGTCGTTCAACCACAGAATGCTACCTACCGGTAGGTTAAAAAACATTTCGCCAGCGCGCATCGTTCCATTCAACGTTGTTCGTGTGCGCTAAATTGCGCTGATGTGTTCCGACGTGCGCTAAATTCAACACCTTGAATTGAAATCTCCAAATATATGAGGGAAATATTTTTAATTACCATGCGGATAAGTACGCTCTAACACATGTAAAATGTATGCGCATGAAGACGGGAAAGTTGGTTTATGTACCTAATGTTTAGTTTCTGACAAGCTGTTAATTGTTCAATCAGCTTTGAATCGTTACTGTAATCGAACAATATGTGGTAGTTGGTCTAACGGAAAGTTGGTTGCTAGCAGGGTGAAGTTTGTTTATGATTTATTTTATTGACATGGAAATAAATGAAACACTACTTTTTTTTAGAAGCATTCTATTGAAAATTCGGTCGAGCGTTTACTGCACCTGAAGAAAATAAATGTATAAGCCGACTGGGTGAACTTTTAAACGTTGTCCAATTCCATTGGGGGGAGATAGAGGAGATGTTTTATGATTCGATGACCCTGCCGAAGTGAGAATGTTGCCATTAAAAGTTTTTTTCTCCTTTCCCGTCTGGAATGGCTTTTTGTGGAATCTGGGAGGTTTGAGAAATTTCGCCCGAGGAGAGGGAAGATCTAATTCTTCCTCCGGTTTGGAATTCCTGGAAGAGGCGAAATCTGAGGTGACATTGACGCGGTCGCCTTCAGTTTCCTCCCTCTCTCTCGCCTTTATTGACCACTTGTTATTTCTTCCCACCAGAGTGCGTTGGCGCGCCCTCGATAATGAGTGAATGTGAGAGATAAACTACCCCACGGAGCGCTATCTGAAGAGCAGGCCATTCGGCAGCGATGAGCAGTTCTTGAATAGTTGTTCCACCTATTGCATCTTCTTCTTCAGATTACGGAATCATGTAACTATGCTGACGATTGCTAATTGAGTGAATATTGCACCTGACGTTGCCATATTTATGCCGTAATCAAAAACAAGCTCATCGAGCCGTAGTTGGATAAGTGAGAAAGGTGGCAACAATGGAATTGATAGCTCTCGATGCATAGCGACCAATTAGTTCCGTAATGGGCATCAGAAACACATGTGAACGTAGAAGCTCATAAATTATTATTTTTATGATCGGAAGGAAATTAGTTGGGAATATTTTTTTTTCTGAAAAGATACCGTAGTCGTTTTGATCCATCGCTACTTTAATCCTCTTTTAAGGCAACATCTCAGGTGAAGCAAATGCAGGCGGTTGGGAACATATCTCTAGTGGTAGACGCCTTTGACTTTAAGAGCAAAAAAAAACGAATAAATCTTTCCAAATGTTTCCCTAACTGATACGATTCATTGGGAGGAAGTGTCAAGTTTGGAATCTTTCAACTAAATTTCCCCCGCAAATGTTCCCAAGTATCCCAAGTACAAATATTACCTGTTCGTATTATTCATGAAACCTATGGCGTCGTTATCTATTCCGTTAAGCAAGTTAGTTAATTGAGGACTTCACCAAAATATACACACATCGCTGAAAAATCGTTGTTCTGGTCATTATGACCTCGTGACTGTTTATTCTACTGAAGTTAATCATGTCATTTTTATTAATGACCCCAAACTCCATGCTTCCATTTCAGATATTTGAAAAAAAAAATATCTACTTGATGGCGTCGTTTTGATCTTCTTCAGCGCAGCCAGATGTAGTTGAAATAAATGTCAGTAATTGCCAATGTATTTATTCCTTGACAATTATTTGTCAAGTGGTCAAGGCAACCAAACATTGCCTCAAAAGGTAGCACCACCCGTCAATGCTGCTTCTGAGTTCGTTTTGTTATAAAAACTGGTTTTAAGATATTTGCTTGATTGATGCGCAAACAAGTAATCACATTTGACTTTAACGTATAAGGCGCTGTCTGTGCTAAGCAAGACACTCCTTAAGATTATAATTGTTGCGAGAATCCGAAAAAATTATTTCTTTATTTTCTCTGCACCCATTTCTCAAAGTCATCTTTGGTTATGCGTAACTTCCTTTTGTAACAGCTATGGTGAAAATAAATGTTGAGTTAGAAGCTAACTGAGATTTTAAAAATTTTTTTTACTCAGTAACAATTTCTGTCGTTCGCCCTCTTTCGCCCTCTTTTTTTTTTAGTTTACCATTAATTTAAATACATTCTACTATCGCCGCAAAAAAGGTAGAACGGTGAACTTTAAGCATTCGTGCGAAATTCCGCCGGGGCTCCAAAGAGCCGTGTAATATATCGTTTTACTCCTTGTTTATTTGACTACAAAATTCATTAATTGAAAAGTGATTAAATGTAAACGGTTAGTTCCTACGTTCGAAAGAGTGAAGAAAAACACGAGAAAAACTAGGAGAACGGCGAAACGGTCGTCTTCTTCATCTCGTCACGGCCAAAATATTTAATTGGTTCACTTCATTATTTTTTTACGAAGAGGACGACATCTCCGTATTACAAATATTCTTTTAAAATATTATTTTACCCATTCTTTGATTTTTTAAATGGCCGAAATCTAGATTTCAATTTCCGAGGTGTGGAAAAGTATATGAATATCGAAATTACGTATGCTTTATGGAAAAAATATTGCAAAACTTCTCATGTAAGGAAATTTTTATATTCTTCCCTTTACTTAAAATAAACGACAAAGAAGAAAATCGCTCCGCGGCAATGCAAATTACCATTATAGTAGTAGTTCGATAGTAGTTATATTCGTTGAACATAATTATTAATTAGGAATTTTTTTGACATCTATATGCTGAACTTTTGTGCCTGCCATTGAGATAAATGTCATGCTTCATTTAATGCGTTTCACAGCTTATTTTATCGTGTGTTGCTCAAGAAAAACTCCTTTCTGAGACTCAATTTCCGCCAATAGAACTCGATTATAGTGGTGCAATTGAAAATATTTCATTTCGAGCTATCTATCCTCGAGACAAGAGCTCACGTCTGCTTTTATCTTCCGGAGGAGAATTTAATGCATGTTCCTCGACTCCGTAGTATTAACGCGTCTTTTTGCTTCCGCCACTGGAAATAATGCTCTCAATATGGGATGCTATCAATAAATGTGAGTTGGAAGGCTTTTGAAATGACATGATCGATTCGAGACGAGTTCGTGTATGTGTATGTACATTGTGTTCGATCGTCGCCTGATTTTCTTTTATTTTATTATTTTTCCGATGGTCTCCATACAAGATGACGCGCTAAAAGAAATCTTCCCGAATCGTCGGAATGGGAAATCTTCATCCTCGGGACTTCTTGAGAATTTTTTTATTTTTCATTGAATTCGAATCTTATATTCAAATCTTTTCGCCACCGTCGGCTCGTAAAATTCCAATTCTGTCGTATATTTTTTTCCTTGCATATCTCCATGTAATTCTGTACGCGAAGTCAGGCCCATTCAAAATCGGAACCTTGAATCACCTCGGGTGGGTACATAACGGGGCCAACGAAGGCCAAATTACTGGAGTTAGGTTTTTTATTCATCCGGGATAGTCAAGGCAAATAAAGCCATGGCGATTAAAATTTTATTTGAATTTAAAGAAATGCCTACGATCAATGGTATCTGCTGTAATTAAAATTGAAGTTCGTCACATTTTAGTGCGGACAATGCGAACATGTCAATTAAACCCGCATGTCCTGAACCATAGCTTCTGAAATGGTGTTCTTTCTAGTTCTTTTTTATGATCTCGTTTTTTAACCCCATATATTGATTTGTGGGCTAACAAAGAGACAGGCGACATTGACAACCGGCCTATTTAATCGGTTTCAGTATCCATTTATATCAAGCGTTTTATTTTTGGGTAATTTCGTCATTTATGCTCGTCGTTGGATGACAGTGAATGAGGCTAATACAGTCAAGAGCCTTAGTGGCGGAAGTCACGCATCGATAAAACATCTTAACTAGGCGTGCTCCTGCCGTTCAAAATACTTGATTGGTGGAATTTTTATCGTCAAATCTTTCTTAAAGAAAGTTTTTAGTTAGTATTCACCTTGACTTGAAGAGTTTGGGGAATGTCCCAAATAATTTTGGAAGTATTTTTTCAATGACAGGCCAAGATTAAATTCGTTTATTTTTATAAATTCATATCAGAACGAGGAAAGTGGTTTCTCCGCGTTGATGTACGAAAACCATCAAGCTACAGCAGGAAAGCCAAGTAAACGATAGCCATGATAACAGCTGGATTTCAATTGATTTTTCGCTGAATAGGAAAATTTGGTTCCTACTCCAGAACCAATTGCCGTCTACATGTGGGATAAAAGAAATTGTCGATTGTTATGCGAGGGTACTGTTTAGTTATAGTTAGTCCCTGGAAGAGTGGCTTTTCGTTTGAAGGCGCTTCAATATGCTTCCTAGAATCGTGCCAACTACACAAACTTTTGTGCACAGAATCTCGCGAAGGGGCTTAGCGATCGTTGTGATAGCTAATCGATATCGCTTCGCTGAAAAGGGAAAATGGACTTGTAGTCTAGCGATAGCTTGAACCATGGTCGATTTTGTTTCACCAAGTTCAAAATCCGTCCATTCTGGCATTGCATAACGTGTTCAATCGCACGAGTCGAGCTAAATAGTTGACGTTTTTTTTTGCTGTTTAACTGCTGAATGTTAACCCACCTTGAAATCGAACTAATTGCATTCAGTATCAGGCCTATTTCCATTGCTAACCTATAGTCCCTGCCCCTAAATGTCCTGTTTGCCGAATCAGGAGTACGTTTCATATGTTTCGTTTTGTAATCCCGTCAGGTGCCATCTCGGATTATTTTTATTATTATTTTAAATTGAAGGGCACTTAAGGGAGTCGCGATACTTAAGTAGCCCTTAACAGTTGGCGACAGTGAAAGGTGGAGGGTGGGGGGGAATGTATGCATATCACTGAGGCGTCCGGAGCAGCGCTATCATCGTCATCAAAACCCTTTCCGAATTGACGAATCCTATCCCTCCCCCCTCCATTCAACAATCTACTTGTCTTCAACCCCCCCCCCCTTCCCCTCTCCCACTATATCTTCATCACACAATCCCCTCCCCTCTATCCCCTCCCCCCCCCTCCCCCCACTTAACTCCATGACCCAGATATTCCTCCCGGCCGCGCGCCCCCGGCGGGCGGCAGCAGAAGCAGCCGCCATGATGCTCCAGTCCTACCAACCTTCCCCTTTCCAATTTCCCCTCTCCTCTCCTCTCCTACCACCCGACTGGCTGGCTCTGGCTCGATCTTGCCCCGAGATGTCTCCGTCTCTCCCTCCTCCTCTCTCTCTCCCCGGTTTGACCTCCTTTCAGACAGAGTCCTTCGTTCGATACCCAGGCGCATACGTGCCACGAGTGGAACTGTTCTTTCCTATTCACGTCTCGTTTCGCCCAGTTGGTTACATTCTTCCTTCTCTCCATGCTAATCCATTAATAATAATAATAAATAAATAAAATATTTTTAAAAAACATGCTTATATATGGTAATATACATACATAATTACTGAATAAATAAACGAATATATAAATGAAATTATAATAGCAAAATAATACTTATATTAATAAATTAATATTTCCATAGTTAAAAAAGAATGACACAATATATAAAGACCAACATCATGCATTTTTCTAAATATATCTATATAATTCACTCTCCGTTCATTAACATACATTTTTAAAATAGTACTAATTAGTTTTAAACTCAATAATCGTGTCATCACTTACCACCAGTCGCCATTCCAGTCCCAATACCCCTCGTCATCCTCCCAACTTTACTTTCTTCCCTCACGCATATTACCATATTATTCCGATTCAACCCACGGCTGTGGAGGGCTTAAGCCTGTAGCAGCGACAAAGGTTTACTCATCCCCTGGAATGGACTGGACATAGACGTCTAATCTCATCCACTCTACTCTGTAAAAAAGAACAACTTTAAGAATGAAGAGGAAAGTTTTTTGTGCTAGGTAGATATTTTTGTAAAAATAAATAAAATAAGATTTTCTACTTTCACTGCAAAGCCAGATAGTTCACATTGTTAATCAACCGAGTGAGGTAATCCACTTTGTTTGTCTACAGAGTAGGTAATTTATTATTTGAATATACTGAGTAAGGTAAGCTACTGAGTTAGCTACAGAGTGAGGTAATCTAAGCTGTTCATCTACCAAGTTTGGTAATCTCTTCTGTTAATTAACAGAGAAATGTAATCTACATTGTTAGTGCATTAATAAGGTAGTCTACGGTCGCAATCCAAAAGGAAAGGTGTTGATTAATTGTCAGACATATTACGAACGTAATCTACAATGTTTATCGTATATTATGCTCTGAATGAACTGAATACGAACGACTAGTGACAATGATTACAACGATGTAATTCGAACTCCTGGCAAGTTATCGTTTGCATTTACCTCGTCATTATTTTATTATTTTGGACATTCTGTTGGGAGTGGTAGGTTTGGATTGATAATATTAAGGTAGTTTGAGCGAAAAATCACCTCACCTAGAATTTGATAAGTTTGGCCTCATTATAAAGAAAAAATTGTCATCTTTCCAATGATATCAAAATATAAACCCTTTACCAAACTACTTTTCGAGCAATTTGCCTACAAAAATAAGCTGTTTTACATGGGATAGATTAGGGCTGTGCGCTCCAGAGGAAGCATATTAAAGAAATTAGGAACTTCTAGCACTTAGATTTCGTCAAAAAACTAACGGTGTATAGTTTGCATGTTTTCTCAACTATTTATAAAAATTAATCTGTAACTCACCGAAGTAAGTTTTACAGGATCGCAAAGAAAACTGCTGTTTTGAAGGGTTTTCAGCCGTACGGCGGGAAAAAATGAGTCAAGTTAGGGACTTATGTAACTTTATTTATTTGATTACTGAGAATTTTGGTCATATATAACTATAGCTTTACCCCATTAATACTACAATATTTATTTTATACATCTTACAGACGCTGAAATAAAAAAATAAAATTTGAATATGGTCTCCATTATGACTAGGGAACTATCTCACTCTAAGCATCTTAAAATTTTCTAATCAATCAGTTCCGTTAGTTTACATATCTTTTCGTCCACCGCCCTTCTGCTTGGCATACTTTCTAACACTCTTCAATTTGTCTGGAATGGATATCCTCTTCACCCCGAATTATTACACTTAATTTTAAATTCAATTTCACTCGTATATTCCGTATGGTGCCTTAAAAGTTATTTCATTATTCTCTGCAATCGCATCTGTGTTTAGGATTTTAAATTATTCCACCTTGCTGTTTATTCCATTGTTGTCTGCGGTGGACTTTTGAGCTCGATGTTACACCGTGCATTGTCTCCTGAATCAGACCTCCTGACTCAGCAAAATTAATGTTGGCTACACGAATCGGACCTCTCTGCTTTCATTTCGCTGCCTGCAAATGCAAAGGAGACAAATTAAAAGGACCTACCTTGGCTCTTTTTTGATACGGAGGCCCTGTTTATAAGCATGGAAAGGGAGGCGTTTTTTTTTTTTTGTCTGGTGAAATAATTTACGGTGACACTGGTGTGAAAAGTCGATTTAAAGCTGTGGACGTTGCTTGATACCTTTCGTGGTGTTTTACAGTCTTGAAATAATTTGGGAATTAAAAATAAAAGTAAACTTACGTGCTTTTAAAAAGTGGTAAGGATATTCAAGAGGAGAATTCTTTAAGCGAAAAAGGCACACTATCTTAATCGAAATATAAAAAGTTATGGTTGATAGGGATAAATTCGACAGTATCTTGCGTTACGTGGTGGAACAGCATTTCACTAATGAAATTAACTGCAGGAGTTGTACTGTCCACTTTTACTTAATGTACAATAATACACTACACGTGTTTCAACGCTTAGGGTGTCATCATCAGGTATATCATGACAAAAAATCTATACCTGATCATGACGACCACCCCTTCCACCTACCTTCTTCCTCCCCCACCCCAACGCCTATCCTGGATGGTATATAAAGATCAAATTTTTGCTTTCCACTTTGTACCTGAAGATGACGCCGCTGCGTCGAAACTAGTAGTACCGACAAATAAATTGGTGGAATAAAACAAAGTTTTCCTTTCATTTAATACACGTGTAGTGTATTATTGTACATTAAATAAAAGTGGACATTAGATCTCCTGCAGTTTAATTGTATTACTGATGATAGCGAGCTGGTTTAGTGAAAGACTGGTCAAATATGGGATGTAGCGTTCTACAACGTAGAAACGGTGATTCTCGAGTGACAAGGATGAAATTGACCAAGAAACATTTTACGAAATCAGTTTGGGTTATGTCATGTATATGGATTTCAATGAATTTTCACATATGTGAGAAGGTTTTTGCTGCTGCTTCCGTATTTTTAGCTCTCGTAGGTTTAAATGCTTGAGATGAAGTTTTCATCTGGACCGCATCCAATACTAAACAGTCTACACTCCGTGGATTTCAATTTATCCATACTCTGGAGGAAGTCCTCGTTGAGATTAAATACAAACCCCTCGTACCCATAGTTCGAGTTCCATGGAAACATTTGTGCTTTTAATTCCACGTTCGCGCTCGGTAATAATTTAACGTATGGATGTATCCGACAATTTCATAATGGATACGCTAAAATTGGGTCTCTTTGAGTCGTCGTGACATTAGCAGATGTTCCCTTTCCGGGTAATAATGCTTAGCAGCTCGCCGTACTTGGAGTCATTGTTACTAATTTCACGTCGCCGTCTTGTGAAGTTATCCGCGAGAATATTTATTTCGTTTCATGCATACGTCGCACAGTGGGCTGAAATCGAAAAAAGCTGGTCAAAAATCATATCTTCCATATTTTTATAAGTAGCTCGATGAAATCTTTCCAAATATTTTTGTTTGGACTGTATAACATGATTCTAATGACATTTTGCCGAAAAATTGATCCGGGGAGTTTTTTTTAAACAAATTCGCGAAGATTAAAAAATATCCTAAAATGGACTAGTTAGACCGCTTCAGTAGATAGGGAAAATTTTATTGGAATTACTAGTTTGCAATAAAAATGAAGTACTTGAAAATAAAATTTAATTATTTAAATAAAACTATTCATATGAAATACAAAATTATTTTTTAAACATTATTAATTATATAGGTAATTAGCAGTTGAACTTTGTGCTAACATTTTTCTAAGAGAACACACACAATAAATCACCTCGAAAACATTTTATATTCTGAAAAATGTAATTAAAAGCATACAACATAAAATTTAATATGAACCATAATAAAATGACATAAATATATAACCATGAGAAAACAAAGAATAAATTCACCAGCCGACTATCAGTTTTCATCGGCTTCCCAATCGTCGCTGTCCTCATCTGAAGTGGGCTCCTCCAATACAAGTAAGTTTCGTATTTCCTTAGAAATATTTCTTTTAACATTTTTACATACAAAACTATTGGATATCAGAGGATCCGAAGTAAGGAGTAGCCTTCGGAAAAGATCTTCCATTTCAACTAAACGCGAAATTTTTGTTTCTGAAGAAAAAGTCTCCGTCTATGGCTCATGGTGAAAGGTAGAAGGCAATAAAGGTAGTTTTATCGAGATAGTTCCCTAGTCATAATGGAGACTATATTCGAATTTCGTTTTTATAATGTCAGCGTCCGTAAGAAGTATGAAAAAATATTGTAATATTAGATAATGGTGCAAAAATATATATGGCGAAAATTGACATAAAACATATGACAAAAATTCTCAGTAATTAAATAAATATATCGACTTAAGTCTCTAACTTGACTAATTTTTTCACGCCATACGTTGAAATCGCTTTCAACACAGAAGGTTTTTTGTTGCGATTCTGTAATCATTGCAGCGGTGAGTAATTGCTTATTTTTTATAAATAGTTAAGAAAACATTAAAACTACGCACCGCTAGTTTTTCGACGAAATCTAGGTGTTATAAATTCCTAATGTTTTCAATATTCTCCCTTTGGAGTGCACAGCCGTAATTTATCCCACGTAAAACAGCTTAATTTTTTCGGCAATTTGCTCGGAAAGAAGTTCGGCATGGGGTTAATATTTTGATATCATTGGAAAGATGGGAGTTTTTTTCTTTAAAATGACGTCAAATTCAATAAACTCCAGGTGAAGTGATATATCGCTCAAACTACCTTAACTCGCCTGGTTCGACTACTCGTTCAATTTTTTTGTTATTCTTTGCGTGTGCAAAAACAGTATCCCATTCGCAGGTTACGTTCAATCTTTTGACTTAAAATGCACCGAGAAAAATATTGTAACTCACTTTTTACGGTTTTCGGAGAGAGTGAAACAAAAGTTTGTAAGGCCTATGAAATCAAAAGCTCGCACTGCTTGAAAGTGATCATCGTCTTTGTCGAAATTTGGTAGTTCAGCTCATGTGCAAATGCACTCCATTTTGTTTCTGGCCCGCAATTTATTTTGTTGCTAGGACCAACGCAATTCTTCAGTGGTACCCGAAGATGACACAAAGGAGCTTTTCAACTATACAAATTGTGACATTTAGCAAAAGTGTTTGAACATCATTATGAGCGAAAGAGTGGCGGGAATTTGTCAAGAAAGGAAAGCAGTTATGGAATTATAACCCTGAATGATATGTATGTCCGTGAGGAAACGTAAGGATATTACAATTAAATCCTCCCTTTCGAGTTATTTTAATGTACTGTGTGTCTTAAGATATTCTCTAATTAACTTTCATTAGCATTCACTTATTAAATATTCACTTTTTAATTTAATTCTTCAATTAGATAATTATAATAACAACGGTATCCAAAACTTAAACCATGATGTAGTTAGGTGTTCTCGAGCTTGCTGGCTTCTACTAACGTTTCGACAGAATACTCTTCCTTCATCATCCGGGCAATGATTCCTGGGGCACAACTGTCCACGTTTATATCAACAAATATGTTTTTTGTTTATATAAACGTGGACATTTGGGGCCCCGGCATCATTGTCCTGATGATGATGGAAGAGTATTCTGTCGAAACGTCGGCAGTCGGGAATTACCTAACCCGGTAATGTGGATCCCGAGAACGCCTAACTTCAGTTATCCGCGGGGAAAACACAGATCTTACATGATTTTGTGGGTAACTTCCTCATCACGATGGAGAAAATGGCAACCAACCCCATCATTCATCACATAAAACGTTGAACGTATAATTTTTCATTGGGCTTATGGATCCTAGTCTATGTTGCGTTCCTGATGTTTTTTACTACTCTAATTTTAACTTCACCTGTTTTTTTATTGTTTGTCAGGATGGAATATTGTAATCAAAATCTAACCCACTTCCCAATGTTCAATCGAGCTGAAATTTGGCACAATTACGTACTCTCGATGGCTAATTTACACTCATTAAATTCACTACGAATTGCCTATGTCAATGCATGATATTAATGGCATATCTGTACTTAAAAAATCAATAAAAGAGTGGCTCATAGGCTGACATTGTTAAGCTCTTAATTGTCCAAAACGCTACACAGCAAAAAAAATATTTTTTTAACTAAAGGCACCTGCTGACAAGCCACTTTGGCTTAGTAGGACCTTTACTGCACTATTATTTTTTTCCTCCAACCTTTTTTCATTATTGATAAAAGACTATTGTCCTATACTAAAATTGCTATTCAATTCTATTTTTTATACATTGATGATCCTTGTTTAAAATTTCAAAAAACAAAATTTCACTAATTACCAAATTAATCTACAAAAATTAAATTCTTTACGTTTTATATGGAAAAAAGTCTTCTGCCAATTGATAGCGTTGGTAGAAGTTAGCATTTATAGTGAGAAGAAATGCTAATGATTTAAATTTCTAAGAACCGTAGCACAATTAATATTTCGACTAAAAAGTAGAAAATTATAATTTGTAAAATAATACTATTTTTTAAAAACATGCTTGTATTCCAGTGTGCTAAAAAGTAAAAAAAATAATTTTTTCACCATTCGGAAAATAAAAGCGTGGTCGCTTTTTCTAAATCAACATCCGACATAAGTTATTTTTTTCACTTTTTACAGCACTTTAATATAAGCGCGGTTTTTTTAAAGTATTTTTTTACATATTATTATTCCCGACTCTATCCGCGCGTCACACTTTGTATTGGTTTCACTTTGTCCGCCATTAAATTCGCACCAAATCCCAGGGGGAAGAGATTACGGCGTTGGGATGGATGGGCTTTGGAGGAAAATGCAGTGTGGGCGATGGGGAGGGGGACGTCAGGGGCAAATCTTTAATGGGATCTTCGGAAGGGCGGGGCGTGCCCTCAAGGCCGCTACACGTCAAACCCACTCACTTGCCGGGCGAGAATGGAGAGTAGAATAGGCTCGGAGTGGCTTAAGAGATTGACGCGCGAGAAATACCAATGAAAGGCAGCGATGCGCAAGTTTTCCGTCGTTGCTACCGTATTCAGCTGGTGACTAATTATTCAGATAGGACGGTGAAGGATATTCAGATCAGGGGCTTTATTCAATAAGAACTCGACATGGGACCTTATTCAGTAAGGACTCGACATGGTCGAACCTCGGAGAATCAGTGAATGTGACGTCACCTGCCCCGACAAATCTCAACTTTTGAATGGCCCTATTTGCAATTTTGTAGGCTGTGACGTCAACATTTCGTCACTTTCGAGACTCGGAAATTCCGAGAACATACAGAATAGCCCCCATGGTCGAACCTCGGAAAATCCGTGAATGTGACGTCACATACTCCGACAAATCTCAACTTTTTAATGGCCCAATTTGACATTTAGAGGCTGTGACGTCAAAATTTCTTAACTTTCGAGGCTCGGAGACATACAGAATAGCCCCCCAGGCTATGTATGCATTATCCTGTAATAGTTGTGTAAAATAAATGATGCATAACAGAAACGTTTTGACTACGGTAGTTACGGAGTCAACTGGGATGAACACAGCTTTGGTCTTCAATATTGTTATTTTTTGTTCTCCTACTTTAGCGGCCACAACGTAGGAACGATTCGTTTGTGTCGAAAGCGTGTATGGCTATGGAAGTGTTGTTTACAATATTTTCTTAGAAGTATCATGGCGAGGTTTCTTCGTTTGTGGACACATTATTTTTTTACTAAGTACCTATATGAAAAACATATTGCATACGTAATTGTTTTTTTCACTACGTTCGATCTATGAAATTAGGAAGTCAATTCAGCAATAAATGTGCACTCGCCGACTATTCATTTGCTTTGTGGGGGTCGCTTTTAAGTGGTATATATTTGTATGCATTAGATTTGTCCATTTTACTTAAATTTATCCTTACTTTGTTCTTACTGCCTGTGCTAAGTGTCAAAGTGCTCTTTTAAATTAAAATATAATTGCGATGTAATGAGAGGATTACGTTGACTGAGTAAAATCATTTTGAAACTGGGAGACATCACTCCTTAATCACAAAATCCATATTAATACTTCAAAGATTTAATGCAGTTTTCCTTAAAGCGGTAAAAGAAAAAAGAAAATGTTCCCGATATCAAAATTTTCAACTTAAGAATATCGAAGATATTTTGACCTCAATTTCTGAGATTTTTAAAGCTATCGGAATGAAGAAGAAAACTAGTGGACTGCTGTTGTTAAAGATAATGGGATTTTTTTTGCCTTTTGATCCGAATTTATTTGATTAACGTCGAGACGTTTCAATATCTTTGCGTTCGTTTTTTTGTTTCTCTTTGTCGGATTTGATCCGTCAATAGCCTTTTGAGATTAAGTGAACGCTCTCTAGAATGTTTTAAAAACGACTCTGACGATAAGACTCTGCAAACGCGCTGCAAAGACGGCGTTTTTGGTGATACGAGTTAACTTTATTTATCTCCATTGAATGGTCTTAAGTCACCAATCACTGCACCGAACGACAGTGGAGGGAATAAGATTCTTCGCTAATTTATTCAGGCCATATACTGGAATCGAAACGGTAATGGACTCGGAGGCAAAAACTGGAGTTTGAAGCGCGCCCTCTATAGCTCAATAAAACGCGCTGAGCAATTCCTACGGATCAAGGAGTCGACGGAATAGATTCATGGGGCGTCTAGTAGATAGATAAGGGGGAAGGTTCAAGGATGTATGCTATAAAACCCTTTAATTATTCCCAGAGCCCGTATTTACGACCCGGTTTACGAGAATGAATCGTAAAATTCTCCCAAGTACTCGTCCCTGTTTCCGTGTAGTGCAAAGATATTGCTGATTTTACCAATGATGTTATTAGATCTTAATGTTTCAGGGTGACCTAATTTGCATTGGCGATTTGAAAGAAGACTTTAGTTCGGGTTAATTTTTGTTTCGTACGGAGGTCGAAAGACAAATTGTGGTTGACCCACAAATATCAAAGCGACAGGATAATGGCGTCAGTTAGGGAATTGAAGATGAATATTGACGTCCACTCACACTAGCGTTAAATTCTAGAAATATTAAACTTTGTTTTATAAGTAATACTAAACGTGTTTCTATGTACTTTGGAACATACCGATGTTTTATTTAATCGAAAGGTGAAAGAGTAATTATACCACGTTGAGATGCATTGGCCTTCTGCGGTGATTCTGCGGGAAATCTTTAGGTACTTGATTCAAATGTTTCTAATTTATCAACTCCTGCGTCCTTTGTAGTGATTGTCAGTAATTGTCATCTGATTGTATGTGACCTAAGCCAACGGACGTTGTACGGATTTATCCGAACGTGTAGGGGGCTATTCTGTATGTTCTCGGACTTTCCGAGCCTCGAAAGTGACGAAAGTTTGACGTTATAGTCTCTAAAATTTCAAATATTAGTTCAAAAGTTGAGATTTGTCGGGGAAGTGACGTCACATTAACGGATTTTCCGAAGTTCGACTATGTCGATTCCTTACTGAATAAGGCCCCCTGGTCACCCTACGGGCCTTTCCACCTCGTCCGTCGTACGAACGCACGGAATCGCGTATTGAACACACGTACGGTTTCCACGTGGGGAAGTAAGTTAAGTATCGATTGTGCCTACAGTACTAAATGGGAGGAGAGATTTTTTATCAGTTCCTCTTCTTCATAACGGAGGGGAGGATGAAGGGGGTTTCATGGCCCTCAAGGGAGGAGAGGGAAATACCCCTTAAGCGCCAGGGTACGTATACCCACACCCCAACCTCAGTCTTTCCTTACCCCTCCCCAACACAAGCGTCGTTTGAAATATTGGCTTGGCCTATTTATCCTTAGTCCCTCCCCTTGTCCTTTTTATGTGCTTATATCCATCTCTCCCCAATGCCACGATCACACGCCGTAAACACGGAAAGACGACTAAACCTTCGTGGGAATGAAGCTCTTACTGAAATATAGTAGAGAAGGTTCAATTACTCTGCCAACTTTTTTACGATTCGCTGTACGTACTATAAAATAGTGGCATCCAGTCTCAGGGACGTATACGACTTCAACGTCATCGGTCACGAGATCGCACTGTTGAGGGAATAAACAACAATTGCACTGATTGTTGAAGTAAACTAATGGCGAATTTATTGTGCTGTTACAAAGTGAAAAAAAACTTTTTGTGGTCAACTGTTTCTTTCCACTAATTTTCGTTATATTATTTTGTTACGAGGCAAAATGTCATCAAAGTCAACAATGTTTGTTTTTAGATATGTATTTAAGCACAAGACGTAGCCTTTATGTGGACCTTTGTCGAACTACATCCGTTCAACCATACTGCTTAGCCGTCCATTAGCGGTCAAATATCAACTAGCAAGTAATCATTATCATATTCCATTCCTGCGTTACAATTGTGTTCCATTTTTAGCTTCACGTCAGCTTACCGCAGTGCATAGGGTTGTGAAATTGGATAAAAATTAAACAAATATTTATGACATTTCCCTTTTCACTCGACGACGTATAAATACTGTCAAATAGTAGGTATTCACGAACCTCTTCTGCCATATCCCTCCAATCTTTTTATGCTGTATAGAATAAAACATTTGTTAACCTACCGAAACAATTTGGCCCCCTAAAAATTCCCTGCGTTAAATTAACGATGAAATTCAATTTGTGGAGTTATATCAACTGGCACGAGCGCATTACCGCATTCAGCTCATCATCTTATTTCAAGGTTTATTTCACCTCTTATCATAATTGTTCAAACCTCTGGAAAGGTTCTTACTTTTAAAATTGAAAAAATATCTGTGTAAACTCGACGAAATTGTAAAAATTTCAAATAATGAACAATTTTATTGTTAGAGGCAGTCGTTTAAGTACGCCGTTATTTTTAACAAAATACGTGTGTAGTGGTGCGGTACTCTGTTAAACCTATTATTTTATTTGATACGTGACACATTTTTAGGAAACCCGATGGTGATTCCTTATATTTTGGATTGCCAAAGTTTTTCTCTGTTTCAATTACATTTTCCCTGCCGTAATAGATACATGAATCGAAATTTTTCTTCCATTTGTAGTCCGTGGTAAGGGCTTGAAGGAATAATTCTGGTTTCATGGAGATGTTTTGTCGGTGTAATGGCTAACTCATACGACCAGAAATCGGGAGATCAGGGTTCGCACCCTGATCAAGTTGAATGATCTTTTATACATCGTGGATTACCACCTTTTTTGCGGTATTGCTGTAAGACTCTACTTTTGATCACTATAATTCTCATGCCTTCAAGAAATGCATGCCGTTCTCTGGAAATTTACAATGTATTTGTTTATTTTTATTTGTTTGATTGTATTCCATAATGTGTTTCCTTAATTCATTTGATAAGTGACCAAGAAAAAGAGGCCCCATGTTTTTATTTCCACGTCAACTTACAATATCTTTATTGTCTTGGACTTAAGACGACCAACCTCTGCTTGTTAAAGAGCACGTCTAATGGGATGCAGCATTTTTTACGATTACCATGTGCCAGGGCTACGTGTACTCCTGAGAAGATGAGCGTTCGCGTGTTTGGTATGAAAAGTCGAGCGGACTCCGACACGTTCCTTGTGGGACTCTTTACGGATTCGCCATTAGCAACCTTCGCAGTCCCGTGATTCCCTTCGGGCGCCACTAATCCCCGCGATGGCTGTCGAACGCCGTAGCCTTGGTCTCCACGGAGACTAACGAATCAATTGTCCTCGTTTCCTCTGTCCCTCGCGTGCTCCAGATCTTTCTCCGTGGGATTTGGTAGTCTTTTATTTTTAAGGATAAAAGTTCCAGAACTTTCTAATCGCGCTAATTCCCCATTATTTTTATCTGAGAGACTTTCATTGGGATCGGCCTAATATTGACTGATGAATGTTAAATTTTTCAACAAGGATATATTGCTTAAAGTTAAGCGTTATTTTTTAGCTTCGTCGCCTACTGTGATTGGAAATGAATTAGGTCATTTTTTCAATTTTCTGCTGACCGCAATTCTTGTTAAATAATAAAAAGTTGCAAATAATTGCGAAAAAAAAGTTGACTGATTGTTATGATTGAATTAGCTCTCGCGAAAGATAGAGTGATAGATATATTAATAGAAATATTTGTCTACGGCTTTATTGCTACGGGTAATACGATATAGTTATAATAAAACTTTGTCTTTGTCGAAGCCGGCGAAAGCTCGTGCTTTCAATTATGCTATCAGTGTTACCGTAATCAAGAATTTGGTAAAAAAATTATTGAAGTTTTACTCATCACTGTGTAAAACATCAATTTCAGCGAATAATCGCAGTCCTCAGGTGAATGGTAAAGAGCCAGGTTTCGAATATTTTTAATTATGTCTTTTTAATAGTTTTATGTTTCAAAGTATATTGCCGACGATATTCTTGAATGCGGGAACAATAACTGAAAAGTGTTTGTATTTTATCTGTCGTTGAACTTATACAAAAATCTCATGTTGAAACCTGAAGGAATTTTTTTACCTTCCGGTTTCCTTTTCCTCCTTTAAAAAGGAGAATTATAAACTTCCTCGGAATATTTGGGTGATGGAACATTTGGGTGGGGTTTAAGATTGGGATCCCGGAAGATGTTATTTACGAGCCTTTTTACAGGACCGGAAATTCTCTCCTGAAAAGCTCGCCGCTTTTTCTTACCTTAAGTGGGAGGAAGGAAGAATTCGGGCCACAATCTTCTGGGACGCTGGTCCAGTTGGTCCCCAGTCTGACCAACCGGTCGATCTCCCGAGGGAACCCGCCTGCGTCATACTGAATTTCTTTTTTTCCCCCCCGGAACGGAAGCCGGTGGGCGGCTGTCTCAATTCTATTGTTTCATCCTCTTTCAAACCCCACGAAGAGGAGTGCCAATTGTTTTTACTGGTCCGCGAGATGGCGTTCATTGCCGTCTCTCACGTCCTTCCGTCGATTTCTTTTTAAATCTTTTCGGAAGTTTTACGGCAATTGAAATCCGGGCCGATATCGGTAGATATGCTGTCTCTTTTTTTATCTTTTTATTTCGTCGCTTGTTATATATTAGAACCCTGTTTTTTTCGGAGTCTTCCGTCGGATTGGTATGTGTATGGTTGTGTGTGTGTGCATGTTGGGAGATGTCTGAGTTGAGTGTTGGTTGGCACGGTAACAGAGATGCTTGGCATTCGTTTCGATGGCTCCGGGAAGAGGGCTCACTATATTTGCCCATCCACCCTCGCCCGCCCTTGCTTTGGCCATTCCTCCAGTCTAAAAGCTTTTCCAAAATCGACATTCTTTTTTGGTCGAGGACTGCGATCTACCTTTGGCTGTATCTTGAGTTTTCTTCTTTTGTCGAACCGAATATATCTCTTTGGAAATCTTTATTTATGCCCAATATCCGAGTTGAGATAGATGCGTATATATATAAGGTTATATTGTGTACAATAAATTTATATTGTCATAAACTTCTACATTGTACAAATAAAAGCATCTTCCTTCTCTACATCTACAAAATACCCTGCAAGCCACCTCAGGGGTGTGTGGCAGGGGGGGGAGGTCTCTAGTCGTTACCGAGACCGCAAACTGAAATTGTGTCACCGGCCCTAAGTCTAGTGATTTACGCGGGCAGCCAACCAATTTATACATCAAATTACTGTACCTCTCAACTTTTTCTAAACGTCCAATATTTTCCAGCTCCGGTCGGTGTCTGAATTCAGAGATACATTTGTATTTTTTCTGCTAATTTTACGAGTTTATTTTTCTGTTTTATTTTTCTGTTTGTAAAAGTTTTTTAAATAAATCGTTTTGCATAATGGAATACCAACAAAGTTAGCAGTGTTATTTTATTTATAATTTAACGAGTGCATATTTACCGATTTCGGAATATCGATGAATATTACTTTGTACTTTTAGTTTAGGAAAACCTCGTAGCACCACTTGGCGAAAACTTTCAGACTCTGAGCGCCAAGTGTCAGCTTTTTGGACATCGGCCAGCCCAAGTGTTCCCTCCTTGTCGTCGCGAAGAGTGAAGTATAACAAAAAAAGGGAGAAAAGAAGGAAGGAATCCTATTTTTTTTACGTATTTTCGTGCCGCTCGGCTGAATTTTTTGCGCCGACGGGGTTCAGCTGAGGTCACCCGCAACGGTGAGAAAAGGGGGATATGAAATAGGAGAAGTTCTGACAGCTGTGATCGAGGATTCGATGAAGGAAGGAAGTGTTCTCAACAATTTTGTTATTTTTGTGCTAGGGTGAGTACAGCAAATGGCTAGTTGTTAAGCTGTAGTAGTTACGTCTATTGGATAAAAGTATTAGTTCGAGAAATATTGCATATTTGGCTCAGGTAGATTTTAAATAAATTTGAAAAAATCAATTAAAAATGAATTTTAGTTCTGATTCATATGTTGTTCATTGCTAAGTTTCAACAAAATAATCCTTCTAAAGCTTCCGTAACTTGTAAATTGTGTAACGGCGTATGTTAAATCCTAACTATCAACGAATAGGATTTGCAAAACAGCAAAATTGTGTAACATATGCATCTTAAAATAATGTCTTCGATAAATGGGGTATCCGTTTTGCTCGTTCCAGTGCTAATTTGCAGAAATATCGCATTTCTGGTTTTGCTGTGAAGAATACATCTTAGTGGCGAGACTTTTTTTTAGCTATGAAATCCTGGTTTCTTGGTGACTGACTATCTTTTTTCCGAAAAAAGTTGAAGTAGCCTTTGCGGCAATGGAATGTTGACTGAGAGTTCTGTTATTGTATATTTCATCAGACTTAATATTAACTGACACGAGCGTCATAGCAAGTACTGGAGATTATAAAACTGGGCCTTCTCATCTCAAATCAGGCACATAATGCAAAATCATGTCAGGTGACCCTCACTAATTCTCCTAAAAATTATAAATTTGGAAGCAGTATTCGTATGATGAATTTTTATGCCTTTATCGAAGCACAGAGCGTAACCAAATTTAAGTATAAACATTTGAACATAGCTGTGTCAATCCTCTGTGCAATAATTATCAAAGCACATAAATTTTAATAACTATGCAGCCATTGCATCATTCGACACTACTTTTGTGCAATTTGGTTTAATAATATACTAAAAGGACTTATTTAAACAATAAAAATAGCAGTAATGTAATAATTAATAAAAAAAGCCCACATTTGATTTCCGTGCAATTTTTTAAATAGCTAGTTACAATGTTGCACTGACAAACGAAAAAATAAAAAGGTATTATTTTTATATATTTTGTTTTATGATATCCCTGTTAGAACATTCTGTATAAAATTTTAGTCCCTAGATAATATACCGCTAAGGAATAATTTTCCTAAAATGATTTTTCCCTGGGCAATGCTTTTGAAAGTGGGTTGCAGTGGCTTAGAATATATTTATTTCCCACCAAATGTAGTTGACTTTGAGAGGTGATTTAAAAAAATTGTTATACATCTCTTTTTATTGATAAATGTTTTGTCAGTCTCATTATAATTAATTGTGATAACTCTATGGTTGTATAAATGAAACTATACAGGATAATATTTCTTTGTTTTTATGAATATATATGTTTTCTTCTATAGTCATTCACTCTATGCACTGCACTCTATTACTGGGGTGATTTTTCCAATAGCTGAAAGTTTTCCCTAAAGGAGCGTTTTGTTCTAGGGAAATTACAGACCGAAGTCTTTCATTTGTAACGAAAAAAGTTCTAGGAAAAAAATTCCCTCGAGTTTAAAGGAAATTCCTCAGGAAAGAATTTTTTTCTAAGGTAGCTTCAACTTTTCCCTTGCTTTTCCCTATGTTCCAGGGAATTCTCATAGAGAAATTTCCATTAGGGATGTCAAAGTTAGACATGTTTTCGACCCAATTCGTAAATGCACTAGTTCATGCGTGCATCAGAAATGCAATATCATGAAGGCAAAAATGAAGTTTTACTCTACTTTGGATAAATGATATAATGGATAAATGATATAAACATGAATCATTGATAACCTCCAGTAGCTGAATGTACGTTCGGTTTTGCGTATTACAATCGCTTCAAATGTATGCAAACGTCCACTGCTGCTGATTGGAAATGGTGGATGAGACATTTTGTGCAGGAGAATTCTAACTAAAATTTCATATTTCAGTACACATAATTGTTGTTACATTCTTTGGTATAAATTAATTCTGTTATCATGACTGCAGGTAATGAATAGAATAGAATAGAATAAGTTTATTGTTCTTGGACGTTTTCGTCCACTAAGAACATACAATAAAGTTACATATTTGTAAGAGCTCTATAAATTATTGATTAATAGACAGTTACATTATCATGATCAATAATAACATGAGACATATAACATATAACATGATACATATAACATGAGACATAACATGAGAGGTAACAATTCAATGAGATTTTGCATAATTATTAAATTAACACCCTTCTTGGTTGAATAGATACAAAAAAAATCTTTTTTTAAAAACAAATACAGAACTTGATTTTTTTATGTCGATAGGAATAGTATTCCACAACCTGGCCCCTGCCACACAGAAAGATTTTTGGTATGTAGTGGTCCTATGTAGAGGAGGAATCAAATAATCGGGAGTCATTCGGGTGGTAACGTTAGCCATGTTTACTCTAGGAGGAAAAAATTGCTGCAGATAGCCTGGTTGCTGATTTTGAAAGAGGGAATACATATAAGAACCAAGGAAGTATTTTCTTCTGGTTTTGGCCTTCAGCCATGTAAGCCTGGTAAAATAGGGGGAAATATGATCATCCTTCTTGAGGTTAAAGATAAATCTTACACACATATTCAGTAAACGTTCAGTAATGAGATGAAGGCTTTGTAGTTGAGTTGAAACAGAAGGCCAGTGAAAATATTTTGTTAGCATGGTAATATAAGTACATATTCAAATTGATGTTCCCGGATTTCCCAGTTCTGTGATTCAGAGTTTTTCCTTCGCTTATGTCATGTCATTATTTCACCTTGGTATCCACGAACGTGATTTCTTGTGAATGTTGAGAGTGACTGGAGAGGCGAATATTTCACACTCGTTCGGCGTGATATTCCGGCTACGAGCGGTTTTTTCTCGGGACTGTTAGCGTATCTGTACGTGCGTCTGTTGTTTGTAATCCGCTTTGTTATCTCGTACTTTCTATTTAAACTGTTACTCTATGATCTTACACGTATAATATTTATTTGGCATTGAATGCGTATTCATGGAATTTTTTATTATCTTCCCCGCAGCCCATAATTACCCGTGGGTCTTCGGCCGGCACATCTGCAGAATCTTCCAGGAACTTGTCTCCTGCGCTGGCGTCTGGGGTAAGTTCTCTCTCGACTTATAAAGTATTAATTTTGTGGACGGTGGGTGGAATTAGGAAAGGATACTTTTAAGTTCAATAGACAGCGAGAATAATCACCATCAGGGTTTTTAAGACGCAGTTACCATAGTGACGTTTTTAGCGTTGTTAATCACTTGATACGTTTTAATTCCGGGAGCATTTTATAAATATATTTCTTGATGAACAGAACAGACCAATGAAACTGTAATCGGCTGCTACTTGCTTTTTACGTAACAGTTGGTGTCTGATGCAGTGCATTCTTATTAACCCAATGTCTTCAGGTTTCTGCATGAACCCAAGCCATCAATTGCTAATATTTTTGATAGGGGGAGTTTTAAATCATAGATTTCTATGCGGAGAAAACTTGCTTGATACAATCAGAGAAGATGAGGATTTCAAATTATGGTAAAGTATTGATGGTTCGTGATTTTATGTTTATCTACTAGGCCTTGAGTAACCAGTGGTTTAATTTACTGCGTTAGCAATGGGTAAAGATAAATCGTTGAAAGAAGCTGATTTTTTTTAAGTGTAACTGGTAATCATGATTAACACAGCTTAGTACTTTTCTTCAATATTTTATTATTGCACGACGCGTTTCGCCGCTTTACGGCGTCGCGACGCGTCGTCAGGTTTATAAAATATAATATACGGAAGTTCGTTATTTCAGTTTGTTATTGTTGTTGTAGTTACGGAGGAGGGGGGGGGAAACCAGATACTGGGGCACGGTTGAGCGGAAGAAAAATAAAAAATAATAGACACGATGATTAAGGGCTGGTGAGTCGGGAAAGATTAATTTTATCTTAAAGGAGGGAAGAGGTATGCGGAAATAATAATTCGTTGCAAAAAATTGCAATGCGTTCCGTAAAGCGGCGAAACGCGTCGTGCAATAATGATATATTGTAGAAAAGTACTAAGTTGTGTTAATCATGAGTACTAGTAACTTATACGCAGTGAAGCCTGCAACAGTCAAGTATATGTAGCTGGTAATTTGGAAGTAAGCTGTTAATGTGGTTTAAACTCGGATAATCAGAACTATAGTTCGGTAATCGGTTTAGATATACGAGGTCCATTCACCATCCGTGAGTTTAAAAAAATGTATAATTTATGCCCATACTTTTCCTGTGTTATGCTTTCGGAATATCTAACCGATAAATCAGCCTCTTGCGAACTCATGTTCCTACCATGTGGCGGTTCCTTAACTGGAATTTCGGTGAGTGTGAATGCTCTTCCGCTGCCAAAGAAAATAAATGGCGCAAGATATACAGCTCCTTCACCACATGGCCTTCTCAGAGAAGATGGAGGTTGCTCAGCTTCCTCGTCGGCCGCTTGGCCCTCTGGTTCACTAGGAAGGGATGGGCGGCCAGCACATCATAAATATCAATCCTGCCCATTCATCGATGTGTCAGAAGATAGGCAATTGTTATATGTCCCAAATTATCGGTGCATAAATGTATCTAATCGCGCGCAGATATGCGCATAAAATGGGAATTTTAAACACGAAAACTCAATTTTTTTAATGATGACTGTGTATATTCCACAATGTTCACCTATCTTTTTAACTCGCTTAGTTTTACTTGTCCTGCTTGTTTGTTTTTTTCTCTAGTTGGAATCTTGTAATCGAATATCTAACCCACTTCCCAATGATCAATCGAGCTTAAATTTGGCATACTGACTTACTTTCGATGAAAATATATGAATCAGTCATTAAATTCACTAATTACCAAGTTAATCTACTAAAAATTAAATGTTTTTTTGCTGGTTTCTGCGTCGTATGGCTCCGTTTTTTTATTAGAGTGAAAATTTGACTCCTATCACAAATTAGGTAGTGTGGTTTAGGGACCTCTGGCGCTCAGTGCGTCCTTTTCCGGTCATTTAAGGTGGCTGGTCGGGTAATCGTTAGTCATTGAGAAATTTAGTTACTTAAATTTTAATGCTGGTTTAAAATTTAAATAATAGGTCGTAGTTGTACTATATTCAGTAGGAATGACTTATGTCTTAGGTACATTCTGAAATATTGTCCTTTAAATTTACACATTGCCATAAAAATTTGCTTAGATGCAGACTTGATTCATTTCTTAAGTCATTTTTGCGATATTAATTTTTCGAAAACAGTTACACCCGTGGCCATAGAAATCAAAATAAGTATTTTAATGAAGATATATTGTCATTCGAATGCGAACTAGTATTAAAATATGTTTCTATACATTATTTTATCTTTCGTTTTTAATCCGGCAACAGCGTCCATTTTGTAACACGCTGCAACACGTGTCCCTGCTAAGCATGTCCCGTACTTTTGTGTGCCACGTTGCCAACTTTACACCTCTTAGCCGCGCGCGACATTTGAAATTCTCGCATACATATTTTTAAATCGTATTTACGAAAAATTTCAGTCGATAGTATGAAATGATTTTTTCAGAATAGATTTTAATTTATTAGAGGTACATTATATCAGTTTTTGGTTGAAATCTGTTCAGCAGGAATGGAGAAAGTGCGTAATTTATCCTATTGGAGTGGAGAGCGCCATAAGGCTCCATGTTAAAAGAATCTAAAATATCGCAAAAAGTATGTCGATGATCCCCCGTTTTTTCTTCAATATTCCATAGAATATCCAAATAGGAACATATTTGGAAATGTTTAAGAAAATCTGTTCACTTTGGTTTTTTAGACCAGCCACCTTAATCCTTTACCGAAGCACTTGAAGCTTCCCTTCCCGCCGCCTACGGCCGCCGGTGTCGCTAGTAGAAGTTAGTATTTATAGTGAGAAGAAATGCTTGTAATTCAAATTTCAAAGAACCGTTGCACAATCAATATAAAGACCAAATTTTTAAAAACTTTTTAGTTCACCTGAAAATGAGCGTGGTTTTTGAAAAAAGTATTTTTTTACATATCATTATTTTTATGTCACATCTCTAAGCCACAATGAGAAGCGTTATTATGAGAAATGAACTTGAGTGGTAGTATAACAGTCATACGAACATTGCGTAGATGCTGGGAATGAAGACCTTGAACGCCGCATGGTTTATCACTTTTTTCTGTGTTGTTCTTGGAAGCAAACGGAATAGATCCTCTATTAAAGAGTTTGTCCGTCGAAGTATTGACCGATAGAATTTCATTTCCAGATATGGATGCGTTCTTTGTACTCATCAAAAGAGATCGAATATTTGATGGGCTTCCCGTATAAAATCATATGTATGATTTCGAAATTATGGAAGTTAGAAAGCGATACAGTATTTAAATATACATTATCGAATAATGAGAACTGTCGATACGGACTCGTATATCAAATATACTTACGTCACCCTACCCTCACGATGAGAGGCGTTCAACTTTTGTTAGTTTGGGGTTCTCCGTGCGGTGGTGCTGGACGCTGAGCTGAGCTGTTTTAAAAGCGACCGTAAATCACGTTGCCCAGGATAACGCTCTATCTTTCTCTCCCTGGAAAGAATCCCTGTATGCAAATGGCTTCCTTTTCATTTTTTTAACCTCAAGGAATCGAGTGCGAGTTGAATTATGGGTAACAAATCATCGGGCGAGTTTGAGGAGGGAAGGTGGCTGAAGAAAGAAGCGTTCATTCAGGTTTGAGGCACCTCTGCTGAGGTGGGGCAGGATTTCCAGCCGGTCTGCTTTCTTGAAAGCTGTTTGCCGCAGTGGATCAAGTTACCAGTTAGTCGTTTGGATTGAGTGATTGACCTTATGAACGTTGAAATTTTATTAATATTTATGGAGAATTTTTTGTCCCATTCCTAAGAATTTGCAAGGTTTATTGTGACGATCTCATGCTTTTAGGCGGTTTTTTTATTTAATCTCTGGTTAAAATATTTTCGCTTTTCCACTTCGGATCAAGTTACCAGTTAGTCGTTTGGATTGAGTGACTGACTTCATGAACGTTGGAATATTAGTAATATTTATGGAGAATTTTTTGTCCCATTCCTAAGAACTTTGCAAGGTCTATTGTGACGATCTCATACTTTTAGGCGGTTTTTTATCTAAAATCTGGTTTAAATATTTTCGCTTTTCCACTTCGGATCAAGTTACCAGTTAGTCGTTTGGATTGAGTGATTGATCTCATGAACGTTGGAATTTTAGTAATTGTTTTGGAGAATATTTGGTCCCATTCCTAAGAGCTTGCCCATTCCTATTGTGAAGATCTCTTACTTTTAGGCGTTTATTTATTTAATCTCTGGTTTAAATATTTTATCTTTATTAAAAACGAATTTCATTACGCTCTGCCACCCGATGGTGCTCACGTCAACTAACTGACAGTCTGATATATTGCGCGCAACCCAAAATCTTAGTTAACATCCAATTAACGTAAAGGATAAGTCATCTTGATGTTAACGTTTAGCGACGTTAGAAAACCAGGCGTAGTGGTGGTAAATAAATATATTAATTTTGATAATCAAGTTCAGCATCTCAGTATCGCATCTAAATCTCAATATTATTTTGAAGAATTGAGAACTTTTTATAATCTTAGGTTTGGTGAAATACTTGGGCTAGCCTTTCAAGTTTTTACAATGATTAGCGAAGTGCTAAGGAAGAAACAATTAGATTTGTTTATTTTTTTCGAATTTTGTCATGATCATAGGTTCGGTGATGGCTCAGTATTGCTAGAGAGTTTTTTAATGAAAATTTGACTGTCGTAGCGCGTTAAAAAGTGATAATTTTACCTTGAAAAAGTTATGTGATTGTTTATTTACTATTCACACTACCTGTTAAAGTGAGTAATTAGATTCGCCATTAGGTTGCGATTAGGTTGCTCGCCATACTGAAAGAAGCTTCACATTTCGCATAAACACTTTTTGTGATCTCGCAATTTTACTTTTTGGTTATGAACATTGAATTAATGAAATCTTCAGTTTTGACGTTTTGAATGTACCGCGTGGTTGCTCTTGCCGGTAAGAACAATGAAGCAGATGAGTCTTACGGGCTAATTCGTACTCCTATTGTTGGCGTATACCTTCCGTTTGTTTAGGCGTTTATTTTCATCCAAAGGAGGTGAAGGGCATATTAACCCATTTAACCAATCAAAGTCCAACAGGATTTTGCTCTCCGGGAAGATTAACTTTTCTGTCGATAGCCTAAAACGGGAACTCTTTAATGAAGGTTGAATTATCCGTCAATTCGTAGATTTTTTAATTTTATTAATCCTCTTGGATTCCTGCAAAGGTCGCATTATGTTCATTATGCATCACTCAAGAGGGCTGGGTGCGATATCGCATCACATTTTCCATCGCGGTATCCATCCATTTCGGTGTTAAATGGAGGGGATTTTTTTCTGTGGAAAAGTCAATCTTTTATTCACAAAAATAAACATGTATTGATGTGTAACCCTCTTAAACAATTCGATCATGAAATTACCTAACCATCTGATCAATATTCTTTCCTTAAATGCTTTTTATTTGGCATATTTGCTGCGCTATTCGTGATGCGTCCGAATCAATTGAATCAGTGTCATGCTAAGTATAAATAAATTCTCTGGTTATTCTTGATAATGTGACTGTGTTTTACCTCAAAGTCTCCTTGCCAATAGAGATGTTGATACGGACTGAGGAAAAGTTTAAAAGATCTTCAGTATTTTTTAAACTTAAGAAGCTCAGTAGTTTTCCTCAGCGCCAATGGCGCTAACATTTTTTATGAGTGCCGTGCCTTTTCTTCAATTCGAAACGTCATTTTTGGGTTTTTCACGGAGAATCCCGCCTAGATTCAGTCCGTCTCTCGGAACCAAGGAGGTTAAAATGAAATGGAGGAGGCATGACCGTGAACGCTCATGGGCGAAAGTGAAGCAAGAATAGGGGTGCTTGGGAAGGATTATTTTGCCGAGTAGGTGTTCCAGTCACAAAACATCGCCTTGTCTGTGGTTTTTAACTTAGATTTGACGAAAATCGTACGCGACCGCCGGACAGGTAAGCCAGAGGAAGGGCCAAACTGTGCCGACTGTAATGGTGGAATTGGCTTCAAGAATCAAGTGGTATGTCGCCTCCATTTCTTTTCTAACCTCCTTGCTCGGAACGATAGGAAACTGTGAAGTCATCTCGTTTGTGTTTCAGTGGGTTTGTTCGTGGGAATTTCCTCGCCTCTGCCAACGTCTTAAAGACAGATCTCCGGCGGGCGAAAATCGAAGTTCTCCGAAGCATTTAACGAGAGAGATAAGAGGTCCGTTTCGGAGGACGAGGGTTGGGAGAATAAGACGGTTCGGAGGTTAGGGTTTTTTATGGCGAAGGACGGAGAAGAGCCGTAGATGGGTCAGGAAGCGGACAGGCTAACTTGTCTTTTCGTCGGAATCCTATTCGCACCCTTAATCTCGGATGACATTAAAATTGCAGTTTTCGGTCCTCCTGATTACCATCGTCGCAGCCTCGCTTTTGCAATTGCATGTGCCAACATCACTGGTACCACCATCGCCTCAGGACTTTCAACTAAAGAAGCGTGTTGAACTAAAATCTTTCAAAGGAATTAAATTTACCTGCTATATCATTAGTTTTGAAGCTTCTGGAATACTTGCAGTGTATCAGTATTGATTTATATCGAATTTATCCGTGCAAAACTAGCCCTTTAGTAATCTACAGCATACCTTAAACGAAGACGTATTTCCGCAAGAATTTAATTAAGCATATGGTCATAAAGTGGTTGAAGGTATTGCTCTAATTTTAAGCAACATGTTTAGTGCTGGTATTTATTTACTGAGTTATTTGAACTGAATTTTTATGAGCATCAAGTGTAATCAGTTGCCATTGTTGACTCTAAACTCTTCAGAAAAAATGTCAATACCTGTTTTAAGTGTCACCGGTGCATGTCAAGTGACTCTTATAGTTCTTTAATTGCCGGATGACTCAGAAGGTGAAGTTGACAAGGAACTAGCGTGGAGGAAATTAATGAAGTCGAGTGTACAAATAGAATCTATTTTCTTATTTCCTATTCTTACTTGAGTCTCTATGAAGTAGATATATAAGTATTTTAGTCAGACTTTTAATCACTACTGTTTAATGATCAAAAATTGTTTTGTCAAACTCTTTTATCTGCAGTCACAAGTTCACTATCAGTTCCCACAATGCTCATTTGCAATGAAATGATTAATGTATATATACCCTTTTCTGTCTGTTCGTTGTACATCCTTAAAAGCTCCAATGTTTACGGTGGGAATGTAATTGCTCTCATGGAGGTTTTTTTTATTCCCGGTGTCAATCTAAAAATGTTCTCCGCTGGATCATGAACGCCAGGTAGCGGAGGATTTTTTAAAATGCTTTTCTCTTACCTTGCATGGCCTCCCCTGCAAAGTCGCCGCGTTTTGGCTCCCGTCTTTGGAAAATGTCCCCGAGATGGAACATAAGAGGCCTGGTGGCCGTGTGTTTATATTCGTCGCGTATTTCCGCATCTGTTTGTTTCCCTTCCCATTCTCTGGCCACGAGATGCTCGTCCTTGGCAGTTGGTCGTCGCTGACGCCACCGACTGAGTCCTTTATATAGTCCTTTTTTATCTTGTCCAGATAGAGGTAGTCACGCTTTTGTTATCAGTAGCGTACGCAGGATTGCTTTCTGGGGAGGGGGGTTCATTAATATTTATGTGCATCATCATAAACGATATTTAGATTATTATTCACTTAAAAAATAATTAAATTAACATTCTCTTTTCGTGGAGATAATTCAACTATATTTTTCAGCCCAATAAGCAGAATTCTAAACGCTAGTTCAGGTAAACGAACGAAAACGAATTCCGGTTAACATTTTTTTTGGGGAGGGTTTAAACCCTAATCCCCCCCCGTCCGTACGCCACTGTTTGTTATCCTTGTGTTTAACAAATTAAAATCTTTACCCTCGCGTATGCTGCGTACAACAGGGTGATTCATTCATTCCATCTAGTGCGGAGGCATGTCTAATGTTTAAGTGGGTTTACGTGAAACAATCGCCTCTTTTATGAACCAACTTTGTAGGTACTGCTAGTCATTGGCAGAGCTCCAAAGGGCTGAATGTTCATTTATCGTCCCAACAATATAAACTCGTCTATACGCAGTCATGCTAATGTGGCGTTTTTATTGTTCCTGCACATCAATTGTTTGTGTATATATCCGTACAAAAGATTTGAAGACCTTTTTGGGTGGTATCTCGAACCTGGAGCCAATTTTGCTCTACAAAATCGTAAATCTACCAGAATACGCATCCCATTTTGTGTTTAGCACGCTCAAGTCGGACTCAAAAGTCGATTGTTTTAGCTGTCAGCTGTAATTTGATAACCAGCTTCCATGTGGAAATTGAATAGCACGGTGAAATGACGCCAACGAGGATATTTCCGCGAGAATGCTGGTAATGAGTGGGTATGATGATGGGAGCAGAAAAGAGGAATAATTATGTCAAATTTGAGGAATTTTGACGTTTTGGACGCCCTAAGTGAGTCGTAATGCGTGAACAAGGTAGCCATGCAAAAAACGCCGAATCGGCCATATGGCTAGGCACGAGAAGGGAACAACTGATTATTCACGTCATCCGGGACGCCATTTCGAGACTGGCCGGTGCCATCAGTATTCGGATTTTCCCCTCCCATACACCCACTTCATTCAAATTATACCTCTTTTCGTCTTCTTTTATTTTTTGTTGAACCCTTAGTCAAGGTCGATCGAATGAGCCGTCAAATGTTTAGATGGGGAAAAAAACCTGATCTGTGCATAAGTTTTCATAATCGTGGTTTTCTCTCCATAAATATATTACACAAGCACGCAAATGTTTGTGAACGGACCTTTTCTGGTCGCCGAAAATGGGCTATTTTTTCGCACCTTCCTCACTTGCCTGTCTTCGCATTGGTCTCTGTATTATATGTATATCCCACGGGGGATGGCAGGTCGTAAAATTTACATATGTTTACCTCTGCGCTGTCTGAGGAAAGTGGAAATAAAACGCCTGGTTTGGCCAATTACGATTATTTCTCCTCCACGGCCCCTTCAACAACTATAATGTAAATATTTTACGCTTTCTTATTGTTCCTTCTTGATATGGAGTGTGGCGTTGTATGGGGCAGAAACGTGGTATCTGAGGAAGGAATACGAAAATAGGCTGAAGGCGTTCGAGATGTGGGTGTGGAGGAGGATGTGGGCGGAAAGAAAGACAAATGAAGAAGTGCTTGACCTAGTTGGTGAGGAGGGGAAACTTCTGGATAAGATTAGGAGAAGGCAGGTTAGGTGGCTGGAAGCGGTGATGAGGGGCTGGTTTCTTGAAGGCTAATGATGGTTTGCTGAAGGCCGTTATGGAGGGAAGGATGTTGGGTATGCGGGGAAGGGGAAGAAAGAGAATAGGTTTTATGGACGGGATGAAGAAAGGTAGGACTTACGCTGAGATGAATAAATAAATACTAGTGATAAATAGGGGTGTGCACGTTTAAGAATGTGTTGGATTTTCTCATTTTTTCATCATAACCTACCCTTAGCCGGTAGACTACTCTGATGATGATTGTTCGTTCGTTTTATTGCCATCTTAATGTCGCTAGTGTCACGTGTTTCTCATTCCTGTTTCTACGAAACAATCGTTCTCGCAATGCTCTCAGAATTTGCTCGTTAAGAGAAATAAGATTGGGCAACTCGATTTTAAGGTGTTCCATCTTCTGAGATGATATCGCACCATCTTACCTTATGCGTACTTGAATCTTAAGGCAAACACAGCGTGAATACTGGAGGTGGGATACAAACCTACGATCTTTGGGTTGTCTGGTGGGGGCGTTACCATTCTGGGTGAGGTTAATGTGTTCGTGAATTCTTTGTAAACAATTTAATGAAAGAAAAATAATATCTTAAAAAAGTACTTTTGCAATTAACACAATAGATAGATAAAACATATTATAACAAAATAAAAGGCGTTTCATGATCTCACTATTAAAACGAATATGTTATTGTGTAACAAAAAGTGTCTTTTGCCAACCATGCGTAACACACCTAATTAAAACGCGTTGATCATCTCGATCTCGAAGTGTAAAATTTGGTTGCTCTCTTACTTGCATGAAACACTTTGTTTTGATGCATGAAACACTTTGAACACTAACATGAAACACTTTGAAGTTCTTTATCATCTTCTATCAGTTTCCTTTTTTGAGGAAGGCGACAGTCGATTCCTCGGTTCTAATGATTTTGCAAATTTTCTTCGAAAGCATGTCAATCAGTTTAGTCTGGGTCAGTTCTATTTTTTTAAATGTAAACTCCACAAATATGCAATCGCATATTTCTATCATCTGCGGGAAAATACAACAGGTTCTATTTTACAAAATGGAGTATCCTGTAGACGGCATACGGCATCTTGATTTCGCCTGTGGACCTCAAACGACATGAATAGGTAGCGAAATTTGATGGTGTACCTACAACCTAGTGCTCGACATTTGCGTGCATTTTCAATCAGAATAAGTGTTTGACATTATTAAAGGACAGTGTAATTATCCGAAAATGTGACGATATTTACTCTTTTAAAATTCCTCTCTCGATTTTTTTTTCAAATTTTCCTAACAGAAATCCAACGTTGCATTCTGGGAAGTGATCGATTTGCTGCGTGTCGGGAGATATCGGTACACAAATGAGCGGTGGTAGTGCATGATAACGAGATGAAACGAGTGGTGGGGTCGGAGGTGGTTCCGCCTCATTTTCAAGTTCTCTTTATCTGACGATCTCCATTTCATTCCGTGTGTTAGGATATTCGTCTTCTGGCGTGGATTTGCCCGTGTAATTTTTCTTCTTTCATAGAGATGAAATTTTTCGTAGAGGGAAGGAGATAGCTGGACTATGGCACGCCAACGGGCAGTTAAAAAGTGTGCCGCAAGGCATTAGGTTGAGTCTCTCCCGCACTCCTGAAAATGGGGGACTGTTTGCTGGGAACAGGTTGAGGCATAAAGCAATTACCTACGAAAGTTCTCGAGAGAAAAACACTGCCTAACATTTGAAAGGGAAATGAAGGAGGCACCCAGAAATTTTATCAATGGAAATTGGGTGTCAAACACTCAAATTCGCCTTAATTCAATAACTTGTGCCTGTTAAAGTTTTGTAGCACTTGAATTTTGAGTTATCACACGCGACGCAAAGTGGCTGCCATCTTATTCTCGAAGCGGAGCAACAATTGAAGTTAGAAGTCAAGTGCAATTCGCACCTTACGAACTTATGAAGAGTTTTCTGTTGGGTACAGATTGCGATTGCGTCGTAGCATTTAATATACAAGTATAAAAGAATGTTTACTTGGTATTGTGAAATATTTTAGCTGATGGACGTTAAACTCGTCATTGATGCTAAGTCAGACCACGCACTGAAGAAATGCTGAAGGTTTTGAGCCGCAAAATGCTTTCGGTATAAATCAAATAGAATAATCCGCAATGATAACTAACTTAACATTTCTCGTTTCATTAATATTGATACTTTTTGTCATAATGCCATTACCTGCTACACACGATATTTTTGGTACCGAGAAGTACCATCTGTTGAATTGATCTTCTTTTGTCAAAAAAAAGCCACAAAGAGATTTCCCATCATAATTATGATCATAATTATGAGGACAGCCGATTGAAACCCCTGATCTCAACCCGTGAAATACTTAACAGGGATAACTGATTCAATGCATTTTAAAGTGGCTGGTTGCGGTAGGTAATCGCGGTAGGTCGTTTGAGTGCACATTTTAAGAATTTTTTAAGTTAGTCGAAACAAAATTATCGGACCGCATTTTATTTAAGTGCACCTGTTTATGCGTTTGAACTCTGCATATAAGGAAGTAGGTAATGGAATTGATACAAAAATTATATTTTTTGTTGGTTGCTTAATTTGTAAGCAATAATAAAATTATGATAATGAGAAAAGTTTTATTTCACGTAGAGACGAAAATCTGTACTCATTTAATTTAAATTTTACGAGAAATATGTAATGTTTCGGAAGGCTGCGTGATAAAATAGCATTTAATTGCCGAAAATCCAAATCTGTTTGATGCATTTTTTTTTTCACTTTTATCTCTTGTTATCACTAGGGTATAGGTGAGATAGGTTGAGATCACGTATAACAGGCCACGTTTCAGACAAACCTGTACATAAACAATAATCGCTACAGCCACCTGAAGGTAAAATTTCCGATCATTGCGATTGCACAAATGATGTGGTACGCAGTCTCGCGCACGGGTGCGAAGTTATACACCAAAGACGGTGAAATTCACCAAATGATTTTTTCATGGTGAATTTCATCGTCTTTGGTGTGTATTACACCTGAAGGTAGTTTGAGCGAAATATCACTTCACCTAGAATTTGATGAATTTGACCTCATTTTAAAGAAAAAAACTCATCTTTCCAATGATATCAAAATATTAACCGCTTGCCGAAATACTTTTCGAGAAGTTTGCCTAAAAATACGAGCTGATTTACATGGGATAGATTACGGCTGTGCGTGTGCACTCCAGAGGGAGAATATTCAAAAAATTAATAGTTTCTAACTCCTAGATTTCGTCAAAAAACTAACGGTGTGTAGTTTGTATGTTTTCTCAACTATATGTAAAAATCAATCTATTAATCCTCGCAGAAATGTTTACAGAATCGCAAAACAAAACCTTCTGATTTAAAGGCTTCTCAGCCTTACGGCGTGAAAAAATTAGTATTAATATCACCATATTTGCTCCATACTTCTTGTTGAAATTAAAATGTAAAATTCTGAACCGGTCTCCATTGTGACTAGGGAAATATCTCGCTATAACTATCTTGAGCGAACAATTCCTTTTTAGTCATTGCGGAAGACAGAGTGCCCAAGCTCATCAGGTAGTATCATGCCTTATCTTATCCTTTCCCTCGTTCTCTCTTCATCTCTTTATACCACTCTTCCACGCGGTGCACTTTGTGCAAGATGGCGTCCTCCGCCACGCCGTGCTGTAGCGGAAGTTCGCGAGTGGGTGGTTGTGAGGGCGGGCGACGCAACAATGGGCCCCATTCATCGCGTCGTTGTCTCTGGTCGAGTTGAATGGGAGAGGGAGGAGGGAGAATGGTTGGGGGGGGGGAGTGGAGGGGTAGTAGACTCAGTAATTTGTGCTAGGGGGCGTGTGAGGGGAACATAGGAACGGTCTCTTCCCTTGCAGATGGCTCTTGAAGAGATGGCCTTAAAACCGCTTCTGCAATTTCCTCTTATTTACCGCGTGGGAACGGCCAGTAGGGACTCATTTGGATAATGCGGAAGGCAAATCTCTAAGGGATTAGCAGTGGGAGAGGAAGGAATAAATTGAAGGTAGAGCCTAAAAATCCGTGCTCTTATTTTTTCCTCCTTCCGCCGTGCGATGCTAATGTCGCGGTGAGGGAAATTCAGGGAAACGGTAAGCGAAACGAATTTTAAAAAAAATAAACAAATGAATAGTTATCATGACCTGTCTTTTCGACGAGTTGACTCGAAACTCTTGGTCTTCATCGCACATTTATTTCGGTTTTTGCTGTATTTACAAAAAGTACAAAAAGGTTTTTCCTTTATTTTTTTCAGCGCTCTTATCTTCTTTTGTTTTGTAGATGCCCGGAGTATTCGTCTCACTCGGAACAAATGAAAAAAAAATCCCGGCCATGAAACTGAAATGGATGGCGGAATCCCTACTGTTTTCGACGTTGCAATGTTTTTCATTAACGGGAGGAAATTTTGGTGCATGAAAGTTATAATCCCACTCGATTGACGATAAAAGATTTTTCATTACAATTCGTTTATTTTAACGCGTGAAACGCATAGTGAAAATGTAATAACTGAATTAATTTTGAAGATGAGGTAATGGGCTGAAAACTCTTTATTTGGTTTTAGTCGGATTTGTCAACATTACACGATTTGAGAATTGAATTTACTGCACAACTTCATTTTAGTACTAGTGTATATTCTATTTTTTCTTTTGCAAATTCTTGCGTAATTCTTAACATAAGTTCTTAAGTATTCACTAAAGTCTGTTACCTACGGTGGTGTTTCTGCGTAAAATTTTTCTTATTTGGAAAATTATTTATCGGAAAATTTACCGTGAGCAACAGGTGTACAATAACTCCCTCTACTGTAGTCTGCAGCATTAAAATCCCTTATTGCTAATATTTTCTTCAGGTCTTGTGCCCGTCATGCATTCCGTTATGCCGGCAGATTACTTGATGCAAGTGCACGGAACAAATTCGCCATTAGAAAATTTTAATGTCAATTGCCGAAAGATTTTAGTATCACATAGGTTTAATGAACAGTATGAGAGAATGAAATGTTTCTTTTCGAATTCTCAATAGGTACTTGTGAATCAGAGTAATTCTAATAATATCTCTTTGCTTATCTTTACAGCCTATTTAAGAATCGATAGTCTTTTTTGTCCTGCATTAATGAATGAAATTAGAATCCAATTTGTTGAGGCTTCGAATTTTTCCTCTGAAATCGAGATACCTAGTTTAAAAAAAAACATCTCCGTTAAATTCGTATATTTCAGTCAATGAGTGCGGTATTATTCCAAAATTCCCGACGCCCTAATGAAGCTTCGCATTTTCCCGCTTTCAATCTGAGCTCTATCGCTCTCATATACTTGTTTTTATATTTCCTTAATTTAATTATTTCATCCCTATCGGCTTTTCTGTTTCCCAACACGGAAAGTTGTCGTCGAATGTGTTTATATTTTTTTTGGTATTTATTCTCCTTTTTATGGCCGCCATTTAATAAGGGACTTGGAGGAAGTTTTCATCCATCAATTATTTATTGGCAAAGAATGGAAAGGTTCCAACAAAATGAAGAAAAGCCGACCCTCAAATGTCATTTTTCGCGGAAATGCTGGAGGTTTAAAATTCTACTCATTTATTGGGCCTGGAAGATTTAAGAGGGATTTTGAAAAAAAAGAAACTGCGGGTTAATTCGCTATTGTGTGTTAAAAAGATATGGATGGATTATTGATGACCCTTACGTGATATTATTTTTTTTTATAACACTTACAAACTCTCTGTGAAATCACTCCTCCATATTCTGTGGTATGCTTCTCGACAATTAGTTAGCTTAGATGCTTGAACTTGGATTAATATGTTTCTGCATTTTGTGAGACAGGCCCATTGGATTGCAAAATGGATATGATTGTCTTTGCTTCTCATTATTTCCTGATTCAAAGACTGCATTTGAAAATAACCATTGGTTCCTCATTGGTATTCACTTTTTAAAAAATCAATAAAAGAACAGAATTAAATTCACTTCACTGCCTTTTTTAGTCGTAAAAAATAAAGGAAATATACGAATCACTTGAGGCTTTAAAGAGAAGGATTTATTCTTATTTTTATTTAGCTCAATCTGAGTTCATATTAGAACTCAAACTCATTGATGGAGTGAAGGAGCATTATGTCAGAATTTGCATTCATTTTTGTAAATGCAACATTAAGCCTTGAACTGTGACACCTTCCGCCCTACGCCATTCTGACTCTTTGTTGATCACGCTTTTTGACCTCTTTTATAAAGTCTGGTGAATGTTAGCAGAAAGATGACGTAGTCTTTACGTTAATCTGATGGTAACGGAGAGTTTGGGTTATTTTATATTACATCAGACCGTCGGTTAATGGACGTGAGGGTTATAGGGTGGCAGAGTGTGTTCTGTTAGGTTTTGATGCCGAGAAAATATCTAGTCAAAGGTTATAAAATCGATCCTTTGTAGTAGATGTGGAAGCGCGGAGTAAATAGGCATATTTATCCCTCGACGTTGCAATTGCAAATGCATTGCACTGGATTGGGTACCTCGGGTTGGTCTGCCCTCTCTTGAGTCCCTATCGTCCCAGTGGTTGGTTGCATAGCAATGTCACTGGCGTGGCGTCCCCAGGGCAACCACTCGAGTGGAACATGATCCGGTTCTCGGTATTCCCTTAGTCTCCAATCTCGTGCCGGAACTCGTTGCAGACTAGTCCAGACTTTTTTTACCTGTCCAACAAGGGGATTGCTTGATATATTATTTGTTTAGTTCTTCAGGAAGGACGATCTGACAATTTTGAATATAGTCTGGGTAATGTTGGTTTTCCTACTAATGAAAGGTCATCTTATCGAATTTAGCTCGAACTTGTTCTGAATTTCGTGAACAATGACTACTGAATATGGTTATTCTGTAAAAGCACGTGGTCTTCATACCATAACTTCACAGATAGGTAGATTGGCAGAGATAGGTACTTCTATTTGGACACGTTTGAACCTTAGCCAAATATACCACATATATTGTGTACTTGGGAGTATTTTATGAAGGTTTTTTTGCAATTTCACCTTTCATTGGCTCTTTTCCATCCATTCCCATGAGAGAAATGCGTAATTATTTTTATTTGATTTTTTCCTTTAATTCACAGTTAGGACTGGTTATATTGCTCTGTGAATGCCTGGACATGCGAACAGTTCTTTAAAAGCATATCTATATTGTTGACTTCTCTACAAGGGTTTAGCGTGTTGTAGCCAATCTCTGCAAAATTTAACACCATTTCTTCGATGACAGAGGGGTAGTCGTTGTTTACCCTTTTCCTGCTGTAGTGGACAGGAGCCAGAGGAAAAAAAAAGATGGTAGTCCTCGACAATCAATTTGCGATCAGGAATCGTAAAATGCAGTGGATCACCGGAAGCACTTGTTTGTTCCATTCGACCGCGTCGCATTAGTCGCTTTCGTCAAAATGTCCTCTTCCGCGGATGATTCCCAGTGCGCGCTCTGCTCGCTTGTTTTTTTTTTAGCTCCCTTTTCCCTACCTCCCCTTCATCCCACGAACCGTTCTCCGGCGACATTCAAATTTTTAATGCTCTCTCTTCGGCAGTGCACTTTCAAAAGCCCCCTCCCGACATTCAATTTCTGCGAATAGCGAAGCGAGCAACGAGAGCGATTCCTGGTTTATCTCCTCCACGTCCTCCCGATTAGATTTCGCCGTTTCCCCCACTCACTCCATTGGACGGGCGTTTCCGTGGAAATGCGTCCGTCACAAAGCGAGTAGGGAGAAAATGAAATATGTTCTCTCGGCGAGTTGAAATGTATTCCTCTCCAGTCTATAGAGTGTCGCTTTTGTGTGTGGAAATAGGTTGAAGGGGGACTATCCTTTCTTTTTTTCCATTTCACGCAAAACAAAATCTCGTGAGGCTTTGCTTACTCCACTAGATTGCTTAGTGTGCATCGTTTTTCAATTTTATTTGATTATGTTACCAATTGCCTACCAACTTCGTCATCATAATGAGATGTAAACCAAGTTATTACACTCTTACATCACGAGGAAAATGTCAGGACATAGAGCGTAAATGGTATGGTATAAATGAGCCTTAATACCACTAGTAAATTATTATTACCGCTCTCTGAAATCTTATTTTCTGGCCGTGACATTTTATGAGAAGTGTACTTGGTTTTTTCCTCATTTAATTTTTTTGCCGCGATCTAGGTTTATTTTAAGATCTTCGTCATCAAGTGAGTTTTTATGCGCAGAACTGTGGTTAAATAGTCACCTGTGTAAAACTTTACCTGATGTCATAAATGTCATGGGGTAAAAGTTCTTAAAATCATGTTGATCTGTAACTGAACCGAGATCTTGTTAGTCAGGTCTTTTTGGAAAATTAAGTTAAGCCTTTCGTGGAAGATAGTTGATGAAAGTAGTACAGTTGTGAAATAGCAACGTCATGTTGAAGTCAAGGAAGATAACACTACAAATTTTGTGATATGGAAGGTGGGCATTTAATTTCACGCTCAAAAATCAATCGGAGATAATGCTATTCAATTTATCGCGTGCTTATTCAACTGTACCTTTGTCGTTCGAGAGACATTCGACCCGTCCGTGCTATCAAGAAAGCTTGTCTTTCGTGACGCCGCCGCAGCGAGAGGTTTCGACCGTTTATTGACGTAAGAGATATTCATGAGGCCTAAGTGGCCTCACTAAGAGGCGAGGGAGAAAGGTATAGGTGTAGCAAAACTTGGTGGCACTCGCTTTTGAAGTGCATGGTGCAAAGGAAAGGAAAGTATACAAGAGATGTAGGATATGGCGGTGAAGTCTTCCTCCAGAGGTTCCTCTGGGAGTCCTTCGACACTTTTCCCGCTCATTAACGCTTTATTCACGCTCAGTGACATCCAATTCTCTGCTGGTGAGTGCCACGAAGTTTCGCTGTAACGTATGTGTGATGAAAACGGATCCTCGCAATGCTGAAGAATTTTCTCCGGCATAATTCAGTTCGACGTACAGAAGGCAGATAGAGAAAAGGTATTATCGAGCCGATACGTTTTGGGATGATTGCTATGGTGTGACCGAGAAGGGACATTTTAAGGAAAGCTTTTAATTTGGCGTGACGGATCTTAATGTTTTTCGTGGTGGTGTAATTTTTTTGTGTGACGGAATGTGACAGACTTGGTGATGGTTGGGTTGTGGCCAGTTGTGGCGTTATTGAGCGTGACATCTTTAATTTTTTTCACAGGAGGTGAGCCTCTTTCGTCATCGACCTCGGTGAAGTAATTTCTGGTGAATTTCCGGCACGCTCACAACAAGCACGATTAGGCTCTGTGTGGGATAGGGTCCGTGACGAAACGTGACAACGCCGGGAAATTGTGCGGTACAGCGTGACTGTGCGTGAAAAACAAAGCGAGGTGTGGTGAAAACGCCTGTGACCGAAGGGCGACGTCATTCATGGACGACACCACTTCGGTATCTGTCTCTGGACCGGTTACATAAAGTCAGGTTAGGATTAGTTAGGTTTATACTCTCTGCTATATTTAAGAATCTCCGATTGATCCGTGACTAGTCACAATGACGTGGTGTTTATAGATATGGGTCGTAACCAGACGCTGTGCTACCAGTCCTCATTATCATTGTAGCCAGTCATCAATCCAAATATTGATTTGCTGCTATTCTCTATTCTCCTATCAGCTAACCGTTTCATTCCCGCACAAGTCTTTTCTTTGACGTATTTTACAACTTTCATAATGTATCCAATGCTTATTCTTCCTCGTCATAATTGTAACCTTTCATATTTTCTTCCATTTTTGTTTCGAATACCAGTTTCAGTTGTTTCCTCCGGTCCTCAGTGAAATCATATCTTGTTAATTTCCCCAAGAACGTAATAAGTGGGAACGGAAAAATATTTAAGCCTTTGCCATGTGCTCTCGTGCCCATGTCTGGCGGGGAACTTTTAATGGTCGTTGAATATCGAATGGTATGAGACCGATTGTTATTAACATTTCGCCACTCTCCGAATCCTCGGCCCCAAGATTGAGCCAGCGATGGTTCGTGTAAAAAAGGTGGGAACATCGGACGCGTTATATAAAAAGATCGTGTTGGTGTTGTGGCTAAAAGTCCTGGTTTTCCATTATGAGGATCCGAGTTCGAATTCCGGCGGAGGCGACGATTTTCCGTTGAAAAACAGATCCTCATTTGGAGAGTACTTCAAGTACGGTACTCCATCCCTCGGCAAGGACGATAAACTGTTGGACCGATTGGCTTATTTTGTAAATACATAGTAAGATTATACTGACTCCAGGTTTCTGTCTACTCTTCCCTCATTATTACCCGTATAATCCTTGTCCCAGTATCAACCTCACACCTATCCTCAATGGCGATAATCACATCAGTTTTCGGTCGCCTCCCCTAGTAACAAATTAACCAGCCAATTACACGCCACCTCACTCGATGCATATCGATTGTAGGGTCGAACGACTCGATACACAAGGATTGTAACGGTCTCTTTAAGCTAAATATCACTTCACCTAGAATTTGATGAATTTTACTTCATTTTAATGATAAAATTTCCATATTTACAATAATATCAAAGTATCAACCCTTTGCCGAACTACTTTTCAAGCGATTTGCCTAAAAACATTAGCCGTTTTCAATGGGATAGATTACGGCTGTGCTCTTCAAAGGTAGAATATTGAAAAAATTAGGAATTTATAACACCCAGATTCCGTCAATAAACTAACAGTGTGTAGTTTTTATGTTTTCTCTACTATTTTTAAATATAATCAATTACTCACCGCAGAAATTTTTACAGAATTGCAAATGAACCTTCTGTTGTAAAGTCGTTTTCACTGTGCGGCGTGAAAAAATGAGTCAAACTAGAGACTTATGTGGAAATATTTATTTAATGGCTGAGAATTTTTGTCGTATATAACTATATTTTTGCGCCATTAGCATTACATGATTTACTTCATACCACAGACGATTAAAATGAAAAAATATAAATTTCGAATATGTTCTCCATTATGACTAGGGAACTATCTCGCTCATGCGACCATAATTGCCCGGTATCCGACAAGTAAGGTGTCAGTCTACAAGTCCGCCTAGTTTAATTCTTCGTCTATTCTCGTCCCTCTTTGTCTATTTTTCGAATCGCTCTCGTTTCCGACTAACTCAGTCAACTTATCCTCCATTACCCCCCTCTCTGCCCCCGCTGTTATCTCCGCCGGCGTCCATGGCAACCGGCTCTTCCCCTTCCCAGCATCCTCCTCTCGTCGTGTGCAGCGAGCGCGGCGGAGGCCGTGGAAGGGGAGGCGGGGTCGGAGGAGGGAACCAGGAGCAACCTCTGCAAGCCAGAAATCAATACCCCCAGCGCACCCCTCCCAACCCCACCCCTTTCCCCTCCCTCTCCAGCCACCCCCCTTTGGGGATTTTCGTGGCGGCGGGGGTGGAGTTTTCGGAGCAAGGCATTGGGGAGAGAGGGATACCCTGGTGTACCCTTTTTTTGCACCGCCCACCCACATAACCCTCCGGAACCGCCGTGCAAGGGGGGAAGGATTTCGGTTCGGATGGGGGTTTGGGTGATAGGGACATATAGCATACATGCGAGAGCACGAAATGTTCGTCCTATGTTCCCTTTTGTGCCGCCACATTGGCGAAATTAATTTTCGCCCTGACTGGGCTACTTTCGGAGTGAGAGAAAAAAAATAATTTTTGGAATGTGAAGTGCCTTTGTTGGGAAGATTGTATGACGGCTACTTATATCTCCTTAATGATGTTAAACCACCGTCCAGGCCTACCACCATAACGGAAGTTTGGGGAATTGTTTTGGTTGGTTTTTCCCCACGTTCAGTTACGCGAAGTTCAGGATATTTACTTGTAACTCGGCTCAAACTAGCGTATAAAATTAATCGTCAACGGGCTTACTTTGTGGAACTTTTCCATATTTGGAAAGAAATAAACTTTGCAGTTTTCCACGCCTTTTTTTTATTTTTCCTCAACCGGTTTCAACGAATAACTCGTCATTTTCAAGAGGTTAACCTCTTGTGAATGTCGATTATTCGTTGAAACCGGTTGGGGGAAAATAAAAAAAAGAGTGGAAAACTGCAAAGTTTATCTCTTTCCAAATATCAAACTATTGTGGCTTCGCCCTTATCTCACTCACTAAATGCCCACGAGTTATCATAAATGGAAGCTCGATTTATCTTGAGCTGTATTACTGTGGTTAATATCATTACGCTCTTCACATAGTCACTCGCCAGTTTACTGAGTCGGTGATGACTCATTCGGTCGAAATGTTCTAAAAAAATCTGTTCATTTACGCTTCATGAAACTTCCTCTTGCTTATTTTTTTCGTAGACGTGAAACATTTTACGATGTTCTCCTTCGTTGCATTCTTGACTCCATCGTCTCTTCGTTGCGGATTTGACCCAATTTTCGGTCGAGCCCATTTTTCAAACAATCTTAATTTTTGTCTTATGGTGGGGAACTATTTTTATGCAAGGAAAACTGTTTATTATTGTTTATTCTTTCAACTTATTATGGGAAAAGGTATGAAAATCTTGATTTCGAAGTGGTTTCGAAGAAAATATTTTATTTGTCCTCTTATGGTTGGAGAATTCTGGGAAAAGATAGCACTGACGACTTTCTTGAGGATATATTCTGGGATAATACATTCATCACTTGCATCACAAAAGAGACGCTGCGAGGTAGTCGAGGGAAATGGAAAAATCTTTCCCCTATATCACTTCCATGTCCAATGAAGGGAATTTCTTATGATTTCAGTGGTGGTTAGTGGGCCAAGTAAATTATCTCCTATCTTATGGAAAGTATACGAACGTAAGCGAATAGTTTCAGGCTTGACTTTGTGGAACTCTTTCATAATTTCAGGAAGAAGAAAGTTTTAAATCGTATTTATCCACACTGTTTTATTGATACTACCGACCCATGTTTCAACGGGTAACCGTTATTTTCAAGGTTGAAAATTGAAATTAATACTTTAATAATGATGGAAATGTTGACCCTAAATTTTCTTTAAGTCGAGTGTCACTGATTGTTTATTTTTCTGTTTACAGCAAACGCTCTTGTCGTGGGGGGCTTCTACTATTACACGCCAAATAGGGCATATGGTTTATGGCCGCATAATTACTATCTCCTGCTGTTTTATCTTTTGACTTTCTATATAGCTACTTTTACAATCATCAACTACCTCTGCGTGTGTTAATACTATCAATATGACTGATCATTACGCGGTCATATAATCACGGGGGGTATATCAATATTACAGTATGTTAGTACCTTGATAACGTCTTACAGAAGCCATAGATAGCGTTTGATATGGGTTCTAAATAATCCAAACAACTATGATATGGTGGAACGTCTCTACGTCGTCAGCGAATACTTGGGAGTTACGTATTTATTATACATTCCATTGTCCGATTTCTTATGTCCTCAATTGGATGCTGGATGACGATGAAGAATGTGTTTATTGGCTTTTGAAAATATCAAATCCAGGGTAAATGGGAACGCAATTATTTATTTAAAAAATTATTTCGTATAATCGTCTTCATCGGGTAAAAAAGGTCGGGGCAAATCGGTGTCCTTCTCCCAATGACCTTCCGCGATGCATTTTCTCGTTAGGCGCAAGGGTTTATATAGGGCAAGTTCCCTGATGGCTGTGGCGATATTCTCTCGTGTCCCTGTTTACCCTGCCCCAGGGTGTCACACCCCTATCCCGGAACTCTTAAATCACTTTGGGCCGTTCCACGTAGACCTCCCGCCCACGAGGCTGTCTCTCTTTCTATGTTCCCTTGCTCACTCGCTTGCTTCCTTGCTTGCTTCTCCCCTCCCCCCTTTCCTCCTCCCCCTCACCTCCTCATCCTCCCTCCAGTCGGTCTGGATTCCAGCCACCCCCACCCATTCCCAGCTGCGTGACGTTTAGGTAACCATGGAAGCGGCTTCCCCCTCTACCCTCCCAATGCCTCACCAACCCCTCCCTAATATTTATCCATCGTGCCGCAGCTGGGTCTCAGGGAACGCGAATTGATGAGGGATTGGAGAGATTTTGTGTGTTTATGCATACTACAGTGATGGTAAGGAAATTCCTAAAATCCAATCATCTCCATTCCTGCGTTGCACTGGTTACATTTTGCCGCCACAGCACCGGCCTTTTATTTCGTCTTTACTGGAAAGCTATCAGCCACCAATCCTCCTCTATCTCCAAACATAAAAAAACTGTGTTAATAGGCAGTCCGGTTTCCAATTATATGCATGTATTATCCGGAGTTCCACAGGGGAGCGTATTGGGCCCTGTTTTCTTTCATAATGAGAATTATTAGGATTAATATACAACTAATTGAGAATCTGGAAAGGGGCTTGAGGTTAATTTTTTCGTATTTACTCAAAAGCTGTCAGCCAGCTTCTCTATCTCCGAACATAAATCACTGTGTTAATAGACTGTTAGAAATCCCGGATGAGAACCCCTGGAGAAATCTAGTCTAACTGATAGTATGAGCTAAAGCAATGACATCATACATGCGGATAGTACTTGCGACTTTGAATAAGTAATAGGTGTCTTGAGCCGACTTTATCCCATCGTTGGACAATTGTGTTCTAATAAGGTTGAAAGAAATACTGTTGAAGAGACAAGTTGAAAGCTACTTTTTTCTATGAAACTATTCGCGACCACATCACACACCATATCCCAAAGAAAAACTCTTGGGTCTAAAAAGCTAAATTTAGTTTTCTCTTACGTATTTTAATGTATGTGTAACTAAAAAAAGTCTCCTTACACGCCTGACCTCACGTCTTGGGGTTTCAGTGATACGGTAGCAGCATCCGGATGACTAACTTATTGGATTTAGATTATTTTTTTCTTCATTAAATGTCTTTCAGTGTCCCGCTTCCATTGTGTTGATGTAACCGTTAAGATAGTTACAGCGAAAAATGACCTCACCAGAGTATTATCCGGAGTTCTACAGGGGAGCGTATTAGGCCCTGTTTTGTTTCATAATGAAAATTATTAGGATTAATATACAACTAATTGAGAATCTGGAAAGGGGCATGAGTTCAATTTTTTCGTATCTCAAATTTGTGGAATTTGATGGATTTGGTCTCATTTTAAATTTTTAAAAACTCCCATCTTTCCAATGATTTCAAAATATTAACCCCTTACCAAACTACTTTTCAATTAATATCTCTAGAAACATAAGCTGCTTTACATGGGATGTATTACGGCGATTACGGCTGTGCGCTCCGGAGGGAGAATTTGGAAAAAATTAGGAATTTATAACTCCTAGATTTCGTCAAAAAAACTAACGGTGTGTAGTTTTCATGTTTTTTCAACTATTTATAAAAATTAATCAATTACCGCAGTAATTTTTTCAGAATCACAAAAAAACCTGCGTTTATGAAGGCTTTTTATCCATATTGCGTGAAAAAAATGAGTCAAATCAGAGACTTAAGTAGATATATTTACTTGATTACTGAGAATTTTTGTCGTGTATAAAACTATATTTTTGTGCTATTAATGGTACTGTATTTACTGCATACTTCATGCAGACGCAGAAATTAAAGTATAAAATTAGAATATGGTCTCTATTATGACTAGGGAACTATCCCGCTCAAGCTACCATAAGAGGGGTAACATGGCTGCGCTGAATTGCCAATATTCGTGTCGCACTCCGAAAACATAAGCACTCAAAACCCTTTTTGTGAAGTGCGATGCAGTTGTTTCGTCATTCCATTACCACTCTTATATTTTGTTTTGTTTATTAACCGTTATCAAGTTAGGTTTTTGTTGATTTTTTCCGACAGTGTTCCGGCATGGTAGCCATGGAGACGAGACGATGCGATGGAGCTGCGATTTGATCGGGCGTACGTGCGTCAACTTGATTTTGCATCAAATTGGGGATCGGGCTGGGATATATTTTATATTGAGAAAGCCTTCTCTCATTAAATATCTCTTCTCTTCACCCCCCGGCTCACCATTAGGAACGGATATTGTATTTGACAGTGTCCGTTGCTTTCCTTCGTTTTCTATTCAGAGATTTGAGAATTTTATTTCATCGTTGCAATTGAAACTGGCTTTCAATGAGCGTATCGTTGCCGTCATGATTATTTTGAAGGAGGCGTCGGGTCAAACTTTAAATGAGTCTTTGCGTTAATGAGAATATATCCTCCTTTACCGGTGTTCTTAATGGAAACACGATCTCCTGATCTTACTGCTCTCTCTGATTTCACTTCCTTAGCTATATTTTCCTTTAATTTCTCTTGCGATGAGATAAATTTTGTTATTTAAATTACCGAAATTATTTTTAATGGTAAAAAATATATTTGAGGCATTCCTTGTCGAAGCAAAAGGTAAAAAAATCCCTCCGTAAAAAAATCGATCAACTTACCGTTCTTCTTTTACATCGTTCACTGACTGTTGCTTTAAAATAGAGTGAACTTATTTTTAATCAGCTATATCCCACTTCAGGGGAGAATTTCACATCGAAAAATGAAGGAAGACCAGATGACTGTAGTATGCAACGAGTTATGAAAAACGCTCGATGAAAAATTGAAAATTAAATCGCGATATTGCTAAGATGTGGCTCTTTCGTTTAATTATATCTCCTCCACATAATAATGGTTTTAAGTAGCACACACATTATTGATGATGACGTCGCGAAATTAACAGTATAATAATTGGATACGTTATAGCAATGGAAAGATTTTCTTGTTTGATTCGGAGGTAACAATGATATTGAATGGTACGTAATCTGTGGCCATGCGTCGCGCAAATGGGGATTTAAGATGGACTGGACACTCACCGGACGGACGGGTCGACAGCGCTGAGGGCACTAATGTGCTGACCGCGCCTGGAGCACTCGATCAAGTAGAATGGGGTCATTCAATTTGGTCCACCCTTATTGTCTGAGGGTCTGGAGGCACATACATGCCTATGCTCATTCAATCACCTTCCGCGTCAGAAAAATGGTACGCGAGATTAAAAGGTCGTGAATGCGGAAGGATACGTTCGTATGCCGGGTCGACGGGCAACGTCGGGAGGGGTTGAAAAGACCTTTCTAAATCGCACGGGCTAATGGGACAATGTGAAAGGACTCCGAACGTGCTCCGATAATGTATCTGGAGGGAAGTTAAGACAATTAACCATCACTGATGACGGGTCTTGGACGTGCACTTGCACGATTGCTTACATTTTGCATAATTACCTGCGACATTCTTTCCTTAATAACGTCACAAGTTAGCGGATCACTCAGATGTTCAGAAATTCGTGATCATCCCTTGCTTCGACGTGACTAGGAGTCATGTGCTTTCGTGAACGTAACGGCAGTTCTGATTGTTTTTTTTATTTCAATTTTGCGATAGTTCTCTAAGGTCATCAAAAGATGACACGGTAATTGGTAGAGTTGGTGATGGTAGGTAGTTCGGCATTTGAGAGCTCATTTTAAGAGGGACTCTAATGTCGGAAAAATGTCATTATTTAACGTTGGTAGAAGGATAAAATCGAAAGTGAGGAGAGGGGAGAGATTGCGTGTTTTTGCACAGAATTTAATCCAGTTTTCTTTTATGAAAAAATTATCCTCCCAAATTGGAAATCGAAAGTTATCCTCCGGTAACGTTTTATAAAAACGCAATTTTTTTTCAGTTTACATGTGTTTACATATAGTTTCATGGTATGTAAACTAATGCTTTTGTAAATATTACATTTATCCGCAGTGACTACTTGACTGATTCATTAAGTATGACCAAATGGGTATTTTAATGAATTCATTATTGCCACGTGATATCGTGCCTTGTGTATATTTCCTTATCTAAAAAATATTTGAAGAAAGTTATGACTATTATCTTCAGGTTGAAGAAGAGCTGGCTGGAACTGAAGGGGAAATGGCTGAAGGAATGGTTATTTGTGGAGTGTTATAAGCTTTAGAAGTTTTGAATTCACCCCAAACCGTCTACCTTCATTAGTTGTAATGTATACCCTGATGGAATAATATTTCAACACTGGCGTCGGTGGATACACGCCATAGCCGTTGTTTGTAGAGGAAACTACGTGGGCGTTTGTCTTAATGAGCAGTCTTTTCACCGCACAATGTATCTCTTATTACATAAGACTGGTTGGGTTAAATATCCTTATTAGAACCCAACCTCGAGTCGTCGTTTATAGTTCACGTGAAATTCATTTCCAGAAACTGAAATTCAATCATAAAAATATTTTGTCTTGGTGCAGTCAGCTGAATCACCATGAAATAAGTAAGGACTTTTTTCCTTTATAGCATCGCGGTGAAGAAAGCTTAACTTAGTCGAAACTGTCCTTAATATTTACCAATGTGTTTTCCAGTCAGATTTTAGTATTTACCCAGGTATTTTTCGTATTTTCCACACAGTTTTTTTTAAGAATTGCAACTGATGAAAAGTTTATGTAATTGTATTTTGAGAGAAATGGCGTAGAAAGTTCAAAGTTTACAACAGGTTTCCACACAGGTTTTAGTATTTACCGAAGTATTTTCCACACAGTTTTATGTTAAGAATTGCGGCTAACGAAAAAGTGGTGTAATTGTATGTTGAGCGAAATGGTGTATAAAGTTCTAAGTTTACGATATGTTTTCCAATTTTTAATAATATACATACACTGCGTATAACTGGTAGTTTCAGGCGTAACTTGGTGGAACTTATTCATTTTATAGATGAAAAACTTAAATTTTGTGGTTCCACAATGATATTTTATCTCACGACCCGGGTTTCGACGTGCTATAACGTCAACTTCAGGTTGAACACCTGAAGATGACGTTATAGCACGTCGAAACCCGGGTCGTGAGATAAAATATCATTGTGGAACCACAAAGTTTAAGTTTTTCATTTATACACTGGGTCGCAACCAATCCCTGATGAAGCTTTGAGTTCGAATGTGCATCAAATTTATAGAGAGGAGCAATTCTGGAAAGGGATATCAATATGTTTCCCTGCATGATTCGGATTCCTTCCTGATATTAAACCTGCGCTTCATTGGGTAGAAATCAGGCGGGTAATTGCATGGAACGCGTTTTTTACGTTGTGTACTCCAGGATTTCATGTGTTTCGCAATATTTGTTGGTCAATCACGCCGGAGTCATGTAATAAATACCCGGCATTGTCTCTCTTTTCCACTATCTCATCCTCACGCAGACGTCATCCACGCAACAATGTGAATTCATTTTCTCTTTATGCGACTTTCATCCTCTGAACATTTCGTTATCAGCCCTGTGCGTCAATGGAAATATTAAAATCTGCTAAGGTAATTGTTTGTTTTAAGTAATTTATCCAAGCTTTGTAAAATGGTTTATTTTTTCTAAGAATGATGTGTGCATGCATCTGCTATTATGCAAAAGTATGCTTTGGGTGTGAGTAGCTTAGTTAAAACGCAACGCACAGGAAGGTAAATGAACAAACATACGAGATAATAAATACGAGACGACAAAAAAAACGTATGCATAAGCAATTTGGGAACCCTTGGCGGTCTACAATACGAGAGAATAGCCTGGGAATGTGACATTCAATTTCCTTTCCTGCGACGCAATTCTATTTTCTTCCCCCCAGTCGTTTAGACGCATAACTCTGAAATGCAAATAATCTCTTAAGTTCATTCACGTTGGAAGGCTACAGACGCAAACAGATTAATTGTTTATTTTTCTAATTACTCAAGTTGAAGAAGAGTATGAATTAGGTAACACAAAAGATGTATGGTTCACGAATTTTTGTTAATACGTAGTGATTAGGAGAATCTGATTTAGTATCCATTGAGGAAATATTTTAAAAGAATTCATTTAAGAAAAAATATTGTGCCGAATATATTTCTCTTTGTCAGTGATGAAATTGAGACGAAATGTTTTTCCTTTCCATGTATACGCAGTGACTCTTTATCATCATGGATCTCTTCCACGAAAACTTTGACTCGTAACATTTAGTTTAACTCTCAAATATTTGCTACCAAACTCTTTGTTTGCTCATTTAAATCGATTCGTTTACTTTTACGTGAACAAGTGCAGCGGTTCCCTTCTTTCGAGCTAAAATAATTAAGTGGTCTTTATGTAGTTTCACCTCTGGTCCAGAAATATCTTCACTGTCTGTGGCCGAACATTCAGACTGGCCCCTCAATGATTTCTAGTTCAAGTCACCACTTAGTCACACATTCAGTCAGTCAGAAATTCGAAACCAAGGGTGTCTTGGAGATGTACCTTTTTTTTCCGCATCCTCGGTTACCATACGGACGACGAAATCCAATCACGAGGTCCAATATAGTCATGAATGCGACGGAATTATTTTTCCGTCTGCAACGAAAATGACTTTGTGTGCGATCGTAGGCAGAACGCCGACCGGAATTCTTCTGAAATTACAAGAGCCACGAAAATAAAATTGAGAAATTTAGGTTTTTTTCATAATGAAACGATGATAAAAAATGCCCTAAAAAGTCGCGACGTCGATCGGAATGTCAAACATGACGAAATGAAAATTGACGACGAAGAGAAAAAAATTCATTTGTTTTTGTTTTTTACTTTTTTTTAATCGCATGCATCGGAGAGTTTGAAAAAAATCAACAATGGATAGCTAGAGGGAGAGGAGTTAAAACTGTTTGGAATATTAAACTCGGTTGGCATGGCAACGGAGCGGCGGAAATGAATTCCTCCCCCCCCCCCCCCCCCCCCCCCCCCCCTAATCACCAATCCCTCTCTGCCCATCATCCTCCTCCTCCCTCTTGTATAAGGGGGGTGGGTGGAGGACAGGGTTCCAGGGAATGAGCGTAAAACTGGTCCCTTCTATACCCTTATCCTGGTTTCCACATAATCCTGAATCGCCCCTAACCCCGTCGAAAACGCCCTATTTCGCCTCATGGGTGGTTACCTCTCTATCTTTATTTTGCTGTTTTAATCAAGAGTTAATTTGGCCTCGGGCACATTTTGAGGCTGGTCACTCTATAACCAGGTCAATTTAATCGAGGCCGGCCGTAATGTAATTTTTTTTCCGGAATTAATTGAAAATTGAATGATTTCACGCGAAAGAAGAAGGCAGCGGGTAACTCGCATCGTGCTGTTCCTCGCATGTGAAGTCATACCACTCGTTTCTCCCGATAATTCGATAGTCAAATCGCTGGCGACGTTGCTGATGTCGTCGAGTTGCATGGTCCTTAAAAATAAAGAAGTTATCACTTGGCGTAAAGATTTTTTTTTATTTACGTAAAGGTTTCTCGGGTTTGACACCGGGTAAGGTTATAGAAAAACGTCAACCTTTCGCTGGTTGACTGGTTGATTAGTTTTCGGTATCAAACCCGAGAAAACTTTACGAATATAATTCGCCAGGAAAACCTTTATTTTTTTTATTTTTTTTTACTGTTTACAAGAACAAACTCGGGACGGCAATATATTCCCCTTTATAAGGCGACTATCATGGGAGTGCGCCTGTCGGCTCGGCTAAGGACGTTGAATAGCTCAACTTCTTCGCAAACAGGGGTCAGCCACGGAAGTAACCTGGAATTTTTTGTATAAATTTATTTATTTATTTAATGCAGTCCAAAAACAGCACAAGGCCAATTACAGAGGACTAATAATGAAAAAGAAAACAATTCACAAACAGTAAACAAAATGTAGACAACAATGAACAAAACAATATTCAACAGTATTATCAGATGACAAACAAAATGGTAGTATTCATAGGGTTGAGAGAGGAGTAGAGGGAAAATTACGATGGAGATGGTGCGAGATAGATGAGGGATGAAAAAAAGGATCAAAATCGGGATTAAATTTTGAAAGGGAGTTAATGTAAGAAGGGAGTCTGAATAGAAAAGAACGTTTAGAGACAGATAGGCGTGGGGTGAAACAGTGAAAAAGGTAAGGAAAAAGGAAAAATAAATGTTTCACGAGTATTCCACCAGGCATAGTCTTCATATCTGCCAATGTTTCGGCGAACGAGACAATCAGACGAACCAATCAGGAGTCACCTGATCCGGGTTGATAGATATAAATAACGGCCAATTTTGTCTCGTGCGGCATTCAGAACCCCTAATGATGACGAACAAGTCATTCGTCGAAACGTTGGCAGATATGAAGTCTATTTACTTGGTGGAATACCCGTGAAAATTTTTTTTTTTAGATTCCCCGGGAAAATCTTAGATCAGTTAACCTGGAATTTCTTTTTTGAGAACTGACGTGATTAACCGCTACGTCATTGGTAGCCAGCGTTAAACTGAGTTTCTAAATACGCTTAGAATTACGCGCCTACTGCGTTTTATTTCAAGCTAACCAGCGATGGACGAAGTAAAAGAGAAATTGCCAGTGGAATTGTCCAAGCGAAAAGGGCATTTTACCAGAAGAAGATTCTGCTTACAGCACCAAATACAAGCTTGGAAGTGAGGAAAAAATTCATTAGAACATACATCTGGAGCATTCTACTATATGGCAGAGAAGCATGGACAATAACAGCAGCAGAGAAGTCCAGGCTGGAAGCATTCGAAATGTGGTGCTTCCGAAGAATGATGAAAATAAAATGAATCCACCGAGTGACAAATGAAGGAAGAAGTCTTAAGAAGAGTGGGAGAAAAGAGATGTCTACTGAAAACCTTAATAAGGAGACGGGACAACTTAGTAGGCCACATCTTAAGACACGACGGCCTGATGAAGACAATCGTAGAGGGAAAAGTGAACGGGAAGAATGGAAAAGGCAGGCCTCGCATGAGATATATGGAGCAAGTTGTGACGGATGTAAATGAGAGGAGTTACGTCAATATGAAGAGGTTGGCAGATAGAAGAATTGAGTAGAGAGCTGCGTCAAACCAATCCTAGGATTGTTGACCGATGACGATGATGAACCTTTCTTACTTCGAGTTATATGCTCAGAATGAATGTACTACTTGGTGTTACACAGTCAGAACGTTAGTTATTCAATTCAGTATGTTGATATCTTAAGTTGCTAAAAAAAACCTTTTTCATTCTTGTTTGTATTCGATACTGCGTCCCGAGGGACCCAAGGTTTCCGGTTGGCCCATCTCCCTCGATATAGCTTCTCTTCCGGGCCCCGGAGTCCCGGAGAAAACACGCGTTTGCGCCACCCACCCTAGGGACGGCGAAGGGCGGAACAATGAAAAAAGCAAACGAACTCCGGTCGGCAGCTTTTGCCTTTCGCTCTTCTTTTGTTTGTCCATTCCTTCCCCTTGCCTTACGCAAACATCACTGCAATCATCGTATTCTGTTCCTGGTAGAAGATTTAATTCGCTCTTTGCTAAGGCGACTTTGGACATGGAAGTTACTTCTCTAACGGTCGCTTTGCTAGTAACATTTCTATGTTGAATAACGGAATACATCTCTTATACCGGACGATGACAACCATAGTTTTGAATTTCCCCCATATGTTCCTTCAATTCTTTAAAAAAATGACTTTGAATTTGGAAACACATGTTTTATTCTGCGGAAAATACTGATTTTTAATATTTAAGACGTTTCAACTCAATTGTTCAAGCTAAAAATCTATGTATCGCTCCTGACTACGATATATACTCATGAAGATTGAATATTTCTCAATTATTTTTTTCGTATGTTAAATTACAGCCAGTGGTAAGGTCATGCATAAGGTCATAATGTCGCCGCTTGTCCTCAAATTAAGTATTAAGTGATTTTTTCTTTGGTCCGAAGCCTGAAGCGCTAAATGGTAAGAAGGCCCAAGAAAAACTCGAATTCACGGCAGGTCAGACATCTCCGTGAAAGCCTTCGACAAATTTACCTATTTTCAGCTCGAAATAAAAAATTGAATTTCACTTGCTTGCCTGCATATTCTCTTTCCATTTCGAGCTGAAATTATGTGAAAAATGACACTTTTTTCATTTTTCACAACGTTGATTTGAGTGTTTAACTGCATAATACATTAAAAAATAAGTTAACATGTCAAAGGTTAATAGCAATGTGATTTTACGTTCATTTTTTTGAATTTTCAGTTTAAGGGAAAGTTTACATGCAGTGTTAAACTCCTAAAGTAGATACAGCTGTAAATATAAGAAGTATTGCGAATACTTAGGGAGAAAAAGCCTCATGAAACCGATCATTGCCTCTCTGCAGTGCAATGCAGTGCTACGATTAAAATGTATTGGCTATTGTCTCATGAATAGTACATTAGATCGCTCCTTGAGGGAATTGAAGTTCATTCGTCGAATAGGGTGCCATTTGTTTGTAATATAGGGTGAGAAATTTAGAGGTAGCACTTAATCGCGATTCCGATGAGGCATCTCCAAAGAGGCTTTTTTGGGTTCGAAGTAATTTTTTTATTATACTCTTAATGGCACATAACTCCGAGGGGGTTTATTCAATGTCACGATCCACTGGATTGGCGCCTGTGCTAAGAGGAATATAAAGCTAACGCACGGTACCCGACAATGCATAGAGATCGATAACATCAAGTTCAGGCATACTTGTTAATGCCAGTTGAATGGCGACAGAAATGTTGAAGTTAAAAAAAATGTTTTTTACCTCTTAACAGCTGCCAAGTTTGAGAGAAAGTGCTGTGTAACAATGAAGGAGATATTTATTTGCAATTCTGGCTGACACTGTAAACCTTATTCTGGAAGTTCTCGAAGTTTCTGAGCCTCGATAGTGAAAAAATATAGACGTCACAGCAACTAAAAATCTCGATAGTTTGAAAATCTAGATAAATCGAGAGTATGACGTCAATACCACGACATTGTCGAGGTTCGACAATTCCGCTTTCTTTCGGTATAATTTCCTTTGCTTTTTCTGTCTACGAATTTATTATGTTGGTGCGTAGGTGGCCAAAGAAAATATGGTCCAAACCATAGCTGAATAAACTAATAGGCTCCTTTGCCTCTATTCATTGCTATCATTGGTAGTGAATGAAACAGTATAAATTATTGTTTCTATCTCTAACCTACAGCTAAGTTCCTTTCTTGAGTTTTATAGAATAGAGAATATTTATAGTCAAATGTGCCCACTTATTCCCTATGGACCGATCCTTAACACGTCATTACGTCTTCTATCAGCTTAACTTCGAGCGAAGCAAACCGTTTTCCTGAAGACCAGCTGTTCAATTTCCTTTTCTTATGATTTTCTACGACGCCACAAACAGAGAAAAACTCCTTAATGATAAAATGATTAGACGCACCATTGTGGACGGTGACTTGGCAGTGTTTTCATTTTCTTCTGAAAAGTCGATCAAATGATAATTATTCATATGTGAGAAATCCTGTTACTTGAAAAATCTGCTTTTGCAATCTTCAGATTAATTATTGAATAAAGAAGACCCTTCGCGAGGTTTATGGCAGTGAATAATGGCCAAAAGTTCGACGTGTCAGGATTCCAGGATTCCTTGACCATCTAAAAAAAAGTGTTCCGTACTGCCAAAAACAGTTTGCGCTTCTTATCGTATTAAGCCGTCCACTAACTTATCCCGTCCGGAGCAGCCAGTGAGTGCTAATAAGTCAGTGCCCGCGCTAGCCTACCTTTTCTTTTTCTCTGCAATCCTATAACAGCTTCTCCTTATTTGGGTCGTTGACATTCCAACCAAGAGAACGCCCTCTTCAACCCAGCCACCCAAGTCGACCAACTCTGGCCTCTTCCACTATCGCGTTCCCTGTGTTTTTTTACGGTCAAGCGAAAAGGTTGTAAGTGCTTGCTTTTTTAAATTCGCCAGTAGTTGCATCAAATTATTCGTGGGTCTCTCGTGAGTTACTAGAATGTATGAAGTTAACCCTTACCGAGTAACTGTCGAGTTGGCGTAGTCAAATTTTCACCTTCTGTTATTCTTATCGGTATTTCCTTTGTGTTGGATATTCTTTGAGTAGGCTATGCTTGAAACTACTCGTGTTTGCTATAAAAAGGTTGATTAATGCTCCGTAGTCGTCAGATTCGTAGTTAATCCCATTAAAAAAAATGGATTCTGGTAGGTAAAATCAACCACCAATTTATAATATTAAATGGCGATCGTCAACTTAAGCTGCGGTCTTGTAAAATGTGTGGAGAATAATAATTTATGAGCTGTTTTTATGTCACGTTCTCTGCAAAATGTCGGCTTGCGTATGATCTGTTGAGGATTGTAAATGTAAAGGGATGGATACAGGCGAATTTTTGTGGTCAGTTACCTTATGATTGCTTTCATGGGATGTTCTACGATTTCTGCTTCATTTTACAAATTAAATGAGTGAATTGTTGAAAAGAATTATGTTTATCTCGGGAGACGCCTGTGTTGTAGCAACGCAACTCTTAGTAAACAAACGCATGAATATATTTTACAGATTCTTGTTAGATCAGTCATTCATTTTGACTGCTGTGAGTGAATTAAGTCTAGTAAGCAATTAGTCTTCAGCAGAGTTACTTCGCGTGGTAGTCGATCGCAGTTTAACCCCCTGATCGTACTTTTTTTGCAGCGTAAACACGCGTAAAATTTTTACAAGGAATGTCTTGCTATGCCTCACTAGAGAAGCTACCTATTTTTTCGGTTGCTTATCTCAACTGAAGAATTTGATAGCCTATGGGGTTTATGTGCGACTCCAGTTGCCCTGAATCACAGCTCACTGGGACCATTCATTTTCTCTCCCCAAGTTCCTCACCGCCGACTGTTTTCCCTTCCTTCTTCTTCGAGTTTAAGGGTTCCAGGGTTAGTGGCGCGACAAAATAAGGGTATCTCGAGAGAAGGATTTTTGATGCTCGATCAAAGTTAGGAGACGATCTATCGAACTCGGGTCGATGCGGAACGACTATGTTCTCTTTTTTTCATTTTACGACCACCCTTCTCCGTGCGATGTGTGTCTGTCGTTCCCTTGCGGAGAAAAAAACTCAACGAGAGGTCGACGTTATTGCGTAGAGGATTGGGAAGTCGCATACGCTGCGTGATACTGCCTTCACTTGTTCCAACTGCCTCCCTATGCTGACAGCTTTATCCGTCACCACACAACCGTAAAAGTTGGTAATGAGAACTCCAGTTAGCGTTCACGACTGTGGCTGCCAAAGCCCCTGCTGTTTGCCAAATAACATACGTTCCCGTGGCATCTTGCACAACCCGGAAACAGTGCACATTGTCGACAACGGCGAAATTCTGATACCACAGCCTAGCCGTTATAAATATCGATACTGGCGTTCAACAATAAGGAATTAGCGCGGCCTTGCAACTCGTTTCGGCATCGAATTAGTTATCATTCGTAATTTTCCAAAAATGATTTTTGAAGGAATACCATTAGATTTTGGTGTATGTATGAGTGACTGATCCATTTTAATAACACAACTTTGTAATTTTCCGTAGTTTAATTTGTGGAGATGTAGACTAATGCATGGGATGTTAGGGACATAAGGAAATGCGAAATCGGAACACGCCTCTTGTCGTCACAACTTCGATAATGACCCGGTTTTATTTTTCGAGCCCATCTCTAATAATCATTTTGTAAATCAAGTGAACTCTGAGAAAGGATGACGAGAATAAGCTGAAGGCGTTCGAGTTGTGGGTGTGGAGGAGGATGGAGAAGATGCGGTTGACGGAAAGGAAGACAAACTAGGAAGTGCTTGGTATGTTGGGTGAGGAAAGGTAACTTCTGGATGTGATTAGGAGGAGGCTAGGTAGGAGGTTGGAGGGGGTAATGAGGGGTGAAGGGTTACTTACGGGTGTGATAGAGGGGAGGATGTTGGATAAGCGGGGGAGGGGAAGAATGAGAATAGGTTTTATGGAAGGGACGAGGAAGGATAAGATAAGGAAGGGTATGCTGTGATGAATAATGAAATATCGGGTAATCGGGGCCATGCACATGTGGAAGTCGAGAGGAATTTTATTTACTTCCACTTAAAATCTATCTTAACCGGTAGATCGCGTAATAATGACCGGTGCCAGAAGATGCCTTATTGAGGTGAAACCGGTCACAGTTTTTAAATAAAGTGTGGGAAAGTACAAAGTTTTTTTTCAAAATAGATTTTCGTTCTATAATAAGAGGCTTTGTATTCAGAGAAAACATTGCTCTGTGAGTGATTTTTAACCCGTAATAAGTTTCAAGAATACGTGCCGCTATTGTGGACTTGGAGTGAGTTCAAGGGGTAGGGTAGTAAATGTCTTTGGTGCAGACCTTGAATGAGGATAGTCAGTGGACCCTGAAAGGGGTACTTTACGACCCCCTTATCCCTCTAGAAAAGAGATGTGCTTGTCGCCCTACGTCTCTGCTGTGCGTCCCGGGCACCATTCAGTCGAAATTTCGTCGACGTTCGGAAACGATCGTCCGTTATTTTTTCAATCAGCGTAGTGGTCGCGTCCGTAGGCTACTACCATAAGGTGGTTTGAGCGAGATAGTTAGTTCCCTAGTCATAATGGAGACCATATTCAAATTTTATTTTTTGATTTCAGCGTCTTTAAGTAGTATGAAATAAATATTGTAATATTAATGGCGTAGAGATATAGTTATATACGACAAAAATTCTCAGTAATTAAATAAATAAAGCTACATAAGCCTCTAACTTGACTCATTTTTTCCCGCCGTACGGCTGAAAACCCTTCAAAACAGCAGGTCTTTTTGCGATTCTGTAAAAATTACTGCGGTGAGCAATAGATTATTTTTTATAAATAATTGAGAAAACATGCAATCTACACACCGTTAGTTTCTCTAGGTGCTAGAAGTTCCTATTTTTTTCAATATTCTCCCTCTGGAGCAGACAGCCATAATCTATCCCATGTAAAACAGCTTATATTTTTAGGCAAATTGCTCGAAAAGTATTTCGGGAAGGGGTTGATATTTTGATACCATTGGAAAGATGAAAGTTTTTTCTTAAAATTGAGGCCAAATTCATCAAATTCTAGGGGAAGTGATTTTTCGCTCAAACTATCTTAAGAGCGAAAATAATAATAATTTCAAGCTTCATCCTCATTTGATTCGAAATGAATAGCTGTAGAAAAAGGGAAATTCATTGTATCCACTTTAAGGAAACTTTGACCGGAAAAATAATTTTATAATTATTCAGCGGAGAGATTATTGTTGGTAGCTGGAACTGCAAGTTTTGATTTGCAATATTCTACCAACGATATCGGACATTCAATGGAAAATATAATCAAGGCCAAGATACATAGACGAAGTGATAGTGTAAGTAAAGCTGCAAAGCACGCTCGAGGTGCATCGCTAAATATTGACCAAGGATTAATTAACACCAAGAATATCTTCCGCTTAGATTGTGAATTTCAATGTCATATCGTCAAATCGATTATGAAGTCCATGTAGTCCAATCGATTATTCATATTGGCATTCGATATTTTGGAGAATTTAAATTTCATCCGTATCCACCGAGTCGTTATTGGAAAAAATGAACATCTTCTCGACTGGCAGTTGAGAACCTAGTTAGTACGTTTGGTGATGGAATACTCGTTTTATTTGCGAAGATTTTGTACGCGTTCGCCGTAAAATTAATTGGAGAACTTTGGATCAATGTTTTTGTTTAAAGCTGCTTCGCTTGGAGAGAGGAGTTTTTATCGCAGTTTCCATCGTCCGGAGCTTTTTTTTTGATACCGGTGCTGAAAATGGGAGAAAATATGGGATACCTATGTTCTTCTCTATCCAAGTCCCTGCTCCTATTCAGGTGTGCCATCTCAGTACCTATATATGCCACATACTACAGTCGAAAAAAGAGTGGACTAAATTTGCGAAGTCTAGTGCGTGTGCGCACACGTACTCGAAGACTTAGTCAAACAAATGAGTTGCGGCGGCCGTTACTTAAGAATCTGTGGTGATAACGTGAATAATAGAAGTTTAATCTCCCAAAGAGACTTTTAATAGGCAAATTATGTACATTATAACAGTATTTCTCAAACTTCAAATGTTATTATAACTTGTATGAAATCAAATTTAGATATTTGCACGCACAGGAACAATAAATATCAATACCGGCAAATTATCGAATTTATTTTTTAATAAATATCAATACCGGCAAGATATCAAATTTATTTTTTCAATAATTATTATCGATCGATAAATATCGATACTGGCGAATTTTGAAAACATTTCGACTGTACCTAAATTTCGAACCATTTTTCATAATCTCGTCACAGTTACTTAATCCTGCAGCCTCCCCTTCTTCACTCCCCCCCCCCCCTTTCACCCCCAAACATCCTTCTCCACCCCTTCTCTTCCCACCACCTCCCCCTTGAGACGAAAGGGGAAAATCAATTGCCATTTTTTTTTCTTCCACCCTCGGGAGATATGTGGGTCAAGTGTCCCATCTTTCTCTCTCTCTCATTCATTTTCTGTTTCTTTCTCTCTTCTCGTCCCGTTACTTCATCTACCCCCCCCCTCCAATCCTCTTTCTTACACACCCTCCGCCCTTCCTTCTCGGAAGATAAATTTACTGTTTTTTTTTAAGACCGCGACATACTTCGAGCCCGTGTCGGATTATTCCCGTTTCTTTCCTTCTTTCCTCTCTCCATTTACCATCAGTTACATTTTCTCTCTTGCTCTCCTTCGGCGCTGTCCACTCCTAGATTCATCTCTCTCTTTCTTCGTTTCCTTGGTGACTGACCCCATCGAAATTGCTACGCCTACGATATGAGCAACATCAATATCTTCGCATTCACCTTCCAGGGTTGTCGTATTAAGTGTAAGGCTTAATTGTCGGCGTAAAAAACGAATCAAAAATGTGTGTTAAGCATTATTTTAACTCATATTGTGGATTTTTAAACAGACGTTCCTGTACCTGAAAACCATCGACTACAGTTTTTCACTAACTAAGATTTATTTACCCCTTATTTGTTCTATAACATTTTATCTTTTAATTTATTTATTCCACAGAACATGCGTTACGTTTAAAAATGAACGTATGAATAAATAGCATGCCACTGTATCTTATATTTGTTCACCCTTTTCATAAAAGAATGTAGAACCGTTTTGTGATTATAAGTACAATGTTTTGAAAAATCACGGCAATAAATAATAAAAATAAATTCAATGGTTTTGAACCAATTTTTTAATATTATCTAATTTAAAAAATAAATTTTCAAAAAATTTAACTCATAAAAACAAGTTTTAATTACACATTTTTAAGCCTCTTCATCTTCCGCCCTTAATTTTGTATGGGAAAAAATTTAAGTGCGATTGAAAAGAGTATAGATGCTTGAAAAGGTGCAGAAAATATCTTTCGCGCTTAAATAAATCGGCCATCGAAGCGTTTGTTGACGTTCTTCGCCCTCGAATCGGATATTTATTATTTTTTTCAAGTGACGGCGAATGAGGTTTGTCGCGCGGTGGAGGCTGAGAAATCAGTTCGATTAAAACGTAGATCTCTAAAAATGGTCGTAAATAATTATCTTAATATCAGTTATCAATTCGTGTTTATTTATCCAACCGTAAAAAGTCATCCTAATGGAAGGATAGTGAGAGAAGGAAGATTGCTTCTTTAAAGGAAAGCTCTGTGCGTGTGTAGAAGAAGAAGGGCGAGAACGAGGGAGAAGGACGAATTGGGGTCAGGTTCTTGAAACCTCCTTGAGACACGGCATTTGAAAAGAAAATATGAAAAGGGAGACAAGGCTTGGAGGGAAATGCGGCCAGGAATGCGGATTACTCGCGGGCTGATATTTGAAAAAGGCATGGAGTGTAAACAAAGTAATGAGTGTGAAGGAGACACGAAATTACGGAAATATCGAGATATGTAGCGGAAGATGATGGTTTATCTAAGATATATTATGAAATTCACGGCATTATTTGCAATAAAAAGATCCTTAAGGGTTGGTTTACAAGTTAGAATGTTTTGACTTCAGTCGAGTGTTAAGCTCTAACCGTAATCTAAACATTTTAGCCCTTTCCACGACTAGAGTTCGTGTTCACGAAGACTGACGAAGCCATCTTCGTGTATTTTGTGCTGTTGTAGTTAATAATTTGTGCTTACGTATTCTTTTGAGGTTAATTTTTCAAATAGATATTATTTATACATTTGGGGCTATAATATTGAAAGATGATTATGCCCCGAGAAGGCAATTTTATTATGAATAGTTGAAATGAGCAATGCAAGAGGATTTTGATAGTTTCTTGAAATGGTCACATGATAGAGGATTAGTAATAAATTGAAAGAAGACTGTTGCTATGTATGTATGTTCTCCACACACAATAATGATACAAAATGAGGTTAGTGTTTTTTGTCATTCTTGTGAATGCTTAAATAGAATACAATTAGCATGCTCCTGTTATAAATTAAACAATTTAACACAGTTCACATACCTAGGGTTGATCATCTTTTTCGTTGGGATGTTCATATAAATAAGCTTTGTGAAAAAAATAAGATGTACAGCAACGAGATTTAAAAATAGCATTCACATAATCCCAATGTGTCACAGAAGAATTCTTAAAATTTACTTGTTCTAATCACATGTAAGATATGGAATTGAAACTTGGTGGTTGGTATCTCAATGTTATATGATGAAAATTAATGCCGAGGTACTGATATTTCATAATCATGGTAATGCTATATTGGGCTCAGATTCATTGTATAAAAATAATTACATACTGTTACCAAAATACTTACCTACTTAGTGTAATCCACTTGTGTTAATACCATGATGATGAAAATTACAAAAGAATTGTAGAACAGTGTTTAAATACTAGAGAAAGTAGTTTTGTAATACTCAAAGTAAATAACAAATATGGAGAAAGGTAAAGAAAGTGCGTTCTCCCAAAATTATAAAAATAAATATAAAGGAGACATTGAGATACTGTGTAAGGGTAAAATATTTTGATATAAAAATATTGTGAAAAGAGTGCTCCATGGAGATATTTTATTGCAAATGTAATAGTATATTCCTTTAACTATTGGTGTATGTTTATTATAATATAGAGCCTGAGTTGCATGATTTGAATATTATACTAAAACTATTGGTGAGATTAAATATGAAGTATGTCGACAGTCATTGCCTAACGGAACTGCTGTATGTGAACAAATTGTTAAAATAGATGTATAAAAAATAATTATACGCATGAAAATACTAAGCGATACATCTGTCCATGTCAGCTTTCGCACATTCAGTGAGAGCTAATAAATAGGTTGGCCCTCTTGACTGCAAGATGTTAAACGCGTATTGCAGTGCGAGTATCATTTAAAGATGGCGCCACCGTAAAATTAACTTAATTTTATTTAAATCATTCCTATTACTCGTAGAAATAAGTGTTCTGTGATTGCTATGAGCTGCGAAATTATATCTTTTTACTCTTTTGTTTTGCGAATTGAACTTCATATTACTTTCCATTAAATGCTTGAATGGGTTTAACATGGGGAAAAAGGTATTATTATAATCTAATTTAAATGCTAATTTCGCAAAAAAAACTGTCCATAAGACGCGAATCCTACCAGGAAATTGAAATGTGCTTGAAATTGTAGACACTGGCCCATCTTATTTCTCGATTTATTAGTTAACTAATGTCATAATAAAAATGGTGCTGCATTTGGATCCTCGGGCTGGAAATATTTAAAAAATATATTCGACTGTTCTAAAATAAATACTTCGACTATTCTGAATACTTTGTACTTTTAAATATCTTTGGCTTGTCATCAGAGAAAGCATTACATATTTTTTAAGCGATTCAAATGTAAAGGTAGAGTGCTCTATTTGCTTTAGTCATTCTGTTGCAACAAAACTTTGAACACGAATCTGATTCAAGCTGTTGGCTTACTATTAGAAATATGTCGTATGCTTTTCAGCGTAGTGATACATGATTTGATAACGCAACAATCATCATTCCGCTCGTTGAATTCTGTTCGCGCTCGTTTAAATTGCTGGCTCCATTCTGGAATGCCCATTCAGACCCCCTTTAGTTTTTATTCATTGACTAGCGGTGACTACGAAGTTGATTCTTAAATAAGTGTATGTTTTACCTGCAGTCCTTTCTGAATTATCCCAAAAACTTGGTCTTCGGTATTCGGTTGAATAGATTATGCTAATTTATAATTGGGGAATCTTACCTTAATTACTTGATTAAAATGCATTGAACTTTGTTTTAAGTTCATTAATTTTCTATCTTTATTTTATGTTAATTTTTAATTTTATATTTTGGTTTAAACTGTATTTGATTCACACATTTAACATTGATTTTTTTTTATTTTAAACGCGCCCCTGTTAATTTAAGAAGTAAATTGTGGTTTGGAATGAGAATTATATCATGGTGAAAGCAACTGAATTTGTTGAGCCAGTACATTCTCGCAATCCTCTCCGGCTCTTGAGTCAGAAATTATTTCCTTGACATGGTGGATGAACAACCTTAGCCTCGTCATTTTGATTTGTGGATAAAAATTCCAGGACGTTGAGAAAGGTAATCGACTAAAGTGCGCATGTCCCTTTTGAGATATATAGCGCTGTTTACAAGACACAAGCGACCTATTTCATGCTTCCTTTTCACTCGGCGATAAAAGCGGCGCGCAAAGAAATAGTCATTTGCCATCTGCATCATTTTTTACTCAGTAGCGACGCTTGTCTTGTCTTCTAAATTCCCTCAAATATTTATTGTACGCTAAGCCGTTACCTCAGGAGAACCAGTTCCAGAAGATGAATTGTGCGCATACCGTAGGATAGGTACAGCATAATGCATATCTTGAATATTGAGCTCGCCCATTCTTTTTGTCTTACCACACTAAAGATTACTAAAAAAATTTCGATTTACAAAAAAAATGCTTATGTTTCTTCGAACGCCACCTGAGAAAAAAGAGAATATAAGAAAGCCATTTTTATTTTGCATTCATTATCTGAACAGTAATTATTTTCACATTTTTTTTCATTTTCAAAGGCTTTCGCTGCATCAACTAGTTGGAATGGCTTCGTAATGAGGGAAACACTAGCATAAAAAACATATTTCATCTTTTACGAGCTTGGTTTCGATGCCGCGTATTATCATCCGTCGAATATATCAAATACGGATGTTATAACAAAGATAAAATTTGTGAAAACTGTAATGTAGAGTATGGTGATTTATTGGGCTGAGACCTGGGGTCCATGCGGAAAGAGGATGTTTGTAGACTGGAGGCTTTTGAGATGTGAGTGTCAAGAAAAGTGGAGAGAGTGAGCTTGGTAGCGAGCAAGATGAACGAGGAAGTGTGTTGTTATGGTGAGAGAGGAAGTGAAGTTGGTGGTGGAGATTCGGAGAAGGCAGAAAAGGTGGATTGATGAAGATTTTAGGAGTTAGGGTATGTTGAATAGAGGGTGACATGTAGAGGGGAGAACGCTAGCGAAGCGTGGAAGAAGAGAAAAGGAACTTTGGACAATAAAAGGAGAGGCAGAGGGTAGGAGGAACTTAAAAAACAGAGAGGCTTGGTGGCACTAGAGTACGTGTTGAAAGCTTAAAAGATAACCCTTAAAATGGGGAAGTTAAAAAGATATGGACTCAAAACCTCGTCAATCTCCTGTTACAATTCTCATGTTTCGATTCCTGATTACACCATTTCGTTACGGCCTTCATTTGTTTTCGTTTTCCTCTCAACCTGCTATTTTTCTGGGAATGGAAGTGTTTTCAGCTCATTGATGTGCGTCGTCATGGCGACCGAGGACGGTCGTTTGTCTCAATCCGATTGTCGTCCTTCGCAAGAACCACTCTGCCATTCTGTGTATTTCCTCACGCCGCTTTCAAATGTTTCCGCCATTGGAAGTATGTATGTACCTCGAGCATGAAAGAGCTCATTAGAGCGCACTCTTTCGATCAATCTTCGAACAATAGTAGGTACCCTTACCCTCCGAAAGTTACCCTTAATTCAACAAAAGGAATGAAAATTTGGATAAACCTCTTTCGAATGGCAACCATTTATCTCCTATGCCGTTAATCGTCTGTGAAAAATCCGAGGTCGAATTATCGCGCCGACCGTCATGATGGGAGGTCTGAAAATTTATGGAGACGACTGCCTCAATGCAAGGCTTAACTGGAGTTCTCATGTGGGCGACCGTTGTTAGTTGGTGACGTGATACACATTGTAGCGAACGTGGCTATGGGTGGTAAGATCGAGTTATATTCACAGTGAATCATTGAACAAGATTAATTTTTATTTTAAACCCGAGTGTAAGAGAATTTCAACCTCGGTAAAAATTTCGCATATTCTCTTTTTTTTAATCCTTTAGATCACGTCGTTTTTTTTCATAAACGCTCCATTATCAAATAAATTATAGATAGTTGTATTTTTTTCCATTTATCATCTTTTTACTTGCATTCATTACATAGTTCATCGAGTTGTGCATTTCGTCATTTTTACGCAGCTCTATCAGTGACGGATTAACACACTTGGGGTCCTGTAGGTAGTACAAGCAACCATGTTAATAAGTCGCTAGAGAAGAAAGGGAAAAAAATTCTCAAGGCCTCCAAAACCTCGGGGCCCCAAGGCAACTGCCTACTGTCATTGGTAATAATCGGGCACTGAACCCTTTACGAGAAAATTATAACTTTTTTAATTTTTTCACAGTTAAAACTTTCACCAAATCTTTCAAAAACTACTTAATGCCTTTTAATGTATTCTGACTTTTTGCGATAAGAAATGTCGTGAGTCTAGAAGTCTCTCCATATAAAACACTTAACTGGATGTTTTTGAAATAGAAATAACTTAGCAAGTATGCCAATTTTCCTCTCTCTCCAGTTTGAATTAGCTTGATGTTACTGGCGTGCACGTGAGGAAAATCCAGAATTAAAGGTCAGCATCCTTTTCTTCATGGTCATTATCGATGTCATAAAAGTGGAAAAAACTAATGCATTTGTACAGTTTAACATATCTGTAGATAAACAGTAATTTAAAAGTCAAGCAAAAATATTTTTAAACGTCTTTATGTCGGGGATATAAGAACCACGAGAAATTAAATATGTAATGGTGAATGAAAGATTAAAAAAAATTATATTAGCTCATTAGTTGATTTGCTCCCTTATACTTGTATCCTTATCTGCTACCTAGTACTAATAGCACGCCGAGCTTGTTTCCTGTTTAACTCCTTATATCTCTGTCCATTTATTTCGTTGCAAAATACATTAATACAAATGGTTTCTCTAAAATCGATGGCATGCCTGTAGTGCAATGCATGTTGATGAAATTTCACCTCATGACTTGTATTTTCATGATTTCTCTAATACATCGTAGCTTCATTAACTTTTTTGTGGTAGAGTGTGGTACGTGTTGGTGATAACTCACCCCCTGCCACTCATCCCTGAGGTGGCTTGCAGGATATTATGCAGATGTGAATGTAAAACTTGGTGGCACACACGTGAAGGATATGACCTCGCGGGGAGGAAAGCATCGAATTGAGGTGGGACTAATTGGCCGAGGGTTCCTCTGAAGTCAAGGGCCTCACCGGAGTCCTTTTGTGCCTCTGACGGCTCGCATACGCTTGATTCGCCCTCGCTGACCTCAAACGATCCGCTATAGAGTTCCACCAACTTTTGCTATGTCCATATATGACAATCAGCTGTACGTTTCCGGGCAAATTTTTGACTTCGGCAATTCCCAAGCCAGTCCTACACTCCCTCCACTTCTCCCATGGGATACGTAAGAGGGGGGGGGCGGTTAAGGATCTCTGCTTCATCCCCCTTTCTTCTCGTCAATGGACCCTTAATATCACCCCTTATCGCCTTCCCTCCTTGTCGCCCTTCCGTTGAAACCCTCCGACCCCTTTCTTGCCCCATATGTCCCTATTTCCTCTTCCTTTTGAAACGCACCGGCCCTCTTCCGTACCCTTGGGGCACCCTAGTGCATGTGTTTGTGGACATGTACCGGGTGTTTCATGAGGAAACTGCGTTACTTTTGCCGGTAATGAGGGACGTGATTTTTAAGCAGTTTTGTCCAATGGGCATGGATGGCCACAACTCCTTACTTCCAGAGCTATGTCAACGCAAACATTTTATCCAGAACATTTCGTCCTTGCCATGAAAACGCCGATTAACGCTGACCTCCACCGATTGAAGATATCTGGAACTTTTCTCATTCAGTGGTGTATAATTATGTATAGTTTTTTCAGTGATGTCACTCGTGCTAGGCATTCCTTATTTCCAATATGGTACCGTAATTCGGCGTTTTCATGTCAACAGCATAGTGTGCTGGATAAAATGTTTGCGTTGCTGTAGCTCCGGAACTAAGACGTTGCGACCCCAATGTTTATTAAACTAATTTTTTCTCTTTGAAATCACATCTCAATATCACCTCCAGAAGTCACGCATATTCCTCCGCTGAAAAAACCCTGATATATGTATACGGAGGTGGTTTTAGGGGGATATTTGGAAAAATCGAACGCCGTTTCCATGGTTACGCAGCCCTCCCCTCTCTCTCTCTCTCCTGCCCCTCCCCCACCTTCCCCCTCTTCACATACGCAAAAATGCGTCGATGTTCGTCCCCACTCCCATTTCCCCCTCCCCTACTCCCCCATCACCACATTCCCCCCCTCAAATGTGGGGAGTACGTTGGCAGACGGCGCGGCGCCTGCCTCGCGCGCGTCTTGCTCGTCTTTTGTCCCTCCGCGTCCCGATTGAGTTAATTAAAAGAGGACCCGATCCTTCCTGACCCTCGTTATCCTTTTTGAAGATGAGTAGTCTCCCCCTTTCCACTGACATACATCAAGGGAGACAGACGATGCCGCCGCTATCAGTGCCATTACTCCGCCAGACCTCTTCTCTTCTTGTGCCTTTAACCACCTATCGTGTACCTGTTGTCAAGGTGCTCTAGTAGAGACATAGGTACATGTTGTAACGTCGTGTCGTGCCATACCCCACTCAAAATGATCGCGTTGATTTGTTTAAAATCGAAGTTTCGTTTTTCTTAGTTTTTCTTAATTATGTTGATGGTTGTGTCGTTTATTTTAGTTATTAATTATAATTTTATTGTTGTTTTAAAAGATGCTGTTTTGGTAGTCGTTGAATGTTTATTTTTTGGAAAGGGTTTAAAGATGTTGTTTTAAAGAAAGAAAGAAGGGATTTATGGGCGAGAGACAGAAGAGACAGAAGATCGATAATGTATTGGTCTTAAATAAAGAAGGGTTTTGAACATTGGAACGTGAATAAGCAATTGAGAAAGTGTAACAAAATCACAATGTGTTCTTTTTGTCACTTTCGTAACGATCGTTTAAAGAGTTAAAGAAAATTTAGTTCTTCGTCACAGTGGAGCGGAGTGCCCGAAACTTGCTGTTTTGTAACTCACTGCCAATAAAGTTGCCGAAAAAAATGGAAAAGATTTTTAAATTTTAAAGAACGAGAAAAGACCCAACTTGTGTCGGAGAATCGAGATTGATTACTTTTGCGAGCATTTGGAAGCCGGGATATAAAAAAATTGTTGGTCTAAGAATAATTCTTTGAGGATGGGTATAATGATCGTTCGCCCAGATTTGAGCTGTCAAAGGAAATGGCGGAGTGTTTTTTTTATTTAGTGGCGGAGGATTTCTTTTATTGCAGTATATATGCTCCAAACGAATGTGTTATTCGAATATACGATAAATGGTTGAATTGTTTGAATACGAAACATCAAGAGGCGAACTTTTATCTTTGAAATGTTGATTTTAGTAGGTTTGACGCGCAAGGTCTTCGAATTAACCCTATTCTTAATTGATTACCTTCTACTAGGATTAATTGATAATATGTCATCAGTCAGCAGAATGGCTTCAGATTATTATTTAAAACATTACTGTTGAATTTAATTACCAGTGTCTACTTAAGCTTACGTTGACCAGCTTCTTTTATCAACGAATTTTGAGAATACCGGGACTAGCCGCGGTATTATCTTTACGGAGCCACCCGTAAGTGCATTTAAATTTCCACAATAGTGAAGGACGACTCAGTAGCTTAAATAGCCAAAGCACTGGATGCTAAAGTGAGTGACCTGGGTTCGAGCTTCAGTGAATGCGAATTTTTCCTCTGGGGAAGAGTTCACTTTTCTATCAACATTCTTATCGGGCGTATTCTGTATAAGAAGATCTTGTGTGAGATATGGACCACAACGAAATGTGCCGGAAACTTTCAGAACATGCAAAGTAGGTAATATGCAAGTTATTCTTCTTATTTTTTAAATTCCCGACTCTCTTCCCGTGGTCCAATTCTGTATGTTCTCGGAATTACCGAGCCTCGGAAGCGACGAAATTTTGACGTCACAGCCTCTAAAATTTCAAATAGGGCCATTCAATAGTTGAGAGGCTGTGATGTCAAATCCACGGATTTTCCGAGGTCCGACCGTGTCTAGTCCATACTGAATAAGGCCCCTGGATCGGAGTAGTCCAATTGCTAACCGTGTCGAGGTAGTCATGTTAGTTCGCGGGTCTACGAAGCACACTCACTCATTAATGTCTAATCTTGCAGCACCAATTGATAATTCTAATTTCGACCGGCGACAGAGAACCGCTATTTAAAAGAAAGCGCTAATAGTTATTCCGTGTCTTGTCGAAGACTCCTGAATGTCGAAAACGTGGTCAGCCTTGAATCGATTTCGCATGGATGATTGGCTTTAACCTGGTGAGAATAGATTTCTTTCGCTTACGTGCTAATCAAGGATGACTAGCGATGGCCTAGCGAAGGCGAACACATCGTTCACCGGAGTGGAGTGAGTCTTAGAAGTCAAGGAGGTTAGAAAAGAAATGGAGGCGACATACCACTTGATTCTTGAAGCCAATTCCGCCATTGCAGTCGGCACAGTTTAGACCTTCCTCTGGCTTACGTGTCCTGCGGTCGCGTTCGATTTTCGTCAAATCTAAGTTATAAACCACAGACAACGCGATGTTTTGTGACTGGTTTGGCAAAACGTACTCGGCACAAAATTCTTCCCAAGCACCCTTATGCTTGCTTCACTTTCGCCCATAAGGGTTCACGGTCATGCCTCCTCCATTTCATTTTAACCTCCTTGTTTGACGTGGACATTGATTTAAAAAAAAATAGCCAACCAGGTAGCAAGTCGCCAGAGACTTATAACTCGTGTTAAAACTGAAAAAAAAAAACAATTGAAAGCGGTTTGCTGTTTTAGGATAAGCGGAATATCGTTCATCGAGTGAATTCACGGCGATAATAGAGAAAGCACAGTGATTCATGTCGTTAGAGTTACCTTAGGGGACCATGAAATTGTTTCCAGTTTTCTTATACTTTTCCGCTTAATTTGCGGTCAAATATTTACTTAAATAGGACATTTTAAATTCGACCTTGTCTGGCGTTACGTGGTGGAACAGCATTTCAATAATTAAATTAAACCGTTGGAGTTGTACCGCCCACTTATATTTAATGTACAATAATGCACAACACGTTTTTCAACAGGAATGACATAGGGCGTCATCATCAGGTATGATGATGACTCCCTTAGCGTTGTACCTGATGATATGTACCTGATAGACTATGTACCTGATGATGACGCCATAAGCGTTGAAACACGTGTATTATTGTACCTACGTTGAATATAAGTGGCCAGTACAACTCCTGCAGTTCAATTTCAGTGAGGACGTTATAAGTCCATCATGTCACGCCCCAAGGATGGGATGTCTACTTGATTTGCTGTGTCTTTATATACATTGATGGAATTCGTGAGAGAAAATGAAAAACAGTGTATCTTCACATAAAGGTTTTGATTTCTACGGAATAGGTGGTATCATTTTTTTTGCTAATTTTGCGCATATTTCGTCTTTAAGTCTGTTTTCTTTCATCCAATTCCGAATTGGGTATTTTCCACGTATTTCAAACTACCGATATTCTGATTCTGTTACTTGAACTTATTGCATTGGCTAAAAGTTTTCTTATCAAATTGTATGAATTTCGGTTTTAAAAGCAAAAGAAAGTTGAAGGTTACGAATCCTCCCGAGCACACTCCGAAAACAACCGAATGATCTGTGACGTCATTTTTGCTGTTTACATTTAGACCCGGGCGTTTTCTTATGCTTACGGTGGAAACTGGTGCGGTGAAATTAGTTTTGGACGTTTTTCTGTGTTTGATGTGACTTAAAATGGCATATGTAGATGGTTTTTTGTGCCACAATGTACAAATATATCGGTGAAAACACCGAACAAGAAATGCATTCACGCAATCACGACATAGAATGTTTGAAATTCCTTCCTTGGATTCCTCAATATCCACCTGCACAATGTATGCTTTACTTCGCACTTTGTGTTCTGGACATACTCTTGCAATGACTGTTCACAGTGGTCTATCTCTCTTCACTTAGACGTATCCTATAGCATTACCACCATAACTCCCAAGAGAACCTTTATAATAAAGCAACACTTAAATTAAACTTTGAATAGACATTTAAGAGATGAGAATCTATTTTTAGACTTTTGTATAGCAGAGAAGCCACTTATAGAAACCTCTACAAACAATCACAAATTAACGTCTTAAGTGTGTTAAGTATTTGCAGCGTAAAGATTTGGCAAGTACTGTGTTATGTTGATATGTTACTAAGGTACTGTTTGTTTACTGTTGCATGGACTGGTGTGGACTTTGAGAAATAAAGGAGAAGTATTATAATGATTATGAGTGTATTGGAAAAACAATTAATGAAGCTCATACACGAAATACATAATTATAAGCATTAAAATTATAAACAACAGTAATGACGATTTTACAAGCAAACCTTATGCTTACAGTTTTTGGACTTAAGCTCCACGAATTTCGGAAGCAGTAAATCGCTCGTCCTTCTTCATAAAAACGGCTACCATAAACATACATACTTTGGGTAAATTATCTGATGTGGTTTTCATAAAACCTTTGCACGCCATAGCCTTTGTTTTCAATGAAGACTCTTTAAATATACGGTCTCTTCTACAGTCCTTCACTTTCTCCCTCGCAGATGTCTATCGCTCAGCGAAAATGACGTCAAGCCAATCAGATTTCGTTTCGCAGCCGCGTAAAAAAATTTGAAATTTCTACTATTTTAATCTTAAATATCTCAATTAATATTGAATCAATTTTAAAACTATTTTCACTCCGCAAACTTGTTTGAGTTAAAGTAACATATAAAGATCCGTTTACTTAAATTTAAAATTTTGGAAAATACCCAATTATGCAAGCTTCTGCTTTGTTTTCGATTCATTCTTTGAATGAAGTTTAACAAATCGCAATTACTTACCTTCAATTTGGACTGCATTCGGCCAAATCTTTTGAAATTTATTACCATTTGAGTCGAGATAAAAAGTGGCGTGTGATTTTTTTTTTTTTCATTAATTTGTTAGGCGCACAGAAGTATTCCTCTATCTTTATTCTCTTTAAGTCAGTGATGTAAGAGTGATGTAAGCCTAGCTTCTATGTTTTTCCTACAAAGAGCAGCACATTTATTCATTTAAATATTCTAGCAGCTGATTGGTAGGTTCTTGGACATTCCCAATCCTGCATTCCAATTTCATAGACATTGTCTCGCTTTCTATAAAATTGGGACTATGTCAGTAATTTTTTTATATTTTACTTCAAGCCTCATTTTAAAAAATGACTATTTCATGTGCACCATTTTTGCTTACAATGGCAGATTATTAATTTTCGCTTTAAAAGCTGAAGATGGAAATTTTCCGCTGAAAATGTTCCGTTAAACCCAGGTTCATGTGCTCGAAATCGATTATGTTTCCGCTTTTGAAAGGATCCGTTTAACATGAGGTAATAATGAATGAAAGCCCTTTACTAACTCTTGCCGGGACCAAGACTACTAGAAAAGATAGCTTTCTTTTTGGCGCAGGTTTCGCTTAAGACAGGTTTCATTCACTGTATAAATCATCGCTCGTATATCCTTCCTTAGCTCTTGTCCGCACCTTAATCTTGTATTTAGAATGAGCAAAGAGCCGCAGAACTTTCTCCAAGGTCGAGCTGAATAATCAACCGTGGAGAAAGAGACTGGGTATTACCCTCCTCTTGAAGCGAGGAAGGAAAAGTTAAAATAGAAAACAGAGCCTCTACTTTTCCTACTTCTACCTCTATATTCCTGTCTTATTTATTTAGATGGATAGATAAATAATTTATTTCAACTGAGACATTGTCCCTTAAGTACAACTACACTACAAAACATTTTGTGAAGGTTCATAGAAAATAGTTATAATAAATTACAAAAAAGAAAAACATACAAGCTGACTTATAAAATTTGGGTGATACGTGTATGTACATAGAGAGAAGAAAGGAAACTTATTTGGCATTTGAAACTTATTTTCAAGTCGTTCATCGCTTCACACTTCAGTAGCTGACTTCCAACCCTAACGAAATTCAAAAGTGGAATGGGAATTCAGGAAGATTCGGTGTGTGAGAGGATTCTTTCATACAAGACGCTAACACGGTGGCCTAAGTTAGGCGAATCTGAGATAATACTTAATCAAGCAATTGTATCCTCTAAAACTGCAAACAAATCCTAAGATTATTACATTTTAATATTACATATTTACTATTGGATATGGAGTTTCAGTCATAGCTATAAATCATACGTTTTTGTCTCTCGTTCTTTTCCCCGAAGTTGTGCATCAGGAAATAACGTGGAGGAATTTTCAACCCTTAAATTTATAAAATTAGTTTCGTGCTTTGCAAATGCAATCGGGGAGTGAAAGTAATGAACCTTTAAGAAACCACTGACTAACCAATGGCTAACGCTCATGAATTATCGCTGCATTCAAGAACTACGTCTCTCCAGCGATAGAGATCTCCAGGAATTGTGACTTATTTTTCCTTTGGATTGTCACAATCAGTGTTGAAATGCACGTCACGCTATTCAATACAAATAGACAGCCTATTGACATCCTTTTAACAAAACAGTATATTAACTCTAAAGATTGAGGTGAAGTTTTAATATTTCACCTCTTCAATCCAGTCCATGAAATTTAGGTATTTTTATGAAGGCATTTTTATTAAAATAATTTGGAGCGTTTTTTTTACAAAAATCGATGTAAAAATTGGTAGATTTGTTTTTCATTTCACGCCAGTTTTTCTCAAATCCGCTCATTTTCCGAGTGGCTTCCCCATAATTCGGATTTCGGTGACGTACTCTCTTATAAAATCGATTTGCGTTCCGCTGAAGAGATTGCCTTCCCTTGGAATTTTCACCGCGGAATGACGAGTAAAAAAATCTCCCAACCTAGTCCCGCGTCCAGGCGGGTTCCTCCACAGATGTTCTCCCTTTAAATGTATTATCCCCCCGACCATCAGAGGTCCACCTGCTCCCTATTTAATACACCCTTTTTTATTATACCCCTTCTTTCCTTCCCGTTGTACCTTATTTCTGCCTCACCCCCCCTCCCCCTCCCCTCTCCCCACCCGCAAATTGCGCTGATGAATAATTGATTCCTCGCAGGTCGAGTTACCCTCCTCGACGGAAGAGGGCGTTCTGTAATATTATCATCCTTGATCGATCCGCTCTTCCGATCCGTTTACCGCGGCATTTCAGCTTCCGCCGTGCATTGTCTCCTCTCCGTCTTTGGCCCGAGGGGCTATTCTCTATGGCCTCGGAATTTCCGAGACTCGACAGTGACGACATTTTGACGTCACAGTTATTAAAATTTCAAGTAGGGCCATTCAAAAGTGGTGATTTGTCGGGGGCTGTGACGTCACATTCACGGATTTTCCGAGGTTCGACCGCGTCGAGTCCTAACTGAATAAGGCCCGGGATATTGGAGGAGACAAGAGAGAGAGGGCGTTATTCCATTGAAATTCGTTTTGCAATCGCTTGTGGCCATTTCAAGTGCTTAACACATTCAATGCGGGCCCGCTTTTCATGAAAGTCTTCAAAATCGGCTCATAAAAATTTAAAGTGCTTCGGAAGGGAACAACCACGTCAATTGACGTGCTCCGTCAGTCGGTGTAGCCAGGAGCACGTCTATTGACGTGCTCCGCATTGAATGTGTTAAAACCCTCTCTTGAACTGCGAATGCCTTGGCGATGAGAGTACTGCATTGTAACAGAGGGGACGGTGCTGTTTAAACGTCGATACGCCTTTTACTACGCATTTTTTCGATTCTACGTCGATATTAAGTCAGACTACGGAGTACCTGAACAGGAACGGTAATGTTAAGTTTTAGGGCGATCCAATCCGACAGTAAATAGTAACTTAGTGGCTGATAACACGGTAGAAGTAAATGTTGCCGCGTTCAATTGAGTGTTACCGTCGAGAATTATTAGTATTTTATAGAGGCCTTTTTGGCAATGACTAGAAAGAACTTGCTGTAAATTTATGTAAGTAGGTAATCTGTAGCCTCTGAGATGTACATAAGAGGGTGCATCTCTTGTCTTTATTGCCTAATACTGCGAGAATGGCTGGAAATGCGTTCGCTGTCATCTTCTTTATTTTGTTCAAAAAATTTAGTCGATTATTTCTTTTCTCAGATCTTCCTTATCAGAGCTACTTTACCTTTTGGAAAAAATCTCTGTATTCGTTTGACTGAAAGTATTTGTCCACTCAGGAAAGCATTAGCATTATTTTAGTGAAGATTTTTAAGTAATTATTTGAAAGAAGTTGTGGAAAAACTATTTCCATTACACTATTGATCGGAAAACGGCCTGAAACTAAATGTGATGGAATAAGGAGATTATTTGACGCTAATTAATAAAAGATATAATGATCGCTTGCGTTAGGCTCTCATGGTCGCGTGGTCAAAGCGTTCAATAGGATGTAGAAGTTCTTGGTTAGAAACAATACGAGTCAATTTCTTTGTCGATAAGTCATATACTTTGGATATTCCTGCTTAAGTGCACCTCAACGCAACATTACCTTCTACCTTTTTTGTGGTTCGAAAGGTGATATTTACTTACATAGAAGCACTGTCAGTTTGGGATCCTTATCTGGGAGGGGAGATCAAACAAATGGCCGAGGTTCAGCGTTAAGCCGCAAGATTTGTGATGGGGAACTTTAAAAGGAGGGCTAGCGTTACGGAGATGATAAAAATTCTAGGTTGGAAATCACTTGAATCGAGATGGAGAAATGCACGCCTAAAGTGTATATATAAAGCCTACATTGGTGAGCCCGCGTGGGTTGACATATCTGATAGATTGAAAAGCCCTTGTTATATGTCAAGGAAAGACCATAGTTGCAAAATTGAGCCTCCAAGACAGCTATCAAATACATTAAAGGATTCTTTCTGCATAGGAGAATAGGGGATTGGAATGGTCTATCCTAGAAAATGTTAGACCCCTTCCCAAACAGTATTCAAATGTTGATGACAAGGTTGAAAAAATCGATTTGTGATTGTTGTTAGATCTTGAGTTGTGATGTTTTTAGATTTGGAGTTTTTTCTTTAAAAAAATTGAATTGTGATAGTTCTAGATCATGTCCTATGTCTTATATTTCTTGTGAGCTTGTTCGCTTTATTGATTAGATTTTTTAATATTTTGGTTCATAACCATCTACGTTACCCCCCGACCAAATGGTCGACTTGTAATTATTGCAATAATAATATGAGCAGAGGTAAATCGACTCTTGTAATGACTTCACTTAGAAGTGGAGTTCTTATATTGTGATAACCTTGCATTCTGATGTTTTATTACAATTATCAGTTACTATTCATGATGTGCTGAAGAAATAATTGACGGTACTAATCAATTCTTAGCATGCGAAATAACTTTAAATCAGAATATATTTTTTCTCATAGTCCAGTGAGAGCATTGAAAATCAAAGGACTGCTATTTTAAAAGAGATGACGAGAGAAACCCGGGTGTTCGGGCCTGTCTATTTATCTCGAAGGCTACGGTCTATACACTATCTATTCCTGTCGCTAACCTATGGTTGATGCGTTGCTACGTTACGATGGGAGTGGGATCGTAGGGGCATTATCAACCGGAAGAGAGGAGATACGTTCGTGCGGGCTGTGTGTTGTTGGAATGAAGGAAGGGGCTTGTTGGTAGGGGAGGGAGTGACGGTGGATAGATAGTGCTGGCACCTGACGGGAAACCGAAAGCTAACGGAACTCGAATGAAGCGCTGAGGCTCAGTTAGGAGAGGGTGAGGGGGGGGTTTTTAGAAAGGGGAAGACGAAAGAGGAAAGTTTCCTTTCTTCGCTCCCTGCTCGTCTTGGGAAAGTGGGTTACGCCGCGACTTGCATGCGAGAAGCCTAAGGCATTCTTTCACCCTCCTTGTTGACATTCTTCAACTTTGGATTTGGATAACTTCTACGTGAAAAAAAATGAGAAAGAATAAAAAAGTAAAAACGCAAATGCCTTTTTCCATTGCCACCGATAAGCTCGCGCCCCTGAACACGAGAAAGCGTTGAATTTAGAACAAAACGTTTTGCGCGAGCAAATAATATCCGAGGATATTTTTTCATTTTACGAAGGTCGTAAATGGCGTTGTGTGGGGCAGAAACATGGTCTCTGAGAAATTAAAGACGAAAATAGGCGGAAGGCGTTCGAGATGTGGGTGTGGAGGAGGATGGAGAAGGTGCGGTGGAAGGAAAGGCAGACAAATGAGGAAGTGCTTTACATGGTGAGTGAGGAGAGGAAACTTGTGGATGAGATTAGGGGAAGGTAGGGTAGGTGGCTGGAAGGGGTAATGAGGGGCGATTGTTTGCTTAAGGCCGTGATTTAGGGAAAGATAGAAATGAAGAATTTAAGAGGGATCTAATGGTGGGACATCCTTAGGAAGGAAAGCGAGACAATGTCTATGAAATTGGGATGCAGAATGGGGGATGTCCAAGAACCTACCAATCAGCTCGTAGAATACTTGAATGAAGTTAGGCAACCGGTTTAAGGGAAGAAAGAGAATAGGTTTTATGGACGGAATGAAGGACACGCTGAGACGAAGAAAGAAATGCTAAGGGTAGATAGGTACCTGTAAGAGTCTGTTGGATTATCTCTGACTTTCATCATAACCTATCTTTAACTGGTAGATTACTCGGATAATGATGAAGGTCGTGATATTGCAGTGACAAATTCACTCAAAGAAAGGGTTTGTAAAAATCATGCGTTTTCATTTCCCGATCTATGGGGAAATGTTCGATTGGAAGGGATGTAAAAGGAAGATTGCGTCATTGATGATCGCTTTTATGACCAATTGAGAGTGAGTACAGTCGTTTGCAAAATCAGCGTATCACTATGTGACGTTGCATAGGCTGGTGTATACGCGAACCTTCTTCAGGAAACCCGGAAAGTTTTAGATATTTTCAAGTATTGAATGAACGAAGCAAAAAAGCCGAATGATCCTTATAGCAGCAGAAAACTTCGTACACTACCACCTCCATATATATTTTCATATTACTTACAATCGCCCTTTGCGTAGTGCGTGGCAGAAATTGAAATTTCGCATTTTCTTTCATGCTACCAACACTTTCTCCGTCATAATATTCAATATTTTTTGATAATAAAAAATGGTTAAAACTCTGTTTGTGAACTCTACGTTACATAAGTTTTCGACAATTAGCATCACCATTATATTCGACGATTAAGTGCTGAAACACGATAAAGTCAATCTTAGTGATCAAATTAAAAAAAAATAAGTTTTGAGTACGAATTACTAGACTTTAATGGGAATCAATGTCCTCCCATCAACCCTGACACAGTGGCCCGATTTTGCGTCTCGTTAACGCGAACTGCAAGATGAAGTTTCACTTACGTTATCTAATAGTTAAATGAGAGTTATGGATTTCTATGTTATAACAGACTGTCGGTTAGTAGACGTGAGCGTTATCGGTGGGTGAACGTAATAATATCGGTTTTCATACCAGATAAAAAATATTTAACCAGCGGTTATAAAATCCCGGCCTATTTATTCCATTGTTAAAAATTTGTCATTCGGTCAGCACATGACTTCACAACATACCGCCTGTTTTTTCACGGGGATGTACGTTGAAAAGTATCTTTTTAAGTGGACATACTTCTGCCGGTAAGGTTCGTGGACAAATAGTATTTTATCTTATTCTTCCCCCGCTCAACTGTTAATGACGTGTGCTGGACTCAGCTTTTTTGAGGGACTTTTCCTTTCTTAGTTTTTTGGGACACTTCGAAAGTGTTTAACCGTTACCTAGCGGTCCTAAATTATGGCCTAACCATCTTTCCATTCTCTTCGGCTCTTTGGGTCATCCGTTCTTGTGTGTCGCCAGGCAGTCGGGCCCGATTCATTCTTTTCATTCTGCAAGTCACCCTCTTTCTCTCTCATCTCAATTTGGGTCCTGAGCCGAATTGGGGCTCTCCCGCCTGCGGAGCTGATTGCTTTAAGGTAGTTTGAGCGAGATATTTCCCTAGTCATAATGGAGACCATATTAGAACTTTTTATTTATATTTCAGCGTCTGTAAGAGGCATGAATTAAATATTTAAATATTAATGACGCAAAAATGTAGTTATATATGACCAAAATTCTCAGTAATTAAATAAATATATCTACATAAGTCTTTAACTTGACTCATTTTTTCACTTCGTTCGGTAAAAACGCCTTCACAACAGCAGGTTTTTTGCGATTCTGTAAAAATTACTGTGGCGAGTAATAGATCATTTTTTATAAATAGTTGAGGAAACATACAAACTACACGTTAGTTTTTTACGAAACCTAAGTGTTAAAAATTCCTATTTTTTCAATATTCTCCCTTTAGAGCGCACAGCCGAAATCAATCCCATGTAAAACAGCTTTTATTTTCAAGCGTATTGCTCGAAAAGTAGTTCGGCAAGGGGTTAATATTTTGATATCATTAGAAATATGAGTTTTTTCTTTAAAATGAGGTCAAATTCATAAAATTCTAGGCGAATTGTTTTTTGGCTCAAACTACCTTAATAGCATCAGTGTTTTCGCCTTCGTACGGAGCACAGGACGGACATTTAGTCGGAATGGATGGATCGATGAGAAGTATAGCAAACGAGGAATATATTACTCTGTTAAAAGGTCTACTTTGGTCGGTGAAGTTGTTCAACTGTGAATAAAAAGGTTGGGTGAGGCATATTCAGTTTTCCATGGAAAACTTAAAGTTGGTTCTATTGTCAGGTTCTAACGTTATCTCTGTTCGATACAATTTCTAAGGCGCATGAGTGCACTGTCCATTTTAAAATAGGTATTCGCTTAGTTGTCATGAAGGAGCAACTGCTCATGCAATGAATGAGGAGATCACCCATATCCGAACTCGAGCCGAACCCAAAGGTTAGGTGATCGAGCGAGAACCGGTCTTTTCATAGCAACAGCAGGGGTCGTTGCCAAGTATCAATATGATCTGGTGTCAGTCTACTAGGTTTTAAAAGGCGCCCGTGGCGCCCACTTATTCAAGGAAAATATTGAAATTGACATGAGTTTATTCCCAACACTACAGAGTTACATTCTTTCCGTTTATTTGCGAAAGAGAGCAACGTAAAGTTGTCGAGAATGCTTTAAGTCCAACGTGACCAAACGACTGACCGTGCGATTTGTTGATTGCAATCGCATATATACCGGAATCACTGGAAATTGTCGTCGTCGCAAGATGGAAGGGAGCGTTAATCTCAGTCGGAGTCAATCAGAAATTATTCTCGCTTTTATGAAATTTCTTGCAAGCAGTTGAATAACGGCGTTTTAAAATGTTAGTGATTGTGGCTCCATCTAAGTACGGTATTTTCAACCTTAAGTGACTGTGGCTCCATCTAAGAACGGTATTTTAAAACTTAAGTGACTGTGGCTGCATCTAAGAACGGTATTTTAAAATTTAAGTGACTGTGGATCTATCTAATTACGACATTTTAAAATTTAAGTGACTGTAGCTCCATGTGACAGCGTTCCTGAGTCAGAAGGGCTTTTCTTATATAGATGGCCTTCCCACTGCAATTTCCCAGTGTTGGAAGCAAGCACATTGTTATGCGAGCTTCATACAGATGGAAGGCTCAGAGGGAATGCGTGGAAAGAGTCCGAGGTCGACTCTCACTCGAGAAACGCCGATAAAAAAATGTGCGTTGCACTTCTTGGGCACTACGGGTATGCGTGCATCTCGGTGCATTTATTCAACGCACACTCAAGTCTCTCTTCCCAGCGGTGTCGTTAGGAGACAGAGAGGGAGAGGTCGCTGCTTTCCCCGGCGATCGTCGTCGCTAAGAAACCCCCACCATCCCTCCTTGAGAGTGGGAGAAAGGAATGCGGTGCCGTGGTGCACGGACGTGCACCACGAGTGACCGCCGTGTGGTGGTTGAAGGGGAAAGGTCACCCGGCCTTAATGAGCACGTAACCGAACTCGACAGTCGGTTCGAAATGGCCGTATTGCTGCCAGAATGCCCTCTTGCCAAGTGACAGCTGCATTCCGACAGAAATAAAGAATAACAATTTATGCTCGCGTCATCTAGAGTTTCGCGGCTGTTAGAAGGCGAATGGACCACAACCCGAAGGTCACACGTCCGACTTGAATTACTCAGCGCGGTAAATTATTATGACGTGCTTGAAGGTGACGCAAGTGTCAAAAATTCTATTCCACTGCACGTATCTGCCAATCAGAATTAAGCAAGGAACAAGGTTAGACTGTCTAGTAAAAAGATTCAAGAAATTGTATGCCCCATGCATCGTTCACGACCTCAGAAATAACAGTTCGAAGAAGAAAGTGAGGTGCACAAATTCATTCTTCCCATGCATCAACAGTGACTTTACCAAAAAGCGTGACTTTAAGAGACACTCATGATGAGAAAACCACCTATGTTATTTCCACAAAACTTTATTACGCTGGTACGACGCGCGTTTCACCACACTGTGGCATACTCGTCTTTTCCTTCATCCAATTCCTTTTCTCCATTTCCTCCCTTCTTCATGTCTGGTTTCCTTAACAGCCCTTTGCCACAAGCCCCTGCGGCAATTTTTAAGGTTATGGTAGGGGAGCTTTGGGAATAGGTTTGTGGAATCAAGAAAATTTTAGGAAACACTGGCATAGAGTGTAATATAAATTGTGAATTTGCACGGAGCAGAAACGTTGACTCTAAAGAGGATGAGAATAGGTCACGGGGATTGGATATTTAGGTTACTGGGAGAAAAGAAAAGGTGAGATATACCAAAAGGGAAAATGAACGATAATGTGCTGCAACAGTCGGAGAAAATTGAAGTGGAGGTTTAGATTAAGTTGTTGGATCGGGTATTGAGAAGCAAAGAGATGCTGAAGGCCAAGTGATAAGAGGAGTGGATGTTGGAAAAGTGGAATGGGGAAGTTGAAGAAAGAGAATAGGGTTTATGGAAGGGATGGAGACGGAATGGGAAAATGGCCACTGGGTCAATGTCAGGGAAGAACCTCAATTAGTGGCATGTTCTAGAAGATGTTTTGATCAATCCTGACGTGTTATCGTTTATCTCTGCTATACAAGGGAGAAATCATCATGTCTTTAATGTATTGCACTTATAAATGCGCATTTCACTGTTCATTATACTTAAATTATTAAAGTTTACAGCCCTCTGCCATCTGACGCAATGAAAACATTAATTTATTGTGTACGCCTAAAGCCTAGCAACCGTCTCCAATGCGCCTGCCTGCCGTCTTTCCTTTGTCACTCCTGTGGCTCGATGACGATACCAAAATTATTAGTTCGCTCCTTTCCATCTGCGCCTGCGCACTAGCGTGTTTATTCGTGCGCTCGTAAAACATACGCGAGCCCTATCTCTCTAAGTGGTTTCCACGCGTGCTCACGCCGCGTTTGAAACTTGTTGAATCACCCGTTCTTTGTTGAGCCGAGTTGTGAGTGCGGACGACGCTACGCCGCGGCATGTGACGTTCCCACGGTGACATGTATTGTCCTCTTGGACACCGTTATTGCAATTGGCAAGTGTGACGTAGTAGTTAATTTTTGATCCTTGACAGAGAGAGGATCCAAAAGTCAATACGAGCTCAGAACTCGTTCCCACCGAACGGTTGACATGACCATTGAGAACCAGAAAGCATGCTGACTGGTCGAAACATCGCCTTGCCGCGCAGTGGAAGCTATCTCATTTTATTGGAGCAGGCACGTAGCCAGGGGGGGGGGGCTTTAGGGGCTTCAGCCCCCCTCCGAAATTTTTCCCCGTGTGGCGACTGCCTTTTGCAAAGGGGACCAGCAGCCAAGGGGCACTCATGCTCTGAGCTACACTTAGCTCCCCCCGAACCAAATTTCTGGCTACGTGCCTGCATTGGAGTCGTTAGCGTTATTTAATGAGGTGGGATCTTACTACCGTAGGGTTTATCGCCCCATAGTTTGGGCCGCTAGATAAGGAACTGCGGCTTAATTGAACTGATAGGTAATCACAGTCTAAAATGCATTAGTCGAATCTAAGTGAGTCTTTTACTTTTTTCCATTTCTGTCCGATATTATTGAAAGCATCGGAAACTATGCTATACAGAGGAAAAGCAAAAATAAGCCTTCCATTTTTATTAGGTATTTTCCAGGAGGAGTGAAAAATTAGAACAAAAAATAGCCATGCTTGGCGAATTTTTGGAAATTTTAAGACCAGTTATAAGGCTTGAAAAGGAAATCAAAGCAAGTGCATGGAAGAATAATTTTAGAAATGAGTTTATCGCCTCGGATCCAGTGGGACAAAAGAATGGTGGACTGTCTCAAACGATGAAGTTTGGTGGGCCATCTTCTTCTTATGATTAACTTATGATGTTTATACATATTCATGTAAAGACTTTTGTCATTTCCTGACATATGTATTGAATTGGGGGAAAAAATTATAACGTCTCTTAGGGAGGAGAAAATTATTCTGTGTAAATAATGGAAAAGAATTTGTGATTAAACGGTCTTCATCAGATACTAATCATAAAATACATCATTAAGTTTTATTAAAAATCATAGTCTTTAAATCGGAAGTAGGTTTTATTGTTAATTTTAAGCCGTGGATTGAAGAATAGGTTAATTATTTATCTTACTCCCCCAGAAACTTACCTAACCATGCCACCGCCCGACTCTAGTTTCGATTTAAAAGATTTATCGTCAAGAAAATTTCTCAAGATTTAGCTGTACGTGCCCGGATAGCCCTCCACTATATTTTATCCGGGGATCTCACGGCAGGAGTCGTGCTCACCGTTATCCCACGCCGCGCCAATACCATGAATGAACAGGTATTTTGTCCAGTTACGCGTAAGGGTGCAGGTTTTCATAGTGGATGAATTTTTGACTAGTTGATAGCTGGTAAGTGTAAAAATTTGGCTTGATTCAGGGTTATCAAAGAAGATTACGCATCCTGTGCTACTGTGCAGACCAAATGGGAAGAACGACTATTTCACAAAATAATCATCGCTCTGACTAAACATGGCCTGCTGTGATACTGGCTCACACTAATGGTCGCTTTTCATCTCGGTCTGGGGCCTTATTCAGTAAGGACTCAACACGTTCGAGCCTCGAAAAATCCGTGGATGTGACGTCACAGACCCCGACAAATCTCAACTTTTGAATGGCCAAATTCGAAGTTTTCGTGGCTGCGATGTCAAAATTTCGTCACTGCCAAAACTCTGAAATTCCGGGGCCATACAGAATAGAATACATACCGGGGGTCTTATTCAGGAATAGCCTCGGACAAATCTCAACTTTTGAATGGCCCTATTTGAAATTTTAGAGGCTGTGACGTCAAAATTTCGTCACTTTCGAAGCTCGGATATTCCGAGGACATACAGAATAGGCCCCATGGGGGGCTATTCTGTATGTTCTCGGAATCAAAATTTCGTCACTACCGAGCCTCGGAAGTGACGAAATTTTGACGTCCGGGCCTCTAAAATTTCAAATAGGGCCATTCAAAAGTTGAGATTTGTCGGGGGTTGTGACGTCAAATCCACGGATTTGCCGATGTTTGTCCTTGTCAAGTCCTTACTGAATAAGGCCTCAGTTCAATGATTTATTTTCACGGTGATCTTCCACACGAGTACGTTAGAAACTTCATTAGTTTCTGCGCAGTAACCTCTTTCTAGGCTCACGGCTTCTCATCTGGTTTTAATTTATGGAAGAAGGCTTTAGGTGAGCAGTACTTTTTTGTGCAATGCAATCTTCAAATATAGGTTTTTTTTTGAGTAATTGGCTTGCGACACGGTCGTCTTCCTGTGCGACTGGTAGGTACGTGACTGCGAGTCGTTGCCGAGCATGTCAACGTCCTCCTCTCCTGGGACGACCCAACTGCGTGTCGCTCCTACAGCGAGAGTTCACAGACTTTCTTCTTCCCCGGCTCTAACGGTACCTCCGAAAGCGACTCAAGCGGGGAAGGGGGAAAATGGGGAGGGGGGGGGAAAGCTCCCTCCTTATATGTCTTCAGGAGGAGGGCAACACAAGCAGGCCTCTTATACTGCGCCACAGACGTCGTGACCTCTTCTCCAGAGGAAGAGAAGTGATTGATTCGTTTTCGCCCGTGGTTAAATGCCCCCCCCCCCGTCGTGTGTGTAAGGGGGAGGTGCGGTGTCCATGGAGATCCGCTTCGGTGCATCGCTTGCCTGCCTCAAGTCTCTGCGACTCAACCGTTCTGCAACGCTGCTCGCAAAAATGCTAAAGGTAGTTTCAGGGAGATAGTTCCCTAGTCATAATGGAGACCATATACGAATTTTATATTTTAATTTCTACGTCTTAAAGAAGCGTGAAGTAAATATTTTAAAATAATTGGTGCAAAAATATAATTATATATGGCAAAAATTATCAGTAATTGAATAAATATATCGATTTAAGTCTCTAACTTGACTCATTTTTTCACGCCCTATGGAGAAAACGCCTTCAAAACAGCGGTTTTTTTGCGATTCTGTAAACATTACTGCGGCGAGTAGTAGATTAATTTTTATAAATAGTTAGGAAAACATACAAATTGCACATTGTTAGTTTTTCGACGAAATCTAGGTGTTAGAAATCACAAATACTTTTATTATTCTCCCTCTGGAGCGCACAGCCGTAATCTATCCCATGTAAAACAGCATGTATTTTGACAATTGTGTGAAATTCAAAGTGAAAAAATCATTCGCCTGGACTGGGATTTGAACCCATACCGGCGACCGGCAGATTCGGCGCAAAATCGGGGGGTCTGAGTTCGAATCCCAGTACAGGCGAATGAATTTTTCACTGTGAATTTCACACAATATGTAACCATCAGCGGGTGACTCCGTTAATGTAACTGCGCGGCCAGTTCCGCAGTTCTTTGAATTTATATTTTGAGGCAAATTGCTCGGAATGTAGCTCGGAAAGGGGTTGATATTTTGATATCAATGGAAATATGGGATTTTTTTCTTTAAACGACGTCAAATTCATAAAATTCTAGGTCAATTGGTACTTATATCAATTGTAATAGTAAGGTTTACCGAACTACTTTTCGAGCAATTTGCCTAAAAAAGAAAGCTATTTTGCATGGGATAGATCACGGCTGTGCGCTCCAGAGGGAGAATGTTAAAAAAATAGGAATTTATAAGCCTAGTTTTTGTCAAAAAACTCACGGCGTGAAAAAATGAGTCAAGTAAGAGAATTACGTTGATATTTTTTTTTAATTACTGATAATTTTGGTCATGTATAACTATATTTTTGCACTATAAATATTACAATATTTACTTCACACATCTTACAGACGCTTTAATTAATTTTAAAAATAGAATTCGAATATAGTCTCCATTATGACTAGGGAACTATCTCGCTCAAACTATCTCAAGGCGGTGTTCGAACCCGCAACCTTCACGCGTCGAGTGCATTGCCCGCCTGACTAACCGGGACGCGTATGTGCCATAAATATCGTCCAATCGGAGTGTTGTCACGATTCCGCATACCTCACGCGCATATCCACGAGCCGAGCGGCTTTCAAAATGGCTCTCTCTGAAGTTTGAATGGTACAAATTGTGGCGGGGCCGCCATTTTGTAAACGCTTTCCAAGTGCGTCCGAACCCAATTAATATTCGAAGAAAGTTTCCTCCTCCTCTTTCTTCTTCTAGATGTGAGAGAGTGCTGCCCGTCTCCCTTTAACCTCAAGTCCAAACTCGCCGTCGGACGGAAATAATGAACTCATTTTTTTTGTTTCTCCCCTTCGCCGGCATTGGACAAATTTAGAACGCGAAATCAGCTGACCTGTTTTTCAGTCCTGGCGGTGGCGGCGCTCGTGGTTTTGCCTCTACGGGACAGCACACCGTGGGACATTCCGCACTTTACCATTTATCGCCAAATTTTGGAATACTGTATGGAATATCAATATTTTATATTGTTTTGAAACTTCTCTGTCACGTGTTTCCTTTCGCTGTGAATGAATTTTTTTCTTCCTCTTATCCGCTTCGAAAAAAAAGGTGTCAAGGGAAGTACCCCAAACTGTTAAGAGTTTTGTGATGGCTTTAGCCCTCGTGAAAATGTGCCGGGGGGACTTTTTCCCATGGCAACCGTAACCAAAACGTCGTCACTGAACGGTGAAAGTTCACTCAGCCGTGAATGGACAACGGTGCATTGTGACTTTTAAAAAAAGACCTTCTCCTCCCTTCTCTTGAGTCGGTGTTTGCCAATCTTCAAAACGTCTGCGGACTTTGCAAATATGAGAGAAAACTGGCGAAGAATACCTACTTGTGGACAAAAGAGGGAATGCGTGCTTCCACGGTGCCAGACGGAATATGAATGAATATATAATGTGCAATGGACTTATTTCGTTTAAACTGACTCTCCAGCCATCTCCTTCATGATATCGATGTGCGCGGGCTTTATTGTCCTCGATATATTCTTCTTCGACACCTTGGACACGAAATTGTACGGGTTGTTGAGTTGTTTACTGGATGCGAACATCAAAGGAGTACATCTACATCTACAAAATACCCTGCAAGCCGCCTCAGGGGTGTGTGGCAGGGGGTGAGTATTCACCAACATGCATTACAGTATACCCTATTCAAGTTAGTGTAACTACGACTATTGATGCATTAGCATAAATCGCTAATGCTTGTCACGAGACGAAGCCTCACAAGCATGCACTACACTACAGATATTATCACAATGGAGAGGGACCGTTAATGTATATGTATTTCGCAACTACACAAATGGACAAGACTTATATAGAAAACATGCACAGCGTGCTGCTAGTACCAGTTAACAGATGATTCAAGTACTAGGATTCTAGTACTGCTACTAAGAGCTACACTACTTATCGATAAACCTAGATAAAAGTCTCATTGTCCGCTGTTATGGTCCCTTATAGTTCGTGGGAAAAATTACATTTTAAATTACATTTTACATTTCAAAATTTACATTTACATTCTGCAGTCTAGTTCCCTAATTTTATTCTCATGATCTGATCTGCCGTAGTATGTCGGATTTCGTAAAATATTATCAGCGTCGTCAGATAATAGACCGGTTTGGAACTTACTTAATAGATTGAGTGTAAATTTTAATCGACGGTCTGAAAGCGTTTCCCATCCCAGTTGCTGCAAAAGGTCAGTGACACTAACGAGATTATCATAACAGCCTTTAACGCATCTTGCCGACCTCCGCTGCACGCGTTCTAACTCAGTTTCCATGCCTATCTCATAAGGATCCCAAATACTGGCAGCATATTCCAAGTGGGGTCTAACAAGGGAGAAGTAGCTGATTTCCCTTACTTTATCGACGCGAGTACGTCCGAGTACGTTCGGGTCATGAAATATGCCTTCCAGAAATATGCCTCCTATCATCGAGCATCACTTTTTGAACGGGTCGATATGATATGCTTGAAACGAACATTGTATGTTCTCTGTTAATTTAGAAGGGCGTCACGTTGCTTTTTTCCAGTGTTGTCAAGTTTCTCCTAAGTCTCTACATTATCACTCCCAACGCTGTCGGTTCCGATAACCTATAAAAAAACAGCCCTTTAATATGATCCGTGGCGCTTGGTTCTCGTATTGGCCGATGATGTCGGGCCAAATAATCGAACGATATCGAGATTTGGACGTCGCATTCACGATACGATTTTATTTTTTCAAGGCAACAATCGTAACGAAGGAAACAATTTTTTTAACCTGAAACGTCTAAGTTGCGTCATTTTTGTATTTCGACGGTTTAATGACCAACGAGTGCAATTCCTGGAAATCTCTATTTTACTGGATATGAAACCGAAATGTCGTCATTCCCTAAGTCACGATCTAGTTTTGGTGACAACAATTAACATTAGGTGTATGTGAATCAATCAATGTATGTTGTGGGAAACACATGACTCTGAATGTTTTATATATTCTAATTCCTAGGGTTTACACAGTGTTTTGTTAATATTCCGTTGATGCCGACACTTTTTCTGCGCCGTCGTTTCTCAGCAAGCCGTAATCTCCACCATTCTAGATTACATGATATCGTTTTCCATTCGTTCGTATAATGGGAATGAATTAATTATCCTTTCGGATTACATGGACGAATCTGTTGGCCGAGCTCACCATAACATGCATCCTTTGGTGTTTTAGAGTCACAATGCCTGGCGTTAAACCGTTTTAAAAGTTTTATTTTAGTGGCCATTTCGATCCAGTTCCGGAGTGGTTAATTTTAGATTTCACAGCCATGTGGGTGAAACGATCTTCAATCCCTTTGTGTTTATACGCTACTCACTCCCTGACAGCATCAAGGTTCTTCACACACTCGATGCTAGCCTCATCGCCGGGTTCCTATTTATAGCGCCGATGAAAAACACCCCCTCTTACTCATGTATTCTGAGCTAAATGGGCGTGGTTAGTGTACCCGCGTTCCGGCTAACTCCAAGGTCGCGAGTTCGAGCCCCTTGGTGTACTTATACATTCTGTTGCCGTTAACATTTAGCGATGGAGCGCGTTTATTTGGAGTATCTTTAAAAAAAGCGTATTCATGTCCAAAAAATTTTTATTGACTATAAAATAATCAGTGCCTTTTGAAAAATGTTCATACTTAGCTCTCCGGCTTTATCAGCAGTGTTAGTATGTGATGACCAAAAGTAGGGTTACCATACGTCCTCATTTGTGCGGACATGTCTGTATTTTCGACTGATTATATTGATCCGCCTCTTCGTCATCTCTATTTGTATCAAGTATTACGAATCTTTTATAACCGAGGAGGTCTAAATTTTAAACCGTGTCCTTACGGTAGATTAAGAAGTGTTCACTATTGTACTATACCTATACCCAATATTGAAGCTTACAAACATTTCTTTGATTTCATTGCCCCTTCAATTCATCAAAAAATTCCAAATGAGATTTCATCAATTAGCAATAGGTAAATTTTCTAAAATATTTTCCTCAGAAAATTGAAATTTTGGTTGTTAGAGAAAAATGATGTGAAATATCTGTTAAAAACTATGGTGTGATTCTTTTATGGTATGTGCACTTATTTTATTTTATTATGTGAATCTTGCAATTTATTTTAAATTCAAATTCAAAACTGTTATAATGGAACACATTTATGTTATATAAAAACCAGAATTTATTGTATGATTATTTTTGTAACTGACCGCTGCTGAACTACAGCCAATTTATTCAAGGAATGGCAACCCCAAAAACAAGAAACTATTTCTTCTGGGGTGCCTAGTTTCACCCCCATTTTTTATTTGTTAAAATTTTGTATATCTTTTGGGTGAAATAAACTTTATTCTATTCTATTATATTATGTAGCGTCCGCGTACATCTGCTACTCCGGACTTCTGCTAATGTCCGCATTTTTCATTTTTTGGGAAGTAAGATCTTTTGATTTTCGTTTTCATCTCGTATCACCAAATAGTTATACATATTTTTATATCGATTATTGAATTATACCGTCAGCGATCTGTTAGGGTGCTTTCGATTGAGGGCTATAGCCGGCGATAGACGGCGGTGGTTGGGGCGATGGCGGCTGGGGGGGTGATAGGGGTGCGCCGTGGAATATATCAATTTGACAATATATAATTGAACGAATAATGTTTCATTTGGCAGTACTAAGAGCGTGTTGATCAATTCCGTTGAGGGTGTCCGCATTTTGGTGTTTCAAAATATGGTAACCCTAACCCAAGGGTCGTAGGTCCGTGAACCACCTCTGGCCAATTTTCTGTATTGATAACCATGATATTTTAACTTCTGGGATACTGGAATGGAAGCCAAAGGTGGCTTATCAGTATCGTAGGGAGGTACATGCACTAACGGAAGTTATTCTGTGACTGAAATAAGTGTCAGTATTGTAGTCGGACTGAGATAGTATTCAGTACGTAAATGCATTTATGATTTCAGGCTTTCCGGCGAATGATACTGATGAGTTCTTCTTGGGTTGCCCACCGGGTTAGGCTCTCCATAAATTCTAATTATATTTTTTTTTTTTTCAGCGTGTGTAGGAAGTATGGAGTAAATATTGTAATGTTAATGGTGCAAAAATATAGTTATATATGACCAAAATTCTCAGCAATTAAATAAATATGACCACATAAGTCTCTAACTTGACTCATTTCTTTACACCGTACGGTGAAAACGCCTTCTCAGCAGAAGGTGTTTACACCGTACGGTGAAAACGCCTTCTCAGCAGAAGGTTTTTTTTGCGATTCTGTAAACGTTTCTGTGGTGAATAATTGATTAATTTTTATAAATACCTGAGAAAACGTACAAACTACACACTTTTAGTTTTTTGATGAAATGTAGGGTGCTATAAATTCATAATTGTTTTCAATATTTTCCCTCTGGAGCGCACAGCCGTAATCTATCCTATGTAAAATAGCTTTTTTTCTTAGGCAAATTGCTAGAAAAGTAGTTCGGCGAAGGTTTAAAATTTTGATAGGTATCACTGGAAAGATGGGAATTTAATCTTTAAAATGAAGTCAAATTCATAAAATTCTAGGAAAAGGATAAATTACTTTGCACTATTCGAAATATGATTTGTTGAGTCGACATGTTTCACTGCACTGCAGCATCATCAGGACTGGTCCTGTCCTGTTGTACCATCATCAGGTACCAGTCCTGATGATGCTGCAGTGCAGTGAAACATGTCGACTCAATAAATCATATTTCGAATAGTGCAAAGTAATTTATCCTTTTCCTACACTGGAATTCCACAAAGTATCGGCCGCCACCAATAACTTCATAAAATTCTAGGTGAATTGATATTTCGCTCAAAATAGCTTGAGACTAGTTGTACTGTCCACTTAAATTTTACATTAAAATTTAAGTGGACAGTACAACGACTGCAGTTTTATTTAAGTACCTAGCTTGAAGAGTGATTCTAAAGTCTTTTATATGTCTACGTCTCGTCTGCGTCGACACCATTCTAACTTTTTTGTCTTTTCTCTCTCATTTCAGATGCGGAAGGAAGTGTGGGGATAGTGTGTTTTGTGAAATCATTTGTGTTTTTGTGTTCGTGTGAAAGTGCTTCTTCTTGTGAGAGTGACTTCGAATATATCGATGGGTGCGACCCGGCTGGTTTGTTTTCCCGCTCCCCGAGTGCTGACCACCAAACGCCGTTCGGAAAATCACGTGAGTACCCTTTAACTAGAAAATAGTTTATCCTCTCTCCTGAATGTGAACAAAGGGGAATGCAAAACCCCTAGCGAAATGAATGAAGCCGTATAAGAAAATTCACGAAAACCGTTTCCTGTATATAGTAGATAACGGACTTGGAACTCTCGAAGCTCGATGGTTAGCGACGACTTATGGAACACGTAATAAAGTCAGAATCACTCGCAAATAAGCGTTGCAGTCCTTTGGATCGCAAGTTTTTCGAGTCAAGTGTTGCACAAAGATATCTCTCAGATAAAAAATCCAGGTTTTGTGTCGCTAATATCCGCTCTGGGAATAAGGCAATTTATACATCAATGGTCAATTTATATTGGTCCTATTTCTTTGGGAATCAAAGTGCTTTCTGTAATTTGTGCTGCCGTAAGCACTTCTGAAGGTTGAAATTAATCTCTTTTATCTCTTCGTTGCTGCTTTCGTAGATTACCTCGGTAATTCCGTTATTTTTAAGGTTTTGTTATTAAACGGCAGTCTCATTGTTACTCGCGAGTGTGTCGATATTGTTTCGTGTGTAACATTCCAGTAAATTTGTACATTGTCAAATATTGTTCATGCTTCACCGTATTGTCGCGGTCGTCATGGTGACAACGTGCCTGTGACATGAGCTTTTCAAGACGGTTGATTGTTTGCGAATCGTTGCGAAGTGTTGCACAAGGTTGGCGCTGAGAAAGTAGCGAACACCCGTGTTTTTCCCGCGACCGACTCAAGTGGTCCATGGCTGAAAAATCTGCCAATGATTTTGAGCAGCCGGTGTCTTGTTTACGTTGCCATGGCAGTGCCCCGCCCACTATCACCCTCGGGGTGAGCGTTGAAAAAAAAAGAACGACGAAGAATAAAATGGTTCGGCTCCGTGTAATCTGGATCGCTGAAGCGGAACTTTCTCGCTTTTCAAAAGAGAAAATGGCTGTGAAGATTCCTTTTTTTTTAGAAGAGCAAGGAATAAGAAAAGAAAAACGCCCCCTTCGATGCGGTGGCCTTGATACGCCAAGTCGCTTTCATTAGCAAAGCTGGGACGGAACGAAATTTTGAAGTCGCGAATTATTTCGTTCCGCGCAGGGAGAATGGGGTGGAGTGCTCGCCTGAGAGACGATTCGTCCCTTCCTTCATCTGTTTCGTTCCTTCGTTGGGGGGAAGTCGTAAATTCAATTCTAGGTGATTCCATGTCAAATGTCACTAGAGTTGTCCTCATATCCTCCGATTAATTGTTTTTTGCGTGGTATTGGTCTGTCAAGTAGTGGTGGCACTAAAAGAACACAACCGTTTCATTGCAACTGTTTCGCGACCGAAACAGTTTCAAAACGAAGCAGTTCCGCGAAGCACCCTGTCGCGGACAACAGCTATTAGTGGTACACCAAACAATAGTCGATCGATAGGCACTGTTGGAACATGGCTAGTAGTTCTGTATTCTATGTAATAATAAATCTTTCACTTAAAAGCAAACAATTGCATTTCGATTCATGAAAAATAGGTACCAAGGGTCTGACACTCACATTACTCCAATGGTTATACATTTCACCCAGAGCACTCTATCATCGCGACAGGTATACGGGTATACTCTTTAATTGAATATATGGCAGATTTAAGTGGGAAATTACTTATTTATTTCTCAGGAGAAACTTAAATAGGTAATTGTATAATCAATTCTGCATCCTGAAAAATTCTGGTACCAGATTGCAGCGCAATAATACCGTCCAGTCCTTCTCTTGGCGTTTTCTCAGTGTACTTTCTCGGCCATCTTATTTGTTTACTTACGGTTGCGATGGCGATGTCTCGTGTGGTCCCAGGCGTACTTTAAATGTACGCTGATAAACGTCTTACAACAAAAGGAATAATTACAGCATTTTTTCACAAAAAATAAAAGATTTATGGCAAAAACATACTATCTTTATCTTTTTCACGCATACTTATTTTTTCCATTTGCGCCTGAAACAATTGGCGCTAGTAGTAATCCATACGAGATATCGCAATTCCGTCAGACCCTTGATAGGTACTTCACAGTTCTAATTCTGTCTGCAACGATAGGCAGACACGTGATAGCTGAATAAACCAGCAACCGCCTGTAACAGATTCAAATCCTACAAATTGTAGCTTATAACCGCAACGCAGCCACACGTGCAGCGCAGCTTAACAGAATAGAAGACGAAACAGTCAGCTTCAGCTATCAGTTGCCGCTGCACAGAAAAGAGCGCAAGCTGCAGGACGATCACGAAATTAACCTGTTGTTTGCAACAGTTATTTGAAACAATTGACTGACCGAAACCGCTTCGCTGCGACAACACTTCTTTTGACGACTACTGTCAAGTGTACGACTGGATAATTCAGCGATAACCAATAATCCCTTTTATGCCATTATTTATTCATTTGTCTAATAGTGAATTTAATTTTGTTTTTTATTGTTTGTTTCTTAACATGTTTTCATCATTTTGGATTGATTGTCATAGTGATAAACAAAATAAGAGTGATTGTTAGGGGAGAACACATCTCGCAAGAAGGTGTGTAAGAATTGAATTGAATTAGATATTGAATGCTGAAAAATAAAAAGTGCAAAGGGATAAAAGAAATTCCAATTTAATCGCTTTGGCACAATAGCCTTATTGATTGGTCTTTTAGGGAAACTGAGAAATGTTCTTAGTACTTATGATTAATACAAATACTTAGTACTTTTCTACAAAATATTTATTGTACGTCGCGTTTCACCGATTTACGGCATCGTCAGGAACATAAAGGTTGTTATATGTTGTGATATATATGCATATAACAAACTTTCTGTACCTGACGATGCCGTAAATCTGTGAAACAGGTCGTACAAGAAATATTTTGTAGAAAAGTACTAAGTATTTTTATTAATCATGAGTATTAACATAATAACCTACTATAAAGTGAAGCCTGCCACTGTCAAGTTTAAGAAATTTTGATTCGTGGCCGGATGTGGATGACGGTTGTGGACACATATCGTGATACAAAGATGGTACAAATCGAAAAGCCTGTACTCGTCTACAATTCCACACCTCCTCTTACACTAACCCACGGAAAGAGGTGATTTTAAAGCTGTATGAATTAAATGAAAATCTGTTTTATCTTGAGTGAAAATTTCATTTGATGCAATGAATTTTTATCTTCATTTTTTGTTACAATTTTAGTTCATTACATTAGATTCCATTATAAGATGATATTCATTCATTACAGTAATCTACCGGTTAGTGGTAGGTTGTGATGAAAGTCAGAGATTATCCAACGAACTCTTACACGTGCTGTGCCCTTTCTACCTCTTGTATTTCTTTCTTCATCTCAGCATAAGTCCTACCTTTCTTCATCCCGTCCATAAAACCGATTCTCTTCCTTCCCCTTCCCCGCTTACCCAACATCCTTCCCTCTATCACGGCCTTCAGCAAACCATCGTCCCTCATTACCCCTTCCAGCCACCTACCCTGTCTTCCCCTAATCTCATCTATAAGTTTCCTCTCCTCGCCCACTATGTCAAGCACTTCCTCATTTGTCTTCCTTTCCGTCCACCGCACCTTCTCCATCCTCCTCCACACCCACATCTCAAAAGCCTTCAGCCTATTTTCGTCTTCCTTTCTCAAGGTCCACGTTTCCGCCCCATACAACGCCACACTCCATATCAAGCTCTTCACTAGCCTCTTTTTTACATCCTTACTTAAGGTCCCCGTCATCAGCTCCCTTCTATTATTGAACGCTTCCTTCGCTAGCGCTATTCTCCTCCTAATGTCTTTGCTACTATGTCCTCTTTCTTCTAGCGTACTACCCAAGTAATTAAATTGTTCTACTTGCTCCAGTTTGTGACTTCCTACTCTTATCACCAGCTTCGCTTTCTTTGTCCTAGAGAATCTCATTACTTTTGTTTTCCTATTATTAATCTTCATTCCGTATTTCTCACACTGCTTTTCCAGTGCAGATATAATTACCAATAAATCAAGAAATTATTGTGTAATGTTTTTAGGCTGTGCCACACGAGACGAGTTTCGGTGCAATGACTCGGGTGGTAAATCGTCCGATCCGACTTTCATGCAACATTTCTTATATATGTCCTTTGACAGTGTGAAACTTAGACACCGTCGTACTGACCCGATTTGGAACGTAAACAATTGAAGTGGTTTATTGAAGTTTCGTTGGATTTATTTTTGTGTGCGTTCTGATAATATGCTGCACAGCAAGTAAGACACTAAAAACAACATGCATCTCGTCTTCCACCTCAGAGAAGAATGGTAGAGTACTCTTTAAGACCTAGCCAAAGTCATTCAGGCAGTCCTCATTGAGAATGCCAGCGAGATTATGCAGGAATATGGTAGATGCAGTTGGCTCTAAATTCATTGTTTGGTTCCACGTTTTATTCCTCGTATAGAAAATTTCATTATTCCAACTACTCTAAATCTTATAAGTACGAAACATTCTTCATGGCATGATGATTGTTAGGTGAAAAACTATATGTATTGTTTATTTACTTACATTCTGATCACACTCAACGGTGCTAAGGTTCTTACGCATTCTTCTAACAAGAAGGATACTTCCTCAAGGCTCAATGAACTTCCAGGCATGTTTGTTTACGTTTTCCTTGTTTGGATACGAGATTATTATCAACGCGATGAGCGGAACGTCTCATTGGTTGTTGCATTAAACGGTTTTATGGAAATAGAACCTGTCCTATTCCGTAAAACGTTTTATAAAACCCTTTTATGACGAGGCAGATGGTGTCAGTAATTTTTTTCTGGTACATCACCGAAATTTATTGCTCTATCGAATCTTATTTTACTTAAGTCACCGTCTGGAGCAGCCATTTTTATTAGTTTTACGGCGTTAAATTCGGTCTGGTTGATCAGTTAAGATTAGCCCTGTTGGTTTCCTCTGGATAGATGTAGGAAACTAGCTGAATTACCCGGCGTTGCTCGGGATCACACTTCCTTCATAATTCTTCATATAACAGGAGAGGGGTTAGTTGTCAAAACAGACTACATTGTTATTAATTATTGTATATTTTTAAATAATTTGCTGAAAGCGCGTTTTTTTAGACAATTACGACGCGTAAAATGAAATCGATTGAAAAAATGATAAACTTCATTTTTTCGGGTATCTGATAAAATAAATTTTAACTCTCTTTCTTGAGTGAAAGCAGTTTTAAAAAGCAAACAAACACAAAAAACTGCACAAAACTCAATGCTTAGCATTCATAATCAGCTAAACTAATTATAAGCAAAATGAATTTTAAATATGCGTAATTTTAAAAAGTCAAAAATGAAACCTCTGCACGAAACCAAATACGTAGCGTAGACCACCAAAGGGCCTTTTTTTGGGGGGCCCTGAGAGCTTTGTAAAATAGCCTCTAATTTTCCTCCTGTCTTGAAATATTAGTCTGCAAAATTTCAGCTTGATCGAAATAAAACTGTAGATTTGTATAAAAGACAGGCAGACAAACAGACAAACATTCTTTTTTATTGTATGAGGCTGGTGAAAACTTTAATATGGAGCGTGGCGCTATATGGGTCGGAAACTTGGTCATTGCGAAGGGAGGATGTGCGTAGCCTTGAGGCGTTTGAGATGTGGGTTTGGAGAAAGATGGAGAAGGTGAGCTGGATGGCGAGGAAGACGAACGAGGAGGTATTGGATATGGTTGGAGAGGAGAGGAAGCTTGTGGCAGAGGTTCGGAGAAGGCAGAAGAGATGGATGGAGGAGGTTTTGAGAGGAGAGGGCATGTTGAAAAGAGTGATAGAGGGGAGAACACTGGGGAAGCGTGGAAGAGGAAGGAAGAGGATAGGAATTATGGACGAAATAAGAGGATGTAGAAGATATGAAGAATTGAAGAGGAATATAATAGCGCGCCATCCTTAGGAGGGAAAGCGAGACAATGTCTATGAGGTTGGGATGCAGAATGGGGACTATCCAAGAACCTACCAATCAGCTGGTAGAATACTTGAATGAGAAAAACGTATTTCATTGAGGGTTGATCAATAAAAAACGTATACAGTTAATTAAAAGTGATCAAGAACAAACCTAACAAAGTCATTATATTATATATATAAATATAGAAGTTTGTTGAATGGTGTCAGGATAAAATAAGCTTCGCTGGTGCGTGCGTTTCAAGCGTATCGGCGTGCCGTTATCTGGGTAATGAGGCGACTGTAGTCCAAGCTCTGGACCGAATTTCGTGCCTTCAAGACCAACACTCCACTCGGTCGCGGGGAATATCTTCGAAGTTTGCCGACGCTATCCAAATACACCCGAGTCTGTGTTGCTCTGGCTGGTTTGGCTCGCCTGCTTGCTTCTCGGGTCTTCTCGCGTGTGGGATATATAACTTATGAATCGGCGTCTCGCAGCCGTTGTCGCTTATCCCAGACTCTGAGAATTCGGTCACGGCAGACTTCCTTCCCAGCCGTTGGGAAATGTTATTACCCACCCACCCACCCGTCCACCTTCATCGCTCGACTTGGGAAGCTGGAGTGTGTAAAGTTGGACGCGTGTAGGCACAGCCCTTCGAGCGCCGCGAGGGGGTTTAAGACGATCGGATCGTAAAATGAAAGACTCAAAGGTATTTTGAGCGAAATATCCACTTACCTTAGAATATGATGAATTTGACCTCATTTTAAAGAAGAAACTCTCATATTTTCATTGATATCGAAATACATACTAACCCCTTGCCGAACTACTTTTCGAGAAATTTGCCTGAAAATATAAGCTGTTTTACTTTGTATAGATTACGGCTGTGCGCTTCAGAGGGATAATATTTTAAAAAATATATGAAATTCTAACACCTAGATTTCGTCAAAAAACTAACGGTGTGTAGTTTTTATGTTTCCTCAACTATTTATAAAAATATAATATATTACTCACCGTAGTAATTTTTATGAAATCGCAAAAAAACGTATGTTGTCAAGGCGTTTTCACCACACGGCGTAAATAAATGAGTCAAGTTAGAGACTTATGTAGTCATATTCATTTAATTACGGAGATCTTTTGTCATACATGACTGTATTTTTTATGTTTTCTCAACTGTTAATAATAATTAATCAAATACTCACCACAGTAATATTTCCAGAATCGCAAAAAAACATGCTGTTGTTAAGGAGTTTTAGCCGTACGGCGTGAAATAATGAGTCAAGTTAGAGACTTTATTTAATTCGTTAATTAGAGTCGATATATTTATTTAATTACTGAGAATTATGGACATGTATAACTATATTTTTGCGCCATTAATATTTAAATATTTAATTCATACTCCTTACAGACTTTGAAATAAAATTTTATAATGTATAGGGAATTATCTCGCTCAAACTAACTTAAGACGACAGGAGCGGTAAAGGCTGGACGTCGAGTGCGCATTTTCATATTTTTTTATTGTAGTCTAAAAAACATTCTTGGACCATATTCCATTCAAGTGCATCTGTTTTTGCGTTGGAACTCTGCGAACGGACAGTAATGGAAATGATGCAAGAATTATATTTTAAATATATTTCTTAATTAAAAGCGTGTTATGACTGGAATTTTCGGCGCAGTATTCGAAATGTGTACGGAATTCTATATAAATATGTTTTATCAGAATGTTTTACTCGGCATGACACCTTGATATGTGAGCAACAATTGTAATAAGTAATAAAAAATGTGTTATTTCGTGTTCAGAATAAAATTTGTGCATATGTTATCGAATGTGCCATAAGGTTAGGTGTTAAAATAGCATATAATTGCCACAGATTTAAAGTAAATAAACTGAGACCAGATACGTAAGGTAAATATATACGTGAAAAATATAACAATATTTTGTTTTATCTCAACCTGTTGTGAGTAATAACCATATTATGAACAAAAACACATCTGGATTTTATACATCATATAACCATCTTTTTGTTCTGTTAAAAATGATGGAAAACTCTCTCCCTCCTAAACCTCTTATATAATCAGAGTCTAAGAAATAATGTTGGCCCTATATAGATAAATGAGCGTTTGAACAGAGACAAATTAGGCTTGGGCCAAATTGTTGTAGATATTAGGTTGTACACATTGGTTTTTGGTCTACCTTAGGTTTATTACCACTTCTGAGGTAGAAAAATTACAATACCTTATAAACGTATAGTTGACGTAAAGGGAGTAACTGTAAATCCACAAATATGAGGAAGGACGGTTCAAATTGACATTTTATAGCAATCAGTCTCACGGATTCCTTTTTGGAGAATAAGAGTTAGATTGAGCGAACTTTTATAGGCACCTCCCCAGCAGATTATCCCGTAGTTTAATTTATAATGCACTAAAGCATAATAATTTGTTTTTAAATCGCTTTTAATCTTCCTCGTGAAAGCATCGTTTTTTTATTCATTTCAAAGGGTTAAAAAAATGGAAACGTTTGAATTCCTGATTTGTTTGGATTCACTTGGTCGCCAGGCAACCTCCTCGGACGGCATTTGCAGGAGCAAAAGGCGAGAGAATCTCCGTTTCCAGTCAAGGACTCGTCGGTATCCAAGGCGACGCCGCGGGGCAAGTGGGATGACGTGCAGCTTCGCCCCCGCTCTGGAGACAGAAGACGTTGCCGGTGGTGGTTGGTCCACCCCACCTCTCCTTCGTCGTGTCTTCGCAGTTTTAATGATTTTCTCAAGACTCTTCGCGTTCTTCCCTGAGCATCGGTCTTGTTCTTCTCCTCTTCCCGGGGGGACTCGGTCAGAAAAAGGAATGGCATTAAAAGAAAGAGGAGCAGCGATTCAGAAACGTCTTCTTAATAACCGAATGCCGAAGGCAGACACCTCGTAGCCTCACCCACTTTCATTGCATTCCTCTTACCTACGCCTTTCACTGCACACAGTCGATCTTGAGTTCGCGCGTCTTCCTTGTTTCACAAATGTTTCAACCCTCGTTACCTCTCGGTATTACGGTCGTTGTAGGGATTTGAGAATCATAGCTTTGCTTCCCAACAAGATGAGTTTTGTGGAGCTTTCATTTCCAATTGTTGAAGTGAGCGCGGATCGGAATACTTTAGCGCACACATTATATGGAGCTCGGAGTTGAATGAAGTTCCATGTGTGACGTCATACGTGGAGGGATACATAGGATACATACATCCGATCGTCAACTGTTGTGTTCGTCCGCCTGAGACATTTAATTGTGAAGGACTGATTCCCTTCTGTTTTATGTTTATGTAACCATTTTGCGATATCGCCAGCAGACGTTGCCCTGCATTGGCTCGGGAAACGTGTGATCAGGCAATTTCCCCATCCTCTTTTTTAAAACGTGAGTTTCCATAAATTAGTGAGTTCCATCTTTATTTTTCTCGACGTTTCTAGACCACTCCAAATCTTAAAATAAAGGAACGACGACTCGTCTTTATGTTACGTTTCGACACAATTCATAAGGCTCTTATGTATTAATTGAAAAATTAATGCTTCCTCGCACGGGCAGAAATGTCCATCCTTGGTCCAATCAGTCCCAAAATCCGTCCCTATATATTTCTATCAACCAGCGACTCTACCGTAAAATTCATTAAAAACTATATACGTTCTTGAATATCACCTATCCTTATAGAATATTAATAAACAGCCCAAATTACCATTTAATACCGGACATCGAAAAAAGTTGAAGATTTCTTTTGAAGATTTTTCAACTGTTAACATTGTTGACACAAGCTTTCGAGTTGGCTCCGGAACTAGGGCCCATGAATGAGAGAACAATGGCAGACGATTATGGAATAAAGGCATTTTGAAAAAAAGAGGAAACGTAGGAACGAGGCAAATAGTTGAAACAAGTGCACATCAAAATCGATTTAAAAAAACTAAATGCTTTTTGCAATTATCAATTTTTTTTTTTTTTACCCTGAGAAAATCTTTAAAATGTGTACTTTTTATTGCAGTGTAACCGTATTTTACAAGAATGTATTCTTCGAATGTATATTACCCTACTTATTCTTCGACCGAAACCTTAATTTTGATCCATTACGCTCCGCTGCCTTCGTTTGTTTTACGACCTCGAGCGGCGAAAGGTTGAAGCCATGACGAACGCGGGCACGACGCTTCGTGTTTGTTCTGCCGCGAGCCAAGAGAGGAGCCGAGTCGGGTCGTTGGAGCGAAGAGATAAGAGACGATGCCAACCAAACTCGGAAATAGCCGTTGACTTTGGTAATCAACTCGCGGCATAAAAAAATAAAGAAATGAATTTCTGAGGGCTTTCGGCAAAGTTCATCCATTTCAAGATACTGCTTCCATCTTAGGGAAACGAGAGGTGCTGCAGCCAAAATGGCAACTGAAGTACCATTTAAAAAGATTAGAATAACGTCGAGAATTTTTTTAGAGACATTATGAGTTAAAATAATATTTTTTTCTCGCTGGGAAAGACTAAAAGTTAAAAATATTTGTAGGTCAATTATAAGGAAAAAAAATGAAAGAGGTATATGTCTGAAGAATGAAAACCAAAGCACTTAATGCAAGACAAACACAAAAGAACTATTACTCCTTGAAATACATATTTCCGATGATTTAGTTGGATAGTGAATGATATACTCCTAAGAGAGTGTTCAATACTCAAAATGATATAATCTGCACTTTAGTGAACCATTTAACTTAAATTCGAATATACATATATAGATAGAACGGCTTAGAGTGGAATTACGGAAAATCGAAGTAGATCAGATCAAGTCGAGGTTCTGTCGTTTTTGTGTTCAGTAAAAACAAAAGGTGTTTAATGCTTAATTTTGACCACTCTAGGAATTCTTCATATTCCGCGGTATAGGTGTAGCGAAACTTGGTGGCACTCACTTGTAAAAAGCATGACGTCCGGGAGAGAAAATCATGTAAGAGAGGTGGGATGAAGAGGCCGAGGGTCCTAACAGGAGCCCTGTGGTACCTCTGCCGACGCGTCACTCACCTTCACTGACATCAGACACTCCGATTTCGTATGCCACCAAGCTTCGCTATGCCTATACCAATCAAATTTTACTGAACTGCGATACAGAGAACGTCAGCTAGTTTTAGCGGTATGTTCTGCGGACGGGAAGAGAATTTTTACGTCATAGGCAGTTGGTCTCATTTTCATGCTTTTCCAGCGCTGGGGGGAATCGCAGCCATAACTTAAGGCTTGTGAAGATTACAAGCCACGGGAAGCCCTTGCGATATTTCCTTCGGATAAGATCGCAGCTGCTGTATTAGAGTTCCACGCCCAACTGCTCTTAAAACCAAAGCGACTTCCTTATGAGATAGTGACCGGACGTACCGTTACAGAATGGAAGCTGAATTGATAAACTTCGATGGAAAGATTCACTTACTAAGACATTACGATTTTACCGCGTAGCTGATTCTCATGCTTGTACTGCGCTGCTTTGATGATGTAAACAAATGCTGGGGCGGTGTCCTACGGAAATATTTTCTTATTAAATTTATTTGAACATGTCGTCGATATAGTCACACCATTTTCACAACTATCACAAGACTTAACAAAGTTTGAACTGGAAAGTGAATATAATAAAATTCCGGCAGTAAACATCATTACAAATATTACAAATATTACGTTGAGGAAACAATGGACCTCTTAGTTGTTTGCATATTTATGGAGGTCTGCCATTGATCCATTCCGTTCTTTTTAATTATAATGGATAAGATGACTTTTAGAAAGATCGATCGAATTATATTTTCTTCGAAGCAGCCCTGATACACCCTACATACAAAAACAACCCTTGGTTCAGAGTGATTTTGATTTTCAAAACTTGGGCAGTTTGGCAACAATGGCTTTTATTTGTACTCCATTTGGTGCTATCGCACTATAATTATTCCAAAGAAAATGGCAATGAATTTGAGGAGAGGAAGAACTAGTTTATAAGATAAACAATCGCCTCTGATACTAGTTTCTGTTAGCTGAATTGATATTAGAACATATCGACGGCTTAAAGCACAAGTTAATCGTAATGCAATTTGGCTGTTTTATTTTCGCCCAAACTTTGGAAAATAATAATTGTATCGTTAGTAAATGAGCAGCTACTTGTCAGCAATACGTAAGAACTGTATTCCGTAACTGTAAAAAAAAATAATTTCTGCTATCTGTTCCAAGTTGCGTCTTTTAAAAATATAGTTCATGGTTTCTTATAACCAGGATATAACCTTATAATGTCGACGCTTTGTCAATTACTGAATAATTTTCACCTTAGTCACTTAAGACGTTGATCTTCCTATTAACATATTTTGAAATTTGCCGCCTCCGTGTTGTAATCAAACTCGGAATTCATTTACTGTAATTTATGCTCTTTAAGTTTAATGGGGACATATTCCTACTATTTATTTAAACATCAGAAGTTTTGACTCTTAATTAATTTTCATTTGGAGGTAACTTGTGGTACAAGCCAAGTTTTAAACCGTTGTTACACCGTCAAATTTTCCTTAAATATTTTCGCGACTAGTTTGATCACAGTGTTTTATGACGAATTTGACCCAAAATGGTATTTGAACGCGTTAGCTTCAAATTATTTGCCAATTACGACTTGAAAAAAATGAGCATATTGGCTCCTGTTGTTTTGTACAGATAGCTAATCATCTACCGATCTTAATTTGTGGACATCCGCTGCATAGTATTGTTTTGGCTCAAATATTATTCACCGTATAAAAAATGACATGTTCTACTGTTTAAATATTTTGATGGCGTATACTTAAGCAGGATATTTTTTTCTAAAATGCATTACATTTTATTTCATTTGAAAGCATTAGGCATTGGATTCATTAGGGAAATATAACGAACGCGTCCTCATCTTATTCAACGTAGTTTAATACTTATTTTGGGGGATTTATTCTTTTTACGAACCAGGGTTAAAATATGCCCTCAATTATTTGTTACTGGCGTATTTTATTCGTCCATATTAGTAGTTATCGCAGCGTAAATAAAGTGTGCATTGTTTTGCAAATTCAATTGTTAACACGTCCGCTATATCTTCCATTACGTCGGAGAGTTTCTTCGTCTGCAGATTATTTCCCATTGGACGGCGGAAGGAAAGGAAGAATAGTCGTTTGCGCATACGATAATCGAATCTTCTCTTATCGTCCTCGTGTTCGTTCGTTCCGGTGTTATACAGTACGTTCAGCGTGGACGAGTTATGTTTTAGGATCCATCCCCTTTAATTGGCTTTTTACGCGAGGACTGCCGTGGCGCTGCGATCGATGCGAACCACCTCCCCTCCCAGGGGGAGCACTCCCCTTCCACCCCCCCCTTACCCCCTACCCTATACCCCCACTACACCCTCTTCCCCGTTCCATCGCAACAGGGCTGGAATGGGATGAGCAACCATTTTTCACCGTTGCCTTGTGTATCAAGGCTCGCTTCGCCAATTGCTATGAGCCGGAAGAGACAGAGAGATATGTGCTTAATAACGATTATCGATGTGCATAGGCGCGCGCAAACGTTTGTATTAGGTGGTGCCTGGAATAGTTTTTATTATCAAAACTAGCATTAAAAGGTTTAAACTAGGTTAAAATGGTATTAAATAAATGTGTAACATGCTTGCAAGTATTAATGATAAAAGTTGAACTAACAACATTAAAAATAAATAAAAATGTATTTATGTACGTATGTTTCACAAATAAATGTATTGTCTTGAATTTTTTGTAAGTATGAAACAAAAAACACTATCCATCTTTACCTAATTGCTATTAAGTCAAACTTAATTAAACTTTCTTTAATAACTTGTTTTAGAGCAAAATTCCTCTCACCAGGAATAAGAACTTTAAACTCTTCAATGGCATCGGTATAGTTAACATTTATTACAGTTTCTTTTTCTATGAATGGTAAAATTAGGCACTCCAGGCGATATTGAGACATTGTCGTTCTTAGTTTACTCTTGACAATTGATAGTTTGGAAAAACGCCTTTCACAACTGGCACTGGTTACAGGTATAATTGAGGACATTTTCAAGGCGCATTGGGACTCAATGAACAATTTTGATCTGTTGCCAAGGAGTAACCACTCCAACCACTTATTTAAAGCGGTTCTTGTAGCGCCTAAAAATAAAATCGAGGAATAAACTTATTCTGCTTCGTTATTGAATAGCCTATGTAAATTTTTATTGAATAATTATCTCTTAACACGCCACCGCAAATGCACTCCTCAGTTGTTTACTTATGCGCACGCTTGGTACAATGTACGAAATGCAAAACTTTATTTGTTCTGCCAGTCAGCCAGCTAAAGAGAATCTTAAACGATGGTTGTCAATAAGAACGATCGAAAAGAAGAAGAAAATATGAGAAATTTATCGGTGGAAAGTCACATAATAGCATTTTTCGGGTATTACGTTCGACTGTGACGTAGATATCGATTTAAACCTTAGAAATAATCGGTGCGAAAGTCAATAAATAACTTCATGGCGGAAGGCATTTCCTCGAATGTTCCTCGTGTCTTTTTGCAACTCGCTCATTCTTCTATGTCACGTCCTTGGCCTTCCATCGCTTGTCTTTCGTTCTTCCTTCTTACGTTCGTCCTGCCAATGGCAATCCGTTAAGCGCTGCCGTTCCCTCCTCATTCGTGAAGAACTTTGGAACCAATTAGTCTCCATCCTAATCTTCTTCCTGTCAGCGTTTTCTTCCACGCATTCTGAGGAATCCTTTGTCACTCGACCTGTCAACTCAGGGCTTCCTTCGCACTTTCTCCTTAAATTTTGGCCGTTCGAGTTCCCTTCGCGTCTTACAACCTCTTTCCTCGCATCTCTCTGCTCCATCTACTTTATCTAACGCGAAATCCTTTCTTCTAAATTTATTTATCTCACGTGCAAAAAGTATAGGCACAAGATATAAACCGACGCAAAAGTATGATGAGTTTGTCAGTTAACTAGTTTTTTTATCACTCCCTCATGTAATCTCTCTTGATTTGGGGTTTCCGTTACGCAAAATGTTCAGATTCTATTGCATTATTATCGGTTAAGTATGCATTATTTAAATAGTAGGTTTTGGGCATTTTTCAAGAAGAATTCGGCGCGATCGAAGCTCGTCATAGGCAAATTTTGACGTCACGGCGCGGCCTGGACTGTTGCCAATTGCTGCTTGAAATAATAAGAATTTGTAGTTGCTCTGTCGTCATGGTTTGGAGTTTATCGTGGAGGATTTACTGATAAAATCCCCTGCATTCATGCTAATAAGTGTTTTTATGCTACATTTTACTTGTTGGACGAATATCAAGTTCTGTTACGCCGATGAAACGTATTTTAACTCCTACCCTTAATAGTCATGTTTCATTGATATTCTGAACTGAAGATTTATCTCAACTACCTGTTCCTATTACAATGCCGATTAAAGTAGAGATATCCTGATATTGTTGCAGACCAATTTATTGAAGTTAATTTTTTCATCGCCAGGGAGTTGGAGTGGTCGTTGCTTAGTGAAACCTGCTTATCTCGACTGTTGTTTTTGTTGACCTCATTTCTGTGTCGCGCTTGATGTAGAAGGACGTTGATGTATTACCGCTGTCTTTCTTCCTCGAACTCATTCGCTGTTATCGGACGAGAGAATATTACATACTTTCTCTCCAATAAGCTATGGAATTGATGACGCACTGTATCGCAGCGTTTTCCTCGTAACAGTTGTGAGGGAACCGAATCTCATTGGTCTCTGCTGTGCCTATTACGTCACAGGCCTGTCGTACTGATAACTTAAGCCAATGGTCAAATCCATTAATCTCTACTCCTAGTGATCTCCGTGCGAACTATTGTTCCTGGCGGGAATTACGTCACTTCGCTCTCAATGCCTGATTGGCAGATTTTTCTACTCCGCGAAATTTGTTTCCTGTTCAGAGTCTTAACGGTTGTCCGCTATCTCTGTGAAACTAACACCGACTGTGAGAGAGACCAGTAATATATATTTATACGCACACCATGTATATTTTCGTAGCGATTCATTGACAGAGGAAAAAGAGATTATCATTAAAATGGATGGCGTTTTTCAGGCATAAAATCTTCTTTCTCTAAAGATAATCCATTGTTAATCTGGGGATGGAACCAAATTTTATGCGAGGAAAGATCGAGATATTGAACTTTTAGGTAGAAGGCCTGTGAAGCGTCGTTGCTAAAGGACTTAGTCCACGATTAAGAAGAGGGAGCCTCTCTCTTAACCTCGGATAACGTAAATTGGATTGTAACGGTAGATAGCAATAATGTTATATTTTGTCAAATATTTCTGAAATATTGTTTTAACAAAAAGTGTTTTACCAGTTCAGCATTGAGAAGTGTAAATTATTTTTAGTAGGTTAACACTTTATTATTATTTGGTCGTCAAATAAGTAGCTATATGCTCTCTTTAGTCCAAGTGTGCCTGTATGGTGAAAATATTTGGTAAAATATGTATAATGCAATTCATTATCCTGTAGCATTTACAGCTGAAGTGCCTCGTGTATTGTATTATTAAAATCGCGCTTCCCTACATTTTTCATATCACTTGGGCTGTTTCACGCAAACACCAAAGAAAACCTTTTTTCTCATAGCATGATCAATTTTTGTTATTTAACGCGTTTTAATGTTTAATGGATCTCTCTTCATAATGATTTTCTTCGCATCCAGTGTAAAAAGCACTCCAATCATACTCTCGGTTTAGTTTATTTTTTTAGGCACACGTTTCCGGACATTTTGCTCCCCAAAGCCGTATCTTCGGTTGGAAAGCATTGCTGTGAGAATAGTCCAAATAAATAATATATAATTACGCTCATCACTGACTGACGACTCTCTAACGCGCTAGGCTTAGATTGCTTGAGCAATTGAGAATAGATATCTTTAAGAGCGACACGGAGAACATCATATTAGAACCCCACTATATTTCCAGGTCCGACAGAAACGATAAATTAAGAGAGATATTTTGCCGAAAGGATAGGTATGGGAATTCGTTTTTCCCTCGAACAATAAGGGGTTTTAATAAATGCTAGGCGTAATTTCATTAGAGCGTTTCCTTTTCAAATATGCAAACGGCTGGTGTCCTAACACCCCCCGCTACACGCCTATTGAGGCGGCTTGCGGGGCAATATGTAGATGTAGATGGAAACACAGTCACGAAAATCAAATTAAGCACTGTGAACTGCCTATTCATATTAGGAAGCGGTATACCGGTGGTAAGGTGGTGGAATGTGGAGTGGAAGGTATGTGGTTCGATGCCCTGGAGTGGTCATTTTTTTCTTTTTTTCATAGTTTTTTTTCATTTTTCTTTTTCGATATTGTGCTTTCTTTATGGTAACTTCCATTAAAAATATTTTCATGCAATTTCATACTCTCTAAAGTGATACACTAGGGATTGGAAATTTAAATCCAGAATCGATTTTCGATTAATCGACTTTAGATTTTGGTTTTTAAAATCGATTTTCTAAAGATTCGATTTTTTGCCAAAAATAATCGAAAAATCGAAATCGATATTTATAATAGTAAAGTAATTGTCTGCTGAAATACGGATGTGCTGTTGTAACAAAATGCAAAATATGGGTTAATGGAAGCACTAGGGATAAGAACCAAATACAGTTAAATTTATTAATACAATATATTATTTTAAAGATATTAATAAGGTATGCAGGAAAGTAATAATCCATAACAGATACTTATAAACACATAGGTAATATAACAAGCAAATGACATATACTTTAGTAGCAATAAGAATTGTATATTAAAAAGTGGGCATACCACAAAATGAAAAACAGAATTTTATCTATTTCTTGTTTGCAAAGCCGTGGAACAAGTGTTCCTCAGGGATGGACAATAAGTTAACTAACATATTTAAATGTTCTCCGAATAAACGATTTTGCACCTGAGTTGCAATTAACCCGGCGTGAGAAAATAGTCGCTCACACGGCACGGTAGAGGCAACTATAGATACAATCCTGCTGGCTAGTTTGTATACGTGGGGATAAATTCCCTAAATCTCCTTCCAAGCTTGTAGTGGATTAGAGTTGGACTTGCGGTCGAATGGAGGGCCGTTTACGAACTGGCGCAGCTCGATTGGCAAAATTCAAACGCTAGTTTTAGCTAGCAAGCTAAAAATCGAAAATCGATCGGCTAGAATCGATTTTGATCGGTTTTTCAAAACAAAAAGTCGACTTCGATTAAATCGAAAATCGGAGTGTGATAATCGATTTTCGAAAAAAATCGAAATCGATTTTCCAATCCCTATGATACACTCATTAATTCCGGGGAGCAAAGCGAGTTAGATGGAGCCACATATCAAAGTGTTTGTTACGTTCATCATCAGCATTCAACGAGCGCCTTAGGTGCCAAACAAGTTACTAGTTTTAGAATAGTGTTACAAGAGGTGCTGACGTTATGAATAGTGCTCGTGGATAGAACAATATATAAAACCACGTACGACACACGGTGACTGAAGTGGATAGTATGTACAGTAGACCGTGAATACAGAACGAATATCCGCGTTATTATTCTTTTCCAATCTTCTCGCGCCGACCAAATTCGCGTCATACATCTTGAGGTTCCGCGTCGTGAGGTGAACGCCCCCATTCATCGCCTCCTTCTTTCCACGTCTACTTCTTATTTCATTCTTTCTCCCACGCTCCCACATTTATAACCAACTTTCTCACTCTTTTTGAGCTTTCTTCCTACCTTCAGCGTCTTTTCGTCTCGGCGCTCAAGGAGTCTCGTATGCCTCCTCCTTATCTCAAAGACGCCCTTCTCTCTTTCTCTCGAGCCCTCACGCATCGACGCCATGTTTTGTTTCTTTCGTTCACTCTTTCTTCCTCGATTCCACCCGCGAATTCCTCTCTCCGTTAAGATACTCTCGACTGGTAGGCGGCTGCTCTCAACTGCAATCATGAAATTATCTTAGTCTTTTCACGTCGGACTAAAGATTTAAGCTGGCTTTCTCAGTGTCGAAATAGACTTTGGACTTAGAACAGGCTCGGGTTGTCGTTTTTTTAGATTTTTCCTACGTTCGTGCCCAAGTGCGATGCTGAGCATGATTTGATTAGCGTCTAAAAATTTTCATGGTATAATATTTGCCAATATGTTTTATAATGTATTTATGAAAATTATCAGGAATCGTATTCATCAATCACGGCCAGCTTGTTCTCTGTGTTATTAAAACAGCTCTGAACTGATGACCTTTTCTTATTTCTTCTAATATTGTTTTGTTGCAACAAAGTTAGAAATGAGAAATCAAATACGCTTCTAGATTTTTTCAAGTAATATTGAATGTAGATGACGAGAAATAAAGAAAGTTTTGATAATCTTTGGCAATTAATTTTTTTTGCGCTCTGGTTTTGTCGTTTGACGTTGTTCCAAAGGCTCAGATGTCATGTAAACTTTGTCGATCAAAAATTTATAAGTGTTACGCATCACATAGGGTTGTTTTTTAAATCCCTGGAACAGCATATAAACTTGCTATTCTTTTGAATTCAATCCTTTCTGGCGTAACTTTGTGGAAGTCCATTTTCAAATAATGACAAGGCCAACTATGTTTAAATCCACAGAGTTTATTATTGGTACAATTAGTTTCAACGCTAAGGCGTCATCGTAAGGTACTGGTGCTGGTACCTGATGATGACGCCGTAGCGTTGAAACTAGTTGTACCAATAAAATACTCTGTGGATTTATACATAGTTGGCCTTTTCATTATTTGCTATTCTTTTCTTTTTGTCGATAAAGTCTGAACTACCTGTTTTTTGTATGGAGTGAACTCGTCACAGAAAATGAAGAAAATGTTCATCCTCCTCAGCAATGAAGTCATATATGAGAATTAGAGCATATTACTCCCTCAGTTTCGATTTATGCATGTATTTATTCTTAGTTGTACCTATACCTTGAAGACGTTATCGATCTGCCAGCAATGACTAGACCAGCCTCTGTAGCGCATTTCTCCGTGGAATTGTTACGACTGCTCCTCCAATTAGGGAATTAAACTTACTTTACTTTACTTTACGCGATCAGGCCCAGAGGACCGCGCGATGATACAACTAAGGCCTTCCATTCTCTTCTGTCCTCTGCTATGTTCCGCCAGTTCGGCCAGGTTTCTAGCTGTTGCAAGTCTTCCCTTACTCCATCTATCCATCTCTTGCGAGGTCTCCCCACTGGTCTCCTTCCTTCTATTGTCATATCCATAGCCATCTTAGGAAATCTTTCGCCACTCATTCTAACCACATGTCCAGCCCATTCCAATCTCCTACTCCTTAACACTCCTATAATATTCGGTTCTTGATACAGATTGTACAATTCTTCATTATGTCGTCTTCTCCATTCTCCTGTTTCTAAATCAAGGACTGGACCAAAAACCTTCCTTAGTACTCTTCTTTCAGATATCGCTAATCGGTTCAGGTCTATTTTTCGTGTGCTCCATGATTGGCATCCATACAAGAGAACGGGACGAATCAGTGTTTTGTATAATCTTATTTTAAGTTCCCGGGAAACGCTTCTTGAGCTTAGTATTTTATTAAGTGCATAGAGGCTTCTATTTGCTGTTTGCAGTCTGGATTTTATTTCCGTTTCACTTGAGGAGTTTTCTGTCAAAATGGTACCTAGATATTTAACTTCTTGTACTCTCTTGTAGTCATTATTGCCAACTGTAATGTTTATATCATGATTTATTCCCCTTCCAACAATTAAATATTCAGTTTTTGAAGGATTGACCAACAATCCTACTTTTCTTGCTACTGCTTCTACTAATTGCATTACTCCTCTTAACTCTGCCTTTGACTCGCCAATGATAACACAGTCATCTGCATATGCTAAAAATGAAATTCTTCTCCCATTCATCATAAAACCTCCCATATCATATTTGTCAATTTCCCTCTTAATTTTCTCTATAACAAAATTAAACAAAATTGGAGATAGACCGTCTCCCTGCCTCAAACCTGTCCTAATCATAAAACTTTCTGTTACTTTATTTATATAATTAGGGAATTAAAAGAGGATTTTTTTATTATATCGTTGTTTCGCTTCCTCTTTTTCGGCTATGTCTATTTAGGTATTTCAATCCCAAGAAAACAAGAGCGAAATTGCGGGTATTTGTCAAACTGCTATATCTCCAAAATGTTAGATGCTCTTCCATTATTTACGCGATTTTAGGGTGCCTTTCATTCTTGCTAGTGCGCTAATCACTTCGTTACACAACAGCGCACTTTCCTCCCATTCGTAGGGAAGACAGATGAAGGGAGACAGTACGTATTTGCCGGAGGAAACCACCGGAGGCACTACTATGTCCACTTGCCTTCCATTCGCGTTACAAACCATGCGCACTAGGTGGCGCACTCAAAAACAGATTTGGAGCAAAATGATGTGCACTAAACAACAAAAGAACGTCGATAATGTGATCCGTGATTGTTGTCAAGTTTGTTTATTTTCAGTAAAGGCGGCAAACGTGCATATTGTAGAGTTTTTAATTACTCTGTGATATAAGGATTACGTTTTAAACATTTATTTAGAACGAATTCGACAACTTTAAACTAAACATTCGGCCGTGCCTGTTGTTCAACCACAGAATGTTACCTACCGGCAGGTTACAAAACATTTCGCCAGCGCTCATCGTTCCATTCAACGTTTTCGTGAGCGCTTAAGGTGGTTTGAGCGAGATAGTTCCCTAGTCATAATAGAGACATATTCAAATTTTATTTTTTTATTTCAGCGTCAGTAAGAAGTATGAAATAAATATTGTATTATTAATGGCGCAAAGATATAGTTATATTTGACCAAAATTTTCAGTGATTAAATAAATAAACCTACATAAGTCTCTAACCTGACTCATTTCTTCCCGCCGTACGGCTGATAACTCTTCAAAACAGCAGATTTTTTTGCGATTCTGTAGAAATTACTGTGATGAGGAATAGATTATTTTTTTGTAAATAGTTGAGAATACATTTAATCTACACACGGTTAGTTTTTGACAAAATCTAGGTGGTAATAGTTCCTAATCTGTTTAATATTCTCCCTCTGGAGCGCACAGCCGTAATGTACCCCATGTAAAACAGCTTGTATTTTCAGGCAAATCGCTCGAAAAGCAGTTCGGCAAGGGGTTGATATTTTGATATAATTGGAAAGATGAGAGTTGTTTCTTTAAAATGAGGCCAAATTCATCAATTTCTAGGTGAAGTGATTTTTCGCTCAAACTACCTTAAGTGCACTGATGTGCTCCGATGTGCGCTAACTTCAACACCTGGAATGGTAAGCCCCCTATGTCATATGTTAAAGTACGTAATTTTTTTAGCAGCCTTAATGCGTGTTTTGTGTGTCATAATTGTAATCGTCCTTATTGTTTCGTCTCTGAGAATTCTTTGACTGCCTCCCGCTAGCACTTTCCTTCCGAGTGAACAAGTGAGCTAGGCCATCCGTTTTATCCGTGCTTATATTTATGAGCACCGTGCCTATCTCTGCACCACGGTCTTATGAGAAGAGGTCTCTGCACGCTTCCGGGTTCTCGAAACACGGCCGCAACAGTTATAACGCGCGCACCAATACTTCTGCCGTCTGCCGTTGGGTCTGGCTGCCGCTGTTCCTCTTTTGCCTCATGACTTCTACCACTAGCAAAAGGGAGATTCCTTTCTACCCTCCCATCTCTGACGACGAACGCCAAGTCCACTCGTGGCCACTCCCTTATGCACAACTGGCGTACAGAGCATGTCCCCTTTCCCACCTTCAAACACAGCTCTTGCCAACAAGGATATCCCTTGTCTCCCGTGTCCAACACGAAAAGAGCATTCTGATCATCAGACTGACAAGCTAGTAAAGCTACGATCCTTAGTACATAATAATTTTATCTGCATAAGTTTCATTTCCCTATTCATCAATCCCACTTTTAACGCATTTTTATGGCAACTTTTTCCTCTCGGTCACCCCTAATGTTATTTTAATACAAAATCAAAACGTTATGAGGAAAACGAAAAGGGACATCTTTTCTCACATTTTCGATTTTGAGTCATTGTTATTTTGCAATAGCACCTTTGTTGTAATCTATACATAGATACGTATGCTGTTTGATTATTCTTATTGTGTCACATGTGAACATGTATGTGGGAACGCATATGTTGAAATTCCACCTTATCACGCCTGATACTTCTCTTTTTGCTGCAAATTCTTGTCAGGAGGTGATATTTCACCAACATGCACTAAACTATAGGCATATGCTGCCGATGTTGGAGAAACAATTTTTATTAATGTATTTTGCAACTGCATAAATGCACAATGGTTATACTGTAATAATGCGAGAGACCTCCATCCAAACTTGCCTTAACCAGTGGGCGACCTCTGCTAATTATATTTATAATCATAGTTCCATCCAAACTTTCCTTAACCGGTGGGTGACCTCTGCTAATTATAATTATAATCATAGTTAAATGAAACTTATGGCTGGTAGGCATATTTGGTTAAATATATTTTCGGGTCTCACCTCAAGACGGCGTCCGTCAGTCACACGTGACGCCTTTAAGAAGTCCAGTCATCCCGAGGTCGCCGACCTTTGCCCTCCCGGAAGCTGACGGCACCGCTCACTGCAAGGCACCATTTCTTTTCCCCCGAAAACTCGCGCGCCCACATTGGCCGCACGAAGACTCGCTTGCCTTAATACGTATTCTCGGCTCGGACTCCCCCTCCTCCAATGGCTCACACATGTGCGAAGTTGAGTTTTGCATATCCTAGTCGAGATTAACGACGTACCTTCCAGTCCCCTTATTGCAAGGCACGGAAAGAATACGCCAAATGCGTTTTGCCGCATTATCTACGTATTTTTTTATTACCGTTTCCGGTGGCAGGTGTCTCGTTTTTCATGCGTTGCCATGTGTGCGAGAGTTTTTGTGGAAGGCTTTTGGGGATTGGGTAACTTAAACGTAACTCTGTCCTCTTTCTCAAAGGAGAATGAGGTTTTCTTTTGAGTTGACCCGGGTAATCCTTATGTAATGTTTGGTAAGCCCGAAGATCATATGTTCGTATCCCCCCTCCATCTCAATATATTTGTATTCTTATACTACGCTTTTTATTTGAGTTGACGGTGCGATATGACCGCGGAATGTAGCTGTATTTTAATTCAATGCTCGATTACTGGATATAATTATCTTTTACCAGTCCGAAGGATTTTATGTTTTCACTACGATGCGTTACTTCATTTGTTTTTACCTCGCTTATTTTAACTTCACCTGTTTTTTGTTGTTTATTGGTTTGTTTCTCTGGATGGAATTTTGTAATCAAAATCTAACCCACTTTCCAATGTTCAATCGAGCTGAAAATTGGCACACTTAATTACTCTCGATGACAGTACATTAAGCAGTCATTAAATTCACTAATTACTAAGTTAATTACTAAAATTAAATGGTTTACATTTTACATGGAAAAAATTCTTTTGCCAATAGATGGCGCTAATTCAAGTTAGCATTTATAGTGAGTAGTACTGCTAATAATTTAAATTTCAAAGAACCGTTGCACAATTAATATAAAGACTAAAAAATAGAAAAAAAATATGTAAAAAATACTTTTAAAAACACCACGCTTATATTCTAAGTGTACTAAATAGTAAAAAAATAGTTTTTTCATCTCTCGGAAAATGAAAGCGTGGGTGCTTTTTCTTAAGCAATATCCAACCTCTCTCATTAATTTCAATGTCTTATATTTGGAGAATGACGAAAAAATAATTTTTTACTAATTAGTACTCTTGAATACAAGCGTGGTTTTTTATATTTTATTAACATATATTTTTTTCCATTATGACGAAAGCGTGCCTGTTGTCTGAGTGAATTACATTTAAATGTGACCATAAGGTACTTTTAATATGCTCGTTACGATACGTATCGGCTTCTAATTTGATGTAATTTTGAGGGTGAACCTATGTTCACTCTTGCCCGATGTTCCCCCCACAGTAGTCGCCACCCGATAATCCAATTGGGGGATAATATTTTTACCTCCGGAATATTTTATCGGGATGAATTCCATCACGTCTTATGAATGCAAGGCTGCAACCTCTAGGGTGACTGATGTCCGGAGACTCCAGTCCGGTGACGGTGGTCCGGAGATTGACTAACTGACTTAATTGGCCATCGCTGTACTCCGTCCACTCTCGCCAGAAACGGTGGCATTTGATACCGGACGATCTTCTTGATCTACACCATCGTACTACCTTCTGCTGAGTGTAAACCTTAGCGTGGTTAATTTATAAATAAAAATTATGCGTAAAATTTAATTCAGTTCGTTTATAAATGTTTCCATTCCAAAAACTCTGGTAGTGCATAAGGGAATTTCAAATGCAAATTTCCTCTGGTAGTGCATAGTAAATTTAATTGTGAAGTAAACCATTGGAAAATAAATTGTGACCAATGAAGTTAATCTTTTTAACAATAATCGATCTCTTTTAACGTAAATATATAGCTATATTTGAGTATATACTTACTTTTGGCCTTGAGATATGTTTCAGTTCAGGCTATAGGCTCAAAAGGCGTAGAAATAGGCGTGTGTAGAACTTAATGGTACCTTTAGTCATCGGTACATTTTATGTAGACCGCAAATTTAATTAAAGTAAGTTTCTTGAACTATCGATTGGGAATTTTAGAACTTCAAGTTTCGTTTATGGCACATTTCAATGTTTTGCATCGTATCATTTTGTGTTGTTTTAAAAATATTGTTAATGGACCGTCAGAAATCGAAGTGCATCCTGAATTAAAATTTTAAATGGAATTATTCTGTTATTACCTAATATGAACTTGTATCGGTGCAGGAATTAACGTCGATATACTGTAGGTTTGTAGTTTGGCAACTCACCCGGTGTTGTGAGGAACATTGGAAGTGCTTTCTTGATTCATATTCTCGTAAAAACAGACTCTTGCTGCGAGGAAAGAGTGCGATTTGTGATTGACCCTCCTAGGGTAACGGAGCGTCCACGCCAAGGGATATTTAAGATCCCGCAGGCCTCAGCCGACTCTTTATTTACAAGTACCAGCGTCTGTCCTAGTCCTCTTTTGTTTCCTCCCGTTCCCGTCTTGCTGAAGAGCCGACGGCGTTCTTGTGTGCATGAGTTCGTGTGTGATGTAGGTCACTGTCACCGGAAATTCATGCTCGTGAAAGTCATCGCTGCCAGTCGCTATCGCTACCACGCGCTACGCTCGTGCCTTGGGGTACCTCATGAGTCGACAACAGCACGGTCTACTTGGCGCTAATTCTTTGTCGTCAGCTCTTCATTGAGAGTATTCCTGCAGCTGTGTTATTAAATGTCGAGTTAAACCGGGGTTTACTAGATTTTGCTTAGTACTGATGTGACAGTAAGTCAGGATTCAAGTGAGACCTAATGCCCGGGTTTGCAATGCCTGGTTAACGTTAATCACCAACTTACATAGCTTTTGCGTTACTGCGATGTTAACTGAAAATTCGAGTTTGTAATATTACATTTTATTGCTAGTGTGTGATATGAAAGAAATCGATAGGAGTACATTTTACATAGATTATCAGACAGAAAATATTTAAATCAGTGATTTTAAAGCAGGGCTCGAATTTCCTGTTTCTGCTTCGCTATGAGTTTCCACTCATCGTTTAAGTAGAGTGATATAGTTTTAACTCTCTACAATCGAAACGTGTCAGCGCTAATACCTGTTTCACGAAATAATGGATTTTACCTTGAATGCTTTTATGCGATACCGATTTACGCCGAGCATTTGAAGAACTTACCTAAAGATAAGGAGTACGAGGAGGAAAAAATATTTTCTGGGGACTTTTTTGTGTAGCCTTTTTCTGGCAAATGAGCCCAAATACTTCCTTAAAAAAAAAAGAGCGACTCGGAGTTGATATTATGGATGAGTCGAAACGCGAGCCTATTAGTCACCCAATAGTTTCACGATTCTCTTGCGTAATCAGAGAAAGATTGAAAGTACATAGATTTCTCTTTGACCATCGAAAAAAATATCAAGGGCTCCATTTTTGGTCGCATTGACGTATGACATTGTAAACAATCATCGTTCAAAAGGAACATATGATTGTGTTTATTAGAATAAGAAGTTAATGCTATGTTTTTTCATAGATTGTGATCCGTCGTTATGGTCTGCTCTTATTACGTATCATCACTAGCTCAGTGAATTGTGACCGCATTTTGCCGGGAGAAAGACAAAGGGAAGGTTAGCCATAATTACCCCCTTGATTGCTCACTCCATAGGCAGTAAAGACGCAGATCCTTGAAGGACACATTTGAGTTTATGTCTACTCTGCCCATGAATATATACATACGTATACATATGGATCTAAATCTTCGGCACCACTGTACGGGCAGTAGTGTTGCCTAGTTTTCCACGGCGCTGCAATCGGCATGGTTCGCTTGTGTGTGTCAAAAATAGCCGGTGTTTAATTGGGAGGCCAATTCCGGTACCTTTATTTCCAGTATCTCCGTTTGAATCACGACCTTTCCTTCGGCATGGTTCGCTTGTGTATGTCAAAAATGGCCGGTTTTAATAGGGAGGCCAATTCCGGTACTTTTATTTCCAGTATCTCCATTTGAATCACGGCCTTTTCTTCTAAGAACCACCTTCTCTGGAGTGGTAGCGCTACAATCTGCTTGGTCCTGATTTTTCGGTGCATGCGGAATGTTTGGCAACACCCACTGGGTGCAAGTTTAGGATCCATATGTATATTCATGACTCTGCTCTTGTTCCAGTAAAGAGAGCCTAAGTATTGTATCGGACCTTTCATCGTCATTCAGCTTCGAAGGTGTATTGTGACTCTTCTGACTGCGTACGCGTATAACTACCGTGGAACCGCGTGTCCATTGCACATAAGATTCATGTTTGAACGTATTAGTCGATGATGACTATTAAAGGTCTCCCATTTGTTCTTCAATGAGACGATAGAGATTCATTAACTGTCTAATCTCTTGATTGCTCCTAGTAGTAGTAGTATTTTTGTTCAACGTGCTTCAACGGCTAAGGCCATTTGGCACATACTGTCTGCCACGTGCAGACAGGGGTCACAGCACTCGGACGAATCGGAGGATCACCCCTCCAAACTCGAGCCGTGCCCAAGGAGGCTTAACTTCGGTGACTGATCGGGAACCGGTGTTTCCATCGTGGCAGGCCGTTGCCCTTGTTTGCTCCTCTAATCCCCTATCACTCTGTTATATCCTTCTTATTTTACTCCTCTTTTACTTTGTTTCCGTGATTTGGTCTCTTGATCTCCAACGTATCCCATTGATATGCTCCCCAATATTTCTCTCACATAAAACAATATTATTGTGCCATTAATATTACAATATTTACCTACTCATACCTCTTCATCATCATCGTCTGAGTATTCTACCGCTTTAAGGTAGGTTATGATGAAAGTCAGAGAATATCCAACAGACTCTTACACGTGCAGTGCCCTATCACCCTCTAGTTTTTCTTTCTTCATCTCAGCGTAAATTATATCTTTCTTCATCCCGTCCATAAAATTTATTCTCTTTCTTCCCTTCCCCGCTTGCCCAACATCTTTCCCTCCACCACGACCTTCAGCAAACCTCACCCCTCGTTACCGCTTCCAGCCACCTGCCCTGCCTTCCCCTAATCTCATCCAGGAGTTTCCTCTCCTCACCAACTAGGTTTCCACCACAATACTTCCTCATTTGTCTTCCTTTCCATCCACCGCACCTTCTTCACCCTCCTCCACACCCACATCTCGAACGCCTTTAGCCTATTTTCGTCTTCCTTTCTCAAGGTCCACGTTTCTGATCCATACAAAAAACACTCCATATCAAGCTCTTCCCCAGTCGCTTTTTTACATCCAAACTAAGGGTCCCCGTCATCAGCTCCCTTCTTTAATTGAACGCTTCTTTCGTTAGCGCTATCCTCATCCTAATGTCTTCTTACAGCAGCTGAAATGAAAAAGTAAAAATTCGATTATGGTGTATGTTATGACTAGGGGAAAATTTCGCTCCAGCTATCTTATTTCTTTGTCGTAAGTATTTACGCCAACCAGGAATGCGCGAGCGGGTATAGGCAGTCTCTTTCTGGCGAGGATTAACGACATATCCGAATGCAAGGAAATTCAGACGACGCTGTTCCAGGACGTTTGACTCCAAACACTTACGACCCCTCGCGAGATATCTTGGCATCGCCGTAGTAAATCACCGCGTTAAATGTGCTGAATAGAGGTCAACGGAAAGGGTTAAGGCAGCATTTAGTCTCAGCGTGGTGGGGAATGGTTTAAATCGGGGAAACTCACCAATTATAAGTCACTGAGTATACTAAATACCTACTATATACGTACTATTTTATTGATCTCTAAAAAATAATTTGTGAAAATTACTGTGCTGCAAGTTCAAATTCCGTTCTAACCAGTTAACAACATGTAGTTGATTTATTTTGTCACGTTGGTAACCCTTTTGGGATCCTTAGATTGTGTTTGGGTGGGACCGAAGTAAAATTAGTATTTTTTGGGGTAAATTGACGGAGTCTATTCATATCAAAATGAAAAACAGGAGCTTTGTGATTCCACTAAGATATTTATTTAAACACGACCCGGGTTTCGACGTAGGATAGCATCTTCTGTGGAAAACTTCCACAGACATTCTTATTCATATGTAACTTCAAATTTTGGGCGGGAAAGTAAGAAGGTTGAGGGATGAATGGATGTGGCATTCTTTGGAGTTGGGTCAGTATGTTCCAAGCGTGAATACCGTATTCCTCGATGTAATATCTATCTCTTTTATCGCATTTCTTTCCCTTTGAAAGTGAAGTGAAATTGAAGATCCGAATATGGCTGTGATACAGTGATTAATTCAATGGAAATTAAGTTTATAATTTTAATTTAGCGTCTAATTACTACGTAAGCATAATGTGAAATGCGTGAAACATTTCGTGCGTCAGGAAAATAACGTACCTAACTCCAAAAATGTCACCCTTTTCGCTGCTACTGGGAAGCATCGTATTTGTTTGTTTACATTGTTAGCAAGTTTACGTGGCTCGCAAACTTCTGCAAACTCCGGCAAATAATTTCGTGAGAATTTTAGGCGCTGGCTTCATGACGAGTGTGCCGTGGTTGGAAAAGTCCGATTCTAATAATATTCCAAAATTTGGAAAACTGTACCTGGGAAATCCTTAAAAATAAGGCGATAGATTTAACGATGAATACTCTACGATGTTTACTGCAAAGTGACGTCACGTTCTAAGCAAACATGCCGGCGTGCTTTCTTCAGCAACGCTTCAAAATATATCGTTCTAAAGCTTTATAATGATGGCTAACTTAACGTTTTAAATGTTACCCCTGTCCATAGTTGGGAAAGTTACCAAAAACATTAACTGATTAAAGTTAATCTCTGTAAAAAGTAACTAGTTATAGTTAAAAGTTACTTTTCTGAATATGTAACTGGTTAAAGTTAAAAAAATAACTTTTACGTTAAAAGTTACTTTTTCAGTTACTTTGGATAAAATTTTAAAAAAGTACTTTTAAAGTAATTTTTCGCAATTGGGATAAAATAAATACAAATTTCAAATTCTAGAAATTCGAACAGTTCGACATTCACCAAAAATTAACGAAAATAAATTATCTGAAGACAGTTTTCTATCAGTTAATATATAATTTTAACGATTAAAAGTTAAAAATTAACTCTTCTAAAAAGTAATGGTTAAGTTAAATAGGTAACTACATTTTTAACGATTAATTTTAAGCGTTATTTTTTAAATCGTTAATCCCAATTATGCCCCTGACTAACATCAGCATTTCTTTTTTGACTAAAACTGTATATTGCAAACGTTAAAAAAGAATCAGTGCAAAACCTCGTTGAATTGAGAACTGTCCGGATCGTCCTAAGCGGATTGGAAAGTTTATCTTCAATTGGTGTAATTGTAAGTATTGTTTCATGGCATCCCTACGTTCGCGCTATAGTTTACTATGGGTTGTCTGGACTTGTCCTTATGGCGAATCGCCTTTCTTTTCAGTTTATGGCAACATTTAGCAAATAATACTTCAATGAAGTGTTCTTTACTCTGTGCTATTATTCCAATTTACTTATATTTTAAAGTAAAGAATATTATAATTTGTGTAACTCATTCGATTGCTTATTTTTCTGAATTTTACAAGCCCGAGACATTTGAGTTGAACTGGCTAAAACGTTAATAATTGCGTCGATGGCATTTTTTATGGAATCGATTCGTCAACCCTGCGATGACTTAGGTGTTCCCAAGGCTATCCCTTGAACCAAACTGTACCTTTCATCGTGTTTCATGGATCTCGAGTTAACTATTTCGGTAAAAATTTTATATTCATTGTGAGCTGTTCACTTAGTTATCAGAAATCATAAATGTAGGTTTGTTATTGGAAATACGTCTCTTTGCCGAAAGCATGCATGAAATCTTTTAGCTCTCATATTTTCAAGGCCGTTTTACACCTGGATCTTTATTTCACAATTAGATGCACAGAAATTGCGAGAACCTGAGTACGGAATTAGAGGAGGGGCTATTTTTCTATCTATGTCGTTTAAGCATTTGCACATGCTTTCTTGCAATTCAGCGTTTTACGCGACGCAATTTTCAATGCACATCCATGCATTCATCAGTTTGTGCAAAAAAGTGCCTCGTGTAAAACGGCCTTTAGACTGGAAAGCCTAGTGTCGAATGCTATTGACGTAGAAGAACAAAGATAACAATTAATGTACGCACAATAATAATAAGACATTAACTGATTGTTCTATATTGATTTATTTTTCACCCATTAGTGATATTTCCTATTGATATCGATATGGGAATAATGCGAAATTGAAAATCTTGTGGCGCGGGCTTCGTTAATAGAATACCTAAACTTCCGTTGTCGAGTTGTCGGAATGAGAAACTCGGAATCCGATCCATTGTAATAGAAATGGGGAAAGTTGGAGGATTCCCCTCTGTAAGAAAATTCTTACTCGAGTCACTAAATTCCGATATCGTGCGTGGCATTCGATGTAAAGAGTGAACGACCCCATTAGATCAGTCGGTGATGATATGGTCAGTGCAGGGAAAATGGACGGTTATAGAACTCCAGCTAATGACGGCTCTTCAATCCCTCAGCTCCTCCATGCCCAGAAGTCACGCGATGCACGATGGGTAAGAGGAGGTGATAACTGGGCCCTCTTGCGATCAATTTTCTGCGTTTCGATTCTCGCGGGATTTTGATTTTCGGATAGTTGTCGAGCGTGTTTTGTTTTTTCCTAGAGGCGTGTTCGACTCGTCCTTGGCGATCTCTTGAAGTGTGTTCCCAGCCGAAAGGAGACGAAGACTTCTCATTCCTTCCACGCCTAAGAAGAGAAGGGAGGCCTCCTCCTCATGTCTCACCTTCTCCTCCCGAGAAACCTCTCCGTATAAGGAAGCGGGCGGGATAGGCCTCGCGTTGCGTCGCGTCGAACAGCAGAAAGGCGCGGTTTGGTTTGGCTTGGCGTGATTTTTGAGGAGGGGCTTCGCCAATATTATAATGAGCCCGAATACATCTACGGATGTATTCACAACTTTTTCGACCAGTGCTGAGGGAGTGGTTCCGTTTTCAGCGTTAAACCAGTATCAAAATCGCAGTTGTATCCCTCAATTGCAACGATTCAAAACAGAACTAGCCCAGGAAATTTATGGCAGATTTAGTTTACGTTGAAGATTTTCAACTGAAGGAGAAAGCTATTACAACCTTTTGCCCCAGTGGAATATTCACTTCGACGAGGACTGAGTAAAACCGCCTCCATCCAGGTTCATCTGCAATCAAGTAATTCGCCTCTTTGGCATTGGGAATTTGCAATGTTCCTTAAGATCTTGAAGCCACTTGAAATCCTCGGTCAGGGAAATTTTTCTGGTAGCGATAACTCTGGAAATGAAAGGTAACTTTCATGTAAACTAATTACGACATTCGCATTTGCATTAGTTTGATGTCCAAATTGTTCATTAATTTGATTGTGTTTCATAATTTTTTGAGTGTTCCTATCCATATTAGACTTTCCTAACAGTTTCTCTGTTTTATTTTTATCTCAAGTGATTCAAATGAGTTATCTGCATCCTCCAAATGTTTTTCTCGTTTCTCTTTCATGACCTTTCTACCATCGCCTCCTCTATCGCCCTCCTCAATATACCTATAGCTTCTTCTCAATCGTCTTCCTTCCTTGTATTTTGTTGTCCCCTTCGAATATTTCCCCTCTTACTTCCTTTTCTCCCATATCTACTCTATCACTCCCTCGTTTCTCTTCGTGGCGAAATAGCTTACCGTGTTCATTTTTTTCCACTTCCATCAAATTACGGCATAATATCATTAGCATCGAAACTCAGCGTATTTTGATTTTTATGAAAAAAAACAACAGAAAATTAGTAACCATTTGTGTAATGAGACCCAAAATGGCGTCGCAAAAATCTTCCTCCCCTGACTGCAACAATGGTTGACTAAATTAGGCGGCCATTAATTGATGCCTATTGATGAATTTTGACTGCTTTCAAGATGGCCTCCTCCCTTAGAAGGGAACATTTAGGCTCCTAATTGGTGAATTCGGGCTCGCCTCTTATTTTGATTGAAGTGAAAGTCTCGCGCAGCGGGCGATTTATGATCGCCGGCCGCCACCGCTCCCAAGGTGACGGCGCTGCGCGCGAACAAAGGAAGGCGGTCGAGCTAGAGACTCGGGAATCCCACGAGAGGTTTTTGAGCAGGTGTCGCCCCCGATTTGGCCGGCGCCCGAGGCAATTAAAATGCCCGGCGCGATAATATTCCGGGCTCGCTGCTCGCCCAGAAAAGGAAACTGAGTAACCTGACGATCCAATAAAAATATTTCATCTTCACTTTCGCTTTAAAATGTTTTTTATTTCCACTTTTTTTTTCGTTTAAAATCTCACTGATTTCGCCAAAATTGACAGTGAAAAGGGTTAAAAGCCATTGATTTCATTGCAGGGGAGATAAAAAAAATTCTCGTGGGTGTTTATTTGGTGATTCGAGGTCATTTGGACGTCTGGATGTCGTGGTTGTGCGCCACGTGGCCCAATTTAAGATATACTCTTTAACGAGCTGAAGCAATTTTCTTTTTGTTCTCGCGGCATATATAGCATTATTTCCTGTGACATTTTGTTAAAGTCTCCCTGAAAGCGACCTGTTGTTGGCTTCAGGCTTTTTTTCTCGACTTTTAAGGAATGACAGTTCCGCAGTTGTAAATTTTCATGGCCTGCGTATTTTTATTCGACAGGTCCAGCGAAAGAATATTTAATCTGAATTAAGTGGATGAAAAAGTTCTATCAAAACTAACCGTATTCGATGTAATGATATTTAGATGAAATAAGATTGATTGTTTGGTCAGCTGTACCATTTCAAAACTTTCATCGTACATTTTTTATTTCGTGCAAATTCAAGGAAGGCTCAAAACTTACTGCAATTTTTGAAGCGTGAAGTGAAAGTATGTTTCGAATACGAATGAGATGTATTTATTAACATCTATTATTCAACGGGAGTGAGATCATATAAGGTTCAATTATTCTGCAGTGTCAAATAAATCGTATGTTAAATAATCAACTCCCTGAATACGAGAATAACCGCTACAGCGAACATAAAATAATTCTCCGCGCATTTATGATTGGTATCCCGTATGCAAATACTTAGATATCTTAGTTTCTCTCTTACAGAAGCTTAGAATGCAGTGATATTTTTCCCCTTTTGCTCTTTCTGTTGATATTCCTAATTTTTTTTAAAGTTATTCACAGGGCTGACGACCCAAACACGTATGCATAACTGGTTTATATCTATTTCGTAAATTATGCATTGGAGTTCGAGAGGTTAAGATCGTTACAGTGACTGGAAAAGTGACGTTAGCTAGTTATACCGCTTCGTGACCTCACCCTATTGTCGGCTTGGGCCCGACTGAATAGACGTCACCACGCGCAATGAAATACTGCCTTCCTAAATTGTGTTGTGGAATTACAAGATGAGCTTCACATTCAACTGTTTTAGCATTCGGAATGATTCGCGTAAACTGCCATTTAAAGGCAGCTTTGCACGTGGAAGATATTTCTATAGCAGTAGCCTTATAACAAATCTCTTTCAAATAGCGCTTCGATATGTAATCACGGGCTTCTATAGTAGTAGGAGTCGATAGGGGTCGTAATTGCTATGATATCGACCACGGCTTGCACTTTAACGGGAAATATAGAACCCTCTATTCTGTTTGAAAATGGCATTTCGATACTGCTTTGATATCGCGTAACATCCTTAGAACCACGAGCTGGGATTACCAGTAGCTACAATCAACTAACTAATTTGCCAGAGAAGGGCATTGATGGAAATATAAATATATATGCTCACAAAGAGGTGTTCATTGCTGTTACATCTTTTGTGTACTTGTGTATAATAGTTGAATACTGAAGAAAGACTTGTGACTGATCTTGTTATGAATAATGAGAAATAAAATAGTTTTAAAACGCAATGCAATTTATATACATGTATTTTTACGCTTAATTTACAAATACCCATTTATAAATTCCGCGAATGTCTGCGTAACTCGAGGAGTTCGATGTGCAAACGTATTTACTGTCGAAATTTGGCGATGTGTGGCAATGCCGTTTTCAGCGGTTACTTCCGTCATTATTTAATTTGGGGGAAAGCCGGAAGTCAATTTTAAGGAGATCGTTGCCCTTTAAGTGGAGATGTAAGTCGAGAATGTATCGTTATTCAAATCCTAAGTGATAGAAAGGTGTTAATACTGCCAAATACGGATGGCGGCGTTATTCGGTGAATAATGAAGAAAGAATTTCGCACACACGTACGAGTAGTGTTGATCAGCTGATTACAAGAACGGACGATTTTGAGAGAAGTTCAAATGATGTGCCAGAATCATTAAAGAACTCTTACGTGGATGATTATGTCGAGGATTGGTCGTCGACATAAACATCGCCAACGTTCATGTCAATGTTCTTGACAACTTCCTTGATGATCTTCAGGCTAACGACCCTAACAATGACCCTTCCATTGTTCCTAATAACGTTCCTGTCAACACTAATGTCGAGGATATACCAATTAGACCTCTCCGCGATCGCAGAGCACCAAATCGTCTAACGTATGATTTATTTATGTGGGGAGGAATGCTATATTCTGTCTTTACTTTTCCATGACTACGGATAAACATATGAATCAATAAATCTAATCTGACATTCTTTAAAAAAAAACAGGATTGTCTTTTCATTCTCCTCCTGCTAATTAAACTCGGAACACTTTAGAGACATTTCTGTATTCGCCACTTCCACACTAGTCAACTCCCATGTGTAAACCAATTTTGAGGAAACCGGGACTAGCCACAGTATTTACCTTTACGGAGTCACCAGCAAGTGCACATAAGTGCGATATTCCACAGAGGAAAAATCATTCGCCTTGACCGGGAATCGAACCCGGATCCCTCGATGTCGCGCTAAGTGCTTTAGCCAGATGATCTAACGAGGCGTCGCCTCCCACCCCCCAAAAACCCACCTGGGAGAAGGACGCTTAACTGGTTAAAGCACTCGGCGCGAAATCTAGGGATCAGAGTTCGAATCCCGGTCAAGGCGAATGATTTTTCCTCTGTGGAATATCGCATACATATGTAAAGCTGAATTACGGGAAAATAGATCGGAAATCGTCGTCGTAATGATCGATATCTTCTTCGGTGGATGGAATTGCGATGTTTTCCATCTTCTCTTATTCTTATTGCGGTGGGAGAGACGCCGTCCCGTCTTTTCCCCTCTTTTCTTCATCTCCATTCCACATCGGGCGACGCGGCTTCCTCGTCCCCGAGTGAGTCTTCTCGTGGAGCCGTCGTTTCCATGGGGAGTGAGTGAGTTACCCGGGCGCGACGGAAACGGATGCTGCGCGAACAAACACACATGGACCGGGTAGGGGTTTGGGTTTTTATCCGTGTTTCGCTCGAGATGTGTGCCCACGGGGGTGTGGAAAACGAAAAAATCGGATGAAAGAGAGGTGTGCCGAAGAGGGGAATACGTTGTCGGGTGGGAAGCGCACCTAAGGGTTTTTAGTCGGCAGCGAAGGGGAAAGTTGCGTTACATACTGCGGGGCGTTTTTATAAGAAGAGGGACAAAGGAAAATATGGACCTCGAAGTGAATTCGTTCGCCGGAAGGCTGTTTCTCGGTTGGTGGGTAACTTTTGGAGAGACGACCCGCGGCCGGGGTAATTCGAACGACTCAGGGTGGTTATTTTGTAATCACACTTAATTGGGAATACGTAATAAAATACGGAAAATTACGTAATTTTTCGTATTTCACCTCCGCCACCCAGGTGGCGTGACCGTCTTCGGCTCTCAAGTGGTGATCTACAGGTCTTTTACATGGCTCACGATCTCTTTCCCGTAACCAATTGGCTCTTTCGAGTCATGATCCGTATCTTTCGACTCTTAATCCGTTTCATTTGCCTCCATCTTTCATTAATTCCACCTAACCTGTCGTAAGGAACGTGAAATGGAGCCACCATCGGACCAAGGGCCGGTCGTTAGCCGATCAATTAGAGAGCGAATGAGCGCTTATAATTCATCACACCTAACTTATTGTTAAAATTCAACACAAACTCTTTCACTAGAGGAATATAGTGTAATTTCATATTAATAATTTAAGTATTTCTGTATGTCGTGCAGGTAGTTGTCAATAATGGATAAATATTATTTTCTATTCATATTTTCAGAAATATTATTTTAATAATTTATTCTTATTTATATATGATAATGTGTGCTCTCCTCGGCCAGTCATATCCATAACTCCACTTCTGTCGGCCGTCCCGCGACGGTGAAGACCTTTTTGTTTTGTAGAAATAGCGACACTATCGGTGGCATGAACAGATCCTTGAATGGAAAATGTCGAAGTCACTTACATATTAATGAGTTTTGGTGTTATTTTCAGAAATGTGATTTCCTGTCAGTTTTTGCGTCTGTAAAAGTACTTTTTAGTCGGACCCAGCGTTATCCTTGCCCGGGGAAGGGCGTGGCCTCCATTTTTATGCTAGTACCATTTTTTTCGTCCCGGGCCAACTAAAATACACCCTTACATATTCTTATTCCTTCCCTTCCTTTTCCTGTTTCCGACCCTGACACGAGCAGGCCCGGAGGCTACGGTGGAAGGGTAAAATAGACATTACACCCCCCCCCCACTCCCTTCTTCAAAATACCCTGCCTTACCCTTAAATCGAAATCCTTTCCCTCCAACCTCTCATTCCCCGCCCTTACCCTGAATTCATATTTGGACGGATCTGTGGAGAAAAGGGTATGGGAAAACGGTTTTCCCTCGTACCCCTAACCCCATCCGCACCCCACCATGGTACCCTGTCTCTCCCTCCTCCTCTCATCCCACTCTCAACACTTACCCCCTCTAGGGCTGGAATGACGAATAAAAAAATGAAGAAAAACAAATTCGAAACGAAAACATTCCCGAACATGCGCTGTGGCCGCCCGGGCCAATGGCGGGCCCTCTACCCACTCCCCCTTGAACGCTATTTTTGGTGACGTCACGACCTCCCCTCCTTCTACCCCTCCCCGTGAATAAAATACCCACCCCACCCCCCGCCTTCCAGTTCGATATCCCTCCCCCACACCCTTTTATCCACCCCCACCATACCCTCCCTCTTCCTGGATACCCTCCGATATGGCTGCCACACTCCTTGCCTCTGGTTCCGTTCATGTTGGTGTGTTCAACATTATTACATCCTGTGTTTGATCCCTTTCCGTCCGAATTGGTGTACAACTTAATTCAATCCCGTGTTCCTACTCATCCTCCAACGTTGAGGGTACATTTCGATTTCATTTTGTTATCCAGCATTACGGCTGCTGCCCTCACCGGGAAATCCGACGAACAAGTATAGAACAAGCGATCAAAATAAGGATTACCACATAACTGAGGCCTTTTTGAGGCTTTCCATGGGTGCCCGTACAATATTTTCCAGGGGGGAAAGACATAGGTTTAAGAAGGAGGAGGAGTAACCGAGTAGCCCTCTCCCGGAAAGTTCAGTAAATTTGAGGTCTCAGGAGTGAATTGTTGGTACATCTTAGGTGGATGACAATTTTCTAAATTTGTTACTAAAATATTAATTTAATCCTGCAAAAACAATAAATAAATAAAATTTTCCCTTCCCTTTTTTATTTTTCCCGGGAGGCCAGGGGGGGGCCGCGGCCCCCCTTGCCCCTGTGTATGGGCGCGTGCGCCCATAAGACTTTCGAAATGGTTTAGAAAGCAAAGGACACTCCTCTTAGCTGATTCATCAAAGTAGCACCATCTGCTTTACTATTTGGATTGACTTTTTTTATTATAGTCCATCATTTCCGGTTTCCGCTCGCGACAACAGTGCCTGACCGCTGTTAAGTGGCAGCTTTATGAACTACTACTCCATCTGTAACCAACGTGCGTTCACACGGTGGTAGGCGCCTACCACGGTACGGACCACGGTCGCTACGTTAGTAGTGAACGGAAGGAACGAGGAAGCAATCAGTGCTTTTAATTTATTATTTCGAACAGAACATCACGTTAGTCATTCGCATGGTGGTAACGTGTAAGTTCTTCATCATTTGAAAATCACATAAAAACATGCGGTTTTTGTAAAACGCCAACAAAATACAAGAAAATGTACCTTTTCCACGAAAAATATAAAGAAAAATATACCAATTGCTTGATTGGAAATACAGTGTTTGTGGTCAGATGCGTAACATGTGTAACCCACTCTATTTTTTTATCTTTTTCAAATTTGAACGTAATTTAATTTGAAATTTTTCGCATGTTTTAGAAAAAGGGTTTAAGATTTCTTCAGGAAGGGAATTCCACTCATCTACAGCCCAGTTTAAAAAAAGCACTTTGCTGAATCTGACCTTTGCTTGAAAGGTCTAATCTTAAAAATATAATAATTTTTCCCAATTCTGGGTTGTTTCTGAAGACTGCCATTTATATTATTTCACCATTTGGCCTAGGTATGGCTAACTGCTTTTAAGCACCATTCCCATCCTATCAGCTACTTTTATCTGTTTTATAGCTACTCCACTGAAGCAGACCTGCTCCACACACTTGCGTCATAACATAATTACCCTTAAAAAGTTTGTTATCTTCAGTTATTGTTGGTGGAAGAAAATATAGAAATATTCGATCATTGATTATTATGATTAGTGGAAAGTACTGATTATACTCTGTTAACAGTGTCCCATGAATTAGAATTCGCAGTTGACGCGTAACATTAGTATATCATCGTGTTCCTCAAGTCAGTGGTTAAGATGATTTCGCCAGTAGCAGTGTCAAATCGACATTTTCCGTGACGACAGGTTTTCGCACGAAATCATAGCTTCACGGAGACTATTTTAATGGCATCTAACGTGTATATAAGGTGATGAATTGTGATTCATTGAATACATTGGTAACGAGATACCTACGCCCTACTATATGAATTATATTGATACCCTCGTAAGTTCGGAAGTTTTTCATTTATTCTTTATATGGAACACACTATCACCTCGTGCACTTGTCGCAGTTAACTGTATTATCAGTCGTGACTTAATACTGTTTCTAGTGTATTTTGTACTTTGTTATGTGTACATTCGTGGGAAATAAAGTAGGTACCTAGTTTGTAGATAAGAGGATGCTGGGGCACAGTAGTGGCCATTTCGGTATTTTGAGGAGCTCTTTGCCATGAAATTGCCTACGTTATCATTTTCCTTGGGTAAATTCTTTCCGTTGATACTTAGGGCTCTGTTGAATAAATCTATACGTAATTGTCTAAGGCTAGAGCGTAAGTCTTGCACCATTTGGAATTACAAATAATTATTCACCGTTTATCTTCCCTGTGTTTCTCTCGAATACATTTCTTCCTTTTTCGTAACGACCAATGAAAATATTCCGCATTTTATTGTGATACGATATGTGTATCACGTGTCAACATAGCATATACACTTTTAGTTCTACGAAAACATTTTATGCAAATAAATTCATATACTTTCGAGTATTTATTCAGATGCCTATTTATATTATCGAAAATTTCCGACTGACTGAATTTCTTCCGACGATATATTACCTCGTTTATGCTGGTCTCTCAAGCGGATATACATAAATATGGTCGGGCATTTCAATATTGGCTTTTAATCTTCCCAGCAATTTCAAGTCGAACGACTCCCTGACAGAGGCATTTAACGGGAGCAATAATTCTTGGGCCGATACACCCGTTAGCATGACAGCGATCTTGTTTACGCTAACGCGTGTTCGGGGCGCTTGGGCTGAGCGCGTCCTAAATTTTTCATAGTCCAGTTTGTGGTACTAATTTCGAAAAAGTTCCGGAAACGCAACTGGAGCGCCACGTGGAACTTGCGTTGATTGTTGGGACTAGACGAATTCACCAGTCAAAATCTTTTGGCAAAAAAACAACCTGGAAAATTTACAGCATATTTCGTGAATTGAATTGAAAGTATTGACGCGTAATAATCGTTTTCCTCTTCGGTTAACTGAACTTGGCATTCGAAATCAGCATCGTTTTTCTTGGAAAAAATAACCACTCATAAAGTATTAATTTAAAATTTTAAATTATCCAATTTTAAAGAGACGAATACCGTGTGTCCGTTTTTTATTTGTCGAAAATTTTTCATTATTATCGTAGATCATATTTTTTCAAGTTCTCAAACTTCGTATAAGTTTCTGCTCAGTGCTGAATTTGAATATATTGCGTTGGATTCTTTGGCAATTACGTTTCTGACGACATATTTGAAGTGTCTCAACCCTCCTACGCTAATTCTGAACGTCAACGTGTTCAGGCCGTCGTAAATGTTCTAGATCTTGTCCGAGAATTTTCAATGTGGGTTCGCTCCATTTTTAATCTCTTCGTCCGAGTGCGGAGGGTGGCTGGAAGTAACGGATGGACGACTAACCCCATTTTTTGCGCTTTCATTTGTCTCAGCGAGTTTGACGTTAGTAGGCCGAAGGAAAGTATTTCGCGAATGATGGACCTCCAATCTTTGCGAATAGCCTTCACTCGTGTAAAATAAATTCCTGTGGTGGTTGTCGTAGTTACGTAATTTACCTACCTAGGTGAATTATCAGCTGACTCGAGTGAAACGTGTAAAACCGCGGCTGTACTTTCTATTCAATATCGTTTTCTCGACCATGGACCAGAAATAAAGGAGAAAAAAAAAAAATCTGTGGCGGTTAGCTTGCAACTGCTTAGTCTGTTGGTTACATGGAATGAAGAAACCGTGTATATTTTTAACCTCAAAATGTAAATTGACTTGTGAAAAGTGGGGCAACCTCAGAAGTGAGCTCTTTTCGTCCTTCGCGCACAATCGCGTGGCGGAATTCTGAACTTGGGGCCACTTCTGCGGAAGAACGGTACGATATAAATTTTGCAGAGTACTCACGGATAAAAAGTGCCCCTTATAGCGTTGTTCATTTATTTTAGTTGTGAATCATGTAAACTCTTAAGTTGTTCTGAGCGAGTATTTTTTGCATGTACGAACGCACACATGCATAATTTTAACTCGGTTTGAAGGTTATTATAATTTAGTGGGCTCCTTTAAATAAGATTTTATCATCCTCCATTCATTTACAGAGTCTACTTCTGTTTATATTTATGAGATAATCACTGTGATTTATGAGTTACGTATCTAAATAAATTCATAGCAACCAGTTCACGTCTTTTTATATGCCGAGTCCCTTATTCTTTATATATAACCTTATTGGATGTTATAAATCTGATGGCGTACGTTTTTTATCAATATGTTTTCTTTTCCTGTCTCTTGAAAGATTTATTCGCCCAAAGAACTCAGAATTCTTCTCCATAACCCAATATTTCCTTTCCGTGCCTCGTTAAATTTTGGAATCGCCACAGTGCCCACATGACATCGGAAGAAATCTCGAATGGCAGGAGATAAATCGATGACCCAGTTTTGCACCAACCTATGTCTATTAAGTGTGTACGGGACCTTCCTTTTGTATACACTTTACTGACTTCGCAATGGTGTAGCAAGTGATCGTAAAGCTTTATTGTGGATTGTGGATTTTTGGCAATTTTACTTTTCGATATCGAAATAGATAAACACAAGTTCGCGTCACCCTTCAACAGCTGAATGTTGTAACATTTTGATATCCAGTTAAGGAGGTTCCGCCGCGACTGTGTTAGTCAAAACAAATACTAAATTCCACATTTTTTATATTTTGTCTAAAAAATTCTGCTTTCGCTGATGAAATGCGGTACCTATAGAAAACCAAATTTAAAGTAGAAAATATGCAGATTATTCCACGAATGTATTTTAAATTAGCACTTTTTTCCAGCCATCGGAGTCAACTGCAGCGCCATTTCCTATGAATTACCGCATTTTGACTTCAATTACGGCAGTAATTCCCTAATAACCAAAATAATAAGGTGGTAAGATGCCTCTATTTTATTTTTATTCAATTTTTCTGGTTTATTTCCTTCATATAAATAGTTTTCCACGAATTGACATTTATATTTTATGGAAAAATACTATTTTTCCTCTTGTTTCTCTCATTCCCCCAATGATCACAATATAATTTCAAGTTCAATTATGGAATAAAATAGCGTGTAAAGGTATTATTTTGTTGTTCATATCAGATAGAGGAGAAGTTTTTTTACAAGTAGACAGAATATGAATAAAACGACATTTAAGTCATTTTACGGTGGAACCACCTTAAAATGCATTCCTGTTCGTTAGAAACTGATACTGAGTTCGGACTAGCGATAAACTCTCCAAATTCCATGGAATACATTTATGTGTATTTCCAATAATGTAGAATATATTTGCGATGCATGTTGATATATCCCAGAATTTGTAAGTTTTCAGATATTTACTCAGTAATTTGGCAAAGCTTTCATCGCCATTAGATTATTGAAAGCCTAAATTAGCCAGAAACCGTTGAATTCACAATTTATCCGTCCGGCGGGTAAGTATATCTCTGCAGCAAATAATAACCCTGCTCAGTGTTTATATCGTGTTTAATTCGACGATTTTTATCCCAGTTTGAAATTTATCTTCATCCCTTTATGTAATGAATAATTGGTGATTCGTATGTGTTACTAGTCAATACATCTAATTATAAAGTGATGTATGAAACCTATTATTATCATTTGACGGTTATGCGAGGTGTCTGTTATGCATTATCGTTGATTTGATTTGTGCATTTTATGTTACATACCGCATGTAATATCATAAAGGTGGTAATATGTATCTCATATAATTTATCTTCTCTGTCGCTTCTGTCTTGTTTATTTCTGCTACGGATTAGATTTGAAGGAAGTAATAGATATTTAAAGTGTAATATCGCGTCTTTCAATGTCCACCGGTATTTCTTTCCCATGGGAAGTGTTTTTCATAAATAATTGAAATTTCGTAAAATAAATTACCTTTCCTTTCCCTTGCTGCAAAAAGTTTTTTCTCTCATCACAACGCGTGGCACATAGCTCTTAAGTAAGTGATGTTAAGGTCGTAAATAAAAACTATTTGGTAGGTATATTTAATTCCTCTAGCATAAGGCGAGGGGGTGTTCAAGGTCGTTAATGAAGGTTAAATTTTAGTAGAAATGATGAAATAGAGCTAGAATTGACATGTTTGACTATCTATTTGAATGGTGAGAGGGGAAAAGTTTGCAGAGTTGATGTGAGAAATAGGTAGCCCTACTAAAAAAAAGGTAGTAGGTACAATAGTAGGATAGAGATGCTCAATAATGGAAAAGGAGATAAGAAACGATCCGTAAAAAGCCTATTATAACAATAATTCGGGCAGGTTATTCATATCATTGCATAAGAGTGTCTATTTTTTTTAATTACATTGTGAACCGATGGAGAAAATTCATAGCATTTCATATCGATAGGATTTTATTCCCATTTGCTCCGCTCATTTGTTCCGACGGCATATGGTTTGGGCGTGCTAACATGGCGGCGATGCGTTGAACCTCATTGTTGTCGGCTGATTCATTGTCTGCTCGCAGTTGTTTCTCTTTATTTCACGCTCGCGGACGACAATGCAAATCGCCTCTTCGTTGGAATTTTCGTCTCTCTGTGATTCCACTGCGATCCAGTTGTTTATAAATTCGATGCGTACCCCCTCTTCATGCCGTGCTATTCCGATCCAAGGCGGCGCTTATCCTTGAATATATTCTCGCCCCAAGGTCCTCTCTTCCTCGCTTATAAACACACACTAACTCTGCCAGTGCCTCCGCTGCGCTGCGCTGATGCTGCAATCTGTCCAATCCAATCAGAGACTCGCTCGCTCGGCCTGCGTTTCCACAACAGCGTCTCCGTGGAGCTCTCCTGTGTTAATTTTCATTTTCCTCTTCGATCGAAAAGAGAAATTGGTGCTTGTCTTGTCGAGTGATAAATTTTGTTTTCGTCGTTAAAAATTTAATCTTTCAATTTGTACATATGTAGTTCGTATATTTTGGTGAGTCTCAGATCCCAAATACGGCCTTGTTGAGGCATGTGTTTGTGTGGTTAAAAAAATGATTATTAATGGCGTGAATTCATGACTCCTATTCCGCAAATTCCATCGTTTCTTTTTCTATACCGTGTGTTTGTAAGCTGTATAAAAAGTTTTAATATTCTGTCTCCTGTTAAATGCATGACTGTCGATTCATTTACTTTCATCTGGCTAGTTGGAGGATTTTATCGCCTCAAGCATTTTTTAATACATTTTTATTGCGAGGTAAGAATAGTCTTTTTTGGCTTTAAGGAATATTTTCAACTTAACAATGGCTATCTTTGACGAAATTCAATCTGCTTTTGATTGTTATGTAACTGTGAATATTTCTCTAGTAGGAATTAAGGGGTAAACTATAATCATTCATTCAAATATTTGACTATTTATATCCGTAAAACTACATTGGGAAAGTTTTTTTTCGTGATTATTTAGTATTGATGCTAATATTTGGTTTTCTGGACCCGTATCGACCTTTCGTCATAACCTACCTTTAACCGGTAGATTACTCAGATAATGATGATGAATGGAAGTTAAAACTGATCGGCAGTAATCAAATATATTAATTATGGTTTTCATGAATGCTTCGCGTTCGGAGGAATATGTCGTTTCACCGAATTTCACTGGTGTTAACCGTTCGAAATTCTGCGACTACAGCCTTGTTTCTCCCATAACTATTTTATGAGTTTCGTTTGGAGTAGTGCCCCGTTTAGACTACTATCGTACGTACCATCGTAGCAACTCGCACGCATTCACACTACTATCGTAACTCAGTGCTGCCCTCACCAGGAATCGCGACGAACTGGTAAAGAGCAAGCGAACAAAATAGGGATTCCCGCGTCCCAGTGGGGTTTTAAGACTTTCGACATGGATTTAAAAGAAAATGACACCTATCGTGGTTTATTCATTGAAGTACCACCATCTAATTCTAACTTTTTTGATTATCGTCATTCATCATTCCCTATTTCCGGTCGTGATATCAGCGCTGACCATCGTAAAAGTGGCAGTGTTAGGAACTACGCGTACCGCTGTCCGGACTTGCGTTCACACTACTATTTCCGGCAACTATCGTCAGGACGATCGTACGTACGATAGTAGTCTGAACGGGGCATAGGTTATGTTTATAAGCCGTGTGCGAGCATCGTAAAACGCAATTCTAACTGGCCAAGGCTCGTCTGGAGACGATTCAAAATGTTTAGCCACTGCCCAGAGTGAATATTTACGGAACAGTTTCGGTAAATATTTACTAAACAGTTTCGGGACTTAAATTTATCGCGAATTGTTTCCGTTTTGACGGAGAGGGGAATTGGAATTCTGGGAAGAGGATAATCGAAATGCGTCCCTCTTTCGATCTGCGCATTAAGCTTTTGCATTCATTTCACGCCCCCGGCAGGGTTCTGTTGTGGGCTAGAGTGCTTTGACTACCCCGGGTCCCTTTTGTGGATCAATTCACGCCGGCGTGGAGCTGCTCTTCCCTGAAGCGAGAAGAGAACTTTTTATTCAAATGATTTGAGGATGGACACGGGCGTGCATTGTTACGCATACATAATAATATTTATATCGGCGCTTTCCATTTATATATGTATCCTTATCGTGCGTACCCTCATTTTTACGCCCGTATTTCCATGTGATGTCATTGTGCAATACAACTCACGCTTTGCAGTTCAATGAAGCATATGCATTTTTTTAAATATACGAAATCATTTCGCAACCGGCTTTCCGTCTTTCATCATCGATAGTACTATTTTGGATAAGTTAGGGAATGCCTGGGTATTCATTCAATATTCATAGTTCATAACTTTATTATAATTATCAGATAGGACTAAAGGCGTCACTTTGTGGAACAGCGTAATTTTAATGGTAACCAATAAAAATATACTTTGTCAATTACACATAATTTTAATTGAACCGACCCAGGTTTCGACAATCTATGTCATTATCAAGGTAACTGATCGACAAATTATGTCATTATCAAGGTAATAACCGTGATAATGTCATAAGTTGTCGAAACCTGGGTCAGTTCAATTAAACTTGTGTGGAATTGACAAAGTATTTTTTTATTGGTTACCATGAATGTTCATAACTTATTTATGTAACTGTTCATTAACCTCATTTTATTTATTTATTTGTTGCGTATAGTGCGTTGTTTCTTAGATACAGATCTAATTAAAGAAGAGAGCAATTGCAAGTAAATTAAAAATAATGTCATGCCGTTACCCAAAGATGCCGTTACCGTTACCGTTACAAAACATTGTCATGCCGTACGGCTAAAGAGCCTTCAAGACTTTTTTTTCGATTCTGTAAAAATTACTGCGGTGAGTTATAGATTAATTTTATAAATATTTGAGGAAACATACAAACTAAACACCGTTAGTTTTTCGACGAAATCTAGGAGTTAGAAATTCCTAATTTATTAAATATTCTCCCTCTGGAAGGCACAGCCGTAATCTATCCGATGTAAAACAGCTTATATTTTCAAGCAACTTTCTCGAAAAGTAGTTCGGCAAGGGGTTAATATTTTGATATCATTGGAAAGACGAGTTTTTTCTTTAAAATGAGGTCAAATTCTAGGTGAATTGATATTTCGGTCCATCTACCTTAAAACAACGGAAGGAAACAGCAGCAGTTTTCCTCATCGTTTTGCAACAGAAAATGACGAAATGATCTTAATTTAAGGTGAATTTCAGCGGGGATTTAAACGAAAAGATTCTGGTTCGAAACCCGGACAAATCTTTTTTCATGGTGGATTTCAACAGCTTTGGTGTACGTCTTTGCAACAGTGCGCGTGACTGCGTACCTCATCATTTGTGCAATCGCAATGATTGGAAAATTGTAGAAAATGAAGGTTTTTGGCTAATAACAAATTGGCACTCCGAACTAAGTAGTTGAAGTTACCTTTCGATATCAATGTTTTGGTGAAAGTAGGCGTCTACCCTGTTGGAAAATTCCCTAAAAAATTAACTCCCGTTTTCCCTAGAAAATATACCTCTTGGGAAGAGTTCATTTAGAATGCATTTTCCTTGAGAAAGTTTGTTGCAGTGGCTTAGAATATATTCGTTTTACTACAAATTTTGTTGGCTGTGAGAGGTAATTTGTTATAATGATTGCACATCTTTTTATTAAGAAATATTTTGCCAGCCTCATTATAATTAATTTTGATGACTCTATGGTTGTATAAATGAAAATATGCAGAATATTTTTTTTGTATTTATGAATAAATATTTTTTCCCTAATAGTCATTCCCTCTGTGCACTGCACACTGTACTCTATGCAATTTATGGTGTAATTTTCCTTTGCCTGAAGTTATTCCCAAAAGTGGCATTTTGTTCCAGGGAAAATACTGACCGTAGTCATTCATTTCTGGAAAAAAGTTCTAGAAAAAAAATTCCCGATAGTTTTAGGGCATTTCCTTAGAAAATAAATTTTTTCTGAGGGATTTTCGATTTTTCCCTGGCTTATCTCCATGTGTTCTCCCCATGTGTTCTAGGGAATCGTTATAGGGAAATTTCCATCAGGGCATCTCATCCCCTCAAGCAACCTCACCATGCTCCCGTTCTATGCAACGGGGTCCAGCTACTCCCTCTCCGGTTGGAACATAAATTGCAACCTCCTTGATGCAACCCCTTGGGGAATCCGAAACCTATTCCCTCTATAAGTAACACCCTTCCCTCTCGCTCTCCCCTCCACTGGAAGGGTATTTTTTTAAAAAACTCCATCCCCCTCCGTCATTGTCGCATGTCCCCACCCCCAAATACCCAGACACCATCCGACATCCTGTCACCCACTTCGTACGCTCCACTTCTCCTCCTCCCTATTGTCGTCGTCTCCTCACGGGGTTATTCTCCTCGTATCCCTCCCCTAAACTTCCCCCCACTCCAGCCACAGATGAACTGTGCACGTGCCAGCTCTGTCAAGAGAAAGAAAGGGGGAAAAATTAATAAAAAAGCAAGGATTCTTCGCGGAAATGTTTTTCAACCCCTTATGTTTACCCCTTCCCTTCCGTCTTTTCTCTTCCCCGTCTCTTTTCTTCACGAATTTTTATTCAGGGTGTTAAAACATTTGAGGATAAAGATACCCCGCCCCTCAAATGAGTCTTCAATCATACTTTAATGGAATTATCCACGAAATGCGTACATTTTTGTAAAACTAATACTTAAAGCGGTGAGAAATTTGGCAACACGGAAAGTATAATACCGTCGCCTGCTAATAGTAGACATTTGACGGCCAGCTCTCCGTATTATTTATTTATTTTATTTATTTATATCAATAACCTGAATACAGCCTCGAGGACCATTTTACATCATGCGTTGTAGCAAAGGACAACACAAACAGCCATGTCCTAGGAGGAGAAAAATCCTCCCCTGGCGGGATTCGAACCCGCGACCTTTGGGTTGGCAGGCGAGGACGTTACCCCGCCGCCACCGAGTCCGACTATTATTTTGAAATTTAACTTGTTTGCCTGAAGTTAGCCGAGAATTAATGATTCCACTTTTTACTTGTAGTTTGTCTTTTTTTTGCACGAAAAATTATGACATAACTACTACTTAAGCATGTGTATTTTCGTATTAAATTTCAGTACTAATGGGTTTCCGCCACACTTCCTGCTCAGCTCTCTCAGCTGGTCCATCATGATTATCATCTCTGTAGTTTTGCACGTTTACTTTATTGAGTTTGAAATAGACTTCTCAATTATTTATTGTTATTTGAGTTACAGCATTGCCACATCGTTTCGAACGGTGTCAATGCAATTTCGTTCCGCGTCCAGTGTTGCCACATCTCTCCGAATTTGGAATTATTTTTTTCAAAAAGCGTAAGCACGCAATTCGTAACCCTCTCCAACCCGATAGCCCTCTCAACGCCCACGGTGTCCCCCTTTTTTGCGACACCCCCCCCCTCTTTTGTCGCCCTTGCTAGACGCCTGAATTAGCTGCTCCCTCTTATTCAGTACGTACTCGGAAATTTCGTCCCCTTAGCTTCCCCCTCCCCTCCTTTCCATTTCGTTTACGCCCCCTGGGTGCTCGCCTCTCCTCCCCCCCCCCCCCCCCCCCGACAACTTTCAAATAATGCCCTCAGGGTGGGTGCGCGCGGCACAAAGGAAAGGGACAGCCACCCCTAGGCCCCCTCTTTTGGAACTGCACTTCCAACCCCACGATTTGGACGCGAGAAAAAAGGGTGTCTGAGTGAGAGAGAAAGAGGAGGAGAGACATGAAGGAGACACGAAAGAATGTCTGCTCGTGAAGGTTGCGTTCATTGTATCGCGCGTCGTCTGTTTGAGTCGGCCCGTTGCCGTGGCGACGTGTTTACTGTTTGTCCTAGGTTAGTAATGTGGCGGTATCGGGCTTTGAAATTATGCACAGCGTCGTGTTTATGGATAACGGCGAGCGTCATATCAACGTGTGAAGTTAGACCCAATCTCCCCCGTAATAATCGTGACCTCGGCTAGCTATGTCCCCATAGAATCAACAGTCAATGAATATGGATGATCTGGCGACTAATACTAGTAATATGAAGGTAGTTTGACCGATACTTTTCCCTAATCATATTGGAGACCATATTCGAATTTCATTTTTATTATTTCAGCGTCTGTAGGAAGTGTGAGGTAAATATTGTAATGTTAATGGCGTAAAAATATAGTTCATTCATTCAAGTATTCTACCAGCTGATTGGTAGATTCTTGGACAATCCCCATTCTCCATCCCAACCTCATAGACATTGTCTCGCTTTCCCTCCTAATGATGGCCCGTTATTTTATGTCAAATTTTCTCAGTAATTAAATAAATATATCCACATAAGTCTATAACTTGACTCATTTTTTTCACGCCGTACGGTGAGAACGTATTCACAAAAGGTTTTTTTTTTGCGATTCTGTAAAAATTACTGCGGTGAGTAATTGATTAATTTTTATAAATCGTTGTGAAAACAAACAAACCACACATCGTAAGTTTTTTGACCAAATGTAGGTGTTAGATATTCCTATTTTTTTCAATATTCTCCTTCTAGATTGCACAGTTTTAATCCATCCCATGTAAAGAAGCTTATATTTGTAGGCAAATTGATCGATAAGTAAGTACTTCGGCAAAGGGGTGATATTTTGATATCATTGGAGAGAAGAGTTTTTTTCTTTATTATGTGGTCAAATTCATCAAATTCTAGGTGAAGTGATATCTCGCTCAAACTATCTTAATTCTAAACGTAGTTCTAACTAATCTAATCTTGAGCGCCTTAAAGTTGTCAGTTGTTTTTCGCTTGTCAACTGCTAGTTGTTCTTAAGGTCAGTGTGGGGAAGGAAGCGGATACTTAATCTAAGATCATTATTGAGCTCTGTCACGGAGAACGTACTTTGTTGGAGTTCGCTTTCGCTAAATTGTTCTCATAACCGCTCGTGAGGTGGTTGATTTTGCGTTGAGTATAGAATTAACTACACGCTGATTATTCTGGGCGCAGTCATAGGATGGCTTAAATAAATTGATGTGATTTCGATTAGAATGAAAAGCTTACAATGCGTTTATTTTGAACAAATTACGAGGTTAAGTGAATTAGGTTTTTTGTTGGATGCATGAAAGGAAAACTGGGTCTCAGTGCCTTAAACTTACAAACGTGTTAGTTTCGAGCATACTCAATAGGTACACTGTTGTCATATTTCTAGATCACCACTCCAGTCAATAAGACCCGTTCACCCCGTGCCGCGTACATTTGACAACAATGGACTCAATGCAGCTCGAACGTAAACTTACAGAATAGATCCCTTTGAAGCCTTTTCGCCCGTAACGAACGGGTAGAAAAGTTATGCAATCGATGCCCAATATACCTGAGTGCGCGGCCCTTATCGCGCGGGGCACGACGGGATAGCTCTCCGTATTTGGAAGAGAGGGAGGAAGAGAGAGAGAAAGACGTAGTCTCAATTTTAGTTGAGGCTCCTGCCGCTTCCTCTCCCGCGGCGTTAGCTGACCCAATTGCACCGCGCGTCACCCCAAGACTGCACCGACACCCTGTCGTTATCTTTCGCTGCAAGCGACGACCCCCGTCTTTAATTGCGAATCTCTGTTCGTACCTTCTCTCGGCGAGCGGCAATTCAGTCGGACTCAGAAGCGGTTGGGGATAACTAACTCACTTCGAGGACTGGCGTAACTGAGCGTGAACCTGCCCACTTTAATCGTTGCCCTAAGAAACCACCTTGGCCTGATTTACGGTCGTCATTTGTTTCCTCGGGTGTCTCCTTCTCTCCTGAGTGGTGGGGGAGGGAGTTAGGGCTTCATTATGTTCCCCGCTGCATGTCGGGAAGACTAGAAGGAGGAAAAAACGAACGTCGCCCGGCGTTAATTCCGTTTCGTGATTCTACATGAATTCACCCGTGGCGTGACACTCTTTCCTCTCTTGAAAGAGGGAGACAAGTCGGGAAAACGTAGTCTTGAGCCGCATGTGTTTTACCCGGAAGAAGAAGAATAAGAAGAAAAAATCGTAGAAATTGCAACTCGAGGCATGAAGTTATGAGTAACACACCCGTCTTTTTTGGTGGCCATTGAGCTCGAAATACTAATGAAGCGGGATTGACCTGGTTGTTGGTTTAATTATGGTTTTCTTTCCTGAATTAGAAACTGTATAATCACTTATATAATTATGATTGGTGGGAAATTTAGTGAATACATTATCTTTTTAGTGATATTTCAGAACATTATTGCAAAAAGTGAGGTTTGGAATCCACTTATTATAATATCTTTTTCCGATCGTTACCAATATTTCTTAAAAACTTTTGCCTGGTCTTACTTCCTGCGAATGTACTCGAGGATTTTAATAGGATTGAAGCTTGATAAAAAACATAACATTGCGACTTTCTTGAGAGTTAATTTAGAATTATGAAGTTCTCTCTTACATTTAAATCATTATACGTAACACCTACTAACATATACTTACTCTATGGTAACACATACGAACACACGCGTGGGGTGATTGGTATTAAAATAATAGAAGCAATCCGTTTAACTTATTTTCAAACTATAGGTATTTTATCAAATAATTTAAATGAAATTTGATTTACTTCGTTTTTTTAGCATGCGGCATTCAGTACGATCAATGTTTTACTTACATATTTAACTTGTAAAGCACAGTGTCCTTCATTGTATGTAATTGAAGATCAATTTTTAAAATTAAAGTTTAATGATAGATTTGAGGTTCAAGGCCTTGGATTAAGTACCTATCTACGTGGTTAGCTCTTCAAATATCGACTCTAGCTTGGACTGACGAATATATTTTGAAGTATAACATTTTTTTCTTATGAAGAAATAAATCGTACAATTTTTCACAAAATAAAATTTTCTTCCGACATGGGTTTAAATTCTGATAATTCATCTTCAGGTGATGTATCAAAATTAAAACCCGGGTTGGAAGAAAATTTTATTTTTGTGGAAAATTGCACGATTTATTTCTACATTATGTACAAATTCCGCTCAATTTCGCAAGAACCTTCGTATTTCTTATTTTTTCTAATTTTCTCCGTTTGTATATGTTTGTGGTTGTCTCCAATTGGGTAAAGTGCCTTGGAATCCTCGTTATTTATCTCAATTTACATTCTACATCTACATCTTTTACCAGTTTCCTCGTATCTTTTCGTCTTTTGGTTTTGTAGCTTAATTTCGGAATTGAGAAAGCAGTACCTACTTCGAAAATATAATATTATATGCAATCATCTCTCTCCGTTTAAATTCGCGTGGAATGAGCATTCCATGTGGAATATAGTGATCTCGGATTTGCTTGTAGTGTGCCTTGGTATATCTCTTTAGTTACCATCTTTTGTGGTCTATATCTTCGTACCTTTTCACATTCTTAGTTGCGCTCCATGGTTTCGAGTATCATTGCTTATCGAAAGAAAGGAACTCCTTAATTTCTGAGTTTACCATAACCTTTTATCGTCTTTCTTCGCCTTCGTCTCCATAGCGCTCCTAATTTCTCCGGAACATCTTTTCGCGGGAACTCCGATCGGCTGGAGGCGGGTTTACGGAGAATTTCCTCGTTTCTTTCTTCGCACTTTCGCGCACTGCCTAGCCAGGGACGCGTTCCCTGGAAATCCCTAATTCCAGATCCCTCGCTCCGTTCGTCCTTCCCAGGAATTCCGCCGTGAAGGATGTAGGCACTGATCCTTCCCGTTGGCCCGTCCTCTCAAACTTTCTTTTTCCTGAATATTCGATGAATTCTGGTCCTGTTTCTCATGATTGTGCCGCGATTAATTAAAGTTGAGCGTATGGCGATATTGAAATCGGCGTATCGATTTTCTATGCTCATCTAGTAAGTGGAATTTACGTAGCGAAAATTCTTCTCGGTATTTCCACCGGGTTAAGGTGGTTCCACCGTAAAATGACTTAAATGTCATTTTATTCATATTCTGTCTACTTGTAAAAAACCTTCTCCTCAATCTGATATGAACAACAAAATAATACCTTTCCACGCTATTTTATTCTATAATTGAACTTGAAATTACATTGTATTTCATGGGGGAATGAGAGAAACATGGGGAAAAATAGTATTTTTCCATAAAATATAAATGCGATTTTCGCGGAAAACTATTTACATGAAGGAAACAATCCAGAGAAATTGAATTAAAATAAAATATAGGCATCTTACCACCCTTTTTTTCTAGTTATTTGGGAATTAATGCCGTAATTGAAGTCAAAATGCGGTAATTCGTAGGAAATGGCGCTGCAGTCGGCGCCTATGGCTGGAAAAAAGTGCTATTTTAAAATACATTCGTGGAATAATCTGCATTTTTTCTACTTTTCTAGTTTCTGTAGATAACGTATTTCATCAGCGAAAGCAGTATTTTTTGGACAAAAAATGAAAAATAAGGAATTTAGTATTTGTTTTGACTCACACAGTCACGGCGGAACCTCCTTAAATTGGTTAAAAGCTCCGACGTTTCGTCGGACAACCTGTCCATCGTCTTCAGGGTAAGTGTCGTTGAATTATAGTACGGCAAGCTTATAATCTGGGTTCAACAGTCTGGTGACTCCTGATTGGTCGGAGGGTGAAATATGAAAATTGCGACGGCAGAAAGGAGTATTCGTTCGATTCCCTCCGACATATCAGGAGTCAGTCAGCTGATTGTTGAACCCAGATTACAACCTTACCGTACTTTAATTCAACGACACTTCGTGAAGACGACGGACGAGTCGTCCTACGAAACGTCGTTACTTTTTACCAAAATAACCCGATGGAAATCCCGAGAAAAATTTACGCTAATCATTGGCCAGGAAAGCATTCAATATTTTTTTTATTTTACTTAGTTTAATACACGTATTTATATCCAAACCGACCAAGTTTCTTGCTTCTTTTAGATAAAGCAATAAGTCGTAATTGAATAAGGTGACTTCGAGCTGCAATAAAAGTCACGCCAGAACCTCAGTTTTAGATTTGGAATATTTTCATCGTAATGGAATTGAATCGATCTATCGAATTTGCGATCTCAGTATATCGCAATCCGTTAATTATTGCATGATGATCATTATACTTACCATATTGTGTGTATGTGTGTCACATTTACCCAGTAGGTATATTTTATAGAATTACAAAAATTGCGCGGCAGTAACTCGCATCTACTGGGGAATAAATGTCCGATTGTACAACACATATGAATAGCGAATATTGTATTCGATACATCGAATTATTTCAATGTTTCTACGAGTATTATCGTTTATGGGTAAGCGAGATATGATAAAGCTCCCTGATATCTCCTCCGAGACGTCCACTCGGAGTCACGTGAGTATGGCAAAGGATGATACTAAACTTGTAATCCGTGCTTCTTCAAGGACAGATCACACTTCTTACGAGGAGTGAATGACGAAATGTCATTCATCTCCCCGGCGTGTATCGTTAAGTGGAAGTGTTTGTCTGGTTCTTGTGTTAACGGCTTATCTTCAAGGAAAACGTGCATTACCATCGATATGGAATAGATCAGCCTGTTGCATGGAACACTTCCAAGTTATACTCTCATTGGAAACATGTTATAGTCATTCTGTTGGAGGCTGCAATGCATTTTACATATATTATCTATCGAAGGATTATACTTATACGTTTATCAAATTTTTGTCAATTTTCGTGTATCTCGTTAGCCAGTTATTGCTTGCTTCCTATTGTTAGCTTGCACTCATTACGTCGACCTATGTTTTACCACCCATGTAATTCGTTTCCGAAAAAAAATTATTTTCGTTCCCAGATAAGGAAACCTCGGTGAGCCTCTTAACTATCAACCGTTATTATTTCTTCAGTTTATTCATTCAGTCTTGAATAGTCCTCTGCCGCCCATTTTTCTCTTACCAGATTACATCCTTTTAATATACTTTATTTCTCACATGTTTCTCGTCCTTTGTTTGAACATACGGAATTCTTCGAAAATCATATTTACAGCCTGCATTGTGTTCACTTGTATTCACTGATGGTTTCTCATTTTACATGAGAAACCATCTTTTTACTTTTTACATTTTACATGAGAAACCATCTTTTTACTCTTTACATTTTACATGAGAATCTGTGATGAATTTCCTTTACTCTTTCTTTTAAATCTGTTGATTAAAAATGTTAAAATTCATGGGTGATGAAACGTATCCTTGTAGTACTCACTCCTTTACACTTCCTGTATGAGGCGAGCGTTTGAATTTTGCGATAAAGTTTATAAATCGTTTTTGGTTTACGTGGACACAAATTCCTCTCCTGTAAGATGCAGGAGTGACCTACAGTGGTCAGCATCGGCATCGTTTATGAATTCATCCGGAATTCATAGGAAAATTTACTGGCAACCATTGAATGTTATCTTAATTAGAGTGCGTTTCAGTGTTCACGTCGCAGTGCTGTGGTACACCACGTGCTTTGCGATGGGCCGCCAATCAGCTTTCAGAATCGAGAAAGTATTTTTTTTATTAAAAAGTCGTATGAGAGGCGAATATAGCTACCAATCGCAAATTAACGCCAAGAAGTTTTTCCAACTATTGCGATCCCTATCAAGTCAAGTGATTTTTTCATGGCGAATTTCTCCATATTTGGTGTTTCTTATTGTAAAGAATTAAGCGAGTGATTTGTATAACCTTTCTACAGTTACAAATGTCCTGGTCCTTCATACCTGACCAGGACATTTGTATAGCTCATACTTAATAAATATTTAAACAGTATAGAAAAAATTAATAGCAATACGGACAAGTTTTTAGTGAGTAGGATTCACCAAGACGGGATAATCATCGTGCAGAATTGTAGGAAATGTTGAATTTAGTTCCTAAAACAAGAGTGAAATGTAAATATTAGAGAATACACCTTGGATCAATGTCGCGATTCAAATGTTGTGCGTCGTAATGAAACGGTTTTCTCATGAGATAGGTCACCCTAATCCGTTCCTCACACGAGGCAATGTGCCCCCCCCCCCATTTCCCCTGATACGGCGGAGAATATTCGTCGTATTCCAAGTTGCTCCAGCGAGCGGTCGTGTCCCCAAGGTGCCGTTCCAATAATAGCTAGTGATTCTGTAGCGCGTCACCGGCGCCCATTTGGCTGGGTCTTTCTCTCACTAACCAGAGAAGATAGTTGGGGACTTGGTATATGTACCTCCTTTTAGTAGCTCTCTGCATTTTGTCGCTATGAGGGGAGGGATAGATCATAGTAATATTCGACCGCCTGTAGAGGATGAGATATGCTGATCTTTCAGCGACCATTTTTTTAAAATATACCATTATACCTGTAATATATATTTTTAAAATACAATCGGAGTTTGAATTGTGCTTCCATATTTATCTGACATTATCAATTCAAACAATACGGCAGTGGAAGATTAAATAATTTATGTCAAATTACATTTTTATCGTAGACGGTATATTTCAGTAGATATCTTTTGGCCGCTAAAATATTGTGTTTTTTTCGAAACTTTATTCATACATGTTAATTTTGAAATTTTGACTAGATAGAGTATATTATTGGTGACGTTGTTTAGAAAATTGCAGTCAGGAATATGCGGAAATATATCGATGTATAGAAATTGTGCGTCATTGGGTGCATCGATATATACCGATATTTGTAAAAATGTCCGGAGTCGTATCGATGCATGGAAAAATATACCGGATGTGCCGCTTTATCGATATGCGCCTCCCAACCCCGCCGTCATTGAAGGGGGTATCATCTACCGGGAGTACCCATTGCCCTCTCACCAATTCTGGGAAGAAGTGACCTGAGTAGGCTGACCACCTACCTCTCTTTTAAGGTAGTTTGAGCGATATATCAATTCACCTCGAGTTAGATGAATTTGGCACCATTTTAAAGAAAAAACTCCCATATTTTTAATGATATGAAAATATTAACCCCTTGCCGAACTACTTTTCGATCAATTTGCCTAAAAATATAAGCTGTTTTACGTGGCATAGATTACGGCTGGGCGCTCCATGGGGGGTAATATTAAAAAAAATAGGAATTTCTAAAACCTAGATTTCGTCGAAAAGGTAATGGTGTGTAGTTTGTATGTTATCTCAACTTTTTATAAAAAATAATCAATTACTCACCGCAGTACTTTTTACAGAATCGAAAAAAAAACTTTTGTGAAGGTTATCTCACCGTACTGTGTGAAAAAATGAGTCAAGTTAGAGACTTATGTGGTTATACTTAATTATACTGAGAATTGTTGTCATAAATAACTATATTTTTGCATCATTAGCAATATAATATTTACTTCATACTTCTTAGAGGCGCTTAAATTAAAAAATAAAATTCAAATATAGCCTCCGTTATGACTAGGAAACTATCTCGCTCTAACTACCAAAAGCATTATGTGAATAGCCGTGCGAGGGGGACGGACGGAGCGGGGAGACACAGACGGTTATTCGCGGAAGGAGCGGCCGTCATCTGCGGGCCGACTTTACCGCCGCCCACGAACGGTGTTAGAGAAGCTGAAGGGAGAATCCAGAAGGTCGCGTCTTTCTTTCTGCTGCTGCCAGCGTGCGGTGTGATTCCTTTAACACGCCACCCACTCGGTCCCACCGGTCTCTTTCAACATCGCTATTCGTCTTCTCCTTCCGTCTTCCTCTCCCTTCATACTCTTCTTCGAATGCCTTCGTCCTCAAACTGGCGTCGCTCGCAGACGGGCAGGTGCCGATGATAAACACTCCTGCTTTGAAAATAAAAAGGTGGGTAACAGTTGTGCCTTTGCCAACTTCTTCCAACCTCATGGATCCGTGGATTGGTGGCAGAGTTAAGTTCCACATCTATGTGATAATGTGGGCTCTCAAGGAGTTTCATTTTCCATTTGAGTCTCCGGAACGAAGTACGGTGCGATTTTGCCAAAAGCAGCAGTGAATTGATCATTCTGATCTACCCTATTGATATATCTCCTAAAGCGAAAACAAATGCTATGCGAAAGGGTGACTATAGTTAATCGATATTGTTTAAATTGATGATAATATCTTCTCAGGATTTGTGAGTTGAACTTGAACATTGTGAAAGAGACTCTTTGCAGTTTTCCACTGTGGTTGTTACACAGATTGTCCCATTGATCGCGTATCATTTTTGACCTCTTAATTTTAGTCACTTCCGTTTGTACCACAATGATGAAATTCAGCGCTAGGGTAGAGGAAGGTCGTATGTTATGTTGATGGTAAGCGAAATTTTAGAAATTTGACATTTTGATCACAGAATGTATATTTATATGTTTGATATATTAATCCCAGAGGAAAATGAAAAGAATCCTTCATTCGTCTTTAAATTGAAGATATACTGAAATGTTTAATGAATTTCCGCGAGTAAGGTGGTTTAATTATTTTTTTCGTGATTTTGTCAAAAACGTTCCCACATTGAGTTCTAAAAATGACTCACATGGCTTTAGGTGTTCCAAATAAGCTAGGGTCATTTCGCGGTTTATAATACCCTCAGGAAAATGTAACATACATTCCAGCTGCGGGATTTTAACCAGCATCCTTTGATCTAAGAGTTCGGCGGGCTATGTTCATAGCGGAAATTGATGACACTCACCTGCTTGCTGGGAGCTACCTAAGGAACGGAAAACAAGCGAGATGATTGGGCCAAAGTGAGTCATGTCACCGCGTCTCTCCGCTCGGTTCTCTTTACTTGATCAAAACGTGTATTTTCGTCATTTCTCTTCCCTTTCATTTCCTTGCTCATCTCCTTAAACTGCTCTGCTAATAGTATTCGAAGCTTTAACAAAACAGCCATTTTACTAGAAGTGAAGTCGTGATGGCAAAATATGGAAGTGAAATTGAAAATTAGCGCACGTGTTACATCAGTTGGGATTTGTTTGCGATATAGAATGAGGAAAACTATGGTTAAAAACAATAATTTATAGCTAAGGAATAAATCGCCAATAGGTAATATTCGGTGGTTTCGTGATAATCTTGCGGTGAAATGCGTCTTAAATGTTTTAAAATCATTACGCGCTTGAAAATAAAAAGTTTAGGGTCGAACTGTAAAATAGATTAGTATTGACCGGTAGTCAATGTTTGTATTTTCTATTCAAATTTACCTTCATGAGTATCTTTTGTGCTTATCCTTATGTTCTTCGAGAGACTGTTAGTTTAGTATAACTGAAAAGTGAGTGTCGTGTGCAGCGATGCCGTTGTAATCACATGGCCTGTAATAAAAAATAGATTGATGTGTTTATGATTAAAGTGTAAAAGATATGTTGATAAATAGCGTTCCGTCAGCGTTCGTGATGTATTTTACAGATGAAAGGGATCCATTCGTCAGTTATTTCCCTATTTCTGAAGCCTTTTGGCGTTTCGTGTTCATGTGCGAGGTGTAGAAACAGGTGGAGTTGAAATGCCTGTTGAGTGATTGTTTTCTTTGTGAGAAATGATGGCTGTCTTTCTGATTCTATTGAAGAAGAGTTCCTTTGTTGCGGAAGTGTGCAAGTATGTATAAGAAAGACGAGCGTTCCTCCTCATGGAGTTCCTTTTGTGAGTTCCTCTGTCAAGACGTGGAGATCTGTTTCCGCACTTGGCAAGGAAAGGGAGACTTTCACATTCCACTACCCTTCTCTTGAAGCCATGCTCTTTTTACTTTACACTCTGTTCGCTGTAAGTTGATGTTGACGTCTTTATGCTCATCTCGTCATCCGTGACGTCATGAGGGCTATCCCTCGATGAAACGCAGATCTCGTGTAGCGTCGATGCTAATTAATTGTAATATTTCCAAGAATGTCCGCGTTTTTAGGGCATTGCAGAGTTGAAGAAACCTGACAACGCCGAGAAAAACTTGTGAAAGTCGCTCGCGAAGTGAGAGCGCTAACGGAATGGTTTCCCTGTGCCTGTGTATTACCTGGCGACCGTGAAATCTGTTGTCCTTGAGAATAGAGGTCTCGTAATACCACCGAATAAAACAAGTCTTTCTTCGAAGATCTATTTGTTTAAGTTGAGATTGCGTTATATCTGTCTGTTGATGATTTTATACCAGTCGACCATGACCATGAGTTGGATTGTGAATAATTGATGTAATGCTTGAGGTTTTTAAGTATTGCATTTTACAAGTAATCTCGCGTAACCTTTGACTTTAGGTAGCGTATGTACGTGCTGAGGTTCGTGATTAGTGACATAAAAAAAACCCCGAGTGCCAAATGTTTGAGTATAATTGCTTTGTAAACTTTTTACACCGTATTACTTATTTGCAGTTTTGCACATTTTTAAATGTTGACTTCAGATTCGTGATTAGCGTTCTCGAAAACGGCCGAGTAAAATTTTGGAATAGTTTTATAAAGGATTTTATATTATGGTCAACTTTTCCAACGCCTGCAACACTGTGCGTTGTTATCTCCTGATACGATCGCACTGCCTAAGGTATCTCGGCCACCTTTCGTCGTTCCGTCTCGGAATTTATCGTGCACGGAAGGTACGTCGTCCATTAAAATTGAGTGCCCTACCTATGTGCGTACGTATCTACGCGTGGTACATGCCTGTGTTCTCTGCGCCGCCCCCCCCGCTGCGACTTTGGCGCGTTGCATTGTGGGTCACGGCGCCCCCGACTGTATATGTCGCTCGGGCGACCTTTTGCGCGAATAAAATTCTCACTTGCTCTCCTGTTCTCGTAATTTCAGTTTTTTTATGAAGTGGAATACTTCTTATGAATTATGGGGTAATTTCGAAAGCCTGCCGTCACGTGACATCCCGACTCCCGGACGGATAGTCGTTGCGTGGTTACGTACATACGCAAGCGCTTCGAATTTTTTCACAACACTATCACTAGAGGGATATGGTGTAATTTCATATGAATATTTTAAGTCTATATGTATTACATGTAATCATTAATGTATAAATATCATTTTCACATTTATATTTTCAGCAATATTTATTTAATTATTTGTATTTTTAAATATATAATACTGTGTACTGCCAGTCATATCCATAATTACTCAAGTGTTCCACTTCGGCCAACCGTCCCGCGTACGCCATAGCTTTTTATTTTTTTAAATAAATAATAATAATAATAAATTTTATTCCACAACATCATATACATTTTGCATTACCATTGACCCTTAACATTGGGAATATAGGTACCCCTATGGAAAAACTCCGTGTTGGGGTTACCGACTCGTATTTACTTCACAAAAAATATTTTGAATGTGTTGCAACATAAGTAACAATAACAAATTTGTATTAACGCTGGGATAGTTACATACTGGAATTACATACAAAGTTATAGTTACATACAAAGTTACATCACATGTAGTTACATACAAAGATAATTACCACTCCTATGAGATCTACCATTTCATACAATTTTTAAAATAAAATTGAAATATCATCAATAGAAAATAACAATTTTTTCACACTTCTACGAAATTTACATTCATTTTTTATATTAGCAATAGGTTCCGGTATTTCACAAAATATTTTAGGCCCTAGGAATACGTGACTGTGCTTAAAAGTTTCTGTTCTAGGTCTAGGTATGGTTACATTGCAATTGCTACAGAGCTCATGTACTGGTGTTTTCCATTCACCACCACGATTATAAAAAATCCTGAGGACCTTATAGACAAGTAAATGTCTTAAAGGTAAAATATATCGATTTGTTTGAATAGTGGAAAGGAATGCGTTTTATTTGGCGCCCGTAGCATAACCCTTATTACCTTTTTCTGGCATACCAGAAAAGTTTGCGCATTAGTTACGTATGCTTGCACTGCACATTACTTTTCTCTAGAGATGAATAAGATTCGGGTTGAAAAACTACGACAGGATTTGCATTTTTCCGCTGGACACACTGTCGCCCCATGCAGTTCGCTGTGGTGTTGATTTAATTCTTCGGTCTGCGTTTTCGTCACTGGCATATGTTGGAAGTTTCTCCCAAGGAATCGAGCTTTGCGCTGCCAGCCAGTCGACCCTTAGATAACCCGGATAAGAGTGAAAGGCCACCACCAAAGTCACTAAGTCGCCAGCCGCGGCACGCCGACGATAATTCGAGTCTTTTGCTTTCGTAAAAACTTTTATGCATCTTGGGGTAATTTATACGATTAATTGCCACCTATACCCTTTCATTTACGTTTTTCATAGATTACCCTTGAAATTACCAAATTCTCATGGATACAATATTGGGTCTGAAGTTGGAAATTACTACTTTCATTGGAGTAGAGTTCTTTAATTTTCGTGAAAACCCTGTACAAGTAGTTTTGAGAACTATTTGATGTTTAAATTTGCGTAGGCACTACGTGATAAAGCCAAAAAATGGTAAAACTTTCTCTGGTGTTAAATAATGTATCCCGGTTTAGAGTTCATTGTCAGCATCACGGTGCAATTGGATTGTACTTTTTTAATAGCATAGTGTCATGATTTTTTTCAATGAAATTATGAAAGACATATTTTTCCCAGAATATAAGTCGTTTTAAAAGTACTAACCCGTTGTTGATGTGGTGGTTAGAGTACTGGCTTCCCTATAGGCTTGTTTTCAAAGGGATATATTTTTTAATAGAGTTGATAAGATGGTGAAATATGTCATTTGATCTAACTGACGCAGTCGAAAGCCAACGTATCTTTCGACTGGCGTCTGTCTGTGCCCGCTATTCCCTTTAAGTCATAATTCGGTGTGATCCGCCGTGGAATATGAAAACATTTTAAAGGAGTGCCGAAGACAGGGTAATAAATAATGTTTGAATGCTTAGCAGATGCCAAAACATACAATGTGCTGAGAATTCACGTCCCGGGTGAATCATCCGACTTCACCAACCCAAAAGGTTTCCCAAACAATGGGCATTTAAATCCTTGTTTTCTTGGAAGGCAAGCTAATGCATGAGGGACTCACATATTTCATTCGGTGTAGTAAAGGCAAATAACCTGTGGGTCTATTATTGTCGTCGTAGAAGTTATATATTAAGCTTCGGGAGCTTGTTAACACATATTCAGACCCGCTTTATTTTGCCTAGTTAAAGGTTTTAGCGTTGCTACAACAGTCTTGCATACGCTCTTTGATTGTTTACGACAACGATGCCGAAACAGTGAAATGCCGGAAATCACTATTTTCAACGTAAACATCATATTTCTTAGGTGTTAAATTTGAGGATGCATTCAAAACACCTGGTCGTAAGAGTATTAGGAAAACGTTTTAGGTGTTAACCTTATATGGACGACACTTAAAAGAATGTTATTTTTTTGTAAATTAGGCATAATTTACCCCTTTATTGTGTTATGCTATATTAAATGAGTCCCACGTGTTCCTAATTTGGTCACTGAAATTTCACTTTATCCCATTCTAAATGTGTTTTCTCCTAGTCGATGCTGTTCATTTTGGTGAATTTACCAGGAAATTTACATGAATTTATATACATATTATTTTTCCGCAATATACTATGCCTTTGCAGTTCCGATAGATGGTACAGTCGTCATGACATAATCGGTAATGAGTGCTTTCATGGAATAGCATTTTTGCCTTTTCGATATTTAGAATATTCTCTCAAATGTATTCGCTCGTAAAATTTCCACCCTACACACGATACAGAACCCTGTGAATATATAATAGCCTGATCATTGTGAAAATATCATTCTAATCTATGAACTGGCTAGCATTTTATGTGATTTTGAAGCGATATTAGTGTGTACTTACCGGGGTGCTACATCAGTTAACGGTTTAGGAATTTTAAGGCATTTACAGTATCGTAATATGTCTTTTTTAGCGGTATAGTTATGCTGCTCGTCTACTCGTTATGCTAATCTGTGTTTTTAAATGTCCATTTCAAATAGTCGTATGTAGTCTTAAGGTGGGATTTTTAATTCGTCACTTTCTCCGAGGAGGGTAATTTGTTTTTTTTTTAATCTCTGTGGAATTGCCGTGGCAATTCCATTCCCTTTCTATAGGTAGCCATTTCGCTTGTTCTTTTCGTCTCTTAACATGCTGGACGTAGTAATAACGCGTGTTCTTTAGATCTCGGCTCCCGACTTTCCATTCTTCCTCATTCCATTTCCATTTCGTCAGCTTCTCGAAGCTTCCCTCCCAGTCTTTGTCGCATGTACTTCGTCAAATATGAACGCGATGGCAATGCACAGCTGGTAACTTTAAGCGCATCTCATCTGTTCAGAATACCTCGTCATGAGTACTGCATGAGACCAAATTAATGTGTAACATATTTTCAGACGGTACCAGACGAGATTATGCGTAGCAATTAATAAAATTGCCGAGTAACATCTCTCTGGTAATTAAGGATACCGAAAGATTAATGTATTTTCATAGCGGGGTGACTGTCTTTTGTAATGGTACATAATTATTATGGAAACAATACACCAAGAATGTTTCTGGGATTACAGGCGTCAAAAATGATCCTCTCGGGAGTGATAAAGTAGGAAAGTTGGTGTGTTGGTAGTGTCAAATAAAGCCACTCAGGATAATACCGTAAATACTCTTGGTCCTTTAGATTTGAATTTCCCTCCCTTTAAATGTGATCTCGTGTGTATTGTCCTTCATAGATACATAAATGAAGCCTCGCGACCAGTCACACCCTTATCGATTTCATGCAGTGTTGCCATTTCTCGTGATCTTGCTTGCGAGAGCTGTGTCGCGATTACGTACATTTCCGACCCCATTCGTTTCAAAATAAAAGTTATGGAAACTTATTGTTGCCAAAATGTGGACTTCACCGCCTCTAGCCATAGCAGCCCATCGCTGTGTGTGGTATGAATAAGGCAACAATGGAGTCCAGCTCTCTCGTTAAAGTGCGGACGTTAAAGTTACAGAATAGACCCTCTGGTACGTAGCCATCCGTTTTGGCAGGGATAGATAAAGCCATCAGAAGATGCTTCCATCCATAAAGATACGCATTAAAAACACCCGCTCCACTGGCGGCCGGCCGGTTTCCTGAGCAACAGCGGCGGCGGCGGCCCCTATGCCGTCGGTGTGGGACCAGTGAGGAGAGATGGAGGGGGGGAAGAAGGCCATTGGGAAGGAGGGCGTCGGGACGCAAACTGCAGCGCCAGACCCCCTACCCCCTCCCCCCACCCTGGTTTCAGCGCCGTGTGTCCCGGGGAGCTCTGTGGTGGTGCCGCGCCTAGCAACCGACGCCCATTGATTGACTTGCATCCATGACAATCGACGCGTCCAGGAAACGCAAATCTTTGAGCGGAGGATGTCTGCCTCCTCTCATGACGAAATACAGACGCAAGGCGATGTGTGTTCCACGTTTATTCGTCTCGATATGTATCTCAGTATCTAATCATCTGATAACCGGTGAATGGTAGGTAAGGTTACGAGTTTCGACTGTGACTATCGATAGTATTTTTATCACCAGGATCCACGTGGCTCATTTATTCAATATGTTTATAGAGTGAAACCTTTCTTTAGCGGAATCTCTCAGAGCCATACTTTATTCCGGATAAGACAGTTTTCCACTTAACCCAGGGTCTGACATTTCAAAAAAGACCTCGAAAGCCATATCACGCCCGTAACATGTGTCGCCTAAAAGGTTAGTTTGACTCACATTCTACATGTAGACGAAATTATTATGAAATGTTGAAAGAAATGTATCATATTTTGGTTAAATTTGTTTATTTGAACAAACTAACATAAAAACCGATCCATAAAATACGCATATAATCCGTCGTTTTTGTCTGTTTTTCTTTTTTTCCTGTACAATACAATTCTCTACGTTGCCTATACGTTGCCGTTTAAGATATTAAATAAATCGGTGTTACCTTGTATTTATTATATAATTCCTCTCAATGGTCATTTCTGAATAAGTGGTTCTGGTATTAAGAGTACAAATGAGGTACAAGATTAATATGTCTGATAATTTTGATATTGACACGCCAAGTTTTTTTAGCGCCATACAACGTTCAACGGGCAGGCGAAAGTAACAAAACGATAAAAAAATGGCTACGTCATCGGGTAGGTAAAGGATTTCATTCTTGAAAAAGATTTAATGCTTTCCCGAATTCTTCGCGTGAATTCTTCCCGGGATTTCTACCGGGTTAAATTAGCCATAAGTAGGTACCGACGTTTCGACGGACGACTGGTCCATCTTCAGGGTAAATCCTGAAGCGATGGATGTGTCGTCCGTCGAAACGTCAGTACTTTTGGCCAATTTAACCCGGTGGAAATCCGAAAAAGAACTCATGCGATTTCATTCTTCCCATTCACATCACTCAAAGACAATAATACAAACAGAGGCACTAATGCATCTGAGCTTTTATACCCTTTTTAGCCCTTCTCTCTCCTAATTTCTTCTTCCTCTTTCTTTCTCTTTTTTAACTTGTGCCCTATAGTCCTCTGCCTTACGCCATTGAAGGTAATATATGTAGGATTCTGGGAATTTTAATGTATTAATCTTGCTGAGAAATGACGTCGAACATTTGGAGATTCGTCGTAGATGATGGAATTTGTGGTCATATTAATTTTCTCCGTCTAGTGTACACGTATATGCGTGCATTTGTTATTTCGGACTCGTGAAGATGCGCGCATGCGCGTTCGATTAAGCTCTTATCTTTTTTTTCTCATTTGGGAAAGACTTGGCTGAACAACCCCCTTTATTTTTCTCGCGTGAGAATGTATTTGTGTGTGAGAGATAGAGGGTGCTTTTGCTGTGAGGAGGTATAAAGTTTGGCTGATAACGAGGAAAAGGCAGGGGATTACGGGGGAGAGGGGGGATGAAGGGAATGGGGGGAGGGGCGCTAAGGAAGGATATATGGAGAGGTAGACACATACATAGACCTACCGCAAGGGATTTCCCTTTAGGGCTCCCAGGACCCATTTCGGAGTTTGGATAGGGGAGGAGGAGGAGGTGAGGTAATTTCGCCATTTTTTTTCTCGTGAAAGTGGGGCATTTCACTCCAGCCATTCGCCCCATTCACTGCCGCCATCTATTTTTTCGCTCTGTGCTTTCGTGTTACCGCGGCAACGAAGGCAGTTGGAAAATAACCGTGGGTGGTGGTGGTGGTGGAGGGAGGAGGGTCTTTTGTGTTCTTTGCGGACGATCCTTTGGGATCCCTTGGATAAACTAAAAAAAAAGGGTTCCCTCTATTCAAATTTCTCGGGCGCAACTCGAAATAGCTTAAGGATGCATAACGAGAATTGGTTCGCGGAACCTGGGAGGTTCTCTCTTTTTTTATAAGTTTTGTTTTTTTCAATCACAAGACTGATTCAGCCTTCGGACATCAGGCTATATGCTGAAGTTTCAAATATTTCAAATCATCTCAAGTAGAAATGAGTACTGTAGATAAATGTTTATTGTTTTAATTTTGAAACAGTTCTGATATAAGAATCAGTAATAATTTAATTCTTCACTACGAAATGGCTACGAACAAGTAATGGAGTAAAAAGTGATAAAGGAATTGGCGTGGTAAGTAGCCTTCTCCAAACTGCAATGAAGCACGTAAAAACAAAACGCTCTCGATGGTGAAACTTAATTGAAGAAACGATTGTTCATACAATTATAACACTACACTTTGCACTTTTTTTAATGATACGCCCAGTTTCACTTTAATAAGATGATACCTTTCAAGATCAAGTGGAAGATGCCAGAATGTTCGATGTTATGAGGTAACCGGTTTCGTTAGATAACCATCCGAGGAAAAATACGAAATTTTGTTTTTTGTTTGCGCTAAGAGTAGTGCATAAGAGCGATAGCGTCACTACATAATAAGAAAGTCATGCGAAATATCTTTTCTCTCGGCGGATCCCCTGCGTATTAAGGCGCTAGCATGTCGAGCTCATAATTGCTTGTCATTCTGCTCCGTCCCTCAGTAGACGTCTTCTCCAACCATTGCGTTATCCTTTGCGGACGTTTTAATTAAATGCCTTGCATATCCCGTACTTGGCCTGTGGTAAATTACCTACACTTGAGGTTATGACCTCTGACGGTTTATAAGTAGATGTAATTAATTTCGGTATCATAATGGACAGCTTCTTTGGTATTCTTATGCGCACTGTTGTCCATAAACCGCTTTAACTTGTTAAAAATTTCGAATAAATTTTCATAACAGAAAAATAAAATGTCCACGCGCGAAATTCTAACAGCGTTAACTTCGTGTTTTTCAATCAGTAAGGAATTGCTTTTTTTATCCTGACCTACCCTACATTCCGTGCAGTGTAAATGAAGGAATGCCTACTGATATAATTTTTGCTGAAATTTGCTCGGGAAAGGCACGAAGGAGATTTCAAAATTCCTCTCCTGAAACAGAATCGTAGGTATTTGGATTTACGTGCCTGAATATATCTGTACGATCGTTCCTTGAATAATTACTCGAGGGAAATCATCCTAGACGCGTATAAGTTATTAGGAATCACTTTTAGTGATTGCTGCAGCAGATATTTCTTCGGATTTCCACTCTGCTTTCATTGGACGAAACTGAAATACACCAGGATACGATAGATTCGAATTTTTAAAAATTTTATTCTCGTTCCCCTGTCTTTATTCCTTGTCTCTCTTTATTTTTATTTTGAAGACAGTATGTTTTTTCTGCTATGTGCATGAAATTGTTATTGCCTAATTTGATGCACACTCGGGAATCCAAATACTTAGAATGGTACATTGATTCCTAAAATTCGGCTGAAAAATAATAGATCTGCAGTTATTATGCGGTATAAATATTTACAAGGAGAAAAACGAGCATGAAGTATGCTTTATTCAGTCTTGGTATTTGGATGGGTGTTGACGCGGTGAATGTTAAAATATTCTAATTCGCTGCAACTACATGGCAGTCCAGAAATATATCCAGTGTATGCGTATAATCAGTTACTACAATTAGAAAGTTTGCCGACTTTTAAGGTAATGCGTGTGTTACTAAACTGGTGGATGCATGAGCTTAAGTAACTTGCGCAAACACTGATAGAGTATTTTTTCCTTGAAAATTTTTTTTCCTTCAATCTCAAGTAGTAAAGATGGAGGAAGTAAGAGGCTCGGGAATTAAGGTATTTATTTATACATCCCGTTGCCCTGGAGTCGTCCATTTCAGCATTCTTCATTCTGTCATCAAACCACTATAATTGATTCCCTTTGCCGTCGTAGTGGATTGAATGATTTCGCCATAAACTGTGATTGCCTATGTGGTTTTATTGACTTGCGAGCGATACTGCAGCGTGATGACAAAGTCAGTGGTCTGTAGCATGCCGAATGTCTGCCTTGTAATGGAGCTTGAAGCGATCTTTAACGATGTTTTCTGGATAGCGAGAAATATTTTTTCGAGGAAAAGTCCTTTTATACACGTTATAGATTTACTAAGTTTTATTCAATGACCGCAATTGGCAATGTAGCATTGGTCTCGTGGATAGGTTGATTATGGAAATTAGCCAGCAATATGTTTGGGTTGACAGTACTTGAAAATAAAATTGAATTGACTACATATATCATTAGGCACTTATTCCCCTTTATTATTATCTTCAAGTTAGCCAATATCCACCCCGAGTCCGTTGAAAAGCTCTTATGATTTCCTGCTGTCATTAACCCACTTTGAGCGAGTTTATGAGCATCTGAATCACTCTGGGTCATGTTTTTCTCTGGTTAACGTTGCGATTACTTTCAACCTTGCAAGGTGTGCCAAATCTCCTCAGTACTTTAAGAATGATCTCATTTACTGTTGTATTCGCTCTAATTGGTCAATTAGTTTGGTGTTGTAAATTTTGATCGAGTGAAAGTTTCCCGAAACTTGATATGTTTATCTCTATGGTTTATTTATAAGACTCTTAAACTATTCTTCCAAGATATAGGAATGTGGAACTTCATAAATGTCATATTACATAAAAGTAAAATAATATGTTGGCGGAATGCAATTATCGGAATGCCATCTCTGCCCTCGATTACGGAAAGAAATTGAATGTAACGGAATCATACTTTCAGCATATCGGGTTTATTTTAATTTAAGTGGTTTTTTACGCGTGGAAATGTACGTAGGTACCTTTGGCAGGTACTGTTGCGGTGTGGCCTTGGTTGCATGCCTGCGCGACAAAAAAAATACAGTTAATTACGCTAGTTTCGTGAGAATCCTACCGGCGCTGTTTATTTGCGTCCGGAGTTCCCCAGAGCATTGGCTCCGGTCCCAATCTCTTCCGGGAAGGAGGAGGACGTCTTGGGAACTGCAGTCTTCGCGTCGTTAGCCCGTCCTTTCGGCCGCTCGCTCAGAGGAATAAAAAGAAACTCAGAAGGAGGAGAGGTTAAACGAATCGTTCATGCGCTTCGTAAATTCTCTGGTTTTTACTGCCGACCGCCCGTAGTTCATGTTTTTGACGTCGCAACCGAGGAGAGTGCATGCAATGTGGTATGGTCGGTGGAGAAAAAAAACACAAGCGCTGTGGCGCGGTTGCCCTTGGTCAGCGCCACTGCTTGCCTGCGGGGATGTGGTAACCAATCCTCACGCATTCCACTCTTCACTCACTCTTCTGCGATATTACCGTCTCTCCCGCTAGATGTTCGTTCCATCTACGTCTTCGGCTCCGTGTTTCATCTTGTACCTTCTCTCTAATGTTGTTACTTCAAAAACTAGCTGTCACACTTTAAAAAACCGTGATTCTGGAAAGCGTATTTAATAAAGAATGATGAAAATGTACTGGAGCCTTAACAGAATTGTTATTTTTTTGCCTGTTATTTTTTTATTTTTAAATGTGCATGGTAACAGTTGTAAAAACAAATCAACAACATGTTGCTATGCGATAGGAAAAACAACCATTCAAAGCCCTTGGATGAATGTGGGGATAAATAGCCAACAATGATGTCCTCGCGTTGTGTATTTGATGAGGAACAAGTGAAACTTTGAAGCATTCCATGCCAATCTTTTCGGTAATTTGAAATGAAACTTAGATCTTGTAGTTTTAGTCCTGTTGGTTTCTATACGAATGCAGTTGTGACAATGAAGTGATGTCAGTTATTTCTGAAAGTCCTCCAGTTTTGAACGCTTTGACTCGTCAGGACTGTCGCACAGTGGTCTGAAATGAGAAAAAGTTGGCCAAAAATAGAAACAATCATTCGATTCCCGTGAAATGTGGTACTTTTTTGGGTTGATAATTTCGAATCAAAAGTCAAAAGTTAATTTTTCAAAAAACAAAATGGCGGACACTATATGCTAACTCTAAAAATTCATAATTGCTCCAGTTTAATGGGATAGAAATACTGGATAGAAATTTCTTAGAGATATATTCATCCATAATTAGCCTGATATCCTTAAATTGATTATTAGTAAAATTATTTTGGGATTATTGCTTGTAGTTTCCGTCAGATATCTTCTAACAAGTTTAACACTCCAGCGCGCTGGAGCGCTCCGAACGCCTAAAAGTTATAACCTCATATTACGGCCGTGATTGCTAGTTAAATAAGGGGTGTATTTTAAAAACATTCTTCCGTACAGGCGTGCACTGGACATTTGTCTTTAAGATAGGCTATTTTAAAGAAATGTAGAAGCAACAATGTTTTTGGGGTTTTTGGCCAGCTTTTTCGTGATCCGGCCCACTGTACTTGTGGGCGTGTCTTTCAACCAATGGACGTCTAAATTTACGCGCGCTCTTAAAACTTTTGAAATGACGGTCGAGGCAGTGCCGCCGAAATCTCTCGATATATTCACCCGTTCGACTCTTTTCCATTCTCGTTCTTGCATTCGTGGTTTCCCAAACGATCAGCTGACATGCACGCTCATGGCCGCCTTATTGCGAGCAGCGCATGTTACGCGCCAGTTAGAAGGACTTCATGCTATTAGTATTGCTATTTATTTATTTTTGTTATTTGACATCCTATCAATAACGTATTTTCCATTACTAAATTGCTATAAAACAATTTAAATCACGCTTTCAGTATATTTAGTTTCAGTTACAAGACGTATTTTAATACCCGAGTCTTATTTTTTGGTTTCATTATAATATTACATGATATAAATCTTCTATATGTGAATCAACACGTCGCTTTAAAAACAGCTGCAAGTATGCTATGGAAGAGCATAATGTCTCGTCAGGTGCTATTCACAGTGCAACCTTTGAAGATCGGCTAGTCTCAAAATTGCATCATTTATATGAAATAGGTACAAAATTTCTTTTATAAAAACTATGACTATAAATTGTGTTCGTATATAAAATAATAACTATTATCTTATTCTTGGCTTAACTATCGTGTTAAATATTATAATATTATTTTTATAGTAATGTAAAGTATCCCTTATGGTGGATAATCTTGCATCACATTTGATTACCCTATCAAATATATTATTACAGAAAGGTCTTTTTCTGTCATTCCGTATATGCTCCGTTAATACTGCACCTACAGTGATAAATGAGGTATCATTTTAAACGTTGAATCACCGGCCTCTGACGAAAAATACAATCTCAATCTCAAATTTCACTATTTACCCATTAATTTGACTTAAAAGTTTCGATAAACTCTCTTGCCTGTATTGTATTCCTTTTTTTATATTTTTGCAAGAAAAAAAGTTTAAAGAAAGTACATTATGATACACCTTCTTCTCTATTTAAAACCCAATTACACCGTTTCCTTAACATACTTATTTCTTTATAGCGTGAAAGTGCGAAATTTTCGCACGGGTTTCCTAGTAATATTTAATGGAAAAGAAGAGTTCATGAAAGATAGCCCACGGGACTACTTTGTCGTGTAGTTAATTGAAACAAATCAGTCAGATGGCGTTGCTATTCTCATTCCATACATATTTTGTTACATCTATTGAAACATAGCAGATTCGTATACGTTCAATTCCCTATATATCTGATCCACCGTGGGAAATAAAACATTTTTTTTAAATTTGATTCGAAGTGTCTTTTTTAATATACAAAATACCCCTAGCTTACGGTTGTCGGAAGATGTTAAAAGGAATTTTAAATTTTTAATATGCGTGGTAATGAAATGCGACATTTCATCAAATAAAAACTGTTCTAATACTCCAAAATAACGAGCCGAAAAATTCACTGGATCGAGAGTCCCATGTTGCGAGAGAATTTAACTGGACTAACGTCTTGGAAAGCATTGTTAGGGTCGCCATTTCGACTCTTGTGCGAGACTCTCAGCCAATCGGCGTGCGAACGCATAAGGTGGTTTGAGCGAGATAGTTTCCTAGTCATAAAGGAGACCATATTCAAATTTTATTTTTTTATTTCACTGTTTGTAAGAAGTATGAAATAAATATTATAGTATTAATAGTGCAAAGATATAGTTATATATGACCAAAATTTTCAGTAATTAAATAAATAAAGACACATAACTCTCTAACTTGACTCATTTGTTATCGCCGTACGGCTGAAAACCCTTCAAAACAGCAGGTTTTTTGCGATTCTGTAAAAATTACGGTGGTAAGTAATAGAATATTGTTTATAAATAGTTGAGAAAACATGCAATCTACACACCGTTAGTTTTTTGACGAAATCTAGGTGCTAGAAGTTCCTAATTTTTTTAATATTCTCCCTCTGGAGCGCACAACCATAATCTGTCCCATGTAAAACAGCTTATAACTTTAGACAAATAGCTCGAAAAGTAGTTTGGCAAGGGGTTGATATTTTGATATCATTGGAAAGATGAGAGTTTTATATTTAAAATGAGCCCAAATTTCTAGGTGAAGTGATTTTTTGCTCTGACTACCTTAAACGTGTGCCGGTGATCCCAGATGGAAGGCCGTCATCGTTGTTAAATGCCACAAAATCAGCCGGATGCCAGTGTCAACATCGTGATAGCGAGAAAGTTTTTCCTTTGAGTCATTAAGGACGCTGGAATGGCGTTTTGTTGGCGAGAGAGGCTAGAAAAGTTGAGAAACGATTAGCGCGTTAGTCGTCGTCCGTCGAATGACTTCACTCCCCAGAGCGCGCCACCTGTACGCGCGCGAGATCATTGTTTTTGGACCTTGGTTTGAACTACCTAATATGCACGTCCGAGGCTCGTTCAACAGTTGAATGCTGCAATAAAGCATTCTTGCGGGCATCAGTACCTACTTCAGCGGGAGATATTTTTTTCATCTGGTTCAGCTGACTTCCGCGACACTTCTGACGTTGGGATTAATGAAAAAACAAGTCGGTACTCTTTCCTCACATTGTGGTATGTCCTTATACTTCAGGATTTCACATTAATTAGCTTCGAGTGCAGTAAGGCATAAGCAAAAGGGAACATTCGTGCCGAAGATGTCGGGGATTGATTTCGAATTACGAATTGTCCAACGCTTTTTACAATACTAGCTGTTGTAAATTTTCATGTGTTGCAAAATGTATTCGAAGTTTTGTTAAGAATGAAAGTAATAAAACAGAAGAAGAAAATAGCGTATAAAAATGCCAGTAGTAGTAGTTAGAGGGGTGTATGAAAAACAGCAGATTAACCGGTTAACTTCGAATTCATGTCCAGCGCGCATTAATTACGTTGACGGTATGTAAGGAAAATTTCATTTAAAATTTGAGCTAAATATTTAAGAATTCGTGAATTGGAACCGAAATCCCGGGTCTGCAACGCGTCCAGAACTTCGATTTACTTCCACCAGGAGGCCATCGTCTCTTTGACCCAATGCCCTCGTTCTCGAAATGGCGGCCCCAACCTGCCTGCATGGAACTCGCCGTAAACGTCAGTAGGGTTGCATGTGCACGAATCGACTGCGATCGGGAAATATGGGATTTCTAGCGCCCATTCTGCCGCCCCTGCCTCTACGAGAACCCTTTAGATATATAAACCCCTCGACGAAGGGGTAATAGGGTGCGTGACGCCGTCCGAGGGCGACCTATCGATTTTCGAGCGGGCGGGTGGCGCTCTTCATTTTTTTATGCTTTTATATCCCTCCGCGTTTCGTGGGAGGGAGTTCTAATTTGAGCAAGAAAAGAAACATGAAGAAATTGCAAGCGACGGGACCAGTTCTGCGGTGGCCACCGTGTCCTAGTAAATATTTGCGCAATTATTTAGAATTTGTATTCGTGGTCTCAACTTTTTTTTATACCAGTGGGAGGATTCAATTTAATTTTATTTCTTTCAAGAATGCTACGTGAACATGCGTAAGCATAATTTTCTTAGCATACGAGTTTTTTTGGCAGTCACGGCAAGGTTTGTAGGTACGATATTTCCGTGTTTATTGTTGATTCCACAACGGTTGAAATTCGTAATTACTGTGCTACTATTTCCAACGCATTACCATGATTCGGAATGTATTTAAACTAGATGTACCGAGGCTAAGAATTTGTGTAAGGATCTGTACTCCTGTTTGATACGGAATTTAGCTTTTTAAAGACTCTTGAAATATGCTGCGCATCGGGATGAATTGATGTTACTGGTTTGGGTAGTTTTATAATATTAGATAGATAGGTGATGCATGAATACTCATAGAAGGTATTGTGAGCAGCTTCTTATATATTTGGCGTTAGACTCAATGACAACTACTACGAAACTTCATGGAATTTACCGAAGGACTTCATGGACTTAACCACGAAAATTTATGGAAGCATTTTCGTACGATATTAGGATTAGGATGTTAGGATGCCAGGTGATGTAAAGGGGAGGATGTTGTGTTAGCGGAAATGGGAAGAAAGAGAATAGGCTTTATTGATATGCGATGAAGAGAGGCAGGACCTATGCCGAGCTAAAGAATAAAATCATGTAAGGAGATATGGGTCTGTGGCTGTAAAACATTAATGAATGTATTCATTCCTTCAATCAAACCTACCTTAACCGGTATGTTACCTCTAATATATTAATATTAATTACTATTATGGCCTTCAGCATTACCTCTAAATGTCCCCACCGTCTAATTCATCTGGATTTTTCGTTTATATGTACCAGGAAATTCCTTTAACCCCTTCTCAGTATCCACAGCAGTCCTTTTCCTTCTGTCTCACTATTCTTCGTATTTCCTTCACCATTCTCCGTACACAACTGGAATGAATTGAATGTTGGCTCTTCGTTTTTTCCGAAAAGCGAAAAGCGCTTACACGGATATTTCCTGGAATCGCTACCCGCGTACTTCCCGCAATACGTTCTCAGTAGTGCTCGTTTTGACTCGCTCCAAAGTGAGGGACTATCGAATATATGTTTACGTGTCAAAGGAATATTTTAAGGCATGTGATTGCGTTATCCCAGCCATTTCTAGCGTCGTTCTATACGATAATTATCACCCGAGCGCCAGCATTGTTGAAATCCATGATTGAGTCCCTTGTTTCGTAGTGATACAACAATCGTATCCATATGACGATTTTTTGTGATGCACTGTCGATTCTAGTGCGTTCAGTGACTGGAATTCCCACTCGTTTGTATGTAATGCGCCTCGTTTGAAGCATAATAATTTGGGATTGATCCAGATAAGTCTTAAAATGACGTTCAAGCATCCTTGCCAATTTATCCGCAAGTTTCATGTTAATTAAGACTTCTCGTATCGAATCCTGATAAATGATGAGTGTGGTTTAATTTTTCTTTACTTTTCTTTCTATTTAAAGCCCTATTGCGTGAGTTTTTTTGTGCGCTACTTGTGATTTCCGGGAAGCGGTTCGAAACATTCTGCACGGGGAAATTAAGCCGTGAATTCGTGACGCATGTGATTTCGCGCGCACACTCGCCAACAAATGTGAAGGAACAGATAAACGGCTTTTATTAATTTTCTTTTTCTGAAAATTTTGGTAATTGTGTTCCCTTCGTCATTTCGTCCAAGTTATTTTTCCCGGAACTCTGGTTTAATGTCCTCGAGTTTTTTTTTCAAGAGGAAAAGTTTATTTTTTTACAAAAATTATACAAAATTTACATTGTGTAATATACGATGTAATATTATTTTATAATCTATGACACAAAAATTAAACAAGGTACATCATCATATGCAAAATAGTATTGGTAACAGTCTTATATCACGTGTAATTTGGTTTTAGGTATCTGTTTACCACGATGGTTAAAATTAGAAATTGGATGAGAAAAATACACAGATAATGATATACATGATTCTATGAGACAATAATGAAGAAAGTTGAGAAAAAAAATAACAATACAATTTAGGTCCTGCTAAGCCAAAGCCGCTTGTCAGCGGTTGTCGTTCAATATCCTAAGAGACCTGTCATGCGATCGCTGAATCGATTTCTGCTCTCCTTCGCTTCGATTAGCAGTCTTATCGTTCCGTTCATCATGGGCTTGCATCGATGGATCGATTTCGTTCAATCATTCTCTTGATTTTTATTAATGAACAAAAAGAGCATTAATGATACCGCCAGTGTGATTCCGATCAGTCTTTTTTTTGTTTGAAATCAATGGATCTTTTAATGGGGCGGTGGCGCTGGAAGGTTATCGGTAATTAGCACCCCCTGTTAGTAGGTTTGTGTGCCTGTATGGGGGAATCGATGTTCTCTTGTTTTTCATTCGCGAACGTGTCCGAAAAGAGACGGAAATGCGCGAATGCTGAGATAATGGAGAGTTTTTGAGGAGTGGGGGTGTAAGGGGAGGGGTGTTCATTGTTTACAGTTACCCCTTGATACCCTTCAGCACCCTTGTTCTGTGTTCTGCCACTACCCGTAGGGCTTAAATGAAAAAGGGGTCGTGTGGGGAAGGGAGACATCGAAGGGGAAGGGGTTATATCAGCAAGGATATCCGGGGCAAAATGCACGTTCTCGTCATGAATAATAAATAATTAATTTTAGCTTCCCTTTCGTCCTTCCATTTATTCCAACTTTGCGAATTCGGCCATTTTTATCGCCGCTGGGGATCCATTCATCGCTGCGACGTGATAATTATCGCATGTGAAAATGATTTTATAGAAGCGATTTTCTTGAATTGTCACATCCTGTCCGCATGCGATAGTTTTTATATTATATGCACGGTGTAAATGTCGACTGGATGTGTACCGTGAAATATATATTTAAGCGAAGCCATGCGAATATATATAATTTTTACATGTGGTCATTTTCAAAGCGTAGGGTGACCCTGAATATCCCTTTCCACCGTCTCTATTCTCCCACTAATTATTCTTCAGGATCTCATAGTAGTCACCTGAGGGATACTATTCTGTAAATAAATTTTTACTTCTGGAATATGTTAGTATTTTTTCTCAATTTTACGAGATGCATGTATCGTAATGAAAATTAAGACTCGATATGATCAGTTGTTATTTGAAAACACCCTTAGGATACGCGTTGAATGGTAAATACAATTAGTTACGAATTTGATCGTGTTTCTCTGTCCTTGGTGAATTAATCTTTGAAAAATAAACAGTTGTTCTCGTCCACTACACTATTGTGGAGCTCGAATTAATGGTTGGTCTGCATGATTTAAGGCTTTCATGGCGAATGATACTGATGAGTTCTCATGTTTCCCACCGGGTTAGGCTCTCCACGATCGTCGACGTTTCGGAAGAAGACTTTCCTACCATTATCAAGGCTCCAAACCTAACCAAAACATAACCGAAATCCTAACGGGACATGGAGGACTCAAGACCTATCTTAAGAAAATAGGAAAAGAAGAAAATGAAGAATGCGACTGTAACCTAGGACCAGACGATGTACAGCATAGGTTGTACGATTGTCCAAAATACACAGAGGAAAGAATTGAACTTAAGAAGATCTTCGGAAACTGGCCAGTTACACTGGAAGAGGTTGGAAAAGGACTGGGGAGTAAAAAAGCAGCCGAAGCAGTTTCAAACTTCACAAAACCGCAAGAAGAAGGGACGTAGAAGAAATTAAGACAAGAAAAAAAAGGAGGAGAGAAGAAAAGAAAAAAGAAGTGGAAGGAATGGTGAGAATGCTGGGGAGGAGGAAGAAGAAAGAAGACAACTTTGTGATAGAAATACTAAGAAGAAAATAACAATTGTAAAGCAAGCAAAGAAAATCGCAAGACACCCGCTGAAGAAATCAAAGGAGAAAAACAAATAATTTTAATTTTAATTAATTAAAAAACCGCGAGAAGAACTCATCAGAATGTGTTTAATTCGCAGTGAACACGAAGCGCTGCCAAAGCCATTCGTTGTTCTCGTGTTAGTCACAGATTTTGTTTGCCTCTTGTGTGTGACTGTGGTCGAATCGACGGTTGTTGTTTGGTTCGGGACAGGTTTTACTGGTTTGCAGTTCGCTTGTGGCGGTTCTCAGTGATTGCGTTTGCGGGTGTTTAATTCATTGGCTCTACGCTGTACTGAAGTTAGTCAGATAGATGCCTCGGTATCGAGTATATCTCTGGTTGGATAATGAAATATACGTAGTTATATCTAAATACGTACTGTATTAGGGACTCCTTCCATTTTCGAATACCTGGCGGATAAATGCAGTGACAGTAGACAACGTAAGCTAATTCTTGCGTTGATCGCAACAAATAATAGAGAAGTTCTCTCCCTAGTTTTTCGGGTTAGCTGCGTCAAGTTTTGGGTTAGCTGCGTCAAAACTTGACGCAGCTAACCCGAAAAACTATGGAGAGAACTGCAATCCAGCGCTGCGAAAGCCTCAAACAGAAAAATAATAGATAACTTTGCAGTAAAATAATAATCATTTGCTTAGACTGCGATTCTAACCGAGATCCCTCAATGTCCCGGGATCAAAACTAAATCTCTTCAAATTGTTTTTTGGATGTGAAATTCACAAATTTTACTTTTTTTTTCTTTTTATAATACAGCTCACATTTTCAACCCACTGTGAATATCTACGATGAAGTGTAGATCGTCATTCTCCATGCATTGAGTACAGGCAGAACGGAAGTACTTTGATGCCTAGATTTTTTTTGTGGGTGATAATATTTTTCGCTGGGTGAATCCGAAGTGGTTCTACATCAATGCGAAACGGCCGGGTTGGTAGAGACCTCTTGTGTTAGTCGTCCTGAGTCCAATTATGCAAAGTAGTTTCCGTCGCTGAGGCCTCTTCCAGCGGAGGGTAGTCGAATTAGTTCTTGCGTGTGACCGTCTAGGTCAGTAGCTTCCAACCTTGAATCCCATGCATCTCTCATCGTGCATTATCTAGGTCAGTGAAGGTTTGAAGTTATTTTTAAATAGCTTCATATGCCTGCTCCAACCATGTTCATTCAATCAATTTACCTAATTCAGAAACCATTCGTGCGTTAAATATTTATTATTCGTTTAATCTTTTTTAAACTTTAAATGTAGGAACATGTTACTGAGACAAAATGAGTGCTCTTATGGAGCTAAGGTCATATGAAACAGATAGGTGCGTATCACTATTCCAAAAACCTTAGTAACCGTCAGGAATACGTCGTACCGGATTGCAGCCGAGCCGGTTTTCAGAATGAAGCGTTAAATATTAAATTTCCAATTTTTCCTTCTCGTTGAATCCTTATGATAAACATTCTTTGAGGTGCTTTGCATGACTGCATCTTGAGTCTAACCATTCACGACTCTCGTATAAGTGCCCTCATCTTTCTAGATATTGTGAAATAGATAGTGTAGTCTTCCTAGGAAACACGCAAAAATGGGTGAGGAGTTCATACTTAGCCGGTATCGGCTGAATTGCCTGCAGTTTCTTCCTGTGTTGCGTTCGAGTTTATTTCTTAACTGATCTGCAGTATGACTCTCTTGACTTACCACTAGAATGTATTAGGGTTAAAACATCGTTCTTACAGGACTGAATTATTTCAAGGTCTCAAATAATTATCTCAAGGTCTCAAATATTTGGTATAAATGAAACTTACAAGAATCGGTAGTAAATATTGATAGTTCAGGACGAATGTGCGGAATTTTCAGCTGAAATATTATGAGATAAAGGACATGAGTTATCTATTAAAGTGAAAAATCATTTAAGGGAAAAATTACATACTGAATGGGGAAAAATTAATTGTCAAACGGCATAAAACATAATCGCGTGATGTGTGTCAACATTTCAAAGAGAAAAATTCCTACGACTGCCCTATTTTAAACCATTGTTTTGAGATCATGTGAAGTATTAAGTGTTCGAGTTGCGGACCATCGACGAAATAAAAATATCGGTAGCAATTAATTGAAGGTGAAAATATCGGAAATCGTTCCTGAACTGTTGATGTTTTTGGACTCCTCCAGCGAGGTAGGTTCATCTCTCGTGCTCAATTTTCGGGCGATTGTTTGTCGATATTGCGCCAATCAGATCGTCGACTGCGGCGTTTGCCTTATTGCAGCGTCGTCCCATTGTCGCCAGCGCTAGAACAAAAGCGACCCGACTCTACTCTGCTTTCGCCCGTCCTTTGCCGTGAAACTGATTCTTGGCGGGGCGCCATCTTGTTCGCGTGACTCGGCGCGCTCCGACCTTGGTCGCTGGTCCCATTGGGAAGGTGAGGGAATATGTCTTCAAGGCAGGGAGACAGAGGAGGAGAAGGAAACGGGAATAAGGAGAAGACTACGTAATGAATTCCCTCGCGGCCAGGAATGAGTTATACCGTGCAATCGCTCACTCCGTCCCGCGATCTATCACGACAACCCAAGGTCGATTTTCGTGTGCGATTCTCCGGTTAGTCGGCAAATTTGCTCACAACTTCATAAAAGAACATATTATGTAACCGTAAATGAGAGGAAATTGTGTAGACCAGGTGGAACTTGAATAGTTTACCAATTATTCGTGGATTGTTGACATAAATATTCTATGTATTCCATTTTGCCTTATTTTACAAAACCTCGACCGGCTTTAAAACCGAAGAGGAACAAAAACTTTTTTTTTAATAAAGTATTTTAGAATACACATAAGTAATATTTATTTTAGTGCGCACACCACGTGTTTGATTATTTTATAGCGAAGTTCGCTCTTAACCAAATAACTCCTTGAAGTCGTGGTACACTTTGGTCCGAAGTGATTAAATTTGCCAATGTTATATTTATACCATCTTACGTACGGCTTTGATTGTAAGCCAAGCACAGCTGCCCTGCCCATGGGAATTCGAACCCATAACCGTTAATCTCCAAGGCTCGTTATCAACCAGTTAGGTGAGTCTGGCCAGACTAATGGCCTTATGGTGCTTATTAAATTAATTATTTGTTGGGTTTTTAAATTGATTACATCGCCTATTCATCGTAATGATCTTTTACATTAGCTGAATTAACAAGGTAATGAAACTTCAAACAAAATGCCTTATTGTGTTAAAAAAATGTTTGCTTGTATTGTCTCTGAAATGTGATTTTGGGTACTAATCATTAAGTATGGTTCATTATAATTTGAAAGAATCGGCAATAACCTACCCCATTCCAACATAAACTCGTTTAAAATTAATTTGATATATCTATCATTGTACGCATTCTGAGGAGTCAAAACGGATTTTAATGAGCGCCAAAGTTCGCAATATAATCACTGTGGCTTTCTAATTACCTGGTGTGTATCATTTGCTCTTCCGTTTTGTAAATTAATCGGGATGTAATGAGGTCCGCGCGCTTTTTGGATCTGAATAAATAATTAGTCAACTACACTCACAATCTGTGTGACCCGCGGTCATCTCTCATCTCAAGGTCAGAGCACGTTGTTGCGCGTGCGTAAACGTCCCGTGATGCTCAGCTGTGATTCTTTTTTATTTGAAAGAAAGTCCCGATTCCAACTTTCTCCGTCAGGTTTGTGACCGTACGAGGGCAGACATTTTGAGAAACCTAAGGAATTGCATTCAAAATGTGCATAAGAATTCACTGAGCTAAACGCAGGGAATCTTTAGGGCAAAAGAGAGATGTTACATCGCTCCATTTAGCCCTCAGTTGAAAAGGTCAACAGAGAAGACGAGTACCGGCTTCACAACTCGTGAAAACGGTTGCCTGGTTGCTATTGTGAGAGTTGCCCCCCTCACGACGTATCTTTCCGGATATTAGAAGTTAGCACGGCATTCTCAATCGAATCACCTTGGAGAATCTATAGACACAAATCATTTTTTTTAGTTTATCTCTGTAATCATCGTCTTAGCGTGCCAAGGCTAAGTTTTTCACTTTCAAAAGAGATTCAGAAGGTACATGGTCTTTCTTATAAGTATCTTGAGCTCTTGGGTTAGAATGGGGAACTACAGATTCTAATAATATGAAATGCAGTCGTTTCAGTTAGATGCGTAATTAAAGAGACATGGTTCACGTGCGAAAAAACAATTACTCAGTATGAATAATGCATTTATGTATTCTGCATAGTCATCTGCAGCTCGAGGTTAAATTCTTCTTTATGTAAGCGATATGTGTTTGCAGTGCTTATCTACTGATTTCTGGGACAAAGTTATCGGTTGGGATTTTATCCCATCTGAGAGGAGCAAGCTTACATTTCGAAGTCTATCGAGTGTGTGTACTTTTAAAGACGAATTCTTTTTCTATCCTTCACGTTTTGATGAGCACATGATTATTTTCTCAATGATATTTGCTTTCGTCCAAGGCAAGATTCTTTACAGCCTCTCTACTTCAATTCAATTTTGAGTTATTGTATTTTCTTTTTGAGTCCTTTTGGATTTGTTGCCCTTCATTTTTCGAATATTTGAATGCTCACGTACACTTACCACCTCGAAAGCTTTAAAAATAAAATTACCAATATTGGATTTACGTTCGCAACCGATGTCGTCCCACAAATAGTTAGATCACGCTTTTTATTTCTTCCATAGAGGCCTATTATAATGAATCTGATGGTTTTTTTTTAAATTCGATCACCTTATGTTCATAGGATTATCAGCTCAAATCTATCGCTGAATACCTCACGATTCGATTTTTTGTGCAACGTATTGTTCGTTGTCCTGGCTTCCAGATCAAGTTATCAATCGGGAATGTTACCTGCAGATCGATTCAAGTAGATAATTTGCGGTGAATGGAAAATGTGTTATCATTGGTGGAAAATCAGGTTGGTCACGTTTTATCGAAAGCGAGTGGAATGTGGGTCTGAAATATGTACAGCTTATTCAAAAGCTGGTGGCAGATGGATTTTCAGAACGCTACGTCGCGGAGTTAGTTCGTCTATTGGAAGGGTTTTTGATAAGGGACGGAGAGGAAGATTGGGAGTGGAAGTGATTAAGTATTAATTTTCCGTGTCGGTAGGTAGGTACTTGTCAAAATGGCCGGCGCATTGCACGCGGGTAGTTAAAACTGAACAAAGGTGCTGGGATTTTATTGCCCATTGTTATATTACCCATTTACCACTAATGACCGGATTTTATAAAACACATCCATCTAGAACCAGATTCGTCTTCAGCGCATCTGGCACGACCTTCTGTTTAGGGGCGTAAAATTGGTTGATTGATTGATTGAGCGTTGGCATTGGCAACCCGTGACGTATTTGATCTTTCAAGCATTTTCTTTTTTTTTTCGAGGGACGATTTACAACTGGACCATCTGGTCTCGCGTCGATTGTTCGAAACACGAGACCCCAGTTGCCATCTTCCTTCTCTTGACCCGAATGAGAAGATGAACTTCCTTTGAGAAAGTTTCCTCCTCTGGCGTCCTCCTGTTCTGCGTCAGTCGAAGCACGTGGCTTTTCGTGATTCTTTTTTCAATCCAGAGATTCTAGCGTTTTAACTTCGGTCCCGTTGAAATTAGAGCCTTCCGACCAATTCTGCGCAAATTAATTATATTTTTAGTCCGGTGTCTGTGCTCTGTCTTTTATCGTAATGAATTGTCATTTTGCACTCGTGATGTTCAGAATCTTCAGAAAGGTGATGAATAATTGTTCTTCACGTGTTTTTTTTTACGAAAACCAGTAGCCTAAATTAATGGACGAGGAAGTCCTTGTTTTAAGAATATTGTGGGTGAAAAATTTCCAGTTCAATGGACAGGTGGACAATATGGCGAAATGAATGTGGTTCGACGTTTTTATTCCACCCTTCCTTTTATGTTATTTTTGTGTGCATTATAGCATGTAAAAAGAAGTTGACGTCGACTCTTATTCGTACGTTACCTACAAATTGTTGCCACAGGGAGGCAGGGGACATGAGTGGCTCTGGAGGGAATTGTTGGCGGGAAAAGGGATTTCTTTATCTTGGAAATTTTGTAAATCACCTCGGAAGTGGAATTAATTAATGTAGGAAATATAAGAAAAACACCAGTCTATCCAGTCATATAATGCCTGGTGAAACATTTTCTAGACATGATGAACAATGTGAATGCAATTTTTGTCGAAAATCGTCACGTCAACTAACCGGCGCGGTGGTTACGATGTACCTTGTGAAGATTGAACACTCAGTTAACGTCAAAGTAAAATTTATACTAATAAAATATATAGCTAGATATATAGTAGGTATGTAAGCCAGACTTTATAGAAACAGGTATATATAATTGTATGTATTTTATTGAGGGTTGGTCAATGTTTAAAAAATATCTCAACTTCCTATTGCCAACGTTTCGCTATTTAAATATATTAGCATCATCAGGGCTTAAGGTGAAATGAGAGCATTTTCTTGTTATGACGATGGTGGCATAACAAGAAAATGCTCTCATTTCACCTTTCGCCCTGATGATGCTAATTTTAATTAGCGAAACGTCGGCAAAAGGAAGTCGAAATATTTTTTAAACATTGACCAACCCTCAATAAAAGCCATATAATTAATTAAAAGAGGTCAAAAACAAACTCGGAACAAAACAAAGGTATACATATGGTGATATGCAGGACCGGCTTAAGACAAAATCTTCACCCGGGCGAGAGAGTATTCCGGCGCCCCCATCCCCCGCTTATCAAACCTATTCACTAATCAAACGTTGCAGTAAAAAAAATCGCCCCGGGCAGTCGCCCGTGTCGCCCGGGTCTTAAGTCGGGCCTGGTGATATGGACGGTAGTTGACCGCCACTAAAACGTTATGGCGCGTACATAAATGTCTTCTTCCATTTTATCTAGCTTCCCCTGCCATCTCTGCCATTTCCAACCAAATAAACGATTTCGCTCCACTCCACTCAACTGTTCACATGAGAGCAAGGATGCCGGACTCGTTTTCACCGTTAACCTCCTCTTGAAAGGCATCCCCGTTCCAGTCTTGCGAGAGTTGATGTTGCTGCTGCTGCATGATTTGCTTGCGTGCGTAATTTGCCCGAGTGGCTGCTGCCAACCCCCCCACCCTTCTCTGCCTAGTCCTGCCATCGATGGCCGATATAGACTCGATATCTATCCCCCTCCCTGCTTTCCCCTCGAATGGTCCCGCTAAGGGGCCGTTTGCACGCTCAACTGGCGAACGTGACTGATCACGACGGCCATCTTGCACCAGGGGTGGTTATTAACGACTGGGAGTAGGTAGTAATAAATATGTTTTATATATGTATTGTGTAATGTTTGAAATTTGCTTTAATTTTAAGTAACTGTATCAAGTATAAACACAGGTCGAGAATTCGTTCGTGCTTCGTGACGTGAATTTTACGATTGAGGAATTTCCGTTCGGTGATGTCGTAATTGAAGAACGCTGATACGAGCACTTCTTTGTGTTTCCTTCGTTTGCTACGTAATTGACGACGGATCACCAATCAGCGTCCTGAATTCCGCCCACGTTTGTTGAACAAGTTACCAGATACTTACGCAATCGCATATTTGACGACGGGAGGCCAATCGGAGATCGACATTTTTAGATTGTTTGGCAAGGTTGCCAAAATACGACGTACTGCAGCTTATGTACTTACATTGTTGAACGAACACGCTTAGCATTCTTGGTACCTACTTAACTGTAGGAAGTTATGAATGTGATATTAGAGCACTTTGGTCGAATTAGCGATAGCGACCGCTTCTGTCTTTCGTTGTCATCTCCTTTTCCCAGCATTCCGAGCGAGTAGACGCGTGGGCTGTTCGGAGAGGTGGTAGAGAGGGAGGTGGTGTTTGGAGGGGATGTGACTTTGGCTGGAGGGGAAGGAGATGAACTATACCCGTCTATTTGGAACACCTGTGTCTGCTAGCGTCACACAGGCGTTTTGGGAAGTTTGGCACCGTCCGTAAATGACGTCAAGCTGTCTTCTGCAGTATTTAGAACCCCTATTTCCCCAACGGAATCACTCCGTCACCGTGGGAAGTTCTCCGTTCTCCACAAATGACGTCACGCTGCTCTCGTTATTCGCTTATTTAATACTATCGACGATTCTTTATAAGTGTTTACCATTAAACTCTGGCGCAAAATAACTCAAATTTCGTAATTTAAATTTGCGCAGTGAGGCTATGTAACACTATCGGATGCTTTACTCCTAAAAATACCTACTACATCATGAAATATAGCTTAGGAAATACGATGACAATGAAGTATGTATCAAAGTGCGGTAAATCTATGAATTGAGATATCTATAATTGAATATATTAATATTGAGATATTATACCTCTAATTTTGGGGAATGATTGGAAATCATTAATGGAAGAAGTAACATCGAATCTAATGGATTATTTTTCCTCGTATCGCTTGTAGTAGTGCTGAGCATTTTGCATTTGAAAAACACCTCTCTTTATATTAAGCCAAATGAATTTATATTTTAGAGTAAATGTAATAACTAATTCGATTAATTATTATTTCTTTCTTTGCAGTGAGCTGAGATACAGAGAGCTCCAATTGGGATTTAGGATTTCGTCATTATAAGGTAAGCGGTAGAAAATATGTTTTGCGCATTCCCAATTATCCTTTCATAAGTGCTACTCCCAGCTTGTGCACAAAGTTATAGTGGATACTATTATACGTCTAATGGATAATTAATAAATCGGTGCTTATTACGTTTCAACATGAGTTTTGATTCGATAAAAGATGAGTTGGCGCATGCCTAACATTACTGCCGCTAAGTTTAGATGTGGCTATGATTTATGATACTGGCTGCCGTCTTAGAATTGAATTTGGTATTTGAAAAAAATTATATGGGTCAGTTAACAATTGAATACCTAACCTGAAACATGAGACGAGTTTACAATTCTCTTGGCGGTCCAAGAGTCTCAACATCGAGATTGTGCTAAGAAGTGACTTTCAGAGTAATTGATCCTTCTTCTTACGCGACGTACATACGTCTTATTGCAATCTGGAATACCGCGAAAATCCTTTTATATTTTGAACTTATTACCACGCTAATTTTAACTTCACCTATTTGTTTGTGGTTTCTAAGTTTGTGTGGATGGAATCTTTTAATCGAAATCTAACCAACTTCCCAATGTTCAATCGAGCTGAAATTTGGTACACTTACTTACTCTCGATAACAATACAAAAAACCAGTCATTTAATTAAATAATTACCTAGTTCGATAATTTCGAGTCCTGCCTGATGCCATACGCAGGAACACATGGGAATTTACGAGTCTTCAAAATGGCGGAAGTTTGAGATGATTACCTCGAAATATCCCAATGTTTTCAATTAAAAAGGTCGATATTTTGTCGAGGCTGTTTCGTAAACGTCCAATACAATGTCGAGGTCGGATCCTTCCTTAAATACGGTCCCTTGGGGCCTTATTCAGTAAGGACTCGACATGGTCGAATCTCGGAAAATCCGTGAATGTGACGTCACAGCCCCCGACAAATCTCATCTTTTGAATGGCCCTATTTGAAAGTTTAAGAGGCTGTGGCATCTAAATTTCGTCACTTTCGAGGCTCGGAAATTCCGAGAACATACAGAATAGCTCCCCTGGTTTCGGGGGTTCGGCAGGAATCGGACCGCAGGCCTACCTTAGCGTTAAAAATATTCCAAATGATAGTAAGACGAATCCCTGTAAATTTCCTGCCAATCAGTATAGTTGCTAGATACGTAACGGCAACGACGGGCATTGTCAGAAATGGGCGCTACTCTTTAAGGTGGTTCCACCGTGAAATGACTTAAATGTCATTTTATTGATATTCTCTCTGCTTGTAGAAAAAGTTGTTCTCTATCTGATATGAACAACAAAATAATACCATTCCACGCTATTTTATTCTATAATTGAACTTGAAATTACATGGTGTTCAATGGGGGAATGAGAGAAACACGGGGAAAAATAGTATTTTTCATTAAAATATAAATGCCATTTTTGCTGAAAACTATTTACAAGAAAGAAATAATCCAGAGAAATTGAATAAAAATAAAATATAGGCATCTTACCACAATTTTGTTTTTAGTTATTAGGAAATTACTGCCGTAATTGAAGTCAAAATGCGGTAATTCGTAGGAAATGGCGCTGCAGTCGGCTCCTATGGCTGGAAAAAAGTGCTCATTTAAAATACATTCGAGGAATAATCTGTATATTTTATACATTACCTTTGGGTTTCTATAGGTAACGCATTTCATCAGCGAAAGCAGGATTTTTTTGGACAAAATATTTTAAAAAATTGGAATTTAGTATTTTTTTTGACTCACACAGTCGCGGCGGAACCTCCTTAATGTTAAAGGGGGAAAGGTCTGTAATCAGACGCATCTGCCGTGCTTCTCGCGAAACTATTCCTTACGCCAGACAGTCATGTTCTTTCTTGCATTTTAGTCTCAGTCTTGAAGAGAGAGGGAGAAGTCGGTAATCGTACACTGACGCGGCTGTTCAGTACTTATTCCCACGAGCATCTTCGTTTCGCTTTGCACGCTTCGTGAGGTGAAGAGTTCATAAGGTTGAAGTCTCGTGGCTTGTGCGAGAACGCGGTTCACTGCACTTCTTCTCCTTACCCGAGAGAATTTTCAAGAATCGTGCACTCTTTCTCTTTATCTCTCTCTTGTCCCTTCTCTATTTCTCTCGGTCTGCAGTCTTTTGTTTTATTCTCCAAAACCAACGGTTTCCATTAATTTTTTTTATTCTTGTCTCCCGTAAAGAGACAGATGCCTTTAAGAAAGGCAATTGGCGTTCACTCTGGAATTCCCTCGAAATTCCGAGCTAAAAATAAATTCGATTCGGGCCGGAGTTCGGCGATGCAATTACGTGCGGAAGGTGGTTTATTTTTTAATGAAGCCTAAATATATAAAAACTAGTCAGTTGAAATGCGCCTAATGCACCCTATTAATTGACGATGAATATAGCAAACACTTTGATTTAATGTGCACGAAATATTTATTAAAACTTCAATTTCTTTGACTGTATAATAATAATAATAATAATATTTATTAGACATAAAACGAGATACAATTTGTATTAATCTTCTTCGTATTAATATACAGAATTACAATCGTTTTATTACAAATACAGAAAAAATTATAAATTTTATTAGTACAAATACAGAAGATGTTAAATTACAAGAAAATCATATCATCCTTGTCGCTATCGATGAATTCCTCAATGGAGTAAAAGGCCTTTTTTATGAGCCAGGCATACACAACTCTTTTAAATTTTTCAAGACTGACAAGTTTGGCTTCGGCAGGTAAACTATTATACAGGTGCAGCTTAATTATGTGGAATGATTTACAAGTTTTGGATAGTCGGCAATAGGGAACATTAAGGATATCTCTGTTTCTTGTGAAATGGTTGTGCACATTTCCTCTTGTCTCCAAGGAGTTAAGATTTGCCTTTACGTCACAAAGACACTTCATTATATACATACAGTACAGGGTCAAAATGCCGAGCTTGGTGAAGAGTGGCTTACAGTATACCCTGCTACCCTGTATAAAGCTACAAAACTGACTGACTGACTGATTAACTCATTGATAATACACATTCCTGGGCATTTCTAATCGAAATAGAAGGTTGAATCTTTCAGGAGAGGGTTGGAGTTTGGTGTAGAGTCGGGAAAAAATAAAAAATCCCAATATTATTCGTTAATTTTTGAGGATTTTGTTTTTCAATGGGAGATAACGGGAAAAAGGAATACTTTCCGTGTAGGATAAGTTTATTTAATTCATTAAAATATGAAATAATTGAGATCAAAGTTTCATTCTCCAACCAAAATGAGGCTGAAGTGTCAAAACATTTAATTTTTGTGTAAACGCAAAATAAATGCAAATTTAGATCTTTTTTTTTATTTTCGTTGCCAGGCAATTTTTTTCATTGTTTCCGTGGCTTGGCGAGCGTTACAGAGTCAGTCAGTCAGTGATGAGCGTAAATGTATGCATAAAATATCTTCCTCATTTTACTCGGGGAAGTGTCAGAAATTTTAATGAAAGTACGAACTGGTACTTGTTCGATTTTTTAAATGCGCTGGAAAAATTAATAGTAATGTATCATTAATAAGCGCGTTCATCTAAAACAAAAAAACCTTTTGACTGATTGTTGTGTCGGCCGCGGCAATCATGTTGGTAACGCGTTGGATTGGCCATTGGCAAAAGTCGCTCATATTCAATTATAAATGAAGCCCTATTGATGACGTCGCTCCTCACTACATTATCATTCGTAATTCCTGCATCCGTTGTTATCACCTTTTTTCTATCATATAGTCTTAAAAAGTTATTTTTATCTAATACATTTTTATATATAATTTAAAAAGCCCAAACTCCCAGTGAAAATCACATTGGTGTAAATGCTACATCATGTATCGGTTAAAGTTAGACAGGTTAACCATGCCTTAGATTGCAGAGCGTTAAATGTGCATTTCATTCAATCTTTGGTTCGTTAGTAAAAAAAAATATATTTTGTCTTAACGTGGAATAAAAAAGCCGTTAATTCTAATTGTGTTCCGTTTCAAAGTTCTCGCTTTAAAGAAAGAGAGTTAATCGGGGAATCCAGTTCATTAGACACATCGCATTTTACGTTATGTTATGGAAAGTTTTAAATATTAAAATCACCCGTAGCGTGAATCGCAGTGATAAATGTAATATATGGTTTAAGGAGGAAAATTCCCGATTGGAGCAAATAAAACTGCTGCGGGCTCAACTTTGTGGAAGTTAACCATTGCGGAAGAAATAAAATACCTTAGTTAATTCCTCTAGTATGATTTATTGTCATGAAGATGACACAAAGTGACGAACTTGAAGATGACACTAAGTGTCAAAACCCGGATCGTGATAATAAATCTTACTAGTGGAATTAACTAAGGTATTTTAGTTCTTCCCGATTGGAGGTTTGATAAATCAGGTCAGTGTTAAACGCGTGGGAACTTATTTACAGACCTCCGTGGGAACTTAGATCAGAAATGCCCGTCGTTTCTCAGCTGCAGCGATAAAAGTTATCTCGTTGACAGTTCGTTAGAATTATTTCAAATTTATTTGTTTGTTTTTTTTAATGAATGATAATTTTGCAGTAAAAATGGAAAAGGTTGTAAGTGCCATAAACTAAAATTTTCAGTATTCAATAAAATAAGTCCAAAACTTTGAATATTTACTAAAAAAATTGTTATATATTTATAAAAATAGAAAAGCAATAGGAATAACATATAGTACAATTTTTTTTAAATATATAAGTGGAAACAAAATAAAAGATGGGTTAAGATACAAGTGCCATCTGTTTTTTTGTGGAAAAGGATGTAAGTGCCTTGCTTTTTTTTAAAAAATGATGTAAGTGAATGGTTAGTTTTAAAAAAATGATGCAAGCCCAGTATTGTTTAGAAGCTTTTTAATGCATGCCATAAATTCAATGTTGTAATGTGTTACAAGGATACATTATAATAAGTACAAAAGATATTTTGATGACTTTTAGGCATAGTCTTGACTTTCTGAACCTCCTGCTCCTTTCTCAATGATAAATCTACCTGAAAATCGGCAATAGACAAGGAACATACATTATGGCGGGTGGACTTACATCCTTCTCCGCTTCAACCCCGCACGGCTCTTGCACGGCGCTGACATCTTCCGACTGCTCTACAAACTAGGGAAAAATTTTCTGACACTTACTACCTTGTCTATCTTATTACGCCTGGGTTGTACTTCGCCTTTCGCCGAAAAAGTCATTTTTTTATTTTTTGGCACTTACATCCTTTTCCATTTTTACTACACAATTTACGTATATTTTGAAAAATGCATACGCCCGCGCCTTTTGTCAGTTAGTGGAGAGCGTACTTGGGAGCTCGCTTGCCATCTATTGGCGCACATGTGAATCACTACGCGTGGAAACTGAATCATATGTGCGTACGCGTAGCCTTTTATGCAGATCATTTTTCATTAAAACGTTATATGTAACTGTGGTAAACTATGTATAATATGTAAATGTCAAAGATCTCTTATTAATAAATTTTTTTGGTGAAGTAGGCGTAGCTGTTACTTAGCAGTTTTTCTTGTGTATTTTAAAAAATGCATACGCCCGCGCCATGTGTCAGTTATGAGGAGAACGTATATGGGAGCTCGCTTGCTATCTATTGGCACACATCTGAATCACTACCCTTAGCAACTGATGCATACGTACGCGTAGCCTTTTATATCATAGATTTATTTTACTGCAGTAAAAATCTGTGCAAAAACTGGTGAAGTTTACCCTTTTTAAAAACGTTTTACAACTGTGAGAATCGACCGCGTGAGTGGAGAGTGTGGAAAGCGGAGAGGCCGTGTCTTAGCATCAGCGTTTCTCGAATGAAGTACGTGAGGCTGAGCCAACTTTCTCCGCAAATCGAGAGACGGCTTTTGAACTTTCTTCGTGGCGAAGCGGTAAAACGGGACGGCGCACAGTGGGCTCAAATCGAAAATCGCCAGACAAAAGTCCAAAACTGCTTTTTTAGATAATGTCTTGAAACTTGGCACATATGCATACAAGTGATTATTGATTATGGAATGGTAGGTCATTTCTCACAGGTCTTACCCGTTACTTAGATACAGAGGCTCAAACACGACCAAATTTCCAAAAAAAGCTGTGTAGACAACCTTGGCGAGAATGGCTAACACGGCTTTAAGCGGGTTAGTGGTGTACTCCGAGAATCCATGTGTCACTTATGATAAACTTCGGGGACAACTTACGTCGTCTTGGTATATTAACTTGAAACGTTTTACGTTCTTTCTCCGGAGTGTGGATAGTAGCTGGTCCGCGATAATTTAGTGAAAGTTTCTTTTATGCTATCATTAGTGTGCAAATGTATATGACTCTTTATTTACGGTGTAGCTTATGGTTACTCTTCACGTTTATAAATTCTTATTTAAGTCATATGGTAAAGAGCGTGTTGAGTTATTCATTTAATGTCTTAAGCCTTCCTGTTGATTTTTCATTGGCTGCGTTGGCACATGCAAATATATTGTATCCTTAACAATACTCCCATCCGTTTTCGCGCGCGCTTGTGGACGCTTTAAAATTCCTTTTGAGTTTGCTCCTCGCTGTATGTATTTTATTCTTTTAAGAAATATCTTTACAGTAGAATTTTCCTCCTCTTGGCGTTATTCAGTCTTCTCTTCATCTTAGTCCCAATGCGTTGAGCGTTTCCGCCGAGCACTCACTTTAATAAGACTCTTCCGCTCGCCTCGTCTGCTTGGTCCGTAAAAGAATAAGGAGAAGAAGACAGAGGTCCAGTAACCTGGATACGCGGGAATAAGTGCCGAAGGGGAAATTTTCCGGAAATTTTTCCTTTTTACTGAAAAATGGAATTTTGTTCCCGTGAGATGGAGACTGCCTTTCTGTGAGCGTCGCGTCGGAACATCTTTCGATTTCTAAGCTCCCGTTTGTGTCAAGAAGTTTCTCACATCTCATGCCACAGGGGATGTATGTGGGTGTACTCTTTGTAATGAAAAAAAAACCTTGCGAGTCGCATATTTTTCTCACGTTTCTATCACCGAAAAATATTACTCTCATGAAACATGACTGCCTTTCTGTGAGCGTCGCGTCGGAACATCTTTCGATTTCTAAGCTCCCGTTTGTGTCAAGAAGTTTCTCACATCTCATGCCACAGGGGATGTATGTGGGTGTACTCTTTGTAATGAAAAAAAAACCTTGCGAGTCGCATATTTTTCTCACGTTTCTATCACCGAAAAATATTACTCTCATGAAACATTTAAAATCGTCTGACAAGCTTTTTTGAGATGTGGACGCGAGGAAGGTGGGTAGAGTTTCACGAAGTGTGATGTAGTTAATTTCATTTTATTTTAAAGGAAACAGACAAATATTAGTTTTACGAGAAGAAACCTTTTTCTTTTCCAAATCATTTGAAATGAGGCAGGATCCACGTATTGTGGGTAACTCATTGTCAGTGTTATACGCGAATAGGGGTGAGGTTCGTTAATTTTCGCGCAACGTGTTATTTTGTCAGAGAAGTACAAAGGTTCGGTTCATTCATGGGGTTGCTACGAATTGTTAGGTATGGCTTTAGGGTTTGAGACACTGTCTGTGGAAATTCGTAGGGTGAAGGAAAAGCGGAGACTTCTACTGAGAACCTCGTCTAAACAGCATGAAATTAAAAACCATTACGAAATTATTGCAATGCAAAAATAATCTGAAAAAATATATTGGCAGATTTGCAAAGAAAATTAACAAGTAAAGTTACTATAATATGTACGAAAATACAAGAACATTTTTAATGAATTTAAATTACATTCTTTGAGAGAACAATATGGTCTGAAGTATCATCCAAATCCTTAAATCGCTTAATTTTTTACGACCAATATATTAGTAGATATTACAAGGTAATATTTATACATTAAAAGAGAGTTCGATAATATTTACCATTATGATACTTCAATGATTAATTTCAAGCGGTTCAAGGATAGGGATTATGAATGGCAACAGACGGAAACGATGAAAGGAAAATGAAGTCGATGCTTTGCCACCGGCTATGTTCTAAATACTTCGCCGTGGCCGGAGACCTTGGCACATTTATGAGGGATAATAAGAATGTTGATTCCGCCCGAGGGATTCTTATATTCTGCATTGAGGGATTCTTTTTCATCTCGCGTGAAAATTCGCGACCGCTATGCTTAGACCAGGTTTTATAACTTCTGGTTATATATTTATTTATAATAAATAATCTTGCGTTTAACTGTAACCATCATTATAAAGCCGGGCCTAAGGAAAACGCTGGCATGTACATTAGTCCTCGACCTTCGAAATATTCCAAGCACCTAGTCACATTTCGATGTGATTGCGAATGAACATCTTATGGTTCGTCCTCGGTGTCATGTAAGGTTTTTCCGCGACCAATATTTGTGTGCTTTCGAGGGCCTCGTGTGCAAAAACTATAATAATTACAGAATATTTAAAACTATGACTGGATAGCCCGTTTCCACGACTACCGGAAATGGTTTTGCGCGACCGGAGAGGGGTTGCGAGGTGACGTCACAGCACTTCGCGTCGGGGTCTAAATTTGGGCTTGTATGGGCACGGCGCGCACTCAGTTCAGTTGTATCTCCGGAACGAGTTGGTTGATTTTAGTTATCGAGGTGTCTACGAAGAGCTGAGAACGTGAGTTAGACGTTAATAACACAAGAAATATAACACTATCGTTGGGAAGCAGAAAATATTAGTTACCATCGACCAATTGTTCATAGGTTAGCCATTTGTGCTAATGATTTCGATGAATAAATGTCATGTATACCGTAATTTTCTTTGTTACATGTCAAATTTCTTTTTGACGAACAAAACAAAAGAATCACCCAATAACGAGAGTAACGTATGTACTTTTACATTCACGAAATAAAGATCCGACGGGAGTATCAAGTATACTCCCTGTATCTTTTATGAGTGTTTGATCCCTCAAGCACGCTACCCTGATACGGTTTACGAAATAATTCCGCAGATGGAGGCTATCAGTGGTCGTAAATGTAGTTATCTCGGTTCTTGATCGTAGCAGGGTCGCCAGTGAATTAGCGCCACCTGGCATCGACAGATTTTGGCGTCCAGGTGTGCCCTGTTAATGGCATTGTCTGTTTCCGCTCGCTGTCTTCACTGGCGGTGATTCACCGGAACGAAGTTCAAGGAGAGAGGTGTAATAGCCGGAGGATGGTCCCAGAAATGTTGATCAATGCATGACGCCAATGAATCCCGTTTTCAACCTCCGTTTCACTTCCAGGTTTTGGCTTCCTTGCCATTCTTCTACGACATACACATCTACGAAGTACGGTGCAAGTCACCACTAGGGTGTGTGGCACGGGGTGGTTCCACACCAGGCATGCAGCACTCGTCCCAGTTAAAATCGGGACCTCGCACGTTCCTCCGGTCGCTAGGCGCCGACCGATAAGCAGTCAGGAGAACAGTGCAGAGTCAAACTAGAAACTGGGAGAGTTTTACGTAAATGAACATGCAAGCATGCAGTACACCGCTAAAGAGACATCTAGTGGTTAATATTTCTAATACTATTAATTTATGAATGCTACGAGATACTACTTAATGCAGAGAACATAATAATGCCGGACATATCAAGCGGAATGAGGTGTTAGTAATGATGCTATGTTATTAAACGCAAGTGAAAATTCTACTCTACCTAGTGAGGGTGGGAGTTTTATATGATTGATCTATCGAAACTATTATTATCCCTTATTGTACACGGAAAAAATGACATTTTAAATCTATCGGTTCTGCAGTCCATTTTCTTTATCTTAATTATGTGATCTATGAGTGAAATTGGTAAGTTACTGCTTCTCATTTACAAGGGTACCAACATAATATTTAGCGGTTGTCTTCGATGTCCTTTGCCATCATTTGCGGCATGTGCCGCGTCCACTTACCAACGGTCCCGAAGCCGTCTCACCCATTCCACCTCAGGCATAGTGATAATGTTCGATGGCTAATTAGAAACCCTTTAAGATGAGATGGATGCATTCTCTTGTGTTTTCTATGGGCTTTTCGGTAGTTATAGGCAGCAATCTGAAATTTTGCTTAACTTCTATCCTTTTTTTCTTATTTTTCACCCATAAGTATAGTTCCAAATCATTTATATCTCGTCTACTTGTAGAAAACGTTGTCCTCTATCTGATATAAACAACAAAATAACAACTTTCCACGCTATATTATTCTATAATTGAACGTGAAATTACATTGTGTTCAATGGGGGAATGAGAGAAACACGGGGAAAAATACTTAGTATTTTTCCATAAAATATAAATGCCATTTTTGCGGAAAACTATTTATATGAAGGAAGAAATCTAGAGAAATTGAATAAAATAAAAATTTAGGCATCTTACCGCCTTATTGTTTTAGGTATTGAAGAATTAATGTCGTAATTGAAGTCAAAATGCGGTAATTCGTAGGAAATGGCGCTGCAGTCGGCTCCAATGGCTGGAAAAAAGTTCTCATTAAAAAGACATTCGTGGAATAATCTGTATGTGTTGTACCTTACTTTTGGGTTTCTTTAGGTAATGCATTTCATCAGCGAAAGCAGGATTTTTTTGACAAAATATCAAAAATGTGGAATTTAGTATTTGTTTTGACTCTCACAGTCGCGGCGGAACCTCCTTAACTAGCCAGACGTAAGCGAGTAGGTATTTCCGTAAGATATCAAAATCAACGCAGTGGCACGTCGAAGTGGCGAGATATATTGCACGGAAATTTTCGCTAACCCCAAAAATGACTGCCATGCACCGCGGGCTCCCACTAGCGCCTCGCGCTTGCGCGGCGACAACCAAAGGTCATTCTCGGATTTTCAGTGTTATACCCGATCGAACGCGGCCACATTTATTTTTAATGGTGTAATTATTCACGAAGTTATAGAGTGTTGTAATGAATCACCTTGCAACCGTTACGTCGCTGTTTTAGGTGTTAATCTGATGTCGGTCTGATTTTCAAGACATTCATGTGGGATATTTTTATTCGTGTTTTAACTTTCATATTCTCCCATCAGCGTTGAAACATTCGTGTTCCGCAGCGAGGAAAATTACGGGAAAAATTAATTCTCGGGGACATTAGGGACGCCAGCGTGACGGAAGAGCCCAGACGATAATTTACGGGTTCAGCGAAGCACCACGCACCGCCCGTACACCAGACATCCGCCTCGTCGTCCTGGGCAATGCGACGGCAGCTGACTCGATGCAAATTCAAGAGTAGTGTGGTGTTTGTTGGCCGTCGTGTGCTAACATAAGTTAAAGAGGCGGAGAGCCAGTTCCTCCTTATCTCCGTGTCGGCGCGGTCATTTTGCGAGCGGCCAGCTGTCGCCGCGGCCGGCCGGCGAAGAAGATGACCGACCCCCTCCCGAAGCGAACCCTCCCCTCACCCCCGACCGTCATGGCGCTCAGACTTGCACCGTAGTTTACTTACTCCCTTTATTACTCTGCATTGCCAAGATAAGACGTCACAGATAATAAAGACCATCTCAGTTCACGCGTTAATATTTCGTGCGATTTATCAAAAGTGGTGATTTGAAGCGGTGCACAGTGAAATCGAAAGAAGCCTGATAAAAGTCCAAAATTACTTTTTTTGAGATAAAAACTTGAAATTAATTATTATGAAATATTATTTCAAGTTAATATAATAAAATAATAAAATATAATAAAAGAGTTATTTATAAGATCGGTTGTAGAATAAATGTTTTGAGTTTGTTGGAATATTTTTTGGCTGTATGCTTAGATTTCACTTTTTAAATTTTGCTTGTCAATTGTTTTAAAAGATCATTGCGGTTATGGAATTGGTATCCATAGTGATATATGGTCACAATATAGTAATGTACCATTCCATAAAATGGTTCTGATAGCTCCTTATCGGGAAAATTATTATACAGTTTTATTTGGAGATTTGGATTGTTGAAACATGATGTTCCTGGCTAAATCCGAGGTAATTCTTATTTGTATATTGAAATGACGTGTATTATACTTTGATTTGTAAGGTGAAACTTGTGATATTTTTTTATATTACTTCATTAATAATGTTGTTGTACATACCTGAAATTGCAGCCCTGAAGATGGTGTCAATTATACACCGAAACGTTGGCAAGGAGTTATAGTTTGTAAATTTTTGACCTATCCTCGAGATACAAATCTTACATTCCATGAAGAGGTCGATAATATAATACTTCTATTATGAAATAGTGAGGCATTTTTCATTGGTACTACCCATTACTTACGGAGGCTCAAACATGACCAAAATTCCAAAAAACGCCCGTTTTGATTTAGTTTCGAAAATCAAATACGTTAATCAGATAGTGGAGTTGTGGAAGGTTTTAAATGAAATAAAAACATTACCATCTGTCATAATGGTGCTTTTCCTATCCTATGCGAGAGTTGGAGAGATTTAAATAGATATTTGTGTGCTATTACGTCAAAATGGCGAACGCTTTTTTCGGGAAAATTTCACATAAAGTAGTCATTTTTATTGCTTTGACGAATATTTGCGCCGAGTTATTTATTCAGAGTAATAATTGAAGATATTTTTAGGTTATTTTGACAAAATATTTGAAAAATGTTTGCGACGCCGAAATTGAATTGGATTTTTCGATCGCGGTCGCGGCTACGCGCAGAAGGACATAGAAATACCGTGACTCCGTTGGATTGTTCAAGTCGTGTGTTTCCAAACTATGCATGTTGTCACTGACATCCAAAGATACTATATTGAAGATACTGCGAGGGTATTTGATCGAGCGAATGGATCGGTGCACGTGTAACTGTGGTAAATTTGAAACGCCGCGGCGCGCGTCCCAAATTTACCACAAAATTTTATTTTACTGTGTGAGCCAAAATAAATACCATATTCCACATTTTTGTTTATTTGGTTAAACATTTCTGCATTCCTTGATGACGTACGTTGTCTATTGAAAACGTTAAGTTAAGGTGCAAAATATGCAGATTATTCCTCGAATATATTTTAAATGACCACTTTTTTCCAGCCATAGGAGCCGACTGCAGCGCCATGTGTATGGAGTTACCACATTTTGACTTCAATTACGGCTCTAATTCGCTAATAACTGAAAAAATAAGGTGGTTAGGTTCCTATATTTTATTTTTATTCGATTTCTTGGGAGTTTTTCCTTCTTGAACATAGTTTTTCGCAAAAATTGTATTTATATTATATGGAAAAATATTATTTTTCTCCGTGTTTCTCCTAATCTCACATTTAACACCACGTAATTTCAAGTTCGATTTCGGTAATAAGTAGTTTGGAAAGGTATAATTTTTCTGTTCATATCAGCTAGTGGACAGGTATTTCTATAAGTTTCCAGAATATAAATGAAACGACATTTGAATCATCTTCCGGTAAAACAACCTTAATTATGTGGGAGCGAGGTGGAGACTTTTTTTTTAAGAGTTCCCTTTTTCCACCTAAGCCCTTGTCACTTGGGAGATCAAGATACAGACCAGACTTATACCTATAGGTCATAATATACAGGCAATAAAATGTTAAGGCTTTTAGAATACGGATAGCAAGATTACAGAATAAGGAGTTGAGTTCAGTGGTTAATACCTACGTTTTGTGTGGAAATATTTACAGTCAGGGTATGAATGAATTTGCACTGTAGTGTTTCGTTTTCATAGCGTTATATAGGCTATGCACTATAATTTAGGCGCCGTGGAAAATCCAATATTAACAGAAATAACAAAGAAATAAACCTCAGTGGGAAAAATTAATGATTTCACTTTAGTATTGGTAACTGCGCTAAAGTTAGATATTCGGATGAAGATGAATATTCAGACTATATTCAATTATTATATGTAATGTTATATGTAATCCTGACATCGTTAATTACGCTTTCGTCAGTTCAGGCCGTCATATTTCTTAATCCTATCAAAAGGGATGGCAGTGGTGTAAAACGGTGCCTCGAACCTATTAACGAATTAAAATTCGACGAATGAATAAGTTTATTTTGCTGAAGCCCTTTATAACATTGTTAAGACGCTCATTTATCTAAAGTGTGTCCGACTGAATCTTTAGTAAGAGTGATGAAATACTTGATACCGGTAACACACGTTTATTTTGTCAAAAAGCTGGCTTTTTACTAATGCAGATTCATACGATCTTTTTTTTAACGTTAGCCAAAGCAATAACTTACAGAAAAGGATTAAAATACAGCACAAATATCATGCATTATTTTTGGTCTCTGAACTTTATGTTTACATGCTATTAATTTATTTTTGCCTCAGTCAATTTTTTTTAACTTTGTACGCGTAAAATAAATTATGGAGCGGATATGTCATAATTTTGTGATCTGTCATGGTACGTATATTTTGTGTGCCTCTGTAGGCGTTTGATTGATATTTCATTAATTATTTTCTGGTCTTTGTTTCTCTGAAAACTGGACATTCTCTACGAAGGCTTAGGTGTTCTTTCTGAAAATAAATTAACTCCATTTTATGGATTAACCCTAAACAGAGTTCAACTAAAAGGTGTAACAATCTTCCGTTAAATACTATCCTTTAGGTTTAAACAAATACATCAGTCAAGAAGTCATTCTATATTAGCCCCTTGTCCTAAGCGTATGTGTGTAAGTAAAATCTTATTTCCTTCTGGATGTGAATTCTTTTTTTTTCAGTTCCCCTGACTGCATTTTGAAGACCTTTCCTCTTACAATTAGATTGAATGAATAGTGAATTTAAATTCTATTGGTGTTTCATCGCATTCTCTGGGTTTTAATCCACAAAGATTCAGATTTCACTTTCTGGTTTCAACTTATTTTCTACCTAAAAATTGGCCTAGCATCGCAACCATCAAATTACTAAGGCAAAGAAAACAAAAGTGTTGACCTAGTAGCTAGTGAGCATTATATTCTCATCAAACACCATCTGTGGTCTAGCAATTGAATGCAAATCACACTTTTCATAGTGTCGAGCTCGTAATGTCGTGAAATCCGTCGCGAGTATTCTGCCCTGAGGTAGTCTTGAGGTGCGGATTTTCCCCTCAAGTAATGGCGAACGTTAGCCTCTCGTACTTTTTCGCCATTTTTTCCGATACCGGTTAACCCAATAAACCGGTTCTATACCTGACGAACGCCCTTCTCCTTTGTGACTGGACTGCACCTCTTGCAAATTGCTCCTCTCTTTTCATTCCGGACGGTTGGCCACCCTGTTCTCACCTCCTGTGGGGGTTGTGCAGCCCCGCCAAGTACGGTGCGCTTTCATTGTTTTTTTTGTTTCATTTTTTGAAGCCGTACGATAGGTGGCACTAGTGAGGACTCTGAGGCACATTGCCACTTTGTTTACGAATGGCGGCTTACGAGGATTTACGATTGTTTGTACAGAAAAAGATTGATTACTAAACTAAAAATGGGTAAAAGATCTTGCTGTGTTCCTGGATTCTCAACAGGGTATTCTGCTAACGTGAGAAAGATCAAAATTGTAGGTGTGAAGAACAGAAGCTTGTTTAAGGCTAATGTAAGTACTCTGTCGTATTCTTAAAGTTACCGTTTAACAAGGCATGGTCGATGTTGATGATTTCCTATGTATCCTATGCAGGTCTCTTATTATTTTGACAGATTTTGGTTTTTCTTCTCTATGTGATATAAATTTCTTTGATGTGATCATTGAAAGTATGTATTACCGAATTCAAGTACTTGTGAATTACGCTCATTACCCATAATGACGCTAATGATTTTGTTTCGTAGTCGTGATCTTTCTAACTTTATCATTTGACGAATAAATCCATTAGGTTCATTCTAACTAGCCCTAATTTCCTAAGTTCTAAATTGAAAAAGTCGAAAATACGTGTGATGCATAGGGATCATCTGATTCAAGTGACTCACTCATTACAGTGGCGTCGAGGTTGGCAGCTTCAAAAATGGTATCACGCCGTAGTTGAGAGTCTGCTATCCATAAATTCTAGTATCCATGGGGTTGTGTTTCTGATCGCGTAACTAAGGAGTCACGTGTTATAATAACTAATGTTTGAACCACTGGGATGGATATATTAAGCGAGTGATATGTTGTTTATTGAGTCTCTAATCAGGATATTCAACTCCATCAGCAATATTCCAGCGAAAAAACCCGATCAGGAAGGCTTCATGAGATTTTTACGAGCTGTTCAATAGTAATGGTAATAATGCCTCTGTTGCTACAACAAACACAGCGTTGTTTATTATCGTTTAATACTCAGATGTACTACACGTAGTGGAACTGTCTGCCTCTCATTACGATTGCTAACTGTTTTTTAGACCAATTCCCACATCATAAACGTTACGAATTATTTTTACATGTTTAAAATTGTTAAAGTGCAATTTACTTACATTCACGTAATCATCGAGTTGCCTATTCTAGACTCTCACTTGCCGCTGTGTTCCCGTCCTTGGACTTGAAAATATATTCACCAATATGCCAAATAGAAAAAAGGGTAACCTTGCCAAAAAATCTTCTGAAGCACGAGGAATGTCTTCTTTGCGAAAAAATGAATCCTTGCAAGAAATACAACAAAGCTTAGACTTGGATGTTCCATGACATGCCCACCAGCGATCTCATGATCATCTCCCCGTGCTGTTTCTCGGGTTACGCTAAGAGCCGCACAAATTTCATCCTAACCCAACCTACGGACGGGTAACCAGCTATAATTCTGGTAGAAATCCCATCTGTTTCGAAACTTCATCCCATCTGTTTTAACAAGGCGGAAATTATAAAGACGTTACATGCTTATTACCGGAAATAGCGGGAGTTCTGCGCAATGAATGACATCCGTGCATGAAAATCGGCAAGTGAACAAAGAATCTCCATAGATTTTTTATTTAGCAACCGAAACCAAATATTATGGCTACCCTTTATGCCGAAGGCGCAGTCTGGGTGACGGAGGGTTCATAGGTCAAATAAACATGGTTGTTGCTGCAAGTGCTCCTTTTGACGTTGTCAACCGCTGGATTGTACCCTACTCTCCAATATTGATGAAGATACTCAACGCACAACGTTGAATTGCGGTACTTAATCAAGTCATTGAATGCAAATACATTTATGTACACAATGGAATCAATCAAGCTGTTAATAACTCATAAGACGGCTCAAGAGAACCGGAAGGACGAGGTGACCATCTATCAACCTGGGTGCTATTTAAGCAGTAATTAGTCTGAGTGGCCCATTTTTGGGTTTGCCGTTCATGAACGAGTACCTGGAAAACTGTCAACGTGTCTACTACAACGAAAATAACATACAAGATAGGTTACGAACTCCTCAAATGACCACGCTGACAGTATTCTTCAGGCTTTGTCGTTTTCTTATAAAATAAGTTCAATGTTTTTCACACCCATTGAATTTCAACGGGTACCTTCCGATTTCCACTACGTTTCTGTTTAATTATAAACCATCATCTATGCATTATCAGTATTCCAGAAATCGGTTTTCGATTTTTTAACTTTTTGATATCAATTTAAAAGTGATTTCCTTGTGTTTTGTTTTACTCGAAATCATTTCCCTTTTGTATAAACAGCACTACTACATTATTTTCAATGTTTTCTCTCCCGTTGATAATCAACGGGTATTTTCGCTAGTTAATTATAAGTGCCATTCTTACAGGAAGTAATGTATATTATAACTATGACACTCACGAAATAAAAATTTGGGTCTTAGCTGTAGTGAAACTCGTATTTTTTAGGGCGCAATTTTATCAACAATAAAAATCCCGCAGGAAGTGGTGCGTGTGTATTTTATAAAGATAAAATTTAAGGATTACCAGGCATTAACTTCTATCGCATGGTATTAAAAGCTAATAAGTACTCATTGATTATGGGAATCACATGGCGTCGGATAACCCTGTAGCGATAGTGTTTTTGTGTTCGGCAATTTCCGTGTTTCGTGATCTCGCCCTCAAGGCGTGCTAGGTCTCTTTGTGTGTGCAGCGAGTCACGTCCAGTGCACGCTGCGCACGTCCACTGTCCGTCCACCCGAGCGATTAAAATGGATGCCGATGACCTCCCTTCTCTCCTCCCACTTCCACCGAGCTACAGAAGGGAAGACAGATGAAGGGAGACAGTGCGCATTTGCCAGAGGAAACCACCGGAGGCACTACTGTCCGCTTTTATTATTATAAATATTATTATTGGCGCGAGATTTTCAGCACCTTGTGGCAGTTCCGGACGGAAGGGCTCGGAGTATGGCCGATCTTCGACAGTGACTAATTTGTGACGTCACCGCCACCAAATTCCCTATCTTTGTAGTTAAAAAGTTAGGATTTTATCGAGGTTTTGTGACGAATAGTATTCAATCTAGACCTTATTTAGACTAGAATTTGGAATCTGCAATTTAGTCTAGTATCTACACCCAAAATGTCGTAGGTAATTACTTTATATTGAATTGAAGAGGGGTCTAATAACGGGCCATCCTTAGGAGGGAAAGCGAGACAATGTCTATGAGGTTGGGATGCAGAATGGGGACTGTCCAAGAACCTGCCAATGAGCTGGTAGAATATTTGAATGAATTGCTGTCTTTGGTACTAAAATAGCATTTGATTTATATCATTCGATCCGTTTCTGAATTAAGGCCGCCGAAGACGGCGTAATGCGTTTTCGTATACGTACTGAATAATGTGTGAAATGCTACGCTGTTTAAATGAAACTTTTCTTCGTCTAAGTCTTCGTAACTTGCAATGGTTTTCTATTCATTTCATTTGCTGAATCGTGGAGGGCGAAATAAATTGCATAAAAAATATTTATTTCATACCTAGCTGCTGGAAAATATTGAGTCGTTTAATTATTGTCATTTGAAGGCTTCAGACATTCTTTATTTCCCCGTCCTTGGCGAATTCTCACGTCTATTGTCTTATTTTTTTTCAAGAATGAGCAAGTCCTTGGGCGTCCTTGAGATGACTCCGCGTTAGTGCATATCAGTAAATGTCTGTGCAGACTCGACTCGAGCCAGCTTGCAACGAATTGGCCGCCATTTGTTTACGCGGATGGCTCTTCACTTACCCGATGCTCTTCGGTAATTAATCATCGACGCCTCACTGAACTCTTGTCCCTTACGAGTTGGCTCCTTGATGGCGACGCGGAGTTTATCAATTAATAACTCGGCGAAGCGTCACATGTGCTCGCTGCGCGCGCATTGGCCTCTTCATTTGTCGTCGCACTACATTTGTCTCCTCCGTCGTGGCTCGGATGTGGCGCTGCGTCTCGGGAGTCATTTGTACTATTTCCTTTGTCGACATTAGCGCTAGGTAAAGTGACTCCCAAGGCCCCATTTGAAGCGAATTAGGAGATTTAGACTAAAGGAATAAAAAATATATGCAGAGGTCGTTGAATGCTCTTGGAGTCCTTGGAATAATCTTTTATCAGATAGGATATCATTATCATTCATCTAAATATCGCTCCGAATTCCTAGACAAGAAGAACAAATGCAACTAACCCTATGTCACCCTATACATTGTGGAAATATTTGGAGATAGTGTTTTAAGAAGGGAATACTTGCTAACTTCAAGAGATTTACTGCTGAAAAACGTCGTAAATTTGCAAAATTAGAGCGTCAGCCCGTAAGTGCTCCGGTAAATCGGGGAATACAAGTATGGCGGACCGGCCACGCCCACGTTACAGTTTGAAGCATTGGCCACCATAGCTAGCGCCCCCTCCATCTACCTCAATGAAAATAACAAGGGCAAAATAATCTCTGAAAGGACTTGCTCAGCATTGATAAAAACTGTACAATCATTCCGCGATCCCATGATTTCTCTTGAAAATGCCGAAACAATATGTTGCAGTTTGTTTACATTGCGTTGTTCATCGAATACCCTGACAATGCCACTGTACACTGACATCAGTATCGTGTAAACACAGGCTTCGAGGCATCGAATTCGATATAAGTCCCGAATTTGGTTCCGAGTTTTCGGCACTGATTTCTATGCTGACCTAAGCATCGTGTATAGCGGCCTTTATTCGAAGGATTTAGCTGTTCATGAGGCTGCTCTATTTATCGGAGTTCGACTGTAGGTAGGTACATAAGAATTGAAGAAAAATACCCGTTCGTTTAACTCGATTGAAAACGAATGTCCATCGATTCTCCTTTTAAAAATGTCTTCAGACATCAAAAAGGAATGTTCAAGTTGGCGAGGACTTAGGGAAGGACGTTTTTTCACTCAATCTTTTTTTTATGTTCGTGAGCGGTGTGAATCTTCTTTCGAGACATGCCCTTCTGCCTCGCGTCTTTATCTCCTCGTGAAGGCGGAGACGGAAGACGTGTTAGTTCGTATATCAAGGCACCGTTATATTTCGCTGTTATCACTCGCGCAATACTGGTGTACGACCTCTCAAGAGTGTGTATGTGTGTTTGTGGACTTGGTTCGCGCGAACGAGGTGATGTGAGAGTAGTAGGCTGCTATATGCTGCTAAGCGACTGCTCCTGTTTGAGGGACATAAAAAGAATCCGTATTCAAAGAATGGAGCCCTTTGATCGCGATAGCGATGACTTCCGTGATCCAGGCACTTCTGAAGGTTCCAATAACGTTGATTCTTCCAAGGTCAATTGAGAGTATCGCGATGCGAATTTTAGTTCGGCAAATGTCCGTACTTACTTCGGCTCTGTTCTGTTGTGGGATACAACTCCCTTAATCAATCATTGTTGAAGTTGGCAATATATTTTTTTGACGAAAAATTTGCGGCCCGAAACATCCTGCATGGATAGCGAGCTGTTGGTCTCTTGTAAACTGTAGTGTTAATCAGTATTTTAAATTATAAAAAATAAACTCTTCTCACCTCATTGCGCACCCATTGTTGTTTCCCCACGTTCTTTGTTGTAAGTTTGAAGCAATGAGGTCCGTTTCTTAAGCTCCATAAGTATTCGCCATTTCCCTTTTTATGTAAAACAATTTGATTTTTTTACATATCTTGTCTAATTTTGCTGTGAGGTGATATTTGGACGGAAGATTAAGGTTAAAAAAATACAGAAGGACATAAACTTTATCAAATTGAACAATATAGTTGATTGGAGGGCATTATATGGATAGCTTGAAGAAGATAGCTGGTGTACGATACATTTCTTTTGATTTATATATTCAACTGAACATAGTCGGATATCACAAAGATATCATCGAAACATACTGTAGTGTTATTACGTTGATGAACTTACATATGCATTTTTTTATTACTCAGTATACAGGAGTGTACAAAGAACAAAGAAGCACACAAGATTTTTTTCCATATTCTTAGAGATCTTGGCACTTGCTTAGAAAAAATGTTAAACCCACAACTTAGGTTTTGATTCCACACATTTTACGACTAGAGTTTGTGATTTCTGAATTATAAATTTATTTAAAATTGTGAACCCAATTTATTCGTCTATTTATCTTCATTAAATTTATAACGATCTGCCCCCAAAATTAATAATATTTCCGGAAGTATGAGTGAAAAAAGTTGGCTACATAATCTTCGTTGTTACGAATCGCCGTGTTCTGTTCCTGCGCGGTGTACGAAGTGTGCCCCGCTGGGATTCCCTGCTTGAAGCATTGTGGATAAATTCGGCCCTCTTCGTCATCAGTCATGATTATTACATGATGGCGCACTCCGTGACTGATTTTGGTGTAATTATGTCTGCGCGCGCTGCATTCCCGTTCGAAACTGCTTTTGGGATGACTGGCCGAAAATTTGTCAATGAAAAGTACCCAAAGCGTGCTGACTGTAATTTATTATCACATTTTTTTATATATGAAGATGACCGCACTACGATGTGAATGGACGGGCATAAGGAGTTGATGCAGCGCCGTCTTTCCGCCCGAAAAACTATTAAGGACTCCTTCATCTTCTCTCAAGGCCGCGCGCTAGTTACCGGACTGGTTAAAAAGTCAACAAGCCGAGAGTGAGTCGGCGGCCTTGTTGATGCGAGCTTCCAATTTTCCCCGCAGCGGGGCGCCTCGATCGCTCGCTCGGCTGCTATCCCAGCACTGACCTCTCTTCTTACCCCATCCATCAGCACGTTCGCCGCCTTTATTCCCCTCTGGCGGCCAGAACACTCATTTATTCCCTTTCGATTGTTTTTTTCCTTTTTTTTTTTGTTATCTTCTGTTCGTCTCTTTTAAGGCTTTGTTTCATCCCATTTTCGTCGTCTTCGTTCTTCCGATGTCGGAGAAAAGCAGAGCTCGGGCACACATGAGACCGATCTGTGTTCTCAATGGAAAATCTCTTTAAGGAATACAACGTGGAAGCTTTGAAACCATACGTACGGCGAGTCACAAGTTGCGTCATCGCCAACAATCAATAGACTTATCTGGTCGAATCATCTGGTGGTCTTTAAGGGGGACTATTCAACCTGGGTTGATGAAAATATATTGATCGCTTTTCGTTACGGACTTCCGATTGTACAAAGTAGAAAAAATTGTTTTAAAAAACTTCTGTGCTTTGTATTCATCCGTCAGTATTATAAAAAAAAACTTAAGATTTGTTTGCTGCTGTGGTCCGCTACATGTTATTTTCGGCACACCTATTTTGACCATCATAATTCCTCATTTATACATCCCTCATTATTTTTGTTTGCTTTATTCCATATTTTGACCAGGTTTCATTATGCGTGGCAAAGTATTCTATCGATTCAATGCCTTATTAGATTACGATCACTCATCGAAAATGTTCAAAGCAAATGACATATAGTAAAATGCACTCAAAAACCTGAAATCTCAGTTAGCCTTTCATTAATGCAAATACTACGTCATCTCTTGATTAACGTTAACCTGAAATTATGAAACAGGGTATTATTCTTCGTGGGCAATACTTCACATTTGTTGCTCCTTTTAATTTTAGTTTTCTGGAGGGTGTAAATTTTGCAGAATGTGTCCAATACGGTTGTTATCACATCCGCTTTGCGAAATTTGAGAAAACATATTTTTCCTTAGATCGTCTTGGAACTTCTTAATTGGTAATTCTCACCGTTTGTTTGATCATCCTCGACATTTGTTATCACCATTCCCCTTACTCACAGTGTTCTCTATTCTGCAGCTGTTCATGTCAAGACCTTACCACCATATCGTAATGACTTCTACAATACTGTTTTTTATGTATCGGTGGAATAACTGTTCGAGTGTTTGTGGAATCCGTTTACTAACAGACTCTGCTGTGACCATCAAAAATGCAGTGACAGCTGAAAGTAGTGAATTATAGTGATTGAGTATTGTGAATTGTCAAATTTATTATCTTGAATCAATTATATTGATTGGCTGTTGGTGAATTGGATAGAAACTGATTGTTTAACGATGAATCTGGCGCTTATGCAGTAAGTTCTTCTTTAACACCCATCGGGGAGGACTTATGTCGTGTGACATAGGTCCTCCCCGAACTGTTTATTGGTCATTACTTACGAGCTAAAAAGTATCGAATTGCGCACGGCCGAGGTTTTCGTAAAACAAAATTATATCATCATTATGTTTGGATTTTTGTCGGGAAAGTTTCACTCTCTTGCCAACCGGGACGAATGGAAACCGAGATGAAACTTCATGAAGTACTCTACGGTAAATTATGAATCATGATTCTTAATTCCTTTTTTGATTGAAAGCTTCCTTATTGTTTGCATAAATCATAAATGTTAATTAAATAATAGGTATGGGTAAAAATGTTAATTAAGTTCAATGTATCAGAATACATTCAATTGTTTTTTTCATTTGGATATTTTTGATGAACTTATTTTTAAAACTCTTATCATCTTAATGTTTTGCATAAATCATAAATGTTTATGAAATAATATAGGTATATGGGTAAAAATGTTAATTAAGTTTAATTTATCAGAATACATTTAATTGTTTTTTTCATTTTGACATTTTTGATGAACTTATTTTTAAAACTCTTATCATCTCAGGCTCAGAGTCTCTTAGCTCTCTTTTATTTATTTCCGTGACCTTCACGTAACGATTAAGCCAATTGATCATCTAAACTATTCCTTTTTTATGGCTTCATAACCAAATTCATCGAGTAATCATTTTCTCGATTGATTTATAACGATCAAAATACTTCTTGAGTACTTCCGAGTCATTATGTGGAACACAACCATATGCTTTTGCATTCTGTACCATACTCCTAATGCTTATGTTGGACGGCGTAAAAGTTATTATGCTAAAAACATCTTACGGTTGCGTCCAATCGAAATGTGCGCAATCCGGTGCATAGCTCTCGCAATAGTTCCTGGCGCTTCGAAGTGGACCATTTTGGGATATGGGCTACGGAACTTTCAAATCCTTCAAAACTGGTTTGGAAGGTTATGTGTGGTGGGTCAGTAAACCTCTCTAATTGCTTCCAAACGCAAGCGCTTCGATAATTGTCAACACTCATCACTACCTGCCGTCCTGTTTCGACTCATATCGCAATGAGACCTCAAAATAGTGTCCCTAGTTAATTCATAGAAATTGATGTTTTTAACCCTTAGCCTTGCGTGTGTGTCTGTTCCTTGTGCCTTTTTCAGGAACCAGTTTGGTTCCCGTGCCTTTCTCTTTCTCTCGTTTCCTCCCTCTCTACCACTCCCTTTTTCCCTTCACCCCCTCCGCTTCTACCTTTCCTACTTGCCGCGCAGGTCTGCGCCAGGAAACTTGGCGAAAGGCATAACTACAATATAGTTCCGGGGAAACCATTCGAAACGAATGCAGATGTACGAGAATTCCGTATTATCGAGGGAGGCGTAACTCGGAGTATCGCCGGGCGTTCTTCTTTTCTAATCCTTTCGGAAGCCCGAGCCTGTGTTTATGTATTCCGATGCTGGTGTGTTGGTGACGTATGTTTGTGTGTGTGTATATCCTTTGCTTTTCCCGTCACCTGTTGAATCGCGGTCGCCGATTCCATGTCTGTCTCTCTATCTCTCACCCCCCTTCCGTCTCTTGTCTTCTCCATTCCTGTGATTGGTCGGTCGTTAATGAGTGCTTTCCCCTTCCCCCTTCCCCCACTCGCGATATATCTGATCGATTCCCTTCCCCTCTCCCCCCTTCTCATTGTCTCGTTCCCGACGAATTCGTAAGTGCCGCAAGGCTCTTAAGTAGGACTCCCCTCTTTAACTCTTTTCGAGCAGGAAATAGCCTTCCCTTTGTTTCGTCCCATCGCTTTAAAAAGGGCTCCACTATACCCAGGCGAGTTTTGGAACATTTTTTTCGAGAGGACTTTTGGCTGTTTTCCAATCCAATTATAGCCCTTAGTATAGATAGATCGATAAATAATTTATTTGCGCGGGGACATTTTGCCTTAAGTAAAACAGTACACTACAAAACATTTTGTCCAGGTTCCAATGTAACAACAATAGAATATTAATTATTTTGCATCACATCAATATTTTATCAGAAAATAGTTAAAAAACATACTTGTATCTGACATTAAAAATTTGGGTGATACATGGAGAAAAGAAAGTAAACTTATTTTCCTAATAGCATATTATAAATACGGTTTTTTAAATTGTTTCAGGGACTGCAGTTTCTTTAATTCATCAGGTAGGGAGTACCAGAGATATACCACGTACTATGGGCTTGTATACGCTTGGTGTGTACCAGCGAATTGGAACGGACAGCTAGTGCTCGTACTCAGATGAGGCCACTGACGAATTAAAAACAAAAACATATACGCAAGCGTGAATGAATGACGCTTTAAAAAATGTTTGTATCGGAAGGATTTTCTGGTCATATCGTATGGTCACTTGAAATTGCTATGAAATTTCGGTTAAAACTTCCATTTCACACTTTAAGGAGCTACTTTTTCCATTTCTCTTATTTTTAAAACTTTATTTTTGTTACTAGAAGTAAGATTCCCATCTTGTATGGGTTCCAGCATGCACGACATTCTTTTTGCTTGTACGTCTTTATACACTTTTGTAGGTGAGCTCTAGTAATCAAGTTTTGAAGTTCCCTTGGAGATGCAATTTAGATCACTGTCTGAAACATTGGTGCAGTACGATTGCTGAGTATCTCACTTAAAAAGTGACTGCTGGCCTTCTATTAAGCGTTGAACAGTCTGTTGAAATTTTATTTTATCAATGGCCATTACTTTGATGATGCGTAATGCATTGTGCATCGCCTATCTTTTGGTTTACCATTAACACCTCCCTTTCTGATTTACTTTATGTCTTAGTTCTTTAATATACGTTAAATATTTTTGGTTATGCTTATCAATCCTTGGTCTGTGTAAGACAGTTACGCATGAATCTATGCCCGCCCTTCTATCGAACCATGCCGCTGTTGTTGAGGAAACTTGAGCCTTTGATACCCGACCCAATGTGCGTGACCGAATTATACACTAACCTTGGTTTTACGGTACCGTAAATTATGTCTCCCATACCCAATCACCCACGAATGCGCTATCAATCTCCCGAATCTCCATTCATGAAGTCAGGCAAAAAGGAATGCATGTCTGCTAAGACAGCGTAGCGGAAGCTGAAGAATTGTACATACTGTTTTTGAGGAAACGAGCGATAACTGATGCGAGAAAATTTTGGACAGACCCGACTGATTTTGTTAGATTAACTTATCTACATCCATTTGGTTCCTTTCAATCACTTCAAGACGTGTAGCAGTTGGTGAGTATTCATATTAAAAATTGTAATAATGGCTATTTAATTGACTTCAATGCTCTCGGGAAAGGATTGCGAAAATCCGGATAAGTAAAAATTATACAAATGACCATCAAATGTGGTAAATTATACGTAGTTTTAGTTACTGATAGATTTTTTTAGAAAATTATTTGCCAGTGGACGCTCGAGGTCGTTTTACCTCGGCTTCCTCGCCGCTGTTGTCGATTTCAATTTTGATTTACCCCAAAGAATGTCGGTTGCTATCGTGACTTGTTTGTCCGCTCCGTGCTCGCATTCCCGTTTCTAAAACGATTATCGTTCCCTCTGTGCCGCGCGGGGGAAGAATGCAAATGGCGACAACAATGTGTGCGTAAATGGCGGCAAACTTCTTGTGCACATCCGTTCACTCGTGGTTGCGTACATACGTGACGACTCGACTGTGGGATACCGAGGCCACGCCATTCTCTTCCCCGTTTAAGGGATTTGCACTATTTACCTATGCCATCTATCGCTTCCCCTCAATGCCTCCTCCTCTTTAAACGTCCGCCGCCCTTTTCGTCACGCGTCCTGCCCTTCATCTTTTTCCGAAGGGAAGAGAAAAACAATGGACAGTCGGCGTGCGCAACGGCGCCATTCGTCTCCCACTCATTTTCTGCTAAACTTCCTCACATATCTTGTTAGTCATGTCCACGGTCGTAGAGAAGTGAGGTCATGTCCTATTAGTCGCTATATTTATTTGTTTCTTTAAGGAAAGTACCCGGGGCTTTTTTTTCAAGAAAAATGTATAAGTGTAGTGCCCCTGATTTTTTCTTAGGAAAGCTTCATACACTAACTTCACTTTCATGGCGCCAACCATTTACGTTTAATAACAGAGAAAACTTTACTGTTTTTGTCTTCAATCGGTAACTTTCTGAAGTTTTGTTTTTATAATGCTTTCCAAAAACAGTTGTTTAAGGCCATATAAACAGAGCCTAGTGTATATTTTCAAGAATTTTAAATAAAATTATTTTTTCTAAAAAACATTTTAAGAACACCCTCACAATGTTTTCTCCAGAGTAAGCTTCTAATAAGTATATATCAATAAAAAATTATTAGGGCATAATAACTTGCATTTTTTAAGTTATTAACAGTTAACTTGAACTACAAAAAATGAAACATTTGTAGTTTAATGCAGTTTTTACAACTTTTTGTCCAAAAATTTGGATATTCATTGAATAATTTTCAAATAAAAAGACATTGCCTTCAATTTGACACCAAATTTAACAGCATTGGTTCATGAATAAGAACAATATGATACAGTGATTTTGGCAGTGATTTTAGCAATAACTGTCATAATTGGAGGTACGCATTCTGCAAAAAGTCTTTTTTTACAAAAATTTTTACTGAGGTCATTTTGTGTCAAAAAATCTTTAAAAAATAGTTTAAGCATAGCTCATGCATACCTATGCGATAAAAAATTTGAAAAAAATCCTTGTCGTGAGGGCACGCACCTATCCTGAAATTAGATGATTTGACGTGGAATGACCTACTTTTTTGCCCCAACTCCTTTTACGATGAAACGGGATTGACTGAGGGAGAAAAAAATGAAATCCGAGGATTCTTGATTCGTTCTGCAGGGTAGTAATTCAAGCGTAGATTTGGGAAAGTATGGATAGGTATCCTTCACAAGTGTGGTGAATTAATATTTTCGTAAAGTAGACGGTCTTAATTACAACACAGGAGTGACAGTTCGCTTGAATATGACTTTTTTTTAGATTATAATGCTTGGAGTACTTTCACGGTGGAATAATCCTTCGCAAAGAGGATGTTGAGAATCGATATTCGAACTCAGGGTTAGAAGGCTAAACATGAAAAATTGGAGCAGGGCCCCAGTCCAGTAACAAGTAGCACGAGAAATGTTTGTGGGAGTAGGAATGATTGTAATGCCTGTTGCTCACGGTAAAATTTTCGGTAAAACGTTTTATAAAATCGACTAATTTTATAAAAATAAGATTGCTAACGATAAAACCGTTTTATAAAACCTAGTTTTACTAAACCTAGTTTAAGAAAACGTTGTACGGAATAGGACAGGTTCTATTTCCATAAAACTGTTTTATGCAACAACCAATGATACGTTCCGCTCATCGCGTTGATAATAGATAATCTCGTATCCATGGGAAGCCAAAGAAGGTAAAAGTAAACAAACATGGCTGGAAGTTCATGGAACGTTGAGGCAGTATCCTTCTTGTTAGAAGATTGCGTTAGAGCCTTAGCACCGTTGAGTGTGATCAGAAAGTTAGTATATAAACAATACATATAGTTTTTAACCTAACAGTCATCCAAAAGAGAGTGCATTTATCTCTTCACGTGTTCGCAAGGCGTCTCATAAATGGCAGGACATTGCGGTTTTATGACAGGGTCGTTCGATGTTGCTCTATCGAAGAGGCAAAGAATCGAGATATCTATCGACCTTAGTTTTATGAATAGCTTCACCGTGAGCAAGCAAGTACGTTTTACGTACGATTCATAAAACTTGAAATAAAAATTTTTATAAAACTTTTCCTGAAAATTTTATCGTGAGCAACAGACATAAGACAGCTGATTATGTGGATGCAGCGTGTGATATTCTAAACCCAAGGACGTACACTTCTTACCCAGAACTTCGCATGGTCAGGTATTTAATCTGCGAAAACGAAACATCCGATGATAAAATCCTTTATCAATTGACGAGAACTCTTAAATTACCTTCAACTCTTCTGTCCGATTAACTCACTCCAGTCTGGCTTATCGAATCTCGCAGCTATCGAATCTGTGAGCGAAGTATCGGCTACCTCTTCTTGTCTCTTTTTTTTAGTTGTCAAGTCTTTCGGAATAATTTTTCTGTGTTATATTTTCGTGATTTATACGGGTTCAATGAGATTATAACTAGATGGTTAAATATTTTCTAGCGACTCATACTGCTACTGCGTGCATGGTAAAATTGTATGAGTTTGCTTTCACGTGAGGAGTACACTGGGGCTTGAAGTACGAATCCAGATATTTAAAATAAAATATTCAATTTTATTTCACTCTTCCGATTCGCATGAAGGAATTTTAATTTCTCTCTAAACGATATCCTCATTTTTAGCCTGTGTCATATATTCGCTGACCTTTGGGGGAATTTTGGGAGTAAGTTGAATTTTGGAGTATAATAAAACAAGTTCTAAGTGTGATGAATGATTTGATGGACCGTGATGTACGATCCCTTGAAAAATTAGCTATCAGAGTCCTACAATTTATTATTTCTGGAGTTTATTTAATATGCACAGTAGATGGAAATTAAATGGTATATTCTCTTCAATGCAGAGTTTCGGAAATTCCTGTTTTAATTGTGTCATTTTTGCGTTGAAAAAGCGATTGCGCTGGAATCTGTTGGCCGCTGATGTTCCTTGTGGAGCTGCACGAACGTTTTCATTCCCTTATTGTTCGAATCCTTTGGGTAACGCCCGAGTGAAATTGTTATATGTATTGTCTGTGCGCCATCTCTTACGTTATCATGGCGACGCATCGCGAGGTGTGCTTCTATTGTTTTGGGCCTTGTCGAAGCCATGAATATACATATGAATCTAAACCTTCGGCACCACTGTACGGGTAGCTGTGTTGCCTAGCTTTACGCAAAAGATAGGTCGCACTGCAATCAGCATGATTCCTCTTCTTTGTGTCAAAAATGGCCGGTTTAAGGAGGTTCCGCCGCGACTGTGTGAGTCAAAACAAATACTAAATTCCACATTTTTTATATTTTGTCCAAAAAATCCTGCTTTCACTGATGAAATGCGTTACCTATAGAAACCCAAAAGTAAGGAACAAAATATGCAGATTATTCCACGAATGTATTTTTAATGAGCACTTTTTTCCAGCCATAGGCGCCGACTGCAGCGCCATTTCCTACGAATTACCGCATTTTGACCTCAAAAACGGCATTAATTCCCTAATAACTAAAAAACAAATAAGGTGGTAAGATGCCTATATTTTATTTTTATTCAATTTCTGTGGATTATTTCCTTCTTATAAATAGTTTTCCGCAAAAATGGCATTTATATTTTATGAAAAAATACTATTTTTCCCCGTGTTTCTCTCATTCCCCCATTGAACACCATGTAATTTCAAGTTCAATTATAGAATAAAATAGCGCGGAAAGGTATTATTATGTTGTTCATATCAGATAGAGGAAAACTTTTTCTACAAGTAGAGAGAATATGAATAAAATGACATTTAAGTCATTTCACGGTGGAACCACCTTAATTGGGAGGCCGATTCCGGTGCCTTTATTTCCCGTGTCTCCATTTGGATCACGGCCTTCCCTTATTAAAACCACCTTCTGTAGAGTGACGGCGCTACAATCTGCTTGGTCCTGATTTTTCGGTGCATGCGGAATGTTAGGCAACACCCACTGTGAACAAGTTTAGGATCCATTTGTGTATTCCACAAAATGTTGGCTGAACGATCAATAAATATTATTATTATTATTATTCATGGTCGAAGCTTTGGTCTATGCTACGAAAGTGTAGCTATCTCGTATGTGCTGTTGCGTGTTTTCTCCCGCTTATATTTCCTCCATATCGCACGTTTAATTCTTCACGGATTCGCTTCGGACACGGCCGATAGGGGGAGAATTATGAGTGTACCCATCCCACGCCCGTCTCCACTCGCGTTTCATTTCTGAAACGTCGACCCCGCACCGCGCTCCATCGCTTTTCCGGGAAACGCTTCAGAATTCCGATGCTCACTTGTTTTTCTCCCGTCATCTCCAAGCTCGGCTCGGTGGATGTTTCCTGAAGGGGGCCGTTTTTATTTCACTTTTTAGCGCCTCATACGGCCTTACGTACGTGCGTAGCGCCACGCGATCTTCAGTTCTGTGATGGCCAATTAATATGCGCGGCATGCTTCGTCCGGAGTTGATGGTTGATGTTCGCTCATTGCAAAAAGGGATGCTAAAAAACAGTTTTTCCTAATGTAATTTTTACGATTCCTCGAAGACAGTTTTCTTTTGAAATCTTTACTCACATCCCTGGCAGTTGTTTGTTTTTTCAACTTGTTCAATTGTATTGTTGAGCCTGAGAAATCTTATTTTCATGTCACTCGTGAATATTTCGTGGTACATTTTGAGTTTTTGAGTGTGCAACCTGCCTGGGGTAATATCGCTCCGAATGACTTAATGCCTTAACACTATCATAAGACAATTTTCTTGTCCAAACTCTCGACTTTTCGACTTCCAGACTGACGCGTAATCAACTTGAAAATTGCGAATGACGTGAGTGAAAATTTCGAAGTATATAAATGATTTCCAATCCTTCTTTCAAACTCTGCTTTGATAGATATACCGATGCAGTCGAAACTCTAGTTAACTCGAAGAATGAAATTATTGCCGAAATTCGTTTACATCCTGACTAAAGTGTTGAATTTTCAAAACACCGACGGGTAACATTTTATCCTCCGATTTCAGTAGTCTTTATTGCGGATTCCTTTGTGCTCCCAGCCGATCCTTAGCAAGATAGACTTAGAACACTCTTAAGGAGGGGTGAGGTTGGATCTTCAACGAAAAGGTTTTCATTTTATTTGGTCTGTTGCAGCCTGTTGACTGCCAATGTGTGGTGCGTTTAAACTGCGTCGCCTGTTGTAAAATTTAAATGGCTGTATTTTCGGATCCACTCCCGGTAGACACTAGGAAAAATCGCTCGTTTCATCTCTATTGTGTTCCAGCCGTAATTAAGAGTTGCGAGTTCTTTAAGTATACATCTTCAAGGTTTGTTCCGTATATCCCATCTACCATCCATCCTAAGCGTCAATCTTTAGTAAGTGAATCTTCTCTCCAATCCAGCGTATCAGAGAGTTAAATGCCCTAAGACGTAAACTGTATTAGCCGCAACATGTAAGAGAACGACATTAGAATAATTTTTGGTAAGTTTCATAAGTAAGTTTGGAAAGAAATTGGTAGAACTATTGGCGGCGGTTTAAACTGGCCTCAGAGCGAGTACTAAGGGTTATGTTCATGATTAATCGGGTAAATGAATTAGTATCGCTTCAGGAAGTAAATGCTGGTTAAATTTAAATTAGATTAAATGCCGATGTCTGTAACTAATAACGTTTATTCATTTAAAAAAAAGCCTTAAATTTATAAATTCATTTTTTGTAACCGCTGTAGAAATCCGGAAATTCCATTATGGTCAGGGTTGTTTCCTTTGCAAAAATTTCAATTACAAATTACCTAACTATTTTATTACTGATCCAGCAAGAAGAAAGGTAAGGGTATTGAACTGCCGCGGCATTCCGGCTAGAAAAGTGGAAACCTATGTTCTTTATGCCTATGTTTGCCGTGTTACCTATCAATAATCGGAGTCTGAGGTAATTTCTCAACTCTTCTGGAATCGAACGAAAGATTTAAGCCCGGTTGTCTAAACATATTCCCAAGTAGCATGTCATTGCCTATTGTCTTCGCAAATATTATTGTTTCATCTTACGTATTAAGTGAGATATCCGTGGTTCTTTTAACCTATGTCAGCCATTCATTTACATGGAAAATTTGAATTCCCCGTGCGATTTGGATTCAAGATGGCGGATTACATTAGTTGTGTCAAGTGCGTGTCATCACCTGGGGTATAGCAACCTTGCACAACCTTAGCGACGATAATGCTACCAACCAACCTACCTACCCACAGTTAGAAAATGGAACTTCTATAGGTTGCGGAATTTACCGACAACAACGCTTACGGGGGATTTACACGGGACAAGATGGCGGCTTTCCATCCAGTATCTATATTCATGCTAAATAGTATCAATAAATGATTATCAGAGAAAGATTGGAAAACTTTGAGTCAAACTTAAATGAATAAGAATTTGTAATCGCAGACATTACTCGTTTTATTATTTCATTTCTCGATTTTTAAATCATGTTTTTACTTTTCTTTTACTCATCAAAAGCGATAGGTACTTTTTATCCTCATGTCTCATCCTTTGCCTTTCTACTATCATACTCTTCGCTCAAAATGGACTCTTTTAAATTGTGTGGGGGGTACAATTGTGGGGAGTATCGATTTGGTACTCACTTCGCATTCAACGAGGGAAGGAGTTTTTTATTTGTCACGGATCCTGTGTAAAATCGAGTTTCTATCCTGAGAATAATAAAGTATTTCCGAGAAAACTTTAGAAAACCTAGGATAAAAGTCTTTCAAAAATTCTTGTTCTGGTCTCCTACGTAATTTTCAAAATGTCACGGCTGTTTTATTGTCAGGTATTGGATTTTAATTTCTTGGGAAGTTTCTTGTTCGTTGAACGCGAGCCTTTCCGTTTAGCCGTTTACAAATGTCAAGGCTTTCACCTACTTTCCTGCTATTAGTTGCCTGCGAGGAGGAGGTAAACTGTGACTATTTGATCTTCGCGTTTAATGATGTGTATGTATAAATATATTCGCCTCGAATTGAGGATGTGGCGTCTGTCGCTCAGAATTTTGCATGGGAACTTGTTTAGGTAAATGTATGAGTGAAAGGCTCGTAACCCTAAGCGCCTTCTGTCACACGGACTGTTCATTTCTTTAATGGTTAGCACGTTGAAGTTGGTAACATTGAAGATTTTTATACTTCGTGGGGTTCTATGAAAGAAGTGTATGGACACTATGGCCAGTCTCCGTTTGCATTCGAGTTCACGTTCATAGTCGTTTCAGAGAATCTCTGAGGCGGGATTCGAACCCAAACCGCTCGGTTGAATGTGACTCAAGAGACTGGTCCGACCGGCTTGTGGACGGCTTCCTTTACAACGACTGAGATTCGAATCTTGCTCAATCGGGTTTCTTCCGAGGCATCAGCTTCGTATTGCGACCAAATTGTGATGTGTGAAGGATTGTGCTTGCATTTGGTGGTTCCCGCTCGACGCGTCTAACAATGGAAGGGAAGTGGTCCGAAAGCGGACCCTGTGTCACTCGCCGACCGCCTCCGTCGTCGGTTGAGAGGCCAATTTATTTTTAATGCGCTCCCGTTCGTAATTGACGACGTCGTCGTTGCCTCGTGGAGAACGTGGGTTGAGTAATCCTCCCTCTTTTGTTTTCCGTCGATGATTGATATTCGAAACAACAGTATGTTGAACAGATATATATTACCTCTGCTTAAGACGGTTGAGTGGTGTAGCTGGTCAATGCTAATTTCTGAATATTTTTATATTGACTTGTTGTTCGACGTTTGAACAATCGTCAGCCGTTTTACTTTCTTATCTTACGTGGAAGTAAAATAATGTCCCGAATGCATTTACGCAGGCGGTTATCTCAATTCAAGTTTTATTGTACCTACGTTTTTTTTATAAAACTTGGTTTTCCATATGAATTTTTTTATTATTAAACCATATTTTTACTCTCATTGGCTAAATTCAAACTCTTACTTCGAAAGATTACCTAATAATTTGAAAAAACACTAATATAAATTGCCATTATCTCACAAGATATACAAAAGAACGTAAAACTGAATTAAAATTTCTTAAATTTGTAGGTACTCTCCCTTTAATTGACAGGAGACTTTTAACTTGGAAATTAGGAACCAATGTATGGTGGCAGAATGAAAGTGAGTCTTCAAAATAACAAATGGCGTCAGGCATCGATGTTTCATCATTTCTCCATGATGAATAATTCACATTCGTTATATTTATTTCTTATATGTTAATTACCGACTTTATGAACTGGAACTAAATTACTCAGGATGACGAAGGAATAACTAGTTTTACCCTTTCCGTTTCACAATTTGTCGTTTGCCTCGCGGGCTTCATGTAAAGGGTCAAACCTCCCGAGATATCCAGTGCGCCTGCAAAAACCTGAATTCTACCACCTTTCCAAAATGAAGAAGATATGGGGTCATTAATCTTGAGACCGGTTACGCCGTTCTGTTTGATGTTTTTTTTAATACGGGAATGAATCAATCCGTCTTATGTGATTTTTGCCTATTTATTCGTCGTAAAGTTGTGTATTTTAATGCTGACCCGCTGAGAAGGCTCGTTTATTGATTATTAATCGGCAGTTATATCATCTTATTGACTATATATTATGTCCTTTTTAAGAGATTAACCAGTGGCCTTGGCGTACGCTTCTGTAAACATTCTTCTCTACTTTGACATTTGGAAGGGCTTCGCTTAATGTATTTTTCCCTTAATTTTTTTTCTGTCGTTGCCCTCTCTCGGTTATCTTTTACAACTGACTTCCATTATACTGTCAGCATGAGTTATGGATTTTCATCTTTATATAACTTTTCTCGGGCGTGAAAAGTTTACGCTACCGTATTTCAAGTGCGAGTTACGATAATGGTTATGTTGTTTCAGTCGACTTATGGTGTCACCAAACACGTGGAAGGGCTTGAAAGCTTGTATTTAATAATAGAAGAAGAAACACTTGACAAAGAATTCCATCCCAGTTGATGCATACTTCGTCCCGTCTGTCAGTTTGCGTGTGCGAATTGCGTGATTCCGCAACGCTGCTTCTTATAGCCGCTGCGTACGAATGAAGCGATGATTTAAACTAATTTCTCATTTATCGGGCGGGCTAACTAAGTCAATTCCCAGTCGTAATTTTCAGCCCATTTGGCGCGCACGAGTTCCCGCGTTGGCTGGCTTCGCGCTCGCCGAACGTCGACCATTGCCAAGGTTACGCCTTTCAACATCGCGCCGCGAGCCCGCCATGTCGTTCGGTGCGGCGCAAGGCCATTTTGTGTAATAACCGCTGATTGCCCGGCGTGCACCATCGATCCTCTCGCTTCGAATGTATTGCCGAGGCGTGCCTTTTGGGCGTGATTGACTCGTGAGTGCTCGTGAACGGAGAGGGAGAGAGGGAATGTGGAAGGACGATCTCAAATCACGGAGCGTCTCCTCTGCGGATAATTATGTAGAGCGAATGTGTATTATTTACGTCTCGATTAATAGCCGGGTAGCTAATATGACAGAGGTCATGTAATTCGACAAACATTTTTGCTTTTCACTGTGGAATTAAATTCCCTTAAAAGCCGTGTGGAAATTAGGGAAACGCATCCAAAGTCATTGAAAGACGAAATACTTGTAAATAAAGAAAAATTAGCTTTAATAATTAATTGAATGCCATGATTTATAGTATCTAATTCGCTCACCCGCCATTAATACCAATACCCGTAAATTTTTGCGTGTTTCTGTTGTTATTTCCCAAAACATTTCATCTACATCTACATACTACCCCGCAAGCCGCCTCAATAGGCGTGTGGCGGGGGGTGTTGGGACACCAGCCGTTTACATATAAAAAGGAAACGCTCTAATGCAATTACGCCTAGCATTTACTATAGTCCCTTATTGTTCGGGGGAAAAACGAATTCCCATACCTATCCGTTCGGCAAAATATCTCTCTTAATTTATCGTTTCTGTCGGACCTGGAAATATAGTGGGTTCTAATATGATGTTCTCCGTGTCGCTCTGAAAGATATCTATTCTCAATTGTTCAAGCAATCTAATTTGACATTTGCGGTCATGTAACGCTTGACGTTTCCGATACCATCGATTTTCCGTTATTTGGTGTCAGGGGAGATTCGACTATTCCTTCCCAAAATGGTTTTTGTTGTGAAATTCGTATAAACATTGATCTATTTACGTAGTTTATTATTACTCTCAAACTTGAAGCTCGCCTTTGAACTCATGGAATATATTTTCACCTCTGAAAATGTATAAAATATGTGGTGTTTTGGTATGGTCATCACGAGACTCGATGTTTTGTCACATTTGCGGATATCGCAAAAAAAAATTGGCTCGAAGTTATTGTTGTCAGTTTTGTACTTGCCTTTAGATATCGTGCTGACGTCTATAAATACCAACTGGTGTATGGATTAATGGATTAATTTTGGTGGGTGAAATTGAAAAGGTAATTCTTCGGTTTCGTGTTCTCTTCCCTAAACGGATCTGATTATTTTGTTCTCCCCAAATTCAGTGCGTACACCGAATGACCCTGAGGCAAGGGAAAACCCCTTCCTCCCAATTCTCCACTGAAGATTCAATCCGTACCAATTCAGATTCTGTTTTTCATTTCTTACCTTGATGAATAATCAAGAAAAAAACATTATTATGACTCATGTTTGTACGCGGCTAATCTGGGGAGAACTTTGAACTTTTGATTTAATTTGGATTGACATGCGTTTTTATGCAATCGTTGGGTTGTAATTACACATCTCCCTGTGTTTTGCGGTCAAGAGTTCGAAGTTACTGGAGATGCCATTTAGCTCTGTTTCGTTCACTATCGAGGCAACTAGACGGCGGCGTAGCAAGCATCAATCCCTAATTCCATATGTCAATCGTTGGGTTATGCCTCGTCTACTCTACAGGTGTACTTAAGTGCAGAATTTAAATGAAGGCGAGCGTCTACACACATATTATATCTACCTCAGCGCTACCTTGTGTTAATGGAAAAAAATTGCATCGCGCAAAAATTATGTGCCTGAGAAGTAACTCGAGGCATTTCTAGACTCTTAAAACCCCTTAAACAAAGGCAAATGAAGAATAACACTTACACAATCACTCAACTCCTCATATACATGATATAAATTCATGTATGATGTGTATGATTATCGAAACTCCTCGACCTATCGATGACGAGGCTTCGACCACCTCGACCAAGCATCGACGGTACCTACACTATCCACTACTATCCAAATCCGCTTAAATAGGGGTCCCAGCGTCCACTTAAGTGGACCCGTTACTTAAGTAGTGAGAGGGCGTCTACACGGTGTACTTAAAGTTGCACTTAAGTGTATGTGTAATTCAGTGGTCAGTGTAGATTAGTCCTGAGCGAAGTACATTTAAATCAAGGGTCGCTAACTGACGGTCTGAATTCGGACCTGCATTTCAATGGAATAATTGCCCAGGCTTACTCGAGATGTCCGTACCGTCCATTTTGCGAGTCCCAAATTGGTCCATTGCATCAGATGCCACGTGTCTTGGATACAAACATTACCACGCAGTACGAATTAGAAGACTTGTGGTGCATTTGCCGACTGAAATGAAAACAGTATATCACTGATGGAATTTACTCTTTTTCCACTTTCAACTGGAATAGAATGTTCATCCGAAGTCATCTGTTATTCTTTCTGAAACTTGCCTGAGGTCTAGATAAATGAAATTTGTGAGTGGGAGCGTTGAAAAGAATTGGAGATAATTTAATAGCGAAGTTACCGATTATTAACCGAAGTCATACGGGTGATGTTCGTTGGAATCATAAAAGTAATTTCGCAATATGGTCTGGAATTACATTCTCCAAGGCATCCTCAAAGTCGAAGCTTTGTGAATATTTCTACTGTATGAATTTCGTTGTGTAACCTACGGGAGGATGTTAAGGAAAAAGACACAAGGCCAAGGAAAGTTGGGACTCGCAAATTAGCATCGAGTAGTCAAAAATTTGAGGCTTTAAGTCACCCATTCTCCGTACGTGAGACTGAATTCAGTTCTCTCCCCATCATTACCACTTCAATTGTTGTTCTCCACCAATAGGAAGTCGCGCGTAGTGTAACAGGCGGGACAAAGGGACGCGTCGCAATGGGCTCGTGTCACGTGATACGTCTCCTCGTCCACACGTGCGTCTTGCGAGTGTATGCGTTCCTCTCTCCTTATCTCTCTCCCTCACTCTCTTTCTTTCTCTCTGCCAGCCCACCCCCTCTCGTGTTTGTACGCGATGAACGCAGGGCTGCCAACCATCTAATGACGATAACTGCTCCGCCGTACGTAACGATCGCGTCGAACTGAAGGCCGACCTATTACGCCACTGCTCGACATTGGAGCACCTGTGGTTCGTCTCGTATTTCATTATTTAGGTGGTTTGAGCGAAATAGTTCCCTAGTCATAATGGCGACCATATTCAAATTTTATTTCTTAATTTTAGCATCTGTAAGAAGTATGAAATAAATATTGTGATATTAATGGCGCAAAGACATAGTTATATATGTCCAAAATTCTCAGTATTTAAATAAATAAAGCTATTTAAGTCTCTAACTTGACTCATTTTTTCCCGCCGTACGGCTGAAACCCTTCAAAACAGCAGGTTTTTTTGCGATTGTGTCAAAATGACTGCGGTGAGTAATAGATTATATTTTATAAATAGTTGAGAAAACATGGAATCTGCATGCATGCCCTGATGACGATGGACGACTCGTTCATCGAAACGTCGGCCGTGATGGAGAACCTGATCCGGTAGAAATCCCGAATAAACTTTCACGATGCAATCTACACACTGTTAGTTTTTTAACGAAATGTAGGTGCTAGAAGTTCCTAATTTGATTAATTTTCTCCCTCTGGAGCGCACAACCATAATCTATCCCATGTTAAACAGCTTACATTTTGAGGCAAATTGCTCGAAACTTGGTTCGGCAAGGGGTTGATATTTTGATATAATTGGAAAGATGAGAGTTTTTTCTATATAATGAGGCCAAATTCATCAAATTCTAGGTGGAGTGATTTTTCGCTCAAACTACCTTAAATTTGCGACTCGTTCCTGTATCGGTAGTAGTTGTGGCACTAAAAGAACACAACAGTTTCATTGTAACTGTTTCCAAACCGAAACACTTTCAAAACGAAACAGTTCCGCGAAACACCCTGTCGCGGACAACAGCTAGGAGCACACCAAACAACAGGCGATCGAAAAGTGCTCTTAGAACATGACTGGTAGTTCTGTATTCTATGTAAAATGAAATATTCACTCAAATAAGGTAACAATTTCATTTGGATTCATGAACGATAGGTACAGTTCTAATTCTATCTGCAACGATGGGCCGACATGTGTTGGCTGAATAAACATGCAACCGCATGCAATAGATTGAAATCTAACAAATTGTAGCTTATAACCGCAACGCAGCCACACGTGCAGTGCAACTGGAACAGAATGAAAGAGGAAACAGCTTCCGCTTTATCAGTTGCCGCTGCACAGCACAGAGCGCAACGTCGCGGCTGCGGCACGATCACGAAACTAACCTGTTGTGTGCAACATTTATTTGAAACAGTTCCGGCTGCAGCCGTTTCGCTCCAAAAACACTTGATTCCACCACTAATCGGTAGTTCTACTGAATAAACCACTTTCATTGGTGACTTTTTGGTATTTCATAGTGAAAAGGATTAATAAAGGTACACTTTTTACTAAAAAATTCCGTGAAATTGAAGAGTCCTATAAATTCCAGCGCAACGCCACGCAAGTACACAACGCTGATGATGTTGTACTTCGTGTGCAATACTGGGGGGAATGATTTTTCCTCTCTGAAATTTCGCACTTAGTACATTTGCGGGTGACTCCGTAAGAGGTTAAGCCGTGTCTGGTCCCGGTGTCTTCAAAATTTATCAAAAAGAGAGAACACCTCATTTTGTTCAAAGTTTGGCTTTGTCCACGAGGACGGTGGCGCTAAGCGTAGGTACGATTTGGACTTCTTCTGTGTCATTACATGTCCGGCAGCCCTGAACAGCTTGCTCCTTTGAAGCCCTTAAAAATCCGCAGCGGGGTAGGACGCCTCGGTAACTGGCCAACGTACGTGACGCGACAACGAGTTATCTGGGTTCGAATTCCGGTCAAGGCGAATGATTTTTCCTCAGTGGAATATCGCACTAAAGTGCATTTGCGGGTGACGCAATAAAAGGTTATGCCGGGCCCTCAAAAATCCACAGCGGAGTAGGATGCCTCGGTGTCTGGCCGAAGTACGTGGCGCGATATCGAAGGATCTGGATTCGAGTCCCGGTCAAGGCGAATGATTTTCCCTCTGTGGAATTTTGCACTTGTTGTGCCGAGGTTAGGACAAAATTTTGACATTGTAATTCCAAAACTTCCCAACTAATTTGGTGAAAAATTAAGGAGTAATCAGGGTGATGACGGCAAGACCTCGACATTCTTGTTCCTTGGCAATGGAGATGTTTTGGCTGCACAGCCTCGACGATGGGTGGATGATGCGTTTTAAAAAAATACGTGTTGCTGGGATCGACCGATGAGGGGGAGGGATGCAGGGAGAGAGGGGTTGACGAGTGTCTGTAATCCGGGTCGAGCCAGTTCCTTAATTACGAGAGTGGTGGCGGCGGGGTGAGACGATTTTCCCCGTCTTCACGGTGGGAGAGAGAGGGTGTGCTACTGCTGCTCACACCACATGGCCAGGGGTGGGAGGACCGAATAATGCATTGGCAGTCTCTCCGTGCGTCGAGGGCAAATTAGCCCTAGGGGGGGGGGGGTTGGTGGGGGGGACGAACGAGCAAGTTGGCGAACGGTCGTTATAATCGCGCTGAGCGAAGAGACTGTCGACCCATCGGTTCTCTTGTCTTGCCTTCCCTTTCGCTTTGCTTTGCCTCTTCTTCCTTCACCTCGCAAGTGCATATCCATATCCAAAGATGCATTTCCCATCTCCCCCTTCTTGATTGGTCGTGACCTCGCTGCTGAGAGAGGCAATAAAGTAAATTGAGCTGGCATCATCATCGTCCATTTTCACGGGTCGCGGATTATTAAGACCCCGGTTTGTATTTTTTTTTTCGAACTCTTCACCCCTTCGCACCCGATCGCCTTCACTCGTTTTTTTTTTCGTTGATGCGAAGTACGATTTAAAAGGTTGTATGGTGTGGTTTTTTTTGGAGTCGATGTAAACTGTGATTTCTTAAAATGATGAACAATAATGATGATAATAAAATGATTCGCTCCGTAAATTTGACGTGGTGAAAATCTAAAATTATGTCGTTGTTGCTTATGACGACGCATTATTTGGAGCTACGCTCAACGAAATACACTTACTTCTTTGATGACTTCCATTATACAAACTGCTATAAATTATTAATTGCAGTAATATACAATAATAATAATATGCGTAAGTGTACCTTTAAATTTGTTACTGTGCATGTATTTAATGGGTAACTGAATGCGATTATCGTAAAAATTATTTTTTGTAAGGTTTTCTACCGTTTGAATAAACTCCGCATGAAATACTAGTAAATTAAATGAAAAGGAAAACTTTGTTATATTCCACCAATTTTTTTTCGACGCAGCGGCGTCATTTTGAAACTAGTTGTACCGGAAAATAAATTGGTGGAATATAGCAAAGTTTTCCTTTTCATTTATAAAATGAACTTCCACAAGGTTGAGCCTGAGACGATGGAAATAATACTAGTAAAGTCTTATAGAAATGTATTCCTTAATGCAGATAGACTATATACATTTTAGTTTATCCCATCGGAGTTCATTAAATGAATGCCCAAATCAATTGAGATGACGACTGTTAGCATGATCGAAGCAATTATGAGTATGGTTAAGCATACTGTCGAAGATAGCTAAATGCATCAAAAAGTTTTAACTTCAGCTTAAGAGTCGTTCTAATCTGGGTTTTGGACCTTAAATTGAGGCTTTAAAGGCAGTGTCGAATGTGACGAAGCTGCAATTCAGCTGCTGTAACTTCTAACCGTCATCTTCGATCGTCGGTGTAGAAAAGTATCACCATACAGTGAGACATTCATTAAGATTGGTGTGCATGTCTATTCAGAAAAATGTGTGCCTCTCTATACAGACCAGTCTATGCCTCTCTACGCAGACCAACCTATGCACGTCTTGGCAGACCAATTACTCGGGATTAAGGATCCCTTGGACATTTATGATAGATCAAATCATGAGAATAAAATTAGGGAACTAGACTGCAGAACGGACAGATTTAAAATGTCATTTTTCCCGCGAACGATAAGGGACCATAACAGCTGCCAATGAGACTTTTATCTAGGTTTGTCGATAGTTAGTGTAGCTCTTAGTAGTAGTAGTAGTGCTCCGTAATACTTGAATCCTTTTCTGTTACCTAGTACTAACAGCACGCCGTGTATGTTTTCTACATAAGTCTCTGTCCATTTGTGTAGTTTCAAAATACATATATATTAACGGTCCCTCTCCATTGTGATAATATCTGTAGTGTAGTAGTGCATGCTTGTGAGGCTTCGCCTCGTGACAAGCATTAGCGATTTATGCTAATGCATAATTAGTCGTAGTTACACTAACTTTAGGGTATAGTGTAATGCATGTTGGTGAATACTCACCCCCTGCCACACACCCCTGTGGTGGCTTGCAGGGTATTTTGTAGATGTAGATGTATGATCCGTTGGTAATGAACTTAGAGTTATATTTAAAAGACTTTTGCCTAACTAACACCTCGCATTTCTAATCTTTGAATTTCCCATCCATTGTAACTATGATTATAAAATATTATTAGCGACTGTCACCGTTTAGCACCAACTTCGGAAAACAGAGATAATGGACGCGAGAGACGTCATCCAAAAAGTGTCAGGATTGCGATTCCTTGGAATTTTCTAATGTTATAAAAGTATGAAAAGGCCATTAAAAAGGTTATATGTCGAGTATTTACGGTGGTCCTGTTTCGTTCATAATTCAGGCTGAAGGTGCAAAAAAATTAAACTTCCTACGTTAATACGATTTTAATCTCAGACATTTTTATATGACTTCCTTTAACTTTAAATTGCTTGAATAAATCAATTTTAAGTTTTTATCCTACTGAGTAATATTTAGAGAGCTATTATTGCCGCGGCGCCGATCGTAACTTCAATGCCAGACCGTTCCCACTTCGAAGGATTAAATGAGAAGCTTATCCTTGCCCTTCAAAAATTACGCGGTTACGTGATAATGGAGATTTGGGTTGATTGGAGCGGTTTAAGTGTGGAATTCATATTAACTGCTCTCTTGAAGTTTCTTATTAGATGTTTCCTTCCATTTCATTACAACCTATTTCCCAATCCATTCCAGCAAAGTCTCAGAATTAGTTATTTTCTACATTATAGATGGTCACCGTTTCTAATGGGGATGCTATCACTTCTCGGAAATTATGGGGGGAAATCTTAAAAACGGAATCTAAATTTTGGGCTTGTCAGGGAACTTCTGACGGAAATGGATAGTAATAATAATAATATTTATTTATCCCTTAGAATCAACATTACAAGCATATTTTACATTTCAATTAAATAAGGATAAATTAATTAGGAATCCCTTTAGGCATTGCCTGTATTGGGATACCTCAAGGGAAATTACAATATGAATAATTGAAAAAAAATAAGTAAACTGAGACCAGTTACGAGACATAAATAAATGCATGAAAAGATAACAATTTGTTTTTTAGTCACAACCTGTCGTGCATACAAAATATAGTGAGCATTAACCTTACTATTAACAAAAAAATACATCTGGATTTTCTACATTAAGTAACCATTTTTTTACTCTTTTCAAAAAAGATGTTAAACTTTTTTAACCTCTTATATTATCTGACAATCTAGGAAATAATTTTGGGCCTACATAGATAAATGAGCGTTTGAACATGGTCAAATTTGGCTTGGGCAAAATGTACATATTTGTAGATTTAGGTTGTATACATTGGTGAGTTACTGAAAGTAGTTTTCTATATTTTGAGTTTTGTGTAATTAGTTCTTTCCTAGAAAGTTTATTGTGCATTACACATCTAATTGTGTTTTTAAATCGGTCAGCAACATACCGTTGATTACTTTGGCCTAGTATCCGCTGTTATAACGGGATTACGGGAATAAATATCGCACTGAAAAATCCGAGATGTTCTTTTCGTGCTCTTTCAGACCTTCCCGTGATTAATGGACCGACACAGTTATTCATCTGAAAGTTGGTTGAAGATGAGAAGTTCAAAGAAATTTTCGGCAGTTGAAAGGCGAGAAAAACACATTTTTTATTTCCCGCGTTGAATAACTTTTCGACCGTTATTGGAGGCAGTTGTTCGACGCTTTTTTTCAGTTCATGGTTGCACAAAATTTTCCCTAGAGATTAAAAAAAAAGCCGGGAACACTTCTGTATTTTCGTAATTTTGTACAGAAATTTGACAAAAATGCGCTGAATTTAGATACAAAACATTCGTAGACATCTGATCGCAGATTGGCGTCTTTTGTTAATTTTATTGCAAAACATTTCTGTTACTCTCTGCACTGATTGGCTGACCGTAGCCATTCCCGTAACTTACCGGAAGTAGTAACGGATCTTGAAATTACCTCACATGTCAGTCGCAAAAACAGTATTTAAAAATAAAATTTACTACATCTAAAAAAATACCCTGCAAGCCATCTCAAGGGTGTGTGGTAGGGGGTGAGTAGTCACCGGTATACCCTATCAAAGTTAGTGTAACTACGACTAATGATCCATTAGCATAAATCGCTACTGCTTGTCAGGAATCGAAGCCTCACAAGCATGCACTATACTATTGATATGTTACCAATGTTGGAGAGACCGTTATTATTTATGTGTTTTGCACTACATAAACGGACAGAGATTCAAGAGTTATACTGAAAGCATACACGGAGTGTTGCGAGTACTAGGTATCAGATAAGGATACAAGTACCAATTAGGGAGTAGTAGTACTATTACTAAGAGCTACTATACCTATCGACCAACCTATAAAAAATCTCATTGGCAGCTTAAATGGTCTCTTATCGTTTGCGGGAAAAATGACATTTTAAATCTATCCGTTCTGAAGTCTAGTTCCTTAATTTTATTCTCATGATCTGATCTACCGTAGTATGTTGGATATCGTAAAATGTTATCAACTTCTTCCATAAACAGATTGGATTGGAGCATACGTAGTAGATTAAGTCTAAATTTTAATCGACGGTCTGAAAGTTTTCCCATCCCAGTTGCTGCAAAAGGTCAGTACTACTAACGTGTTTCTCATAACGGCCTTAAACGTATTTTGCCGATCTTCTCCGCACCCGTTCTAACCCGGTTTTTAAGACTACCTCATAAGGATCCCAAATAATAACAGCTTATTCAAAGTGGGGTCGAAAAAGGGAGAAGTAAAAGTAACTGAGGCAGGCAAGATGTAGTGGAAAGAAACCATATTAAAAAAAAAACAAGATAGCACTTTTCCACAATTTTTTAATATTTTACTACGCGTTTCAACCGTTAGGTCATCATTGATTTCCACTGATTGACTTCTAATCATAATAGTTCCACTGATAATAGTACCTTCTTTAAATTTGCCCTTCACAATTAGTCTTCTTTCAATATCTTCTCTTACGACCTGTGAACGGACATTAAATGTATACGAACGAATATTCTTAGCTATATAAATCTCAGGAAATTGATGGAAACTTGATCTTGACGCGGTATTTGATAAATCATTTACAATATTTTTCTTTGAAAATTTACTGCAACTGTGTGCTTAAATGAAAAAATTTAAAATAAATAATTGAGGAGCTGAGAGTCAAATTAATAAACACGAAACATGACATAAACACATAAACATAAACACGAAAGTAACATAAACACGTAAAACGATATAAGTGCATACGTTCTAAGTTGGTACCGTCCGGTTCGGTCAGAGAGCTGCAGGAAAAGGAATACAATGTCAGTTAGGTCATCAAGGTCTTTTACCTGATGTAGGTGACGTCTTGTACCTGATGATGACTTAACGGTTGAAACGCGTAGTAAAATATTAAAAAATTGTGGAAAATCTTGTTTCTTTGTGAAGGGAGAAGTAGCTGATTTCCCTAACTTTATAGTGGCACTTGCGTAGTACTCTTTTAACAAATCCCAATTTACGATTAACTTGGCCGGTAGTTTACCAAATATGTTTACCCCACGAGAGATCATTTGTCACTTTACTATCTAATCGTGTTCCATATGAGAGTATACGATGTCAAGATAGTAGTTGTCGATATTTTGGTCACCTGCTGGTCTTTTATAAATTATTTTGGGTTCCATCTTGGGAGTATACCTTCTTTCGCGTCTGGCAAGACGAGGCTGAGTAGTTAGATGTGTGTTGGAGTTTCGCGAGGAAGAGTTTCGTAGCTTGCGGGAGTTAATGGGGGTCGCTACCAATCCCTACCAATGCAATGATTGGGTGGGGAGGGCGGTTCTTATGCCAGTCCGTATTTTTTTTCAGCCGTTCTCTATCTTTCGCCTCCTCCAACCCTCCATCAGGCCTTGAACGCTCAAGTGGAATGGGTGGAAGGAAACTTGGTGACGTCACTGGCGAGCCGGCGCTTTAGAGAACGCCGACAAGCCTAGTCGCCCGATTTGAAGCTGTGTGTATAAGCGCTATTGTTGTTACTGGTTGCCACGAGTGATGGGAGATCCCTATAAGGAGAGCGCGTCTCCTTGCCTTCCTCGTGGAGGAAGACGGGAACTTTGTCCATGGGGAGAAACGCCGGCACTGGAGCGGCGACCGATGGCATCTGCGTCCGTAATAATCCCCATGATTCATGGAAAACTGGCGATTTTACGCTCAATTTGATGTCAGTTGCTATCGGACTAGTGAGACTTTATACTACTGAGTAATATTTAGAGAGCTATTATTTCCGCGGCGCCGAGTCGGATTCATGATGCCTGGTGACATTTAATCTTCAATTAACGCCGGTGTTAATGTGGTCATTAATCAACGCAATTCAGGCTTTGGTGAAGGTCATTCCATCACGGGTTTCGCCTCTCTTTCGTGTTTTTTTAAATCGAACCTGAAAAAACTCTCCTCAGGTGTCTTTTTTTAATTATTCGTGTGTTTTGGGAAATTGGGAAAAGTAACTGTTACTCATTTTTTCTTCTTCTCGTTTTCCGAGAACTTGGACTGTAGGAATAAAAAGCTTGCGTGTTACAAATTACCTATTCTGATTTTCATCATAATTTTACACCTTTACATGAATCCTCCTGATATAATCCCTAACTCTAAAGGCTCAGATATGTATGATCGGGTAATCGATTTATACGGTCAGAAATCCATAACCATATTTGTGTAACAGCTCTTCATGAAAGGTGTGGCTCGACCTGAAGTCTCAGTTTTTCCCTAATTTCTCTATTTTTTTCAGATAGTCGTTTTAAAGAACATCAACGTTTAAATTGCTCCACTTTCGACACCCGAAGGTTTTTTTTCTGTCGGAAATTAAATCCATAGACAATTTTCAGCATTGAAATAAGTATAGTGTTCAACGACCTTTTAGTTTTACGTATATGGTGAGATTGTTAGTTATATGCACTCTGCATGTATGTGTAATGTTTACGTCTTGATTGGCATATGAACGATACCAGTTCCATTGGACCGAAAAAGTAGGTTGTATCCAAAAATCGCGTTCAAATAAACCCTAATTTTGTGTCAGCTCGTAGAGAACATATTAGTGCCGTATTTTAGTCATTTCGGTCAAAATTCATCTTTGATTCGAGGACACTCCATTGTTCTGTGACCTTATTCTCGGAATCTTGTGAAATTGTTGGTGATGGAAGAAGGGGGGAGGCAGACAGATTAGAAATATTTGGGAAGGGAAAGGGTAAGCCAGCCTTACATTAGTCGTCAGATTGCCTCGGAGTCTCTTAACCTAGTTCTTCCTCAGCCCTCCTCTGTTAACCCCCTCACCCCTTCGAAACACCCTTTAATCACCCCCTCTCTCCACCATCCCCAAGGACACGAGGGACTCGTGGGAACTTACAGAACACCACAAGTCTGCTACGTTGTTGAGGGAAATCGCTTTCGCGACTTACGGCGAATGAACTTGAGTTACAGCGCGTTGTCTATGTTTTCGGCATAAATCTTGAATCTCTGTCCGTTTATGTAGTTGCAATATACATAAATACTAACGGTCCCTCTAACATTGGTAGCATATCTATAGTGTAGTGCATGCTTGTGAGGCTTCGCCTCGTGACAAGCATTAGCGATTTATGTTAATGCATCAGTGGTCGTAGTTACACTAACTTGAGGGTATAGTCTGGTTGTGTCAGGCGAAACTTTGTGGAACTTGCTTAGCATAGTGAAATGAAAGCTGTAACTTAGTCATTCCACATGAACTTTATAAACAACCTTTTTTTTGACTTATAAAGTCATCATAAGGTCACCTGATGATGACTTCACAATGCGAAACCTAGGTCGTTAATAAAGTTCATGTGGAATTACTAAGTTAGAGCTTTTATTTCACTTTATGGCATATTGTAATGCATGTAGGTGACTACTCACCCCTGCCACATATCCTTGAGGTGGCTTGCTGGGTCTTTTGTAGATGTTTAGTGGGAAGGATATCATCATTGACATCATGGTCAATTTTATGAACAATATGAGGAAAACGAAACGATTAACTTAAATTCAAACCTATACAACAGCTCGAAACTTTTTAGTGTACCGACTCAATATGCCAAGAGATTTATGATAGTTGCTGTGATTATAGAGAATAGTTTGTGACTTATTTACAATGGCACGAATTCTTTTTATCAATTGTCGTCCGATCAATTTAGAATATCTCTTATTTTAATCTGACCCACTAATAAGTAAACAGCTGATCACATGACACAAATTACGAATTCGTACCTTTAAACTTTTGCAGGTAGATCATTTTGGTATTCGCGTCTTGTTTCACTTTTTAGGAATATTTTCCCCTGTGTATTCTCTTAATCAACGCGTAGTTTTTTTTAACAAGACATGGAGAGACGCAGAAATAAAGTTATCCTTATCACGTGGTTGAGTTCTGAAGGCAAATGGAAATTTTCTAATTAATTTTTATGGTTAGAAATGAAACAGAATCCTTTACCTTACTGGAATGTAATTTTGTGTCAATTAAACTAATAGTATCTTTCGAGACGCCTTGTTTCCAGTGGATATTGAGGATTAGGAGGTACGTGAGAACGCCTAGTCGAGGATTGACCTTGGCCTCCCTTAAGACGATCATTCGCGAGACATTGAGGCGGACGGAGACTTCGTCTCATCCTTGCAGCCTTTAAATGCTTCTTCTTATCCTCCCCCCCCCTTTTTCCCCTCCCCTCTTTCCCCCCTCACCGGAAACCATCGCCCGGTCACGCTCATGTGGAATACTCCCTGGAATGACGTCACTCGACCCCCAATAAGCCCCCTCCCACCCTGTAATTTTGCGGTAAATTCTGGTCTTGGCGTGTCTCTTGCACTTCCCTTCACTCGTTCAGTTTGCGTGCCGATGCTTGCAGGAAGGAATTTCCTTAACGACGGCCGAGAAAAGCATGACGCTCGACTTGATTGTAGCCATTTCCCGAGGTCGCATATTTATTGTCCTTTTTCGGTAGAAGCAATGCGACGCATGATCAAAGGCGTTTTATGCGACGAAATTATATGCACGATGTTATTTGATGTGTGTGATATGATCTACATCTAAAAAAATACCCTGCAAGCCACCTCAAGGGTGTGTGGCTAGGGTTACTTGTCACCAACATGCATTACACTATACCCTAAATTTAGTGTTACTACGGCTATTGATGCATTAGCATAAATCGCTAGTGTTTGTCCGGAGGCGAAGCCTCACAAGCATGCACTACACTATAGATGTGTTACCAATGTAAGAGGAACCGTTATTATTTATGTCCTTTTAAACTACATAAAAGCACAGGGGTTCGAGAATTATGCTGTAAACATGCACGGCGTGCTGTGAGTACTAGGTAGCAGATAAGGATACATGTTTTAGGGAGTACTACTCCTACTGAAAGCTACTATACCTTTCGACAACCAAGTTAAAAGTCTCCGTGGCAGCTGTTATGGTCTCTTGTCGTTCTCGAGAAAAATGACATTTTAATCTGTCCGTTCTGCAGTGTAGTTCCCTAATTTTATTCTCATAATCTGATCTACCGTAGTATGTCGGATTTCGTAAAATATAATTGACGTCGTCAGAGAATAAATCGGTTTGGAACTTACATAATAGATTAAGTATAAATTATAATCCACGGTCTGAGAGTGATTTCCATCCCAAATGCTGCAAAAGATCAGTAACACTAACGAGATTATCATAACGGCCTTGAACGTATCTTGCCGATATTCTCTGCACGCGTTCTAACCCTGTCTTTAAGCCTACCTCATAAGCGTAGCTCATACTCGCAGCGTATTCAAAGTGGGGTCCAATTAGGGAGAAGTAGCTGATTTCCCTAACTTCATCGTCACACTTGCTAATTACTCTTTTAGCAAATCCCAATTTAGGATTAGCTGGGCTGGTAATCTACCGAATATGTTTACTCCACGAGAGATTATTAGTCAGTTTAAGTCCGAGGAATTTAACCGTTTCTACAGTCTCTAATTTGCTGTTGTGTAAGCAATAGTTCTACATCTACATCTATGAAGTACCGTGCAAGCCAACACTAGGGTGTGTGGCACGGGGTGATTCCACACCAGGCATGCAGCACTCGTCCCAGCACAAATCAGAACCTCGCACGCTCCCCCGGCCGCTAGGCGCAGGCCAAAAAGCAGTCAGGAGAACAGTGCGCATTCCAACCAGAAACTGGGAGAGTGATACGTAAATGAACATGCAAACATGCAGAACAATGCTATAGAAACATCTAGGGGTTAATATTATTAATACTGTTAATTTATGAATGCTACGAGATGCTACTTCATGCAGAGAACAAATAAAATAATGCCGGACATATCAAGCGGAGGGGAAGTGTTAGTAATAATGTTGTGTTCTTAGGCACAAGTGAAAATTCTACTCTACCTATGGAGGGTGGGAGTTTCATGCGATTGATATATCGCAACTATTAAGATCCCTTATTGTACGTGGGAAAATGACCTTTTAAATCTATCAGTTCTGCTGTCAATTTCCTTTATCTTATTCTTGTGATCGCTTCTACCGTAGTACATTGGCTCTAGCAGTATATGTTGAACGTCCGGCAAAAAACTCTCTGCTCCGAACTTGCGCAAAAGATTTAACCTGTATTTCCCCCTTCGATCAGTTAGAGGTTCCTACCCTAATTCCTTCAACAATTCGGTAACACTGCTAAGTTTATCGTAACAACTTTTCACAAATCTTGCTGCTCTCGGTTTTATTCGATCTATTTCAGAGATTAGTCCTACTTCGTAAGGGCCCCATATGCTAGCGGCAAACTCTGAGGTCTCACGAGTGAAAAATAACATTGCTCTTTAACCTTCTCGTCGCATTTTCCTAATATTCTTTTGATAAATCCCTATTTGCGACTAGCATGTTCGTAGATTTCCCGGACGTGTTTCCCCCAAGACAGTTCCTGAGTAAGGGTCACACCTAAGTATTTAACTGACTCTACATTTGATAAGTTGGTTTGATTAATTGTTTACGTTTCGTTGACCGAGTTATTCTTTTTTCAAAAATTAATAACAACGCACTTTTTAAAATTCAATTCTAACCGCTAAGTATTGCACCATTCATTTATAGCATCTAGGTCTTTTTGTAACGCAATCTTGTCAGACTCATTGTCTTGATCCCTGTACAACACTGCGTCATCTGCGAAGAGGAAAATTTTGCTCGTAACAACGGTATTGATGTCATTAATATACAAAAAGAACTATAAGGGACCGATGACACTTCCCTGGGGTACACTTGATGTAACTTTCACTACATCTGAACTAACGCCATCTAGAACTACCCTCTGTTCGCGGTCGGCTAAGAACTCTCTTATCGAACATATTACGTCGTGGTGTATTCCGTAAGCTTCCATCTTAAGGAGTAACTTCAAATGAGGTACCTTATCGAAAGCTTTTTTGAAATCTAGAAATATTGCGTCTACTTGGACAAGCTTTTCTCCCGAGGCAAGAATGTCGTGAAGGAAGAGGGCCAACTGGGTTTCGCAAGACCTGCCTTTCCAGGAATCCGTGCTGATATTGCGTTAACAAGTTTTGACTATCCAAGTACCCCATAATCGAACTGACAATTATATGTTCCAATATCTTGCACGGTTCGGCTTCCAGTCGTTACAAGGAGAGTTATTCCGTTTCCAAAAAAATCATAACGTATTTTTTAAGTTTTAATTCCAGCTGCCACGCATCACATCACTCCTGTAGTGCCTCGAGGTCCTTAGTTAGCGCATGCTTATAACTAAGGCTAAGGATTTCCCTAGGCACCACTGCGTCGTCTGGAAATAGTCGAAGCTTACTTTTAACTAATTCACCGATATTAATGTAGAAAAGGAACAGAAGTGGGCCTATGACAATCCCCTGTGGGACACCTGATGTCACTTTAATTCATTAGAGAAAGATAGAAATTACTATGCCCATCTAGATACAATGCGATATGCGATTTGAAACGATGTATGATCAATGCAAAACATCATATGCTTTGCAATGCTCTTTTATCTCGAAATGCGACGCTGAAATCTGACCATCGGACGGAGCCAGTTCCTCCTGCTCGGATTTATTGGGGGGAATGCCGGGATATTCTTTCGTTTCGTGAGCCGGAACAAGCGCAAGGCACATCATGGTGATTGACCAGTTTCCGATGGCCCGCATTTGGCCATTGAGAATAGGTATTCGTGACCACCGCCCTGTCCTGTCTCCTCTTCATCCCATCTCCCTTTGAATTATATTCTCCCTAGTCGAAAGAATTGCGGCGCACAGTTATGGGACGTGCATTTTAGTCAGGTTTACCCACGTGATTTTTGCGCTCTCCGTAATGTGACCGTTTAAAATGGACGGGGATAAATGATAATATCTTCCCCTTCCACCGTTCCTACAGTTAGGAGAGTAATGGAGGCATAAATTATGTGTGCGGCATCGTTTGTGAAAAGTCTGGTCGAGAAAAAAACTGCCGTTGGGTCTTTTATTTCGGAATTTATTTTTTTGCTCCTCATTCTCTCCATTGATAAAATCCCGACTTTGAAGGAGTGGCCACGCCGCTAGTATGTATTTCGTGCTATTTTGTTTATATGTATATATATATTTTACTCATTGAATTCGCGTAATTTTTAATTTTACTATTTGTTCATCGTAAATTGTTCCGCGAGGCTCGTTTTCAGTGGGAATTTTGCAACATATTATGACTTCAAGCCGCTTCGATAATAATTTTTCATGGCTTGTCATATAAGATGAGAGAATATATTTGTGGTTTCCCCAACTGCGAGTGAATCATATGCTCGTAACGGGGCTCTTAACGATTTTGTTGAGACTCCATATCTGGAGGGTTTCGGGCACGGGAAATTTATTTGGCTATATCTGCTCTTCGGGAAAGTTCATCGAAGGCACCGAGTTTGGACCCAGGAAAGAGATTTTACTGTATTTTTTTGTAATTTTTTTATCATGAATAGCATTGTAATCAATTGGGGCTTGAAGGCAGAGTAGGTTATTTTACGACTTTAAAATAAGAAAATATACACGTTGTAAAATAGGATATATGGACTACATTGAGAGCCAGAGAAGTGAGTGATTGGTGGACTTGCAACATCTATATTTACAGCGACGCTCCTGAAAGTCTTTTGCTCAGCACGTGTGATGTGCAGTACTGCCTTAGATCGATAAAAAATATATATTGGTTCAGAGAGCCTTGTCAGTTTAGGCCAGGTCGAAGTGAACTAAAAAATAATGAGCAATGAATATTTAGCATGGTTATCTACATCTAAATCTACGGAGTACCGTGCAAACCACCACCAGGGTGTGTGGCATGGGGTGGTTCCTCACCAGGCATGCACCACTCGTCCCAGAACAAATCTGAACCTCGCACGTTCCTCCGGCCGATAGACGCAGGCCAAAAATCGGTCAGGAGAACAGCGTGCGGTCAAACCATAAACTGGTAAAGTGTTACGTAAATGAACATTCAAACATGCAGTACCCTGGTAAAGAGACATCTAGTGGTTAATATTACTGATACTATTAATTTATGAATACTATGAGATACTACTTCATGCAGAGAGCAAAATAATGACAGACATATCAAGCGGTGTTAAGTGTTACTAATGATGCAATGTTATTAAACACAAGTGAAAAGTGAAAAGTCTACTCTACCTAGTGAGAGTGGGAGTTTTATATGATTGATCTGTCGCAACTATTATGATCCCTAATTGTACGTGGAAAATATATCGATTATTGACGTCGGCGTTAAAATTATATTAATCCTTTCACGAAAATGCTGTCACAGGGGTTTAGTAGCGTATCTAGAATTTGGCCCTGGGGAGATTCCAGCATATTTTTAATAGGTGTAGTACCTGGAGTTTGGGCCTAGGATAATGGGGGACCTATCTCGTAAAATGTTTAACGGTAAAACTACATTTTAAAGCTTTTTTAAAGCAATTAAGGAGATTTAGTTTGCTATTTTTTGTTATTAATTTTGGTACCCTTAACAAAGTTGCTTCTAGGGGAGGGGGGCGGTCCCATTGGTCCCCTCCCCCCATAAATACGCCCATGCAGGGGTTCTTCAGTCATAAATATATGTATGAAGTGGATGCACACACATGTAACGAGTATTTATATATATTATTAAATTTCAGTGGGAATTAACTGAGGGAGGAGACGTTACCATCTACCTGGTAGCGTGAATAGTAGATATCATTGTCATTCGAATTTTAGAACATTTATATTTTACCGTGCTCTTTTACTAGTCCGCAGTCGAGGGTAAGCCGACAAATCCTTAACGATCCCAACGACGACTCCACCTGCCAGCGTGGTCCTAAACTTCACGAAAAGAAGAAAATGGTGTAATATTTTGGGCCCATCAAGTGCGCTCGATGCTTCTGTAACGAAAACCGAAATTAAAAGATGAGAAGCTCTAACCACCTCTATCCCTACGCAACCACCACTCGCACGATTTCCTTGGAACAGGGCTTTATATATAAGGCGGTGTTTTCCACCTGCGGTGCATGTTCCTCTTTTTCTTTTTTCGTTGTAATTTGAAGGGGAGGGGGCGTGAGGGGAGAGGCAATTACTGGGGCACACTCGTAAAAAAAAACAAGAGAAAGACGGAAGGGGAAGGAGAAGATTTAGGTTTCTGGGGAACGATTTGGGGGGGGGGGGTTTATTAAGGAATTTTTATTTACCCTTTGTCGTGCATGAAAAGGGTCACGTGACACACACACACACACATGTGGATCCTGAAAAGGGTCCTCCGGTGGGGGGACCGCCGCAGAACCAAAAAAAACCTTTGTTCGTGCGGTGTGCGTGAGTAGGTACGTGCCAATCCTCTTCTTCGCGGGCGCGCGAGTGACAAAAGGGCGACCGCAGCCCCTCTCGCGGTGTCCGCCTCTCATTGTCCGCGCGTGGCGTCCGCCTTTGAAGTCTAAGGATAGGGGAGGAGATAAGTAGGTACATATATACTTGCTGGGGTGCACGATATTACTCCCAACCCTCCAGCCCCGCATAGGGACCGAATCCATTTCTTTAGCCGCCTTCTCATCACCTCCTCCTTCGTGTTCTAATTTTTTTTTCGTTTCTAGACATTCTTACGGATCCCTTCGAGGGCATCTTAAAACCCGTTGTCCTAAGTTTTTTCAGGAGGTACCGTCAGAAAGAGTAAATAAAAAATTAAATTTTCGCATATCTGGTTATTTAAAAAAAGCAATATCTCTTTAGAAACTTGAACGTGACGCTTCCTTTTTACATTTACTTTTCCTCTAGAAGAAGAAGATAGGGGAGAGGAAAAAGCATTATCTCCATGGTAACTTTAACGTGACGCTTCCTTTTTACATTAACTTTTCCACAAGAAGAAGAATAAAGTAGGGAGATCCTTAGGAACCTCTCCCAGTATTTTTTAAAATCCGTATTCTACATATTGAGGGTTCCTTAAAGTTTACACCTCATTAAACGTACGTATATTATATTTTTATATATTATAAATACACATTTCAATGGTCAATGTTCTTTAGTTCTTATCGGAAGTTTGTTTCAATTTAAAATTTATGATTTTCAAGTCTGTTTTGCTTAATACAGTCCGTTCTATTTTTTTTCTTTCAATTCTCAATTTTAATGGTTTCCTTAACAATTCAGTTTTAAATTTTTTTATTTAACAAATTCAGAAGTTTATGTTCAAATTGAAATCAAGGCTGCGTTCTCGTCGCGCCCGGCATATTTCACACGGTGCCCGTCTCCAGCAGGTCTCCGCCCCTCGCCACCTTACTGTTTGTTACATAGGGCACAAATGAAACTCAAAAGGACTTAGGCTGAGGCTGTCGGAAGAGATTGGGACAACGATGAAGGTCATTATTCCTTACTGGCATAAAACGGCCGGCACCATTGCCTTCACCATCATCTTCTACTTAGGGTTTTGATTTTTTTCATCCCAAGATATTCTTACGGACCCGACCTGGGGTAATCTAAAGCCTGGTGGTATGACATGTTTTAATTTAAGTTCCCCTCAGAAAAACAAGCATTGCGTCATCAATATTCTTTCTCATCATTATTCTATTCACACGACCCGGGTTTCAACACTTGGTGTCATCTTTGAAACCCGGGTCGTGTTAATAAATAATCAGTGGAATTAACAAAGTAATTATAATTATTCCTTAATGGATCAATTCCACAAGGTCAACCCTACAACCGTTTCCTTTGTTATAACTCTATTCCTTTAAAAAAAGCATTTTTAATCTTTGGGTAAACACAATCCTTTTTTGTTCATTATCCTTTCCACCGATCTTATTCCGAGTTATATATTTTTACCGTGTTATTTTCATGATGGTATTCTTACGGACCCGACCCAGGGAATCTTACAATTAGACCTCGATTTATTGCTTGTTTCATGTTTATGGTGCTTAAATAAATAAAAGGTGGTCCTTTCTCATTTATGTAAACATAATCCTACCTTTTTTCACAATTTTTTCGCACATAAATCGCAATTACAACGAATGAAAGTGCAAATGAAAACATTAAAATTGAGAAAAGTTTTGCGTAAAAAAACATCAAATTTTTGTAGCTTTTTTTTCTTCAAATTCTCCTCCGTATTCTGATGGACGAAACTTCCTTCGGCCCTGCTGTCGGCGTATTTTGGCCGGAAGTAAAATATATTAAACCCTGCGGTAGCCTGAGAGGAAAATTTTTTTAATATTCCTACTTATCGTAGAAAAATGTAATTTTGTGGGTTGTGAAATAGGACGACCTACATAATCCTCTCGCATTTCAGTAATTTTTAAGTTGTTATAGCACCACCGTATTTATCGCTAACGAAAGGCATCATAAGGGAAGAAGTTTCTGTGTACACACCATAAATTCTCGGGAACGAAATGATTCACAGATAAACTGTTTATCCAACCAGACGCGCATTCTGTTACATATTACAGTGTTTTGTTTGTTAAGTGTGGAAGATCGTTATAGTTTTCGTCGGCATTTCCACAGGCGTTCTTTTTGAGAGACCTTGCGAAGAGCTGACGTCACAAGACCATGGAACAAGTAATAATTTTGTTTGTAAAAACTCGTAAAACTTTGTTCATTGAATGTTAGTGAGTTTTTTTTACCTTAAAGAAAATTATAAGTACTAGGAGAAATCTCATATCTCAAAAGTGTTGTGGGCATTCTTGTGCTTGACGACGACAAATTGATGTAGATGTCGTGACGAAGTTTTTTTACGACTCCTTTGTTCAATTGTTTTGGGATTGGTATTCATTTCATGCAGATGGAGAGAGATTGAATGGGGAATGCCTTGGGTAGTAATGAGCTGCTGTAAGAAAAAAGCGTATGCTTAAAACTTTTTTTTTTAATGTCCTCCATAATGTTAATTATGAAAAAATATGGATAGCAAAGAGTTTTTTGATAGGTACCGAGAACAATAGAATAGAATTTAAAGCTAAGTTTTCCTCACATTCTAAACCATTATTTGCCTTTAAATGTGGAAGCATAGTAAGTGTGGTCAGCTACACGTGAAAGACTCAAATGGAGTTAACAGAAAATATTTTCTCCATTGGGGTTTGCGAAGCCTTGAGTTGATGCTCGATGAAAGTAGTGCAGCAGATACCTCCTGCGAAAATTATGTTGCAAAATATATCTTATAGAAAAAATTTAATTTTCGAAAATAAAAAAGAAAATGTTTTATTAGTAGATCCCTGAAGTTGTTGACGTATCGGAATCTGAGGAGTATGCAACCACCGGAGTTGTTAAGAAGCAGAAAAATATTTCAAACGAAAAAAAAACATCTTTATTTACTCCATCATCACTTGTTCTGAGACGGTGTCTTCCCAAGGCCTCATATCTTGCCCTCGTGCTTTCTTTCTCTCTCTCTTTCTTGGCCTTCAGGAGTTCTAATGAAGATGGCGCGACGGAGGTCGACAGTTTTGGATCGCCTCCAGCCTACTTCTCTATTTCCGACCCCCAGTGATGTTCCCACGCTTGATCGTCGCGGTATTTGTACGCGCCTGCGCGCGAGGCTGGAAGAGGAGTATGCAGGAGAAGTGCTCATAATCTTATCAAATCCATGTCAGTGTCGATCGTGGCCGTGCGCGTAATTCATCACTATAATGGATTCTGTGTTTCAATTGCAGACTATAAATAGATAAAAGCGTAGGCGGTAATGAAGCAAAAAGGTTTTGTCCTTGAGGAGGAAGAACTGAAGACCCGATATAGCTTGCAATACTATTTTGCATCGCAGATATCGAGAGCATCGAGATCGCACGTCAGGTTCTTTCGATAATAAAATTCTACTTTTCGAATGCTCTATATTTCCACCAAAAGCTATGATAAAAGTTAACACTTTGTATCACACGACTTTTATTGCTACCTCAACCGGTTTCGACGTTTTCACGTAATGTTCAAGAGGAGACCAAATGAGCAGTTTGCTTGACATATAAATATGTTTGAGAAGAGTAGGCGGGGCAAGCATAACGAAGGAAGCAAGAGGGGCGAACTTAAGTTTAAGGAGCAAGGTCAGGGTTTTTGAAAAATAAAAGGTTTGAAGGTGGTGAAGAACCCGCACGTAAAGGAGAAGTGAATGCGTCATCGGAACAGTATCCATGGTCACAGCTTTGTTGAATTTTTTTTTTTTTTTTTTTCAGAACAGAATTTTTTCACCATTCATTTTTTTGAAATGCCCCAATTTCAAAATTTTCCATGAAATCCAATTGACTATCCAACACTCCTCTTGAAAATAACGTAAAATCGTCGAAACCGGTTGAGGTAGCAATAAAAGTTGTGTGGAAAATAGTGTGTGTTAACTTTTATTAATATGAATTTCCACCACAAAAACTCGTCAACGGTTGATATAAAAGCTATGATCCTTATTTCAAATACCTACACACTGTTTAACGGCTGGCCGAAGTGTGGCATGGATTTTATGTATTTCCTGTGGTTGAAGACGTTGTCAGTGACAGTAGGAGCACCGGAAATCAAAATCAATCACTACGATGAATAGATGTCATTTTTCTCTTTCTACCAACCGACAGCCTCGGGAATGCTTTGATTAGAATCCCTGTAAATCAGGAAGTCCTCGGGAGTGCTGAGGTGAACAACTGTGGCGTAATAAGGGTTTACGTAATATGGATGATAATGGCAATCAAGGACAGGGAAATAGAGTTAATACTTGAACAGAGTGTTATAGATAAGCGAACAGGAAGGACTGAGAATGATATTTTTCTGCTAGGTTGCTATTACGATTTGAGGATTGTGTGTAGCAATTTTAAAGTACTATACTTCAAGTAGTGAGTTTTTTATGCTACCGCTTTGTAATTACTTCTACCAAAAGGCCGTCCGAATCTTAAAGCTACAGTCTGTTGCACAGATTTTAAGTTTTTTTCCATTATTGCGTGCACCAAACTTTGTTGATTCAAGGGTTGAAAAACGTAGAGATACGTGACCTAGTTCTGGGGAAATTAAAATTGGTAAGTTTACGTGAATGGAGCAAGAAATTATGATGCGAGGTACGTTGAAGGTCGTTTTGTTGGGGAGAATATCGTGTAACCAAATGTCCATAAACTAATGGCGATATAAGTTCTAGTGTTTTAGAGGGGTAACAAAGCAAAATTGGGGATGCGCAAGTAAATAACGATTAAGATGGGGAAGCTAGGAGACGAAGAGAAATTAAAAAACAAAGTAACAAAGTGAGTTTGAAAGTGGGAGGAGAAAGCTATAAACGCGGAGAGACGGACGGGAAAAAACGAAAAAAACTACGACGTAGAGGAAGAGTTAAACGTGTTCCGGAGAAGGAAAATCCGCCCCATCAGGTTACAATCGTGCAATCTGAGGAAGGGAGGAAGGAAATAGGCGTATTGTAAATAGGTTTTAAGGCACTTCAAGTGTACTGAATGGAAAAGAGGAATGCTGCAAGCATTGCAACCTCTGGCATGGTAATAGGAAAGTAGCAATGATACATTGAAATCTTCTCTCACCGTTGGAACGCCAAGTAATAATTATGTAGCAATATCAAATTTGCATAAAGTTAGGTGACTGGACACAATAATTCATTCGGTCAAGAACTGATTTTGAGATCATATTCTGAAACAATACACCCATGAATGTTTAAGTTACTCTGGTTTCGAATGAAGGCGATAAAACTAAATAGTAGGGGCAGGCAGAATTTCTGGGTAGAAATGAACATTCCAAACTTACTCTGAGTGAGAAACATCCAAAATATCCATTGAAGTATTAGTATAATAGAAAAGAAGGGAAAGCACCATGAGGAAGATCGAAGGACAAATAAATATACCACATAAAATGGGATGAGGCACGAAAGAGCTACAACGGCATATAGGAGTTATCAAGGGACGTGTTGGAATATAGGGTTGCAGTCAACCAATCTTGGGATTGAATGTTCGGGATGATGATGAAGTAGTGATTTCGGAGTTCGCGAATCAAATTGGGATTTCATGTCCGAATGAACCAACGACCCAAATGGTCCCGCGTTACTATAACACGTCTCAATAGTTGGATGCTGTTGAATCCAAAAAAAGCTATCTCTCGCCCCTTGCGATTAAAGCCCAGCCGTTTTTCACCAAAGGTCCTTTTTTTGCCTCCACCTCAATTACTCTTCAGGCAATTGTCCCGCCTTAAAAAGCCCCGAGAACTTTTAGACGTCATTAAGAAAGAGGCAGTCGAGGGAAGGAGAAGAAAACTGGAATGGTTTATTATGGACAAAGAAACACCGGCCCTTATTTGTGTTTTTTGTGTCGAAGTTATTGATTAATTTTTTGTGAGGGTGCTTCGATTTGAGGAGGAGCTGGAAGGGTTAAGTAGAAGGTGGGCTATTCTTCCGCCTTTTTCTCGTGACTGCGCTAGAGTGGCGCTATCGGCCGTAAAATTCGAGCGAAATCATCCTTTTATTGACGATGGGCAGTAATGGCTTTCTGAAGTTTCACAAAAAAATATCCGCTTTCCTGCCTAACGACGTACACTAAACCAATCAATCGCTCAAGAGCAAGGCCCTCTTCCATTGTTCGATGCCCTGAGTCAATTGATAGAGGAGTATCCCCAGGGATCAACAAACTGCCTGGCCGTGCTGCTACAAAATTGGACGTCTCTATGGTGTTTACCTGTGGTTTATGACTTCTTTGGCTGCGTCCTGTGTATCTTACTGACGATCTTGTTCAAGATCACAATATGCTACATTTTGATTTAGCGATTAGCATTACTTCTTTTTTTCGGTGTCTAACTTGTAAGTAACAATGACAAAACTAAAGTAATAAGGATTTCTAGGGTGAAGAAAGTGATGTTGACCATTAATTTAGGAGGGCACAAACTGGAGCGGGTACAACATTTTCATTACTTGGGTAGTACCTACGCCGTAGGAAAATGCGCATATTAGAAAAGTCATTAGAAAGAGTTTTGGGTAATACGTTGAGGTGTTTATTAGTAGGAGTGAATTAATCACAGGATCTTGTGTATGAACTTAAAGGATATACTGACGAGGGGTCTAATGTGGAGTGTATCGTTGTGTTGTATAGGAACGTGGGCTTTAAAGGAAAGAGAATGAGAATAGATTGTATGCGTTTGAGATTTTAGTGTGAGGGAGAATAGAGGTGAGATGGAAGGGAACAGACGAAGGAAGTGCTTGGTTATGGTGGGTGAGGAGAGGAAACTACTGGAATTGATAAGGAGGAGGCAGAGTAGGTGGTTGGAACGGGCAATTAAGATCAAGGAGATACCGAAGGCCGAGTGATAGAGGGAAGGATGTTGGGTAAGCGGGGAAGGCTAAGAAAAAGATAAGGCTTAATAGACGGGATGAACAGAGGTAGGACTTAATGCCGAGGTGGAAAATGAAATCGTGTAATGTTTGAATGTCCTGTGGCTGTCAAAGAGTGGTGTTGGTATTCCTTCTTCTATTTTAACCTACCTTAACCGGTAGATCATTTATGTAATAATATTTTTCAAATGAAGGCTTAGTGGTGTCAGAGACTAGACAACTCTACATCTTTTAGCTAAAATCCTCCAATTTGTATGCTAACCTTTGACTCTTTTCTCATTGGGAAATCTCATTTCCTTCATTTTCTAATGCTCTATCTCTACCATTCTAGCGAGGACTGAACTCTCATAGATGACTGACTGGCTGACTCTTGGTTGTAATACTCGATTGAGGGTAATTTTCGGATCTGTATTTGAGCCAGAATCCTTTCCTAACGCCGCATTACACCGGCCATATATTTTCTCCACGTCTTTTTCTGTTATGAAATTATTTTTGTGATTAATATCGGCTCCTCGAGTGGATAGGGGATTGGGCTGCTGACCGGAAGTCCTGGATTTAAATATAGGTGGGACCTCTATGGAATCATACAAATAAAGCCTTGCTGGATTACTTTGTGGAATTAAGTTCACGGGTTGTTAAAACAACAATCTGTAAGGAAAATACAGTGAGGACCCTGTCATGGGTTTTAATAGAGTGCAGATGATTTTTGGAAACAATTACTAGTGCAGAAATAATCAGGGATTGGTGCTTGGTGAGCTCAACCCTCAACAGCCAAAGCGACCTACAAGGTTTGAAGGCTTTGATTTATCAAAATAAAAGGTTGGTTTCTTTGAGACTGACGGGTCGTAATTATAGCTGCCATCTCTCCGGGTTTATCCGGGAAACTCCGGGATTCGGACAATAATATTCAATTCTTAAACCTCAGGATTTGGCTCCCTATTGAAGTTTATATAAAAAGCATAAAATATTGTTGTCGTTTGCTACCAATTGCAATTTATTTTCGCCTGCTAATTTCTGCTAATATCGGAGAATGTATCTCGGCGTTTGATGATGAAAAAGATTGGTATATATGATGATAGATGATACTTTTTGTTCCCAATTGAACTAGTTAAGAGCTCGTTTAATTTAGATCAAACGGTAGAATTAATGCTGGTTATTAATGGAGAATGCTCATTCAACGACATTTATAACCATGCTTCCATCCTAATCACCTGGAATTTCTTACCCTAGATTAGGAATGGATTTCTCCTGGAATTTACTATTCAGGAACGGGCTACCCTACTCATTGTTTGTCAGATTGGTGGGCTATCGCATTGGCTTTATGATTAATTCCACCTTTTCTCCTCCTGCATCTCTAATGTCTGCCTTTCTTTTTTTACAGGATACTTCCTCGTGATCGTGTCTTGTGAAGTGGCAGCAGTGGTTGTTCTACCGAAGAGAGTGGAGTTCGATTCCCGCCCGCCCTTAGGGCCTCAGTGAACGGTGTAAAACCTTATCCCCCCCCTTGCACCTAAAAAGTGGTTACAGACGCCTTTTCCTCCCATTTTTAAATTCCCCCCACATACACAAAATCATTCGGATAATCGTTGGACCCCGACCCGCAGCGGTCATGAACCAAGACGGAGCAACGCCGCCTCGTCGCTGCAAACAGTCGACAGACGTCGCCACCGTCGCCGCCAGAACAGTGCCGCCACCCCGGCGGAATTAACCACGAGGATAGAGAGGAGGTTAGTGAACCCGTTTGATTCAGCCGGCCGCGTGTAACACATACATACGCGCGCGCACGCGTGTAACTGTGTGCTCACTCGTTCCTTGCCACTGCGTCTCAGTTCGGACGCATATTCGTACTTCCCCTGTTTTTTCCCTCTTCCCACCCCCCCCCCCTCATCAACTGCACCGTGGCGGGGGAGAAAGGTTTTCCTTTTCGTTTTTCATTTTTTTAAATGTCTCACTTCCGGGACTGGTCGCTGCGCTCGTGGTTCCATCTCTTATCGTCCATTTCAACCTCTCTCCTCCTTTCTGATCGCTTTACGAGACTCGTGTCGTTTTTTTATTTATTTTTTCCTTTTTTGTTCTCTTTTTTTTATTTTCACATCAGAGTCTTTACGGATCGTTCCTAAGAGCCTCTTATTTTTTTTGAAACTCCCTTATTCAGCCTTATTTCTAGGGATCGTGACGAAGTTCCAAAATTCCGAGGAGTTAGCTCAAATAGACGCTATCTCTTGACTCTTCCTATTATATACGCAATCCTCGCGATAGGCTTTTTATTCCACATGATCCTTTAGACCGTGGAATTTGTTGTCACAGACATTTTCGAAGATATCCCTCGTCCCGGAAAAATGTTGAATCCACAATTCCTGAGATCGGGAAAAATGAAGCAATTCATTCATTTTTCCCGATTTTGCAAGAATTCATTGATGCGTGTCTACGGCTGAACGGCAAGGGTAGTTTCTAGGAATCTTCAAATGATTAAAAAAATGAATGGATATCTGATATTTCTGAATGATAAATTTTTAGGTTTTTATTACGTTTAAGGTGGCTTATATTATGTAAGGCGGCTAACGAGTTACCACATCTCTCGGATATACAGTTTCTCTCTTCTTACAGGTGTTATCGGGCAATATGTAGGTCATGTATCAATCTCTAGAAATTTCACCGGAATATTTCTGTCTTCTTTTTTTTACTTCCTTCTTGACTTTAATATATTGCTCGTCAGCCTGCTTCACGGATAACGCTATTATTTTAAATTTTTACTTGCTTTGTTTTCCAATTTATATACGTCTTCCCTTCCTATTTCAAACCCTTGTAATCTTTAACGGATGCTGTAGATCAGTGATTCCCAACCGGTGTGCCGCGGTAGTTTAGGGTGACGGGAAATAGCTATGGGTACCGCCAGGTTATTATGCGGGAAAGCGAAAAATGTTTAGTATGACCAACTTGTGAATTGATTACTCTCACGCCCGATAGATGGTGACAGTATTCGAAGAACTTAAAAGGCACTGTGTTAAGGACCTCTTAAGAGCTTCTTCCAAACTGACTCCAGTAGTATACTATACTTAAACTGCATAATAACAGACACACTTTATAAAAATGTCCACACCAATTTTTATTCCACCGACCTAGTTTTCGACAAACATTGCCATTATCAAGGTCAAGTAACAAGTAAGCGAGCAATATATATATATAGGTATGGGATGGAAAATACACTTTCCCGTCCAGGGAGTACAAATGTTAAAAAGGGAATATAAAGTCTTATAAAAAAAATAAAAATAAGACTCCCGCAAAACGGACGGACGGACCTATATATATCGCACGCTTAATTGTTACTTCACCTTGAAAATTACAATGTTTGCCGAAACCTAGGTCGGTAGAATAAAAATTGGTGTGGACAATTTTATAAAGTGTTTATTTTATAATGCAGTCTATGACATATTTCCACAGCTTTCGCCGGATACTTTAAAAGCTATTCCTAAACTATACCATATTAATGTTGGCTGGTGATTTTACGTATACCTTACTTAAATAAATAAAATATAATTGCTAGTATTTATTTAAATGTGAATTTAAAATTTTCGTGATTCATGACTGCGCACTGTTCTCCTGACTGATTTTTGACCTCCGCCTAGCGGGCGGGGGAACGTGCGGGGTCCGGAATTGTATGTACTGGGACAAGTGCTGCATGCCTGGTGTGGAATCACCACATGCCACACACCCTAGTGGTGGAGTGCACGGTACTTCGTAGATGTAGATACATGTAGATGTAAGTCTGTCCCCCCCCCGCCCCTTCCACAAATCATGTCCACCTGAAAGCATTTCGTTGCCGAGAGTTCAAAGTGCACGTATGTCCCCATCTGTAGTCGGCAACCCTCAACTTCCGCTCCCTTGCTTACTTCTCTGTTTGCATCGCGGTCGTCTGCTGGTCACGTCCAAGCAACGACCTTCGTTTCCTCCCCCAATGAAATCGAAGTGCGCTGCTACAGAGGGCATTGCATGGTTTTGTAATACTTCTACATGCATGCAGAGAGCAATAACAGTTTCGAGAAAATGAGAAGACTAAAAAAACATCAGGGGGGAATCGAGATAATGCGCATGTTAAACATTTTAAAAAATATATAGAAAAATAAAGTTCGCGAGAGACCAGATTCGTTCCCTGTTAAAGATGAATTGCAATGGTTCTTTACGTCGGTGAATTCAGCTGTTTAGACTCTTCGAAGAAAAAGAAATTCCCAAATTTATCTGCAATAGTTCATTACGTAAGCATTAAAATACCTTAGTTTATTCCACTTGTAAGATTTATTATCACGACCCGGGTTTCGACACTTTGTCTCATCTTCAGGAATTAAACATTGTTGGAATTAACTAAGGTATTTTAATTCCTCCGTGATGGATAACTTCCACAAAGTAAGTCTACAACCGTTTCCTTTCTGCAATAATTCGCATTTGAATGACAGCGAAGCTGACAGTAAATTCACTGGTGGTTTCTTTAGAGAAAATACTGCATTCTATTTAATCCTTATCCCTCGCTAATCCTCGATTAATTTCACGGTGCGTTCGTCGATATTTTTACTTGAAAATCACAGTGAGTCAAATTTCGAATGTTTTAGCGAATGTAAATGCGATATTTTTAGAGGAAACTAAGTGATGCACACGGAAGACTAAAATAAAAATGTGATTCAATATAAAATGCGCTTAATGTCTCATTGTCAGTTATCATGCAAAGTAAATTTACTTTTAAAGGTACAATGACTTTGGAATTTTCAATTTATCATCTTAATTTGCATTAATGTGTATAAATCACTCAAAACTATGTCTACATACGCCGAGACGTGTTTTGTGTCCTTTGGGTGAAACCCTGTGGAAATATCCTCTTTCATTTATCCTTGTGGTGATTATTTTCAAACACTATCTATATATATATATATATATGATTTGAAAAGTGAAGTGAAGCAAATTAGGCACTCAAGTCCCCTCACAATACAATATAAACAAAATTTAGAGGTTTCACTCTATAATTAACGTAATATTTTTAGTAATATTAATGGTTGAAGGCGAAACTTTGCATTAAACGTGAAAAAAATCACTTTATCATTAGAATATTATCAAGTGGAAAAAAATCACTTGATAGAGAACAATTCCTCGTAGTTAACAACTCAGAACTTGCAGTTATCCAGCAAAAATAACGTTGTGTTTCCTCTAACTTCTATGCTGGTTCATCTTTAGATACATAGTAAAATTTGACAGTAATATCACTGCCGATACTAATCGAAATTTCATTCTCATCGAATTAGAAAAGTTGCGACTTCTCTGCTTCCGAAGCGAGATTGGATGTGTCATTCTACTACTCTTCTAACTCTTCTCACCTGGCCAAGAAACCCTTCTTGAATCCTGAGCGTTTATTTTTGATGTCGTTGATTTCCGTTGGCACCATACACCCCTCTCGTAATAAATGGAAGAGCGTTCCCTAATCTTTCTCGCTCCCTTTCTTAAGGTGGTTTCACCATAAAAGAACTTTAATGTCATTTTATTCATATTCTGGATACTTATAGAAAAGACATGTCCTCTATCTGATATGAATAATCAAAATTTACCTTTCCACGCCATTTTCTTCGCAGATTGAACTTGACTTTTCATGGTGTTAAATCCGAAAATGAGGAAAAACGAGGAAAAGAAGTATTTTTCTCTCTAATACAAATGCCATTTTCACGAAAAACTGTTTTCAAGAAGCGAAAATTCCCTGGAAAATTACTCCAAATAAAATGTATGCATCTTACCACCCTACTTTTTGGGATATCAGCTAATTGCTGCCATAATTGAAGTCAAAACGTGGAAATTCCATAGAAATACCGCTGCAGTCTGCGTCTATTGCAATAAAAAAGTGTTAATTAAATTATTTTCGTGGAACATTCTGCATTTTTTGTAGGTACTTTTGGTTTTCAATATGGTAACGCATATCAACAGTGAAAGTATGATTTTTTAAATCAATAAAATAAAAAGTTGGAATAGAGTATTTGTTTTGCCTCATACAATCACGATGGAACCAACTTAAGACGTTCTGGTGTCCATCTTCTTTTGCCTGCCCTCATCCTCAAATTGGACGCTCGACCGCTTCCTTCGCGCCTGCGAGATATTTCCCGCGTGCATCCGTCAGTCAAGTCTTCGTGTTCGTCTTCCGGTGACCTTGTGAGCGTGCGATGTTCGCACGTGCACATAATGCGGTGACCTCGGTGGCAGACGGCGGCGACTACAGCTGCACCGGCGGTGCTTCGTACGCGTGGTGCAGAGTTCCCCGCCCCCCGCACCCACCAAGGGGGTCAGCTGCGCTGCGTCTCACAGAGTCAGCGGGGGTCGAATGCAGTTATGAGAGGAGTTGAGCTGGGTGAACGTCCCCCATGATTCTTCCTAGAGCTAGTAGGGAGGCTATTTTGTATGTTCTAGGAATTACCGAGCCTCGAAAGTGACGCACCCCTCCGCGTACCCTTAGTTTTATGTCCATGTACTAAAATATTGTTAAATAAGTCAATTTTATCAATCCCGGTCAAGCCAAATGATTTTTCATGGCGAATTTTACCGTCTTTGGTGTATTTCTTTGCACCCGTTCGAGTGACTACGTACCACATCATTTGTGCATTTGGAGTGATTGGAAAATTGTCAAGTCAGTTTTGTCCTGTCTACGTCAAGGTGGCTGGAAGAGGTAATGAGGGGCGATGGTTTGCTGGAGGCCGTGATAGAGGGTAGGATGTTGGGTGAGCGGGGAAGGGGAAGGAAGAGAATAGGTATTATGGACGGGATGAAGAAAGGTAGGATTTAAGCTGAGATGAAGAAAGAAATACTAGATGTATAAAGGGCACGGCACGTGTAAGAGTTCGTTGGATATTCTCTGACTTTCATCACAACCAACCTCTAACCGGTAGATTACTTTAATGAATGAATACGTCAATCGAAGTGATCCAAATGCAACTTAACACGAGAAATGTAGTAGAATCAAAGAACTTGAATTACTCCTTAATCTTTTCTATGAATTGATTTTCTACTGTGCTCTCAAGTCATTTCACGGAGAGAGTACGTGATTGTGTATGAGTGTCTCGCGGAGCGGCGCGGCTGACCCCATTTTGTTCGGGTGGCCTATTCTCAGCGGCAGCGACTCTCCAAGCGCGAGAATCTTTAGCTGGAGGCAGAGGATAGATAGCCACCTCAAACACGTGACTCTCGTCATGTTTCACATGGCGCGACAACTATTACTGTCGTGAATGCGTGACAGTGAACTATTTCTCTGTACTCGCATGTTTGAATCACTGCTTCTCTCCCCTAGCGATGTCATTACATTCGGACGAACCTTCTGATTGTCTTCCCACTGGGTTTTAAGGTAGTTTGAGCGAGATATTTCCCCATTCATAATGGAGAATATATTAGAATTTTGTTTTTTTGATTCAGCGTCTGTAAGAAGTATGAAGTAAATATTGTAACATTAATGGCACAAAAATATAGTTATCAATGACAAATTTCTCAGTAATTAAATACATATTACCACATAAGTCTCTAACTTGACTAATTTTTTCACGCCGTACGGTGTAAACGCCTTGAAAACAGCAGTTTTTTTTTGATTCTGTAAAAAGTACTGAGGTGTGTGATGGATTAATTTTTATAAATAGTTGATAAAACATACAAACTCCACAACGTTAGTTTTTTTACAAAATCTAGGTGTTACAAATTCCTAATTTGTTCAATATTCTCCCTCTGGAACGCACAGCCGTATTCGATCCCATGTAAAACAGCTTATAATTTTAGACAAATAGCTCGAAAAGTAGTTTGGCATGGGGTTAATATTTTGATGTCGTTGGTAAGATGGGAGTTTTTATCTTTTAAATTCGAGGTCAAATTCTAGGTGAAGTGATTTTTCCCTTAAGCTACCTTAAGGTGTTTCTTCATTGATAAGTTGGTTGTTAGGGGAGGCGTTTGACAATCCAGGTCAATTTGCGCCTTATTTGCCGGTACAAGTGGGTAGGTTGGTGAGGGAAGAATAATTGGAGGAATGGATGGGATTCTAGTATAAAATCTAGGAAGTGTAACTCAGCTCCGCGCGCCGTGGGGTGGCCTGTCTGGCGGCACGTGCACTGCTGGGTGGTATAAAGGAAAGAGACGGGGCGCTATTTATAGCTCGCGCGTGTGCTCATGGGTGACTGCGCTATATTTGCTGAGTCGCGAGGGATCGAAGTGAAAAGGGAAGGACCTCGATTTGCGCGGAAACGCATTTAGACGCTCTCGAGACATGTCCTTGTCTTACCCATCCTCTCTCTCGAACTGACTTATCTCCTCGAGTTTCCCCTTTAGAAGACTCCTGGAATCGTCGCTCGAGCAAAGCAAACTAATCATCGTCTTATAGTGGCAACGAGTTTACAAGATATAGGATAGTAGGGTTTGGCACAGCCCTCGTGGTACTGCTATATATTGATATGTATCAACTTCGAAATACGATGTTAAGTGGTTATCGATCTGTGAACCGAATACTGAACCTCCGTGTTTTGCAATGCATCGGTTTTCTTTAAAAGTTGCAATTTCACGAGATGTGCTGCTTTGACGCTCTGCGTCATAATAATAATAATAATGTTTATTACTCAACATAATTAGGCATGCATTAATATTTAAAATATGAGTAATATTAGGCAGCCTAAAAGAATGACCTGTATTAAGACTACCATCATTTGGTCATAAGTTATGCGTTAATTTTTACATTATTGAACATGGAAAATAGATACACAAAATTGCATGAAGTTATCAGTACCTTAAGCAGAATTATCAAGTTTATCACTTGCAATTATAACAAGGTATCCTCTATTCTTTCTTGAGAAAATGGCCAAGATTGTATATTTTTCTATATGTATTAACAGATATAGATTTAGCACATGAAGTAGGGAATAAATTGTACACTTTATGTACTACATTTAAAACACATCGTTTAAATAACGTTAGTTTTGTTTTGGGCTAGGGTACACGAGTGTTTCGTAGATTGCATGGAGAAGGCAAATACAATAGTAACACAGCATTTCCACTTCGTATATAAAACGTCGTAGGACCTTATAAATATTACCTTACATTACCTTATATCGCAGTTTTATCGGAAAATATAACTACTTACCTATATCGGTAAATTCTATTGGTAAGAAGGAACGTGAAAAAAATCAGAGAAAACACATCTCTTTTCATAACCGTATACACTCACATTTTCTCCACGTTCCTTACTTACCCAATATTTTCCCTTCGATCATGTCATTACGTCATCCCATTTCCGTTCGTTATATCCTCAGTTTATCTCCTCTTCATTCTTTGAAATCCATTCCATGTATTTTCTACTGCCTTAGTGCATATTACCTTTTCTAGATGATTTCTATTCATGATCTATTTATTATCATGTAATTATTTTTTTAAACTCTTTCAGGAGATATAGATCTATTAATTTGTACATTATTTTTATTCTCTATGCCGATGTTTCGCATTTTTAAACATGCTTCTTCAGGGCTACAATGAAAATTGTAGGGCGTATTGTTCATCAATTGAACATGGTTTACAATTTTGGTGCAATGTTATGCTAAAAAGTATATATTGATATGATTTTTCAAGTTACATCAGAGAGAGACTTCCTTCTGAATTACTTGTCTGATGATTCCTTCGTTGAAATTTATTGTTTGTTTGTCAGTAGTTGTAAATTTTGGTGCTTTCAAAAATCAAAATAAAATTAAGTGTTGCTATAACATATAAATTTATAATAAATTTTACTTTTTGTTATACCTGTTTTTTATGCAGAATGTTTTTTTGTGATGTGCACCATTTCTTTAAATAAGCTTTTAGGTAGGTTAGGTTTTAAGTCCATTATTTTCGTGAGTTGTAAATTAAATGTATGGTTATTTTTGGTTGCATTATCTGCTAATCTGCTGCACTTAATTGAATTTTGGATTTTATTGAATTTTTACGCTGGGAGATTCTATTTTTCAGATATTGGGATGTTTGGCCTACATATTGGCCATACATGGCCTTATAATTGACCTATATCTCCTGAAAGAAGAAAAAAAATTATTATATTATATTTTCGTTTGAATCACTTTATGTCCGCCTTGCCTTCTTCACCCTTCTTCATACCTGCTTCTCAAAGAACACATAGAGACATATGTTCAAGGTCCACGCTTCCATAATTGTAAATATCTGAGCGGTTGTTATGTTCTTGTATAAATATCAAAAGTTGTGTACAATTTCTTGTATTTTATAACTGAATTGACGATTAAAAAGACTCCTCTCTCTATTTTCATTAGATCTCTGCTCCTGCAGCACATGAAACCCTCATTACAGCTCTTCCCCCTGTAATGTTGGCAACCCTTAATTTTCAGGGCTACGAACGTTGTTGAGAACTATGCTAGGTAACATCCATCATGGTGTATCTTCTGTCGTGGTAACATTTGTCCGCCCTCATGCCCTCGAATTCGACTAATTTTCACTGTGAGAAACGGGTATTTGGTTTACTAATGGACGCAGTGCGAACTTATCATGCCTGTCTTTTATAGCAAGTTGCTGGAGGAGGCCTTGCCCTTGGCCAATCCGCGTCCGACTTATTGCGCGGAACTAGGATGAATGAATGCGCTACGGGTAGCCAGCTTGTCGCTGATGATTGGCTGGAGATCATAGTTGGGAAAGTTACCTAAAAACATTAACTGGTTAAAGTTAATCTATGTAAAAAGTAACTTGTTTTAGTTAAAAGTTACTTTTCTGAAAAAGTAATTGACTAAAGTTAAAGATAAAAAAAGTAACTTTTACGTTAAATGTTACTTTTTCAGTTACTTTTAATAAACTTTTAAAAAATAACTTTTAAAAGCTATTTTTCGGAATTGCGATAAAGTAAATACACAAACTTCAAATTCAAGAAAAATTTATTTAACTTTTACTCAAAAAGTCATTAGACTTAAATTAAATTCTCATTTCAAAATTTTTATCGGATATTTGTGCTCTCCTGTCTGAAAAAAAAGAAGAAAATAAAATTCGAACAGGTCGACATTCTCAAAAAATTAACCGAAGTTAGTTTTGTATCAGTTAATGCATAATTTTAACTATTAAAAGTTAATTCTTCTAAAAAGTAGCGAGTAAGATAAATAGTTAACTACTTTTTTATCGATTAATTGTAATCGTTAATTTTTTAAATCGTTAATCCCAACTATGCTGGAGATGCAACCCTAATCAACCTGTTGTTTTCAACTGACGATCTTCGTGTGCTGAAACTCTTGAACCAGAGTGGAACCTTCAGGAAATTTCTAACGTTGAAAATGACGGTAAATTAGTTGGACCATGATAGTAAATTTTTAATTGTTTTTGTGGTAACTCTTCGACGTCGTCAACTGTGTACCGTCTTAAGTTCCATCTCGCCTTGTTGCAAATAACTTTAGCTTGAGTGATGCGTCCAGTAAACATGCAGCTTCCACTGAACTCATTTTAGCATCCTATCGTGATATCTCTTTAGAAATTTTGATTTGATCCAACCTTCCTTATTCAGTGATTGCTCTTCTCATTCATTTTCTTCCCATGCTTTTTTGCCTTGCGAATCCATTTTCCGTTGTTATCCGCTTCAAGTTCTTTAGTTTTTAGTTGCTCAGCATCCATTCCTAGCTTCTTGACTGTTTGCGGTGGGATTGGAAGTTTTTGTTGTAAAATTACCCAGGAAAAAAGTTTTCCGATATCGTAAATGGAATAAAATATGTTTGGCTTTACGCGCGGATGCGATTTTCGTTTTTTTAATGCGATGTTTACTTTTTACGCAGTCCTGTTCACTATCCTCTAGTTTTTCTTCTAATTTTTCGTGCATTTTAATTGTTTTATGCCTTTCCTTCACTACCTCCTCCAAGCGGCAGTTTGTGTCGTACTCCATCCTGCGTCCTGTCGGTGACCACGAACTGGGTCATTCCATGAGGAAAGAGAATGAGGCGATGTTAATACATTTTTAGACTCTCCACTCCCTGCCGCATAACCACCACACAATGTTCACCGATTGCCAAATGTCCCGAGCGTGTCGGTAGTTGATCGGCGGCACTTGGCAATGATAAATAGCAACCACTCCTTCGCTTATCCAAAACAATCCTTCTCCAAACCTGAGCCTCCCACGCGTTCCTCACTCTTGAGGCGATAGGCGCGTCCCCAACCCGTTTTGTAGGCGTACGTGTTTTGTTATGACGATGGTCACGACAACCGGGGTGCCACCTCGCGAGGCTCGGCGGCAACAATGGGAAGAAGAGGCTGCTTAATGGGATGGAGGCAAACGTGCGCATGGCGCAAAAAACTTTGCGCGAGCCACCATTTTGACGTTGAGGTATAACGGTCCGCGGTGTTCTCCGCGTCGATTGAAGTTGCCGCGGCTTATTTGAAGTTCCTTCCCCCGCTGGAAAATACTGCTCGTTGATCTTGATGCTGTGTAGGCCTAGGGATGACAAACAGTGAAAGTAGGTCTGAGGAATATCGCATGGGAAATTAATGGATTGATCGCAAATGGGACTGAGTTTTACACGATAACCGAGTAGGCTGTAATATTCTGAGCCCCCGCAAGAAGTAGTTGAAGTATCTACGATCGTATTTTTCCAATTATTCGTTGAAACCGCTGAAATAGTCAAAATGCAACGGATATTTCTTTCTCTTTTCCGGATTTTTTGGTCATGGTCCAATGCATTGGTGAATCCTAGAAATGTTTATACCCAATAAAGTGGCTAGATGAATTCAATGAATTTCCGGGATTTTTTTTGGGTGTATACATTTGATGTAACCATCGCCGAGTCCTCGTGTAATTGGCAGTTACTTAACTAAGGTCAATTTTTTATTGATCGTTGCCATAGAATCTTTGCCATTTACTGCGCTATTGTGTCGAAAGAATGTTGAATTTAGCCGTGCCCACCCTCTTCAGCGACTATAAATGTATAATTTTGGAGAATCCATCGTGTTCCCGTTTTTGCTTAGATACCAGTTTGATTTGATGTCTTCCTGCAGGGAATGTACATTTTCACTTCCCAGAAATGATCTAAGTAATCGTTTATTTGTCAAGTATGCAAAGAGCTCTAATTTCAGGGGTAAATGGGTTTGATTTTGCGACTATTTACTGAATACCTAGGCATATTATGAGACCATAATTATCCTTTGTTGCGCTCATGGGCATATATACGAATCAGAAGCATTATGTGTAAATTTCTTTACGTATATCCTCATTATACCCCGAGAATGCGTTTCATTCCTCGCTGTTTCTAATGGGAAGCGAAAAACATTATTTGCGAATGTCATTAAGTTATCCATTACAAATTTAATTAGAACAGCATTTTCACTAGTATAATTTTATGAAATCAGAATGATATTCACAAATATTTAATACAAACATCCATTAAGTCAGAAGATAAAAGGTGAAGATGTAGTTCAAAAGGTACCCGTGGTTGTGTATATTTTAGTGGATGTAAAACACAGGAAGTGAATTAGAAAATTGCCTGTTTTAGTTCAATTTTGATTTATAATAATGTAATTGTGGTAAGAATCCTAATTTATCACACAGCATGCTATTATTCTATCCCTTGCTTCATAACTGAGCAGCAAATATTTCGTAATTTTATCAATGTTGTATTTCGTTCTCGTATGGTTTGGTCAAGAGTAAGCCATAGGAACCCATTCATTTTCAGTCGCGATGGAGCAGGACTCGAATCGACCGACCCACTTAGTTTCGTCCCGTAGCTATTGACTACTCGTGGACCAAATCCCCAGCGGTCATATCCCTATTCATCATGGAGACCATATTCGAATTTTACTTTTTGATTTTAGCGTCTGTAAGAAGTATGAAGTACATATTTTAATATTAATGGCTCAAAAATATAGTTATATATCTTAGAAATGCTTAGTAATTAAATAAATATATCCACATAAGTCTTTAGCATGATTAATTTTTTCATGCCGTACGGCTATAAAGCCTTCACAATTGAAGTTTTTTGTGATTCTGTAAAAATTACTGCGGTGAGTAACTGATTAATTTTTATAAATGGTTGAGAAAACATACAAACTACATACAGTGAGTTTTTTGATGAAATATAAGCGTTATAAATTCTTAATATTTTCTTAATTTTACATAGGTATTAAACTTAATTTTTTAATTCTTAATTTTTCAATATTCTCCCTCTGAAGCGCACAGGTGTAATCTATCAGCCATGTAAAACAGCTTAAATGTTTAAGCAAATTGCTCGAAAAGTAGTTCGGCCATGGGTTAATATTTTGATATAATTTGAAAGATGGGATATTTACCTTTAAATGAAGTCATATTCACCAAATTCTAAGTGATGTGATATTCCGCTCAAGCTATCGTAATGTAAAAAAAAGCATTTTTAGGAAATTCGCGGAATATCGAAAAGTTCGGTCTGCGTGCGTGTGGTGAACTACTGCCCTCTATCGGGTATATTAGTAAATTTGTACCTCGTAATCGGTTTTTCGAGCCGATGGAGTGGCGGTTGGCGCTAAGGAGGGAACGCCAGGGTGCTATTCGGTGCTCACTTCAACTCTTCAGCGTGACCGTTTTGTTTGCTTGTCTTCTTGCACGGTGGCGCCACCTTCGCTTCGGTCTCTCAGTTATTTCTCTTATTGCTGAGGGAGGGTAGGAGATGCATATATCAGCTGTTGCGAGGTCCGATAACCTTATAGCTGCCTTTCGAATTCGCCTTTGTCGGCAAGCCCGCGTTTTTGGAAAGGTGGTACCAACACACATAATCTATCACTCAGCCGGTCAGCATTTCGAGAAGTACCGATTTTGTAATCATCCTAACCTATCAGACCCCGGCGTGCGCGGACCTACTCAATTTCGTCCAGTCCGCGCAGGTCAGTCTCCGAAGGAGGAGGTTCCGTTCCTTCGGCAGTATCCCAGCGCGCGAATTACACCCTTGTGACTACTGCTTTGCTATCAATCCTGTCCGACAGCGCACGCCAGAGACTGAATCTTCGGCTGAATACACTCGAAGCTGAACCCCTGACACCTTCCCTCGTTTACAGTTGTCCCCTCGACCCGTCGCGTCGCGTCGCCACTGATCACAACCACACCGCCTCGCAGCTCAATCAAAAACCTTCAATACCTCGTGCTCAGCTCTACCATGGGCAGTCAAAATTGCCAAATACATCATCCTTGGAAAAGCTAATAAATTCGCATGCAACCAAGAAATATGTTAAGCATTTCGTATGGTCTTTTTGGAAAAAGGTGTTCGTGAAATATTGCGTTGTCTGACGTGGGGGAGGAAGGGATTAAAGAGTGACTGAACTCGCCGAACGTCATTCTTGAACAGCAGCTTATCTCGATATTGAACGCTATGAAACGTCCGCAGTTTTTGCGACGATGCTGGATTTCTTAGAGGTTGAAATTCGCTTTCTTGCTTTCGAATTTTCGATCGCCTGCCCGGCCAATCAGTCCAGTAGATCGCCAACTCAGGCTTCGCTGACGAAGGAGTCGACCATGATTTCTTCTATCGCCACAAACTGTGGCTAGATAAACACGATGCTCTCTTATCAGCCACATGTCGCCTATTCGCGTATCACATTCGTCTTCTGATATCTCTTAGCGCAACCGCAGTGTTGAAAACTGGGTATTTGTGCCATACATGGCGCTCTGGAAAAATCTTATTAGTGAAAGCGTTATGCCTAATCCAACGATTGCTTCAAGGTTCAGTTTCAACTGCATTTCGCCGCATGCAAATATAAGGCGAGCGTTCAGGATTACCGTATATCTGAAGGTGTTCTTCAACCGTTGTCTTGACGCAATATTGTTACGATAGGATGATTATATCTGATAATTACACTCGTAGCTTAAATGTATAAATTAGTTCGTTGATTGTCATTGTTAAATGTTGATGTGGTTGCTACGCACGCCGATAAATAGACTCGCTGTTTTATGGTATCAGAGCTGAAATAAAATACGTGCGGAGTGATATACACGGAGTGATATGTAACACGATTATAGCCCACTGAATTAAAAATTACTGCTCAAATAAACTGTTCTGTCACAGTCGCGAATGTGATGCACCGAAGCGGTTAAATCAGTTTTTTTATATCACTTCGCATGTATTTTATTTCAGTTCAGGGTCGTTCGATGATCGAAAGAGGAATACGATCGAGATATCGAACGACCTTGATTTCAGTTCTCTATCTATCGCCATGCGTAGTAACCACGTCAATATTAAACAATGACAATCATCGAACTAACTTATTTTCTACATTTAAATTACGAGTGTTTTTATCATATTATATTATCACTCTATCGTGACAATATTACGTCAGTCTTCACTCGCCCCTAGTGATATTCAATGTGTGGATGCGACGCTTTGATGGGGCCCTGAAAGATTCCAGGAAAGGTAACGATGGCATCGTCTCCAAAATCTCAACGCCCGTAACGATTCAACGTCTTTCATTGTCTTTCTCACGCGTTTATCTCGAAGATGTCCTGGCTGTCCGATGTTCAAGTTGAGGTATCCGCAGCTTCCAAATCCTTCCCCACACCACACCACCTTACCTCACCCCTCCCCCTGTCTTTAGAGAAAAAAAATCTGCTTTCCTCCTCCGCCGGTTCGCCTTCAAAAGTGTCGGGAGTTGAGGAGGTTCGCTTGTTTTCCTTGGGAAGACTGCCGTAGGGTTATGGACCTCCCGACTCGTGGCGCCCGACGCACGAGGGCCGTACGACCGACTGACTGAGAAGAAATGAAAAGCCTTCTCATCAAGCTCTCCCTTCTTCTTACATCTCTCCCTCCCTCTCCCAAGATGTATTTCGGGCGCGTGCTTCTGAGTTTGCGTGTGGCCAGAGCTTCTGATGTAGGGCCTGGATTTAGAGGTTGGGAAACTTAAGGGGTTACTCGCTGTCGCATTATTATGTGGCTGTCTCTCCTTGACTATGACATATGTTTTTCCATCGTGGATTTCCCGAATCGCGTAGCGACAGTCGTGTTTATTTCCCATTTGACCATTATCCCATCGTGTATTCCCAGAGTAACATAACCGCAATGGTGTTGATGTTCGTCCCATTCAACCGGTTCTTTGAGTTAATGAAAGCTGTCTTGAGGTTGAGTTGAGAACCTGGTATTGTTTATGATGTCGTAGTAGTAATTATAATGAAAGATGATTGAGATATGAGATAATGAGTGCCGTTGAATGTAGATAAAGTTAGGATAACTTCGGGAATGGAGGAATATTCGAGAAAAAACCGGTCAACGGCATTAGCCTCCTCTTCGTCCAAGGGCGCTGACGGGTCCTCAATTTTACTCTCCATCCGACGGGCGGAGATCTGTACATGTGCTGTCTCCACATTGCACCCAAGTGGGGTTCGGGATTCCGATATAAAATCTCCGCCACTCTCGGTATTTGAACCCGGGCAATTTCGGGACCGACGAGAAGTCAGTGCACAAGTCAGTGTACACGCTAAGGTTTTCGCTCCACCTGTTCATTTCGGATCTGGGGACTTATTCAGTAAGGACTGGACATGGTCGAACCTCGGAAAATCCGTGAATGTGAAATCACTTCCCCCGACAAATCTCAAGTTTTGAATGAAAATTTGAAATTTTAGATACTGTGACGTCAAAATGTCGTTACCTTTGAGGCTCGGACATGACGAAAACAAACAGAATAGCCCCCCTGAAATTAGTATCTCGAAAAACGGCTTTCTTTTTTTTTAGCGTGTTTATTTTCTCAGCCCTTTAAAAAATAAAGAGCGTGTGCACGCACATTTATTCCGTGGAGGAATCTCAGGAGCGCCTCGAGGCTATCTGTTCCACTCATTCTCGAGTCTGTGGTGCCATCTGTTAGCCGAGTGGAGGAGTCCTTCCGGTCCCGCGATTCTTATCTCAGCCTTCAGGCGGAATCTTCTTTCTAGTGAAGGAGGAGTGGGCAAAAGGATTTATGGCCGTCACCTGTGTATGTATTGGCGGTGAATTGTAATTTTCGGGCCCGATAGGCACTTGTCTTATCGAGAGGAGGATGCAGGCGACAAGTGGAATCGTGCTGTTGAAAAATCAACACCGCTTGAAGTCTATGTATTGATATAATTCCACTTGTACTTGGCACCAGTATCCTCTCTGTTGCATTCACGATAATATTCAGGACATTATCGATTATTGATCTCGGTGAACAATGCAGGTCAACGTCTAGTCGACGAAAGTCTACACTGAATTTAATTACAGGTGTACTACGATAAGTTTTGTTTTGTTAAGAGACTGGAAGAGAGGGCTTAAAACAAGATGGCGTAATTTCGATTTTACGCAAATAGTTGAAAAATGCTTCACTGGGGGCTATTTTCATTAGCTTTACACCACTTCTTCAAGGAGTTTAGCAGGGGGTGACGTCCAATCAGACGTGCCCTATTCACTGTACACGACATTTGTGGAATGACGAATGAAGGATTTTCAGTGGAACACTACTGAATGGTTCGCATAAAACTTTTATATTAGCATTACTACCTTTGATGTCATAGGTTCTATTTAAAAAGAGCTTATTCTCTCTCCATTTCAGGAACTATTGATTTTGTTTATTTGAGTCTTTTGTTTTCCTCAACTCAAATGGTCATGTGATCCGTGGCGCTGTCGTTCTACCAGATATTTGATTAATAAATAATGAACTGCAAAAGGCGAAAATGGATTATTAAATTATTTATTCCGGAATTCTCTGATTCGGTAGAACTATTATTATTTATTCCTCATTCTATGGTCGAATATCTTAGAAGCATTACGCTGTTTTTTCTAGAGTAAATAAATTTGAACTCCATATTTTTAGCGTAACAATTGCATGGAAAACGCGTGAATATTTCTTTACAACAAGTCATCGCGTCGTCTATTTAACTGTTTTTGAATTCTTCTGAAAGTACATCCGCAGTTGCTAATCTCGGTTAATGGCGCCGTTGCATTCTAAAGACGGGAGCATTGCTCAAGCTTTCGATGTGGGTCAATTGCTTGCAATCGTGTCAATGTTTCGGTTTCATGTGCTACGGGCGCTCTGGCTTTCTTATCTACAATTTTTCAGCGTAATTTCGTCATTATACTAAAAGCACCTGTGTTATTTGTACTTTAAATTTTGGTGAATTAGCGAACCACCTGGACGTCGTTACCTTCTACTCACCAGCTGACCCCGTATTCTTTCGAGACATGTTTGTTGTTTGAATGTACGGAGTCAATATGAAGGTTTTTTTTTCTAAATGAGGGGTTCAAAGAATCTTATTATCGTTAAATTTCTGAGTGATGCCGTGACTTAATGAATTTTTCGCCTGAGAAATTTCTAAAACCTTCGCAGCATTCTAAAAGTGCTATTAGCAAGCTCTTTTCTTACGGTAGGACAAATTTAAACATCTCACTGAACCAGTCCGACCTCCCGGCCATGCAATGAAGTGTGGCGGCCATTTTCTTCCACTCTTTAAGTTTCGCGAATCAGTGGCCTTATTCAGTAAGGACTCGACACGGTCGAATCTCGGAAAATCCGTGGATGTGACGTCAAAGCCCCCGACAAATATTAGCTTTTGAATGGCCCTCTTTGAAATTTTAGAGGCTGTGACGTCAAAATTTCGTCATTTTCCACCCTCGGAAATTCCGAGAAATTACAGAATAGCTGATTTCTCAATCGTCGGCGAGCAATAATGACGACCCGCTGTTTATGATTCTTGTCTCCATGGCATCGGGCAAAAAATAGAGCGTGCAGTCATTTTTGATCGTCATTTTTTTATCCTGTCTTAGCGATCGCTTGTTGTTCCAAGGAATTCATTTGGCCAGCTCGGTAATGTAAATTCAGTTTAAATTCATCATGTACCGAGCTCTGATATTTTGCTTCTTATGTTCTTCTTTCTTCGATGGAAGCATAAACATACTATATATGTAGACAAATGCGTCAATTTTTTTATCTTTTTTGTTGTTTTTTTGCTAATTGAACTTGAAATGCCACTGTGTTAAACATAGAGAAATAATCGGTAGTTCAGTATGAAGATTGCATAGTGCATATATTGAAATGACGCATAAAAGGGATACATGTATGCCTATTATATGGATACGATTTTAAATTGACAAACAATAAGTACTCGCTGGTATATCAGGTACATCTTTGATATCTTTCCATTTTGCGAAAGTAATTATGATGCTCCCCAGCTACTTAGGCGTCTCGTGTACATCTCTTTATGTTCCTCTGATATCACCTGCCGCACTGAAATATTACGTACTACATTCCGGGAAATGTCACCGAACGCCGTGTTTAATCTCCCAGCAGAAATCGCTTTCTCGCTAGAATTATCGGTATGTGCTGTCTCGGTATTGGTTCATAAACGTTTGTTTATTTACCTTTCATATTGGATTTGCTTCAGCAAAGCCGTGACGTTATTGCATACTGCTAGTTACTGAGGATTCCTAATATTGAAGGGCATGCATGGGTATTTGCTTGGATTTACAACGTGAACAGGATCTTTAGGGTAGCAAGTCTCTTGGTTTCGCTATGAACTTCCAGTTTTGGAATACCGGCGGCGAAGCCGACGTAAACAGAAAGTGAGAATAGAGTATCTATATAGCGTTTCAAGCCAGCTTACGTAATGAATATAATGGTTTTTCTAATATCCTGCCATAGTTAATTTTAACCCGGACAGCGGAATAATGAACTTTCTTAGCACTTATCATTGTTTATTTTTCGCATGTTAATAAACGGAATGCGAGGATTCTTTTGCAGTAGTAAACGCGCCCGATCAAAATGTCTCTTATGACGTAATTTCGTAATTTTATTACAATTGGGGAAACAAATGAAACCCGTTTTCCCGAGTCATCCTGGGTTTTCGAGCTCGGTTTCGTATTCACGGGGGAGTATATCGTTCGCTTCGTCAGCGATGTGTCACGCTCCGGCTTCAAAAACGCATCCTGCTGACCAAATGAATAAGTGTGATTGCATGTCGTCGGTGACTAATAGTATTGTTTGTATGTACATGCGTACATTTAATGAGAGGGGGACTGTGTACCAATATGTCATACCGTACCAGCGGAGAACCCAAGCTTCGAGCGGATTGAATGATTGGTCACGTGGTTCGCTCTCGCTTTGATGTCAGCGGAGTGATTAATAAGCCCCCCCCCCCCCCCCCGAGAGGCGTAAGGTCGGAATTTGTTCGTCCTTTGTTTCGTGGACGTTTTTGCGCATTGGGATATAAGGAGGAGGGGATGTTAGGGGGTGGCGCTTAGGAGGAATGCGCGCGTATAATTACCCTTCCGCTCCCAGCGCCAAAGGACTAAAATTCGTCCGTACTCTCAGTGCATCCTCGTGTCACATGAAATATTCATGAGAGAAACCCACGTTAATTATTCATGTCCGAATTTGAATCGAAAAACAAGGATATGGTGATAATGAAACCGCTGCTCCGTAAAACGGATGCTGTACAAAATAAATAACGGGGTCATCGTGACGACGCTTGTGCCTGTGAAGTAAATTTTTTTCAATTAACGTTCGTCATTGTGGAGAGAGGGTGGAGCATTTGTCGGAATAAATCAAACTGTTTAATTAATTTTTTTTAGTTCAGCCTTAAATACAACGCTAAATTTAGCTACGTATTGTGTCGGAGAGCGTGCCGTTTTAGCGTGGATGACACAATATTCAATCGCTTATTCCGATCGACGAGCGCATTTTCCAGTTCAAAACGTGCGCCGTGTCGTTGTCGATCGATTCTGTTTGTTTACTCGTATTTTGTGTTTGGATGCCATTATTCCCTGCAAAACGTTGGCGTTTGATCTGCGTATATATCCGCGCCAGGCTATTCGGATGAGTTGGGGAATCATTTGAGAGCAGAGTACCTGAGCAAAATGTGTTTGTTTCATTGTTGGGCGCGTCATCGGGTGGTTGGGGTGGGAGGGCGAGCTTGTCTGTCGGGCGCATTCCATCGGTCCCTCCTCCACTCCAACGTAAATGCATGCTTGTAGTAGGCATGTATATCGGAGCAGCAGACGGCTTGCCCCAAGGTCAAAGTCAGCCAGGTGATGACCGTCGGCCGGGCGGGAGGCGATTCTCATCTCGTTCGCGGACGCGTGGTGCCCTCTCTTGTTGTATTTCGGAAGACAGTCGGGAGTGGTGCCCTCTCTGAATTTATAGAAAAAGCGGAGGTCCGATTCCTCCAAATTCTGGCTGAGGAACTCATAATTATTCCAGCCGACTCCGTCTCATAGGTCTATATATTGAGGAGAGAATGTACGAAATATAATGCGTCGAAAATCATACCTATACATTGCATTTTTATGACAAAATCAATAGATAAAAATAACGTAGATAAAAAATGCACTACTTTCGGCTTCGTAAGCAGAGGAAAATAAAGAGAAAAAGTTGTTGATTTCATTGATTATTTTTTGCTTGTTTTATTATGCAATGCTGATGCAATACTACATTTTTAAAATCTTAAAATTTCATACTAATATTAATAACTATTTCTATCTACTATATCGATTCTGATCCATCGTGTGGTGTTGTCATTACCCTTAGAATAATGCGTATAATGCAACGCATAATTCTGCATGCAGGTCCACTTAGCCTTTTATGTGATGCAATAGGCCTACACATTAGGGACATTAAAATCACAGCTGAATGCGTACTGCACTTGCTTCTCACCGGTTTCGCTTTCCATGAATCTTGAGGCTGTTGCAATTCCAATGTTTCATTGAGGCGGAACCTGACGATCGTATTTCAAGATTAGATGAAGAATGCGCGGAGAAAGTCAAGCGAAGATGAGGAATGATTTTCTTTTCTTTTTTTCAGACCGCGAATTGAACCAGACACCCGCCAATCACAGTGGTCTCCTTAAGGTGGTTAGAGCGAGACATTTCCCTAGTCATAATGGAGACCATGTTCTAATATTATTTTTTTATTTCAGCGTCTGTAAGAAGTATGAAATAAATATTCTAATATTAATGGCGCAAGGATATAGTTATATATGACCAAAACTCTCAGCAATTAAATAAATATATCTACATAAGTACCTAACATGACTCATTTTTTCACTCCGTACGGCTGAAAACCCTTCAAAACAGCAGGTTTTTTTGCGATTCTGTAAACATTACTGCGGTGAGTCGCTAATTAATATTTATAAACAGTTGATAAAACGTACTAACTACACACTGTTAGTTTTTTGACGAAATGTAGGTGCTAAAAGTTGTCAATTTTTTAAATATTCTCCGTCTGGAGCGCACAGCCATAATTTATCCCATGTAAAACCGCTTGTATTTTCAGGCAAATTGCGCGATAAGTAGTTCGGCAAGGGGTTAGTATTTTGATATCATTGGAAATATAAAGAGTTTTTTCTTTAAATGCGGCCAAATTCATCGAATTCTAGGTGAAGTGAATTTTCGCTCAAACTACCTTTAAAAAAATTCTGGTCCTCTCGGTTATTGCAAAAGCGGTGCTCATTTGGATACGATCCGTGCTACGTTCCGTTAGCAGCCGGTGAATATGACCGGAGGAACGTTTCTGCTGCTCCCGCTTCGGTCATTGTGGTCCGTAGACGTGAGCCATTCGGGGGACAGAAGGCCTTTGCCCTCTCTCTCTCTCGCCCGTGTTCAACGAAGCGTGCTTGCGTGTTGAATTCGCGGGAATTCTCCGAGTGGAGCACTGTTTTCCGCTCGAACGTGTCCCGGTGTTTCAGCTTCCTCGTCCAACGGTACGCGACCGAGAGGTGTCCAATATCGGTGAGGGAGCGCTTTTCCAGTGGGGGAGTTCCTCGCTGGTGCCACGCCGACACGCTTAGCCGTTTTTTCCCGAATATAAGCCGTGCTCTAATTATAAGTCGACCCCAAAATTTTTCCCGTCAAATTTTCGGAACATTATTAATTCTGTAAATATACCTACTCAGTCAAAGACTTATAAATGCTTAATTTCGAAACATTACTCGGTTTTGTGTTTTATAAAATAAAGGTGTCGTCAAGTGATGACATTACGAAAAGTATTGTTGTCACTGTTATTCTAACACGTCTAGGAGAGGATCCGCCGTGTATTAAAGCTGCTTTGATTACATCGTTATGTTTAAAGAGTTCGAATGTTAGGCGATGGATGATTTCATCTGGGAGTCGTTTATCAAAAGCTGTTGGCTTCTGCGCGGGAATATTCTATATATATCACTCCTTCATTGATGCTTCCAGCCCTTGCCGTATAGCGGTGTATTTCTACGTGCGCATTTAGTGAATTTAAATGATCCATGTGGGAAACGTCTATGAGGGGGTGAGATTTGCTAATATTCGCATTTCTGATTCATATAAATCGCAATATGTCTTTCCGATTACGAAGATGCGATATGTGATGCTCGCAAGTGCACTTCAAAATGCAAAAGTTGTAGCAGGTCTGCGGATCTACGTTTTCCTATTCGTCTTTTTGCGATAAATCACCATAGGACAGAGCAGATAATTACTGCTCTACGAATTGGTGCCGTTATAGCGTCTTGCAGTATATATGTATGTCCGGTCGCTCTCAGCGAATTTCTGAGGGTATCAGAAATCGGAACAAGGACTTCTTATCGGAAAGTGATTTTTTGGAAAGTCTCTCAGCAAATCTTTCCGAGAAAGTGATCATTTTTTCATGCCTGTCCTGGGAATGGCCTGGGAATTAGATGTTGCTCTGGAGTCTTTTGTCTCGTGGGCCAGGATTGCCGGTAAATACCCTAAGCGCATAAGGAACTAATCTTTTGGGGATACAGCGCCCTTGCCTCCTCCCGATTTTTGACGTCCCACGAATTAAAGAAAAATAAAATACGTCCGTCGTCCTAGTAGTAGTAGCACTGTCGAATGCGTCCCGTGATTTAAATGTAAGTTATTCCGGAAAGTGGCCTGAGTCGCCAATGGATGTCCATTGTCAAATAATTCGAATTTATGCGAATTGAATTCGCATATCAATATCGCTGCATTAAATCGCAGTCGACGAATTGATTCTGGCTTACATTTCACGTGGCCGTGAATATATTTGAGTAGGTATTTTGGATCTCGAATATTTTTTCTTTTGATTAAATCAAATTTCTCACTTGAGATCAGTATACATTTACTTTTTGACAATACATTATTCGTATATATTTTTTTATTTATTTAAGTTAACGATGATCCACATTCCCAGCGAAAAAAACATAGTAGAATCCATAACTCCAAGTAACTTATATATGTTCCAAGAGTTACTTGCGTTAAATTTTCAACAGAGGGTAGATATTCTTGCTTTATATTAGTGGTGGAATTAAATGTTGTCGGAGCAAAAAGGCTGCAGCCGCAACTGTTTCGGTCAGACAACTGTTTCAAATAACTGTTGCAAACAACAGGTTAGTTTCGTGATCGTGCCACAGCCGCGACGTTGCGCTCTGTGCTGTGCAGCGGCAACTGATGAAGCTGGCTGTTTCGTCTTCTATTCTGTTCCAGTTGCACAGCACGTGTGGCTGCGTTGCGGCTATAAGCTACAGTTTGTTGTATTTGAATCTGTTGCAGGCGGTTGCATGTTTATTCAGCCAAGACATGTCGGCCCATCGTTGCAGATGGAATTAGAACTGTACCTATCGTTCATGAATCCAAATGAAATTGTTACCTTATTTGAGTGAATATTTCATTTTACATAGAATACAGAACTACCAGCAATGTTTTGTTAGCGTTGATCGATCGCCCGCTGTTTACTGTGCTTCTAGTTGTTACACGCAAAAGGGTGCTTCACGGAACTGTTTCGTTTTGAAACTATTTCGGTTGGGAAACAGTTATAATGAAACGCTTGTGTTATTTTAGTGCCACCACTACTTTATATCCTTCATGCTATGCAAAGGCAAGAAAGGAAAGAACAGGAAGAAGCAATATGGTGGAAATTTCGGTTGTCTGGTTACAGTTTGATGACGCAGGTGCCCTCTCCATCTACCTCGAATGATTTAAATCATCTTTTGACACCCCAATAGATAGGTCTAGGCCAGGTGGGTCGAATGTCACCATCCGAGGGAGAGAGGGTGCGCATTCGATTCCACTCGAATCGCATCATCATCATCCCCCTCCATGATGGCGCCCGCGCGCATTCCTCTCCGCTCCTCGTTGGCGGGGGGAGAAGGGGTGGACGGAGAGACAAACACGGGGATGACCCACTTAGACCCCCTCCACACCCACACCTCGCGGAAGATACCGCCTCCCCTCCACAAAACATCCGTCCGGGATGGAGGGGTGGGGGGAGGCTGCAGGAATGTTATTTACTCTCCGTTTCCAGGCAACGGCGGAAACTCCCGAAGTGACGACCCAACCTCTCTCCCCCCTCCTCCCATCCCCCTTTCGGATCACACCTCTTCACTTTTCACGTGCGGTTTTTTTAAGGTGCCTGGAGCGGTAATTATGGATCATTGATTGCTTAATTTTTTTTAAGTAAGTCGAAAAAAAATTCTTTTTACCACATTTCATTCATGTGCATCTGTTGGAGCTCACCATACAGGCAGTGATGGAAATTTTTAAAGAATTAATTATATTTTAAACGTTTTCCTTGATAAAAGCATGTGATGAATAGAGTTTTCGGCGCGGTATTTGGAATGTAGACGATATTATATTGAAATTTTTTTTCTAATATTGGACTGAGCGTGACACCTTGATATTTGTTAGCAACAATTGTAGCAATAAGAAATATATAGATGATTCCTCTTCATCATCTTTTTTTTACTATGTAATTTTTTTCTTCTTTCTTTCTTCTTTTCTGTTTATTAATTTGTAAACTATTTATTCTCTTTGCCGACGTTTTGCATTTTTATACGTGCTTCTTCAATGTCGGAAAAGAGGATAAATAATTTACAAATTAATAAACAGAAAAGAAGATGATTAAAGAAGAAAATTGCATAATAAAATTAAATGTATTATTTCGCGTTCAGAACAAAATCTGTAAATATTATGCCATCGAATTATCAGTAATTATATCTCATGTGCCATAAGGCTAGGTGTTGAAATACTATGGCATTGCCAAAAAACCAAATGGATATGATGCAAATATTTTCACTTTTTTCTATAGACATCAGTCATGAGAACACCAATGAAAATTAATCTGTTACCTGTTTCATAAACAAAAATCGCTCCATAACAGGAAGTTTCGCAAATTAAAAAAACGCCTGTTAAAATACTTCATCAGATTCCCGAAAATCTATTTTTTCCGTGCGTAGGGGATAAAGATGGCGCGCTAAATTGTGACCTTCATAATTTTAAAGCTCTTTCCCAGCTATCGCTGGCTGTTTCTAAGGATTTATCTGTCAAAGCTCGTTGATGGAAATTCGGTGAAACTTCATAAAAGCTACTGCTGAGAGAATGCTTTAAAGATTATTGAATTGAATTGTTAAATCGATTTCCTGCCGTCGACCCTTCTATGCAAATGCATTAATAGTGATCGTTGATTTTATCAAAATAGTTTTACTTTTTGACTTACGTATTTCACATTTTAAGGGATATTTGTGCAAATATCCCAATTTCTATTCCAGATCTGAACTTTTATTTTTATTAGCATTATCTTCTTACCTAGAAAAATTCAAATTAAACTCTTTGGACATATTTCTCCAGAGAATATAATTTTTATATTCATAGTTTATCGATGCAGTTGCATATATATTTGCTATTTACTGGCCGAGTGATGTTTTGAATTGGTAACTTTGGCGATGAATATAAAAGTACTTTTGTAATAAATTTCCGTGTAAGATTATTTTAAAGGAAATTTTATCATAAATCGTATCGTTGACATTTCGTACTACGCAATACTGGTTCGGTAAAATCTTTGGTATCAAATGTTTGCTGTGGGATTACGGTTTTATGTTGCTTTGCTTTACAATTACAAATAATAGCATTGCGATTAATTTATCAATACCGAGAATTATCATGGTAAATGAATTAGTTTTCTCATGGAGAAAATTAATGTTTAGCTGTAAGCAATTAAAAAACTCCTAATTTGATGCTGTCTACGAAGTTGGTAATGAATTAGTTAACGTGGTGTATTGGTAGCGTGGCTAACGTCTGCCGGCGAGGGAACCAACTGCCTTATGCCTGTTGCTCACGGTAAAATTTTCCATAAAACAGTTTTATAAAAATTTTTATTGAAAGTTTTATGAATCGTACGTAAAACGTACTTCCTTGCTCACGGTAAAACTGTTCATAAAACCGCAATGTCCTGCGACCTATGTGACGCTTTGCGAACACGTGAAGTGATAAATTCACTCTCTTTTGGATGACTGTTAGGTTAAAAACTATATATAGGTATTGTTTTTTTAATTACTTTCTGATCACACTCAACGGTGCTTAAGCTCTAACGCATTCTTCTAACAAGAAGGATACTGCCTCAACCTTCCATGAACTTCCAGGCATGTTTGTTTACGTTTTCCTTGTTTGGCTTCCCATGGATACGAGATTACTATCAACGTGATGAGCGGAACGAGACGTCTCATTGGTTGTTGCATACAACGGTTTTATGGAAATAGAACCTGTCCTATTCCATAAAACGTTTTATAAAACAAGGTTTTATAAAACGGTTTAATCGTTAGCAAGCTCATTTTTATAAAATTAGTCGGTTTTATAAAACGTTTTACCGAAAATTTTACCGTGAGCAACAGGCATTAGGGACCGAGTGTCATAAGGATGTTCCGCGTTCTTCATGCTGCGAGTTTGTGGTTTTACGTTACTTTTTACGTTGAATTACGTTAATTATGACGCAACCCGCATCGTATTGTCTACTCGCAGTCAGCGCTGTTGGAATTAATTGCAACCATCATTTTAGCGTTTATAGTGAGAAGAAATGCGAACAATTTAAATTTCAAGAACCGTTGCACAGTTAATATAAAGACGAGCGATAGCCAGTTATAGTGAACCGACACTTTATCACCCGAATCAACGCTCTTATGAGATTCAATCTAAGCGAGGTTTTTTTATAAAGTATTTTTCATGTATTAAATTATTATTCCATGCGTAATATCGCCTTCTTTGGGGTGTAAGGCTTAAGTTGGCGTGGTTGGAATAATACTGGGTTCCCATGACGTAGTGTGTGGGTTTGAATCCCGGTAGTGGCGGGAATATTTTACTGGATCCAGATTAATACTTCGGTGCCTTGCTGAGAGAGTGTTTCAGGTCCGTCCGTCGCATGGAAAACTGTGGCTCCCTATAAAACCTCTCGTCAAGAAGCAGGCTAATGCTGACGCTGGGTTTCTCTCCACTCTTCCCCTACGAACCTACCCACCTATCTTGAATGCCGCAAATGACTTCAGTTGACGGTGCCTCCCCAACCAATGAGCAATTATTATTTTCATAGCACCTGACACGGAAATGATTCCTTGGGTAGACAATTGACATAGTGAACATAGGGGAATATGAAGGATATATTTCTTAGTTTATTTATTAGGGGTTTAATTACGTAGGTACCTGAGCTTTTGAGAGGGGAATACTTTTGAGTGGAACACTTGTTATGGATGGGGGATAATCTCGCGAAAGCATAGCGCCACGCGACACCCGACTCCCGGAATTGTTAAGTCGTTGCGTGGTTACGTATATACAAGCGCTTCGAATTAATTAGCAATGCTATCGCTAGAGGGATATAGTGTAATTTCATACGAGTATTTTGAGGCTGTGTGTATTACATGCAATTATCATTAATTTATAAATATCATTTTCGTATTAATATTTTTTTAGAATTATTAATTTAATCATATGTTAATTTAATTTAATTTAATCATATATGAATAATACTGTGTTCTCCCTACTGCCAGTCGTATCCATACTCAGTGTTCTACTTCTGACGGCCGTCCCGTGATGGCCAATAAAAGAATTTGAAAACGAAATTCAGGGTCAGGATATCATCAACCCTCAAATTCTAACGCCGCCTTTTCTGAATTGGCGTATTTCGTCGGAGGAAGGGTCTGTTTCTTCATAGAGCATCAGAAAGAATTTTCAAATTCATTGGTATCAAATCACCCCCTCCTCCTTAATTCAAACCCAAATTTTCCCGTTGTGAAGTGTCTGAGGCTTACGCCCGGTCGGCGTGAGATTTGGGGCACCTTATTCCGAAAAATGGTTTTCAGAAACTCTCTGTTCGCATTGAAAACGAGCCCTTCTGACGCCCCAAAAGTTTTCTGGGTCAGCTTTCATCCTCGAGCCGGCCGACCGCTTTCTTTTGTCTTCCTCTTTCGAGCTTTCGGGAAATTCCGCGTTCACCGGCGGCGCTGTCCTCCAGCGAATATTTCTCTCCTATCGAGGGCCAACTTGGGATACTTTGAATGGAAAACTACGAAATGGGTGCCTTCCATTCGCTTAATAGTGCGCTAATCACTTCGCAACACAACTGCGCACTTGCCTTCCATTAGTTACAGACCCTGCGCACTAAGTAGCGCACTTTAAAACAGATCGGGAGCGTAGTTGATGTGCGCTTAAAAACAAAAGAAAATCGATGATTGTCAATCAATGATGATCAAAAGAACATCCGTGATTGTTGTCGAGTTAATTGATTTTCTTTAAAGGCGTAAATTATGCTTATTGTAAGGTTTTTAAGTACTCAGCGACCAAAAGCTAGCGTTTTTAAATACTTTGTAGAAAGAATTCAACAACTAAACTTTAAATTCGGCCGTGACTGTTATTCACCCACAGAACGCTACTTACCGGCAGGTTATTAAGCATTTCGCCAGTGCTTATCGTTTTATTCAAAGTCGTTCGTGTGCGCAAAAGTGTGCTGATGTGTTCTGGTGTGCGCTAACTTCATCACCTTGAATGAATCACCAAGCCCCAATGAAGCATTGGAATCCTCTCAAATAATGATAGTTTTATCGAACTAAAACTTAAAATGAAAATCGTGTTATGCTGCACGTGGTTACGATGCTATGGTCAGCCAATCTTATTTTGTTTTCAACCCTAAAAAACTTAGCTTTGGGATCAATTAGTAGATCGTTATTCCCCTATAGATATCTATATAAGAAAAGCCCTTGTCATTCACTCACTGACTCAGGAACGCTGTAAGATGGAGCCACAGTTACTTAAATTTTAAAATTCCGTAATTAGATGGAGCCACAGTCACTTAAATTTTAAAATGTCGTTATTAGATGGAGCCACAGTCGCTTAAATTTTAAAATGCCGTTATTAGATGGAGCCAATGTCACGAAAATTATAAAATGAGGTTATTCTACGGCTTGCAAGAAATTTCATAAAAGCGAGAATCATTTCTGATTTGGCCCCGACTGAGAAAATGCTCCCTTTCATCTTGAAACGATGCCTATTGCCAGTGATTCCGGCATATGCGATTACAATCGAAGTCGCAGGGTCAGTCGTTTGATCACGTTGGACTTCAACTCCAAACAGCAGTATGCAAATAAATGGAAAGAATATATTTTTTTACTGTTGGGAATAAACTCATGATATCAAGTGTCATTTAATTTCAATATCTTCCTTGAATAAGTGGGCGCCACGGGCACCTTTTAAAACCTAGTAATTTAAGAATTTCTGTCGTTTCGAATCCTCTGGGTCAATTAGATTATTTATTCATCGTCAAAATGCTATCGAGTAAAATGCAATCCATTGCTGTCAAATTTGCATAGCCCTTGGCGTACAGGTCCTTTTTCCAGTTTCCGTGAGGCACGAAGTTTGGCAACATAATTTCCTCATGACGTGGTGGCACTCGCTTTTGAAAAGCATAACGTTAGGAGGATGAAAGCAATTATGAGTTGTGAGAGAAGGGGACTGGGATATCCTCCAGAGGTCCTCGCGGAAGTGCGTCTGTATCTTCTCCCTCCCCATCATCCTCACTGGCATCAAACTCTTCGCTGTCGAGTGCCGCCAAGTTTGCTATGCCTACATATTTGAAGCTAATGCGTCAAAGTTACGGAATCGAAATCATGTGTTTACGCTGATGATATTTTGGCTCTTCCTCCAGCGTTAAAGTTGTTAGAATCTTTAGTGTAACTTGAGGGAAGTGATTGCGCTGCGTAATTTGGCGCCCTAGTTCGTAGTTTAACCGTCAAGTTCATTGCTGCTCGCAGTCAGTATAACTTGTGCTCGTGCTCTGAATGCGCATCCCTTAACATATCGGCTTCAAAACGTGCTCCCGCCGCCCTCCGTTCAAACTATTGGAAGCGAGCCAGGAAATCATTTGCTGGAACTAAGTGGGTGCCCCAGAGCACTGATGAGTTGCTTTCAAGGTCCCTTTCTATGTTGGATAGTCAACCGCGTTTGAATCCACAGTGTTGTTTTCAGATGTTTCCGGAATAACAACTCCTAAGCGCTTGAGTGGTCGAGCACTTGGTCACCAACCTTTGCCATCGCATGTTGCTTCGCGGTCTTTAGGATTCCCATTCTACACACCGGAATTCCATGGTTTCATTTTGGTTTTTAACGCATTTAAAATTTATTTTGCTTACTTAAGCTCATTAGGAATCCTAAGCTTTGGGGTTATTGCAGTGGTTTATTTTTTTATTTTTACAACTACTTTCACTCAAGATAGAAAGTTAAAAGTTATTTTATCAGACACCCGAAAGTGAAGTTTCTAATGTTTGAAAATTGAAAAAATGATTTTTCTCATTTTTTTTAATGATTCTCCTTTTATATGATGAGTTATGAAGGGAGTGTGATCCCAATCAACGCGGGTTAGTTCAGCTAGTCATGAATATAAATTAGTGATACAGGCCGGGAAGAATGGAAATTTTAAAATCAAAAGATCTGATTATAATTGTCTTACGTGCGAGATTGCTTTACTTAGTGGACTCAGTGGCGATGGGCACAATATTATTGGAAACAAAATTGTCAGTATAGTCATCGCAAAAGGCCACGTACAAGGTTTGTCCAAAAAGAAACCGAACTTTATTAATTTTATTTAATTTTTGTACTATTTTTCATTTTATCAGACACCCGAAAAAATGAAGTTTCTCATTTTTTCAATGATTCTCCTCGTATATAATGAGTTATTAAGGAAGTGTGATCCCGAACAACGCCGGTTAATTCAGCTAGTAATCAATAAATATAAATAGATGCCCCGTTTGCTTTTTAAAAAAAATTTGAAAATTATTGTGCTTTGAGTTACAACTGTGTTGATATATCTTTGCTAATCAGCTGTACCAACACATGGTGATTTTTGCTTTCACTAAGCGCCTTCGTGATTATTAACCCTCGCTTCCCTTGCCAACGAAATTCTAATGATGCTTGTTTGCATTCTTGAGGTATATATCGTGCCGAATATCAAAGAGAATCGTGGAATCTCGGAATTGCCATGACCTCAATATATCGGTCTTGTACTGTCGTAGCTTGTTTCCTTTGTTTTTGCTGTAGTAGTCTATTTGCATCTGCATATTGCTCTTATCCTGTTCATTGTGTAAACCACATTTGGATACCAGTCATCATCTTAAGAGGAATGTCTTTCAGCAGAAAAAAATGGAAGGTCAGTAGATGCTTTGATCGCAAGTCCTTGGAAGTCTCTCCGCTGCAATCAAGACATGACTCAATGCGCTTCTGAAGGTAAGCCATTCGCGATTTGTGGAATGCATCCGCGTTTGGAGCTCGGGCTCCCCCACCCGCTGCCTCGCCGTGATCAACGTACGTCACCATGGCAACCAGAGATTCATTGGGAAGCCATTAATGGACAAGCGTCTTATTGAAGTGCTGAAGGTATTTCGAGCGAAAAATCACTTCACCTAGAATGTGATGCATAAAACTCCCATCTTTCTAATGATATCAAATATAAACCCCTTACCAAGCTACTTGGATCAATTTGCCTGAAAATACGAGCTGTTTTGCATGGGATAGATTACTGTTGTGCGCTCCAGAGGGAGAATATTGAATAAATTAGGAATGTATAACACCTATATATCTTCAAAAAATTAACCGTGTGTAATTTATATGTTTTCTCAACTATTTATAAAAATATAGGTAATCTATTACTCACCGCAGTAATTTTTATAGAATTGCAAAAAAAAACCTGCTGTTTTGAAGGCTTTTTAGCCGAACGGCGTGAATAAATGAGTCAAGTTACAGACTTTAGTCGATATATTTATTTGATTTCAACATTTCTCTGGTTGCATCCGCGTCAGTTGTCATTCAGCACAACAGTTTCATCAGCTGGCGACGTCAGGTGAAGGATGGCGAGGTCATTTATATATTATAAGATATATTTATTTAATTACAGATAATTTTTGTCATATATGTATAACTATAATTTTGCGACATTATTATTACAATTTTTGCTTCATACTTCTTATAGACGCTGAAATTAAAAAATTAAATTCGAATATGGTCTCCATTATGACTAGGGAAATATCTCGCTCAAGCTACCTTAAACGCCACTTCTTTACTAGGTTACCTTTAATTTTGTTCTCTGCTATTTAAATGTGCGTCTCCGTCTTCGTTTTTCATTTGTTTACATTCATTCTAGCTTATTATAATTTAATTTTCATCTAGATTATTCCAATTTATGTCACATTCGTGTCGCTTGTGTCCAAAGGCCGTTTTACACGATGAAAGATTTTGTACAAACGAATGTATGTACGTGAGATTGTACATAGGTACATACGTTTGTCTCAGCGAAATTAGAAAAGGTTCTATTTCCCGTACATGCATTGAGACATTCGCACAAGCGTTCACACAATTTGTGTCTTTACACGATACATTTTACCTCATGCAAGAGTTCACGGAAGAGTTTGTATAAACAAATTTACCGTGTAAAACGGCCTTAACACATTCTGAAAAAGCTTTTTTTCCTTTTTGTGATTGGATGAGCATAGTGGATATATCTTTTCCTTCTGCGCTACCCATGCTAGAGCGAACGACTTGTCTTGTTTGGCGCGGATAATCGACAGACATACCTACCTATGCATAACGTTGTGTTCTCCTGTATTTTCATTTTTCACTCGGTAATCTTGAAATCTTTTGGATATTGATAGAGTTCCCCCGGGGGCAGAGTGTTGTCCAGCGACATCTGCAACTCATTAAATTTCCGTTTTTAGTTTCAAAAAGCAGCACTGTCGTTATGAATGACGAAACGAGGTAAAAGGCTCTCACTTTGTCCTGCTGAGGGTAGAAGGTAACATTTCACATTTTGTGTTTTAATAATATGGGGCGGACTTCATTAGGATGAAATTGTAAAATATCTCATCCAATGCACCAAATCCATTGGATAAAGTGGCGATAAATGATGAGTCGGGCATTATTTTTGCCCCGTAGGACCCAAGCGACCATTTTAGCGAATGAGTCAATTCTTTCTAAATTAAATTACTAGTGGTCTTGACTAGAAAACAAAAACTTTCATAATTATTACTTAATGCAATTCTATTTAAATCTCCATGATTAAGGTGGAAATTCATTCTTTCAAGTTTGGTCTCCGTCGTAAGAAAAAAATATATCTTCCAATCGTATTCAGCAAAATTGAATGCTACGGTTGCTGTAAGAATTGAACTCGAACACTAATTTATTGTTACTTTCTGATGAAGCCCTCGGTTTTATTATGGTCAGTTAACGTTAACCACGAGATGGTGTTTCCTTTACCTTCATGCTAGGTTTACTGATAGTTCGGGTTCTTTATGGCACATCAGACTCTCGGTTATTCCATTTGAACGATGTCGATGGGTGGTCGTTTTCTTATATGAGATTTTTAATCGAGAAAATGCTTACCAAACAATATAAAATCGGGCTCAAATGCATCAAATCCGTCATATAAAAATTTGACAAATATCCAGCGGATTATTGCTGTCACCAGTAATTTATAGGTGTAGCAATACTTGGTGGCACTCACTGGTATATAAAGAGACGTCTTGGAGAAGATATCATACAAGAGAGGAGGGATACAGATCCTTAGGTTCTCTCTTGAAGTCCCAAACCGATCCCTGTGATAACCTTCCCCGCTCATTAGCGCTTAATTCGTTCTCAGTGACCTTAAACGCTCCGCTGGTGAGTGCCACCATGTTTCGCTATACCTATACTTCATTGCACCGTATAACCAGTGATTCATTTCCTTATTCTATTTGGCAATGCTTCATTCGTCAGCCACAATCTTCGCAGAATTCTTCCTCTTGGTAAATCGCTCTATTCCTTTAAGAGAAAGGAGTGACTCGCCGATGCAAAAAATAGATGAATAAACAAACGAAGGCGTCGAAGCATGTGCGCCGTTTTTGTTTTTCTTTCGTTTCTTCGTTTCGCATCTTCGTCGAGAGAGAGAGAGAGATGAAGGGAAGAGGCGACGGATGGTTCCGCCGACTCCCGCCTGCCAAAATATGGGCGCTGCGATCTGCGAGCGCACGAGTAGGAGAGGAGAGGGCCCTTCGGAGGAAAATCGTTATTTTTAGCGGGAGACATTATAACGGCCGACCGACCGACCGAGACGGGAACAGGAGTAAAAGGGGAGAAATACCCGCAAATGCACACTTTTCGCCAATGCCCTCGCGTGCATTCACAGAAACTCGTCCATGTAGGAATCCGTGTGCTGTTGAAACGTGCGAAACTGGTTATGTCGAAACGATAATAATTTTGCACTTTAAAAAAAAGTACCTAGTCGTGAAATCCATGAATTGATGGTCAATTTTCGCCACTAGCTGGTAGGTGATTCAGAATGCTGATCAGAATTCCTCACTGGTTACTGGGGGCTTGTGTTTGAACAGCTAGAGATACTTTCGATCGCGTAACTAAGGAGTCACGTGGTACAATAACGAAAGGTTCTCGATTTCGGTGCTTGAAACATTCGGATGGATGACTTGCGCATCTGATATGTTGATTATTACGACTCTAATCGAGATATTCGACTCCATCAACGATATCCCGGTGAAAAAAACCCGATTGGAAAGGCTGCATGAGATTTTGACGAACGGTTTAAATACACCAAATTCTCGAAGCTTTCGTTATTGTGCCACGTGATTCCTTAGTTGCGCGATTGGAATTATCTCGAGCGTTTCAAACACAACAAAAGATAAGGTAAATTTCTCGCCAGTAACCCGAATTTTCACCGGGAACTGGTTTTTTTTTCGAAATAACTGATCAGCTGCTCATCAGTTATCGATCAGTTTTTGGGTACCAACGTTCTTTGTGAGGGTGAGCAAGCTATAAAATGGTGATGGTGTATCAAAGGCCGTTATAGAGCGCTTAGTATTAGCGAAGTATTGGGGAAGGAAAAAGATAGGCACGTTGGGCAGGAAATAGATGCATATCTGAAAACAGGAATAGTAATAGGAGAAACAAACGTTTGAAATTGGCAAAGGACAGCATAAAAGATGCATCAAAAACTTAAGGAACTTAGCTAATTAGAAATATGTATAGATGAAAATGAAAAAAGTTGCATGTAACCGTTTTGGTTGCCTCGCAATTCAGTGCTATTTTAACACGTAGCCTAATAGCATATGACATATATCTGGAAATCATTCGATTATGTGTGTAAAGATTTTCTCCAAAACGCGAAATAATTTCGTTTCATTTAATTATAATGGTTTATAATAAATAACAAGGTATCATGCCGAGTAAAATAAGTGTATTAAAGTATGATTTTCGCGAAAAATCACTTCACCTAGGATTTGATGAATTGGACTTCATTTTTTAAAAATCATCTTTCCAATGATATCAAAATATCAACCCCTTGCCGAACTACTTTTTGAGCGATTTGCCTGAAAATATAAGCTGTTTTACATGGGATAGATTACGGCAGTACCCTCCAGAGGGAGAATATTTAAATAATTAAGAGTTTCTAACACCAAGATTTCGTCAAAAAACTAATGGTATGTAGTTTGTGTGTTTCCTCAACTATTTATAAAAATTAATCAATTACCGCAGTAATTTTTACGAAATTACAAAACACCTTCACAACGTATGTTGTGAAGGTGTTTTCACCACACTGCGTAAATAAGAATAAGAATAAGTTTATTTAACCCCAAATATATACATAATTTTAACAAATCAAAATGAGGGTGAAACTAGGCACCCCAGAAGAAATAGTTTCTTGTTTTGGGATTGAAAATGTTGGCAAGTTGTTTTAAATGAGTCAAGTTAGAGACTTATATAGAAATGTTTATTTAATTACAGAGAACTTTTGTCATACATAGCTATATTTTTGCACCATTAATATTACAATATAAACTTCACACTTTTTACAGACGCTGAAATGAACAAAATAAAATTCTAATATGGTCTCCATTATGACTAGGGAAATGTTTCGTCCAAAGTACCTTAAATTTAGAATTCCGCGCCGAAAAGCCAAGTCACGACAATGTTTTAATTCTGGTGAAATTTTTAAAATATAATTCTAGCATAATTTATATTGCTAGATGTATGGTTATTTCACCCGTTTGAACAGATGCACTGAAGTGAAATGTTGTCCAGGAATTTATTTTTCGTCTTACTTGAGAAGTTATTAAGATTGTGCACTCCGCTCCTACCACCGTACCGCTCCTACCTCCGCACCGCTCCTGCCACCGTAAACCTTGGGAGGATAATGGCACGGGGGTGCACGAGCGCTGGTCGGCAGCGTCTTTCTCCCGTCTCCCATGCGGCTACCACGCGTAGTTGTTATGTCGTCCCCCCGCCCGAATGTCCCAATTGCCTACTTCCACTCCGTCTCAGCACTCCGTAGTGTGCTTTTAGAGGGCGCGCGCTCTGCGGTCGAAACTAAACTGAGCGCTTTGCTAAATTACGAGAGCGGTGAAAAAAGGAAAATTCGCATTACAATCATTAAAAGAAAACTTAACCGGCCATTTAGGAACGTATTTTGGGTAATGTTTGCATGATTTTCTGAATTACCTGTTCTGTTGAAGGCTTAGTCCCTTTTTCGGGTTCCCACCACGTTCATTGTTGTAACTGGACAACAGTTTCGCCCGATTTCCTCCGAGCGTCTTCACTTCAGATTGAGCTGTTGACCAATTGCAACAATGAACGCGGTGGGAACCCGAAAAATGGACAAGTCTTCATTCAAGCCCCGCGGAAACCTACGCCGCAATACTTCATCTACCTACATCTACAAAATACCCTGCAAGCCACCTCAGGGGTGTGTGGCAGGGGTGAATATTCACCAGCATGCATTACACTATACCCTAAAGTTAGTGTAACTACGACTAATTATGCATTAGCATAAATCGCTAATGCTTGTCACGAGAAGAAGCCTCACAAGCATGCACTACTACACTACAATTATTATCACAATGGAGAGGGACCGTTAATATATATGTACTTTGCAACTACACAAATGGACAGAGAATCAAGACTTATGTAGGTAACATGCACGGCGTGCTGTTAGCACTAGATAACAGATAAGGATTCAAGTATTAGGGAGTACTACTACTACTAAGGGATACACTACCTATCGACAAACCTAGATAAAAGTCTCATTGGCAGCTGTTATGGTCCCTTATAGTTCGTGGGAAAAATTACATTTTAAATCTGTCCATTCTGCAGTCTAGTTCCCTAATTTCATTCTCATGATCTGATCTACCGTAGTATGTTGGATTTCGTAAAATATTATCAACGTCGTCAGAAAATAGACCGATTTGGAACTTACATAGTAGATTGAGTCTAAATTTTAATCGACGGTCTGAAAGCGTTTCCCATCCCAGTTGCTTCAAATTTGTTACAAAACTACTTGTTCTGTTGTTAACTTTTTTTGCCTTGTATGACCTGTCACCCAACTCTTAAAGAGTGCGTCCAAGATGATGGCGTGGTTGAGTATTCAAACGTAAGACCACTAGGGTACCGCCTTGCATGGGCCTTTAAGGCGAGGCGGACGTGACGTAGTCACGACGCCTTCTGGGATGGTTGGCAGCCGATGCGATGTTCAATTTTAAGATTGCTTCGATTGTAATTTATATTTTTCGATGAAATTTTATGTTAAAATTAAACCATAAAATGTTAAAGCGATAAGAAACTCAACTGTATAATCCAGAACGAACTTATAAAAACTTGAAGTTATAAGAGACTATCGTTGTTCTTAAAAGCCCGACGAAGCCGGCAGCATAGCACGGCGAAACTGTTGCCTAATACTAAATAACTAATTGCAGAACCAAAAGCCATACAATAAACAATGAGCAGCGAAAATCTACAAAAATAGTACAAAGAAAGTTTATAAAAACTTGAATGGAAATTAGCTGAGATAAGTTAAAATTTCAGTTCCACCATTATATGCTGTACATAAAAATGTTAAAGCAGCGTAATCATGGCGGCAAAAATACACCGTAATCACTTGCGATAACACTAATTAATATTTTAATACCATAATTCTATTAAATATACTGGATTGGCGAAGAAATAAATAAAAAGTGAACAATGTTTTCTCGAACATATTATGTAAACAAAGGCCTCCATCATGGATGCTTCGGTCACGTGATTCACTTCCCCAAACGGCATTGGAAGTGTTTACTGATTGGTTGAATTTCTAACTGCCAACTGCGCTATTATCTTGTACAGGGTCTAAAATTGAAGATACCAAACGGATTTTTGTAAGGGATTCCTTGACTTGTCCTGCGCTCAATTTTCCGTGTCTGGTGACATTCTATAAGACACACACCCTCGTGGTGGTATGGTAATAGAGCTATAAGAAACCTATAGGAAAGATGTCGGTTAATTTGTGCAACCGGGGACTTTAATTAGGCCGCGGGGATACACAGCGAGGGAGGTCCACGACCCCTCCCCCCTCTTCTCGGTCGTCTTATTCTTGGTTTTGAGGAGAGTGGGCAGGTGGAGGGGGGGGAGGGTGAAGGGGAAAGAGGGAGGAAAGGGTTTGAAACGCTTGGCCTCTCTTCAAAGTGGATTCTCTCTTGTTCTTTTAGTCCTTGTCTCCCTCTTATATATGTAATTCACGTGCAGATCTATCTTTAAGTCCCTGTTTTATAACGTCTGGTTAACGTTAACCGCAAGATGACGAAGCCTTGTAAGAACCTCTTCTGTTTTCGACCACAATATTTATAGCAGAATATACTTTTTTGGAGTATTGGTCTCCTTTTTAATAAATCACCGCTAACATTAACATCACCGACGTTTCGTCATTTTTTACTGACATCTTCAGGGCTAAAATGTTAAAAACATGTAACAAATAAAAAAAACAGGATAATAGATTCATATAAACATGAAAATGCAAAAACAATTAAAAAAGCAACAGAATGAAGTAGAGAGAAACATAATAACATGCATAATAAAAAAGGTTTTGCTTAGTAACAGAAAATATGTTATTTATAAAATGGTAACAATGGATTAAATAAGTTAATGATCTAATTAGGTAATTTACCCATTTTTGTAAACATATAAACCAATTCAATTGTAGAAAAAGTGAATAAAAACAACATTAATCACAACAAAACAAAAAACAAAATTAATTCTAAATCAATTTTTAACCAAGTTTTTATCTCTCTTTTTCAAACGTCTCGACATGTTTTTTACGGAAAGTTTGGGCTTTAGTGTAATTCACCAGGCAGTAGATTATTCGACGTGAGGGTCCTATTATGGGGAATGTAAATGGGGAATTAAAATGGGGAAGCGTAGAAACTTCGCTTTTCATACCGAGGTAATATTTTACTGGATACTTTAAAACGGGGACTGAGGAAACTTCCGGAATTTATTACTCAGTTACAGTCAAATAACTACTTCTAAATGTTCCCTATCTACTTCGAGCATTTTCCCTGAAACATTTTCAAATTATTTTTGTTATTAGAAAAACCCACAGAGCTTAATCTTTGACAGTACGTCATCCTTTCAATGTCTAGTCTAATAATAATAAAGGCGTGGAATATTGCGATATATATGTTTTTCATCTTCACGGACAGCCCTCGCTAATGCTCGTGGGAGATGCACGGTGAGAGATTTGTTGGGACCTCAAGGGTCTTTTTTTTAGAACCGGTCGCTGCAGATGAATGAGTAATAGCTCCTTAGTTTAATTTTTAGTTCCCTGCGTCAGTTAACGATTAGAACGACAACGTCACGTGAGCTCATTTGAGCGTTGATTACAGTTAAGGCGGTTCCACCGTGAAATTATTTAAATGTCATTTTATTCATATTCTGTCTACTTGTAGAAAAAAGTTGTCCTCTATCTGATATGAACAACAAAATAATACCTTTCCATGCTATTTTAATATATAATTGAACTTGAAATTACATGGTGTTCAATGGGGGAATGAGAGAAACATGGGGAAAAATAGTATTTTTCCATAAAATAAAAATGCCATTTTCGTGGAAAACTGTCTTTAAGAAGGAAATAATCCAGAGAAATTGAATAAAAATAAAATACAGGCATCTTACTACCTTATTTATCTAGTTATTGAAGAATTAATGCCGTAATTGTCAAAATGCAGTAACTAGTAGGAAATGGCGCTGCAGTCAGCTCCTATGGCTGGAAAAAAGTGCTCATTTAAAATACATTCGTGGAATAATCTGCAAATTTTGTTCCTTACTCTTGGGTTTCTATAGGTTACGCATTTCATCAGTGAAAGCAGGATTTTTTTGGACAAAATATAAAAAATGTGGAATTTAGTATTTGTTTTGACTTACACAGTCGCGGCGGAACCTCCTTAAGTATAGTTGAGTTTAATATCGAAGCTAGTACAAAAGTTGATTGAATGCTTTGAAGATTTTGGACTTGCCCTGTGATTTTATCAATTGTGTTTTCTTTCCTCCTACGGGGATTGTTTCCCTTAAGGTGGCTGGAGCGGTAATCGTGAGTCGTTGAAGGCACATTCTAATAACTTTTCAAGCAAGTCGAAAAAAACATTCTTGGACAACATTTCACTTAAGTACACCAGTTTATACGTTGGAAATCGCCAACCTGTATTTGATGCGAGAGTTGTATTTCAAATTTTCGCCTTAATTAAAGCATTGTTTTGACTTAGATTTTCGGCGCGAAATTCGAAATTTACGATAAAATCATATCTAAATACGCTTTTCTTACTCGGCATGATACCTTGATATTTGTTAGCAGCTATTATAATAATAAACGTATTATTTCGCATTTAGGAGAAAATATGTACATAAGTAATCGAATTATTTCATAATATATGCCCTGTACCATAAGAGTACTAGTTAAAATATCATTGAATTGCCAGGAAACCAAATCGGTAGCATGCAGTTTTTTCACTTTTATCGATAGATATTACTAATAAGGACACGTAAGCAAAGTTTCACGCAAATCTGTACACATACAAAAATCGCTCCAGCCACCTTAACCAGAGCAGAACAAACGCACGGTGATTAGTCCAACCTCACTCTCTCCGCGATTCACCTGTCAATCATGCCTACCATTCTAATGACGTGACAAATTTGACTTACAGAGGCAAACACATTTTTTCAGCTCCAGTCCTCACCTTCCCCACCGCACCAGGCTATAACCCTCAATGTCTTCGCGTTCTGTCACCAATTTGTGCGAGAGCTGTATCAACCCCACGTAGTTAGAGCGGTATATATCGCTTGTAGCCCGCTGAATAGGTTCTGACTCTGTCTTTCCGAATTTTATGACCTATTCAGTAACCCATGAATATATATATGGATCTAAATCTTCGGCACCACAGTATGGGCAGCAGTGTTGCCTAGCTTTCCGCAAAAGATAGGTCGCGCTGCAGTCGGCATGGTTCCGATTCTGTGTCAAAAATGGCCGGTTTAATTGGTAGGCCAATTCCGGTACCTTTATTTCCAGTATCTCCATTTGAATCAGGGCCTTTCCCTCGGCATGGTTCGCTTATGTGTGTCAAAAAAGGCCGGTGTTAATAGGGAGGTCAATTCCGGTACTTTTATTTCCAGTAACTCCATTTGAATCACGGCCTTTCCTTATTAGAACCACCTTCGCTGGAGTGGCGGCGCCACAATCTGCTTGGTCCTGATTTTTCGGTGCTTGCGGAATGTTTAGTAACACCAAATGGGGGCAAGTTTAGGATCCGTATGTATATTCATGCACTAACCATCCGTCTTTCCGATGGCGATGAATGAGATCCTTAATTTACGATTCCCACGAATCGACGTTAAGATGCTCGGAATAGCTATTTTAGAAGAATCGTTTTTACTAGCCAGTCCACGGATTTCCACATTCTCTCCTTGATTAGGACAGCTGACTCGATAATTGAAGGAGATTGAGAACACAAAATATAAAAATGCGTTCGAGTTTGCAATGGAAGTCTTATTCTTTGACGTCAGAAAAGGTTCTTTCCATAAAACTGCTTCAAATCCACTGCTTCAGGCTCTACTTTATAGAAACTTTTAATATTCATTTAATAAAGTTTTGTACTTTTCTACACATTTTATTTTTAAACGACAACAATATAATATATGTAAACAAACTACTACACCTGACGATGCCATAAAATTGGTGAAACGCGTAGTGTGTTTAAAGAAATAAAAAGTGTAGTCAAGTACAAAACTTTATTGTAATGAATAAAACTGCTTGTTTACGATTTCCAGCTCCCGAAACCTAGTTTCGATTGCTTCGTGTAATGTTATGTAGGAATTTCTCAGAAACTCCCACTCACTTTTCTTGCGTGTTTTGCCCGTCAAAGGTTGGAAGTAAGAATGAATTTCTTGACGTTCCCGGGTTTAATTTATTCAGCTCGGTTTATTTTATGCTCAATGGCGAGTTTCCCATTCATTTCTCTCCCGAGGAGTTTTACTGCCGCGAATTCGCGAACGGGGGCGCTCTCTCTCAGCTTTATCGGCGAGTACGTGTTCCGGGCAAACTCCCATTCAACCTTATCGCTCGGAAAATGACGTAACCTCTTCATCAGGACCCCAGACCTCCGTCGCATCTCAATGCTTTCCCTTCTCTGTAGAAGTTCACATCCCTCGAGCCATCTTGGGCAAAGTGAGGAAGTAATCATCGGGAATGGGCGTGATGCAGATGGTACAGGAAGTTCAAATGTGTTGGTTTCATTGGAAATGAACACAATGGCTTTGATGCGCCAGAAGGGCAATAATGGGCTAATTACATTGAGAAATTACTGAAATACAGAAATAATTTATGCGCAGGGTTTAAGTCTTTCCCGGCGAATGCTTAGGATGATTATTTCTCGGGTTTCCAGCCGGGTAATAGTGTTAAACTGCACCCGGGTGCAGTTTAACACCATTACCCGGCTGGAAACCCGAGAGCTATTCATCCTTATTTATGTGTAGATCATTTTCCAATGCATCGACTGTTTGACCAAATTATCGAATGGCATCGTTAAATCGATTTGGTATTTAAAGGGTGCTTTCGATATAGCATGGTGATAGCCAAATCTAGTGACGGAAGCGATTGCCGATCGCCAGGGGACTAAATGAAATTAAATAGCTCAAAGCGGCTATCCGCGCATGCGCAGTCCGTCTCGCGAACACAAGCAGTAGCGAATAGCTGTGAAGAAATACGCTTGAAGCTCTTCAATTGTTCGGCTCACCTCGGAGAGAAGAGCCACCGATAGCCGGCGATAGACGGCTATTTCATTAAATCGAAAGCACCAAAAGTCACACTGACTATCGATCCTCGTTCAATCGATTTTCTACATTCATATCCATCCGTCCGAGACAAAAAAAATCCCTGTCGGCATTGGCCTACAGGTGCAGGTAGATTTCGAAGCTCATATTTTTAATAAATATTAGCGTAATGAGGCCCGGTACCTGGACATGGGGTGGGGGATACATCCTCTGATGGACCGGGGGTGGAGACAATATATAACCACGGTAATCTTCGACCAGATTGCCACACCTTGATCTAATCATATGAAATAACATTGATATTTTTTCCCGTCATATATTTGAGTAAAATAATTCGGGGGCTGATTTTCGGATCCATTCACCGCTATTTAGTTCACGATTATCTGAATTATTATCTAATTCTGACTTCGGCAGTTTCTTAATTGAGTGGTCACCCTGAATTTGATGTTTTTATCGCCAACTCCTTTGGTACCGCCGCAGTGTCATCATTGCGTTCAGGAAAATCATACCTTAATTCTGTCCTACATTTTAGCCATTCGTTCATTTGGTATGGTACCAATTTGCTGTATCTGTAGGTTTTAGAGTGTCCCTAACTAAATTTATCCCATAATGGGGTCATGTTTAAACTTTCCTGTCATAACTATCTAAAATCTCCATTGACCTGTTTAACTTCCCACTTCGTTCTGACGTAATTAATCGATTTGTTGTTTTTTTGCAATTGTTCAGTAGGTTTTTTTAGTGTTCTAATACTTTTGTACCCCCTTACTGGATTATAAATTAACAACTTTCACAACAAATTTAACTGTAATCTAGGATAACCTCTTTAATAAATTCATAATGTCATCTAAATTCCTAAATAAATATTTCCTCTTCACGGAATTCATTCATTCTGTATCTTACCGATTTGTATTGTTATCTATTCATGCCGTAATATCATACCCTACCGCACTGTCGTCTTTGGTGCGCAATCAAACTCTTTTTTGTTTCCCCGGAATGTTCACAGTGGGAAGGGAGTATGGGAGGGAAAAGTGGGGATGCTGTTTTTTTTTCAAGTGTTGTGTGTGGGTGCTTGCTCAAGTGGCTGTTTGTATGCGCGCGCGCGGAGTTTGAAAAGGAAGGAATTGGACGAGAGAGAGGAGTGAATGAACTTGGTTCGACTCGAAAGAGATCTTGTGTCTGCCCGAGACGTCGCTCTCGGCCATATCGACCTGCTTGCTGCTCGCTGCTACTCTCTTCTGCCCTTCCCTCTCCCACGTATTTATACATCAGCTGCTTCCTCCCTCCCTTCACGGCCGGCCCTGAAGTATCCGGAATGGAACGCGCGTTTGCAGTTAATGACTCAAACGTTCACGAGTAGTGTGAAACAATTTTGAAATGTCGAAACAAATTTGTAAACCTTCGTTTTGTCGACGAAATTGTAACATGATAACAGTTCAAAATGGTGGAAAAAATATGGCGACCATGACCATCTAATTTTTGCTAATTTGACCCAATTTGCGTCACCATTGGCGAATTCATGCTTCCGTGGTGGCTTAAAAAAATTAAAGGGCCAGCAGGTAGGCAGGCAATCGTGATCGCCGACGTAATTTATTAGAGGTGCCGGAAGCGGACAATATAATCAGCTACAATAGATTCATTTTTGTTTTGTAAAAGAGATTTTATCTATCTTAGGCCGAGGTTGTTTAGTTTATTTATAATAATACCTTTATTATCCAAAGATCATATGTACAAATAAATTACAATGGTTTAGGATTCGTCAGACAAGAAAATATATGAATATACACCCAATAAAAAATACACCCAATGTCAAAACAAAAGTAAAGTGAAGGCCGACAATGGATATATGTGCATCATGTACAGTGTAACATATTTCACTAATAATTATATATCTATCTTTTTAACTTTCAAAGAATTCATTCACACTATAACATGACAAATCCAGTAAGTGGGTCTTTAGTCTCAAGCTAAAAACATTTGTGTTTACTAAATCCTTAATTTTCCTAGGTAGATGATTGTAAAGGCGTGTGCCCATTGCCCTAGGACTATTCATTGTAAGTGAGCACGAGTGGTGATCAACATGTATGTCCTGTTTTTTTCTTGTGTCATATACATGAATATCCTAATTTTTTACAACTTGGTCCATGTTTTGTCTCATAAAAACAATCACATTGTAAATGTGAGCACACGGGATGGCGAGCATATTTAACTTTTTAAAGTAGGTTTTACAGGATGTTCTAGGACTTAAATTAAGTATTGTTCTAATAACTCTCTTTTGCAGAACAAAGATTTTTTTCAAAAGTGATGGGGAAGACACTCAAAGTATAATGCAATATGTTGCTCTGCTGTAAAAGTAGCTGTAGTAAAGCATCAGTAGAACATTGGTAGAAACAGTACATTTCAAAAAGCGAATGCAGTAAAGTGCCGATAACAGCTTAGGAATTAAATCTGACACATGAGCAATACATTTCCCCGTGTCTTGAAAAACTAATCCCAAAGTTTTTGCACTGTGAGTTTCGTTCAGCTGAATTGACATTCAGCTGAACGAAACTCGCAAATTTAAACTCAGTTTACGATTGTTTTGGATCTCATTAAATAGTACCAGCCGAGTTTTACTGGAGTTTAATTTTAATTGGTTAATACTGCACCAATTTTTTGTATTATTTAGTAATTGCTGCGCATGATCATTTAAAGAATCTATGTTACTTCCACAAATAAAGAGATTTGTGTCATCTGCATAGGTAAAATTTATCACATTGTTGTCACTCCCTATGATTAACAAATCATTTATAAATATAATGAATAAAATAGGTCCGATGAAAGACCCTTGAGTAACACCTTTCGTGATTGTTAATGCATCTGAAATGTATTTTGCCCCATTTGTGCTAATACATGCTCTCTAAAATATTTTTATTAGGTAAGATTGTATCCAATTACATGCTACCCCTCTTATTCCCAACTTCCCACATTTTTCCAAGAGCAAACCATGATTAACCTCATCAAAAGCTTTCGTGAATTCAAAGAATAAACCTAAAGTAATTTTTTTTCATCTTTACAATTTAAGATAGAATTTACAACTTGAAAGGGAGCAGCTGTGGTAGATCTCTTTTTCCTGTATCCCCATTGTGATTCAGGTGGTAAATTGATTAGTGTAATGCATGTTGGTGACTACTCACTCCCTGCCACACACCCTAGAGGTGGCTTGCAGGCTAATTATAGATGTATTCAGTTCAGTATAAACGCAAGGAAAGAGGAATTAGCATCGCCGATTGCCAACAATTGAGATCGTTGTGGTGTTAGTTGCGCTGTCGCCCGCGTCACGGCGCCACGTCCCGCGGGGCGGGCGGTTGGTTGAATAGCGCCGGGCGTTCGGAGGTTGGCGTCCCGGAAGGCGAGGAGTCGACGCCCGCATGGCGTCGTGGGTATTGCGTCGAAACGGGGTCAGCAGTGGGCAGAGGAGGGGGAGGTGGTGTGGGAGAGTACGTTGATCGGTTTGTTCTTACTCTGCCTGCCGGGCGTTTGATCGGTGGAATTGAGCCGGAACTTAAGGTAGCTAAGTTTGAGCGAGATAGGTATATCTACGCTTAAAATTCAATCAATCAATAGTTTGAGCGTGATATTTATCTAGTCATAATGGGGACCATATTCTTATTATATTTTTTAATTTTAGCGTCTTTAAGAACTAAATATTGTAACATTATTGGCGGAAAAATATAGTTATGTATGACGAAAATTCTCAGTAATTAAATAGATATAACCACATAAGTCTCTAACTTGACTCATTTTTGCACGCCGTACGGTGAAATCTCCTTCAAAATAGGTTTCTTTTGCGATTCCGTAAAAATTACTGGGTGAGTAATTGACTATCTTTTATGAATAGTTGAAAAACATACAAACTACACACCGTTAGTTTTTTTACGAAATCTATATGTTAGAAATTCCTACTTTTTTCAATATTCTCCCTCTGGAGCGCACAGCCATAATCTATCCCATGTAAAACAGCTTCTATTTTCAGACAAATGTCTCGAAAAATAGTTCGGTAAGGGGTTAATATTGTGATATCATTGGAAAGATGTGAGTTTTTCTTTAAAACGAGGTCAAATTCATCAAAGTCTAGGAGAAATTATTTTTCGCTCAAACTACCTTAATTCGGCATCTTAATACGGAAAAGCTGGAGAGAAAAGGAACATAATGAACACTGTGCGAAGGATGAGAGACAAACTTATTGGATAGATTTTACGACACAACAGCCTAATGAAAACAATATTGGAAGGAGAAATAAATAGGAAGAGTTATAGATGAAGACAAAGAATAGAATAGATCGAGAAAATCATGAAGGTCGTTCAAGTTAATAATAATTTCGTTGGAATGAATCGGATGGCAGAGAGGAGAGTGGAATGGAGGGCTGCTGCAAACCAATCTTCGGATTGATGACAAATGATGATGATGATGAATATGGAAAAATATCTCATCTTTCTAATGCAGGTATGGAACAGGGTTGGAAAACCTGTATAAATCATGAGTAATGAGAAATTGACTTGAAAATTAGTTTTTCTGAGTCAAAATCTGATTGTTATCTATAAGCCAGGAGTCGACGATAATAGCCTCGAAACCTTGACTATGGAATTGCTATCTCAAGCAAGACTAGTGGGGCTAGAAGTAAATTAAGAGAAAACCAAATATCTAAAAGGCGGACGAGACCCAGAAGGAATAGTCAACTTTGAAGTCAATACACACAAATGTCAAAGACGTAAAGATTTCGAGTACCTTGGTGTCACTATTGACCAACGCAACACTGAAGAAACTGAAATAGAAACAAGACTTTTAAATGAAAACAGATGCTATTGGGCATTGCTAAAAATCTTAAGGAGCAAAAGTCTATCGAGAAAGACGAAAGAAAAAGTTTACAAAACCAGGCCTGGCCAGTTTAAGGCCAGTAGGTCATATATGGCTCAGAGATATGGGCAATCAGTAAAATGACGGAGAAGAAACATTACTTTTGAAAATAAAATACTTAGGACAATATATGGACCAATAAAAGAAGAGGAACAGTGGCGAAATAGGAATAACAAGGATCTAAGAGAACTCTACAAGAAAGCAGACATCGTGGCAGACGCAAAATGTAGGAGGCTGAGATGGGCGGGGCACGTAAATAGAAGATAGGATACGTTCTTTTCTGAAAACCATATGAAGGGGAGACCAATAGGAAAAATACCACTAGGAAGACCAAGACTGAGGTGGACCGATCAGATGCTGAGGTACATGAGGAAAATAGGAGAGAATGAATGTACCATGCAGGACAGGCTGAGGTGGAGACAAGTGGTTGACGAGGCCAAAAACCCGTACGGTTTGAATGGCCACCTAAGTAAGCCACGAGTACCATTTTCGGCACTTTTTAGTACCTTGCCTGAATGAGGCAGTGGAGCTCTTTTTTGGGGTTAAGACTATGCCCCTAAAATAAAGTTATTAACTAAATATTCAAGTCCTATCCGCCTTACTCATACTGAGGAAGATGGGATAATTGTTTCTCCTCAGATTTTGTGCGTGCTTATTGTGGTCGAGACGTAAGAATAATACGCCTTCAGAAAGGAAGCTGATTCTCCCCTCAGAGTGAGAGTGTCGGCACTACGTGTGTTGGGAAACTTAATTACCCCCGCACTACATGCATGGATGCGTTCCTAAGCTTGCGCCTTCTTAAAAATAGACACATAATCCAAATAACGGATATTTTCACCTGATAAAATGAAATTGTGGCGTGGAAAAGACGGAAAAGTCCTGAATTTTCACTGCGAAACGTATTACTCAGATTGTGGCTCAGTGATATGTGTTTTAAGTTAACTAGGAAATATCGCGGGAAAATATCGGTAGATGTCTCCACGCGGCATAAGTAATGTGAAATTTTGTGTATATTAATTAGTCCCGGAGAACGATTTGTGTTTTGGAAATTAATGGTTAATCATTGTAAGAGGTAATGTTTGAACACCTCACCTCCAAAGAATATGCTGGGCGGGAGTTTGAGAACTGAATTTAACCGACTACTGCAATTTGCCATTTTAGATTTGTTCGTCTACGAACTCAGGAGGGAGTATAGCAATGGATGTGCATTATGTGGGATGATAGCAGGACTGTATGCTCGAAGATAAATGTTATTAACCTGTTATAAATCACTTGTCATTTCAAGGGGTATTTAATTAAATAAACTGATTGCACAAGTAAAAGATGTGATATATTTTACACTCATATCAAATACAATTAAACAACTCAACAATAACAATCAGTCACACAGCGACGGATGTTCAGTAAAGAAAACAAAAGAACTAAGTATTGACATGACGTAGTGGACTCACGAGATTAGATATTTCCAACAATAAATCTCGTCAATCATTACTTGCTTAGCTGGTTTTTCTATTCCTCACTAAATTTCGTACTTCATTAGCATCATTAGTAAGGATGCCAAACTCTGAAGGGACGTTATAGCGAGAGGTCCGTATCAACTCTATAGAGTGTACGAATTGAATATTTCGAAGAATCTTCTCAAGTAAAACAAATAGGGTCTCAGACTTAACTTTGTGGAAACTTTTCATTTTTATAAGATAAGAAAAAATAATACTGGTATTTATTTATTTACACATTTTTTAATATAGCGACCCGGAGTTCAACGGGTAACCTTCCTTTAAAATGGAACCCTGAAAATTACGGTTGACCGTTGAAACCAAGGGTCGGTTTCGTGAAAAATGTGTGAATAAATAAAAGTACTATTTTTCTTTTCTCATCAAAATCTTCTCACGCTTTAAAGTGCCTCTAAATTTCAAACACATGGCTTATCCTCACCTAGGAATGCAGTGTCTTTGTAATCTCGAGCTCTTCTGTCATTAAACCCCTCGGCTGTATTAATAACCATATTTCCTCTTTTAATGGTGATCAGTATCATTTTACGTTCCAATCAATGAGGTTTGTCCCGAGTTTATAAATGTTGTGTGTCTCGCTATAAAATATGAAATAATGCTAAAATATATTAATAAAAAATGGAAGTAAGTAGGTATGAAAGTGTACTATATTTTCAAAATTCTATTTGGCCTGGGACAATGGTTCAGCTTCCGGCTCCGATCCCGTTCAGTGGTTCATCTGCATTTGTCGTTCGAACCGGGATAGCTAAATTGCCGTGAAAGCTACGTAAACTTACCTTTGGGAATATTTGAATTTAATCGCTGGAACATATTCAATTAAATGGAGTTTCCATTATGACGAACTACAAGCGTACACTTAACGTGTAATTTTGCTATTAAAATGGAAACTGGAGATTTTAGGAAAGGTGGATTTGATGTAATACAATTTCATACTAATTGAAATAATGTTACTGGTTCTTTAACCAATATTGTATTCAACGGGTGTATGTATTGGTCGTATTAAATCTGTCCTCATTTCGAAATCACATGGGCGAAAGATAAGCAAATGCATCCACCTAGGTAACTTACAAAAATATTCTTTCGTTCCTACCTTTACCTCTGCAGTTGAAAAGGGCTGTCTTTTTCTCCGAATCACGCTGAAATGACCAGCAGATGCGTGATTTATTGATTGACCCCGATGTATTTTGATCTGCTGATCACATGAAAAAATTTACCTCTTGAAAAAGTATATATATTGTCCCTTGTGGTGCAAAAGCTAAGTATTCTTCTTAGGAAACAGTAATTAGACTTATTTCCTTATCAACCAGTGAGTTGGAGGGGCTTTTCTCAATAAAGTTTTTGAAACCCAGACCTTGGAGTCAATCTTAGGTAAACTTTTAGACCTGGTTTTTATGTGGGAAACATTGTAAAATGTAGTAAGGTTTTGTAATGTAACTTGTTAGAATCGCATTCAGTGTAGCAGGCTTACAGGGTGATTGGGGAATGTTTTTGGAGGGTGTATGACTTAAATTGACCGTGGTAAATGCCAAATGTTCTTCCATCTTCGGCAAAAAATTGAAAGAAATGGTTTTACTCGAAAAAAATGATGGTTTATTTTGATCGTGAAACATCTCTTTAAAGCAGTTGGATATTTTAGCGATCACTTTGGACCTCGTTCAAATTAATGGGCATATCCACACGGCTCAGTTTACAAACAAATCAAAGCTATTTACGACCCAAAACTCACTCAATTTTATCTTTTCGGAGTGTTGATGTTTTACTCATGTAACCTAGTTTTTACAATAACGTAGTCCGGAAATACTTGTTGATTTCATATTTTAAGCATACCTACCTATTTTGTTTATTTTTCCAACTCTTTCCATGAGATTATTTTACATTTAGATGAGATAAAATTCATTGTGACAAAAACACAGTAGATACGAATTCCACTATTTATTTTAATGCTGTCGACCGGTTTTGACGTCTAAAGCGTCATTTACAAGACAAACAATAACATATTAAAATAAATAGTGGAGTTTGTTCAGTGTTTTTTCTCAATTTTTTCTATCTTCAATTTCCACAAAGTATCGCCTCAATCGATTAAGATAAGATAAGGTAATTTGATTTCAGTCGGGTATTACAATGAAACAGTAATTAGGTAACCCCTAAGGATAAGCCTGTTTTGGGGCCACTATCAGCTAATCCATGCAAAACAATAGTAACAAACAAAACACAATTAAAATTTTACAATCACACATTTATACAACCCAGTGAAGAATTTGACACTAATGTGAAAATTGACTCAAAATATGCACAGTGATAAACAGTGGTTACGAAATAGGAGACACATAAATACATGGTCAGATATAGCATGACAATAACAACAGTATTGGCCAGTATGTATTTCATGGCCAGTTATTCATTTATTTTGCCACGTATTTATTAAGTCGCTTTATTGTTTGTTTGTCCTTCCGGGCAAAATCTTGCAACTCAAATTTAACCCACTTCCCGATTAGCTATCGACTTAATATTTTCAGTACAGATCAGATCCAGATGAAAATGCATTCTTATGCTATATCTAGCTCTTCAGAGGCAATGTGAGCCGCTATTTTCAACAATTTACATTTGTATTAATCGCTCAGCTGTTTGATTTGACAGCCATTTCCACGCGTTGCGAGGTGGCCCAGGGAAAGGAACTGGCCCCCCTACCCTGAGTGTGTGAAACTCACACGCCTTTGGCTTAGTCTGAGGTGAGCTCTACCCTCAACTAGGCCTGGGCGATATTGATAATTCAATATCGGGACACGATAATTTTAGCATATCGTCAGTTGGCGATATCGATAACTCATATCGTGACGATAAATATCGTCTTAACGTGCCCCGATATTTTATCGGGGCACGATAAATATCGCGATAAATATCACGATAAAATATCATGATATCGCGTCCCGATAAAATATAACGATATCGTGCCCCAATAAAATATCACGATATATTATCACGATAATTTATCACGATAAATATTACGATAAAAGATCGTGATATTGCTCTCCTTCAAATATCGTGTAATCGCGCCCGATGAATTATCGTGATATTGCGCCGGTTTATCGTGTCGGAAAAAGACAGCCGTTGGGTTGGCCTTCGCTTAAGCTGGAGCAAGTATGTTTGAAGACTTACTATTCTGCTATCTGCTAATTCAAATTCTCAGCAGTTCTCTCTCTCTCTCTCTCTCTCTCTCTCTCTCTCTCTCTCTCTCTCTCTCTTCAATTTCAGTGGTCCGATAGTTTATAGGTGACGTCTTGTTCAAATTTTGGAAGGAACTGAAAACAACTGTTTGTATGTACATTAGTGTATATATTGTCTGAGAATTTTATTTAGCAGATAGCAGAATAGTAAGTTTTCAAACGTACTTGCTCCAGCTTAAGCGAAGGACAACCCAACGGCGGTCTTTTTCCGACACGATAAACCGGTGCAATATCACGATAATTCATCGGGCGCGATTACGCGATATTTGAAGGAGAGCAATATCACGATCTTTTATCGTAATATTTATCGTGATATTTTATCGGGGCGCGATATCGTGATATTTTATCGGGAGGCGATGACATGATATTTTATCCGGAATAGTCCGGATTATGGTCCGGAATACGAATCAATAATAATGACAAACCTTCTTTGATGTACCTAAGTAAGACCGTGACGGATATCTATTTTAAGATTTTGCTCTTACGTTTTCTCATCGAGTCTGCTGGGGATCCCATCTCAGATTTTCGATCAATTACCTGAGAAGCTTGTTATTTCCTCATGTCGTGTTTCTCAGTCCCCGGCAAATCTTCAAAGAGATATTGCCGTTATGATTGTCAATGTTTTCACTTACTTCAAATTCGCATTGGCAATACTTGCTGGTCTCAATAATGTTGTTCTCAATTCAGTCTTTCAAATTCACCATCAAGATAGCTAAACGTATTCAGCTCAGTAGGCAGAGCCGGCTTAAAATAAAAATTTCACCCGGGCGAGAGAGTATTCCGGCGCCCTCCCTCCCCGCTTATCAAACCCATTCACCAGTTAAACGTAGTAAAACAATATTTTTTCACAATCACGGCGCCCAGTGGTCTGGGGAGCCCGTTTTTCCGGTCAAAAGTCGAGTTTCCGAACTTGTTCAAATGAATAAAAAATTATTACACAAAGGAAGGTGAAAGATCATTCCACAACATACAGAATTTTTTTTCTCAATAAAACAGTTATTTTCCAAAATGCAGACCTAAATTCGAGGGTAATTTGTCGTGACGTAATTTCTGAAATTTTTGAGACTTTTTTCTCCATCTGTAAAAAGAGTTAACGCCCCATTTTATGTGTTTCAATAGCACCTTTATTACATCCTCACCGAAATTTCCCTTTTAGTTTGCCTACAAGGTCTTTAATGCCCTTGTGACAGTGTTTCAAAGAGACACGGGCGGAAAATCCGTTAGTGTGTGCAAATTTGGCTGTACAAAAAAACCATTCTCTTCCACCGTATTGAGCTATGCCAGAGTAGAAAGAAAAGTAACTCTATTTTGTTATTTTGTAAAAATCATCTGCCTTTAGTTGCGGTTTTGCTAATAGCTCGCCGAATACTTTGTCGCCTGGCTTCCGGAGCGCCATCTCACGGACAGGTGACAAGTTTGCTGATATAGAGGAGCGGGCGGTCATTGTTTCACCAAGCTATCTATGTTGAAGTGCTATTTTCATTGCTCAGTGACAGTGATTGATATTATGATTTCAAATTCTCTTGCAATGCCAACTGTGAGGGAATACTTTCACGTTTTACGTGAGACATGGGCTGCTAAGAATAGCTCGCGTTGTCAGCATTTATATGAGTACATGATAAGGTGAGTTCCCTTGCACATAATGGGAAATTGTATTAAGTGATTCTATCTATGCAATTATGACTCTTTGGAATGCCTCTCTAATTTGGCTGTTTTACTGAAAGGTCACAAGGCGTGACGGAAATGAAAGAGGAAAGAATTATGAAGTGAGCTGGTGTCCTGGGCGTAGAAACCCACTGCAGAGAAACACCCGCTCGGAAAGGAAGGGGGGGGGGGAAGAAACCTGCGGGACATGTTGAGTAAAGCTAATCTATACACTTTCCTTCAATGAACATGGGACATTTCTATAGTTAAAAAGATAGAACTTATAATAAAAGGAATAAAAAATTTGAACAAAAATATTATGTGGATCCAGTACATAGAAAAATTAAAGAATTAAAAAGTTTACAAATAATAAACCGACAATAGTGGTACGCAGATAAAATTGAAACTAAATAATAAGAAAACTGGAAAAATAAAGTTAATGAATAATGAAATGAATAAATAAATAAAAATGAAAAGAGCAGGAGTAACATGCGTGTTTTTAAGATAAATAGGTGAAATGAGAACAAAATTACCGTAGCAAATGCTACATTAGTAATCGTGTGGGAATAATGGTATTACAAGTAGGGTATAAATAGTAACTCTTGTAAAAAAAATAAGGTAAAAATACACGTGACGCCTCCAGGAAGAGAAGCGAAGCGTTTTGAAAAAGCAACCAAACGCGATGGATCTCGCAAAAAAAATAAAAAGCATACACCATGCATGTTGTATTCTCTACAAGAATATGTGCAATTTTACAGCAGCCTCCCAGATGAGGAGATAAGAGAGATGTGTGGGTGCGGAAAAAGATGGATAAAGTTCGATGGACAAAAGGGATGACAAATGAAGGGGATAGATGGTTGCCTTGGTGTGGGGGAAGAGGGATCTGATAAGGAGGGCAGGAGATGGACGGATAAAGTAATTAAGAGTCGATGGGATACTGAATGCCGCTTTTGAAGGTTGGTTTTGATTGAATCGGATAGATATGTGAAAAGGATAGGCATTATGGATGTTATGGGGAGAGTTAGGAGCTGAGCTAAGCTGAAGAGAGAAATTCCACAGAGGAAAAATCATTTGCGAGTCCCGGTCAAGGCGAATGATTTTTCCTCTGTGGAATTTTGCACTTATATGCCCTTGCGGGTGACTCTGGAAAGGAAACGATAGCGTGGCTAGTTCCGGTATCCTTAAAATTATGAAGGGAGAAGTTCGAAAGAGGAAAATTGGAGAAGCCATCATCACTCAAACCGTACTCATAATCTCTTAATTTAATGCAATCAATAACACCCCGATCAGTAATCATAAATAGGTGGTTTCTTGAACTTCATATTAGCGTATTTATGGATCATATTCTTATATGGCAGTGAATCTCGGACAACAATTGCATAGCAAGGGAGTTAGAAACCGATAGAAATGTAATGTTTTAGAAGAATGATGAACATGAAACCGAAGGAGATCACCAATGTAGAAGCCCTAAAGGCCGTTTTACACGATGAATGATTTTGTACAAACGAATGTGCGTGAGATTGTACGTTTGTCTCAACGAAATTAGAACAGGTTCTATTTTCCGTTCAGGCATTGAGACATTCGCACAAGCGTTCATACAATTTGCCGCTTTACACGATACATTTTGCCTCATGCAAGAGTTCACGGAAGAGTTTGTACAAACAAATGTACTGTGTAAAACGGTCTTAAGAAGAGTTGGTGAAAGAAGATGGATAGTGAAAGCTCTTCCAATTAGAAGGAGAAGGGAGAAAGTCGAACTTATTGGACACATTCTAAGACGCAACAGCCTCTTGAAAAAAATAATGGAAGAAGTGGATTGGAAGAAATACCGAGGTAGACCCAAGGATGGGATGAGGCAAATTACGAGGAACCTTAACTTGAATACATTGGCATGAGGAATGAAACTGGCTGATAGGAGAGTGGACCGGAGGGAGCTGCAGCAAACCTATCTCTAGTTTGATGGCTTCTGATGATGATGGTGGTTTAGTTTGGTCGTAAGGTTTTGTTCGTATTTTCCCGGGAATCATAGTTCCTTTCGTTGGACTAGGTCAGCTGACGCCACGGTTACCCTTGGAATGGGTAGCTGCAACCTCGCCAATCTCTTTCGCACCGTGGCCTCTTCGACCTTACCTTGGATTTCGAAGACTTTGATTAGCCTGACTCTTGATGTCTCAATGCTCAAGATTGCTAGTCTCTCTCCGATGAATTGGATGAATAGAATTCTGTACATGCGACCTTGGTTTCTGCAAACGAAAATGTTGTTTTTCACAGCAACTTCTATTCCGAAAGACCTCGGCAGATTTTCTTCCCATCTAGATTTACGCTGCGTTTGGGACTACGTGTAGGTACCTACATATCCTCTCGTATTGCTTTCCCTTCATTTTTTCCTCCGTGAAAAAATTGAAACTTCCGTTAAAGGTGATGTATGACTGCTGGCTTTCCCGGCGAATGATGTAAATGAAGAGCTATCGGGTTTCACACCGGGACAGGTTCACCAGAACTTCCCGACGTTTCGTATAGCGACACGACCATCGTGCGATTTGCTCGTCGAAACGTTGATAGTTATGGAGTGCCTGACCTAGCGTGAAACCCAAAAGCTTTCACTAAAAGTGTTCTCTCCAATCTATCGACAAAAAAATGAGGTGATAACAGTTTTTGGTATTGCGTTATGTACCAAAAAAGGCCAAACCTTCTATATGCATGAGCCAATTGTGAAATCTGCGCAACTACTAAATATTGTCCATGTGTACGTATTATTTTCTTTGTATTCTTCTGAAAAAACTATGTTTAAGGTTGCGCCATGGAATTTTAGAAACGCGTACATTATGAAGGGACTAGTGAGCCTTCAGGAATCCTTGAGGTTTGTTAGTCTGCGTTATGAGTCAAGGTAATCTTCGTCGTGAAGTGGTTCGCCAGTTAGGTACATATTAGCCACTGCTGCCTTTAATGACTGATGGGTACTTTTTCATTTCGAATCGTCATGTGTTGAACTTGGGTTCGTTCCCCATTCCTTTACTAGCTGAGTTGCAGTATTAACACGTACAATGTCTCATAGGGCCTATACAATGTCTTCCCCTACCTACTGCCGATTGCCAATGTCAAACGATTATGTCAAACGCTCTTCGTATTCCTCGCGAAGCATACCCCGTTCAACATCGGGATTACTAGTCTCAAACGTGTTGTTATTTTTCTTATTAATCTTGTTAGAAATTATTTCGTGATCATTTTACCTCTGTGAAACCTCCCTCCCTTTCATGTTCATGTTTCATCCTTGGTATCCACCTAAGAATGCGATCGTATTTGTTTTAGGTTCAGCGTCACAACACTCTCCTAGGGAGTGTGTATTATTGTAGTATTTCTATGGTAGAGCAATATTTGTTATGCGTGATCTTTAGTGATCGTTTATGTTAATAGGATGTCGCAGTTATATTATCCGAATAATGATTTCTGTTTGTATGTCGCCTTTGCGGAGGTCTTTGATGGCCTGCAACAGGTTCGTGAGGTGAATTTGATATCTTAAATCCCTTTACTTAGGCTTCGTCTGAAATTTGTCATGGTAGTTTGCATTTTTTGTACTGTTTTTATATGTACTTATATTTGGAAATGGTACCTTTCGAAATTTTTCATCTTCTTCTGCCTCGCGCAGTGCAATCGTAATTTAGAGTGAATGCGAAGGCCGTAGTAAATGTGGATGATGAATGTCTTGGTACTCAAGCTCACCTTTACCCTCATATGTTTTATTGATACTTTGTTTTGCGAGGAATACTAGCCACATCTTAGATGTTATGCTTTTACATTGTTTGATTCATGACTATCTGAATTACCATTTCGTGATTTCATTAGCACCTTATTTCGTCTTAGTATTACTTTAAGCTTTTGTAAACTTGTGAGACATTAACATTTTCCATGAAAAAATAAAAAAAATTCATTTCCACATTCGATAAACGGTGCAAGCATTTCCCTCGCTCGTAGATGAGTGGAGTCATGAGTAGCTAGCTACTGTTTAATTATTTTATTCCTCACTAAACAGTCGAGATGGGCCAATCTCCTTCTAAAATCTTCTCGGTAATTGATTCACCAATCATTTGTATATCATTTGACAATAATGTGGTCGGCTTTCCCATCAGTGACAGTTGTTGTTTTCCTTTTCCCCAGGCGATGGACGTCTCCTTCAACAATGTCCTGGAGGGGGCGCGCCAATACTTCCAGGGCCTGCCCTCGGCCAATGCCCGCTACGACACCATGGGGGGCGGGGGCAGCGGCCCCCCTGAGCAGCATCCTCCGCCCCCATCCGCCCCACCGCCCCCGCAGTCCACGACGTCGCCCCGGTCGCAGCAGCAGCAGTACTGGAACGCTAAGGACTCGTTCCGACTCCCGCCCACCACGGCCCCATCGCCCTCGTCTGCCTACCCAGAGTCCAGCCGGAGCCGGACTTACAGCAGCTGCGAGGCGCCGCTCTACCCCTCTTCCGCAGACCCCGCTGCCCCCAGCCGCGCCTCCTCCACCCTTCCGTACAGCTCGAACGGTAGTCCTTACGCCACGTCCAGGACCGGCGGCTACCCGTCGTCCTCGTCGGTGTATCCGTACAACGGCACCGCGTACTCGACAGCTCAGCCGACCGTGAGCGCCGCCGGCTCGGCGGTGGTGTCGCACCATCCTTACCTCCCGCCGCAGGCACCACAGTTCTCGCGAGTGCACCAATCGTCGAAGCAGAGGTCTTCGGCTCCGAGGGCACAACCTGCACCCGGAGCACCCACGCCCGACAATGGCTCGTACTCCTCATACCAAAGGGTTGCCGAACCCTACAGAAGTGTCAGTCAGTATTCGGCTGCGGTGTCATCAAAGTTACCTTCAGTCAATGGGGAAAGCAATCAGCCTGTCAGAACTACTTATGCTCCAACTGCCACCACCATCTCTACGTACTCAGCAAGTCAGCCATCCACATCAGTGTCTTCACCATACTATTCTGCGGCAGCAGGCTCAACCTTACCCACTAGTGCTCACCATTCTGTCGGTTCGTATGGTGGGAAAGGAACGTCTGAGGCTGCATCATCACAGGCCCATCCACCTCTCAACCAGGGCCCACCACCTCCTCAGCAGCCTTCAGCATCGGCACTTTCGAAGGTGCGCCATTATGGAAATACTCACCAGGTATACTTAATTCTTTTGCCTGCTCATAATTCATATATACTCAGAAATCTTATAGGATAAATAATTAGTTTTATGAATTGTCATTAGCAGTGATGAAGCCCTGAACCAACCACAGATTTTTATAGATTTTGTTCTTTGCTTGTTTGCCGATATTTTAGAGTGCAGTCTCCATTTAAACAAAGTTCACACATCTGTATACTCTTTGTTTTAAGAAAGCAGAATTGATTCCTTGTTATTTAATTTTTACTATATAATTTTTGTATGATATATATTATATATTGTTTATAGTACAACACATCATCGCAACTGTATAATTTCCTGCTAGATAGCTTCCCTTTTGAAGAAACTCTGTCACTTTTTCATTGCCTTGTATTACCATAGTTTTTCAACTTTTGATGCATATAATGTAAATGTACCAAGTTTCGACATCTTGTGCACCTATTGAGGAAAAACTTTTAAAGTGGCTAAAGGCTGCTTTACTCATTGTAAATATTATTCATAATTATGCTTGTTGTAAACATGCATCATGTCTCATTAATCCTGAGTGTGTTCAGTCGGAATAGACGGTGCATTAGAATGGAAAGCATAAATGCACCATTACATTAATACTCTTGATTCACTGAGTTATATAAGAGTTCAAAATTTTCTCTGTTCTCCAAAGCTTTACATTATGATGCTAAGATGAAAAATTATTTCAGTTTTTTTGAGTGAAGAGTCATATTTAACTTTGAACTAAATGGATAGAATTTTATTGAAGACGACTGTTTTCTCTGATTAATTTTTATTCTATACTTAATAAGATTTTTTTAAATATTATTCGAAAAAAGATTTTGAATCTTGTGGAGTACCATTCAGAAAAAAACTGAACAAACTCAGGGATGGACGTTTTAAATATTGAATTTTAAAAAATGACATTTGGCCTGTGTTGCTGTTGTGTCCATTCAAGGGAATAATCACGTATGAGATGCTCAGATCATGACATGAGATGATGGTGTAGGTAGGTACAGATAATGTGATGAAAGTAAAAAATAAAACATTTTACTGTAGTAAATGGGGCTGTGTTTTTTTAATGATGAATATTTTCAATGTTGTGGCTTCCTCTTTTTTCTTCTTCTATGGTTATTGTATCTTATTTTGCTATAGGAAGATGCGCATACATTGTATTCTTACTCTCCCCTTTCAGAGTAGGAATCATAGTAGTCTTGCTGAAATAAAATATAATTTGCTTTTTCACCTCTTAATTTCAATGTATCTGTGACTGTGAGAGAAAATAATACCTAGATTTCATAGCTCATTAATTTATTTGTGTCATTTCATATTTATCTGGGACTAATGCCCGAGTACTTAACCTTCTCACTAATAGAGGCAGGGGGATAGTTTCAATGCCATGAGTAACATCCAGTTGCCAAAGTTATGTGGCTAAGGTGGTTCAATAGTGAGAACTGCCATTGGTGAACCTTGGTTGATAATGTAGTATTTAGTTAGAAGTAGAGATCAACTTGAGCATATTTTCATTTTCATTCAGTGTAGAAGTTCACTCTCTCTAATAAAATGTTTTCCTTATAAATCATAGTTACAGTTCATCTACCAACTTCTCAAATGAAGCTAAAATCTAGCTAGTGATTTAACTAACCAATATTTCCTCACATTGTGGCTTTCATATTGAAAATTCATAATGTTATTTGGTCTCATTAGTGATAATCTTCAATGAATGAATCGTCAGTGTTGCTTATGCATAGCTGTATGTAACTGCACTTTTTACAGAATAGAGAATAATATACCATTCGGTATTAGCAATTTGTAGATGTTATGATATCCATTATATAATGAAAAATGATGTAAACATGATGATTTACATGTTTTTTTTAAACCCTACTTTTTCAGTCTCATTACTCCACATCGCAGCCAAGTCAGCACCCTTCAGCTTCTCCTGCATTGGCCACGGCAAGTGTGGTGGTCATGAATGGGTCTTCATCACGGGAGCCAACCCCTGACTGGAGGCCTTCACCCCACCACAGCGCCCCTGCAGCTTCACCGTCGATGCATGATGAAGAAATTACCATCACCTCTGCTCCAAATCTGCCACCACCTGCCTGTCCCCAAATTCCAACATCCTCCTCCGCTTCCTCTTCACATCCAGCATACCCAAGTAGTAGCCGAGTCAGGAGAGAATCACCGCTTGATCTCTCCGTGAAAACCGTCCGGCAGTCAGCTGATTCAACGGCAAAGGATGACGAAGTGACTGCTGGTGTTTCTTCCCATGGGGAATCGTCCAAGATGGGGCACCATCGTGCACACCATCGCTCCCATTCAAGACAAGCACAGCAGCCCACACCCCACCCAGCCACAAACCCACTCCCGACTACGAATGAATTGCCACACTCAGGTGTGCAGTCAGCCAGGGCTTTGTCATCCCAGCCACACCAAGCACCGCAGCAGCTACATCACACAACTCCATTGGGGATATACCCATACAGGAGTGTGACCAGCATTCACTCAGATGCAAACACTTTTGGCACGCCAAAGGTCAACTTCAACCCTAACTTCAGCTGTGGCTATGCAAATGCTCAACCTGTTAGGGACTCAAGTCGTCGGTCAAGTGTCACAGCTGTGATTTCGTCTGCTCCTTCCACTTCTGGACAGAGCACTGTGAGTGTGTCACACCAGCATAGACTGGAAGGTGGAAAGACTGTAAGTAGTCATGGTGCTGCATATGCTGTGCGATCTCACCTGGTATCACCACAATCCTCATCGTCATCTTTGTCCTCATCTAGTGCTCCCAATTATGTCACCAGTGTTTCCGGCTACCCGGGAACATACTATCCATCTGTGACCACTTCCAACTCAGTGCCAATCTCTACATCTGGTCGTACATCTGGAAAAAGGCCAGGCTCAGAAATAAGCCACCCAATAAGGACTTACTCGGTAGACAATCCCAACCCTCCCTCTGTGAGCCACTCTAGTGGAGGTTATCCTGCTCACCCTCCCCCCTCCAAGGTTTCAAGGCTGGAATGGAGCCAGCAATTGCAGCAACAGCAACAGTTGCCTCCTCAGCACCAACAGCACCCATACACTGCTCAGTCAGGGGGACACATGACTGCCAACATAGGGCAGGGTTATGTGAATGGTGTCATTTCACAGTCGCCATACATCTCAAGGGATGCAACAACACTCAGCTCACATCCATATAGCAGTGGGCATCTACCTCCAGCACATCAAGTGCAGCAAGTCCGCCATTATTCCTCCAGTAGTGCTGTTCCGAGGGCACAACAGCAGACAGCAGCAGCTGTGGGTCCATCAAATCAGAGATATTCTTCATCCACTAAGACCTTAGCATCAGAAGGAAGTTGTACCAGCAGGAGCAAAGAGGTGTTAAGCATTTTGAGGAACAGTTTAGAAACAAGAGGTGCTATAAATGAAGCGAGGAGTTATCAGGCAAGCCAGGAAGCCTACCGCAGTGCCAAGTTGGCTCCTCCTCCTGCACCTGGTCCATTGAGAATCCAGGTTGGTCAGTACCCGAGTGGTCATTCACATGGTGGGATCACCAATGGCCAGCCAGTACACAACCATGTGCCACACCCTCATCAACAACCTACCAACCTACTTCCACCACCGCCTACCAACCAACAGCCTATGAGTCCAAGTCATGCTCATCGACAGCAGCAGCCAGGGATTGTGCCAGCTCACAGTAACAATGTCCAGAATCACCACCAAATGGTTGCCTCATCAAACAGTCACATACATTCGTCATACTGGCATCAGTCTCAGAATTGGTGCCAGGAGAGCACCACAGCAGTCCCACCACACCAACCTAGCAGGGCTCACAGCCACGAAAATTTGCAGCCTGCTCAGAGTCCAGTCTCCCGCACCCCATTGGTGCTTGCCGAGTCGACAAAACCAGATGCTCCAGTTGCCCAACCCTCTGGACCCAAGTTCCACCTTCCCCGTGCCGTGGATTCCATTTCTTCATTCCGAAGGATGGAGGAGGAGGAGAGGCAGCCGAGGAGTGATAGCCCACGGACCAATGGTCTGCAAGAGGATGTTTTGGTGCACAGTGGCCACAAGGAGACCCAATATGGGAGGAAATCAGATTCAAGTGCTTTGCCGCGAAATGGTGCCACTAACAGCAATGGAGAATTGGATGGGCTGGCTGCTTTCTTGGCTGCAAGGATACGCACGAAAGCTGAGAGAAAACAGGTGAGTCCATTGTGTGCCACTGTGGCCCAAAGTCTCCATGTTGTGCTTACTTTACTGGTTTGGCGTCATATTTTTCGTCACTTGTTGATCAGCAGTCCTATAAAAACTTTTAGCACACCTGCAACCTTTTCTGTAATATTGCTTTAATGTCCAAATTGGACAACATAAATGCTACAGTTTTTACATTTGCTACCTATTCTTCTCCCTGTCTGCCTGTATTAAAAATTTTATCTTCTTGATTTTAAAAAATAAGAAATTAATATTTGTATTAAGTAATGCTTATCTAGTTTTTAGTCCATCATTCCGGTGTTATCCATAGATTAATCAATCTCCCAATCCATCTCAGGTGAGTCCTGGACCATCCATCACATGTCTGCCTCCAAGGAACCAAGTTCCTCAAGTCTCAGCCACGAAGAGTGGGCCTTCATCTGCAGGCCAGAGATCTCCTAGTCACCCCAAGTCACCGGGTGACTCATATGCTGCATCCGCCAATGGTGATGAGTGTGACCAAACAGACATCCCCCCTCATCACCACCCTCAGCCATCACCCATGGGTGTGGGGAGCCAAGATGACCACAGGCCAAGCACTCCTTCCCATTCTACACCCGGCCCTCAGGCACCATCGACTCCATCGGCATCTTCAACAACCACGTCATCACTGTCCAGGTCATTGTCGCCAACGGAGAGTGAGGCCCAGGAGAGGACAAGGGAGGCTTGGGGAAGCTCGGAGGCTGATGCGTCAACAACCCCAGTCACCCAAAGTACTCCCCAGGCGGTGGGGAGTGGAGGATCAAGTGGAGGAGGGCCCAGCCCACCAAAGCTGACTCCAGAAGAGGGTGCCATGGCACCCCCTGTCGTGCCACGGAGACGTCTCTTTGTCGATGGAGATGAGGCAGTGGAGGTCGGAGGGGCCAGTGCATCATCAGCTGCAGCATTGGGGCCAGCTGTGGTGGCACCCACATCTCGGCCCACGGCTCCGAGGGAGGAGGGTGTGGTGGTTGAAGGTGGATCTGCAGAAGAAGCCGGCGAAGATGGAGAGGAGGTTGAGCTGCCCCCTCGCCGGTGGAGGAAGGGCCGCGTCTCCAGCTCTGAGACATCAGTATTCGATTTCCGAGGGTCTGGTAAGTTGACAGCATACAGGCTACCACCATAACTGCGTAATCTTTATCTGTGTCCCCTATGTGGCTGAAAACATTATTTTAACTTTCATTGAACTGATAACTCTTAATTTGGTTTGATATGGTACTACATAGTCACTTTGATGCACCATTTCAACTTCTTAAAATGATGTAAACCAATGGAAGGTACGTCAATTTGAATTTAAATGTACAGAATAGAATTCAATTCACGTTAGAATTTGTTACATGGTAGCACACGGGGCAGGGAAAAGATGTCAAATATACGTGAGGAAATGCATGCCTTCCTTCAATGCTCTGTTAGCACCAATGGAATTATAATATTTGAAATCACTATGAAAGGCAAAGGTGTTTATTAGGTGGGGATCCCTTTATACTTTGAGAGTGCCTTCAATCTCAACTCAATGCGAGCTTCAATCTCCAAGATATTTGCTGGAAGAAATGTTTATATTCACATGAAAATATCTGGAGGGTATACATTTAAAATTAAGAAGTCAGGAAATAAGGGATCTACCTACCATTGAAATTAGTTTGAATGGATATCTTAGCTTGCCTATTACCTGCATGATGCATTTACAATTCTGGTTCCCTTCATGAACACGATGAGAAGTGTCCCAAACAATTTTCAATACGTTAGGCAATGGTGATTAATGATTTCCCAGACAATTTAATTGACTCCAATGGCCTTGTCTTTTCCTTTACATTGTTATTTTGCTCTTTAAGAAAGATATATTCCGTTATCTCGGGTGTGTCTTCGTGGAATTTGCTCAGCATTGTAAATGATAAGTACATCTTATATTTTCTACATAGATTTATTACAACAAGATGTCTTAGGTTTTGATGAAGCTCATCATCATCAGGTGATGATGAGCTTAATCGACACCTAGGTCTTCTTGTTGTTATAAATCTATGTGGAAAAACTAAGTTGTACTAATCATTTACTACTTTAAGAAAGACCTCTGTCATGATCAGTGTGAGGAGAAGTGATTGCATCTAATCATTTCTCAATAGCCTACCTTTTTTCTTAGCTATTCTCTGTTGCATTTTTAATTACTTTCAAAATCATGAATATATTAAGAGCTTGCGAAAGACTAATGATTTTTTTCCGTTAGAAAAATTGATGTATGTACTAAAATGACATTGATTCATATGGAATGTATTACTAGAGAATTATTTGAATGGATTTAAGTCTGGAAGATTATAATAAGAGTTTTCATATTATAGAGCTTATGAATGCATAGATCGTCTGTGCAAAGCTAAGATGTGCAAAATTTGTCTCACAATAAGGGAAAATAAGAGGCATTCTCATTTTTTTTCATTTATATTTTGACTGATGGTAGTTAATGTAATTATATTAATACATACTTTCAACACCTTTTCCTCTGTTTCCAAGTGACCATTATCACCTTGTGTATATTATAGACTCAGAAGAAGGAGAAATGCCTGTTCTGGAGAGGCAGACCATTGGAGAGCTGAGAAAGATCAGGGGAACTCCACGCACGAGCTCATCCCCAACATCAGCCACGCAAGGTTTATTGGAGAAGAATCCCTTAGGTGATGAGGCAAAGGGCAGTCAAGGGGGGCAGGGCAGTGATGGAGAAGAGGGGGGGAAGAGTGTCAAGGCTGACGAGGTGAGCTCACGGAAGGTGCAGTGATGAGTGACACTCATGAAAAAAAATGTCTCTCATACTTGCCACTAGGAGAAGTGCTTGAATCTAATCATTGAGTAGATATCACTTCTGAAGTGCTAGGAAATATCTTCTATGGAAAAAAGGGCTTATTTCCAAAGCTGCACAATAAAGTACAGAATGGATCCTACGTAATCAGAAAGTATGCTTAGCCTTTCATGATTATGAAGGGATTAAGATTTTTTCGGGCTAAATTGAGAGAATCTATCAATTATCTTGATTCATCAGAGTGACACTGAGATAGTTCATAGATTCTCCCAGTCATTGCTCTTCAGTTCTTATAGCAGTGCCAAATTGTGCCAGGTGGTGTTACAGCTACATAGAATGCAGTGTGAGAGACATCCCTTAGCTGTGTGAATTTGACCATTTAATTTTATCATTTTAATTCTTTGGGTGCTGTTTTTCTGACACAAGGAACTGGTAAGCTCTATAGTGTATCATTTGTATATCCTTTTCAAGTATGTATATCCTTCACTTGGATGTTTAGGATAAATTCAAAACATAATTGTATCTTTTGAATGGCACCATAAGAGTATGTAAGGATGGTGTTAACTAGATGCTTGTGATAGACTTGGTACATTGGCATTAGGAAATGGTCAAAGAATGATTGAAAGATTGCATCACTAAAGACATTTTTCCTGAATGAGATTTGGTTTTGTTGGTTTGGTTGCAGGTAGAGAAAACATTATCTCAGCATAAAGAAAGTTTCTTGAAAGCACCATGATTAGTCTTTAACTTCTACTACCTATGTTTTTTTTAATATTTTTCTTCAGCTGAACTAACTAAAAGTGTACCAAGCCATTGGCAAGCAGATGGTTTTCTGACTTATTAGCTCTGACTCCACAGAACTTCGATTGGATTTAAGTCTACAGGGATACCTGCAATGTTCGTGCTGCAAATATTTTGTACTCTTCATAGTATGTGCTGATGGCATTACTTTGCCAATTTAATTTAATTTCCAATTTCCTCAGGTTACATTGTAAAATTTATATTAATTCATGAAAAAATGAGAATGTCATTGTAGAGTAAGATGAAATCATTTCAAAGAAGAATAACAAATATTTTTCAATTTATTCAATATTTTGCTGGAGAAACTAAACTCTTCATTCCTGAAACCATCATTCCAGAAATCCCTGAAAGAATATCCATGAGCTTGTTTGTGATGACAGTGATCTTGTGAATCAGGCACCCCTTATCATTCTCATTATTTGCAGTCTATTATTGTGGCAGTGTGGAGCAATGCAGTTTGCATTCTGCAACCTTATAGTAGATGATCAGACCAAAAGTATTGTGGTCGACCTAATTTATGTAAAAAAACAATCTCGTGGGATAACTAATTTATTCATAATCTACAACATAAGCGAATATTTGGATATGTTAAAATGTTTAGGACAAACAAAGCTCTCTGATAATCCGTTTTTAAGGTATGGGCATATGTATTGTTGCATTAACTCAGCTGTTGCATACATTTATTCTCTTGAAGCCTATGATTATTAAATTAAAAATAAAAAATAAAATGACCTGACCTAATAAATTACTAGTTGAACCTATCAAATTAAACGTACATTTACATATCTATATATGTATATTTATGTATCACCTGTAATTATTATATGGTGATGGTATATTAATCACTTCTGAAAATAGTCTTTTAAGACAATTAAAGTTAAGATTATAGTCAGTACTATAGTACAATCGAACTTCCTTCTAAAATATCTATGAACTTACTCGTCAATGGGATATCCTCTCCAAAACAACCAAATTTTTACTCAACTTCTGACATTAAGTCATTTATATGTATAATGCATTCTTTCAACGGGTGAAAGACGATAACTTACCGACAGAGAAGTTTTATGGCTCTATTTCTCTAATTATCAACAAAAAAATTATTTTTAAAACTCAATCTCATCATTTTCATATTACAAACAGATCAATGTGAAAGTTTCCAAATTTCTGGTAGTGGATGAGAGTTGCCTAGTGCCTTTCATTCAGTCTTGAAAAAAATCCGGGAATATAATGGAATTGACTCACATCGATTCCATTAAAAGTAAGATCCATTCAGATTTTATGTTTACCTTACAATATATGCTATTATACCAACTCTTGAAATCCATTTTTTTATTATGCTGGTAATTTAGTTACCTTAGAAATATGTACATCATGGTTTCCATAGCTGACAAAGGCCTAGTATCCTTAATAGCTTTGGAAAACCTTGTTGAAACTGGTTGAGATAGTGGATTGCAGAGATGGTCTTGAGTTAGATCAGTGCCAGCCTTGAAAGATATAATCCATAATTTTTTTTTCCCTGAATGTATTTTTGTCATTCTGAATCAGGGCAAACCATCATCTCTTGAGGCTTTAATTCCCTTTACCAATCTTTATTAAGTGCTAGAAATTGAACCAGCCAATTATGGGTCTAGTTTAGGACTAAAACTTACAGAAATAATTGCATCTATTGGAAAATTTCCCCCAAAGCTTGAGTTCCATTTCTTATTCCCTTGGGCATTGGTGGTGAGAGGTTAGAGGGTATTTGACCAGCCTAAGGGTTTGCTATAATGTAAGGAAGATGGATTGCAAACAATACATGTACTCCTTATGGACTGTTGTTACATATCAAGTAATGGATTGCATGTGATAGGGATAAAATGTACTCTCTGGTGCCTTTTTTGTATTATTTAAACCACACTGGTGATCAAGATGCTCACTGATCTCTACCGATTGCTCAACTATGCTTTTAAAATCCTCTTTAGGTTTCCGAGATGGACTCCTTCTGGTCAGAGACATGTGACCGCTTCATGGAGGAACTTCAGGGGAGGAAGACAGTTGCTGTGGCGCAGTCAGCAGAGAGTGCCAGCAGCCTGCGGGGCCTTGGGCGTGGTTCAGAGAGGGCTAGGGGAGGGCGGGGCCGTGGTAGGAGAGGATGGGGGCGTAGGGCCGGTAGCCACGGCGTCTCCCTCAAGTTCCCTTCTTCCTCCAGCTCACCCCTTCGCTCCGCCAACACCAGCGTCGAAGAGCCACTTGCAGTGGAGGAGAAGAAGGAAGTGGACAAGCAGCCGATCACCTCAAAGAAGCATCAGGTTGCACAAGAGGAGGAGTTGCCTAAGGCGGAGTCAAGCGTCAAGAAGAGACGGGATGGGGAGAAAGACAAGCACAAGAGAGAGGAGGAGGATGATGGGGATGATGAAGGGGAAAAGGAGGAAGGGGAGAAGGAGGAGGGGGAGAAGGTGACGAGAAGGGGTCGCCGGGGACGCAGGAGCTTGGTGCTGGCTGTGTCGGCAGCACCAGCCACTACAACCAAGGAGAGCGGAGACGATTCTGATGACGACGACGAGCCCCTGTTAAGGAAGAGACCATGGCGCAGGAAGAGGAGAGTCACTCTGAGGCTTAGGGAAGAGCAAGGGGATGAGGCGGAGGAAGTGGCGAGCCGAGTGGAGAAGGGAGAGGGGGAGGAGACGAGTGAGGAGGAGGGGGGAGGAGAGGAGAGGAAGGCGGGGGGCCTCCGGAGGAGCCTGCGCAAGAAGAAGCCCGGTGCGAAGGCCAGGGCATCATACAAGGGCGAGGAAAGCGCAGAGAGCTCCAGCGAGGAGGAGGAGGAAGCTGGGAGTACGGAGGAGACGGTCGCGGAGCGCCTAAGAGCACGTAAGAGGAAGGAGAAAGTGAGGAGGAACGACGAAGATGCCGAGCTGGGCAGCAGCAATGGTGGTGGCAGCAGCAGCAACAATGCCACGGGGGGTGGTGATGGGGAGCCAATGCGAATGCGCCTTCGCTCGCACATTGCTCCTGATGCCAAGGAATCAGTCGAGGAGAAAGAGTTGGTGGGAGAGGACAAGGGTCTGGTGGCTCAGCCAGAAGAGAGGGAGCACTCGAATGAGAAGGAGCAGCGCTCGGAGGAGGTTGCAAAAAGGGGTCGGAAAAGGGGGAGGCCGGCCAAGAGCCATAGGGATGGGGGGAGCCTTGAGAGACCTCCTGGGAGGCGTAGGCAAGGTCAGAGCAGCAGCCCATGCGTTGGTGACTACAACTACTCCGGCTGGGAGGAAGAGGTGATCCGATACAAGAGGTCTCTGAGAATGCCCATGGCTCTCATCCACATACCAAAGATGCCGTCATCAGCGCATTCCTCCCCATGCCGAACACCATCCTCTTCAACACCCCAACACAGGCCATCCACGCCACCTCGCCCTGATTCGGCAATCTCTGCATCTTCATCTCCGTCGTCTGCTTCCCCATTCCTCTCGGCATCGCTCCCTGACCTGGAGCGAAGGCCTCAGGTCCCTGGGAGCAGTGCCAAAGGAGAGGGGGACAGGCGGCGCAATGGATTCTGGGATTCTTCGGGACCAGGAGGTGAAGATGAAGACATTTTGGTATCCAGAGTGATGAAGGAGGAGTTGGCCTCTCATACAAAGCTGAATGAAGAGGTACGCGATGGGGAAACTACAACCACCGTCAGAAAAAAGTCCATTTACAGTATGCTTGTACAGAAGTATCGTCAGCGGACTTTGGATGGTGGAGCAGCAGCAGCAGCCGCAACAAGGGGGCGGCGTCATTCAGTTCGGAGGGCAGGCATTGAGGCAAGGAAAGAGGAAGAAGAGAGGAGAGTGAACAATGGGCATTTGAGGGGCCGGCCGAGGAGGAAGGCAACAAAATATGACTCAGAGAATATTGAGATCAATTCTACTGTAGTCAATAATGGAGCTAGGCTCAGAGTGTTCCCTAAGGGTACAGCAAAAGGTCAGCTGGGACACAGCCGGCCTGAAGTGACTCACTACCTCAACAACCGGGTGTTGTGGAGAAGAAAGCTTCGAATGAGCTCTGATTCTGCTGAGGAAAAGTTGGAAAAGGAACCCGAAGAAGTCTCCTCAGTGGATGCAAAGTATTCATTGAAGAAGAAAACGTCACTGAGAAATAGCAAGGTGGACCTTGACAAGAGCTCTACTGAAGCTTCACTGCCATCTTTGCAACGATTCAAGAAAGTGAAGATGCTGAAGACATCCAAGGTGAGCATCTGCTTGACTAACTCCAAGTTGAAGATCTCCAAGGAAACTCAAGATGCAGCTCCATCCAATCTCCCGACTGAAGGAGATGTGAAGGCGGTAGTCAAGACGGAAGGAAACGGGATAGAAATGCCATGCCCTCCACCTCCACCTCTCACAGGGACCGTGGTCAGAAGAGTGAGATTGAGGACTGTCCGAAGGAAATTCCGTTCCGGATTTGATTACATCCGTAAGAAGAAAAAGCCCTCACAGGCAGCCAAGAAAGATCCTGTTCCAGGAAAGGATGGCCTTGTTGTGGGCCGTAGAAAGGTAAGGTGACCTCCCACCCACCTTGCTAGTATGTTAAGTTGATTAAAGTTCACATCATTGTTTTCAGGGCTTCTAATTTTATATTATCAGTATTATCTTGTCCTAGTGACACTAAGACTGTATTATCAAAGTAATTACACTCATTTTTTCAATTAGGCCATTTTTTGTAATTATTTTCAGTTACCACTGGTGTCTCAATTACTTACATTTTTCCTACTCAATGTCTTCCAGCTTGGTGTTCCGGAGAGGAGAATGGCTGAAGGATGGGGAGAAAGTAGGCGCCTCTATGACAAGGAGTTGAGTTTGGATGAAATGGGCAATGAAGTGAGAGGCTGGGTGGTAAACAAGGGACTTGGAGAAACAGTACTTCATCGTGCTGCGAGACTTGGTTATACTGTAAGTACATATTGATTTTCACTGACTGATAGTAAATGAAATTGAAATAGTTGGGTTCTTAAGAGAAATATGTGCCCCATGCATAGTCTTTTAGGATCATTGAGCTTGGGCCGCAAATGCTAAATTTTTATAGTGATTTCATTAATTATAGGGTTGATTTTAATTTTTAAAGTATGATAATTTAGCAATTTTATTTTAGAGCTCATTTCAACTGCTCTTATTTTTTTATTACTAGGATTTGGTATGGTACTGCTTAGAAATGCTGGGGAATCAAGTTGCTCCCAGAGACAATGCTGGGTACACTCCACTACACGAAGCGTGTTCAAGAGGACACTTAAATACTGCCAAGCTGTTGTTGCTTTATGGAGCGTCGCCCAGTGACAGTGCTCTTGGAGGAATAAGGTGCGGTGAAATTTCTCTTTGATCAGAAGTCCATGCATTTAGCTCATGGATATAACAATAATTTGAAAAACTATAATTTGTGTAGTCCTTTCTCCTCTCTCCATTCTCTGCTTGTATAGATTGCCGCTATTCCTCACTTCAATACCCGAGTTAATGATTCCAGTTAGAAAATATTAATTTGTTAACAGGTCAAATGGCCCATGAATTAATGGTATTATGTATTTCTATTATTCTTACTAAACACCACAATGGTGTTTACATTTATTTTATTACATACAATAGTTATTAGGGTACAAAATGATTGTATGATATATGATGTAGATTAAATTACACACTTATTTCTATAATATAATGGCAGATGTGCGGGTCAACTTCTCAAAATCGATTTTGGGTTATCTCCCCCAACCCGACCTCAAGGTTGGAAAAAAAACTTCTGGCATACTGCAGCAATGAATAGCTTGGCACAAAATGTTTGAGACTCATTGAGTTGGTCAATTAGGTTCAGGCAAAGTATGCAATGAGTACTCTACTTTCAAAGTAATCCTCCCTCCAACTCCTTAGAAGAACGCACAAAATAAGTCACTGGAATACTCACAAATGATTGATAATTTCTAAATAGGAGCATTAGCACCAAACATTCCACAAATAGGTAAGTTTCTAATAACCCCAGGGATGGAAGTACAGCTTATTGCCTCTAATACCCACCTTTGGCTTCTTTGCATTACCTTTGATAAGATTACAATGTTATAGAAATCACATGCATAAAACACCTATGAATGCTTGAAAATTATATTTTAATCCAATAAATAACTTATTGGACGCAATTTACAACAGAAAAGACCTTTTAAATTATACTATCAATTACAAATTTATTTTGATGATTGTTTTTTTTTATTTACAGGGCTTGAATTGTCTCTTTTTTTTCTTCTCTTGTTAATATGTTTATCACGGTATTAAAAGTTCAGTATTGCAGTTATTTTTCTCCCTTTCTCTCAACTCGCGCTCTTCTCTACAGTTTCGTCTCTCTCTCTTTCCGGCCCGCCGTGGCATCTCACGTTCTCACCGTAATTCTTCCCGTTTCGGCCTCTCTCCGACTTCCCTATAGCTTCCCATGCAGAAACACCGTTTTGGGAGTTCTTCCTGTCACCTTTAGGAAATTTGACACTGCTATATCTCTTTGGTTCACTTTTTCGCTCTCCTCTCACGGCCGACTCGATCGATCTCCTCTTTTTACTCCCTCTCACCGTTATTCTATCTCGTGCACGTCCCCAGTTACCCCCTTTGTTTATCTCTTTCCAGCCCGTTTAGGTTCTTATCATCGTTGCTATTGATTTCTTTGCGTCCTAACTCCGCATTGTTATCATAATTTTATTATTGAATTTCTTTATTTTACTCTATTTAATTTGTCTTCCGGGCGTTAAGTTACATGCCCCACCTCTTTGCTAAGTCTACCTCCAGGTAGCTCTCAGTGATGAAGTGGATTGGGGAAGGAAAAAGAGGAGACATATTTGTGAATGCTTTACTATTACTCCCCAATGGAATTTGTCACCAGTCTTCTGGCTCTGAATATCTTCCCTTAATCTGGGATCTGCCCTCTAAAGACTGCTGACTAAGAGGAATAATGAATGTGATAGCAGCAGAGGAGAAAGCCTCTGGCAGTCCATCCCTCGGAAAGATTGAGGAAACACAACAGAGTATGGGATTTATTAAGTGTTGTTTATCAGTCAACCAGTTTCTTCTAATCAGCATCCATGCCACCAAGACATGGGGTTACTACAAGTTATAGCATCTATGCATATAATTGGTGCTCAATGTAAAAACATATGGCAATATTCGATTATTTTCATATGGACAAAAATATGGTTTCGCTCTCTTGTATTTTTCTATTTCGGCCTTTTGGCAAAGCCTCTTATTGTTAGATATGGCGTGATGACATCAAGAATGAATAACATTTCATAGCGAGCATAATTGATTGAAGACATTCCATATTTCAGATTACCTATCATAAATTAGATTTGCTTTTTCATAAATTTTCTCCTCAGGCACTGAATCACCATTCACTTATTACCTATGCACGACGTTATTTTCAGTACACAATTCCAAACAAACCACAAAATCCCAGATTCGATTGAAGTTTGTGGCTCGGAAGGAGGCTACTTTGTAGGGGAGAAAAACTACTTGCTGTGCTACGACTGGCAGCATCAGAGATTCCCAATGGCAATCCAAGTAGAAGTTGTTGGGACCCTATGTTTGATGTTTTTTGTATTCACAAGAATTCAATTACATACAATTAATTTGAGAAATATGAAAAGACATATGCCTTAGCATTGTGACTACTAGGCAACTACACAAAACTGAATCACATTCTATGGTCGGCAAAGCTTGGCACAGATTTGGTTTATGCGTTAAATTGAATTTGAGTTGCTGGAAGCCACATTTGATAAAGTTTCACTGCACTTGAACCATAGACCACAGATTATCAAGGGAAACCCACATGTTTGAGAAATCTAGTACTAAAAAAATGGACATCAGATAGTCTAGGGTTAACAAAACCAAGTTTATGAGGGAAACCTGTACATGACTGTGACTTCTCAGCATGTGTATTTAAGTACTTCTCAGTTTTTGATTTCGTGAATTCCTCTAAAAGCTTACCAGCTTCTTTCACAAACTTGCAGTGGAAGGTGGAAAAAGTAGTGTTTCTAGAGGACTCGAACCATGAGTAGAGCACATCTACTGTTCGTGAATCTTGCTTTGTTGAATATATTTGCTTCTGCAGAAATCCATTGAGGTGAATTCTAACCAGTAAACAATTGACCTTTAACTTTTCTTCCTTGATTAATCCAGGCCTTTACATGAGGCAGCTGAGAATGGATATGTGGAAGTTGTCCGCCTCCTGCTGTCATATGGTGCAGACCCGTTGCTGGCGACGTATTCTGGCCACACTCCAATATCTCTTGCCGGATCAGCTGAGATTGCAATCGATCGTCAGAAGGCCAAGGAAGGACTCATTGGAGGTGGTGAAACCAAAGGCAGTTGGAAGGGTACCAAGCCTAATAAGGGACTTGAAAAGGAAGAAATTGAACCACCCCTGAGGCAGTTGCTCAAATACCATGTGTCTGAGATGCAAGGACGTCCTACCCCTGCATGGACTTTTGCTGGATCAGCCTCGTGTATGGGTAAGTTGCTCAGTGTTTTCTTTGGTTTTCGTGACAGCTCCATTTCCAAAGTCATATTTGCCCCACTACCTCAACGTCTGTTAAAAGACTACTATAACAATAAGTATTCAGGCTCAAGGGGTGCTCTAGTGTTGTCATCTTCAGAGTATGCCCTCGTTCCCATGATTGGTGAGCCTTTCTCCCTAATAATGAAATGTAGTCCCTTCATTATTCAGTTATCATATTTATATTTTGAGTGGAATGTCAGAGCATAGATATCTAATCGAGGACTCCTGTGAATCTCTTCCCGCAGATCCGCAACTGTATGGCTTCAATCCGCTTCTGGACCCTCCATCCCTCTCCTCGTACTCCTCCTATTCTGACTGTGATGACAGTGTCCGCATAGGTCGCAAGAAGAAAAGAAAGAGGAGGAAGAAGGGTGTGAGACGAGGTCGCCCCTTGGAGCAGAGAGCCAAAGATGTCCACGTTGAGAAGGAAAGTGAAGAGAGCAGTGATGAAGGGGTCGTCGTGTTTGAGACAACTTCCGAGTGTCCCCTCCCAACCATCTACAGGGTCCTCGGCACAGGCCTCGGCACATGGGCCGTCCTCCAGGATGTCGCCACCTGTCTACGTCGCTCCAAGGAATCTGTTCTGAGGCTTCTCAGCCAGGGAAGTTCCTCGTTAAGCTCCCAGTCGGAGGACACGGACACTCAGACGGTATCCCCTCGGGTAGGTCGACCACCAAGGGGCTCGCCATCGACCAGGTTTGGCAAGGAGAGTCGAGAGCTGAGGAGGACTGAGGTGGAGTCGAAATCCCCTCGCCCTAGTGTGGATTCGTCCATTACACTCGAGTTGCCCCTCCCAGAGTTCTTGGAGCGGGCAAGGTGCTGTCATGTGATAGGGGACAAAATCCCAGCGCGAGGGGGGAAGGTGGTGCTTGTGCCATACAACAGTGAGCTTAAGGCACTCTTCAGCGTCGAGAAGGTGGAGGTGCCAAGGTGACAGGAGTCCAAGGAGGGCACTTGTGAGCAGGGAAACCCTCCAGGTTCCATGGGAACAAAGTCGGAAGGACTCTGCAAAGAGAGGGAGAATTAATTTGTGAATAAATTAAGAGAAAATATTCAGAAGTTACCTCTGCAATTCATACTGAAGGTAATCCCCAACATTTCAGGGGTCACATGTGGCAATGAAATGGACAAAGTGTTTTTGTTAATGTACATCTGCTAGTGCAATTTTTGTCAGCTAGTTGACCGCAAGAGTGAGTTTGTATTCGAGCTCCTTGAGAAGGAGATGCTTGTTTGATAGTTGCATTTTGAATTTAAATTATTTGTTTAGCCATCTAAAGATACATTTAGGAAAATGTATATATTCTCTCAGATTGTTGGTGTAGAGATATTCTATTACAGTGGCAAAACATTTGATCAGTTATGGGCTGCACCATTATTAGCGATTTAACTGGGTGATATCATCATTATTCTGAGACTAAGTGATGTCCCTGGATATGTTTGACTAATGTGTGGTTCTTGTGTGTGAGAAATGTTTGCCAAGGTAGGAAGAAATGCAGGAGAGAGAACATTTTTGTGGCAGTGACTATGTGGCAGAAACAGAAGCAGTGACTATGTGGTTCTTTCATTAACCTAATTAAATATGGATGCAACATAGTTGGAAAGCCTACTGTTTGTTAAAGCCTCTTGCTATTTCCCAATCTGTCTTCACTGGAAGCACTGTGTCTCCAGGGTTGTAATCATGTAGTTTTTCTGTTGGTGTTCTAGAGTGATGTAGCCAGTGTTGCAATTTTTCACTCGGCCGTTTGCTTGACTATTTGGGTAAATGAGTGCCAAAAATTGTGATAATTATCATTTAATCTTCTTTTTTCTTGAGAAGATGTTTAAGCATGAATTTATATGGTTTGTCTATAAGAAGTTCGAGTTTCGGCTGGACCGAGCAATAGAGAGATGTTATCATCATCAGCACTGGTACCATGGAATTCCAAGAATTCAGGTTGTTTCACTGTTTTAAGATATAGCTCTTGATGGAATCATCGTTAGTAATATGGGGGTAGCCAAAACTTTTCTGTTGAATACAAAATCTGGCACCTTAGTTTTGCTCAATGGCCAATTGAAAAGTGACTTTTTCAGTGAAGTTAAGAAAATGAGTGCTAAGTCTTAATTCTCTTGAGAAAACGTAGAATTTCTTAAGCATCTAGAATATTTATATTTAGATGATTTTTTAAGACTGAGTTAATGAAAAATGAAGACTTGGCACAGTCCTTGATGTTAGGTTGCTGCTATTGGTATTAGTGAATATTATTGCCATTGAGAGAACTGCCATGGTAGTAAGAAGACATTTTAGATGGAAAAGACATATTGGAGCACTCTGTCACTGTGCTTATAACCAGTCATGTATGGTTGGTTTTTCATCTTCTTGCTGTGTTCTCATGTTGACATCCCTAGATTAATTTTGTATAATAAGCAGCATACTTTTTTTTGCTTCTGCAGCACAGTTACGTGGCTTCTCAGAGCCCTTACTTAATAGGAGTACTGTATAAATATATAAATGAAAACAAAAAGGAGTCTTTATATCTGTTTGTTAAATATCTATTATTTTTCCTAATTGAATTTTTCTCAGGGTTTGACATATTGGATGTTTTGGTGCAATAGAAACAGAGACGAGAATAAATCTATGCATAGTAATTTTTCCTGAATATTTCTTATTCTAAAGATGATTTTGTGATAATTCTGTATGTTAAATGACTACCCATTCAACTCACTGGAGCTGTTATTAGTTTATTATGTTGTATACTTTCCTCTTCATTTTTTGTGGGGTGCTATCATGAAGATATCCCAGTGGTGCTGTCATCCCTGGCACCTGCGGTCTTTTAGGAACAGCCATGGATGCATCATAGCTGATAGAAGAAAGTTCTGTCTGATGGATTTGAATTTCATGGGGTTCTTGTTAATTAAATCACTTCAATTATTCTGCATTTTTTTTATTAGCGCTACCTATCTCACAAGACTCAGGGAATTTAAGAAGTTTGAAGTTGAACCATATGAAGGTGCCGTGTGTTAAGTGGGTGTGTGTGAATGTGTGTGTGTGTGATACAAAAAATTTGAGCCATCCAACCCTCAGCCATTGCATGCGTTTCCCATTTCTTCACTTTCCTATATATTGCCCATGCAACTGTATAGACTAAAAAGACATTTTCAAATGACTATGTGGAATTCATTGGTTTTTCTGGAATTGTGCTGCAATATCTAATGAGTGTTTTAAGTGTATTCACTACTATTACTATAAACAAGTAAAAACTGTGATGACATTTATTATTAATATTATAATAAATAAAATGGAGGCTAAGTGCAATTGCCAATGGAATAATGTCAGCCATGCATTTCTTTTGTAATGACAGGTTTCCTGTGATTTGTAATAATGAAGGATATTGGTGAGAACTATTTTCTTTTATTTTAAAACCCCAACTATCTACACATGCAAGGCCATTGAATGTTTGCTGATTGAAATTCCTTGGGCTTTTTATCAACCAGTAAAATATCTTGTGTTTTCACAACGAATCTGGAGGACAAGCTCTTTCTGGGATTAAACTGGGTAAGGTCCACCACATCTCCTAGCATTTTGATTGGGCACCCAGGAAACAATGAGCATGTCACTCATCAAATTGTTGGTAGAGTCGAAGGACCTGAACCATTGTGAAATCCCAATCAACCAGTAAAAAAAGCCTGCATTGGTGAATAAATTTGTGGAATTATGCTATTTATTAATGTACTAAGATAACTTTGTGAATTCCCTTTGTAATGGTAGAGTCCAAGGAAATGATTTTATTTTCAACATTTCACCACAACTTTATTAGCTCTTTGGTGAGAACATTTTGGACAAGATGATCATACTTGCAACTCATTACAAAGCATTCTGCCATGCATATGAAAAACCTTAAGAAAAAACAAATGGAGGAAAATTAGAATTCATTATGACAAGAGTACTTCCATAAGACTTCAAATTCTGCACTTTTCTATACAAATTTTACGCACACAAAGGTACCTACTGAATGTCTTCTAATGTCACTATGAGTGTATTTTACAATGCAAGTCTGTACCTATATCACAATTTGGAAACCTATTGCACTTTCAATTTATATGGTGGTGCTCTCCAGGTGTTGGTTACAAAAAAATCCAGTTAGTTACCTCAGTCAAATATGTATGTACATGTAACAGCATACCCCACATGCTAGTGTACACTTCAACCTCATGTATAGTCCGAACCTAGGTTATTCTATCCTCAGGAACCCTATTGGATAGCTATAATTATCTATGAGGATTAATTTACTTCATTTTTATATCTCGAAGCTCGCAATCAACGTACATAGAATCATCTTGGTTTTCAACTTCTCATTTATCCATATTTTCCAGCATATTAGATTAACGAGTAGGTAAGGCACACCATAGTTTTGACTACAGAATAATAAAATAAATAGCCTGTCTATTAACCTTCGATTATATAGCTACAAGGTGTGAGCCAGGACATCATCTTTCTTATTTTTTCATGTCTCATTTTAGGATTCATGTACATACTTTAGATTTCAACTAATTTTCTACCAAAATAAGATTCAGACCAGATTGAGAGGGGGTGCTTGCCCCTCTCATAATTTCTGAGAAAATTGGAAAAATGGTACTTAATCATATAAGGTATTCCATACCCCTCACATCCCTGGAAATTATCAAGATCCCTGTTAAGATGACTAGAATCCATTGCTGCTATAGATTGTAACTACTTACACTCGTTAAAAAGACATTTCGACAGACAAATCAAAAGTAAAATTTCTGTCAATTTCAACTGAATACATATTTGGAATCTGATAACCCGAGCAACGCATCACCAAGAGTCCACTGGCAACCGACTTCCTGCGGTGATCTTTAGGCAAAATCTGACCTCGAAATTGACTATATACGAATATGCATAGATGCAGGGTGGTTTTACATGAGTTTCCATGGGAATTACAGCACATTTTATGTATTCATATTGTATGGATATGAGGGGTATTGTATGAATCATAAAGGTCACATTACACCCCAGACATGTTCAATTCTTTTGTCCCGCATATGACTTCGGTGAATTCGGAGAAGGGGATATTACAGTGTTGAAGCTGTTTGTCCTGAGAAATATTTTCCACATTTTTTCTCATACTATGTATGATTTAACCCGTCAAAAGAAACTCATGTATAGTCCAGCCCCCATTTTTTAGCCAAAATATTGGTCTTCAAAAGTCAAGACTAAACACAATTATGGTAATCATAAAGTATTCCATATCCCTCAGACACACAGAAAGTAGCAAAACACAAGACATAACAATCCACCCCTATAAAGAACACTAGAACGAATTGCTGCATTAGATTGTAGCTACTGATGAACAAGGTATGTTTGAAATCACTTTCATGGCCAATTTCATTAGAATATTCAGTGAATAAGAGTTGGTCTTTGCCATCCTCCACTTGTGCTCCTTACATCTCTCTATGAAGTTGAGAAATGCTATCTACAAAATGATGCTCGGATTAATCCTCATGGGCTGCAGTGCCATGGGCTTTAATGTGAGTACTTCATGGAATTTTATGCATGGCAACTCCAAGGAGCATGTAGCTACTACCAACTCTCTCTGAAATTTACAAAGGAAGATGTCTTATGACATTTGTATGCTATGGGGAGAGCATCCTCACCCATGTCTCCACCCACAATCTTTAGTTTGACAGTTGTTTTAATGCCAATGTTTTATTGGCATCCTTGCCTCTCTCCCTCCATCGGCCTCTCCTCTTGAACTTAAAAAGTCTTGAGCAGGTACGCATTTGATTGAGCCAGGCATTCTCTTTTCTGGGAATTAATCGAGCTTACTTACTCATTCTTTCCCCCTTCCTTCCACCCTCTTTTTTCCCCTACTACTCCCCCCATCCCTCTCTTTCCCGACCTACTTTTCTTCATCCTGTGCAATCCCTTCCTTGCAGATCTGCTCAGTTCTAGAAATTAAATTAGAAATTGTGTACTTGTTACAGTTCCTTTTTTTTTTGCTTTTCTGTCTACATACCATACCCAGGGACTCCACTTTCATAAAGACTAAGTAAAGACTTATCATATTTCGATGGAATGTCAATCCATCTTTCTCAAAGGAGAGAGGACGAATGAAAAGAGGGACAGAGAATGAGGTGGGGATGGAGGAAAAGGGGAAAGGAAGGAGAAGGAGGGGAAAGAGGAAGAATGGAGAGAGGGGGAACGGAGGGGAAAGAGGAAGAAAGGGGAGCAGGGGAAGTGATACGTGGTGGGGAACAGGGAGAGAAGGGCAAGATGCTAGTGAGATTTATTGAGTCCAGGCGGAGAGAAGACTTGGTGGATCAAAATACAAGATGATTCCAGATCCTTGAGTTGGAGGAGAGAGGAAGAAGGGGAATGGAGGTGATTAACCCAAACTTAAGGGTTTTATTAAAAGCAAAGTTGTGGGAGGAAACGTGAACGGTTACAGGGAGAGAAACAGAGGGAAGGCGGATTCTTACAGGAATAATGGCAGCTGTTCATTCGAAGGCTAAGAGGAGTGGTGGATAATCTAATATTGAGAGAAGGGTAGTACTGGCAAAGGAGGATGTAAACAATATTTTGCATGGTGCAGGAGTGTAATGAAACAGAAGGGAGTGGAAAAGTGAGAAACTTTTCCAGAAGGGACTGGGTAGTGAGAATGTTGCAAGTTTTAGATTGTGGGTGATTGCACGGGGTAGGTTTGAATGATTTGAACAAAGGTATGGTGGTTTGAAAGATGGTGGATAGATTAGGGGGCATCTGAAGGTGAGAGAGGGACATTGAGGAAAAATTTTTGATGTGGTGAGGTTTTCAGAAAGGATAGAGTAGAGGTTTTTTAATATGCGCCTTAGGGAGTCAACACCAGGGAAGTAGGTGGTGCAGTGGGAGATTTTTTGGTGGGGAGAGGAATTTGTAAGGGAGTCAGGGTTGTTAAAGATTCAGTGGCTGCAAATATGCTGTCACCGTGAACTTTTGTGGAGTAACACCCACATTTTTCATGTATATTAAAAACTTTGAAATTGAAAAATGGACATCCAGAGGTAAGGGGAAAAGAAGAAGGGTCCTAATTAGGAATATATAGGTTAAGGTCTTACACTTTCCTGAAAATCACAGTTCTAAAATACCTACCAAGACTTTGCCATGAGAAAAATTCACCTGGACTGTGAATCAAACCACACACACTAGGGCTTACTGGGTTATTATAATATTGCTTTGGGTAGTAGAAAGGTGCCTTAAGGCTGACCACAACAGTATCCATAATTCCTTATTCATTTGGCAATATTAACGATGCATAAATTTTTTCGTACCTATAAGAATCCTTCTGAAGAGCAACTATAGTTGCTCTTCAGAAGGATCTTATATAGAAGCTCTCTTTTATATATCCAGAGAAATTCCAAGATTCAGAATTTTCAACTTGCCATATTTGAAAGCATTAGATATGCACAAGCACATAACATACGTGCCAACATGTATGAGTTGTAACCCAATTTTATCTTGGAAAAAATATTAACACTCCAAACAAAAGTACAGCACTGAACTGACCCAACCGGCCATATGTGCATCACTCACAAAAGGAATAGTGTCACTATACCAAATGGTGCACTCACTCTCCCATGCTCAATGACTTATCCCCCCCAAAAAACAATTAAATTTCCCCTCCCCCAAATTTCCTGTAATTCTAAAACTGATTATATCAGGCCTGACATCGTGGAAATTATGAATATTCATGTTAGGAAAAACCAACTTTGTAATTTCAACAAACTTTATTTTGCTGGCACGATGCACGTTTCAGCACACTGTAGCATATGCCTATATATAATGCACATGGCTAATAATGTAATACAATATAATAATGTATAATATATTGTCCAGATATAATTAGGTAATTAGTAAGAGGACAAGCTTAAGGTTGCTCAGCTGTTGGTTCTTACAATCTCTGTCGTCTTGGTGACACTCATACAAATACATATAGATACATATGTTACAATAGAGTCATGTGCATTCAACGGTAAGTTGGGTGAGAATATATTGCCAGGGTTCTAGACGAGGAAAGGATGGGGGAGGTGAGGGGAGAGGATTTCGGTTGAGTTTCAAAATGCCTTCCAAAGAGCTCACCCTAGGGTGCAGATTTCTAGGAAGTCTGCTAAAGGGCAATGCGACTCCGATAGCTAGGGGGGAGGGAGTCGAAGAGGGGGCTGCCAGGGGGGACCAAGAGCTTTAAAAACGCCTTGACCACGGAAAGGTCTAATTGACTTTAATAAATAAAATATAATATACACGAACATTTATACGTCACCGTCATTGCAGTGTGCACGTCCTACAAAAAATGTACACAAAGAAATACAACCCAATTCTTCTCCCTAACCAACAAAATTATCCAAAGTTCATATAGCCTAATCGATAACGATCGTTATTCAAACTATCATAAAGGTATAGTATAAAGTTCTAAAGAAATCATCATATATATTTTATCACTGTAGTAGTAGCTATAGAAAGAATGTTCACGTGAGGGTAACTTAAAACAAAACAGGAGGTCACATCCCGATCCTGTGTATATAATCTTTGTCACATCCCGATCGTTTCTCCCTAAAATAAAAAACGACTCCTGAAGTCTGAAATGTGGTGAGAGAACCCTGCGAACATCACAGACCTCTTTGAGATGAACAGTTGACACTGCCTTCTTGACCATAGTTGGGATTCATGATTAGTCTGTACTCTGTATGAGAGAAATTTGTGGCATGAAATCGGAATTGGTAAATATATCCAATTGATCCACTGCCCCCACTCCTCACGCACCTCACACCCCTCACGAGTGTGAATTGTGCTCTTCATTTGTCAAGATCGCAGTGGTTTTTGGGTGGTCACAAGACTAGACGATTTCGTCTGTGGCATTCTCCGTCTCTCTTTGATAGAATTGTCATTAATTTTTATCGGAATTAGGTTTTAGGAATAACTCAATTGTTTAGAACCAAAAACATGGCTGGTTCGATCAAAGAATTTTTACCTGCTTTACCGGATGAGAAGATTGGTAATAGAATTTTGAAGTACAAATTTCCATTATGGTCACACATTCGGATATTTTGTTTCTTTCGTATTCTTAACAGTTTAGGGTTTGAAAAATAAGTGATCCATGAAGTTAATAATTTATTCTTGTCATTAATAATAGAGTAATATGAATCTTCAGTGCCTGATCGTTAGAAAAATATTGTGTCCTAATTACCACTTCAGTGACTTGTGATCTCATTATTTGCAGATATGTTAGCAGCCACTAGCGTTTTACAGCAGAAGGCATCCGAAATCCGAGCCCAGCGAGTTAATTGGCAATCCTACTTTCAGTAAGTAAACAAGTTTTTTGGGAAAGGAATGCGACTTCGCAGATGTTTTGCTTGGGAGACTGTATTGGTCGAAACTAAAGGAAACTTCTTTTTTTCCTGGCACAATTTTTGTATCTAACCAGTTCTATATGTGCTGGCATCTGCCTTTTCCACGGTATGTTGAAAAATATGTTTTTCAATGGCAGTAACAAATCAGCGACTTGTTATTAAATTGGGTTGATTTGTGACCATTTCGTTCACCTACACTGGCATTTGTTCTGAAGTAATGTTGAAAAGGGAGAATAGTAATTGTAAAAATATATTATATTGCACCTAATAAGGTTATGGTATTGTGTACGATATTCCATTTACTCAATAGTTGATTGTGTTAGTTACTAGAATGGTGAAAATATTTCCCCAGCATTACCTCTCCTGAACTCAGACCCCAAATTGAGTGCAGTTAGAATGACAATGAATACATAAATGTGATACCCTAACTTCCAGCTTTTGCTGAGTTTATTATACTACCACCTGATTATTCACAAACCTCATTGTGACCTAATGTACCATCGTTTCAATGGCTGTTACTTTCACATTTTTCTGGCATCACAAGAAGTGGCATACATACAATGTCTCACATTTCCTTTGCGGTTCCTGTGGCTTCTAATTCACTTACCCTTTCAACCATGTAAACATTCTGCAGCCAATGCACATATGCAATTCTTTACGGCAGCACCTCAGCTGTGGCAGAGGTGCTACTGCTGCATGACCATCACTCTCGAGATATCCTTTAATTCTATGCTATAAGCGCTGCAAATTATAGCCAGCAGCATTGCAAATGTTCTTCAGAATTGTTGCAGGTGAATTTCAAGTGCTACAAAGGAATATTAAAAGTGCTGCAGATGAGTTTTTGAAGCTTTCGAAATGTATCAGGCAGCACAGTGGGGACATCATCACAAACATAGATATAGTTTGTTTTCTCCTTGTTGTTCAAGTGTCCATGTCACCTGAACATCAAACAATCATCATGCAGTGCCACAAACATTATGCACTCCTTATCCAAAATATTTCACCTGCAATGCCATGGTAAAGATAGGGCAGTGCCTCCATCAACTCCCGCTGAGACACTTGAAACGTGCTGAAAATGCACTTAAAGTTCATTTTCTTGTAATGGGCTGTGGGATAGTGCTGATGAAATGCAGCAGCAGTACTTAACTCAACAGGTGCTGCTCGAGAAACTCTGACATCCCTACGAAGCACTGCTGCAGCTTTTTGTGTTTAGAAGAAATGTTTTTCTAGAGTACCAGTCATCCATTGTAATGATGTTGGTTTTAGTATTTAAAAAAAGGTGAAATTTGAATGATGATCAAGATCGGCAAGTGAAGTCAAGACAAATGCTGATTTGTTTTTTCGGTATGAGAGGTGCATTTGGAATGCATTCCACCCAGGTCCGACTGTTAACCAGGGGTTTCTACTGGAGGTTCTGAAAAGATTGCACAGCAGTTTGTGGCACAAAAGGCCGTATTTGTGGAAGATGGGTGACTGGTTTTTCCACCATGACAATGCACCTGCTCACACGGGTCTCTCAGCATGTGCACTAATTTTTAACAAATAAACAGCATGACTCACTTTTTTCCCCACCCCCCTTATCTCCCTCATTATTTCCGTGTCACTTTTTTTGTTCCTGCAAATGAAAGGAAAGTGTTTTGCCGACGTGGATGAGGTGAACAAAAAAACGTGGGAGGTGCTGTCAGGCATCAAAAAATATGAATTTAAAAAATGTTTATAACAATGGAATAAATGATTAGACAATGCATCAGCTGTAATGAGGAGTACTTTGATGAGGATTGAAGGTTTTTGTAACAAAAATGGATACATAACTTTAAATAAGAAAATTCTGGTTATTTTTGTGTACTCCCTCATATATATTCAGTATGAGATCTAGATTAGGCCTTTTTGCTCTCCATGCTCATATTTGAAACTAGGTTCTTAAAGGCACCCACTTCTTCAAGGAAGATATTGAAATTAAATGACACAATGATATCATAAAAAGGGGAGGTATCAGGAGAGATGTTGTGGAATTTGAGCATAGTAAGAGCTTAGAAGATGCAATTTTCCACATCCTGATGATGATGCAGTGCATCGAAACCCGGGTTGAATAAATTTTATCTGTTGAAAATTGCATCTTCTAAGTTCTTGCTATGATATCATATTAGTTTATTTCCAACACTTAAAAAATTACATTCTTTTTATTTGCGAGAGAGAGTAACGTACAGTTGTCCATGTGAGAATACTGCTGTTCGAAGTTGAAGTCCAACGTGGTCAAACGACTGACCGTGCGACTTGTTGATTGTAATCGCATATGCCGAAATCACTGGAAGTTGTGGTCGTCGCAAGATGAAAGGGAGCATTGTCTCAGTGGGAGCCAAATCAGAAATGATTCTCACTATTATGAAATTTCTTGCCAGCAGTTGAATAACAGTGTTTTCAAATTCAAGTGTATGGCTCCATCTAATAACAGCATTTTAAAATTTAAGTGACTGTGGCTCCATCTTACAACGTTCTTGAATCAGTGAGTGAGTGACAAGGGCTTTTCTTACATAGATTAATTTTCAATACTCCCATTTGAAGATTTTATTTATGATGTGATGTGGACATGTGTTTATTTCAGTATCATAAATTGATTAAAACCTGCATTTGTCCTCCAATGCATGAGGTTCCCTCATAAGTTAGAAACCTTGTGATTGGGTTGTCCTCTCACGTATCTATAAGCTGGCGGAAGAAAAGAGTGAGGTGGTCAGGTGGAGACCAGTGGTTTATAGAAAAGCCCAACAAAATGACTGTATACCCGAAAGTCCTTTTCAGGACCTATTTGCATGATGCATGTACCCCCATGGGTTCATGCAAGAACACTTGAGCAGACACATGCACTGAATTAGAACAGAGGCTATTTTATGGACGTTTGTTCATGCATTTTATGCATGTTGTTTTGTTCACACAATGAATTGTCGAAGAGACATGCATGAACACATGTATCATGTGAACAGGCCTAAACACAGTGACACAGCACACTTAAGTGTTATTGAATTACTAATACTTGAAGCTCTTCTTAAAAAAGTAGGGAGTTTTCTCACCTTTCTTTCCACCATGCATTTGCAGGTCGCAGATGATTTCTCAGGAAGACTACAATTTTGTCATCAAGTTTGATGGAACTGATGCAGCTACTCGTGATAAAGTGTTGCGCGAGGAGCGAGCGCAGTGTGCGCGCACATTCCTCAACCTCCTGGGTCACGTTTCCAAGGACCAAACTGTGCAGTATATACTGATAATGATTGACGACATGCTCCAGGTGAGTTGATCCCCTTTTAAGGTGGTGGTTTGAATTAGTGTTGTGGTGCTAGCACGCTGATGTCCCACCCAAGGGTCATATAAAAAATGTGTCCATGCTTAAGCATGGACACATTGCAATTGAAAGTATCATTTCTTGATTAACAGTTACTTATGTCACAAATGACACTACTGAATAAAATACATTTCATAGTGGTGATAGACCAACTGCCACACATTCAGTAAAATACCTATGAGCTCATCTCATTGCAACATATAACTCCTTTTAAAATTTTATAAAATATATGCATGCACCCAGCTAGCACAGGGCGAACCGCCTCCCCCGGATTAGCAGACACTCTCCGCAGAAACGAAGGACATCGTCTCCGGGAAGTGGTCAGCGTCTCCCCAAAGAAAAGAAGACGGCGGGGAGACGCGATGACGACCCAGGAGATATTCGCTGAAGAAATGTCCGTTATAGCAAGGAGACCGTCTCTAACTATGAAAAGACGGACCACATAGGCTCGCCAGGAACCAATGAGAAGGCTCGGTGGAAATAAATAAGCCGGCACGCCACTACGCGGCGACACCGCGAACTACGTGAAATGGGGAACGTTAGCGCCATCTACTGGCCTTTGAACGTACTAGGAGCGGCAAGCTACGGACGACCGCTTGAATTAATTCATTAAAGCAAATCGCAACCCGACCACTTATAAAACCGTGGCAAATACGAACTAGATAGCACCTAACATGACATTTAAGCATATTACTTACGAACTTGGTAACACGGGACAACTACAAACATTGTCGACAATCGGACTAACTAAAACAATGCAACTAGCAGAGGGATATGCGAAAAAAAATTAGATATTTTCAAATATTGGTTTATTAAACAAGAAATTAGAACAAGCCATATCAGATAATCAAGTCAGTGAAACTACAAATATCTCCTCCCTTCGGGTAGAAGCTGCATTTCCCCAGTACACTGAACATCAAGGAACTGCATCAAAGCCTGAAAAGTAAAAGAATAATACTTGGAGCAAGAAAACTCAATCGACTGCATTAACGCAATGTTAATAATGGTTCGAGACAGTATAACATGCATTCACTCACGTCAGCAAAAGAAAATTATACAATATATAGCTAATACATTTTAATATAGCTTATACATTTTGAAAAAAAAACCATGTTTGATAGAAAATGGACCAGGCTGGGAGTTTTGGAGATAATAATCAAATGAAAAGGAAATTTAATAAAGCTATATAGATTTTGAAAAAAAAACATGTTTGATAGAAAATGGACCAGGCTGGGAGTTTTGGAGTTAATAATCAAATGAAAAGGAAATTTAATAACCCACCTCCACTGCTCACATTCAGCAATTACCTTCAACAAATACACCATCCCACACTCACCTTACACTCTAAATGGAAATATGCTGGCTGCTATAAACCATGTGGCACAAACCCTCCCAAGAAAGAAAATACAATTGGGTATCCCGTCAAAAAATAATGAACCACTAGCCATGTACTACAGACAAACAAGAAACTTTGACAACTCTGTTAAAATGCTGAAGAACTCCTCCTGCACCATTAAACAGGAGAATTTCAATTGCATAATGAAATACAAATTTTACAAAATACAATCTTAAACCACCTAGCAAAAGCTAACATCCTCAAGTCTGACAACCTGCTGATAAACTTTGAATAAAAATATTTTAAATTAGAATGTCCAACAATACCCATCACCTAACATAACAAGCTTCTTCAGGTCACACAATAGCATGACTAGTACAGTGTAATGGCAGATTAGTAAAGATTCCCAACCAGCATAAAAAACCATATAAGTTCCTTTCAACAATACTGAACATACAACACCTAACATTTAGAAACTAGTTAAACAATAGCCACATCACCAAAGTAACCCATCAACACCAGTTCCTTTGAATTGTTGCATCCTCCTGCACAATAGCAAAACTAGTACAAATCTCTTCAGGAGAATCATCCTGGTAGTTTATCGTGCCATCCAGCAAAATAATAAAAAATAGGCTCCACTCCCCAACACTAAATTCACTGCACTTATCAATCGAGAAACAAAAAATTGTGCTAGCACTTCCATACATTAACCTAAGATTAAAGAATGGACAACACTCTAGAGAATAACTTACTTATTAGTAAAATGTCTTCACCCAAACATCAACAGAGGAACTCGTTGCACACCAGGCACATCTTCAAAGTAATCCATCGATAACAATTCCTTTCACCCTTCATTCTGCCACACAACTTCATGTCTGGTAATATGTCTCCAGGAGAATCATCTTGGTAGTGAATATTCCCCACCAGCAAAAGAAACCAAATAGGTTCAATCACACGATTCTGAATGCACAGCACCTATTAATCAAGAAATATAAGAAAATTGTGTCAGCATTCCAAACATTAACCTAAGATTAAAGAATGGACAACACTCCAGAGAAGAACTTACTTATTAGTTAAATGTCTTCACCCAAACATCAACAGAGAAACTCATTGCACTCCAGGCACATCTGCAAAGTAATCCATCGATAACAATTCCTTTCACCCTTCATTCTGCCACACAACTTCATGTCTGGTAATATGTCTCCAGGAGAATCATCTTGGTAGTGAATATTCCCCACCAGCAAAAGAAACCAAATAGGTTCAATCACACGATTCTGAATGCACAGCACCTATTAATCAAGAAATATAAGAAAATTGTGTCAGCATTCCAAACATTAACCTAAGATTAAAGAATGGACAACACTCCAGAGAAGAACTTACTTATTAGTTAAATGTCTTCACCCAAACATCAACAGAGAAACTCATTGCACTCCAGGCACATCTGCAAAGTAATCCATCGATAACAATTCCTTTCACCCTTCATTCTGCCACACAACTTCATGTCTGGTAATATGTCTCCAGGAGAATCATCTTGGTAGTCACTTCACCTAGAATTAGATGAATTTGGCCTCGTTTTAAAGAAAAAAAAACTCATCTTTCCAATATTATCAAAATATCAACCCCTTGCCAAACTACTTGTCGAACAATTGGTCTAAAAATATCGCTTTTTTAACATGGGATAGATTATGGCTGTGCGCTCCATAGAGAGAATATTAAACAATTTAGGAACTTCTAGCACCTAGATTTTGTCAAAAAACGAACGGTTTATAGATTTAATGTTTTCTCCACTATTTATAAAAATAACCTATTACTCACCACAGTAATTTTTACAGAATCGCAAAAAAATGCTGTTTTGAAGGGTTTTCAGCCGTACGGCGGGAATAAACGAGTCAAGTTACAGACTTCTGTATCTTATATTTATTTATTTTATTAATTACTGAGAATTGTGGTCATACATAACTATATTTTTGCGCCATTAATATTACAATATTTATTTTATACTTCTTACAGTCACTGAAATCAATAAGTAAAATTTGAATATGGTCTCCATTATGACTATGAGAACTATCTCGCTCAAACCACCTTAAGTAAATGTACATTCATTGCTTTAAATGTCCCACAATAAATCCGCTGTTCACATTATTTTACTCATTTTCGGGAATTCAACGTTTCTTAATAGTCCACACAGAGTAGGTAATAGCGTCGAAAGGATAATGGCCATTCTTCGTGGACATAATCGACCTGCACGAGAGGAGTTATTTGAGATAAATGCTTAGGCACCATAAGGTAACGAATATTATCTTTAAAGAGGTAAATAAGTACCAAATGAAAATACATGTAGACAATCATACGCGAATCGAATTCACTACGGAATAAATGCCAAAATCTAAGTGCTTTGGGACACGTGGAATGTAGCGTACAGGCGAAGGCAAAATGATAACAATGAAGCCCCAAAATTTCGCAGGGATACACAATAAATCAGTACTTACCTTAAACCAGTGAAAATCGATGCAGTTTTACAGGCAATCACAAGAACGGGCAGGCACCACGAGGAGGATAATTGGTGTTTCGAACTTCAGTAGCATAGTCACGAACTCAGCTTCAAGTACTGGCACGAAGTGAAATATTTGGAGCGGATGTAGCAAGGAGGGCTCCCTTCCGGTATCGCCACAGTCAGTGGAATCGCTTTATTAATTACTATAAAATTCGTGTAATAGTAAACCGTATTACAACAATTAAATTTGTTAATAATTAAAATGCTTGCTGTGATCAAATTATATTGTCCAAAATCGAAGAAATGAGGAAAATGGTTACCGTCACCCCGGAATCTCTTACCCTTCTGCAAGAGACCGTCTCCCTTGTGCTAGCTGGGCAGTCATTTAAAGCCAGCATATCCACCTGTAATTGAACAATGCATAGCTTACTAAATACTTTTATTATTTCTTAGCCATGGATTTCTAATTGTAATTCATTACAGTTGTTGAAGGAAAAGGATTCAACTGAAATCATTCTATCTATAGTATAATTTTGCTTGCTTCGAAGTACCCACACTTTACTATCAACCATATATTTAACATTCTCTAATTATTCAGCTAGCCTGTTGTGACCACTTCCTATTCTACGTTATCAGGAGATCCACTTCATTTCCATTTTTTAATCATTTATGCTGACCATTCCTGATTCTGATTCCTGATTTTTACCGTAATAATGCAATTTTTTGGATAATCCAAAAATTTTCCAAAGGGAGCAGTGTCAGGTCCCAATTAGTTCGGATTTATGGGACTCTAGGGTACATCAAGATCTAAAGGAATGAGGATGTGGAATAGGGATGAAGCGCTGGACCATTTCAAGTCCGAGAAGAAGACTTTGGAGGGAAATCACTGATCCCATTTAAATGGGGAAAGGCTGAGGAAATGAAGAAGAGTGCGATGGAAAACCTTGAACTGCTTATGTTTATAAAATGATTTAGGTACTACTGGATAATGTAAAAATGGATTTGGATTTGTTTTATACATGAATTGGTAATGAAAAGGAACTGGAATTCATAATTTGGTGAAATCAGGATTTGGGATCCGATATCTGTGATTTGATAAATAAAAGGGATTCGGATTTGATTAATTTTGGATTTAACACATGAATAATTGCAATTATACTTAACTGGTGAAGTAGTCAATATTTTGTGGAAATATGTACTTGTTATTAATTACTGGAAGTTAATGTCAAATGTAGAGGCTCCATTGTGTATTATTGTGAATTCCTTTCTAAATATTGGTAGTGTGAGATGGAAAAGTTTTTTAAATAAGACATTTGAATGCAGTGACAAATTTGGCTTTGATGTCTTTGATTGTTTTCCTGCTTTACTCTTTTAGGAGGACAGCTCACGTGTGGAGATATTCCGTGAGCATGCGGCACGCAAGCATGAATCAGTTTGGGGCCCGTTCCTTAACCTCCTTAACCGCCCTGATGGATTCATCACCAACATGACGTCTCGCATCATTGCCAAAATTGCCTGCTGGGGCTCAGAACCTATGGACCGATCCGACCTCCACTTCTACCTGACATGGTTAAAAGACCAGCTGAAACAGAATGTGAGTCATCTTAGGATATTTTGTAATTTTTAGACTCTACTGTGTGGAAATTCATTTTCAAGTTTGAAGAAACATGATGTGTCTCTCTACTTCAGTTATATGGTGCTGTTACTATTTATAACACACAGGTTTCCTGCACTGGAAGGCACCAGAAGATGCTCAATCATTGAAAATAGTTGTTAAAAAGAAATTTTGTAGAAAAATATGTAGTTTCTTACTTTGCAAATTACCTTTAGAATTGGCTTAATTTTTCCTTTCACTACTTTTCAAAGAAAATTCCCTTTTTTTTAAATATCATAGATCCTGAAAGATCTTATTATTTGTTTTAAGAATATAAATATTGATCATTATAAAGAATCATATATTTATCATCTATCTGCCGTTTAAAATACTCTTATTTCATGTGAGATAGACTGAAGTTTTCATTTGTCCTAACTATTTTCTTATTAAAACAGCAGTGTGTTATCTTGTGGTACTGTGTGTTTTGCATACATTTTTTTCATCTTTCTGGTATATTTTGGGTTTATGTTCTTGGGTTAGATGGGTTGATATGTGTTAATTATTGGGAATTCATGCACTTTTTGTGGTGTCAGGGCTATGTGTCAAGCAGTATACTCTCCTCCAACATGTGTTCTTTCAGTTATATTTATTCATTGGTTCCCCTACAAAACCTTTGGCAAAAACTTGTCAACTTGATCGTTGTGGCTGCTTGTTAGCCACATATCTTCTCTTTATACAAACTTCTATGCTCAACTGCAGCAGTTCCTAACCTTTTTCAACTTGTACACCCTTTGGTACCCCATTTCCCTCAAAAGTCCCCCAAAGATGGATGCCTTGCACTATAGAAATTTCCTTACCACACTTGCACTATTATTCAACTTTTTCTTGTGCATCCCAACATCACTAAGTGTGTACTCCTAGTTGGGAACCACTGCTCAGCTGTATTAAAGTGTTGTGTATATGTGACTATGAAAACAAAGAACAGTTGCTAGGGCCTCATATCCTTTGAAATTCTGTGCTAGGCTTTTTCGTGAATCATCCCTGATTTTCATTTTTTTTTTAAGATTTAAAACCATTTTCCGTGTTTTAAGTGCAAGAATAATTTAGTACGACATCTTTAAGGCGTCTCTATACTTCCGAGCCACCTCAATTTAATGGTCATCACCTATGGTCGCTTAAATTGGGGGTGGTAGAAGTTTCACGGTAAACTGTGAAGGGGACACTAATAGAAATGGAGTTGGTAACAATTATCCAGAGTTGGATGACAGCACTAGTCAATGTTATTGCTACAAAGTTACAATGCTCTCTGGGGCCAGATGAAATACAAGATCGCCATTTCATTCATTGGCTAGTGATCTCATAGTTACAGCACGGCCTTGAAGCTAGCTTCAGAGAACACCATGCCCTGCCCTGTCACTGTAAATTGGCAGTGCTGATTCTCACCCCTCTCTGAGGTGCGTGTTTGCAACAGTCATGTGTGCGGAAGGCTGACTGGAGCCAGGCTTCATATTGGTGTTCTTGAGGTTACCTCAGCTCAGCTTTATACATTCCTTACATGAGCAATCCAACTGAACTGACTTCACGAAGGAGCCCTGGGATGTGCAGAGTTCACTTCAATTTCTTTTTCATATTCCCATTCATATTTCCACATTTCATATTCCCACCCACCCATTCTTATAAATTGAATGGAAAATTACTTTTGGAAGTCAACCTAGATTCCTTGTAGAATTTTTCTATCATTTGGATAGGATCAGCGCTAGAGCCTTAATAGATGTTTCGCCTCTGGTAATTACAGCTTTTTAATTCCAAGTCTCCCAACAATCGTCCTTTTTCCATTTTCAACAACCCCGTCACAACCAACAAACAAAGCTATAAACAATTAGCAAAGTCAAATAAAAATACAAATGCTAATTTAGTTATCAATTAAAAATTACAGTAGCATGAATAAGTTTTAAAGTGTAGGAATAAAATTTCTATGGCGACTATACATTACACTAGGCAGAAGAAGCTATGAGAACGGTCATTAGATCATTTTCACTGAAATCCAGTAATGATTCATGGAAGTCAATTATACCAAGACATTTACATTTATTTACACAAATTTTGGGGTTTCTAATGCTTATGGGTAATGAACAGAAACCAACTCTTGGTCATACTTTTCAGGAAAAATATATAATTAGTATGCTGGGGTTCTGAGACAAATAAGAGAGATTTGACTTCATTTGCAAATTACCTTATTTTGCTGAAAACCAAGGAAAGTATAGTTTTTGAGTTCCTTTGAGGCTTTTTAAAATTAATTTGGTGAATGATCCATCTCAACAAAAATCCAGGATTTTTTTTAGTCTTCCAGGAATGTTTCTATTGATGAAGCATTAACTCTTTGGAAAGGACGTTTATCTGTTAAAATCTTCCTCTCAAAGAATCCATGTTTGGAATCAAGTTATCAGAGTGATTCACCAGTGGTATCTATATTTATTTTTAGTTTACACTTACAAGGGTACTAGTTTTCATCATCTCGTATCAAACTGGGCATTAGTGGAACAGCATCCATCATTCAGAAACTAGTAGAGCCACTCCTAAGCCTAGGTGTAGCCATTTGGATGGATAATGACTACAATACTCGGGAACTTTTAAAGATTTCCTACTTGACAGACTGTGTATGTGCGCTTAGATTAGGACTGAAAAATGTGCCAAAGTTAGTACAGGCAGTCCCCAAGTTATGTAATAGATGCGTTCCGACGTCGTAAGTCGAAATTTACGGAAGTAAAAAAAAAATAGTCGAAAATTACTCCGTAACTGAGTCCGTGCTCTCAAGATTACGGTCGATTCGGAAAAATACGGGAAAGGCCAGCTCTTACTAACATTACGGCACATGCACTCCTTGAAAGTAGGCAACCATCCTTCTAATTCCGTAACTTTCGTAATTCCTGTCTTTTTTTTGGGTGAGGTTGCCACTTACGTAAGTACGGATTTACGTAAGTCAAGGCTTACGTAACTCGGGGACGGCCTGTAAAGGAAAAGAAGCTGAAGAAATGGGAAATGATGGGGATGTACTTTGGCCTTGTATCGGTGATCAAGTGACAGGACAAAAAAAGTGACCGTAATATTGACGTTCCGCAATACCACAACTGAGATTGTGAACAATAGGGGAAACCTGCATGGTCGATTACGATAAGCAAATGGGGAGAGTCAACCTAAGAGATCAGCTTATTCAATTCTATCTGACTGAAAGGAAGTCACTAAGCACATGGTGCATGAAAACATTTGTGACGTCAAAATATTACCATGCTAAATTCAACGCTTTCCCGGCGAATTGCAGTGATGAACTCTTCTCGGGCTCTACACCGGGTGAGTGATTTAAATGTTGCCGACGTTTTGGGTAACAAGTCGCTACCCGAAACGTCGGCAACATTTAAATCACTCACCCGGTGTAGAGCCCGAGAAGAGTTCATCACATGCTAAATTCAATGATAATGTAATGCAAATATTTTGGTGACATAATCAATCATCTTTTATTTGGAATCAAATTTTTCAAAAGACTGTTGTGGAATTATGGTAGTACAGTCCAGCAAAGAATGTCAGTCCACTATGTATCAGATTATATGCTTCCATGACTCCTTGAGAGACATTTCACTAGAAGAATACCTCCTTGAGGCAAGAAGACCAGACCGCAAAGCTACTGTATAGTTTATACTAAACATGGGCAGAGGAAAGAGACTGTTGATGCAAACCTAATGACACCAGACTTATGCTTTGATTGCTTCCAAGGATTACCGCATCAAGCAGAAGTTTTAAAGTGAAGAAAATTTTTGTTTTTATTTCTATCAAGTGTGAGACTTTCCCGATGACATTTTTTTAAATTTCAAATTTCTTTTGGAGCTGGCAATATCACTAAAGGCACTAAAATTCTGTTAAATAGTTTGTGCTGCCACGCAGCGGTCATAAGATTGGTATTGGGAACTTACCAAATGGAAGACTACTGTGGAGGTGATGAGATTGAAAGTCTGGTTTTTTGAAACCATTAGACAAAAGTTGATGCCTTTTAATTTTTGTGTTATACTGAATTATGGTACTGTCTTCTGCAAAACAAACTATGATGTATAATTTTGTTCTGGAAAATTAACTTCTCAGAATAGAGTTATCAGTTTTACCCTTTTTAGAAGTTAATATTCATCTACATCTACATCTACATACTACCCCGCAAGCCGCCTCAATAGGCGTGTGGCGGGGGGTGTTAGGACACCAGCCGTTTACATATAATATTATATTATTATATGTAAACGGCTGTAACGGTAAATGTAATATTATAATATATATTATTATATATATTATAATATTACTTCAGTAAAAGTTCTATGAACATTTTTGAAAACAGTATTTCAAAAATACAAGTTTCCTCAACAAAGTCTTAAAATTTTGGAAGCATTGCATGATTAGTTGCTAAGATATGAGTACTCAATACTGGTGTATGAAAAGCATCAGAAATTATAAATTTCCTCCAGCCATGAGATAAAATTCCATTTTAATCTCCTCCAGGCATGAAGGGTCAATGGCCATAATATATGTTATTTCCACCACCATTTTCAATGTAGTAGATGGCAGAAATCAAACCACATAGATACCAATCTGTGTATCAGCTTATAGTAAAGTACTGAATCCACATTGGGTTAGGAGCTGGGGTTAAATAAGGGATATATTTGGTAAAATCTGAAATGGTATTAGTGCTGCATCAAGGGGTAAAAAGGGTGCATTATGAATATACCTATGGGTTAAAGGAGTGTGAAGGCTTCTGGAGTTATCTGGTCTTGTTTTCAGGTATCAGCTGCATTAGTCAGCATCCAGTGGTGAACAGTTTCATCACTTTAAAAACACCTCTAGTGATGAAAGCAAAGCTTTTGACCTGAAAAAAGGATTTGATGCAGCAATGATAGCAAATACCTGGGTCTCTAATGGGATTTGGAATCTGGGAATGAACTTTCCACCCAGAAATCTGGATTTTTGTGTTTTACCTGGTTGCTCAGGTTTTTTATCTCTACTCAGACACTTGAGCTATCAAGCTGTACCTGAGGATCAAAGTTTTAAAGCTTTGCCCAGGCCTTTTCTTAGGTATCTTATGATGGATAGCTAATTTTCATAGAGTAATTGTTAAGAATTGGTTTGGCTACTGGGTTTTGGATTTTCTCCTGAAAGGTAGATATCATTATGATTATCACTGAGCATGATGATGTATAAGCATTTCATACTATTTCTGGAAAATTGAGGAAGAATGTAAGAAGTAACATTTGGATATAAAACCTTAATCATAATCTTTATTCATCTGTTGCACAACAGGCGTTGTGGTAGATGTTGTCAGTCATTATACACTTTATGTGAGGATACAGGAACAACACAATGCACAGAATACAAAACACATTACATATAAGTATAAAATTAGAACCTTATTGTAGAGAACTCGATTTCAAAGTATTCATCTAGAGAGTATAAAGGTTTTGTTAAAAGACATTTCTCTAGGGTCGTGCAGAAAATTTTGTCACCTACCATTCTTGCTGAGTTGGGCAGCATATTAAAGCACTTAATAGCCAAATTTTCATATTTAAAAGATTTAGTCAGTCTACAGTGAGGCATGTCTAGTTTGTGGTTGGCTCTAGTGGCGTGGTTATGTACATCAGCCCTTATTGAGTATATGTGCAGATTTACTTTTATGTACAACAGAATATGAAGTTTATAAAGGCTGTATACAGTCATTATGCCTAATCTAAGAAAAAGTAGTTTACAATGTTCATTAAATTCTGTGTTAGTGATTACCCTAACCACCTTCTTCTGAAGTAATAATATCAGTTTTACATCTGAGGCATGCCCCCAAAGTCTGCTACCATAGGTAAGGTGTGATTGAAAAAATGCGTAGTATGCATTAAGAAGATTGTCTTTGGTCACACACCATTTCAGTTTTCTGATTAAGAACAGGGCTCTGGCAAGTTTTTTCCTAATGTTAAAAATGTGAGAACTCCAAGTTCATTTAGGGTCAAGGTGAAAGCCAAGAAGTTTAAGAGCTTCATTTTCTAGTGTAACATGTTGAAGAGAACAGGTTAAAAATAGGGTTTTTATTGGATTCATAAAGAATCTATTAGCTGAGAACCAATCATTTGCTTGAGCTAGCGTGTCAGATATCACCTTAGTTGTCTCAGTGGGTAAACTTACCCGTAATAGAAATGGATAGTTTTAAGTAATATTGCATAAAGAAAATTAACTTTAATTATTAACTACTTAAGTCACATATTTTACAACATCATTTTGAACAGTAAAAAGGAAAGAAAGTAAAAAGAGAAGATTAGGATTGCAGGAAGGATGTGCGTTGTTCCCCAAGATCTTCAAAACTTAATTGAACAGGCAGTGAAAGGGTTTTTTATTGACTCAAAGAATTAATATAAGTTTATTATGGAAATATCAGCTGCAGGAATTAAACATCCAGACTAATGTGTGGCCTCAGCATCAAAACCTATCCTCCAGAGTTTCTAAACCGTAACAGAATTATCCAGATATTTAGTTCTTTGGGGGCCCAGACTTCCAAGCTGTAACTGGGTACCAAATTCTTTGAGCTTTTCCCAGGTATCAGGGTTTTTGGACTTCACCCGAGCATCCAGGCTTAACCTGGACTTATGGACGGAGTAACAAGGTAGACCAAGTTCTGGGTATTGAGATTCCTAATGAGATTAGCCTTCTTAGGTTGTAGAAAGGAAAGTAGACTGAAAATGCATGGGAGTGTTGGGCTTCTGCTTCAATTATTTACCAAGTTTATCATGTTCTCTGAAGGTAACTTGCCATGCAAATGTAGACTTTCTGGATCACATTGGTGAAAAAAGTTAAAAATGAGGAAAAATAAAACGATACACATTGATAATTGTTCATGTTTGTTAAACAGAGTAGCTACTTCTTTGGTCAGAAAAAAGATAAGCCACCAGTTCTTTTAGGAAAGGTTAGCAAATCCATGGAATTTCCTGAATGATTAAAAAAATGAGGAATGAGTAGTACAATTTAAGAATGCCTGGTGAGATCATTTATAACATTGTTGGCTGCATGCTTACTGCTTGTGTGGCATGTGCAAGTGCAGCAAGATAAAAATCATGAAAACGATGATTTGCAAGTGAAAAAAATGGCTAGGATCGTAATGCTTTGAATGCCTTGTGCATCTTTCTGTGATATTTATTCCCATTCATTGGAGAGAGTGCCTCTTCCAAATTGAATGTTTTACATGTAATGTGCAAATGTTGCTAAGCATAGATGTTAGAGTTGTGGTTTTCATTCGTTTTGTCAAAGTTGCTATTTGGCTTAGGCCTTGGAGAGCTATTTTAATCTCTGCTTATCAGAAGAATATTTTAGGCATAGTCTTAAATTTACCATTTTCATTTACGTTGGTATATTAGTAAACTCTGTACCTGTTCAAGTAGTATATTAGATCATAAATTATAATTTTTTACACATCCAAATCAAGTCAGATATTGTCAGATCCTATATCATACTATTTAATGACCAATGGAAGAATAATTATCGTTGAGTTTTTTATTATGTTTAATTAGTAGCCTGTGCATTTAACTGTTTGAGTATATGGTAGGATAAGAAAATGCTATTTATATGTACAAATATGGTTTTCAGAATTAAATTTCTCTTTTGGACATATTTTGTCAGCTGTTACTCATAAACTAGTAGTGGTCAGGATGCGATTGGATCATTTTGAAATCATTGGATATGAGATTTGATGAAATTGTTCCAAAAAATATTCAAACATGAGTTGTGTGGATGGCCTGTGTAGTATGCTGCTGTAAACTCAATAGTTCAAAAAGTTTTGTAGTAACTTTACTACAAAAGTGTTGATAATTTGTGTGAATATTCATTGTCAAAGATATAAAGAAGCAGATATGAGATGCTAATTGTTCATACTATGTTCCATTTAGAAATACAACGCACAGCGCTTGCACACACCACCCTCATAACCTCTCAATGCATCATTTTCAAAGATGACATGTACGAAAAAGACCATTTTGTTTGATTTTTGTGTGTCCAACTGATAGATCCAATACTTCTCTTTTTGTTTCTAACACTTTGAGTGCTGGGCTTTAAACTGGAGGCACTCCCAGAAAAACTGACGATTTTTTAGCACTCACAGAATTTTTAAAAGATGACTCACTTCAATCTAGGTTTAAGAAGTCTCTCTTCAATTTTGGACTTTCTATGCCATGTAGTGGACTATTTAGGCACTGCGAGGCCATAAGTATGTCTACCAGAAAGACTGCAGCCGTATCTTTACGTCCAGCTGCCATTCAATTGATGATAATCCTTGGACATCCGAGTATGTCCATTGTCCCTCTTGAAAAAAATTAAGAGGATGTACCATTAGGTTCATTGACCTCAAACTGCTAAAAGACAAAGTTTTGAGCTGCAGAAAAATATACACCCAACCGAGAATTACTTTTCAAACATCTTTTTTTTCATGCTACAAAATTTTCAGCAAACCATGTTGCTCCTTTGTGCCATGGTTTTGTATAGCAAATGTAAGGGCATGGATTCTAAACAGAGCCCTGCATAGTGACTGTTCAGCTAAAAGAAGCCTCATACTTTCGAAGGATTTATAAAGGAGTTATTAGGTTCTAGCCAAGATCAATTTTTTTTAACCCTTCGTAACGCGCGACCTGTGAGGTCCCGCAATAAATACGCAGTTTTTAATAATTAAGTAATGTTTACCGCTTCTTTATTCTATGTTTACCGAAATTTCCCATTCCTGAAGAATAAAAAAGTAGTTTTTGCTGAAAAGTGTATAAAGACCTCTCAGTACATTGCGCGTTCCCGAGGGTTAAATTATGATAGGAGACAGAGATAGATGCTTAAGAGCCAAAAGTTTATAAAACAGTGCGGTGGTTGTCTCATAATCACAAAAATGTCATTACATAAATACCACTGTTTCAGGCTGGATATGGTGGAAGTTCTCGATATTCATAATGAATAAAGACACTTGGGTAATCTGTGGAAGATTACCAAGTGTCTTTATTCATTATGAATGTCATTACATGTGAAAGCCGGCCTTTAGATTGACATTTTTTGGGGTCACAGTTTGAAGCTGTGTCATATCATTTTGGGTGTAATCCATTAATTAAAAAAGGTACATATTCAAAAATCCCCTTATCATCTACATTTATCAGCATTGAGAGCTAATATTTTGCGAATTGCCTATTATGTAGTATCGTACTCCTTTGTTCCAAAAATCTTGAGAATTGAAGCTGGTCAAGGCATGAGTGGAATGTTATTTGTTTGGAATTTCCCAAAAGTGAAATTATGAATTAGTTTTCTGAGATAAAGGCTAATATATAATAAAGTGGTGATTTTTGTCATTTGCGGCCACACTATAATACTGCGATGGCATCTCTAAAGCTACTTAAAACACTGTAGAATCATGTGAAAAATACTTACAATTTCCTCCTGTGAATCAGCCAATGCCAGCATATTAACCCAAAATATAGACAGAAAAGTTTTGAAAAGTCTCGTTGGAAAATACCTTTGCACTGTTCTAGCATTCTTAGCATTTTTAAAGAGAGCCTTCTGACTGCCAGAAATTTAGTTAAACGACAGATAGAAACCTATAATATCCTGGCAACTAAGAATTATCCATTACTAGCTGACCCAGAGAACTTCGTACCGCCTCAGAATCAATAAATGTTGTTTTAACATATTAGCTGAATAAAATTCAGTTTTTTAATAAGATAAAATGAATACTCAAAATGAATTAAGTTTAATAAATGTGCAAAAATCAAAATGAAAAGTATTTTAATTACATTGAAATGAATGTAATTCACGTGGCAGCAAGGCATTTGCTTTATTGAAGCGAATCAAAATGATTCACATAGCATTGTTGCACTACTTTCTGTTAAACTATTTGCTGGATGGGTTGTACTCAGGTCGATTCCCTTCATTGAAACACCTTGTGATATACGGCATTTTTCGTTTTGTTGTCAGATGCGAGAACGAACAAAGCGGATTTTTGTCCGTGTTTTGTTTCTGTCATGTCTCAAAGATGGCGTTGTATACGGATTTAAATTTTTTTGTGATTTTCTTACTTTTCCAATGCGCGAGGAAACTTCTCGAGGCCGAGACGAAGAAAAAAATTCATCGAAATCAGTCAATCCATTCTCGAGATATCATAAAAAAAGCTGTTCCATACAAAATGTATGAGAAAATGAATTTTCTTCATAATTTTTTTTTTCGTGAATTTTTCTCATGTTTTAATAGTTATTCTGCTATTCGGGGCGGAGACAAATCCAACAAATCTAAGATCATAAAAATTGGTCCAGCCGTTCTTGAGTTATAAATGGTGTAACTAACCCGACTTTGTTTTATACATATATAGAAGGTGTGAGCAAAAGTTAATAAGTTGCCACACGCTGTTTTATGGTGATTTTAAATTATAAGTTGCTTGTGTTCTTTTGGCTTTCTTAATCAGTCTTAATGTAGGAATTAATAAATTTCATTGTGAAACTGAAATCTATGTTCAGTTTTATTACAATTTTAAAGCTAATTAATTAAGAGTTTGAGGTAAACCTAGATCATCTTATGGGTTCACAAACTTAAATGAAAATGTATAAATGGATTGAGTTTTGTTACATTGAATTAGTAATTTGAAAAGGGAAATTTGAAATCTTAATTTGGCGAATGCAGGATTCAGATTCAAGATTTGGAATTTGTGATTCAATAACAAAAAGGGATTTGGATTTGATAAATTTTGGATTCAACCCATCACTATCTTAAATATTTCTGTTTCCTAAAGACACTAGAGCTTCAAATTAACTTGTTGATGAAGTACATAGTACTGTATCCAAGTATGTCTTGTCTCATTGGGTTGAATTATTATAATTTTATACTTAGCTTAAATGCTCTTCTGTAACTTTGGTGTCATGGAGTAAAGTTCAAGGGTCTTGGAATGCATTTCTTGGGATGAAGCCTGGAATATCTTCACATGAATCTGAATGGCAAGTGGTATAACCAAATATTTATCTGAATAGGTTGTGAAAAACATGAGAGAAAGGCGTCAACTGTGCAGGTATAGAAGGGGGAAAGTTTCTTCATAGAGGAGGGTTATTAGGAGTCTCTGGACATTAAAGTATCTACTAAGCAGTGCATGAACATGACAGAAGTAAACCATGTATGTATTTGGAGAGAGGCCTGCGTGTCAGTATATAGTATATTATTGGTATAACAGAGCCAGTTTTCCAAAGTTATAATTACTCACGAGGCTTTTTCGATTTAGTCTTTCCTGAAAGAATTGCTGGGAAGGGTTTTTCTGTAAATTTAGCAGATCATTGAGATGTTTTCATTGGTGTAGTATTAACTTGAGAATATAATTTATAAGTTATGTGCTTCTGGTTGCATTGATAGAATTGTGTTTGCTGTCATTAAAAGCTGGAGTACGTAAATTGAAAGAAAAAAGTAATGCAGATGGTGCCACAACTCTTAATAACTAAACCAATTTGATCTCTTTGCTTATATGCTGATCACTATGTATTGCTGGTGAATTTAAAAAGAGAGCTGTAATGTGATGTGTGGATTCAAAATTAAAATTTGGAAAAGAGACCCACCTATAGAAATTTGTGGCATTATACAACCACTTTGGCCTAATTGCTGATATGAGTTGACATTAATAAGTTTTATATCCAATACCTTTGGTTTTTAGGAAAATTTGTCTTTTTTTCTTTAGTGAAAGGACTAATTATGTGTGAGGTCTGCTTACAAAGTTTCACTACTGATTAAAAATGATATTTAGCAAGCCTACAACTAATTTCATTGGATCCCCTTTGATGTATTTTCCTTCCATATGTATACACTTTTCCCTGTATCTTTTCTACTTCTGGAAGCAGTTGTTAAATGCAGGAATTTCTGCTGCACGGAGTATTTCTTCATACATTCAGTTTTCAAATTGCTTTCCATTCCATGTGGATTTAAGTTCAGGAAACTTGAAGAAGACAGCAGGAGAGTAAGGTAGATAGGGAAGAACTGTCTTCAATTTTTTGGGGGAAAAACTTTGGGGTGATTTTTGTCAGCACCATGAGATTATGATACAGTTGTTCTTCTGATCATCACTCATCAAACATGGAACAATCGTAGCTGCAATACGAGACATCCCCAACATCTATGTTAGGATGCTGTTGGCATGATTCAATGGAGGTGTTGGATTCCTCTTCCATGTTCTAATGTAAATGGTCTGTTAGTGCATACCAGAACTCTCACTTGATGAACATGATCATCATCTGTTTTTGGACTTGTTGAGTGTACGAGGTGTGATAAAAAAATAACTGGAGTTTTTAAATTTCGCGGGCTTCATAATTCCGATTTTCAATAATTCCTAGTTTCTGCCATATGGTCGTACGGTCAATAAGGAATACTGCCTGGAAGTTATGGGCCGTTTGCGTGAAGCAATCCAACAAAAACAACCAGAATTGTGGCAAAACAATTCGTGGAAATTGCACCACGATAATGCTCTCGCTCACACCTCACTGCTATTCGTGATGTAAAAAAAAAACAAAGTTATTTTGCTTCAGCCACCGTATTCGCCGGACATGGCCCCTGTGACTTCTTCCTATTCTCAAGGCTGAAGAGAACCATTAAAAAGACAACATTTTGGCACCATTGATGAGATAAAAACAGAATCGCTGAAGGAGTAGAACTCTATACCGAAAAGTGAGTTCCAGAAGTGCTTCCAAGATTGCAAAACTGCTGGCACAAGTGTATTATATATAAGGAGAATTACTTTGAAGAGGACAACATTGATATTGATTAGTAAATAAATATTCTTTAAGAAAAACAAAAATTCACATTATTTTTTTATCTCACCTCGTATGTACTACATATTTAAAAGACATTCATTGGACGTAGAGAATGCTGGAACTTAACAGTTTAGGCATAGCATGTTACAAAGAGCAGAAAAAGGGCCTATCGGGTTTGGTGGAGATGGTGAGAAAATTAAGGAATTAGATAAAGAAAAATTAATGAAATTAATCTTTTATGAGTAAACTTTGTGGAAATTATCCATTGTAAAAAGAAATATTCACCTTGTAATTTTCCTCACAATTTTATTTTCCTCAACCTGTTTCTATGTTTTCACGTAATTATCCAGAGGCTACTACAAGTAGGAGCAGTTAGTCTCTAATTTATATAGTGAATGGAAGGGGGAGGGGGTGGGTTGCTTGTAAGATTGTAGGGAGAAGTGACACGGGTGATTACAAACTATGATAGGGACCAAGGTCAGGGCCATGGAGAAATGAAATATCCCTGCTATATTTTAAACTTTACTAATGTAATTGTGTTTATCTGTGTAAATTTTCAGCGCATAAAATAAAAAAGAGTGATGTTTGTGTACTTACTTCAAGATAATGTCCATTTTTGGGTGTTAACTAATTTTCCATCCAGTTTTCATACCCCAATTGACACCTTTTTTGTTACATGCATAACAATCGTAATGTACTTCTGTATGCTGACTAAATCCCGTAGACATTTATATGAATTCCATTTACTTATGACTAAATCCCTAAGGAACATATCCCTCATGTTGGAGAAGATCACTCTGTATTCATTCATTTACATTAATAAAAGTAATGCAGGTGATGTTGATTGTTACCTTCTTACATCTGATATGGAGGAAAATAGACCAGAAATGTAGTAATGTTTGTTTTTTGGTGATTTTAACATTGTAAAATTCCTTTTATTTAAAAAATCAATGAGGTGGTAGTTCAAAGATGACATAAAATTTTTTGCTAAATTAAATTATAGTCTCAGGCACTTGTAATTCAGTTCATGAATTTGTTTTCACCTTGGTTGAAAACTTCATGTATCCCTGTTCCCTCTCGCATATAGGGGTAATCAGAGTTTATGTTTTCAATTTTTTGCCTCATCCTCACATACATCCTCACATACTGCATTCATTTAATCCACGTGGCATAGGTCTTGGGGTGAAAGAGCAGCTAATTTGCTGTTTCTACAATGCAGCTGTAATAATTGATACTACATAGATTCAAGGGTTGTTCAAAATAATGAAATTTTTCTATGTACCTTCTTTGAAATAAATAACTCCTCCTTATTTTCTGATGTTGGTGGTTGCGTGGTAGGAACTAGCAACCATGGGAAAATTTTGTTTTTTACATGCATTTTATGATTTGGAGTAATTGTTTAATTGGGTCTTGTTGTTAGGAGTTGAATTCCTAGGCTTAGGTAATTGTTTGTTGATTATCTTTGACTTCATTGTCATGCCTAGGAGGAGAACTCCTTTGATTAATCCCAAAGCATTCATGGGAAAGGGAGTGGGGATACTGGTTTTTTTAATTGAATGTTTTTCATGTTGTAATGCTGGTCGCTAAAATTGTATTGCCGTATTTATTTCATTGACAATATGATACTTAATATGCTACAATTAATGCTGCTCTTGCATAAACCCTGCATTATGTCATTGTTTGTCTGGAACCAACATCCAACTAATCTGATGGATAAGAAATTGGTTGTTCTTAAAAATTGGTAATTTAATCATGAAATGTTTCAGTAATTTACCAGAATGGGTCAACTTTTGGAGAATAGCTCCAGAAGCAAATATTATATATGTTGTCTCCATGTAATGCTATGCTGTTTTTACATACTGGGCATTCAAATCTTGAATAATACAACACTGTTCGATATTTGCATCAAATGTGTGTCCTCGTTGTGATCATTTTGTTATCAGTTGATGATTTTTGCTTTCTTCCCCCCCATTCCTTCCCTTCCATGGTTTGTCTCATGCACATAGACTTCAATTGCTATTACTGTCCATGCACGGAAATAAATCTAGGTACTACAGTTCGAGATGTCTTATCTCAATAACCAGAAAACCAATTGCAATGAACTAAACTGCAAACTAAAGGTAATTCATGTGTATATTCCTTCAGTGGTACAAACATTTTTGATATTTTTATGGGACTTAGATTTTAAAAATGTATGTTCTTTTGCCACTGAAAAACTTGTCACTCCAGTTGAAGCAAAGGCTTCCGCAGTGGCTTGATATACTGAATCCCACGTTTTCAGGTGCAACTGCATGTCCGTGTTTAGGTGATGTCAGTTTCCTCTGTTACAGGGGGCGTCTTCAGGTTGAAGTGGCAATTTTGATCATTGCCAGAAGATATTGGCAGGCTAGTGGTGCCAAAAACATCCTTTATTCAATTTTGCATTTACATTGGTACAGGGGCTACAGCCTTTTCCATGTCGTGGCTAGTGAATACCCTGTTGAAGTTCTCTGTGTTCTTCATAATTTTAATGACCTCGCGAGTCACTCTTGGGAAGTACCTGCTTTCCCTAGCGATCACCGTAGTGTTTTCCAGGTCTATTATGTGGCCAGGTTCCATCCAGGCATGTTCAGTGATGGCTTAGAGTTGGAAGTCTTTCTTCTTCAGTGCTCTTGTGGTCTTATATTCTGACTTGCACTGCTCATCTGTTTGCCCTGTTTGCCCAACGTTAGCTTTCTCATAGGAGCACTTCACCTCTTAAATGCCTTAGTGTAATTGTGGTGAGAGGTGATTTTTGGGCTTTGATGGAATGTCTCCTGTCTTTCTGATGGCCTTGAACCTGGTTGTTACGTTGTACTTTTTGAGAATTCTAGGATTCTGGATATTCTCTTGGACGTGCCTGCTACATAAGGGATAGTAGCATATGGTGTGGGCTTGTCTTGTTCAATCCTCTTGTCTCCTTGGATGCCCCCTTTTATCTCAGAGGTCCTTTTCAGGACCAGCTTTTTGGGCTATCCGTTCTTCTCCAAAGCTGTCATCAGGTGTTTCCTTTCGTTGGGCAGTGACTTTGAGTCCAATATTCAGTGTGCTTGGTGTATGAGGGTGCGGATGAGTGACCCCTTGAGATGGATGGTGGTGTGATTTTGCTGAGAGATATCGGTCCATTTGTGTTTTCTTCCAATAGGCTGAGTGTCCTAGGAGCCCTATTCCCTTCTTCTTCACCAGGATGTCAAGAAAGGGCAGCTGGTCTTGTTGTTCTATCTCCATGGTGAATATAATGGAGGGATGATGGGTATTCAGCTGTTCCAAGAACAGCTGAAGGTCTTCTCTACCATGCAACCATATTACGACAATATCGTCCACATATCTTAACCACAGGGATGGCTTCTTCTTGGGTTAGTTTATGGCCTTTTGTTTAAAGTCCTCCATGAAGATATTAGCCATCACTGGGGACAGTGGAGAGTCCATGGCTCCACCCTCAATTATTGGAATTGGATGTCATTCCAGAGGAAATGGGAGTTGCGCCTGCAGAAATCGGCCAGGCCTGGTACGTAGTTTGGTAGGCCTTTGGTGGTAAGACATCTGATGCACTCTATGGAGTCTGCACTGGGCATGTTTGTGAAGTACTTTCGAAGGGCCTGAATTTTGTGATAGCACCAAGGAGAGTACTAACAGAGGACATAGCCACAGGCATTGAAACAGCCATAAGAAAGATAACGCAGAATGATGCATCAGAAATCGGAAATGGTCATCCATGTATTTCAGAATGCATGACCTCGGAAACGGAATTCAACATCTGTAGAAAGAATCGCATTGGAAGAACTAAAGAAAAATGATGATTTACTTAACTCCTGCACCCACAAGAAGTTAGAACAAAGACCCAACATCCAAGATCAAGCAGCTCACGAAGGAGATGGTGAAGTGCACACCCATACCACCCGAAGAACAAAAGAATCTCCTGCAGGGAGGCTCAAAACCATCTGGACTCTATGGCCTCCCAAATATACATAAAGAAGAGATACCTTAAGGGCTTATTTTAAACAACATAGGCACACCTACGTACACACAAACTTTGTCATACGTGAGGAATTCGACCCATTTTACTCGCACCATCTGGGACACCAGAATCCATGATGGAGACTTAATTGTCAGCTGTAACTGAGGAAAAGCTGTCATCACCTACAGGCTGACATGCAGTTGCACCTGAAATCATGGGATCCACTGGTAGCTCCTCTTTTAACGGAAATAACTTGAAAAATATGCATCACTCTTGCTTGAGCTTATAAGTGAAAATGTATCTACTATAAATAGATATGTGGAAGCACACCATGCACTCTTCATATTCCAAATGCCAATTGTCCAGTTTGAATTGCCATGTCCATTCCTTATGGGCCTACCTTTAAAGCTCATCCTGCCTATTGTAGCTGAGGCCGTCGAAGGCTACTTTTCAACTTTTTGCAGTATTTTAAATAGTGTGTGCAAGGTGGCCTGCCTTTGCAATACTCACGCCACATACAAATTGCCCTGCTAATGGCTAAAGTACTTACATGGTAATATTTGGGGAATCGCTATGAAAGAAACCAAAGTCTCTTATGTACATAATACCATTGGCTGCTATCGCTATTCTACTTGAGCTAGGATTGATTCTGAAAGGACCACGTTGAGAGCAAGCATACTGCTGCCAGCGACCCACAACTGTGAGGTATGTGCAGTGTTCTGACACTGTGAGAAGCTATTAAAACATGGTTTTAAATTTTTCTGTACAGTGAAGAAGCATAATTGGAATTGCATTTAGTTTGCAGTTAATTTCATTTTAATTTGTTTGTTCGTCATCAAAACATAGCTTCTCAAGCTCAGGAATCTCAAATTATCACTGGGAACAGTAAGTAGACAAAGTGGCTATTTTTGCCATGCTTTACTGTGCCCTCATAAGGGGGTGAACTAGTTTGTCATGGTAACTATAATAATATTTAATTTCTACTCTGGACAGGGACATAATATCCTGCATATGGCTAGCTGATTGCAATAAATTTGAGAGCTGTGTAAATAGATAATAATGAAACATCAGTTTTACAAACAATTGCTTGAGAAATGCATAATCAGTAACATACATCATGTAGATTTAAACATATTCAAAACACAATTAGAATCTTATGTATGTATATACCTATAATTAAAAAAGTATACATTCATCATAGTAGTATGATAAACACACTAAAAGTCAAATTTACAAACAAAGCACTGAATGATTCCTACAGATACAATGTAGTAATGTACACAGATACATCAATACAGTTGTTTTACTCAAATATTTTACTTCATGACCCTTCTAGCTATTATATCCCTTTTCTCGTGTGCAGTTATGGTCGTGTAGTGTGTGTAAGTTGCTTCTCCCCTCACTCAGTTTACTTTGAAGGACCTGAGAATAGGCCCCTGTAGAGTCCTCATTTGAAATAACTGTATTTTCCTCCATCAGGTGTGCAGGTTTTTTCTCCCCTGTTCTATATATGTTCTTATGTGTGTGTGTGTTTCTCTGAAAGTGCCCATGCATGTTGGATGAGCAGTGAATAGTTAATTGTAGATTTCAGAATGGATATCTGTAAATGAATGCATTGCATGAATAAAACTATTTTGCAAAAAATGCTCGGTACTCATAAATACTATGTATAGCTCTCTAGGCAGTAATGATATTCTGGCAAAGATCATTATGCAGTGGGCATTGTGTGACAATTATTTGTTTTATCTTCTTTGGATTTTTCTCATTGATATGTGCAATATTCTCTGAACCTGATGTGTCATGGTATCCACTTTCAAAAATATTTCATTAATATTTATTTACTATATTAAAATTTTATGTGCTCAACTCATCATCTTCTGCAATTAATCGATTGTAATATCCTGTAACAGAAGATGCCATTTTTTGAACATGCAAAAAATGTTTTTTTGAGGGGCATTTTATGTATTCTTTTATATCTTTTTTACTAATGTAGTTTAAATGCATTCATATTGAATACCTTTCATCCTCATTTATGGAAGCAACCTGGAAAATTCATGCTGGAACTGAGTGGGTTATTGGATGTTATATTTTCCCTGCCTCTTCTTTTCTGGGTTCTCAATTGCTTGTCCATTTATAATGTAATTAAAGCCGAAGGGAACACAATACATTGTGCTATAGTAGTAATACTATAGAAGTGTCATACCTTGTGTGTTCACTTTCATCTACGGTGAAATGTGTCTGTGGTTTACTCTTCTGATTTCATGAATTTTCATTTCAAATCTAATGTTATGGATTTTTGGTATTTTTTTAATGTATTAAAGCTGTACCTAATGACAAAATGTCATTATTCATCCTTGTTGGTACTGTGACCTTTTGTAACTATCTATTAATGGCAAAATACTTTTCTTCTGTAATTGTAGTATGGTATTAGAACATTTTTACTCATTAACTTTCAAAATATTTCTTGGCCACCAAATCAATTACGGTGCTCTTATCCAATTGACTGCATATCATGTTTTATTGTGTATGTAGAAAAATAGTGTAGGCCATTCATGTGAAACACATCTTCTGGAAACAAATGGGTGACATAGTAGTTGATCATGATCAAGTTTGGAGAAGGTTAGCACAGGTAATTTTACTGCTCTTTGATGTGACAGAAAGTGAAAGAAAATGCTCATTTTATGATTTTAAGCAACAGGTTCCCCTCCAGGTTCAATGGGTTTTAACTACCCTTTGAATTGGCAAAAGGGGATAAACAGCACCATGAAAAGCAAAGAGTGCTATCGCTAACATTGATTTAACTGCCCTTAAACGTTTTAAGTTAAATTACTTTAAAACTTTCATTAAATTCGTATGTGTTAGGACGCCACATGATATTATTCACTGATCCATTAACAATGAAAATTTAGGCAAAAGTCAAATTGAATTGAATTTTTTTCCTTTATGTGCTAAGTAACAAGTCACCTGGCAACGGATGTGCTCATGGATGGTGTTTGTTGCTCTTGAACTTCTTTTGTAGTGTTAAAACTTTTTGCCCTTGTTTGTAGCTTGAAAACTAGTGATGTGGTCAGGAATCGAGGATTCCATCGAATCCAAGGGTTTGAGATTTGATTGTATCCTTCCGAAAGAGATTCGAACCCTGGTTGTACAGGCTGCATATGTGCTACGTTGCAGTAAATTGTATATCGTGGTAAAATCTCACCTTGGAATTTTAGCATCGCAACGTCAGTTGAACAAAAGTGTTGATAATTTCCGTGAAAATTCATTATGAAAATATGTACATAAGCAGAGATTTTACGGTTATTAATCATAGAAAATTTCATTAACAATTTGGCACATGTGTCCTCATAACCTTGCAATGCATAATTTTCAATGTCGACGCGTGCCTTTGTTTTTATTGTGTTTGACTGAAAGGCTGAACATTTTTCTTTTTGTTTTAAAAAACGAAGTTTTTAGTTGCAGAATAATATACACCTATCCTAGAACATCTTGTCAAACATTACTTTTTTCATGCCACAGAAGTTGCCAAGTTTTCACCCAGCTGGTTTTGTTGCTATGTCATGCCGTGGATTTGCACTGTAAATATAAGGCCATGCATTTTTAGCAGAGTCCTGCATCATGCCTGCTTAGTTGAATTAAGCCTGGTCCTTTTTAAGCATTAATAAAGAAGTAATTTGGTTCTAAATATGGATTAATTTTTTTTTAATGTGGGCAAAGTAAAACTGTGCTAAGAGATGGGAATAGATGTTCATGTGACCAAATGTTAAAAGAAAGTAAGTTCTGCCTTCGTATCACGTCATTACATTTTAAATCCGGTCTTCAGATTGAAAGTTATTGGAATCACATTCTTAAACTGCGGCATGCCATTTTGCACTGAATTCAGATATGTATTCAAATAGTCCTATCATTTACATTTATGAATATTAAGAGCTAATATTTTTTTTTCTTTCTGCCAAAAATAATTAGAATCAAAGCCAGTCAAGCTATGAGTACCCATGTCCGGTCATTTGCCTGGAATCGACCAATAGTGAAATTAGGTATTACTTTCCACTGAAAAATGTGTTGAAAAAGTCGCGATATGTGTCTCTTGCGGAAATGTTATATTTCCTGCAATGGCATCTCTAAAGCCACTAATGCATTGTAGAAGCACGTAAAAAACTATCTGTTCCAATCTGTGTATCAGCAAATGCCTGAAATTTGAGCCGAAAATAATCACATCTTTGTCACAACAACGTACATTTACGTATAAAACCATCTTTGGACAGCTCTAGCATCAGTATTTTTTATGAGAGTCATTAGTGCTCCTATCAATATGCTTAATTATAAAATAAACAGATTAAATCCAGATAGACTAAGAATGCTCCATTTCAATAGCAATAATTAACAAGTTACTTCCTTTCTCTGAGCTTTCTGTAGCATTATTAATTTGAGAATTAATGAATGCCACTGTGATACAAATTGCTGCTCAGTTTTATTTCTCCTTTAAAGCAAAATTATTATGTAGCATAAATTGCGTATGGGGGAAACCTATATCTACTAATGGGTTGTTACATTTAGAAGAACTTTAATAATTGATTTAATTTGTTTTAAAGGTATATGTATTGGTAATGAAAAGGAATATTCATAATTTGGTGAAATTAGGATTCGGATTGGTCCCATCACTATTAAAAACTCTTGAATATGAACACCCATTTTTAAATTGTGTTTTTTTTATCTGCCCAAAACATTGAAGTACTTCAATAAAGATCAGTACTAATCTGTTAATAATAAGTTTCACAGAACAGTTGCATTAAGATGATACATACAGCGTTATTTGTTATAGGCACTTAATTTTTTTTTATTGTTTATTATTCCCAAAAAAAGTGTTTTATCTTAATCTCCTTTAAAATAATCCTAAGAATCAAGATTTGATGCAATATATATAGAAGAATTTTAGCTATCATGTTACAGCTTTCCATGTTGAAATTTTAATGAGCATTATTTGAGATTAGGTGCATGGTCCTTGGATCACGTCGCATCGTGACATATCAGCAAGGTTCATCTAGAACTGTTAGCATTTTGATGGTACTACTTATTTCTTTCCCTTGCACATTCTTGGCTAAATGTTGGCTTAATTAACTTAAGTGATTCTTTTTGTCAAAAGATGAAGGGAGGTCATCAGAGGTTGTAATGGAGAAGAATTTATTTGCATGTTTAAAATGTGGAAAAACTTGGTCTTTGGAAGAACTATTATCTATTTTCAACTTTGAGAATGTCATGTGTTGTGGATTAATTATTTTTTAATGTATTTCTTGAAATGATACTTTTATTGGTAATTATTCTTCATCCATCTGTGATATACTTAGCTGAGGGATCTATGAAATTATTGTGGCATAAATTACCGTAAGGTTAGAAAGGTTCATTAAATATTTGCAACAATTGGTGACATTTTTTTTAAATTTGGAAATAATTCATCTGCTGAACTAAATGTCTCATATTCATATTATCTGCATACTCTTGCCTGGTGTTTTCAATTTTGTCAGTATATTTCATCATGTAATGAGATATTTTTTCATCAGTTGCTCTCTGAAAGCTATGAAGCATGTGCACCCATCCTAACATTTGCCTTAGAACTAGGCGAACCGTTTTGTGGCTGGTTATTTTTGTATGTAATGGGTGTTCCAAACTTCGGCTTTTTATTGCTGCTAACTTGCTCTGTGACTGTTTGAAACACTTGGTGTGTGCTACTAACTTACATTCATAGTTTTACTCATGCAGTATGTTAATATGTACTTGGCTTTAAAATGCATGGTAGTGGTGTCATGGGTAAACTTACAATAGTTTAATGATCTTATGCTGTGTGATTGGTATGGTGTTTGCTTTGTCTTGAAATCAATTTTGTGCCAGTAGCACTAATATTTCCTAAATAAACCATCCTGGAAAGGATGGTGACCAAAAAAAATTGTTTGAAAAGGGAACTTACTGTACTACCATTAGGATATAGTCTGTTTTAAAATTTCGAATTTGGTTTCCAAATGCCAATTTTAGGTGAAAAGATTACTTTTTTCATAGTGTTCATTCATAGGTTTCATTGATACATTCATAATGAAGTTTTATATACATATATTTTTAAGGCTCAAGTGTTGAACTTGTCAGCCATAGACACAAAATGTATCTCATTAGGCATCTGATAATCATATCAAAATTAGAGGGGGTTATATAAAGGAAATATGATCATGGCCCATGTATGTGGTCTCACTCATGGGTGGGATGCTTCTGAAAGAAGTTCACAGAAATCAACTGTAAGAAAAGACCATTTTGGACTTCAACATAAAGCTCCTGGTTGTGGATCATGTGTATCATCCAGATGCCAACAATTACATTCAAGGTGAATTTTACAGGAGCTCATTCAAACTAGTCATCCTGCTAATTTGATATATTAGTATGTAATGCATTTTCCCTTTGGATTATTGAATGTAGAAGTCCCTATTGCTAGTTACACAGATCATGTTCCACAGCACAGCTGTGACTGTGTAGACTGTGAAGTTGGAATATTCCATTGGCTCTCCTCTCTGGAGATTTACTCACTGAATCAAGATTACTCATTAAAGCTTTTGCGATATGATGCCAAGGGGCCACGTCTTTAAGAATGTCATCCCCAGTTGTCCATAATGTTTGGATGACTGGGGTACACATTCTGGTGAACTTGGATCTTAGAGGCCCTGTGACGTTAACTGGATAATGCTCTTGACTGGGAACTGGAGATTCATGTTAGAATGCCTGTAAATGTTTTTTTTTCTCACCAAATTCTCTCACTTATAATTTTTAAACAAATTGCATAATCCATGATTTCAATGGTGATTGAATTTCTATGAAAACTTGAGCAGGAATAAATGGAAAGCCATCAACATGAACAGTCTTTCTTTGTAGCTCATCAAGGACACATTATGAGGAAACTGATGAATTGCAGTGATATCAATTACATTGGTTTTTGTTGCACGTGTGGTGTGGATGTAGTCCAATAACTGTGATATCAAATTCCAATCAGGGATACTCATGTAAAATGCTATTCTAAGGATTGAAAATTGAAGTGATCGTCAACAAAGAGAAAATTTTGGTATTCATTGAATTCATTCAATCACTTTAAAGAAATCTTTGGTATCTTCAAAATGGCCTTTATGGTTTTGGACATTTATCATTTTAAAGATACTATATATGTATGTACCATATATTTTGCCCTTTTGGAATTAGTAATGGAAATGCTCCATTTTTATAGTTTCAGTTAAAAAAATATTTTTCATACTTGCACCCAAGTATAGAAATCTCATAAGTAGCATGGTCAATTTCTTTTGAAAATTTTAATATTGTCTTGATTAAAAGTAGATTTATGCACTCAGTTTAATGAAATGAATATTTCACATGAGCCTGAGCTATTTTTTCAGCTTTAAAACTTGATCAGTGAGGCTCAACTTAGTGACATTATAAAATTGACTCTTATGTTATGAAAGTTCACCTTCAAAATTTTAGTTAAAATGCATTACATTTGGAAAAAAAATCCATTGTTAATTGTTTTGAGTGCACTGTTATTACATATAATTTTCATGTCAGAGCTTATGCGCATTATGAGAGCTAATTAGCAATAAATATGTAGTAATTTATTTGTTCTAAAATAAAGAGCATCCACAATGAAACAGCTATTCTGTTGGCTTAAAAAGTATTCGGTGACTTGGTGCCACTGTTTTTGTGTTCCACCATGCACATTGTGGTTTTCATGGCAGTCGATGTGGTGGAATGTGGAAGATTTAACTACACACTAAAAATGGAGGATCAATGTAAGGGTTGGGCCGATACAAGCTTTCCTAATACTATTTCCAATGCTTCAGTACCAGTGTCTAATACTGACTATTCTTTGCCATTACCTACATGCTTTCAGTAATTTTCTTTTATTTCACTATCCAAAAGTGCTTATACTCTCGTGCATTCAGCATGATCATTGGAAGCATGATTGTCATTTTTAATAACAACAATATTTGATGGTTATCTTTTATTGTCCGTGTATCAATTGCAATTCATTTAGATATTTTTCCTCTTAAGACCTCTAGCATAGCATGTAGATATTGAAATTTTTTTTAGAAATATGGGTTGCGGAATCTATTACGCTTTATTAAAAGCAAATTCAAATCACAGTGCCTGTGAGATAATGCAGTCAAGTCGGAAGAAGCACGAAATTCCAAAGTGATTCTCTCTTTTAACACAACATTTCTGGATAAAAGTATGACAGATATTATAAAGTACTGAAGTATTGGGGACAAGGCTGACACATTATACTCCCTCCCTTTATCAGCCCAATCATGTTAAATATGTCCATGAACTAGTGTAGATAGTGGTTGTTGACCGCCAGCATGGGAAAATGTCAATGAGCATATTATATCAAATTATTGACTTGAGTTATTCTTCCCTTGAGAAATGTGATGAGTGCCTCTATTTTAACCTTTACATATTTTAGCCCTCCTTTGCATCATATAATGCTTCCAGGAATGGGGAGCAATGGCTATTTTACTTCCGATTTCTTTCACTTTCTAGTATTTCTTAATCTCAATAGTATTTTTTATTGCCTCCACCCATCATTTTAGCAATTTTATATTTGCTAGTATCAAATGATGTAGTATGTTGCTTAAAATGATCTATTCATTAAGTATTCTTAGAAGATTTATAGAGAAATATTGTTGCAATTGGCCCTCATTGATCAGACTGGTTATGTGACTGCCTAGCATTGAAATTGTAACAATTTTCACGGTAATGGTGAAATAAGTATAGGGTGGGAGTGAAATAAGTATATGGTTAAGGTAATCACCGGGATAACTTGGGTTGGATCTTTTGAAGATATCTACAGATATCCACCTAAAATTATCTAATGACAGCAAAGCACTAATTATTTACCAGGTTTGGTTACTTTTCCTTCGCTGGTGGAATATTATTTTGTTCATTGCATCAGGGGAACATCCTATTTGTAAATAAGTATATGTGCTTTTTTCCTGTTTTAAATCATTCATATGCTTACTGGGATTCTATAGTGTGATACAAGAGGGAGATACAATGCTGATATGAAGGCATGTTGATAGAAAACCAAGGATTACGGTTAGAAAGTAATCTCTAGTCATTAATAAACTGTAGTTAATTAGAGGTACCATAAGTAAGTGCCTTCTTATGACTCAGGGTCTCATACTAGCAGTGGCAACTGAGTCGGATCAAAAATAAGAATGGTTTTTATTTCATCAAATTTTGTGGAGTGAAAATGCCTCAGTGCAGTGAAATGCATCATGCCTTCTAAATAAAACTATGGCATGAAAGAAGTGTTTCATTCGCCATGAATATTGACAACCTCCACCATGTCCAACCCTGAGGCAATTATATGCTTGGAAACTCAACTTTTTGTGGGAAATATGTTCTTAATTGCAAACGACCAATGCCTAATATGTATGCATTTGGTTCAGTGGAGATGGGCTTATTAGTCAAGTTACTTTTATGCAGTGGAGACTTTCATAAAAATATGATCATTATGTATTTATTTGAATATATGTATTCAATTGGGGAAGTTAGGGCTTGGGGATAACCTTTCCCAATTCCTTCCTTCCCCTTCCATCCACCTCTCCTCATAAGCTAAGGAAATTCCATTGAGATTGTCATCTGAAGATGATGTTTTCACGTTGGGTCTTGGGTTGTGTGGGAATACAACAGTGGATTGTTTCATCTGACAATGAGCATAACCAGACTGTGAACTGAGGGCCAGGTTGTTTTTGTATGCTAAATAATTTTTTCCTTGCTCTTCAACAAATTCCCTGTTGCGTCCTTGTTTGTGGGGGCTCATGTATCCAACTTTGTGTGGTGTGCCTTGAAAACATTTGCATGTGATGTAAACATCCTTTGTGCTGCTACGTCATGTCCACGGTTGGCGTGTTGGGGATGATGCATCAGTGTGATCATGTGAAGAACAACATAATCCTGGACGTGCGTGTATCACAGCCTAGCTCACCACCGCAGCCTCTCCTCCCACCCTCCGACAACTCTGGGGAGTTCATCGACGACAATCCGGTATGGTGGCTGTTCCCACTGATGATGTTCCATCCTCCCGATTGTCAATCTATGGTGCCTCTTTTGATGTTCTTCACTGAAGGCAGCTCATGCTATTTCTCGTATTATTACAGTTTCATGCTGAATGCTAAAGTGTGTGTGTGTGCATTTGTGAGAATATTCTGTTACGATCGTAATGGGAGTAGGGATAGTGTACTAGTTGCTGACATTACTTTCAGAGTAACTTTCCTTTGAAGAGAGTTTTGGTCGCCTATGAAACTCCCTTGACTGTGGAACATAATTGTTGGTATTGTCAAAGGAAAGTGAAGAATGATATTTATGAAGTTTCCTATTTTTCATATTATCCTGCTTTTTATTTTGCTTAATTCATTTCATGCAGATAGAGCAGTATTAATCCATGGTGTGTAATTGTGAAGCCATTAAGTACAACTAGTATTTTTTTTCTGAGGGGAAAATTATTCCAAGTGTCCATTTCAGTGGATTTTTTAGGATATTTAGGATTTCTTTCTATTTTGATTTAAGCTACAAATGCCAGTGTAACTTAACTTAGCTGATTTCATAGGAATGCACTACATTTGACTTGCGTTTTCATTATTAATAATGAAATAAATTAATCTGGTTATTATAATGAAGCCACAGTGTAAGAAAAGATGCTATTCAAACTTTTGCCCTTTTCAAATGCCAGTGTCAGTTATTTCTTCTTTTCTCCTATTTTATATCAAATATCATACTTCATTTTTAATGAGTACGTAAATCAATCTTGAAAATGACTGTAAGACAAAATAAAATTATGAGAGTTGTCCTCTTATTTCCCTAAAATTGTTCTTTTCCCCCCCTTGGTTCAACATGATTCAAAAGCATTGCAGTAAAAGTTGTCACCTGGCTATCTTGGAATTTAGGTATGCGGGTTCACTGAAATTTTTAGGTTGGAGAGAGTATTTCTAGTGACATCAAAAATGTGCATATCAGAGAAAATAAGGAATGTAATACCCTCTGCAATTGGGTCTTCTTTACTAATTCTTTAACTTTTTGGTTTAAGAGATACTTTGGCACAATTTTCATGCGTAATTATGTACATATTGCAAAAAGAACAATCATTTATTTATGATTCATGATTTGATGTCAAGATAATTAAAATGAAAGATAAGCCCAAATATTCAGCTATAAGGCCCTGTTATTTTTGTTTTGAATTTTGAATATTTTTGAAGATTCCTTTAGTGAATTTGCGGTTGCTAGAGATTTCTGGCTATCTAAGTTCTGAGTGACCAAGCTTTTACTGTATATTGCTGGTGTGTGTGTTTGTGCATTATTGAATTAATTTATGCAATTATCATTGTCTTGGAACAATAACTTAACAGTACATTTTTTAAATGCTTGTGATGATCATTGGTGAAACGAGTGTGCAAATTGTAAGGCATTTTTAGTCATTATGTACATATTTGTTTCAGCACAATATTATTGTACATGATGCTCCTCTTACTATGCCCCGGTGATGATGTCTTACAGGTATTGAGAAACATGTATGGAATCATTTAATTGAAGATTGACTTTTACTTATACAGTGACCATAATTATTCTTCCTTATGTAAACTTTTCAACTGTTTTACCTTCCAAATACATCCCACTGGGTAGCTATTGGAGATTTTACCCTTACTTGCATATCTCACCATTTAATTTTGAAGAGAACCATTGTAATTCCTTTGTGTGGATTTTCAAAATTAAGGGAATACATAAATCATTATTGATTTTTAGGTAGTAAGTGGTCCTTGCAACTTCGTAGAACTTTAGAATGTTAATAAAAAGGGGCAGTTGGGGATGATGATAGTTTCTTATTTAGTGCAATTGCTATGAACTTTGCCAAAATCAATGATCAATTGCCAAAAGCAAAAATCTCTTCCTTGCAACGAGTAAGTCACCAGGTACATAGTAATAATCAATATTTTTTTCAGCCTTATTAGACATGTAAAGATAAATTAACGTCTAGTGGATTCCATTTCAAATTTTTATGAACACTAATATCAAGTGGTGATGAGCATTTTGTCAAAACCTAGTACTTGTCCATAAAAATTTGTGGTGGAACTATCTAAGCTTTGTTGTAATATACACCAAAGCTGTGAAATTCACCATAAAATAATCATTTGACTTGACTGGGATCCGGCCAAGGATCTCCCAATTGCTGGTCACGTGTGTTAGCCACCACCAAGCCATCTTAATTCAAGGCAAATTTCAGTGGGGGTTTTTGCGAACAAGTTGTTATGTTTGTCAAATTGGGAAATGTGTTTCAATAGATTTTCTGATATTGCATCTCTTGCAACGCTGGTGCTTGAAGGATGGATATAGGGATTTCGATAATTGTTATTGAAAAATATTATGACTAAAGTCAGTCATCAGCAAAAATTGCCCATGATATTGATTGGTTTTAGTTTTATTTGTGATTGCCACATCGAGACTATTCCGTACATGTTTCAACTTAGTTTTTGTAGCTCGATTTTGATCAATACATACAATGGCTAAAAAAACAACAACAGGTAATTTAACCTGAAAAAGTTATGCATCTCCCAAACATTTGACTGAAATTTATTGACTTTTTAAGTGAAAGTCTCGAAAACAAGAAACTTCCTTATGTTACAATACAAGTCTGTTGTTAGTAACAAATAAGTATTCAATAATCACATTGGCCAGAGTTAGTGCCACCAAAATATTCATTTTTATTTTGGCCCCATATGAGAAAGTACTTCATTAACTCTGGGTCTCCTAATATACTCAAATCAGAGCTAGTTATAATGATATGGAATGGAATTTTGTCTGCGCTAGCAAAGGGAAGTGTTATTCGCATATGCTTTTTTGTAACTTTGATGGTTTAACTGTGGCAATATAATGTTCAATAATTACTCGGGAAAAGAATTCATATTTGCACCACAAGCAAGAAATATGGCAGCTTTTTTTTATTTTCAGCAGCATGTCCCAATGTGTATGCCTGTAAATTTTTGTAAATTTCAGTTTCCTTTTCTATCTATAGTCAGCATATTTGCACCAAGTGACAGCTTTTGCAGTTGTCGAAACCTGTGTTGTAATTCAGTCAATCTTTGTAATTACTGTTTTATTTGAGTTGAATATTCAATTTTAAGCATCCTAAGAGCCTGCATGCAAAGGTGGTGATGGTAGAATCAGGGACTTGAGAAGGAAACTGCTGTTGATGAGGAGCCAGAAAAAATACATATTTAGTTGGACAGAAATTATTTGAAAAATTAACAAAAGTAACAATTTTCTTAGGACATGTTGTACTTGTGTGTAAAGTTTGTGTGTGAACACATGTGAGAATGAATGCAAAGAAATAAGAATAGGGGGGTTGTTTGGTGGATGTATAGTCATGCACAGTGCAATTTGGAAGGAACAACTGTTCATGCATCTACTTGAGCTTTTATATGCCTCTTGTCAACTGGCCTTTACACCATGGGTGTCTTTTCTCCTTGATATGATAAATTTTATCTGATTTATTACTTTTATTCAGTAAGTTTACACCTATTTAATTTGTGAATTGACCCTTGCTTTATAATTGAAAAGAAAAAACTTTGTTAGTTCCACATAAATAGAATTTATTGCCAACCTAGGTTTCGCTGCTGATCGACATCATCAGGTCCCACCTGATGTCGCTCAGCGACGAAACCTAGGTCGGCAATAAATTCTATTTATGTGGAACTAACAAAGTTTTTTCTTTTCAATTATGAAGGAGTTCCATAAAGTTACGCCTGAAACAATTAACTTCCTTGCTTTATAGTTTTTATTATGTTCATTAAATATTGCCAATGACAACTATGGATAATGTGATTCTTTTTATCTCTTGTGCTGGGATATTTCATCTATTACTGTTTTTTCCCCATGCAATGTCTGTGGTTTCCAGGCTAATGAGTACATGCAGTCAGTAGCACGATGTATGCAGATGATGCTTCGAATTGACGAGTACCGCTTTGCTTTTGTTTCTGTCGATGGAATATCTACACTCCTTCAGGTGAGAAATATAGTATGTAATTGTGAAGAATCAGCATTTTTTTTTTCAAATTTGAAGCTCAGTAGTGAAATTTCCATGTCCTATTTACAGAACTCTATGAAAATTTGTGTGTTACCACATTTAGAAAGAGGCACAATTGATATTTGAACCCTCGGAACTAGTGATGGGTCGGTCGTGATTGATTGAATCCTGAGATCAAGGTCTCTTAAAAGATTGATCGATGAACTGGATCTCTCCAATGAACGAGGAGTTCATCTTTACCGATCATGATAGAAATGATTTTATGACATCAAGTATCGATCACGAGATGTGAGACCGGCCAAACAATAATGAGATAAAATATAGAGATGACTCTGAGGTGGCAAAATTTACTGAAAGAAGTGTAATAAAAAACTATACACTAATATCTATCTATAAAGTCCGTTTTACACGATGAATGATTTTGTACAAATGAATGTACGTGAGATTGTACGTTTGTCTCAACGAAATTAGAACAGGTTTTATTTTCCGTTCAGGCATTGAGACATTCGAACAAGCGTTCATACAATTTGCCGCTTTACACAATACATTTTGCCTCATACAAGAGTATACGGAAGAGTTTTTACAAACAAATGTACCGTGTAAAACTGCATTAATACCTACATTGCTTAAGTACACAAATCAATCATTATCCTTTCACTGAGGATGTAAACTGCCAAACTTAAAATTCAAGAGCATCCATGTAGTCAATAGCTTAATTTCAATTCGCATTGATTCCAAATTTTATATAATAGTTGAAACAACGAACTAATTGCAGTCATCAGTCTTATCTGACTCTTTCCAAGATTATGCAACACTTTAAACTCATCTCCTGTCATAACACATTCAATAGGAGCGTATGTCTACAAGAACACACTCAATACATCACAGCACATATCTATAAAATTTGTAATCACTGAATTTCCATAATTGCATTGTCACTTAAACACATGATAAACCTTCGTTTCAATATTCTCGACCAATATTACGTCTCTTGCACAAGTGAAACTTAGTGATACCGACTGTAATTGAAAATTGAATTTAAGTGCTACAGTCGGATAATTTGCTTTTAATTCTTACAGCCAAATTAAAAAGTTGATAGGTTCAAGCTACATTCCAAAATACACTTTCGCTGTGTTCATTGCTACTATTTATCATTGGTTTTTATAATGAGTTTTGAATAATTTGTGGTCCAAATAAAAATGTCACTCTTCAATAGTTTTTTAATCGTAAGGGATATTTCTATTATTCTTCTTAATTATGCTTAAAATAAAAAACCAAGAATACTGTGTAAGAACAAAACAAATCTTCGATCGTTTTGCACAATTGTGCCTTCAATTGTTTTCGAAGAATTACCAACAACTCCGCGGAAACCGGCACTAAACGAGGTAGCTGTACACATCGGTCATGATTACAGTATATACTCGCTTTGCGTGTTTGGGGGCTTCGCCCCTAACGTCTGTGTGTGTTCAAAAAAAGTTGACTTTGGCTCCATGTTGCCAGTGAACTATAAGTGATAGAGAGTAAGGATAAGCATAAAGTTGTAGGCCTCGATGAGATCTAAAAAAAACCCAACAGATTCGACATCTGGAAGTGGAAAAACTGAAAAATCCAAATTTGGCACCATGTTTCCAGCGAACTTTAAGTGTAAGAGAGGAATGATTGGCATAAATGTTAGTGCTTGATGAGATATAAAAAAGCCGCCCAACAGATTCGAGATCAGACTCTTAGTTTAGCAGCTACGAGACGTGAGGGAAAGAAGCATTCGAAAATATCACTTTGGCACCATGTTGCCATAAAACTATGTGGGAATCCGAGTTTTTGCTAATTAACCGTAAAGATCATGTCTAGGCGCACACCCCTGCCGACTTCTAAGGTCATACCTACACTGGTGAGGGCGTGAGGGAAAGAAAAATTAGAGAGTTTCATGAATTAGCCGACTTTGGCACCATGTTCCCAGAGAACTACGAGGGATAAAAAAAACGGATATCAGAGAATCGTAGTCCTGCATGAGATCTAAAAAACCGCCCAACAGATTCGTGATCTGACTTCTAGTTTAGAAGCTACAGTCGAAAAACCACGAGATTCACGAAAAGCCGACTTTGACACCATGTTATCAGATAACTAAAAGGAATGGAAAAGAACGAATAGAATAAAGTTGTAGGCCTGAATGAGATCTAAAAAAAACCACCCGACAGATTCGAGATCCGACTTATAGTTTAGAAGCTACTGTCGAAAAACAATAAGTTTCACAAACATCCGGTTTGGCGGCATGTTACCAGCCAACTATTGGCAAAGTCCAGGTTTTTACTAATTACCTGCAAAAGGCATGTCAAGGCGCATGCCCATGTCAAGTTTCAGAAACATTTGACAGTTTTACCAAAATTCAACTTTGGCACCATGCTACCAGAGTACTATAATAGTTAGAAAAAAACAAAAAGCATGAAGTTGTAGGTCACCATGAGATCTAAATCCCTGAGAAAAATAGATTTCAAATCAGAATCCTAGTTTTGGAGCTATAGTCAAAAAACATAAAATAATTGGAAACTCTTCACTAAATGTTGTGCCTGGTGAGAAAACTACGAAGCGTAGAACACCAATGTTTATTGCATGATCAAGGAAATTCAATTTCCCATTGTGAAAATTTCGTCAGATTTCAGATCCAACCCACCGTTCAAAAGATATGAAGCGAGAACTGAAAGTCTACTTTTCGAAAAGTCCAAAAACCAGCCATTTTTATTTTTTTGTCACTTCCGGTTAAAAATTCCATGATTTCGAGATTTTTCCTCCGATGAATTCTTTCAAGGAAGGTCCTTGGAAAATTTCAGGCTCCTAGCTCGTCTGGAAGTGGTCGGGAATTTGTATATGTGAGTGAGTGAGTCACACATGCTGCTGTATAGTATTAGGAATCACGAATGGCCAGCGAGAGCAGCGTTCGTTACGATTTTGTATCAGTCACGACTTCCTGAGAGATCATTGATCGCAGGCAACTTGAACAGATCACTAGCTGGAACATCAATCACTCATGACCTTACACTCACGATTGGATCACAAGTGGGAGTGATAGGCATGACCAAGATCTCTCAAAAGACCGACTTTGCCCATCACTACTCGGAACACCAAGATAGGGTCAAAATGACCCATGCTGTCGTAATTTACATTTTTTTTGTATTAACCATTACGCACATGGGTGAAATTCAGTCTATTCTTTAGGTAGATATTATGAAGTCTTTGGAAAAAAAGTCACGTTGTAGATATATATATATATATATATATATTATAATTAATATATATATATATCAACAACTTTATAAATATGAAAAAACCGAGCTGTAGTACATAAATCAACAGGCATGGAGCATTACTACAAAGTACCTCTTTTGATACAAGTTATAAACTTGTATTTTAGATTTATCCTTTCTTTTTTAGGCATTTTCTCAGAAAAGAAAGGCATGAGTATCTTTAAAAACTATGCACAGTTTCTGTCATGAACAAATAACTTATTCCATGCGAGAAACATATGTGGGTCAAATATGACCCGATCTTGGCATTTCGTGGAATCTAAATGATCTTGGTGTTCTGAGAGTTAAACAGTGCCACATTATGGTGTTGTAAATCTTAACATAAGACATATTATTAAAATCCTGTGTTGACGTTGAAGTTGCATGCCTTTATGAACTAAGTGCTTGATAATTACATTTTTTAATAGTTTTGAGGATATGTATTGGGATTAGCCATGGTATATAATAATAGTTTATTAACGTAATTGGGATTTTACATCCATGAGTTTTCTAAAAAATTAGCTTACATATGTACGAATTCTGGAAGGTATTATATGAGTCCAAATAAGTAAATAAATGAGATCAAATATACATCAAATTAATGAAGATCATCAGCTCAATACTCACTTAAATTATAATAACACTTCCTGTATGGAGTCATCCGCAAGTGGACATGCAGGCCAGTGACGTAGCCAGGATTTTTGTTTGGGGGGGCTTAATCTGAAGCCTGGGGTCCTCTCTTGGTACAATTTTGTTTGTTATCAGAGTTTATTTATGGCTAACTTTTTTATAGAAAGCTGCTTTTTTTTACCTATTCCCCCTTTGAACCCTTGTAACTTCCAACCAATATATTACATGGTAAAACTAAACTAATAATATTATTTGAAATTTCAGGGGTGGCTGAAGCCCCTCAAGCCCCTGGCTACGTGCCTGATGCAGGAAAAATTCCACAGAGGAAATATCATTCACCTTGACTGCCACTCAAACCCGGATCCTTCACGACAACTTGCTCCTTTAAAGCCCTCAAAAATCTAGAGGGGAGGAGCATGCCTTTCTTAGATTAACTGGTTAAAGCTTTCGGCATGATATCGAGGGATCCGGGTTCGAATTCTGGTCAAGGGGGATGATTTTTCCTCTGTGGAATTTTGCACGTACATTTATGAATGCTTTAACAATTGGTGGTGGTACTCTGTGGTGTATGGACGGGAGGGGGGGTTAAGGGTTTAAACCCCCACCAAAAACCTGTTTACCTGAATTCGTTTTCGTGCGTTTACCTGAACCAGTGTTTCGAATTTTGCTTATTGGACTGAAAAATATAGTTGAATTGTATTCACAAAAAGAGAATGTTAATTTAATTATTGTTCTGGTGAATAATAATCTAAATATCATTTTATGATGATGCACATAAATATTAATGAGACCCTCCCCCAGAAGTCAAACCCTCCCTCCAGAAATCAAACCCCTCCCCCACAAGTCAATCTTACGTACACCACTGGTGGTACCTTATCAATGCCTGAAGACCAGGTGTTTCAGAAAGAGAGTGAATACTTATATTAATATATATATAGAGTGAATACTTATATTAATATATATATTGCGATAAAATATCACTTAATATAAGTGATATTTTATCGCAAGCGGTGAGGTTGGGAAGAGAAAAAGGCTAGAGGATTGGGACATAATGAGCCTTAGGAGGGTAACCCTGCAGGCTAATTCAGGATGATTGTATCAGTGCAAGTGGGTCCACTACTATCTTACTCATCTTGACATTGCGTATGCTTTTGACCCTGTGCAAAATATTACTGTTGGAAGAAAGAGGTGAGGGACCTTTTGTGAAAATGAGTGATGTTGCAGTTTTGAATCCCCAACATCCATTTCTTGAATAAAATGTTTTAAGGTGATGTAATTTAGTTATAACTTTGTGTAGTTCACTTGTTTACCGTTAAAATAGGGCTATCCTCATGAAAATCAATGTTTGGCCTCTGGGTACTGATGTGCAATTATTATAATATCTTAACTTTCTCATCCATGCTTTCCCTAATAATCCCACCCTGTTAGATTGGTGGAGTTAAGCATTACTTGGTGGAATTTTACAACATTAAGCATGATGGACAAAAGTACTTAGTAAAATTCCACTCTTATTTTATGTACCTGTCAAAGTACCTTGAAAATGATGCTGTAGACGGCGAAATCGATCAGTGAAATAAATAAGAGTGGAATCATATAAAGTGTTTTTGTCCATCATGCTGAAATCCCACCCTGTATTCCCCTCTCATACATTGGTGACAGCTTTGTCTCCATTCTTGTCTTGCCAGTGTTTGCCTCTTCATTAATGGGACAGTGCCTTATACTCAAATGTTTTTGGACCAGGAGCTTGCAGGATAATGGTGATGTGGTATTTAGAAACTGCTTGAAGGAAAATTGACACCTTACTTGTATGTCAGAATGTCCTAAAAAATATGCCAATCACTCAGCCTTTATGTCTTTGTTTTCTCATTGAGCAAGTGTGTTAATTAAAAGTAAAATCACAATGATAAATAATGAAAATTATAGTGTTATCAAAGCATGGAAACTGAAAAGAATTGAGCATGTTAAGTATGTGGTAGTCTTTAAAATTAAGTAATAAAATATTTATTAAGAGAAATTGGGAAATTCAAGTGTTGCTAAATTTCTCGTCAATAATTGAGGATGAACGATAGTCATTTGTGGTGAATGCAGTGGTTGGTATAAATATTGAATCACTTTGTTTTGACATTGTTATTATGATTCGATTCAGGTCCTTTCTGGTAGGGTGAACTTCCAGGTCCAGTATCAATTAACTTTTTGCCTCTGGGTTCTTACTTTCAACCCTGTCCTCGCAGAGAAAATGAACAAGTAAGTTTATGAATCTGATGCTTTATACTTAATTTCTGGATTCTCATTGCACCCATGACCATTTTTCTGTCTAGTTTTGTTACATTCCCATAGTGTGCTGCAGAAAGAAATGTGCATTGGCTATAAAGTATTTTTGTGAAAAGCTTAGTAAATTGTCACAACCTTAAGCATAATACAATTGCATTGGAATTCTGAAATGTTTGTTTCCAATAAATGGAGGACTCACTGACACATAATAGTAACCCTTCTTATCTTAATTACTCAAGTTTTCTGTCAGTACATGTACCTGCTTTAGTGTCATTCCTCGTATTATAGTAGTGCTTCCCAGAAGCTTTCTTGAATAAAATTTAGCCGGAACTATACTATATAACTTCTACCAGATTTATTTCAATTTAATTCGAAGTAGAAAACTCAATATTTTTTTATATATTATCTGTGTAACGTGAAGTAAGAGTTATAGCTTGATAAATGCATGCCAGGAGTATTGTAAAAATTGGCTGAATGCAGCTTTGAATAAAAACAATATTTTAAATCGGCTTTCTTGTGTCAGGGAATTAAGAATCTTCTCTTTCTTTCAGATACAATGTTATACCAATTCTGGCTGACATATTAAGTGATTCTGTCAAGGAAAAAGTTACCCGTATTATTCTTGCTGTGTTCAGGGTAAGAGTTTGTATTCTTTGCTTTTATAATTACTTAATTTGAATATTTTTTATAATTATCGTATTCTTTATTACTGTGCTCCTTGTTTTAGTCCATATTTTCTTATAGTTTTACCCAAATTCTAAAGATTTTCTGAGAGAAATTATAACTTTGATGAAAATTTGGAAATTCTTGCTTACCTTCAATGTGATAAATGTGTTAACAATCTAATGCATAAAATGTATTTATATTCTTAATATTTGTAGAACTTGATAGAGAAAGTGGAAGATGGAGCAGTAGCAAAAGAGCATTGCATTGCAATGGTACAGTGCAAAGTTTTGAAGCAGCTATCTATATTAGAGCAGAGAAAGTTTGATGATGAAGACATATCTTCCGATATTGCATATCTGAATGAGAAGCTTCAGACATCTGTGCAAGATTTGAGGTGGGTTATTTTTCATAGTGTTGAGAAAGAGTAATTTTCGATAATTGATGTCACAATATTTCCATCTATGGATGTGGTGACAAGAAAATTCCGGATAATGACTGTCTTAGTGGTTTCAAGAAGGTTTCTTTTTAGTCTTATTTGATTGGTTCTTATTATACCTATTTGCAAGCAAGGCATTAAAATAACATAATTACTGTTCCATGTAAATGTTAGTTTTTTCTAAATCAAGTTTCAAGTGTTCTCCAAATGAAATGTTAAGTCATAGCAAAGTAAGATAGGTGATCTCCAAGTAAGGTATTCTCCAAAGATGTGCCATGCTGATGTATTCTTTTATCAGAGCCCAGAACAAGAAAAGAATTAGAATTTCCCTAACTGAATAATGATGAAGTGTTTGATGTCTCAATATATGTAACTGCAGTATTGAGAGAACACCTAGTTGAAACAAAATCATCCCCAGGGGTCCCCATTTTTCACAGAGAAGGCTTTTTCGTCCATCTGAGGAATTTTTCAGTACCAACATTCATGAGGGAAATGGATTTTGCACCGAGAAAGTGCCATGTGTAACTACATATATACTGCTGCAAGATATGAGATGCAAATATGTTTTTGAATGACATTACATTTTTACACTAGGCTTTTTTGAATTTGCATCATTTTAGGGTTCCAAGCTATTGGCCACTTAAAGATGATATTGTAATGAATTTTTATGATTGAATTTTTTGGAGGGACAGTCAAGTATAGGGAATATGCCTCCTGCTCCAAAGTTAACATTTCTATTAAAAAATTGAATTCTCTGATGGCTTAACTTTGCAGTGAGCTTCACAGTCAACATGCAACAAAATCATAAGCTCTTCTCTTGTAAATTAATATACATATCATGTTCATTTATGGTGCATTTGTATTCCCATACGTACCTTGTGGCCAAAATGTTAGGATACTAAAATAGTATTGTTGTTGCTAATATATTAATCAATCTGTTGTGAATTTTTGTTAGTTGGAACTGTTGTGCTATGAGCTATTAGTAAGGACCTACATTTTTTGCATTCGCAATAATGTGAATTTTAATTAGATTTCCACAGTTTTTATGCGAAAGCGTGAATATTAGTTTTTATTAAAGATAACATGGTTTTGAAATATTTTTTCACTTTGCACCATACTGTAGTCTGGATGGGTATATGCATCAACTGCAATGAAAGATCGTCCGATGGCAACAACTGAAGCCACTTTAGCTTTAGATTTCTACATCATCGGACTAAATATTTATTCATATATAGTAAGGAAATACGTCTCACGGACCATGAGTATGTCCTTTTCCACAGTGTGGAAACACGGCACCTTCAAGCTTTTTAAAGTGCATGGTGCACGACATTCCTCCTTTAGACTCTAAATGAGTATGGATCCATTTGTGTGAAAGAGGTACATACATGAGGGAATGGAGCCCTAATGCTAGGGGACGTACCTTCCCTTTCCAGGGTTTGTGCTTGAGTCATTGCCCATATTCCCTTCATCCTAAAAAACATCATCTTTGCTATTATCCATGCTGTTGGAGGTACAGAATTTCTCAAATCCTTGCACATTACACTGTGGTGATTAAGTCTAAAACTGTTTTGATCTCCTTCCCTAATACAGAAAGGGTTTTTTTATCATGACGTCTCAACGTTGCAATTTTGATGTCGTTGTGCCGGTAATAAGAACTACTGTCGGTGCAAAAATTATGTGGACAAGTTATGGATACGATTAACAATTAACTAGTGTACCCACATGTGTGATAGTTACATCAAAATTTAGCTTATTTTATTCTACGTTTAACCATGCTTATTAATTGTCTTTACAATACAACTCTGATTCTGTGTTGCGATGAGAACAAAATGTGTGCCAGTTTTTTTGGCATCTTCTAACTGATCTCTCTCTCTCTGATATTTCATGAAGAAGAAACTTGACGTTCAATCACGATGAAATAGTTATATAGTGCAGAAAAGCATTTCTAAATGTAATTCTCAAATTTCAGCTCTTTCTAATTTTCCATGAAAATGTTATCAATTTTATGAAACAACTTTATCTTACAATTAGTATGTAATAAATGATCTCAAAAATTACCCTGGTCTTGTTTTAAAGCTCTTTGCAGCTGTATTTTATTTTTAATAATCATCATTCACCATTTATAGCCCCACAGTGAAGGGGGATGGTACTTTTTGTGGGTTTTTCTAAAAATAATCTGGCTAACTTGCTCTGATGTAGATTCTGAGAGGTTACTTTCACCCTATAATAGAGTTCTAACTCACCACAGAACAAACTTGAAAAAGATTAATTTGACTAATTTGACTTTTTTTCTTATAAAGATTAAAAAATTGTCTGCTACATTATTGTTGAGCCTGTTTTGAGGGTTACTTACTGTTTTACCAGTCTTTATCATGCCCATCCCAGTTCCCTAACCATCTTGGGCCTGAGTACCATATCATTTGTGTCTTAATCTGTTCTTTCTATCATTATCTCATCCCAGAATGCACCTCTAACCTCACCCTCTGGGTACAAATACAAATGATACCTAAAATCCTAAATTTTTTCACCAATTCATGAATATTTTTCTTCTGCTCTTTTTTTAATGGCAATATTGTCATTAATTTTGTTCTAAACATTATTATTGCTCAATGCATTTATTGGAAAGATGTAAAATGGCACCACTTTCTTAGATAAAATAACACCACTTTTGGGGAACAATAACCCCACTTTAAACCAAAAAATAACATCACTTTTGTATGTCCCTAGTTATTTGGATAGGGTGTAATTTCCTCAATATTACCCGTAATCATGGACACAGTTCTCATTCTTGAATTTTTCATGCTACTTCACATATCTAAGATACCACTTCTTATTGCAGTTCCTTTGATGAGTATGCCACAGAGGTGAAGTCGGGAAGACTGGAATGGACACCTGTGCATAAATCTGCAAAATTTTGGCGTGAGAATGCTCCTCGCCTCGTTGAACGCAATATGGAACTTCTTAGGATCTTGGTGCGCCTCTTAGAAACAAGTACTGATCCTCTTGTGCTGTCTGTGGCATCATTCGATGTTGGAGAGTTTGTACGGCATTATCCCAGAGGGAAGAAGTGAGTATGACCAAACCATCAATTCAGCCAATTCTTATTTCTGATTTGACTGATGTAGTACATTATTTCCTGAGTGGTGCTTTTCGAAATCATCGTCTGTTGACATGGCTTCTACATGCATGACATTTCTTTTCGTTAAACATTTTGCAGGGCTATTGAACAGCTTGGAGGTAAGCAGTTGGTCATGCAGCTACTTGGGCATAACGACCCAAATGTTCGCTATGAAGCATTGCTAGCAGTGCAGAAACTTATGGTCCACAACTGGTGAGAACTTTTATTTCATAGTTATGAAATGCATTAATGCTTCAAGAAATCTCAGAGTACAAGCAACTTTATATTCACGGCTGATCTCTATTTTTTCACACTTTTGATCTCCAAGTTGTGTTCAGTGCAATGATTCTATGCTGTAATATGTAATTTAAGCATTCGTTTTGATTGTGGGATTTTTCATCCCAAGCACGCAGAGTATTTATGGAATTAATCTTAATGAAACCCTAAATTAATTTTCCCTTTTCTAAACTTCCTTTTTTTACCTTCATGAAAAATATGTTACCTAGTTCTTTCAAGACAAGTAATCATTTCATTAATTTCAACAAATGGCCAGTATTAACTTACACATTATTGCTTTCAGTACCTTTTGTTCATTTTTTGTGGCTCTCTTTGGGCATGCATTACTGAATGTCAGATAAATTTGGAAATGAGAAAATGTAGCAAATATTTCTGAGGTGCATTACGAGACTACTCATGGCTAATTTATGTATATGCTTATTATATGTATATTATTTCTTTTTCATCATTAAATTTAATTCAAAGTGTTTATTCTCTGGCTTTATTTTTATGCCTCTTATTGAGGGTTATCATTCTCTATATAACTATTTCTTCTTTACTTTTATAAACTATATTTGTACATTCAAGAATAAAATCATCATTGAGAATTGTGTTGTAAAAACTCGAGCAGCATCCCAAGTTTTTCATGATGAGAAAACCACCTTTGTTAATTCCACAAACTTTCTTACGCTGGCACGACGCGCGTTTCACCACACTGTGGCATACTCATGTGCCATGAGTATGCCACAGTGTGGTGAAACGCGCGTCGTGCCAGCGTAAGATAGTTTGTGGAATTAACAAAGGTGGTTTTCTCATCATGGATATCCATAATTTCCACGAGGTCAGGCCTGAGATCATCAGTTTTATTCCAAGTTTTTCTTTGAAAAAGGTGACATTTGCCAACAATGTTGACTGATTAATATTTAGGTAGTATTTCTATAGCTGCCAGTAAAAGTTCTTGTCTGGTTACCTTAAGTGTGAGCATATGGTATACTGGGTTCACTGACATCTCAGATCTTGCAGACATCTTGCGAGCTTTTACCATAGTCGGAGGTATATACAAAACACTTTTTGTCCCTCAAAATGTGCCTGCAATGAACCTGCAAGGTGCAGGTGCATCTAATGTGTCAGTAACCAAAATTAGGAGTTGAAATTTCAGTTAGTCTGAAAATTTTGGTTTATTTCAATATACATACTTAAGTATTCTATTGCATTTTCGTTAACGAACTTTCCCAGCCTATAATATGCACTTTTTTTGAGAAGCGCATTCAAAAATTGGCCTGCGTCTTATGGGCCGAGGGCAAAGCTACGTTTTCATGCATCCAATTTTGTGCTGCCGTCAGAGGTGCCTGTGTTTCTATTTTCACTGCAGACTGCGTTGGGGCAGCAAGTTATGGTGCTCTCTCCATCATTATTTTGTTTTAGGTATTCATAGGTGAATAACTTTAATGTAGCTGCTATTTTTGGAAATGAACAATCCCATTTTCTTCCTAAAAATTGTTAACATAAACAGAGATGTACGCCAAAGAGGGTGAAATTCGTCATGAAAAAATCATTTGACTTGACTGGGATTCGAATCAGGATCTCCCAATTGCCAGTCAGGTGTGTTAGCCAGAAACACCACTAAGCCATTTTAATTTAAGGCGAATTTCAACGGAGGTTTATACGAATAAGTTGTTCTAGTCCCCAGTCTACATTGTAGTGCAGGAGACGTTATTATGCATGGTATGCCACAGTCGCGGAGAATAAACCCAACATTGTCGCTTAAGAGCGATGAACTTTTGACAATTTTCCTATCATTGCGATTGCACAAATGATGTGGTACGCGGTCATGCGCACTGGTGCATGTGTATAATATCCTCTTTGGTGTACATCTTTGCATCCATATGTGTGACTGCGTACCACATCATTTCTGGAATCGCAATGACTGGAAAATAATCAGATGTTGACTATTATTTTTTCTCCCAAAACCTAACCCAAAAAATCACAGTGCATCATCAGTTACAGTGCACTTGTGTGTCCTATAGGCCGGGAAATACAGTAATTTCTTTCCCCTGTGATATGTTTAAGTAAATCTCGCTATCGTTTTGGCATCCGTATTATAGTTTTTTTGCATTTAATATGGCATCCATGTTTAATATGGTGTCCCTTTTTTCATTTTATCTGGTGTCATAATCCCCAATGGAATGATGCCAAAATGATTCCGGGATATTTAGTGATGAGATTGTAAGGATTCAATTGAATCCTATTGAATCATTTAATTAAAGCTTCTATTGATGTCTTCTGGGAATGCACCATATCTCGAATCCTGAATGTAAGGGTAACTCATTTTAGTTGCCTATGTCAGTGGTACCCTACCTTTTTTTATTTTCATACCCCTTAGTCTCCTATTTCCAAATATCACATCCCTCATATGTATTAGACAAATGTTTGTTATTAAACTCCTCTTGCAATTTCAACCTGATATCGGCCATTGTTCAACTTATTTCACTAACCAAAAACCACCAAGCGCATACCCTTTGAATCTTTCATAAGTTGGGATGGGCCAACCCGTTATCCAGTTCATTTATATCTCCAGTTATCACAGGAACTTGAAAGACTCAAAAAACAGCTGAAAAAGTAAATATGTATTTGGTTCGATTTACAAATTTGTAAACATTGAAGTTATAGTATGACAGAATGTTACGCACATGATTTATTTAAGCCCCAGAAATTCTGCATATGTTTTAAATCCTTCCTCAAGATCTCCTGAAAATCTTGTAAAATTTGGCCAAATGAAGCAGTTTACTTTATGCCTACAATTTATCTTTGAAATTGTTAATAGACAGAATCATCATTTACTGCTGGTTTAAAAACTGCAGCAACATGTTACACATCACATAATGAAATGGATATATCAGCATAGTTCCCGCCAGGGCAAGATAATTTTCATACCACAGGTATACCTCATCTTCCATCATTAAACAGTTCCATGAGGCATGACATAGGACAAATTTTGATGTAAGCTGATCCATTACCCCTAAAAATGGCTAAGATATGCACTTTTTTTTAAAGAATATTGGTAATTTTCCACAATATAAAATTTTAGTGCGACCGGTTTCAATGCACTGCATCCATTGGCATATTGGCATATCCGGAGGGGGGGGGGGGGTTTTGGGTGTTGTAACCCCCTCCGGCCCCATTGATAAAAAAACGTAAATATGATGTCTTTTACACATGCTAATAGTACCCCTATTTTTCACCTTTCATAACATAATAGAACACCTTCAGAACATTATTAAAGATGTATATTTTTCGAAATTCCCGAACAGTAATTTTACATGGGGAGTATTCCATACCCCCCCTACAGACATTTCTAGATATGCCTTTGACTGCATCATCATCAGGTAACAAATATAACTCAAAGTCCAGTATATATACAGAATTGCAAGTATGGGGAGGGTCAGGGAAAAGGGGAGGAGAGGGGGGTTAGAAGGGAAGAGGAAAGGGTGGGAGTTTAACATGGGTGACTATGTATGTGGGGGAAGAGAAGGGGGTGAATGTATCTTGGTGCAAATGGGTTAAACCACACATAGTTGCAATCTGGGAAGGACCTCTACCGTAGAGGGCAAATTTGGTGCCTTAACCCTCTCCCTCCTAACTTAGCCGAAACCGGCCGTACGGCATTCTCTGGCCACTTGGCGAATTAAAATTCCCAGTATCTAGAGAGTAGAATCTATGGCCGGTTTCGGCCGACTTAAGAGGGGGCGCATCTTTGGGCATTTAAACTTCAGAAGGGAAAGAGTTAATTTTGGTTTTCAATAGCTAACGCGTCATGAGTGAAAGTATCATTTTTTTAACAGGTTCGCAGAGGCATTACTCATGGGTGGGTCATGGGTTTCCTAGTCCTCTGGATGTCATGACCCACTGGTGGGTCATGCTCACCATAAGAATAATCATCTTTTTTTTCCATATATAGTCCTGTAAGGAATGACTTCATCTTCTGTTTTCACCCATGTGGACGTTTTTTTGTTCACATAGCAATTTTTTTTTTTAATTTACTCAGCTGGTCCCGAAGTTTTTATTTTAGAATATTTGTACCACCTTCATAAGACTGCAAAAACATTTTTATTTCCATCAAAACCCGAATTTATATTGAATAGGATATAAGGGATAATCATATTGAAGGTATTTGCGATCCATAGGAGGTAGAAAATTGTATGCACTATGGCCATAATATTCTACAATTTGGCAATCACTACACCGAAGAAATTTCATAAGCTCACGAACCAGTTTGGAAGTAGCAGATCCAAATGTACACAAATTTTGCATGAATACCTACATTTCAGTATTGGAGAATGTTAACCATGATGTACCTTCAATTTTTGAGTTATTAGAGTCATATGACACTTAAAATTGTATTGAAATTTACAAAGCAAGGTGGGACTTCTACATGGACAGAATAGATGGAGGCTTTCACTCCTTGCATTGAATGATTAATTTTAAAATAATTTTGATTCCATTTACTTCCTACATGTTACTACATTATTGCGAGGCTAACATTTCATATCATCTGCTTCATTGCATAGGTACTCTACCCTGTCAGTACATATGCAACCCGCATTGATTACTCAAACGTGGCATTTTTCTTCATCTTTCATAAGCCCTTCAATTATTTTTTCTCTAAAGTAAGCATTTCCATTTTTTTTATTTTGGCCATAATTATGTATGTAACCCATGAGTTTACTATACAAGTTCCGAGAAGCAGTTCTATTGCTAACTTTTTTTATACCACTTGAGTGTTCTTCTGATACACGTGTAGTATTTGGACATTTGATCAGAAATATCCACACCCATTTTGGCTCTGTTGTTAGAGGTCATACACTTTGGCTTCATTTTTCCTCCACTGTCTTTGATTTTGACTAAGAAGGAATTAAATTCTCACCAAGCTCAGGATTAGATGAAATCTTCCACACGGGGAATTTATCCTGCCGTTTCATTTTTCAAATTTGTCCAATGAGAAGTAAGAAAATGGATACAAAGAGGTAGTAATGAACAAGGCATCATACAATTGCGCATTTGGAATTCATCGAAATAATCCCGAAAATGCTATTTTTCATGGCATAACAAAATTGAGCAGCAAGTGGCTTGCCCACCCATGGCTAATGCAGGGAAAAACGTTTATATTTTACTACTCCAACTGTGGGTAATGAGTCTGACGGCAATAACCAATGAATCATGTGGGAAAAAGGTGATGGTAGGTGGCCAAAGCACCCAACTATAAGAAAATGTACCATCACAAGAATGCTGACCACGAAAAAAGTCTGCTTGCCAGATAGCTAAAAGCGATACTTGCGAATGAGAATTTTCCAAAAGCTTGAGTTGTAAGGCACCAAAGAAGAAAAACTTTGATTCAAGGCTTCCGCCTAGGCTATGACCACTGTCATAAGCTGATTAGAGACCAGCGGGCAGGTGCAGAATCCAGTTGATTCCCCACACTCTTCTCCCCCTTTACCCAAGGAAATCCCCAGAAACCCTTTCATCCGTCTCCCGTAAGATAAACCCTACTGCCACGCAGAGGTCATGGCAACTGGGCTGTTGGGCATCTATGTCACCAGACTTGAGAATGTATTGGAATGTGCTAAGGATGATCAGATTTCCCGACCTCCTGGAGGTCTGTACCATTGTCCTCTTCCCCCTCAATAGTCAGGGTTACATGTCCCTGGCTGCCTCTTGTTAGCTTAGCCATAAAACCAAAGGAGGCAAGACTTGGAAATAGGAGTGGTCTAGTAAAGATTCCGTGTGAAAATTCAAAGACAGTCGCTACAAAAAAATATGATGAACATTTTTTTAACGAGAAATATAATCCAATAATAATTAAATTCTTGTAATAACTTCATCTGGAATCAATGGAATATCCTTTGGAAATAATTCAGTTCTCATCTGTACTATATACACACAATGAGTGTATAATGAGAAAATTTTAGATGAATATAATAAACAATTGATTGCAAATTCACATTGCAAGACATGGTTGCATACACCAAAGGGAAATTAGCTAATTATTTAAAACTCCTTTTTGGTGCTTCTTTTGCACCAAAATTAATCAAATACATATACCATTTTAAACCTTTCCACAGTCAGTATTATTCTGTGGTAAAAAATCCCCAAAAAAATTCATTTTTTTAATTTATGCCCACATGGAAAGAAACAGCAAAATTAGCATTATGTCACGGATATGAGCCACTAGTGTGTCATGCCGCCACGAATGTGTGAAACCAAATAAACAATGAAATGGAATTTAATATTTGTTTTGAATCACACAGTTGCAGTAGAACCTCCCTAAGCACTCAAGGTTTTTCAACGTAGGGTGTGGGAAATTTGTTGGTTTTACTGCAGCACATTTTGCAGTTGAGGAAGTTAAATGAGGTACATAAATTAAAGTACTCTCTCCATGCAAAATGGGATTAAAATAAAATTATGAGGCTATATGAGGCAAGGGGTATTTTGGATTTGGCAAAGTCTGGATTATCTGGGGAGTTCTTAAAAGGAACACTTTTTTTGGGTAGCCTCTGTCACCAATGACTTCTAATCAATTGCTGTGAGGTCCTCTTGAGGAAGAATAGTTGTTTAAATACGTAAATATGCAATATGCCCTTGCTACACACCGTAGTAGTGACTTCCACGGTACTGTTTAGATGTAGATGAATATGTATAAAGGATTTAAGGTTTTCCTGTCAAATTATATATTATGTAAAGGTTTCTTGGGTTTGACACCGGGTAAGATTATTAAAATTCATCAACGTTTCGATGGTTGATTCTGCCATCGTCATTAGGATAATGAGTCAAGCTAAGATGCTGGCAGGATATATAGCCGCAGATGCCCCATTGTTGTGGGGGCAGTTACGAACTCTTTGAATTTTGTCAATTACCAGGCTCCAAGTCTTACTTTAGTTGAAGCCGTTGTCTCTATTGATGTTATTTTGTTCCAACTGTGTCAATATGGCTCCTTTTGTCATTCTTTCCCAATATTTGGATGCCCGGGAAAGTAGCGTGGAATTAGGGAAATCGACATGGTGACCAAGGGCAAGGCTATGCTCTGCCTATGCAGACTTTTCCCATTGGAAAAGCCTAATGCTCCTATCATGCTCTTTGATTCATTTTTTGATGGTCCTTCCTGTCTTGCCAATATATGCCCTACCACACTCGCATGGTATAAGATATACATACTCCGGTTGTTGAGTTTAGCATGAGGTTTATGTATCGTTTCCACTCTTGTGTTTTTTTAATAACCTTGATATCTTGTTAGATATAGATATAGAAGGAGGGCAAGCCTTTGCGATGGGTTTTTCTTTCTCTTTCAATATCTCTGCTCCATTGGCGGTGAAAGTTCTTTTTAAGGCCAAATTTATTTCTCGTAGGCTATAGCCATTCGCATTGAAGGTGTCTTTAAGGTGTATTAATTCCATCGAAGGCTGTTGGGAATTCGCAGTAGTTTTCACTCAATGGAAAAGCGTAGAGAGAACACTCCTTTTCTGCATCGGATGATGATGACTCCTCCCGTTGAGGTATAGGTCGGTGTGTGTTGGTTTTTGGTATTCAGCATGACCCAACCTTCCATCTCCTTTTCTTTCAACCAGAATATCCAAGAAAGGTAAATGTTTATTGGCCTCCCACTCCATAGTACATATATTGGATACTGGGATGTCTGCTATTCATGTGATAGAGGAATCCATTTAGGCTGTAACGCCCATGTGGCCACACAATGAATGTGTCATCAATATGCCTGAAGAAATGTTTTGGCTTCCATGGGGCCAAAGTCGGGGCTCGATCCCAAATTCATCAAATTCTAGATGAAGTGATATTTTTCTACAACCACCTTAAGTAGGTAATTTATGTGGAATGAATCCCATAAAATATTTTGAAAAGGGGGACCCTACTTATATGATGTTACAATTTGTTGGTGCATTTTAATCTATTCTATCCGCCGTCAGATAAGCATTTTATTCTTCAGTCTATTAATATTAGAATTGAAAGTAATTAGGAGAATAGTACAGCTTTTAATATCGAGACCACTGGAACTGGAAAATCCATCATCTCCATTTGCGTCATTTCAGGGAGTACTTGGGGAGGCAGCTGGAAAAGGAACAGACACAGGGTGGAAAGCCTACTCAAGGTGGATCGTCTACCCTTACAGCCAAGGCATAAGCATGCTTTCTGCAGCATGCCTTGCAGATGGGTGCTTGCGTGGGAGCCACGATGCCTGTCACGAACTGGAACATCATTCCATGTGATCAGATGCTTTGGGGTATGAGCCAGGAAATCAAATGTTTTCCAGTCTAAGGAAATGTTCAGAACTTGTCAAACTTCTGAACTGTGGTTGACTACGTCTGACGTTTTGTTGGGTGATTCCAGGTATCCAGTTAGTTTTTTTTGAGAGATTTATCTTTGGCGTATTTGTGAAATAACTTCTTTGGGAAACGTCCCACATTTTTAACATTTATCTGTATAAAATTTGCACAAATATATGTTTAAAGCTGTAATGTGGTGCGTCATGCATTCCAATTTAACTTGTAAATTAGTAAAAATTGTTTAATTTTGTTTTGTTATATATTTTATGGAAAGTTTTGAATTTTAAGTCTGTTATTGAAGCATATTTTTAATGGTACCATAGGTTTTGTATTTTGGTTAGGCTGTTGATTGAGAGAATTGTGCGGCCATTTGTCATGCACATGTCATATTTTAGGACTTTCATTTGTTCAGTGTTTAACCAGTGGATGAGAACTGTATTCCGTATTAAATCCTAACACTTGCATGTAAACTCGTCAAACTGTTTACCTGTACATCATTAAACCCATCCATTCAAATAAAGTCGCCCATCGCTGCATACCATCTGATCATTATGTTTCAGTTTAAGGCTTGACCTTTACATAAAGGAGACTGTACAAGTATTAATGTAGTTTGAATTTGGGCTTTATTGTACAAAATGTAATTAAAGATAACATTCCATTTTTATGTGAAATAGCCCAATGTGCATCAAGCATTAAAAGTTCTCCTTGCATTGTAGTATATCCATGGTGTGTTTGTAAAGTTTAAAGTTGACTAGATATTAAGATAATCGTACTGTCATTGTAAATAATGTTGAAAGGCTTTAATTCCTTTGAATCGAAGTTTGGTGTACAGTAGATATGTGAAAAATAAATTGGTTTGCTTAATTTTTAGTTAGTATTTGTTGAAATATATCCTTTTAGTTTTTCTGCCAAAGGTTTCTAGACTACAGCAGCATCAGCTACAGTTGTCATCTCTTTATATCCACCATGTACAATTTTGTAATCCTCTTTGCTGAGCATACTCATGAATCTAGTTAATATCTTATGATTAAGATAAGCAAGCTTAAACTTAACCTTGTATGGTACTAACCATCTCGAACTATTTTTATTTTATTGCTGTTAGAAGTTACAAGACAAAGAGATAACATGTGCAGTATCTTCTCTTTGATTTTTCTTCCATCTTAAGCAACTTCAATGCTTTCTTATATCTTCCCTAGTCTGCTATGCATTTTTTTTTTTTTTTTTTTTTTTTTTTTTAAGTTTTGATAAAATTTCCCCACCCAGTACATTTAGGAACTGTGTAGGTAAAGGTTCAGGGCCATCATCTTTCAGCAATGAATTCTTTTTGATGAAAACTCCCCTCTAAGTAATTATTTAATTGTGTATATATGCCTCAACTTGATATTCTTCTTCTGTAACTTGGGTATAATGCCAGGGTAAACATATTAAGTGTAGGCTTATTATAGTGAAAATGAGTCATCTGAAAAGTGTTTGTGGTAAAAGTTGGAGGGATAATAGAATAAATAAATGAATGCAAACTTTATTTTTCAAGTGCATTTAGGAGTGTCTAGTCCTTTCTTACAATTAACTTGCAAATAGCAATACGCAAACGCCCATGTCCTGGCTGATGAAAAAACACCCAGATGGGACTCGACATGAGACCTCAGGGATAGCTGGTGCCACCCTGCCACCATCAAGGCCGACTAAGGGTTAGGAATGAGTGGGTGATGAAAAGCATTTGGAATGGATGTTCAGATAATGGATGTATATTAAAAGAGTGTGCTTCGTTGGTTTGCCCGTTTTGAGAGAATGGGTGAGAGTCAATTAACTAAAACAGATACATATATGATAACGGAATGAATGGAGTGAGAGGAAGGGGTAGACGAAGAAACTCATGGGGGAATGTGGTGGAAGAGAGAGAGAGAAGAGAGATGTGGCACATTAGGATTCTTAAGAACAGGAGGGCATGTATGAACGTGGCAGAAGCATCGATAGGGCAGAGTGGAGGAAATTGTTCAAATCAATGTGTTTTCTTTGTGTAATGCCAAGAATTAAGCTCATTTAACAAAGCCTATCCTGAAAGGGAATGGCGTGATGGGTGTGTATGTATGATATTTTTCCTATGAACTTTCATGATCAAGTTTAAAGGCATTTCTCTATACAGAATTTTTAAAATGATCATTTATTGAATGTATATTTTCATCGGAGGATACAAGGGATAGGAGGGAGAAGAAGAAAAAAGAGAGAAAAAGGAGGAGGAAAGCAGCGGTAAAAATAGGAACTTGGAACGTAAGGACCATGATGAGGGCCGGGAAGCTTGAAAATATTAAGCAGGAAATTGAAAAAGGAAAAATAGATGCTTTGGGATTGTGCGAGGTGAGATGGAAGGATAGCGGGGACTATTGGAGTGATAGCTACAGGGTAATCTATAGTGGTGGAGATGAGAGTCAACGTGGGGTAGGTATGGTACTGAACACGAAATTGGGGCTTATGGTGGTAAACTTTGAACAGGTGAGCAACAGGATAGTAGTGGTAGAAATAAAAGCACGCCAGACAAATTTCGTACTCGTACAGGTATACATGCCTACAAGCAACCATAGGGAGGAAGAGGTGGAGGAGGTGTATGAACAAGTAGAAGAAATAATTAGAGAAGTGCTGGGAAAGAAAAACCTGATAGTGATGGGCGACTGGAATGCAGTGGTGAGGGAAGGGAGGGACAGATTAGAAGTGGGAGGGTTTGGGCTATGAACAAGAAATAATCGTGGTGAAAAGGCAGTTGAATATTGTAGAAGAAATAAATTAGTAGTGACAAACACTTGGCTTAAACATCACCCCAGGCGTAGGTACACATGGAAAATGCCGGGTGATAGTGGGAGATACCAAATTGATTATATAATGGTAAGGCAGAGATTTAGGAACAGTGTAAAAAACTCACGTAGCTATCCAGGGGCAGATGCGGACTCAGATCATAAGTTGGTGATGATGGAGACTGAAGTTAGATTCAAAAGGCTTTGTAAAGGTAGGAAGATAAAGAGGTGGAACCTTGAAGCATTGAAAGGGTTGTAAAGGAGGGAATACCAAGAGCTGGTAATAATAATAATGATTTATTTCACCATTGGCAGTAAATACATCTGCATAGCTAAATTCAAAGAATAGAAAATACAATCACATACATACATGAAAAAAGAAACATCATACCAATTACAATTCAAAGTGCATCCTCCAAATATTCCACAACACTGTAGTAGCATTTTTCAGATAAAAGAAGTTTGAATTTCTTTTTAAACAGAGAAAGTGAGGTGCTATTTTTTATTTCATCAGGAATCTTATCGTATAGGATAGAGGCAGAGTGGATAGGACCTTTAAGACAGAGAGAGCTGGAGTACTGATTGGAGTGATTGTTATTTCTTGAACGAGTGAGGTGATCATGGTAGGTAGGAAATTGAGAAAGGTTTGCTTTAACGAAGCAGGTACATGTAAAGATATACAGAGATGGAAGGGTGAGAATTCTAGATTTAGTAAAGAAAGTTTTACCTGGAGTGCGAATAGGGACTTGATACATAGCTTTGATTGCTTGTTTTTGAGCTGAAAATGCTCTTTTAGCAGCAGATGAGTTCCCCCAAAACAAAATGCCATAAGAAATATGAGGATGGATTTTAGCATAGTAGACCATTTTAAAAATATCGAATTAGACTATAGGAGACAATCTCCTTATCATGTATGTGCAAGTATGGTAGAAAAGAACATAGGTGAAGAAAAGTGGATGGGAACAATAGAATAGAATATAAGTTTATTGTTCTTGGACGTCTTCGTCCACTAAGAACATAGAAAAAGTTACATATATGTATGAGCTCAATACATTATTGATTAGTAAGGCAGTTACATTATCATGATCAATAATAACAATCATTCAATAAGATTATGGATAATTATTAAATTAAAACCCTTCTTGGTTGAATAGATACAAAAAAAATCTTTTTTTAAAAACAAATATAGAACTTGATTTTTTTATGTCGATAGGAACACTATTCCATAACCTGGCCCCGGCAACACAGAAAGATTTTTGGTATGTAGTAGTCATATGTGTAGGAGGAATCAAATAATCAATCATTCGGGTGGTAACATTAGCCATGTTTACTCTAGGAGGAAAAAATTGCTTCAGATAGCCTGGTTGCTGATTTTGAAAGAGGGAATACATATAAGAACCAAGGAAGTATTTTCTTCTGGTTTTGGCCTTCAGCCATGTAAGCCTGGTAAAATAGGGGGAAATATGGTCATCCTTCTTGAGGTTAAAGATAAATCTTACACACATATTCAGTAAACATTCTAGCTAAATATTAAGCTCTTCAGTGATATCATGGTACACAAGACAGCAATAGTCAAAGTGGGGGAAAATGAGTGAGGAGATAAGTTGCTGGCATGTGTGAAGGGGTATGAGGTTTTTCTGAATTTTAAGCTGATGAAGGATCATATTAACCTTATTACAAATGGTTAACGCGTGATTTTGCCAAGACAAATTACACACCATGGTAACCCCAAGGTTTTTAACATTATTTGAATAAAATATTTCCGTATCACCAAACAATATCTTTGGAATAGCATTAGCGTCGACTTTTCTGAGTAACTTTGAATTTCCCAGAATTATTGATTTGGTTTTGCTACTGTTCAGTTTGAAGTTGTTGTTTACAGTCCATACATTGATAGCGTTAACATCCTGGTTTACTTTGGCGATTGCATCATACAACTCATTCAAATAATAAACTCAACAATAGAGAGATGGGAGATTATAAAAAATGGCATCGTATGAGCGGCAGAGAAAACAACAGGAACAGTGGAAAAGAAGAGGGTTAAGAAGCAGTGGGTTACGGAAGAAATGATTAGGTTAATGGAGGAGAGAAGGATTTGGAAAAACATCAACACCGACGTAGGCAGGAGGAAGTACATCCAAGGAATTGAACAATAAACTCCGGTGAGTGACCAATTGGGCAAAGGAAAACTGGTGGAAGGGACAATGCGAGGAAATGGAAAAGCTGCAGGAGGAGGGGAATGTGGGTGCTTTGTACGCCAAGGGGAAAATGTTATCAGGTGGTAAGAGAGGGCAAATGATACCAAAGGTTAAGGACAAAACAGGGAAGATATTAATTGAACAGGAAGATGTACAGGAAAGCTGGAGAGAATATGTAGAGGAGTTATATGACAGCAAGAATAGACCCTTGTGCCTAGATGTAGAGGATGAAGGAACAATTGATAAGGATAACCTCGGACCAGAGTTACTTGACAGCGAAATAGAGAGGGCATTAAGGGAGATGAAGGGTAGAAAATCAATGGGAACTGATAACTTACCTTCAGAGGTACTGAAGAATCTAGATAGTAAGGGGAGAAAATCGTTTTTCGACTTATTCGCAGGATCTACGAGGAAGGAATATGGCCAGAGGATTTTGTGAAAACAGTATTAATACCTATCCCGAAGAATAAGAAAGCGTCAGAATGCAAGGAGTATAGAACAATCAGTTTAATTTTGCGTGCGGCAAAAGTTTTGCTCAGAATACTAAATAGAAGGTCGGAAAGCAGAGCAAACTACTATTTAGGCGATGACCAATTTGGGTTCTGGAAGGGAAGGGCAACTCGAGATGCGATTGCAGTAATGAGGACACTTATAGATAGTAACATAGAGTATAATCAGGATGTTTTTGTTTGCTTTGTAGATTTCAAAAAGGCGTTTGTCAGAGTAAACTGGGAGAAACTAATGAAAATATTGGGGAAAATAGGAATAGATTGGCGTGATAGGAGACTCATCTGAAGCTTATATATGGGGCAGGGGGCTCAGGTGAGGGTAGCTGAGGGTGAATCAGGGTGGGCAGTTTTAGGTCGCAGGGTAAGGCAAGGGTGCCCGTTGTCCCCTTTGCTTTTTAACGTCTATGCTGAGGAAATGGTAAGAGAGGCATGGGATAAGCTAGATGTGGGAATGAAAGTAGGAGGCCAGTGGATAAATTCGGTTAGATTCGCGGATAACCATAGGCTTTGGTCAGTTGGTCGTTGAAAGGATTGCAAAATTTAGTAGATGCATTGGAGAAGCAGTTCGAGAAATACAGGATGAAGATTAATCATAAGAAAACAAAAGTAATGAGATTCTCTAGGACAAATAAAGGGAGGCTGGTCATAAGAGTAGGAAGTCACAAACTCAAACAGGTAGAACAATTTAATTTCTTGGGTAGTACCACAGAGTAAAGATATACAGAGAGGACAGATGGCGCTGAGAGCGGTAATCGCTCATTGCGCATTTCGCCATGTTCTAAATAAGTGAATCGGGGTTGAGTAGTAGGAAACGAAGCGAGCGTTGGTAAGGTCTAGGTTGACAGAAACGGAATTCGCGTTTCATCACCTATTTCACGAAATTAACATTGTGACTGGTATTGGAGGGACTCAAGGAAAACGATTGAGGAGACGAGTAAAACAAGAAGAAGCGGTTTTGCTTGGTGCTCAGCCATAAATTGCAAGAACAAGTCGGGAATGGTGGAAGAAAAGAATAGTTTCTTCAGTTTCCCGAAAGACCCTGTGATGTTAGTTATTTCATAATGTTTACTGGTCACGCGTTTGGATTGAAACATTTATAATTTTTCTGTTTCTACACGCTGGTGAATTGAAATAGCGGAAAAGGTTTGATAACTATGTGTTTATGATGCAGGTGCAAAGAATGGGTGATTCGTTGGAGTCCATTGAACTGAGATTAAACAATCTGGAAATAGTTGAGAGAAATATACATGATATTGGCCTTATAGTATTCCTATTTTATCATTTATTATACCTTTTTGTTTTCATGCTATCAATCAGTTCTGCTATAAGTTTCATAAATATTGAAAAACTCAAGAAATAAGATGATAGACTCTCAGTTGATAAATCATTAACAGTTTCATCCAATGGATAATATGCCTATACCCATGAAGTCTGAATTTTATAGCATTGAAGTAAACCTATGGGAAATAGGAATGATTCTTTTAAAATTACTGAGCACTTATAGTTTTTCCGGTGTAATGCAGTGACGGATACAGAAAAAACTCACGGGGGGGGGGGGCGCAAGTTATCGTGACGATTGTAGCTTTCAAACTGACTGCCTGGCAGCGACTCTGCTTCCCTTATATATGTAGCTCGGTTGTTTCGAGAAAATTCGGTGCCAGAATGTTCATTTCCAGACTTTTAAGGAGTGTGAACAAATACAAACAGTAGAATATTTGCGACTTTTCTCGAACAAATGCCAGACAGAATAACGTTTCGAGATCACTAGAATGGCCGCGACTTTTCTCGTAGGTTAGCTATCTATGTGCCAGACAGAAACGTATAAAATACGATGACGCGGACGCGCGCGCGTGCTACATATGAAAGTACAACTACTCGATAACTCGACTCAGAGTCGACTGACGAAAGACATGAACGAATAGCGTACGGGCTGACTGGCGGGGGCGGCGCGGGCAGCAAAGCGAGCGGCCCCACAAGGGGGGCGCGCGCCCCCCATATGTATCCGCCACTGGTGTAATGTGGTTATTCCAGAGGAAGGGCAACTGCCAAAAATTGGTAATAGTGACCTGCCGGGATCCAGTCCAAGTGGACCATGTGATGCTGATATCATCAGCAAGTTGAAGAAGGTCATTAATAGGTAGAGGGTTTAAATTCATCGTTTGAAGAAGAAAAGTGAAGTTTTGATTCAGCAACTACAGACTGCTGAAAGTAATAATTCATTGGAATCTGTACGCAGCAGGTATTCACAGAAAAAGTAATAATTGTAGATCTTTCTGTACGTGATACTCATGCTAATGGGGTTATGTTGTGTTAAAGGCACTAATAAAACAACCGTGAACTTCATCTTTCAGCTATTAATGTTATGATAGGCGAAAAGACTTTGTGGAATCGTGACAAGTTGAAGAATAAATCACTTTGCTATTTTCCACACTTTTTTGATAAACTGACTGGTTTCAGTGTCTATACATCATCATCCGAGTGTGTCAACATGTTCAAGTACAGTTGGCGTCTAAATTTATAGGACTGGATATGGGGGTATTATAATAATTATCATTATATTAAATAACTGGATATGATATATTTTATAACATCTAATCTCTCCTCATCTCAAAGCTCCTCCTTTAACCCCTCATCCTGTACCCTGAAATATGACGCCAATTCTACTTAAACATGTATTCCAACTCTCATAATGATGTTGAGGCATTGAAACCGGTCAGTTTATTAAAAAAGAGTGAAAAATTACAAAAGGATTTCTTCTACAACAATTTCAGGTAGTTTCCACAGGAGAGTAGTGAGATCTCCACTGTATCCCTTGTTGCTTATAGAATGGGAGTAATTACGAATAACTTAACTTACATCCTTAAAACCATAACGACTAATAATCCAATTTCGTCCAGAATTCCTATCCTCTTCCTCCCTCTTCCACGCTTCCCCAGTGTTCTCCCCTCTATCACTCTCTTCAACATGTCCTCTCCTCTCAAAACCTCCTCCATCCATCTCTTCTGCCTTCTCCTAACCTCTGCCACAAGCTTCCTCTCCTCTCCGACCATATCCAATACCTCCTCGTTCGTCTTTCTCGCCATCCAGCTAACCTTCTGCATCCTTCTCCAAACCCACATCTCAAACGCTTCAAGTCTACGCACATCCTCCCTTCGCAATGACCAATTTCCGACCCATATAGCGCCACGCTCCATATTAAAGTTTTCACCAGCCTCTTCTTTACGTCTCTTCTCAGACACCCCCTCATCAATTCCCTTCTCTTCGAAAATGCTTCTTTAGCGAGCGCATTTCTGCTTCTGATGTCCTTATACATATTGCATTAAACTACTGGTATAATGACGGTAATTTGAGAGTTAAAACGCCAATGTTTCATGTACATAAAGTCGTAGGCGCTTGAGTTGTTTCGAATTTCCCGCATATTTCACTTATTTTCAATATGGCCGCCGTGCGCAATTTCCATTACAAGAAAACAATGGTATAGTCAAGAACCCTATATAAGGACGGCTATCTTCCATCTCGAATTTGTTGCCAATACCCGCGAAAGAATTGAAGTTCCACTTTTGGCCACAGGCTGCGCTGCAGTCGAGGGCGAGGCATGTAGCAGACGGATACTTGCCCAACTATACGTGTTTTTAAGTTTCCAATTTCTCTTCCTATACGCAAGTATGATGAGCAATACTGCTAGTAATACTTTAAGGCACTTGCTAGTAGTTATATGTACTCAAGGTAAAGAGCCATCGAATAGAAAACTCTCCAGAACATCGCTAAACAGAAATCATTAACACTAAGGGCCTACGGAATTAGGTGATGTGATCGGTAGGTTTTTATTTCATATTTCGCCCGAAAATTTCTAATTTATGATGTAAGACATTCACAAACAGTGCATTAAAATAGTAATTTATGCAAATAATTTGAAAGCTAGTTCACTTGTCATTTTACGTATTTCGATTACGCCGCTAGCGAAATCAGCTGATGTTATTGATGCCATGACAATCAAAATGATTCCAAACCACTTCCCATTTGTATGGTGTAATACAAAATTAAAATATATATTGTAAGAACAAGTATACACTCAGAAGAGTAATTAATCTCATTTTCGTGTTACGGCATCATAATATCCAGTTGTATGTACCAAGAGTACTCAAGATTATGCTTCCGGCCGGCCAGATATGAACACAAGGTTATTTGTGCCGAAAGTCGTCATGACTTTTGATAAATTAACCATTGATAAAGCAAGTTATTCATTCTGAATCCCTTTGCTCCATTAGCCTGATCTCTTACTTCTATGGGGAAGCGATCAAAATGCTACTCTAGGCGTTGAAAAAAAAGTATCAGTCACTTCACTAGAATCTATGAACATTTAATCTATGTCTAAAACAAATTGGAACCCGTTATAAACAAACAATCAAATATGAAATGATTGTATAAAAATATATATATGAAAATGTATGATAAAATATCAAATTAAATATGAAATTAATTCTAGAAGATGAAGGTCAAATGAAAATGCACAACTTTACCTCAATAAAGTCCCTGACACTAGGGACTTTAATTTTAATTTTCTGTATCATATAATACGATACAAAGTTGCTATATTAGTTAAAAATAATGAGCAGGGAACCCTGTCAAAGTTATTTATCACTTCAAAATCAAAAATTTACCTTTGAAGTTTCATTGTAGGAAGGAAACATGTACCTATCTTGAATCTCTGTCCTATTCAAAGGCTGCGTGAAGCCTTTGAGTAACTAAGATTTTGGGTAATTAAGACGAATACCTCAGTAGCACTCAAGTTGAACAACATGGATGTAGCCACGATAACAAAAACAGTAAAGATAGGCAGCAGGCAGATAATAATGCACACTTTCATGTACGCAATGTTGGAGGAATACGGAAATATAAAACCTCAATGCACTTTCTCTCTACAGTAAATGAAGGAACAAATACACTGAGAATGCCAAAGCAATGGAGGCACACTTTCATTAACGCAATGTTGGAGGCACACGGAAATATAAACACTGAATGCGGTCTCTCTCTCTGCAGTAAATGAAGGAATACATAAACTGAGAATGCCAAAGCATTGTAGGCACGCTTTCATGTACGCAATGTTGGAGGCACAATGAAATGTAAACACTGCACGCAGTATCTCTCTGCAGTAAATGAACGAATGAATACACCGGGAATGCCAAAGCAATGGAGGCACACATTCATTAACGCAATGTTGGAGGCACAATGAAATTTAAACACTGCACGCAGTCTCTCTCTGGAGTAAATGAAGGAATACATACTACACTGAGAATGCCAAAGCATTGTAGGCACGCTTTCATGTACGCAATGTTGGAGGCACAATGAAATGTAAACACTGCACGCAGTATCTCTCTGCAGTAAATGAACGAATGAATACACCGGGAATGCCAAAGCAATGGAGGCACACATTCATTAACGCAATGTTGGAGGCACAATGAAATGTAAACACTGCACGCAGTATCTCTCTGCAGTAAATGAACGAATGCATACCCTGGGAATGCCAAAGCATTGGCGGCACACATTCATTAACGCAATGTTGGAGGCACAATGAAATGTAAACACTGCACGCAGTATCTCTCTGCAGTAAATGAACGAATGTATACACCGGGAATGCCAAAGCAATGGAGGCACACTTTCATTAACTCAATGTTGGAGGCACAATGAAATGTAAACACTGCACGCAGTCTCTCTCTGCAGTAAATGAAGAAATGCATACCCTGGGAATGCCAAAGCATTGGCGGCACACTTTCATGTACGCAATGCTGGAGGCACAAGGAAATATAAACACTGAATGCGGTCTCTCTCTCCAGCAAATGAAGGAATGCCAAAGCAATGGAGGCACGCTTTCATTTACGCAACGTTGGAGGCACACGGAAACGTAAACACTGCACGCAGTCTCTCTCTGCAGCAAATGAAGGAATGCTTACACTGGGAATGCCGAAGGACGGGAGGCACACTTTAATGTACGCAATGTTGGAGGCACAAGGAAATGTAAACATTGAATGCAGTCCATCTCTGCAGCAAATGAAGGAATGCATATACTAAAACAAGCTTTTGTTCTTTATGCCGAGAACCTTGTTCCTCCTATTTGTATTCGTGTGCCCTGTAGAGCATCCCGGCAAAAAAACAACTCCGCAAACCCATTTTTAATTAAATTATCCTCGTTTAACTGCACAAGCACACACCAATCTCTATTCCCAGCAATGCAAAACTGACCGTAAACATGCCTCGAGCTTCGCATCAGTGCTACCTATCGGCAAGCTCCGAAATCCTATTAAATTGCTACAGCAAATGTTAGCAAAAGACGGTCGAAAGCGCATCAAGAGAAATGTCCTTATATAGGGTTCTTGGGTATAGTCGCCTAATGTCCTCTCTGTATATCCCTACTCTGTGGTAGTACGCTAGAAGAAAGAGGGCATAGTAGCCAAGACATTAGGAGGAGAATAGTGCTAGCGAAGGAAGCGTTCAATAATAGAAGGGAGCTGATGATGGGGACCTTAAGTAAGGATATAAAAAAAGAGGCCGATGAATAGCTTGAAATGGAGTGTGGTGTTGTATGGGGCAAAAACATGGACATTGAGAAAGGAAGATGAAAAGAGGCTGGAGGCTTTTGAGATGTGGGTGTGGAGGAGAATGGAGAAGGTGCTTTGGATGGAAAGGAAGACAATTATGAGGAAGTTCTTGACCTAATTGGTGAGGAGAGGAATCTTGTGGATGAGATTAGGGGAAGGAAGGGTAGGTGGCTGGAAGTGGTAATGAGTAGAGATCTTAAAAATTCCTCAGTAATTTTCGTAAATTACCACTGTATTTTTTTTGTAATTTACCGCACTCCTTGAAAATTACCGTAATTTTCTAGATGTTTGAGATAATTTTTCATACAGATTAATTCCCAACACGTTCTTTTAAGCCAAGTTCACATTTCTTTCATGTTTTATAATAAATTGAGTCATGTACAACTCTTTTGTGGAATATTTTACTTAAATGATAACATTATAGTGCAGTGCATGAAGAATATTCTTCTTGAAAATTTCTCAAACAAAGAAAACAAAAGAAAGCCAGATTGCATGTTGCTGCCGTAGTTCTTTTTACAATTTTAAAAATTTCTCATAGGTTAATGTTGTATTAGGTACCTATGGTTTGAACTTGGTTATTCCCTTCCTATTTCTATTGGTTTCTTATTAGTTTCTTAATTAACCATACATTTACTGTTAAATGCTTAAAACTAAAAAACACTGGAAAATTACGGTAATTTTCCCTTCTCTAGTAATGAGGGACGATGGTTTGCTGAAAGTCGTGATAGAGGGAAGGATGTTGGGCAAGCGGGGATGCGGAAGAAAGAAAATAGGTTTATGGACGGGATGAAGAAAGGTAGGACTTACACTGAGATGAAAAAGGAAATACAGTAGAAGCCCTAGATGAAGAAAGAAATACTAGAGGTAGATAGGGCACAGTATGTGTAGGAGTCTGTCGGATTTTCTCTAACTTTCATCATAACCTACCTCTAATCAGTAGATAACTATAATGAATTTTCACCGTTTCTTCAACAGCAAGTTTTAACTAAAACTTAACTTAGTCATTCATTCAGAGGAAAAATTTTGTATCTTTCCACAGATAATGACTATCATATATTTTCACTGATATTTAGTGGAAAGATATGTTTTTTCCCTAAATGAATGAATGAAAAATGAATTTCCACGTCATTAAGCCTGAAACCATAGAACTCAGGTTAGTTCCCAGCCTATTTAATGTCTGAAAATGCATCCCCTCTATGCTCTTTTGTTATTCATATATTAATTTTTAGTTGTTATAAGTGCACTATAAATTGGCAGTCTTGTTGTATGTGTACCACTTTATTAAAATAAAATAAAATATTCCTCGCAGACAAATTGTTAAATATGTAGGTCCATATTTTTCATTCCACTGTAACTTTCACTACATTACTACATTCACTACATTTCACGGCCTCCAAGAGGTTGACACTCAAACCCCACAGTTCATAATAGCTGGGAATGGATCCACTCGAGTTTCAACGTCAGCAGTACAAAAAGTACGCTAGATGGTGTGATGCCATCCTCCCATTTGCAATAGCCCCTCAACTCTATTAACGCTAGACAATGTGTAGAATTATGAGATAAACTGGTGGAGTGGATATTATTTATGGTGAAATTGAATGTAAATTTATGATAAAGCAGATATATGTTTATGACGATATTGAACAATGTCGAAGGTGCATTGGAGTGGATAACATAATAATAATATTTAATATATTGATCGCTAAGCCAACATTTTGTGGAATAAATACATTAGCTATCAGTTTTATATATATGCTATCTCCACATACGAACACATAACGAAGTGATTATGGGTATAGAAAACACTTAATGGATATTCGGTCTCCGAATGTTATAATTGCTACAAGGGAGAGTGAGTGAGGTAATCAGGAATAGTTTGACTTGACTTTTTAAAAATGGGAAATATAGATATGTTAAACTATGATGCAGTTAAGTACCCCAAAAGAATGAAATATTTCTGTGTAATCTGAAAGTGTGAATAAGCCTGAGTTTTAATCTAGCAATTACGAGAATTAAGTATCCTACAGCTCATGCAGGCAATGGAAAACTGAGTGATCCAGGGAATTCCAATATTATCAAGGATTATCTTAAAAGTATGAGAAAAATGACTCCGTTGACAGGATATTTGTTTCTTTAGCTCGAACACATTGGAGAATTATTACATTTGCCTTTTGAACAAAGTTACATAATGCCACCAAAATTGCTCGAAATGCGCTAATTCAATGACAGTTTCACGCAAAGAGAGAGAGGTGAGGTAATTTAGTGTGTCGTTTTACAAACGCAATTCATTCACACGGTTTGAATTCACGTATTCCCCGCGCTGTTCGCTCAGACAAATGAGTCGTTAACTGCGCGATATATTTTGTTGTGTTTTGCACACGGGTACGGAATCTGAAAAATCACCTTGCCGGTTTTGTGAATTGTTTTGTGGCTGAAAATTTGTTATTTGTCGTGACATCGTGAAAATGCACGGCAAAAAGTTTGAGCTAAATGATGTGTGTCTTACAAAGCATTCAAGTTGCCTGCTTGTGTTATTTGATTGCAATATAACAAAGAAATAATTATTCTCTACTCCAAACAGATGAAAGTACTGCTGGGTGAGAATGTTCGTATGAAGGACAGGGAAAAGGTTGAATCGCTGATAAATACGATTATAGATGGAGGCAAAGATATGCTGCAGGTGTTTATTTAGTTACAATCGATGTGTTTTTATCTTAGAAGCGGTCAAATTCTTCTAATCTGCCATGGTTTTTGTTGACATTTTAGGTGATAACAGATTTCGATATGACTTTAACGAAGCAGCACGAAAATGGCAAAAGATGCCTTTCTAGTTTTGGTGAGTCGAGATTTAAGTCATTTCCTTGGTGTAAATATAATCTGGCAGCTGGTAAAACGATTCCTCTTCGACATGGCGGTGAAACGTATTTAATGAAAAATAACTGGTTTGCCTCTCATCAAGGCATTTCATTTTCAACGCAGTTTTTTTTTAAATCCCCGTAACTTCTAGATGTTGACCATTGTTGATTCATAAGTTAAATTCTAGGACTATGAATTCTTAAGCAGCCATTTACCAGGCATAAGCACAGATATGTGCATTCCATTCCATGCAGCCAAATCTACTGCACGAATCCTCGTCATTCCTGCTAATAATCCTAAGGGGATTTATCAGACTTATTTCTTTGTATGTCCCGGCACACTGTTGGCAATCGTATCCTTAGAGAATTTTTATTTAATTTGAGGAAGTCAGTTGTGGAATAAACTTTTAATTTATTAGTAATAAACTTAACCTGCGCCCAAGTACTTAGATTAGATTGCCCAATTGGTAGAATTAAGATATGCTACATAGGGGACATTTAAATGATTAGAGAAAGTCTTAATTCATTAATAGGAAATAGCCATAATAATTGTATCTTGACCCTCCTCAGGTTGACCAACAATTGCATCAAACATAAGACAGGCCTATACCATCCACATTGTGCTTTTAATTGAGGCTCTATTCAACGTTGATCTTCTCAAAAATATAGTGGTGTGGTTTGAACGAAATATTCCTTTCCTCTTCATCATTTCTGATAGGAAAGACTTAAGTTTTTATTGATATACATACATGTCACGTATCGCAACTTATAGAAACTCCCTGGAATATAGATAACGTCCATTATGAGCGTCATTGGGTCTGCTGCTCTCATGTGGTTACTGAGAAAAGATGCTTGGAGACTGAATCCCTCTTCTCTTCATATCCACTTCTGTTTCTTTTAGAATTAATCTTCCACCAATTTTCCTCTCCATCCTGCACCAAATGAAAAAGTGGACAGCCATTTCCATGTCAAAATCTCATACAATAGAACATACATGCCCATCACACTTCCCTTCCAGAGTAGGCTCAGTCAAATGAGTTTTGTTCTTGGTGGTACGCCTAGAAAATGGCTCTGTTTAATACTATCTTCCATATTCCCCTACCTTTGCATTCTTCCTTCACTTCTATGACATTCACGCATTGACTCTTACAACCATCGAAGCATGCTCCTTTGATGTATGTCTGTTAATAGAGTATCCATTCCACATTATTTTTTACCTTTCAGTTGAAGCTCTTGAAAATGGGAAAAATATTTTTGTTGAATATGAAGTTTTTAGTTTTTCCTTTTGATCTTTTTTAAATTTTGATTTTTCCTACGGAATGCCCTCCTTGCCAATATTCTGAGACAGGCTGCAACTTTCTGCCGTTGTTGTTTCTCAGGTGGTTTAATTGAATCATGAAATGGCCTCTTCACTTGTTAGTTGCCGATGTCCTTTTGCAGAGGTTGCAAATAATCCTATAGATTTATTCCGACTTGAATCTCCTTTAGTAGCTGTAGCGGATCAAATATAATGGGTAAAAAGTAATACTGTGCAGCTTTTCACAACAGTGGCTGGTTATTATTGCAGATCTGGTATACAGTGCCAGGGACACGTGCTGAGTCCCGGGAGATCGATTGCAAACTGGTGTCCTGGAAGAGGGCTCCACAAAACAATTGAGCGATGAAACTCGACCCAAACAGAAGACATACATATTACAATAGCATACACAATAGCTATTATATGAAGTGTGATAAAAAAAAATAATGGGAGTTTTTGTAGTTTTTGTAATTAGAGTTCAGCTTCTTCAGCGATTCTGTTTTTATCTCTTCAATGGTGGCAAAACAGCGTATTTTCGTGGTTCTCTTCAGCCTCAGGAATAGATAGAAGTCACAGGGGGCCATGTCCGGTGAATACAGCGGCTGAGGCAAAATAACTGTTTTTTTACCAAAAAATCACAATTGTTGTTTTGCCACAATTCTGGGCATTTTAGTCAGATTGCTTCTCGAAAACGGCACATAACTTCCAGGTAGTATTCTTCATTGACCGTACGATCATATGGCAAATAAATACAATTATATGAAAATCGGAATTTTAAATCCCGGGAAATTTAAAAATTCCTGTTATTTTTTATCACACTTCGTATACATCAGTAGCATTTATTAGTTGCCCTGCTAGCAAAATTGCTCTTTTTGTTCTCTATGGCATTTTAGCTAATTCAGCGTTAATGGAAATCCTCTCCCTTAGCTACACTTAAACTTTTCAAAAGATCTGTTATCCAGAAATAGCTCACCTAGGGTTTAATTGCATCCCAAGGATACACTCAAATTAGAATCTAATAGTTTGTCATTATTGTCCAGACTGTACACCCATTACAGCTTTATGTACTATGTATCTAGAAAAAAAAATGTAGTGGATGCTTAGAGAAATTTTACTTTTCTGCTTCTTTCAAAGTTATGTGTATAAATCTTCATCCCAAAGAAACGTTTATTGGTCTGGTAAGTGGGCTCATTACCATCTTTACATTACCTCTTATGAGTATGTGAAAATGACCTCACAGTCCCTAGAAAATTGTGATCTGCCTTGTGGTGGTCAGTATGGGACACTTTGGTCACTACTTTCAACCAGGAATGGTAACTGAACCAAACCCATTGGCTTGGACCGGTCCGCAGATGGTTTGGTTACAAGGAGTCAACCCATTGCGGAGCCATTTCTGGACCTCTTGTTCAGAAGCCATTGAGCAGTGAAACCCTTTCTGGACCAATAGCTTAGAATCCCTTGCACAGCACCTACCGGTCTTTAGCTGAACTTTAAGTGTTTTAACCCTTTCAACGCTGAGCCTATATCTGTGAACCCTTCACCCTGGCTGCACGTGTTTTTTTATGTTTTTGGCACGTTTATTGGCTACAAATATGACCCCTTATATTTTTTCGATCAAAAAATAAAAATTTTATTTTTTATAAAATTTTTAATTTTTTACTGGAATTCCAGTCCTCAGTCAGCCACAAGGATCTTATGTGTGATGTGCAGGGTTGCATCGTTTCCCCTTCAAATTAAATTTTTTAAGATACTTTAAATCTATTTTTTTACCAGTCAAAGATAATTCAAATAAACTTTTGAACGCTTATTGTTCGCATCCTACATAATGATCTTAATGTAGCTAAGCTTATCATTTAATTACATATCGATATAATTGTTTTATTGAATGTTTATTTTTGTTTTTTGTAATTATTTTCAACTTTCTTTTGGGCCGATGGCATGAATGGCGTATTTTTCTCTTAGATACATACATATATCCGGCCAAGGAATTGCTAGAGTATATAAGAGGCATAAATATTTCCGTATTGACGATTTTTGTGATGAGATGTGCAAAAATGCCAATTTTCCTCGTTTAGCATAATTATGGAAGAAAAAAAAATTACGAAAGACTTCAGTTCCATAAAGCTGAATATAAAGTATAAGTTAATTAATAAATGTGTTTGGACACGTATAATGGAAATACAAGTATTTATTTTACAATTAAATAAATTACAAAACAGTAAAATACATATCAATTGAAATACAATACTAAAAATGGAAAAAATACATTACATCATCATCATCATTACAGTAATCTACCGGTTAGAGGTAGGTTGTGATGAAAGTCAGAGAATATCCAACGAACTCTTACACGTGCTGTGCCCTTTCTACCTCTTGTATTTCTTTCTTCATCTCAGCATAAGTCCTACCTTTCTTCATCCCGTCCATAAAACCGATTCTCTTCCTTCCCCTTCCCCGCTTACCCAACATCCTTCCCTCTATCACGACCTTCAGCAAACCATCGTCCCTCATTACCCCTTCCAGCCACCTACCCTGCCTTCCCCTAATCTCATCTATAAGTTTCCTCTCCTCGCCCACCATGCCAAGCACTTCCTCATTTGTCTTCCTTTCCGTCCAACGCACCTTCTCCATCCTCCTCCACACCCACATCTCGAAAGCCTTCAGCCTATTTTCGTCTTCCTTTTTCAAGGTCCACGTTTCCGCCCCATACAACGCCACACTCCATATCAAGCTCTTTACTAGCCTCTTTTTTACATCCTTACTTAAGGTCCCCGTCATCAGCTCCCTTCTATTATTGAACGCTTCCTTCGCTAGCGCTATTCTCCTCCTAATGTCTTTGCTACTATGTCCTCTTTCTTCTAGCGTGCTACCCAAGTAATTAAATTGTTCAACTTGCTCCAGTTTGTGACTTCCTACTCTTATCACCAGCTTCGCTTTCTTTGTCCTACAGAATCTCATTACTTTTGTTTTCCTATTATTTATCTTCATTCCGTATTTCTCACACTGCTTTTCCAGTGCATCTACTAAAGTTTGCAGTCCTTTCGATGACCGACTCACCAACGCCTGGTCGTCTGCGAATCTAACCGACTTTATCCACTGGCCTCCTACTTTCATTCCCACGTCTAGCTCATCCCATGCCTCTCTTACCATTTCCTCAGCATAGATGTTAAAAAGTAAAGGCGACAACGGGCACCCATGCCGCACCCCGCGACCTATAACTGCCCACCCTGATTCACCGTCCGCTACCCTTACATGAGCCCTCTGCCCCATATATAAGTTTCGGATGAGTCTCCTATCACGCCAATCTATTCCTATTTTCCCCAGTATCTGCATTAGTTTCTCCCAGTTTACTCTGTCAAACGCCTTTTCGAAATCTACAAAACAAGCGAAAACATCCTGATTATGCTCTATGTTTCTATCTATAAGTGTCCTCATTACCGCAATCGCATCTCTGGTTCCCCTCCCCTTCCTAAACCCAAATTGGTCATCGCCTAAATAGCACTTTGCTCTGCTCTCCAACCTTCTATGTAGTATTCTAAGCAACACTTTTTCTGCGTGCGAAATTAAACTGATTGTTCTATACTCCTCGCATTCTGACGCTTTCTTCTTCTTCGGGATAGGTATTAATACTGTTTTCACGAAATCCTCTGGCCATATTCCTTCCTCGTAGATCCTGCGAATAAGTTCGAAAAACGATTTTCTCCCCCTACTACCTAGATTCTTCAGTAGCTCCGAAGGTAGGTTATCGGTTCCCACGGCTTTTCTACCCTTCATCTCTCTTAGTGCCCTCTCTATTTCACTCTCAAGTAACTCTGGTCCGAGGTTATCTTTCTCTATTGTTCCTTCGTCCTCTAGATCTAGGCTAAGGGGTCTATTCTCGCTGTCATATAGCTCCTCTATGTATTCTCTCCACCTTTCTTGGATATCTTCCTGTTCGATTAATATATTTCCTGTTTTGTCCTTAACCTTTGGTATCGCTTGACCTCTCTTACCACCCGATAACATTTTCACCTTGGCGTACAAAGCGCCCACTTCCCCCTCCTCCTGCATCTTTTCCATTTGCTCACATTGTCCCTTCCACCAGTTTTCTTTTGCCCGATTGGTCACTCGCCTGAGTTTATTATTCAATTCCTTGTACTTCCTCTTCCCTACGTCGGTGTTCACGTTTTTCCATATCCTTCGCTCCTCCATTTTCTTTATCATTTCTTCTGTAACCCACTGCTTCTTAACCCTCTTCTTTTCCACCGTTCCTATTGTTTTCTCTGCCGCTCTTGCGATGCCTGTTTTTATAGCCTCCCATCTCTTCTCTATGGTTCCCATCCGCTTCTCTTCACCTCTGCTCTTTTCTACTACCTCTTGGTATTCCCTCCTTTTCAACCCTTTCAATGCTTCAAGGTTCCACCTCTTTATCTTCCTACCTTTACAAAGCCTTTTGAATCTAACTTCACACTTCATCATCACCAAGTTATGATCCGAGTCCGCATCCGCCCCTGGATAGCTACGAGAGTTTTTTACACTGTTCCTAAATCTCTGCCTCACCATTATATAATCAATTTGGTATCTCCCAGTGTCACCCGGCTTTTTCCATGTGTACCTACGCCTGGGGTGATGTTTAAACCAAGTGTTTGTAACTACTAATTTATTTCTTCTACAAAATTCAACTGCCTTTTCCCCGCGATCATTTCTTCTTCCTAGCCCAAACCCTCCTACTTCTAATCCGTCCCTCCCTTCTCCCACCACTGCATTCCAGTCACCCATCACTATCAGGTTTTTCTTCCCCGGCACTTCTCTAATTATTTCTTCTACTTACATTACATCAATTGAAATACAATACATAAAATGAAGATGAAAAACAATACATAAAACGATTTACAATAAAAACACACAATTTTATTCCATAAAAAGGCACTCTTACGTTCTAATATTTTCATGAAAATTTACAAAACAGCGGTGGAGGCAGAGGGGGGATGGTCCTCGCAGGAAGGGCATAAACAACTTGTCTCCCTCCGCAAACCCTGTTTCGTGCACCCCCGACACCTTTGCACTGTCCTCTTTCTTTTTCCTTTGTCGTCAACAGGATTCGTCTGCGGAAAATGCTTAGATAAGCCTATGCCTCTGGAGGGTGGTGAAGGAAGGCTCAGTTTCGAACAAGAAATACATTAACAAGAGCATGTTTTCAACTGCACGACAGATGTTGGTTCTGAAAAATTGCTGCGAATATAATCAGTTTCCCGTAACCACATGCTGTGAGAGGGCTCGGTAATGACGGAAAGGGTCGAGACGAGTACCTAGGAAAGTGTTCCCTTGAGAGGGGGCTACACATCGGAGAGGATTGCCGCTTTGAAAGTCCTCTGTTCAGGACCGCAAAAAAATATCACAAGGCTCAGACTACTGAAGATATTTCCATGTAAATTTTGCTGGCATGAAACGGTTGGGATTTCACAATTGGGGAAATTATCGGATGTCATTGACCATAGGCTGTTGATATACGAAGGGAAAAATTCCACAGCGGGGCGGACTTCCGTGCACACCACTTTCTGTTTCTTACAATGAGCCCCTTTCCAATGGAAAGTTCCCACTTCCAACCAAAACTGCTAATTGTTGTTTTGCCCACCGCCTACATTCCTTTTATTTTTCACAATTGAGGAAACCCCTCTCCAATACCCTACGGCTTTCGGTGTTTCTGACCGTCCCTTTATCCTTATTCCCTCCCCTAATCCTAGTCAAAAAATCCTGATATCAAAAAATTAACTCCTTGTCGAACTACTTTTCGAGCCATTTCATATAAAATATAAGCTGTTTTACATGGGATTACGGCTGTGCGCTACAGAGGGGGAATATTGAAAAGTTAGGAACTTCTAAAACCTAGATTTCCTAAAAAAACTAACGGTGTGTAGTTTGTATGATTTATCAACTATTTAAAAAATAATCAATTATTCACCACAGTACTTTTTACAGAATCGCAAAAAAACCTTCTATTGTAAAGGCTATTTCACCTTACGGTGTGAAAAAATGTGTCAAGTTAGAGATTTACGAGGTTATATTTATTTAATTACTGAAAACTTATTCATTTATAGCTATCTTATTGCACCATTAATGTTAAAATATTTACTTCATACTTCTCACAGATACTTAAGAATAACACAGATACTAAATCAAAGAATAAAATTCGAATATGGTGTCTATTATGACTAGGGAACTATCTCGCTCAAACTACCTTAAGTAGTCCGTCTTGCTACTTGGTGGCTGAAAACAAGTGATAAATTCTAAGCAGCTCTATTCGGGATGTCCACTGGATTAAAGAATCCATGGTTTCCGACGTTTCGATGGCAAAGTCTTCCGTCGTCTTCAGCCCTGCCTACGACTCGGTCATCGAAACGTCTTCTACCTTGGATTATTTCACTCGGTAGACATCCCGAATAGAGCTTCCTAATAAGTGAGAAATGTAATTTTTTTATTTTCGCCAACTTTCTCTGAGAACCTACGGGAGATGGATTTTTAAAGTTAATTGGAGTCAGTGAAGTTTCAAATTACCTATATTTTTCATTAATATCCGAAGGCGGAGAGAAGAACCGATGGATTTTTTGGAAGCGTTCGTTAGAAAAAATTCGTTTTCGAGTCTTGAGTCTCTGTCCATTTGTGTAGTTGCAAAAATCATATGTATTTATGGTCCCTCTCCATTATGATAGTATATGTAATGTAGTAGTGCATGCTTTTGAGGCTTCGCAACTTGACAAGCATTAGCGATTTATGCTAATGCATAATTAGTCGTAGTTACACTAACTTTAGCGTAGGTATAGTGTAATGCTTGTTGGTGAATACTCACCCCCTGCCACACACCCCTGAGGTGGCTTGCAGGGTATTTTGTAGATGTAGATGTAGTCCTTTTCACCCAGCAATAAAACTTGCCCACCTCTGGGACCCCCCAACCTGGGCATTTACTGCCTCTGTGCCCGCCAACTCCAGCATTTACGGTTACATGTACGTGGGACAACCCAGGCGAGCAACTGTGAATAAAACAAAAAACAAATATTTTTTCCACTAAAATATGTGAAATATATGAGAATGACTGACACGCTTGTCTTCCAGTATTATCATATGTTCAATTCTTCGTGCTAAATGGATTCCTTTTTATAGAACCATTGGTAGTATATTTCGGGCAGACTCAAACACTATATATATACAATTCATAAACGATAACAACAATTAAAATACATAAATTTTGTCAAAATATCGCTTCTATCTTTACATGATACATATATTATATTCGCAAATGATTTACTTAGCATTCTCATTTACAGACCCTGTTAATGGAATTCACGTTAAAAATTGGTTATTCGTTGTTAATACAAATGCCAGTTGAGAACCTTGAGATGAATAAAAAGAACGCAAGAGCAGTTTTTATTCACTGGAACTCTTCCACAATCACTATTGCATTCTTATAAATGGATTTTTATTGCAAACGGTGTAAGAGTAAGATAAGCTAACAGAATTTTCTTCCTTACAATTAAAAAATGGGTATCTGCACTATTTTTTCGCATTTTTCACGATAAACAAAACAGTGGTTTAAAAACAAAATAACAATAGCCAACCAAAAAAGAGAAAAAACCCTCACTAAACAGATGAAATACCTTTGAAATTAACCAGCAAATAAATAGACGGAATTGTATTTGGAAGGAATTGAAGATGGTAGAGTGATGATGTATTGAAAAACTGGAAACATTTAAAAAAATTTACTCTACGAAATGTTTTCAAAATTAAAAAAAATACAAATTGTAATTAAAATAAAAATATAGTTTGAATAAATTATTGATATTCATGTGTAATTAAAAAAAATATGCTAATTTACAAATGAAATATTAAAAAGTATGCGCAGAAAAGCATTTGCGGCATTAATAAAATTTACTGTTTTTATTCCAAGATCATAAACAAAATTGTCACTGAACACATTAAAAACATTTAAAGTACCTACCAGCATAGGATAGAAACAGGAAGGAATATTAATGTGAAAGAGATGGTGTAATTGAAAGTAAAACTGAAAAAAGGACAAGATAATCAATTTTACCAAATATAACGAAAATGAAAAAATATAAACAATTTATTTTCCTAAAGCTAATGTATTTAAAAAAGGAGATAATATTATTCCGTTTTTACCATGTGCCACATTGATAAAAAAACGCAGTGAAGAAAACAGGAATTATCAGATAAGACACAAAAACAAATTGCAAAATGGTGATTATCTTAACTATCAATAAAAAAAATATATTTTATATATATATATAAAATGCCAAATTAAAAAAAATTAATATTGGTTGAGACTATTATTATTTATGAATAACTAAAATATATATTAATTATCCATTGAAATATTAAAAACACTGCCAAAAAAATAAACATACACCGAAAAGAGTGAAAAACGGCAAGATTTACTCACCTCGAAAAAAAAATTCGAAAGTAGCAAAAACACCCAGGCGAAGAAAACTGACCTTCCCCAAGCGAAGAGTAGACCCTTACTGATGACTGCAAGGCGGCGGAAGCTCCCCCGAGTGACTGAGGCGCAGTGGTATCGTTATATATTGAAAGGAGCGCTGAACTGAAATTCCAGTCGTGCCGCCATTGGCAAGGGTGCCTAATACTGGAATTCCAGTCCTGCAGCGCTGAATGGGTTAAGTTTTTAATCTCACATTTTATAGACTGATTAATATTTAAATGATAAGTTATTATATCAGGATGGAGAAATGTTATACAACCTAGAACTTGATCCAAAATTTTTATTGTAAGACTTGGTGCTTTCCTGGCGCAGTAAGTGAATGAATCTTCACGTGATTCCTACCAGGTGATATGTTCAGCCAGAGCCGACATTTCAATGGCTAACTGCCATCGTCCTCAGGGCGTTAAGTGCCGGGTCGAAATTTGTCCGGGTTTATAAATCTTCCGGCCTTGCGTCAGGTCGTTTCTGATTGGCCGTCGTCGATCCTGTGGTTGTTTTTTCGCGCCGTCTTAATTATCCTGAGAACTTGTTTCCATGCATGGCTGATCGCGTATACCGTATCACGGTTGAAATTTTTATCCGCCAACCTTATCTCAATAGCCTCTTTTTTCAACCGGTCCCAGTATCCGCTCGATCTGCAAAGAAGTTTTGCGTCGTCGAATACGATTCTATGGTCCCGGCTGAGACTATGTTCCGCGACGGCCGACTTCTGGGGGTGGGCCAGTCTGATGCATGTCTTGTGCTCCTTAATCCGGGTCTCGATAGTCCGACCAGTCTCTCCAATGTAGACGTCGAGAAGACGTTATTCGTCGTCACTTTCGTATTCATTCATAGCGGGATTAAATTTCGGTTCCTCAAGAAGAGCTATCAGTTCAGCTTTCAGACTCACACCCTTCCTGGGAGATAGTGAGCGTACTGAGGAGATTAGGGGGTCAGAGGACGTTAGCATTATATTCAGGAGATCTTCATTCGTAGCTACTCTTGAGATCTTCCTACTCCTCTTCTCTCGATACCTCCTGAAGTCTTTATTTCGGGCTTTTTGGGGCTCTTCATTTAACATCCCTATGGGAAGTAGTGCCACGGACATCACATCCCAGCCGTAAATCAGTATCTTGTGGACTGATGCCGGCATCTGGTACCAGGAATAATAGCTGACGTAGAGTCTAGCGGTGTCTTCTGTATACCTACGGAGTCTCTACGTTCACAGCAAATCCGCAGGGCAGAGTGCGCAAAATGATGTCGCACCGTGAAATTATATCTTCATTAAGACCAGTTATCGACGCGGTCTTAGCCGGATTTCCAAAAAATCGACGTGATGTGTTCCCATCGTTGCTCGTGCCTTGCTTCCCCTACCTTGCTTCACCGTGTCAATGACCAGCCCCATTTCTGTCTTGAATTTCCTCCTTATCTCAATTTCCCTCTCCTGCACTTCGTCTTTCGTTTCCTTTCTCTTCTGCCAACATTGAGTTTTTAGTCGATAACATACATGGAGTATCCATTCAAGAAACCTAATATACGCGTGAAGTACTGGGAGCCCGTACGCGAATGTATCTCGGTTGACGTATCTCTTTAAAACATCGTCTATATTGTTCATGTCTTTGGGTGAGGCTCCACATATGTAGCATCTTTGAGAAGATAACGTGTTGGTTACTGCATTGCAAACCTTTCCATCCACCATACACTTAATTAATTCATGTCGCACTTGTAATGAGTAAAATCCTGGGAAGGAGAGCTCTGATGGAACAAGGCTGTCGATCTGTGCCTGCACAAATTTCTGCTCTTTAAGAATATTGTCCCTGTTCTCTTTTACAAATTCCAACTTAAAGAGGCCTACAAAACCTCGTGGACGAAGGTCGACTATTTTGCCACACAACTATCTTTTTTCCTCTTCTATTATTTTCCCTACAATACAGTTGAAGTGGGACCACGCAGGTCATGAGCATATCACAGTCGTCAAAATCACTGTCGCCGCACACCTGTTTGTACTGGGACTGAGAGCTGCTGCCATCGAAACCCCATTTGGAGATGAGACAGAGTGTTTAGATCATTTGGGGAGAGTCTCTCGATAACTTCCTTCTCTAACCCGGATATACGGTTCACAGTAAGATTAAACAACGCTTGCAATTCTATTTCAGCCTTACGCTCCGTTACAAAGATTTTTTCCCGGGGAGGATAACATTCACACTCTGTTTCCTGTACTCGGTTGTAGGAAGGGTACATGTTCGCACCCCTTAGTTTCGCTTGAGTTCTTATAATCTGATAAGAATTTCGTGACAGGTCAGTCTCAATCACTAGCGCCGAAGCCTCTTGGGGAGAATATGGTTTAATACCTTTGAACTCTCGCTCTGCTTTTCATGCTCGGGAAATTTTAGACGCACGTGTTGGTGTAGTCTGCAAAGTCTATTTGATGAGCCTCGCGTCATTGCGTCTTCCGTCCTTTCTCAGATCTGTTTCAAGTGTAACAGCCAGATTTGGGGTGGATGCTCCCGACGTCAGCCCCGCAATCTTTCTCCTTTTACTTCGAGAACAGCTGGCTTCGAATTCCTTCAATGGGCGTCTGCCTACTTTGTAAAATAAAGTAACGAAATGACTAACCCTCTAATTTTTATTCGTTAAACAGACACCATATTATTCTTGAAATTAACATGTGAAAATTATGCAGCGTAATCACTAGCGAAAAAAGTTATTTTTAAGAATAAGTTCCGCGTACCTTTACTGGTTGATTTTAACTTGCTTGTCGACGCAACTGTGGGCGTTGAAATGTTTATTTCAGCCTCAAGTCAGGTCTCGTAAGTCTTATGGAATTTTTCTTCTACGCGACAGCATTTCACCCACTTCGCTCGAATCTCACCTCAATGTCTTTTTCCTCTGAAAGCGAGTCGGTGGGAATTGAATCTAAACCTAGGATCCGCAGCATATCTTGACAAACGTGGTCGTAGCGCACGTCCCAAGACTCTTCCTTTCTCACCTGTAACCGTCTGTGAAGTTCCCATCGTGTTATGGTAAGCATTGTGAGTTGCGACACAACCTCTCAGTACTAAGTTCTCAAACAATATGAAGAGACGAATTATATTGCCATGTCTGCAGCTTCGCGCCCTCAACTTGTGTCGCCCTGCCGTGTAAGAAGACCGATTTGACAGGCGCAACGCCAAACATATTCCAAATTTTCTCACATAGTAGCACGCACTTTTTGGGTATCACGTTGACAACCTTACTATCTCCAATTTTTACGAGTTGATTTTGCTCGGCCAAGTCAGGCATTTTTTTATAAGTCTACTAATAAGTAGTTAAATTAAAGAAAACGTATCTACGACAGAAAATACTATGCCATGAATGTGATCGTTAAAGTTCAGAGCTAAAACAATGTAATTCTCCACCATCATACTTCCAACTAAACGTGGTAGGATTTATTTACTGCTACGTTTTCTGTAAGACTCAAAATGTGAGACGACAATTTAGGTGCCGTGAAAAATAGTCACGCCAGCCCACCATGATGTCCTTACTTTGAGGGGTGCTCAGCGTCAATCTTCAAGGAAAAAATGCAAAATTTGTACATATACCAACAATATGGACATTGACCGATCACACTGTAAGCATATTTCTGATGTGTCTTGAAGTTTATAAATTAGGTTTTGTCCAGCTAGATTGGACTTCTGCCCCACTGTGCGCCGTAGGTACCCTTTCTCGGTTCGCGGGAGAGGATTACCTCGACCCTTCCTCGCAGTGTGCGCCCCACTAACAGCAGGGGTCCGCGGTCAGTTGCTTGCTGGTGCAGTGGAATAAGAAAAAAACTTAAAAGTTTATGTGTAATTGGCAAATTGAGCATTATAAGTGCATTCCTTATGTTTAGCTCTACAACTATAAATTTTAAACGGAGTTCTACTCATGATGAGAAAACCACCTTTGTTAATTCCACAAACTTTCTTAAGCTGGCACGACGCGCGTTTCACCACACTGTGGCATACTCATGTGCATTTAGTAGAAGGTTGCGTGGGAATATATAGCCTGGGCTTGTGTTGAGGACAGGAGAGGGGGTGGGTTGGCATGGGGGAGGGGAGAGGATTTCCGTTAAGTTTAAAAATGAGTACCAAAGATGCTATGGGTTTCTCAGGAGACTGCTAGGCGACTCCGATGGCTGGGGGGAAGGGGAGGGCTGGAGTGTTTAGAGGGGGTTTCAAGGGGGAGGTGGAGGGGGTGAGAAGAGGTGCATGGTGAAGGAGGATTTGGGGACCAAGCGCTTTAAAAACCGCCGTGACCACCCTCTTAAAGAGGAAAGGTCTAATTATCACTAACAGAACTATATAATACACACACATTAAAAAAAAAAATCACCGTCATTAAGGTTTCCGACTAAAACTTTACACAAACAAATTCTTCTCCCTAACCAACAAAATTATCTAGAGTTTATGGCCTACTGGTAATAAAACTACGGTTAACTAAATGAACCACACTCGTCACTTGCGCACAATGTGTACCTCCTGTCCATCAGAAGAATGATGTCCATATGAAAAATTGAATAACACACATGTTAAATCACCGTCCTTACAGTGCAATAATAAAAAATCACACCGACAAGTAAAAACTATTTCTTCTCTCTAACCAACAAAAATATATGGAGTTTATATGGCGTAATATTAATATAAACAAATTTTCACTATATGTACCACACTCGTCAATTGCACATAATATGTACCTCCTGTCCATTGTAAGAATGGTGACAAGATTTAAAATTGAAAAACATATATATTAAATCACTGTCATTGCAGTTTATCCACACAAAAATAAAACAGACTACACACGACACTCATCACTTGCATACAAGAAGAACTTCGTGCCCATCATAATGGTGACTAAAAATAGTCCATTTTAAATAAAACAAAGATGGTAAATTTCCACACAGTATATGTTTAATTTACCATCTTTGTTTTATTTAAAATGGACATTTCGTATTTCCACAATGTCAAGCCTGATACGCTTCTATATGGACTAAAAATAGTATACTATAAACTTTAAAAAAGGGCACTGTCATTGCCGTGCCCTGCTAAAAATTAACCACAAGGAAAAAACACTAGTCCCTATACATCTCACTCGTCAGTGACGTCACACCCCACGGAGGAGGGGGGGGGTTGAAGATGTCTTTGCTAAACGGAGAGAAGGGGGATGGGGGGGGGGGCAGGGTCGTATGTTAGGGTTTGGTGAGGTTTGAGACAAGGCTAAGGGATGGGGGGGAGGAGAAGGTGGGTGAGTGGGTGGGGAGTGAGGGGGGGGGGGGGGGTGACGGAGATACCACGGGTAAAGGGACTCGCTAGTAGCACAGAGTAAAGATATACAGAGAGGACAGATGGCGCTGAAAGCGGTAATCGCTCATTGCGCATTTCGCCATGTTCTAAATGAGTGAATCGGGGTTGAGCAGTAGGAAACGAAGCGAGCGTTGGTAAGGTCTAGGTTGAGAGTTACGGAATTTTATAGATAAATCGCGTTTCATCACCTATTTCACGAAATTAACATTGTGACTGGTATTGGAGGGACTCAAGGAAAATGATTGAGGAGACGAGTAAAACAAGAAGAAGCGGTGTTGCTTGGTGCTCAGCCATAAATTGCAAGAACAACTCGGGAATGGCGGAAGAAAACAACAGTTTCCCGAAAGACCCTGTGAGGTAAGTTATTTCATAAATGTTTACTGGTCACGCATTTGGATTGAAACATTTATAATTTTTCTGTTTCTACACGCTGGTGAATTGAAATAGCGGAAATGGTTTGATAACAATATGTGTTTATGATGCAGGTGCAAATAATGGGTGATTAGTTGCCGTCGCACAGTGGGCTCAAATCGAAAATCGCCGGACAAAAGTCCAAAATTGCTTTTTTTGAGATTACGTCTTGAAAATTGGCACATATACACCCAAGTGATTTGTGACTATGGAATGGTAAGCCATTTCTCATAGGTCTTACCCGTTACTTAGATACAGAGGCTCAAACACGACCAAATTTCCTAAAAAGCGCCCGCTCTCATTTTTCTTCGAAAATCTTAAACGTTGAGCAGATATAGGAGTAATGGAAGGATTTATATGAAATAAAAAACATTACCATTTGTAAACAGAATACTTTACCTATACTATGCATAACTTTCAGATATATTTGCCCATATTTGAGTGCTATTATGTCACAAAATGGCGGACCCTTTTTTTAGACAAAATTGTACATAAAGTAGACAATATAATCCTTATTCGGAAAATGGTCTCTGGGATACTTCATCAGAGTATAAACTAAACATATTTCTAGATTATTCCGTAAAAATATTTGAAAAAAGTTTGCGACGCCGAGAATAAACTCGATTTTTCGATAGCGCGTCGCGGCCCGGCTCCACGCAACGGGACCTGGAAATACAGTGACTCCGTTGGATTGTTCAAGTTGTGTGGACATTAACTCCTCGAATTCAACTTTTTCAGGCTATGCATGCTGTCACTGATTTCTAAAGATTCTAAACTGAAGATTTTGCGAGGATATTGGATCTAGAGAATGGATCAGTGCACGCGTAACTGCGGTACATTTGTTTTTCTTTGGATAATTTTCGGAATCATGCTGCTAATTATGAACTTCTTTCAACTCTTGAGAAAGAATGCGGGTTCTCGTGGTACCATGCATGTTTTCCATAAAAAAGGCAATATTTGGGGTTCCCTTCTTTCCCTTCACCCTCTCCACCCCCACCCCGAATAACACCCTCCGCCTTTACTTCCAGAGGAGGGTGGCGCGAAAAGGAACGTTTTATGACACCGGGCTGCCGTTGACGGCATTAAGCGGGTATTTCCAGTGGCGCTCTTCGTTTAAGAAATGCATATTGACAGGCAGTTGTAGTTTGTTTTTGGTGAAGTAATGTTGTGCCTGTGCTCTCGTGAGTTTGGAAAACCCATTGTATCTAATTATTTGTCTCGTGAAATACTGACATATATCCTGCTCCAGTACCCTGTGGTGACAGCAGTATTGTTTATTTTCTTAAAAGTATAAGTACCTCTTTCTTAAGGTAAGCAATTTTTTTAAATTTCTTCTTTGTAACTAATGACGTTTTTTACCCACATTATGCGTCGTAATTTTCTTATCTGATTTCTCATGATTCAGGCCTCTTGAAAATGTTCTCCTTGGTGGCCACCCTGAAGTGCCTCCTAGTAAATCGCTCGCGGAGTTTTCTAGTGTCTTTATCTCTGGCCTACAGTGCCTCTTCCGAAAGCTCACCTAACGGAAGTATCACATCTTGTGAAATCTCACTTCAATGCAGGAGGACCTTATGCACCGTGGGAGGCATATAGTACCAGGGATACAGCTCCGCGTATAATTCGGCAGTCCTCAGGCAATACTGAGCAAATGCCACATCGTTGAGTTGAGTAGGGAAAAAATCAGCGACCCATGGAGTGGCTCACGGAATCTATTAATTTTCCAGAACCTTTTATTTAGCACCTTCCCGGTACGTCTGCAAGGGCCGGTATGTATTTTCGTATAAATGAATCCTTTCCCAATAGTTTAGCTCAATAATTGTCCAACTTTTAGCCTTGTGTGACCAAATGTCATTAATTATTTACCAGGCACTCCTAGGCGGCCAGAAAAACAATTTCACACTTCAAGTGATAGATCACGAAGAAGAAAAATTCAAACCTTAAAAACTTTTTCCACTACTGCTGAGCTTGCTATCGCAGCATCTATGAGTTTGAGAAAGGAGGGAGATATTGCAGCAGCTAAGCTTGCTACGGAAATAACAAGTACACCTATTCGGGCGAAGAGAGCTCTTTCCAAGTGGAGGAAAAGTGAAAATGTCTTAACTGAGATGATATTTGAGGAGGCACTGTCATTGATAATTTTCTCTGAGTTGACCAAGAGTCGACATAGGTCTCTCCGTAGCACAGCTCTGAGCCATGGCCACGAAGTATATCCCAGCTATGACAGAATAGTGCAAGCAAAGATGGCGGCTTACCCTGAAGGAGTAACAAGAACTGAGACTATGTGCGAAGTCAACCTTCAAGCTCTTTTTAATCACACTGCATCGCGAATCCTGGCCTGCGTATCCACCACTCAAGTATTCAAAAATTTTATAAAATGCACATCAATATGTAAGTACGGCTTTGACGGAAGTTTGGGCCACTCTCAATATGAACAACTGTGCCAACAAGAGGATGCATCGGAGGAATTCAAATTCAAGACTTCCCTGGTACCTCTTCGTTTGATTTATTTCGCTACAGCTAAATACTCAAGTTTATCTAGTTTTCTCTCGGTTAGTTAGATTTATCTCGAAACAATTGATAAAGAATTTAACTTGTCTCACTGGCACTGTTCATATCAAGGCTCTTTAATTTTAGGTGACTTAATCTGGGAAAATCCTCGGCCGTCGTCTACATTTAAGGGATATGAAAGGTCGTACAGCTGATGTACATACATATCCCTATGGTTAGTCTACGCTGGACTGCCACATAAGATTGAAAAAACTTGTATTACCATGGAGTAAAGATGCATCCTTATTTATCTATGGTATTACGTATATCGTATTAGCTGGATTTTAAACAGTGGCAGGTGAGAAATAATCAGAATTTAAATTAAAACATTTATTATTTCGAAAAATATATTCAGTAAATTATTCAAAAACATCCTTACAAGCAAATGGAAGTTTAAAATCACTACTTTGTAAGAAAAAGGCATGAGTTCATAAATTATTAAGAGAAAAGATGGGCTTATTTGTTGATGTTCCCCGGCCTAGTTTGGGTAATACCAATGATGGAAATACGGCTCGGCGTTTTTTCGATTATGCAAAATTGGCAGCAAGTCTTACAGGTAATGTTCCATTTCGCATTATCAGCGCAGTGAAAGCAGTGTTCGAATGAATTTCCCATGAATTGCGTCTTACGAGAATTTTTCAAAACTCGTTATGGAGTTTTTTTAATTGAAAAATCACGCCTGTATCGTAGTTAATTTAATTGTTTTGATTTTTCAGTATAGGAATTAACGATGGATCTCATAAAAATATTCTCAATTAATTTGAAAACAATATCTAGTGGCCTACAACTCAACAATTTGGCCTTTGCTCAGTATTGCCTGAGGACTGCCGAATTATACGCGGAGCTGTATCCCTGGTACTATATGCCTCCCACGGTGCATAAGGTCCTCCTGCATGGAAGTGAGATTTCACAAGATGTGATACTTCCGTTAGGTGAGCTTTCGGAAGAGGCACTGGAGGCCAGAGATAAAGACACTAGAAAATTCCGCGAGCGATTTGCTAGGAAGCACTTCAGGGTGGCCACCAACGAGGACATTTTCAAGAGGCTATTACTTACACCCGATCCTTTACTTTCCTCCTCTACGAATTTAACGCCGAAGAAAATTAGAATGTCAAAAGAATTGAGAGACTTATTAAAAGTGGACGAAAAAGAAAAAGAAGTATTCGATTCAAAGAGTAGTAGTGATGAACATCCGTCGGCTCCGTGATGTCATAAAAAGACCATTATCGCACTAGAATCCTAGGGGTTCAGGATGAAGGAAGAGGGAAGGTATAAGTATCCCAGCTGGTGTCTTTCTGGAAGGCCTTTCTGTATGGGTCTCAGGAAAACTACTCACTTCTTCAAGGTTCGAACGCTTTGAATATAAGGCATGGCTACCGAACGTATCCAAAGAAAACTAACTTAACTTCGAGTACGCGTGCACTTACCTCGACTAAAAATCCATCCGTTTCTTCATTATAGAATCCTTGGGGATTGGTGCCCACAAGTACAGCTTAAAATACGGTGAATATTGAGCGTTAAAAGCCATACCACTTCAATAACCTTACCGCGTCGCGGCAAATCCAGCTCCCGGCGCGCGGAGCCGAAACCCGACGCGCGATCGAAAAATCAAATTTATTTCCGGCGTCGAAAACTTTTTTCAAAGTTAACTACATATAAACCTTAAGAAGTCTTCAAATAACGCTCTGATGTAAGTCACTTTGCGTGACTTTGACAAAATCCCATTTGAATCTCCTACATAATATAAACTTTTGTCTAAAAACAGCGTCCGCCATTTTGTAACGGCACAGCAAGATTATACAAAGCTATTATTTAAAACTACGGAATTGTAAAGAAACAATACCATGCTAACAGATAATATCTTTTTTTGTTCCATAAAAATCCTCCTTAAACTTCACCATCAACTTAAGTTAGAAGATTTTCCGAGAAAACTGAAGATGGACATTTTTCTGGATATTTGCTCATGTTTGAGCCTCTGTATCTCAGAAACGGGTAAGAATTATGCCAAATGATGTAATATTCCAGATACATGAATCGTTTTTGAGGCTCCATGCGAAGTTTCAAGTTCAAATCTCAAAGTAAAACCATTTTGGGGTTTTGGCCAGCTTTTTCCGATTTCCGACCACTGTGCGCAGTTACGCGTGCACTGATCCATTCTCTAGATCCAATATCCTCGCAAAATCTTCAGTTTAGAATCTTTAGAAATCAGTGACAGCATGCATAGCCTGAAAAAGTTGAATTCGAGGAGTTAATGTCCACACAACTTGAACAATCCAACGGAGTCACTGTATTTCCAGGTCCCGTTGCGTGGAGCCGGGCCGCGACGCGCTATCGAAAAATCGAGTTTATTCTCGGCGTCGCAAACTTTTTTCAAATATTTTTACGGAATAATCTAGAAATATGTTTAGTTTATACTCTGATGAAGTATCCCAGAGACCATTTTCCGAATAAGGATTATATTGTCTACTTTATGTACAATTTTGTCTAAAAAAAGGGTCCGCCATTTTGTGACATAATAGCACTCAAATATGGGCAAATATATCTGAAAGTTATGCATAGTATAGGTAAAGTATTCTGTTTACAAATGGTAATGTTTTTTATTTCATATAAATCCTTCCATTACTCCTATATCTGCTCAACGTTTAAGATTTTCGAAGAAAAATGAGAGCGGGCGCTTTTTAGGAAATTTGGTCGTGTTTGAGCCTCTGTATCTAAGTAACGGGTAAGACCTATGAGAAATGGCTTACCATTCCATAGTCACAAATCACTTGGGTGTATATGTGCCAATTTTCAAGACGTAATCTCAAAAAAAGCAATTTTGGACTTTAGTCCGGCGATTTTCGATTTGAGCCCACTGTGCGTCGGTTGGATTTGGAAAGCAAGACCCTCAGTTATCAGAATAACAACTGCAGGATTTGTAGTGTGCACATCGAAGGGTTAATGTTCCGTAATAAAAAAAACGATTGCATGGCAATGCGGTCCCTAATATATTTGATGTGCCTAATCCTTCACCGACCATGGCCAGCCAAAGAAAATTTCCGAAGCCAAGGCATGATGCTGATGCTTGTGCGGAGAGTGCTGAAGGTCAGCTACTATGAAGTTATCCGTTGATGTATGTTTCAAAACGTTAGTTTATCGGATGAGCAACATGTGAGATATGAGGATGTACATTTTTTATGATGCTTGTGTATGCCTTTTCAAAATATGATATGATCTGGCAGCTGCTTGTCAATTTAGACAACTTCACAAACTTTGATGTAATTATGATACTGCGTAAAATCTCAGCTTTTAAACCGTAGTTACTGTCGTAGTACTGTAATTATATTTTTGTTTTATAGTTGTTATTTAGTGTTAAAACAAAGTGGTACAAAACATTTTTGGAGTCCATTGAACTGAGATTAAACAATCTGGAAATAGTTGAGAGAAATATACATGGTATTGGCCTTATAGTATTCCTATTTTATCATTTATTATACCTTTTTGTCTCGATGCTATCACTCAGTTCTGCTATAAGTTTCATAAATATTGAAAAATTCAAGAAATAAGATGATAGACTCTCAGTTGATGCATCATTAACAGTTTCATCCAATGGATAATATGCCTATACCCATGAAGTCTGAATTTTATAGCATTGAAGTAAACCTATGGGAAATAGGAATGATTCTTTTAAAATTACTGAGTACTTATAGTTTTTCCGATGTAATGTGGTTATTCCAGAGGAAGGGCAACTGCCAAAAATTGGTAATAGTGACCTGACGGGATCCAGTCCAACTGGACCATGTGATGCTGATATCATCAGCAAGTTGAAGAAGGTCATATATAGGCAGAGGGTTGAAATTCATCGTTTGAAGAAGAAAAGTGAAGTTTTGATTCAGCAGCTAAAGACTGCTGAAAGTAATAATTCATTGGAATCTGTACGCAGCAGGTATTCACAGAAAAAGTAGAAAGATAGACAAGGTTAATGTTGTACACGTTATGTAGCAACCCAAAAAATCGATTGCTTGCTTGCTTTTGTGAATTCGATTGAAAAAATTGATTTTGTGATCAAAATAAACTTATATTATTCAAGGAACTTTAGTTGTGTAATTAATTTTATGGCGTATTCCCTGTTTCCTTTTCCCTCCTTCCTTACAATATTTGCAATATGTCCAAGATGCAGTATTTGGCAGTATTATTCTATTCCATGCGCAAAGGGGAGTATAACTGGAATATTTATTGGCAGAGAGTTTGCTCCTATTACCTATGTAGGCTGATAATAACTGGGATCTAAATTAAATAATGTAAGTAAAGTGGCAAGTTTTAATTAGAGAATGATGAGATCTCTCTACTGCATCGCCTGTAGCACATATTATGGACATACTTTTCTTTTAATGCTTCGGTTTAATCTGGATATGTCATTATTCACTGTATGTCATGTTCAGGTCAACAGCAGCTGTGGAAGGTTATACTGTTTTACTTTTGTATGGCTAGGTAGGCTCATGGCATTTATTGATACCATATTAAATTTTGATATAATTGTAGATCTTTATGTACGTGATACTCATGCTAATGTGGCTATGTTGCATTCAAGGCACTAATAAAACAACCGTGAACTTCATATTTCAGCTATTAATGTTATGATAGGCGAAGTGACTTTATGGAATCGTGACAAGTTGAAGAAAAAATCACGTTGCTATTTTACACACTTTTTTGATAAACTGACTGGTTTCAGTGTCTATCCATCATCATCAGAGTGTGTCAACATGTTCAAGTACAGTTGGCGTCTAAATTTAGAGGACTGGATATGGGGGAGGGGTTGTATAACATCTGATCTCTCCTCATCTCAAAGCTCCTCCTTCAACCCCTCATCCTGTACCCTTAAATATGACGCCAATTCTCCCACGCTTCCCCAGTGTTCTCCCCTCTATAACTCTCTTCAACATGCCCTCTCCTCTCAAAACCTCCTCCATCTATCTCTTCTGCCTTCTCCAAACCTCTGCCACGAGCTTCCTCTCCTCTCCGACCATATTCAATACCTGCTCGTTTGTCTTCCTCGCCATCCAGCTCACCTTCTCCATCCTTCTCCAAATCCACATCTCAAACGCCTCAAGTCTACGCACATCCTCCCTTCGCAATGACCAAGTCTCCGACCCATATAGCGCCACGCTCCATATTAAAGTTTTCACCAGCCTCTTCTTTACGTCTCTTATCAGACCCCCCATCATCAATTCCCTTCTCTTCGAAAATGCTTCTTTAGCGAGCGCATGTCTGCTTCTGATGTCCTTATACATATTGCATCAAACTACTGGTATAATGACGGTAATTTGAGAGTTAATACGCCAATGTTTCATGTACATAAAGTCGTAGGCGCTTGATTTGTTTCGAATTTCCCGCATATTTCACTTATTTTCAATATGGCCGCCGTGCGCAATTTCCATTACAAGAAAACAATGGTATAGTCGCCATCTGTCCTCTCTGTATATCTTTACTCTGTGCTAGTAGCGCTCAGTCATATACCGCCCCTCCCCTTCCCTCAGTTTGGGCGCACAAGAGAGACCTCTCAAGGAGCCGGGTGCCCGCCAACGACCCGGGCACCCGCCTAGGATACGGGCACCCGGGGCGAACGGGCACGGTCGGGCGTCTACGTCACACGGGCGGAGGCGAACACGGGTGAGGGCGCCCGGCACGGGCGGGCGAGGGTCGCCCGGATTTCGAGCCCGTTTGCAGGCCTCTACCGTGACCACCGAGATACTCAATGAAAATCCCCGTCATTCTTAAAGACACAATATAAAAACTATTTTGATGGTATATATTTTCTTGTCCCTAATCCCTACATGCCAGAATATTATTTCAAGTTTACTTTGACGCGCAGGAGAATCCGCTTATTAACGATTTTTAAAATAGGCAGCGGTTTATTGAATGACTGAAACAAGAATGTTTGCAATCCACTTAAGTCTATTTCACGTATGCTCTTCGTAGTTTAATCGAACAGCGTTGTTTCGCGGACTGGGTGGCACGGCGTAGTGTTAGAGCGTTATCTGTGTGCTGCTACCTGCCTCGGCGACTCCGCCCAGACCTCGTGACGTCACGGCAGAGTAGAGAGGCCTTGAGTATCTCGGTGGTCACGCCTCTACTCGCTACTGTCGGGGTTGACCGTTTGAATGGCACGATGGGGGGGGGGGGGGGTTGGTGAAGGGGGCAGGCAGTTAGGGTAGGGGCAATGTCACCTACATATGGTTCGATCGCGGCACTTTTTGGACTAAGCATGGCGTAAGGAGGGGGGAGGAGTTTTCCACCAAATATTCGTTACACAAATGCACATTGTTCAGCCTGTGGTGTGCGATTTCTAGTTGCTCGAGGGCGTCTAGTTTTGCTCCTTTGCCTATCTTGTGTAACACCACTGGGTTGAAGTCACTAACATGCTCGTTTTCGTATAAATGTTTCGCGAAGTTTGACCTCGGGTCGAAATTCCGGAAACATCTTTCATGTTCTTTCATCCGGGTTGTAATAGCTCGTCCAGTTTGGCCTACGTACACTGTTCCGCAGTTTATCGTATCACACGATAATTTGTATACTCCGGAATGGGATAACAAAGGGCGCTCGTCTTTGCCGTTTTTAAGATATTTACCCGTGTTCACTGGGGTGTAGTATGCTGCCTTTAGGTGAGTGGGAATAAGTTTAGCGATTTTGTGGGAGAGGTTGGGAATGAAGGGGAGTTTGCACCACTTGTGGGAGGTCGAAGTAATTGGCGTTAGGGGCGTAAGGCTTTTGACCGCCAATTGTCTTCTCTTCTTTTTAAGGAGGTTGTCAATAAGTTGACAAGAATAAAACAAGAATAATTCATTTCGATTAAATAAATATCGAGGCTTTAGCAACAATGTTTTTCGCAAAACCATCGCATAAAAAATCGCACCGCAAGACGTACTGGGCACCCCAAGCGGAAAAGGGCGGAGATTATCTCAGCCTGGTGGCCGAGAAAAAGGTTCAACACCCCTTTGGCCCCCGACCCAAGTTAGGGAATTAGGTACCTGTGAAGATCCTAGCGTAGTGAAAGCTCCGTACTGGCAAAGCAAAGAAATTTTCCCTGTCCCCGTCGCGAAAGGGTTCATTTGGTTTGGGGAGGCGATCGCCCCCTCCGCCCCCCCCCCCCCCCTTGTATCCGCCCTTGGGTAGACAGCAGGGGGTCCATTGTTGATGGGTCGGTTATACTGTGGTTATTCTTCATTTAAATGGTGGTGGGCGCTTTCTATTCGCTCTGGTACGCTAATACTTCGTAACACAACAGTGCACCTGCATTCAATTCGTTAAAGACCCTGCACACTAGGTGGCGCACTTCGAAACAGATCGGGAGCATTGTTTTATGTGTGCGCTTGAGAAGAAAAGAACTTGGATAATCCCAACTGCGATTGCTGTTCATGCGTTGATTTTCAGTAAAGGAGTCATACATGGATAACGTAGTTTTTAACTACTTACTTAGAATTTCCCTAGAAAGCATGTAGTATGAACGGATTTATACAAAATATTTTTTTTTATTTGGCCGTGACCATTGTGTACCTACCTACCAAGAGATTATACCGAAGGTTTCACCAGTGCACAAGCACATGGTCACATTCATCGTCGTTATTGCGCGCTTAAGTCCGCTGATTGATGACTGGTTTACATGTGTTGCTGGAGTTGAAGCCTTGGTCTCGGTTGATATTATCTTCCTCAATATTACTGTGTGTCGGAGAGAACATTTGAGTGAATGGGTGAGGGACAATTGGGAAAAGGGTAAAGGAGCATGAGGGGAGCATCAAGCTCTTTCAGTCTGAAAAATCTCCTTCGACGGAGCATAGCCTTGCCCATGGCAATGAAGTATCCTGGGGGGAGGGGGTCCATGGGGTCCGGACACCCCCCTTACCCCCAAGATATTGACTTTATTTTTAAAAATTGACTCTGAAAGATAAAGTTATATTTTTCGACAAAGAATGTTGATTTAAACCTGATGAAAACCCCTGAAAAACCTGATGACAAGCCAATGGCTTATCGGGATTTCAGGGGCATACGGACTACCAGAATCGTCGGGGAGCAAAATAAAATGTCGTCTATTCTTCAGTGTGAACACCTTAAATTTTTTTGTGATATTCAAACAAAAATTTGTGGGTTTGGTAGGAATTCTTTCAGAGGCTTGCGCTTGGCGTCCTCGGTGGCGGCGAGGTAACGTCCTCGCCTGCTTACACGAAGGTCGCGGGTTCGAGTCCCGCCTAAGGTGTATTTTCACCTACCAGGGCAGGATGTTGAGTGCTCGTCCGTCGTTAGTTGTAAATACCCCGATATAAGGCCATATGATATGTAGCTGTTTTCGGTGGTTGTAAAAAATATAATAAAATAAATAGTAAAATATCGGCCGTTACACTGCGGTCGCAATTGCGCCCTTAATTGACTGAACACACGAATAGGGGCTTGTTATGTAACTCATAACTCCGGAGTTACTGAGAGTAAGGAGTTATAATGGCCGCCATAGCTCCTCTGGCTTTTACAGAACTGAAAACAACTCCAAACGGAGTTACGAATTGGAGTTATACCCTAGACCAGTGGTTCCCAAACTGGGGGTCGCGACCCCCAGGGGGGTCGCGGGCCGTTCGGAAAGGGGTCGCGATATGAGGATTGTAATTACTTTAAAAACAATATCATTTGAATGTACACATTGTTTGTTATTTTTAGGGGGTCGCGGCTAAAACGTATGGGCTAAAATGGGTCGCGGAAAGAAAAAGTTTGGGAACCGCTGCCCTAGACCCACCCTTATTCGTAACTCCAAACGGAGTTACGAATTGGAGTTATACCCTAGACCCACCATTATAACTCCAATTCGTAACTCCGTTTGGAGTTGTTTTCAGTTCTGTAAAAGCCAGAGGAGCTATGGGGGCCGTTATAACTCCTTACTCTCCGGAGTTATTAGTTACGTAATACGCCCCATAATCACGGCCAAGTCCGTTTACTAAATGCGTTCAGATATCTGCAAAATTTGTAGTGTCAATTATTTTTGCAAACCTCGCATCCGACGGAAGAAAACGTGAACCACGTGACGAATCGAAGGACTCGCGAGGACGGTCGGTAACGCGCGGGGAGAAAGAAGCGCGTGACTCTCAGGAAAACGATTGGGGCACCATTCGACTGTATAGGACAGGCGTCAAAAAGATGGAAGTGGCGGAGCTCGCAACTGTAGGGCACCCGACGTGGAGTTCGAAAGAACTTAAGCCATCACCAAGGACGTCCAATTCAATCCTGTGGCGATACGCGAAGCCCTCGAGATAAGGAAGAACAAATATGCTCGAGGCATTGGCCCCAAAATCAGCCGCGCGTTGCCAAGTCGCTAGGAAAAAAATTACGCGAACCCAGAATCTTACCGCATTCTCCAACTCTCTCCCATTGGCGGATTAAGGTCGTAGTTTTGGGGGCGGATTGCTACTTTCCGGGGGTGGGGGATATGGAATAGCTTAATGACCACCATTTTTCGGGGGACCCGGAGATCCTTAGAAGCAAGAGAATAAAGGCGGAAAAATAAAATCAAAGGAATTTTTTGCTTCTTAAGGTCAAGAAAATTTATTTTCATTTAGATCAATGCTTTCAGTCGTGGCCAATGTGTAGTGTGGCCAATCAATACTTGCAGTCGGTATTTTTGGCAATAATTTATTTCTGTATTACTATATTACAAAGATATCACGATTCACCATGCAATAATACAGACGAAGTGAAAGAAGGATCATTAATATCGGTAGCCATGAGCTGATAAGGGCACATAAGGAATAAGCTGTAGCAAATTGATTTCTAATTTGGCGGGGTGTTTGCCATAAGAGCCCTTAATAATGTGGCCCTAACCTGTAAGACATGTGAAATGATTACAGAGAAGGAATACATTTTTCCCAGAGAAAGAAAAATTGGGTTTTGGAGGGTATTCTTAAGTTCCCGAAGGACTAAGAAAAAATAGTGAGCGGAAGATGGGATGAAACGCCAGTTCCGATGTACTCCTCGAAATTCAATGAATCAGGGATAGCTACAGTGAAACATACAAATGTTTAGGAAATCGTGGTATTGCTCGCAGATTTGTTACTTGTTCATCTCTCCATTTTTATAATTATCTCCTGGACTTGATAGGAAATGCGCATTTCGTTAATTGACACAAGGTTTGTTGTGTTCCCGTACAAATTTCTTTCGTAATCTGCTTTGATATGTTCTATGAGATTTTGAGGCCGAGGCGAAGATGTGTCGACAGGAGATGGACGGGGACGGACACCGACTGAAGAAGAACTAAGAGGCTGTCGTCCTGTACGTGATAGTAATTTTTGTATGTGCGTGAGCTTTGCTGTTTTGCCGATCATGCAATTTTTCCTCTTTGCCTGGATCTTGTTCGCTCCAATTATGATTTACCTATTTTGACAATCGTGGTTAGTATTATTTTCCCTCTCTCAGAATCTGGCTACAGTTTCAACTTTTCTAACTATGAAAATTTACTAACTACACTACATTTTCAAATATTCTCGTAATATGTCGTATTTGTTTTGTGTCGTTTTCTTATTTGCATATCCGTGAAGTTCAGATATGTTTGTTATCATTATTGATATAATAGGTAAGTATAAATTTTTGACGCATGCCGAACACCAGATAATCGATGATTTTGAACCGTATAAATACAAATATTTATTCCTGTAAGTTAAATGGTAGTGCAACCGCAAGGATCGATCGATCGAACAATACCGATCGTTCTTCATATGATTTAAAATCATTCCAACAAAAAGCGACGAGCGCCAACATACATTTTTCCATTCAAGTATTCTACCAGCTGATTGGTAGGTTCTTGGACAGTCCCCATTCTGCATCCCAACCTCATAGACATTGTCTCGCTTTCCCTCCTAAGGATGGCCCGTTAATAGATCCCTCTTCAATTCTTCATATCTTCTACCTCCTCTTATTTCGTTCAGAATTTCTATCCTCTTCCTTCCTCTTCCACGCTTCCCCAGCGTTCTCCCCTCTATCACTCTCTTCAACATGCCCTCTCCTCTCAAAACCTCCTCTACCCATCTCCTCTGCCTTCTCTGAACTTCTGCCACAAGCTTCCTCTCCTCTCCGACCATATCCAGTACCTCCTCGTTCGTCTTTCTCGCCATCCAGCTAACCTTCTCCATCCTTCTCCAAACCCACATCTCAAACGCCTCAAGTCTACAAACATCCTCCCTTCGCAATGACCAAGTTTCCGACCCATATAGCGCCACGCTCCATATTGTTTTCACCAGCCTCTTCTTTACGTCTCTTCTCAGACCCCCCCTCATCAATTCCCTTCTCTTCAAAAATGCTTCTTTAGCGGCGGCAATTCTGCATATTATGTCCTTACCACTAAACCCATTCTCTTCCAAAATACTACCCAGATACGTAAACTGCTCGACCTGCTCTATCTTCTGCCCTCCTACCCTTATATACAGCCCCGCCTTCTTACTTCTAGAGAATCTCATTACTTTCGTTTTCTTATGGTTGATCTTCATCCCTTACTTTTCGCTCTGGACCTCTAACGCATTCACCATTGACTGTAACCCTTTTGCAGACTGACTAACCAATGCCTGATCATCTGCAAATCTCACTGATTTTATCAGCTCACCTCCTACCTTTATTCCTACCTCCTCCTTCCCCATGTCTCCCTTACCATTTCTTCTGAATACACGTTAAAAATCAGCGGCGATAGTGGGCACCCCTGCCGCACTCCCCGTCCTATCGTGGCCCATCACGATTCTCCATTGGCTACCCTAACCTGCGCCGTCTGGTTCATATACAAATTCCGAATCAGACGCCTGTCCCTCCAATCGACCCCTAATTTCTTAAACTCTCCCATTAATTTCGTCCACTCCACCCGATCAAACGCCTTCTCGAAATCTACGAAGCATGCAAAAACATCCTGCCCATACTCTAGGTTTCTTTCTACTAGCGTCCTCATCACCGCTATAGCGTCTCGCGTTCCCGTCCCTCTCCTAAACCCAAACTGGTCGTCACCCAGGTATTCATTTGCCTTCTTCTCTAGCCTTCTGTTTATACTTCTCAGAACTACTTTGGCCGCGTGGGATATTAAGCTTATTGTCCTATAGTTTTCGCACGTTTTTGCCATACTCTTCTTTGGTATAGGAATTAGTACAGTCTTCGCGAAGTCTTCCGGCCACACTCCATCCTCATAAATCCTACGAATAAGCGCAAAAAGTCTTCCTCTTCCGTTCTTTCCCATGCTCTTTAAAAACTCTGCAGGTATGTCATCTATTCCCACCGCCTTATTCCTTTTCATGTCTCGTAGAGCTCTTTCGATTTCGCTATCTAGGATACCTGGCCCGATGCCGTATCTGTCGATATCGTCTTCCCTTTCTATATCTAACATATCGCCAACATACAGCGTAAATTAAAAAGTATTTACTGAAAAGCCGATGTATATTCCCGATGAATGTTGGGGGTTATTCGGGTTTCCGACCGTTTCGATGAACTGCTCGTTCATCGAATCGAAACGTCGTCGGCAGAAATGGAGAGTTTGACCTGATCGGAAACCCGAACAACCCCAACAGCGCTCTATGGCGGGAAAGCCTTAGATCTTTCTTAGATTTAAATGTTCATAAAAATGTCTATGGATGGAAATTTCTGCGTATCTTTTTGGACTGATATTCTAATTTGTCGAAATACCGGAAAATTAGGGTGAAAAGTATGTTAATTTGTAATTAATTAAAATATTTAATGAATCTCATAAATGGCGGTATACTGTTATTTTTTCGTCTGTACTACCGGACGAGTAGTATTATTGCTTTTTAATATCTATTCATAAAAAAACATACCGGTACTTTTTTGAATACCAACCCATCCCTATGGACACTTGTGAGAACACGCTCACAGAAGTGGAACGGGGGCTATTTCATGGACGTGTGTTCACGTATTCGTTCAAGATGACCTATTTATTCGATGTAAGTTTGAGGGAGTATATTTGTTCAAACGTCTACTCTTACTAGTGGAAACAAGCCTATAGGCTGCCTCTCTATTGAGAGGGACAAACTGCCACCCATTCCCAAGAATTGAGGGCATGTATGGTGCTTGGAAATCCTCGGTGAGAAGTAGGACTCAATCATAATTGTGGGTGGTAATTACTCCATGAAGAACTCGAGATCACGTGTGCTGTTTTCGAATTAGGTACTGCGTTCATAGGCCCATTCCAATCTTAGCTATTTCTATTTGAACGTATAGGATTCCTTATGCATATATATTCGGGAAAACCCATTTCTATTCGCTGAAAAATACTCCCGTTTGCAAGCAGAAGTCACAGTTCTGGAATTTATATTTCCTATCGGAAATGTTAGAACATCTCAACAGGAAATCTCACCGCATGGATGCGGTTAAGTTTCCTGTAGACGAAAAATCTGGATAAAAATACTCTCAATCTATACTTAAATGAAATGTGAGTACCATCGGATTGAATTTCAAAGAGTCGGGCATTAATTTCCATGAATATATTTTATTCCACAATTTTTTTTCTCGTGGGATTTGATAAGATAGCGATAAATGGAGCCGCGTCGAAATCTGTTTTCGAAGCTTGTGATAGGCATGAGTTGTTGAAAATGGTTTCTTCACAAAGATAAAAGGCTTACGTGCCCGCAGGATAGAAATAGCGTACTGCATTATTCCTGTGCTATCAATCTCCGGGTTCCGTTATCTCCACAAAAAATGTTAAAGGCTTCAAAATATTTTTCCAGTACATCAGAACTACCTGGGTTTATATGGATAGCTGCCTTCTTTGTTACCACTGAAACATACTTGTGTGTGTTGTGAAGTCTTAAATCAATCTATAGGTACATACATACATTCGAAGAATGATATAAACTCAGCATGAGATGCAACAGTAAAGACCTTACCATAATATGGGGTAGTCGTTTGCTTTTTTCGCGAAATCGTTTTTAATTCATACGCTCTGTCGCGAAAATAGCAGTTTCAGAGTAAGATGCAAGGTTTTTACTGTGATACGCATTTTATAGATCCCGCAGCGATCTGAACATGGAAAAGAAACCAATGCCACGTCTTCCACTCACATGAAAAATTTGTGTTGGAATTATTTTGTTGAGTGTTGTTTGCATAAAAAGTTTGTTGAGCGATTTTCAGTTCGCCTAGAATTTAATGAATTTGACGCCATTTTATAGAAAAAACTAGTAGTATTTTTGTTTAACGTGCTTCGGCGGCTAAGTTCATTTCGCACTTACTGTCTGCCCCGCGCAGGCAGGGACAACAGCACTCCGACGAATCGGAGGATCACCCCTCCAATCTCGAGCCGGGCCCAACGATGCTTAACTTCGATGACTGATAGGGAACCGGTGTTTTTCCATCGTGGTAGGCTTTTGCCCTAAAATAAAACCATCTTTCCAGTGATACCAAAATATTAGCCCCTTGCCGAACTACTTTTCGAGAAAGTTGTCTAAAAAGTTAAGCTGTTTTACATGGGATAGATTACGGCTGTGCGCGCCAGTGCGAGAATATTGAAAACTTGAGGAATTTCTAACACTTAGATTTCGTAAAAAAACTAACGGTGTGTAGTTTGTATGTTTTAATTTTCCTGGTCAATCTCAACTATTTATAAAAATTAACCAATTTCTCACCGCAATAATTTTTAGGGAATCGCAAGAAAAACCTCTTGGTGATGTTGTTTTCACCGTACAAAGTGAAAAAATGAGTCAATTTAGTGATTTATGTAGATATATTTATTTAATTACTGCTGAAGGTTGTTCGGGCTTCCCACCGGGTTAAAGTCTCCGTCTTTGCCGACATTTCGATGTATGTGTCGTCCATCATCATTAGGGTATTGACGTTGATTGCAATACCCTGATGACGATATACGACACGTACATCAAAACGCCGGAAAAGATGTATAGTTTAACCCGGTGGGAAGCCCGAACAACCTTCAACATCACCATACGCTGGGAAAGCCAGATATTTAAATACTGAGAATTTTGGACATTGCCGAATTGCCCCTGATATGTAGGCAAAATGCTTTGTGAAGATAAAAAAAATCAATGTTCTTCATAACTTTTTTCTATTCGTATTTTCCAGGCAGAGAACATAATGAAGCCACTCTAAACTGGAAAGTGTTTTTCCAATCGATGTGGTTCAGTCAAGATTTTATTCTATGCTTTCTCTTTTCATTGCTTGTGAGTTATTTTTTTTGTAAACCAATTGGCATTGAATGCACTGGAAATAACTTTGATGTATAGAGCAATTTTTCTTGCCTTACAAAATAACCCTTATTCATGTCTTAAGTTGACTAATCTTTAATTATAAATTAAGAAATTTAAATTTTTTTGAACTAAAAAAATCCATGTAGTAGGTAATGGTTTTAAAAATCAATTAAGAAAGTTATTTTTACAAGTGCTTAAATTTTTGTTGATAAAAAGCATTTGTTGTTGCTCAATCGGGATGAAGTTGTAAAGGGAAACAAAACATTACTCAAGTCTAATTGAAAAAGGTTGAAAAAATAATATGTACATAGTACGTCACAGAAATGGTATAAATGGAGAAATGTTGGTGCCTCAATGGATACTATCACACCACATGGAAGTGTGGAATCAGATGAAAACTTAAAGAATACCATGAAATGTTTTTAAATTGTAGAAAAAGTGAATATGAATTTTTCCCTCTGGTAATCAACTCATATCTAAAACAAAGTGTCTTCTTGGTGAGCTATATTCACTATCCTACCCTGGGTCATGGAATTATTAAGGGAATGAAATTATTTGATGCTTTTCAATAATAATTTTCAATGAATCAAGCTGCTGATAACATTGTATTTAATTTCTTACTTTAGCAAATTATAGAATTGAATCAATTTTGTGTGGTTTTAGGTATTTTTGAAGTTAGCCGACATCTGCCAGTACATTATAGAGAAAAATCATTGGTCTTATTGAACAAGTATTACCCAATCGAAATATGTCACAAGATGAGCATGGAAGAGAAGACTCCTCACATGATCCAGTGGTACAAAGAAGCGGAAAGCTTGCTGGTTGGCTGCCACCTGACTCCTCAGGATGTCGCTGACGCAGTGCAAGAGACTTACACCACCCTGAGGTAGACAAGTCCTTTGCCTGTTCCGTAGCATGTTAACCCATTGGGGATGGAGGGAAAGTGATTTCATAATTTTGCAATGTGGTGTTCCAATCCTGAGTTGACCATCAGCCTTAGTTGATGTACTCCCCATCTGGTTATCTGATTGGGGAAATTTTTTTTCAATATTGATGAAGGCTTATGCGGAGTGGTGGAATAGGCTAATTTTCCTGGATGTCCTCCACGTTGATACATCAGGCAGGTACAGCAGGCGTCTTCAAGTATGAAGACACCTGCCTGACTGCCTTCTGTACGCCGGCGAAACTGTCGTACCAAGATGTATCGATGTGGAGGACATCCCAGAAAATTAGCCATGCATATTTTTTCCATTGAATCTTTTACTCTAGGACAGTGGTTCTCAGCCTTCCTAATGCTGCGACCCTTGAATACAGTTCCTCATGTTGTGGTGACCCCACACCATAAAATTATTTTCGTCCTCCATTGGAAATATGTGTTTTCCAATGGTCCTAGATGACCCTGGTTAAAGGGTTTTTTGACCCCCAAAGGGGTCTCGACCCACAGGTTGAGAACGGCTGCTTAAGGAGGTTCCATTAGCTCTTTGCTTGATAAACAAATTAAAGAAAAAGTGTTGGTCACAGGAAACTCCTTGGCATTGTAATGTGGTCTTCCACATGTAAAATCAACAAAGCATCACAAAGTTACAGGCAAGGTAACATTTACTTTAACTTTGTTAAGGTAAATGTTATCACACCTGTAGTGAAGTGAGTGTTGCTCTACTGACCACTGTGGTGTCCGAATTCACTCATGTGAGTAAGGGCTGCTACCCTTTTTTTCTCCTTATTCCCCATGACTCCTTGTGTGATGAGTATTCATGGATGATTATTTCGCAACTCACCTGGAAGTTGGCCTAACATACACCACCTGGTGGACACCCTTGAGCATAGTTGAGTGTGCCTTCATCCTGATGTGAATGTCATGTACGAAATAGAATTTGGTATTATACAGTCACATTGAAATGGTGATCCATGGACACTTAAGTGATATTGAATTAAATCTTCGAGCATGACTTTAATCACAAGTATTTTATTTATTCGTTACATACATTGTTCCCTAATTTCGAAGATTTTGAGCATAGGTTAACTGGAATATTTTTAATACCCTAGTGGCTCTTTGAAAATATTCCAAGAACATTGTTGTTATTATTTTTTATTCCACAAACTAGGTACCTACCAAAAAAAGCTACCATCCTTAAAGTAGAAAATATGAGTATAAAAAACTGCTGACTTAATGAAATAATCACTACTTTCTACCACATGCTTCAGAAACGTGATTATTCTGTACATTAGCAGAAAAAGATTTTGTAGCTATTCCTGAAATATTAACGCAACCGAAAACAATTTTTTTACGATACTAAATTTGCGGCATCTATAATTCAAGAAAATTTCAAGTGCTGTGCGGAAGTAAACATTAGTACAATTAACGGCCCTTGAAAAGTAAGATATGTTAAGTAAAATACGTTCATCAACATTAGGAAAGGAAAAACCCTCCTGTTCCACATAAGTCCAAGCATGCAACAGTGGTACAGTGGCCAATACGATTGGAAGTTGTCCCCCGGCCAAGCAGTCTTTGAAATACAATCAAGTACTTAATGTCGATGGGTGTCATAAATGAAGGATTCCTGCATATTTTTGGCATATCGTCCGTTCATTTTGTGCATAAAAATTACATGAAATTCCTTAAAGAAACATGAAATTGAATGATTTGTATGCAAACAATGTTGTTTGTGAGTTTATGTAGTCAGTAGAAAACCACAATTGCGATGATTTTTTATATCATGGTGTAAAGACAGAGGAGATGCTTTAATTATCTTTGTTATCTCGCCTTAAAGTTTCGGTCTCTGCTAGAGAGAACATTTGGAAATATGATCTCCTTGAATTGTCGCCACTTCTGCTATTGGTAGGTATGCAGGGGGCCAAGGTGTAGGGCTAGCAGTCATAACCCAATGGTAATATGTATTCGGATTTCTGTTTAATAAAAGATTCAAAACCAACCTGTTTTTCATGTATTTTACTATAACGCATATTGTTATCGCCATATGGTGTGCATGCGTTACTGTGTTTTTCTCTTATTCTTGCACTTGCTTAATAATACCCGTTTATGATAGAATGAATATTTAAACCTGGAAAAATAAAAATTTTGGCCTGTAAAACCTGGAAAAGTACTGGAATTTCATAATTTCTGTTCTGTAGCAACCCTGTATGCAGCTGTAACAACTTCTCCATGAAGAAATGAAAATAAAATTATAAAATCTTTTCGTGAGTAAAAAATAAAATATTTAAACATGTATGAGTTGATAAGAAAATTACTACTATTTTTCTCTCCATTATTTTGGGTCATTAGCCAAGATATTTCAGTTTAGCGGTTTTAACCATTATGTAGTGGTTTTCTCTTTCATTCTCGAAAATAGTCAGCATCCGCTTTTTTGTCAACCGATATTTGGCTGAATAAGGGGACTTGCAATTGTATATATAAGGTATATCGTTTTGATTGCTTCTGTGAAATCAAAAATAAATGTATATCGAATGGCCTGTCATCATCATGTATGACTTTGAAATGCCAGGCAAATGTAACAAAACAATCTCCAAATGCAACATAAAGCATTCCAATACCAATTTTGATATGCTTGTGATAACTTTGCCCGAAATATGTTATGTATTTCGGTAAGGTTACGGCAGTATTTCCCCATTGAATCCGGTCTTTTCTTCTAATTAATCGACTGCCTTTTTATGGTGCTGTGCTCTTGCATCAACAATAAAAACTTTTTTTTCCTGAATATGTTCCGATAACATGGGGACTTCTTTATGGTGCGTCTAATATGCCATCAAATACATTTCAGTTTGTAAATTTCATTCCTGAGGAAATACTTTTAAACATGCCCATGTGAATGTTTATCTGTTGCTAGCATAGAAAGAAGCAAATGAAAGAGATGAACATTTAATTTTCAAATCATGTGATTCTTTAAGATTCTTTCTGGCTATTAGTGCCTAAATTTGGTATTATCCTGTTAAGTGACTACATATTTGTGATTTTCGTGTAGCAATTTTCTCTTACAAGAAGTAACAATGTCTCTCCTACTTTTTCCTAATCCTCCCATGCTGCAACAGGGATGGCACCAATGAGATGATGAGCACACTGGAAAAGGCTGGGATTCCAGTGCTGGTACTCTCGGCTGGCATCGGAGATGTTGTGCAAGCCGTTCTGAAAAAACATGAAATACTCCTTCCTAACGTTTCCATTGTTTCTAACTTCCTTCTGTTTTCACAAAAAGGCTCAAATGTAGTTTTGGATGGCTTCAAAGGGGACTTCATTCACGTGTTCAACAAGCACACTGCTGGCAGTGGCCCGAATAAAAGCGGACAGTAAGTAGGTCATATTACTGAGTGAAATCATTTTTCCTTTATTAGCCAAAAAGAATTCAACCTAGGATGCAAAAAGTTCTTTTAGTGTTATCAGATTTATCTCTATGAGTGCATGAGTGAAAGCAACAGGTTAACAAATTAGAACATTCATTGATGATGCATCCTTAGCTGCATAGAGATTAGTGAAGGAATTTATTTTTTCCATCATGATTTTTTAAGCTAAGGGAGCTGACCACAGATCCATTGCTACGGAAGTAATTTTGACTTGAATGGCTGCAGTAATTTGCTACATAATCACTCAAAAACTAATTTTGCCTGGAGCCTTAATTGTATCCCCGTTTAATTTTATTGGAAATACTATTCACGTATTTGGGAGATCAGATTGGCGTGGTGGCTACAGTATGTCTTTTCTTTTCTTAATGCATTTTCTTATTGTTAAGTTAATCCATTAGCAGTTTGCATACCTAATAAAAGTTTACTCTTCTTGTCCAAATCTAATCCTCAATTTCACGTAGTAGGTATATTATTAGTCCTATTTATGTACAAAACGCTACCCAGATATGTAAATTGCTCCACCCGTGTAATTTCTACTCTTTCATCTTGGTGCTCAGCCTTGTCCACCTTACCTCAGAGAATCAAATTTCATTCGCTTATCTGTGGTTAATCATCATTTTATACATTTATTGTTATTTAGTATTATTCTGCTGTAATCTCTGCGTTAGATTGTTGGACTGGTCATGCTTTTTCCCTGATGGGTTCAACTCTCCTGGCTATCTCCTTGATACATCTGATTTAAATTTGATTTCAGTTTCCAACATTTAAAAACATGTATCAAGAAAATGGAAATGTTTTTATATAAAAGACAGCAGTTTTTATTTTTTTTATCTGTGCCAGGTTTAGCATTTGCTATCTTACACTACTAGATACGCTGTTGACTATTTTGCTGGTTGTTGGTAGGAAATGTTATTGTGTATGCTGTGCTATATGCACTCATTGTATAATTGGATTAATATGTCGTCTTGTTTCCTCATTTTGCTTAAATTTCCTTGAAGTGCTTAGCTTACTATTGCATGCCATTTCATCTTAGTCACATTAAATTACATAGTAATAGCTACCTTTGAACAAAGAAAATTAATTGCAATTGTATATACTCCCCCTGCCTTTTCGATATGCATGAAATTCATTTCTAAATACCATTCCTTATTTGTCCCCATTAGCTCAAGAAGTCATGTGGTACTCCTTGGAGATAATGTTGGAGATTCAGGAATGGCAGAAGTTGTTGAGCCTACTCCTGAGGCAGTGCTGAAGATAGGATTTCTTTATGAGAAGGTGATGTTCTTTTGAAGTGCATAAATATTATGTATAGTAATTATGTATAACAATCATATACCATATACTCTCCATCTGCTCCACCTAGTTAATAGGCTTCAAACAAGGTACAGTAGAGCGTTGGTTATCCATCTGGCTGATTATCCTAGCTTCATCCCACAACAACTCCCCTACTCTTCCAAGGTTTTCTTCCTCCTCAGTGAGCTATTCAATCACGCAGATAAGTGTTGCATTACCCTGAGCCCCCTGAATCACTGCTCTGCGTTCGTGTGACTTGGTCTTCCACGGGCATTTTATATTTGACAAGTTTTCTTCAGTACCTAATTCAACAAGTTGAAAATTTGTCCAGTTGTTCAAAAAAAAAGAGAAAGCGAGTTGTGTTAGACATTTCGGAGAAGCTGAAGAGTATTGAAATGGCATCAAAGGGAGACTCAGTGGCTAATATAGCGGCTGACTCTGGCCTGTTGGCATCTTCACAGTTCATGATATAATGAAAAATTAAGCCAAGTTATTGGACTATGCGAAGTAGCACTTACAGGAAATGTAACTCTTACGGATAATGTAACTCTTATAGAAAACTGAGTTCCAGCACCTTTTTTTCCACAAAAAAAGCCCTGTGTATATGTATATTCAATTACTGAACTAAGTTGCTCTCTTTGACATTGCGATGCCATATTTTTTGTCATTTTTCTAATGTGTATGTGGAAAATTTCCTCTTTTCAGTGTGAAGAAAGGCTGCCTATTTTTTTGGAACACTTTGACATTGTTCTCATCGATGATCAAACAATGTGCGTCATGAATGACTTACTTCGGTTAATCATTAAGAATTGATGGGAGATTTGAAACATCACATATTTTGTATATGTATGTAGTTTATTTATGATTCATTGGCCTTCACAATTTCATTTTGGTTATTTGGACAATCACTTTTTTATATGGAAATTCAGTTTGTCCTTTGGAGTGGGCGCTTCAACAAATTGAAGATGTATTGCATCTCATGTCAATTCATAATTAAGTTTTCAAGTCATTGATGTGTTTATGAAGGCTCTATTTTTGTGAATTTTTTTTACCAAAGCTGAATCTTTGATATGTATTTATTTGTTGATGGATATCAGCCCATGGGTTGGTGCCTTGTGCTTCGAATCATAATTCTCAAAGCAGCTTTAATATATTGAATGCGAGAAAATGCTCGCATGCCTCACGGTTGTAGTTATGTAATATATACACTCCATTACTTTTGTGGCAGCGGAGACCAATGAGCATTTAATTGCATCACTTTTAAAAATTTCATGAACTGTATAAATATTGAGTTAATTAAAGGTTCAGAAAAATAAAATAATTGCTTATTTTCTACCCTCCTCAGTACACATGAAAATTGAATCAAATTAGCCTTTTCCCTTTGAATTATTACTCCGAAGAAATATTATACAATTCTTTTTTGAGGACAAGAAATAATGAATATTTTTTGTACAATAATAACACAGATGGGAACATGCTATTATGGGAAAATCAATGGTTAATTAATTAATTGAATACATATAAGACAGATTTGATGGTTGCACTCCACATCCGATCAGGAAAAAACAAATTTTTTCGATAATTACAGTTAATGAAATCTATTACACCATGTGCTACTTCATCTAGCGGGACGATTGGGAATAGTCCATAAATATCTGGCATCAAGTGAGCCGCCAAATTCCTGGGTCGCCTTCGTAAACAAAAACAAGAGTTGTTTACAATCACGTCACTATTCCGGAAGCTTTTCTTAAACTCTACTTAGAATAATGTCGACTTAAAACCTGCCTTTAGGTTAACCGTTCCGACAAGATAAACTATAGTTTAAACTATATCATTTAAGACAAAATCCGAAATATTGATTTTCATCATTACTCGACTGTTACGAACTCCCGCCAATGGCTGCGTCGCTACGTTTGTTTATTTTCATTGGTGGCGCCAGTATAGCTGCATCAATGAGGTGAGGTGCGAAAACTTGCAGTCGACTTTGTTGTTTGTTGACTTCTTGACTTGTTGGTAACATTGATTACAACCTGGTTCATTTTGATTTCTCATCTCGTTTAGCTGTTTTTGAGCCATTTAATGAAAGACGCATATCCTTGCTGCCTTCGCTAATTTGGATTGTGTGCACTAATTCGGGCACGTCTTCAGCTGCGTTACTTGTGCTTTGTGAAGTCAACTGTATCTGCTCTATTTATCTCGATGGTTAAAAATACCTTTTATCGGCCCTTGTGGACTATAAGAGCAGCTGCCGTCTGAATCGCTGCTGAATATGAGAAAGATGAGTGAGGTTTGTACGAATTACGCCTTAATTTAGATCGAAAGTCGATGGTGCTAGTTTGACGTTGACGTCTAACATTCTATTTATTCAGACGTTTTCGACCATGAGACGATTACTGGCGGCTTTTGACTTTGATCATACTATCATCGAAGGTAATAGTGACGTGGTGGTGAAAAACCTTCTTCCAAAAGACCAACTCTCTGAAGATGTTCGTTGTCTGTACAAGTCTGATGGCTGGACATCGTATATGGGGAAAATATTTCAACTTTTGCACGAGTGTAATTTTTCTCAAGCGGAAGTTCTTTCAGCGGTCAGAAATATACCATTTACTTCTGGAATGAAAGAACTTTTGAAGTGGCTTCACGAGATGAATGGTGAAATTATTATAATTTCTGATTCAAATTCTGTATTTATAGATGATTACTTGCAAAATTCTTCTGTTAATAACTGTATTACGAAAGTTTTCACCAATCCTGCCGCTTTCAATGAAAGTGCTTGTTTAGAAATTGAAATGTATCATTACCAAGATTGGTGCGAACTGAGTACGAAGAATTTGTGTAAAGGACATATTCTCGAAGCCTATATCGAAGAAAGGTCCAAGGAGGGAGTGAAATTTCCTTTTGTTGTCTACGTTGGCGATGGTGCAAATGATTTCTGCCCTACGCTAAAACTAAGTGAACAGGACATAACATTCCCTCGTGTTGGCTATGCTTTGGAAAAAAAGATAATTAATTCCCAAGAAACTGATCCAGGCCTGATTCAAGCTTCAGTTATCCCATGGACTAATGGACATGATATAATGGACGCTTTGAAAGAGAAGTTGAGTAACTCCCTTTGACTGTTGTATTTTTGTTAATAATAAATGTATTTGAATTAATTTTGATTCTTGTGTTTCATTAATTCGTACACTTAAGTCGTGACATCATCCTTGTCAAAATGATGCCCTGCGGGTAATATAAGCAAAATGTCAAATTTACGCGCGCGGCGCTGTCAGACATGGTGAAAATCTGCGGAACTAATAGGGACGGCTGCTGTCATCCATTTTAGCGAAGGTTTTGTTGTATGTGTAAGTAAATTTCCATGTGAATGATTGACAACAACTGTTAACTCTATCATATTTATTGGTGGTATTATTATTATAAAAACTCTAGCATGTATGTGGTGCATTAACGTTTTCGATAAGCTTGAATGACAATTAAGTAATCAGTAAACATCTACTCGTGCTTTTGTCTCGCCGCTGTTCTTGTGTCGAAGGGCTGTACTTAAAGGGTTCCGCTAAGATCGGAAAGATCAATAAATCGACAACGGAATGGCTTCGTATCTTTAAGGAAAGCGAATGTGATTACGCTCCTTAATCACCTTCGCTTCTAATCATCAGGAGTGGAATATGCTGTGAAAATTCATTTCGGAAAATGTTTGGATATCAATTCACTTCTTTCGTGCCGTGTGATGGATTTCAATGTCAACAGACAATGTATCATTAACTATGTACACACTAACTATTACATTCCGATTTCGTTGTGGAAGAATGAGATTGATTTGGGTTTGGCAGCATTTTGCGTGTTTTACTTAAATCAGAGACAGGTTAATTTTTATTTCATAACTCGCGGGTAGCTTAGTGTTGGTGTATTTATTGCACCTAATCGTATCTGGCGGAATACTTACCTTAAGAAGTGACTCTAACTTCAATTATTCCTAATATTCCAACAGGAACACCTAGATCATTGAACGTTGCCACGATGAATAAAAGGTGAGTTTGGATTGAAATGTTGTTACATTAAGTAAAGTTGAGAGGAGCAAAGTTGTTGTAATGCATCCAGACGCTTATTAAATACTAAAGCCATTTCAATGGATTAGATCTCGCTGTACATGTAGAGACGTAATAACATTTTAGGTCGTTTGTTTCCTTCTTTAAACGTTGACCTTATGTTAACAACTTTTGGGCTTGACCTCGGATGGGTCGTTAGACGTACTGGTTTGTTTACTAAACCTTCTGCTTGTGTTTTGATGGAAGCGGTCATTCAAGTATTGGGTTTAATCAGAATTCGGTATTAAAAAATATGGAAGTACGAGAAAAAGTGACGTGATGATTCCTTGTTACAGGCCCTTATGTGAATCGTGGATTTCTTTGTGTTCAACGAACGATGGCCCTGGTTATGTGCTCTGTATTTGCATTGTATCTTAATGGAGGTCTATTTTGTTAACTATTGTGCAACTATTTAATTGCAATGCGTGGAGTATTAGCATGCGGCTTAAAGTTGGACAGAATTTTTATTTCGCTTGCATTTTGGGGAAAATTATTTTGTACCCGAAATTGATCAGTCTATGTTTACAATAGAAGTGAGAATTGCATGTTTCCTGTTTTTATGTGTACCATGAGACGTGAATTGTGAAAGTTACTCGATAGTGATAAACCACAATTTTTCCTGTTTGATTAATTGATGTGCTATTTCAAATTTGAAGTATTTGTGAAACGTTTCATTATTTTAGTTAATGTGGGGTTATGTGATATTCTTATTTGAAGAAATCAGCATATGATTTTTTTCGCTAGGGAATTTAGAGTTTTTGCCACCTGCGTTCGATAGGAAATATCTTGGGTTACTGCTATGCTATTTGATGGCCGGTGTAGCCTTTGCTTAATTCAAATCATTCATTCATGAGTGGACCCCGGTTTTGTTGATTTTTTACCCTTTAAGTTCGTTGATTCCGGGGGCGAAAGTTCGTGTATCCTGTGAGGTGTTCGGGATATTCTTATTCATATGCTGGTGGTAAATGCATTTTTCTGTGTTCAGCAACTTTTTGTTAGCATGTTTATTCTTTGTCGTTACCATAACCGTCCAGTCATTCAATATCTGAAAGGGGAAGATTGTAAGTAGGTACTTCACATTCTGCAATGCATTAAAAGAAATTGTTAGCAGGTTTATGGTTATGTGATTTGTTGTTTGCCATTGGTTGTTAATCTTCTCTTGGCATGGTGGCAATGCTTTTCCCTTGTGGAATTGATTAGTTATTGATGCATGGCATGCCAATTAAACAAATGTGTGCATAGTGTAATGTGAAATACTGTAAAGCTTCTACATGCCCAAAGTATGACATTAACTTGTGTTTGATACATAGCTGCATTTATCTCAAATTTATTTTCTTACTAGTCTCTTGCTTAGGTCCTTCAAAGGTATTTTTGTATGGGTTATCCTTTTACAAGAGATAAGAAAATGAGAGGGAATACATTATTTTGAATAAAAAGGTAAAACTATCTATTTTCTACATAAATTTAATACAGTACGACCATGGTTTTGACTTTGCATCATCTTCAGTCACAGATTCATAAACGTTCACACTTATGTACATGTTGAGCGGAGGGGGGAAGGGAGAATGGGTAGTGCAGGTGGGGGGGGGGGGGGAGAAAGCATGGGAAGGGGGTGGAGGTGGGTATGTCGAGATGGGTGGGGTTGGGCTTGAGGGTTTGAGCCATGGGTCTGGAATGTGGGAGGCAGAGGTGAGGTGGGTGGGAAGTTGGTAGAGTCATCGGTGCTGACTACCTGCGGTGGCAGTGGTTGGTAGTTGCATCGATGGAGGGTTGGGAAAACAGTATGGAGGTGAGGGGGGGATTAATGGAAGTGGGAGAGGTTGAGGAGGGGAGAGCGGGAAGCATACAGAAAGTCTTTAACAATGACGCAATCTGCGTGTACACATTTTAAAATTTCTATTCGCTCGAGAGCGTCTAGCCGGGAGACTTTACTTTCCATGTGCAAAATTTCTAAGGAAAAATCAAGGCAAGGAATACATATTATGTGAGCAAAAACTCCGGAAGTTGATTGATACCAAATTGGTAACCCCCTAGGGATCTCAGGGTATCAGGTTTATGTATTAATGAATCATCATATTTTCAGTGCATTTCTTTTGTCTACATACATTTTTTCACTGGCAGAGAACTTTCTAATTGAATTAAAATTATTACTATCAAATTTGTATGCACTTCATCATGGTACCCTATTATGAAGTTGGGAGAAGCAAGGGAGTGAAAATCTTGCCGGTGTGGAAAGTGAGGCATAATTTGTCTTGCATATGGGTCAGATGCCTAGCTGAATAAAAAGTAGATAGATACCTTTGGCCACTGAAGTAGGTAGACTTCAGCTTCAATGTTCTGGATTAAAGTTCTCCGGTGGTACTTAGCTATTTGCTATAAAATGAGTGTGGGGATAATATAGAGGGCCCTTTAAGTACTAGTTGGTCATATATAGCAAATCTTTATGCATTTAGAACCTATCTGTGAGAAGCAGGTTGTTTTTGTGGGTGGAAAGTGTTTTTCTTGTGATGAATTTTGAGAATAAAGGTAATGCAACTTTTGGTAATGTTTGATGATATTGTTGGATCAAGTTTGGGATTGGAAGTGTGTAGAACAGTTAGAAAAAGGTTGTGGTGATGTTGGTAGGAGAGCACAATGGGGAGTCAGAGGAAATTTGCAATGCAAAGAATTCATGTTGTGTTACTGCCGTTTTTCTTATCAGCTGGGCATAAGAGACTAATACATTATCGCTGTCATGCTTAAAATGAAGGTATTTTTTTTCTGTAAATGCGATTTCATAAATAATATTTTGGCATGATCATATTTCCTGATTAAACTTTCATTGCTAAAAAAAAGCAGAAATAACTTTTTTTTTAATTTTGTGTATTGTTAAATCTGTAGAGCCTTATGTGGCCACTTGGTAGGTTTATGATAATAACTAGAGAAATGTTGTGCTGCACTGTTGGGTTAACATGACTGTGAAAATACTGTGTTCAAAGTTGCAGCTCTCTCTCAGTTCTTATATGTATGCACATTCTTTGATCAAAAACCTGAATTTGGCTCCTGGGAAATCCTAAATTATGTCTATGACTTTTATGTGGTCAGGGATGACTCAAACAATAAATACACTAAATGTGTGTTTCAATACAATGCTAAAACTTAAGGAAGATTCATCTCTGTTTTGAACCCTTGTATGAGTTGGAGCTGCATGGTTCCAAAAAGAGTTTGAGGAAAGTGGTTAATGATAGGTTGGTGGGCTTCGTGGGTTGGGTTTGGAGAGTGAAAGAGGAAGTGGGAGGAGTGTAAAGGAAAGGAAAGTTGAGTTTCAGAGGAGCTTAAGGTAGAGAGGAAGTTGGAGCGAAGGCTTCTGCAGTGGCTGATCATTCTGGAGCTAGGTTTTCCGGAGCAGCTGCATGTGTCAATTTTCATGATGGCATTTTCTCCCCTGTTACAAGGTGTCTTCAGGTCGAAGACCTGAAGACGCCTCCTGTACTATGAAGACTTCGACCTGAAGATGCCTCCTGTAACGGGGGAGAAGCTGTCATCATGAAAATTGACACACTCAGCTGCTCCATAAAACCTAGCTCCAGCATAGAGAGGGAGTTGTTGGAGGGAATCAGTAGAAAGAATTAGTATCATGAAGATAGGAAAAATTTATTGTATGACCTGGGTTTCGCCACAGTATAGCATTATCACGTACAGCATTTTTTTAATGGTCACCATGTATGCACAAAAGTTGGGGTAGGAGGGGTGGAAAAGGACAGGTGGGGGGGAAAGCAGTTTGAGTTGCGCGCAACACCCAAGCCATTGCCCAGGAGGGTTGGGGGAGGCTACTGGATGGGGGGGTAAGTGCAAGCTTGGAAAGGTAAGCGGGGGTTGGGCGAAGGATTAGGGAAGTGGAAGAGGGGTGAGCGAGTAGAGTACAACATCTCGTAAATATGTAATAGTCTTTTCACATTACAAAATCTCTAATTTCTCTAGTGCATCCAACATCCTCCCTTTCCTTTCGACGTGCACAATTCTGGGGATGAAGTCTTTCTGGTGAAGGAGATACACTCAAAGAATAGGTAGATGAAGGAATTGACTAGGTGTAATGGAATGTTGTGCATCATGATGGTTGGGAACTCTATAAGTTAATTGGGAAGAGAGAGGAATTGGATTGGCATTTTAGAGAAAATGAGGGTAGGGAAAGAGTATTCTGTGCACAAAATATAATTAATATTTTGTATTAGGATAGATGATTGCTGAGTTATAAATGGTGTGTAGAAATAGCCAGTCTTAATGAACCTCTTAATATCAGAATATCTGCCGAATATATCTACAATCAAAGCGCAGGTGAATCACTAAACTCTAATCCTGGTACCTACTCTAAATTAAAGCTTATGAATCTATCATGAAGTTAGTTTTGCGATGAATAATGCCATAAATGAGTTTTATGATTGGTTACTTTTTTTAAAATCCGCAAAAAACTATTTTCTGCTAAACTTTCCTCCCAATGTTAATGTCAAAGACTTAATAGTTGTGACCTTAGTCTTAAAATAATTTTGTTGTTTCATCGCTACTGAAAGTTTCTTGCTTTTGAAGTTTATCAGAGTTATATGAGGATGAATAACGTATGAGTATTTCGCGAAAAAGGTAAAACATTGTTTCCCAATGACTAGTGTTTTCTTAGCTGCCAGAAACTTGTTAATTTTACCTACAATTGTGTATTTTCCAAAATTTTAAATTTAAGTTTACGGATCTTTATGCGCTACTTAAACTCGAACAAGCTTGCGGAGTGAAAGTAGTTTTATAATTAATTCAATATTAATTGAGATATTTAAGATTGAAATAGTCGAAATTTCAAATTTTTTTACGCCGCTGCGAAACAAAATCTGAATGGCTTGACGTCATTTTCGCTGAGCGATAAACGGATGTGAGGGAGAAAGTGAGTAACTGTAGAAGATCTACCGTATATTTAAAGAGTTTTCATTGAAAACAAAGACTATGGCGTGCAGTGGTTTTATTAAAACCACATAAGATAATTTACCCAAAGTGGATATGTTTATGGTGGGCGTTTTAATGAAGAAGTACGAGCGATTTAATGCTGCGGAAATTTGTTGAGCTTAAGTCCAAAAAATGTAAGCCTAAAGTTTGCTTTTAAAATCGTCATTACTGTTTTATATCATTTTTGATACATATAATTATGTATTTGGCGTATGAACTTTATTAACTGTTTTTCCAATATACTCATAATCATTATGATACTTCTTTCTTTATCGAAGTCCATATCAGTCCATGCAACAGTAAACAAACAGTATCTTAGTAACATATCAACATAACACAGTACTTGCCAAATGTTTGTGCTGCCAATACTCGACACACCTAAAACGTTAATTTTTTATTTGCTAATTAGTGATTGTTTGTAGAGGAGGTTTCTAGAAGTGGCTTATCTGCTGTAGAAATGCCTAAAAATAGATTCTCATCTCCTAAATGTCTATTCAAAGTTTAATTTAAGTGTTATATTATAAAGCTTCTCGTGAGAGTTATGGTGATAATGCTATAGGATACGTCCAAGTAAAGAGAGATGGACCACTGTGCACAGTCATTGCCAGAATATGTCCAGAACACAAAGTGCGGAGTAAAGCATACATTTTTACGGGTGGACATTGAGGAATCCAAGGAAGAAATCTCAATCATTCAATGTCGTGATTGCGTGAATAAATTTCTTGTTCGGTGTTTCAACCGATGTATTTGTACATTGTGGCACAAAACACCATCTATATCCCTTACTTAGATGCCATTTAAAGGCATATCTAGAAACGCGAAAACGTCAAAAACTAATTTCGCCGCATTTGTTTCCACCGTAAGCATAAGGAAACGCCTGGGTCTAAATGTAAACAGCAAAAATGACGTCACAGGCCATTCGGTTGTTTTCGGAGTGTGCTCGGGAGTATTCGTAACCTTCAACTTTCTTTAGCTTTTAAAACCGAAATTCATACAATTTGATAAGAAAATTTTTAGCCAATGCTATAAGTTCAAGTAACTGAATCAGAATATAGATAGTTTGAAATACGTGGAAAATACCCAATTAGTCATAAATCACTTATACCCTTAAGGTAGTTAGAGCAAAAAATCACTTCACCTAGAATTTGATGAATTTGGCCTCACTTTAAAGAAAAAACTCATCTTTCTAATGATATCAAAATATGAACCTCTTGCTGAACTACTTTTCGACCAATTTGCCTGAAAAGGTAGGCTGTTTTACATGGGATAGATTACGGCTATGTGCTCCAGAGGGAGAACAATTAAAAAAATTAGGAACTTCTAGCACCTAGATTTTGGTCAAAAAACTAACAGTGTGTATATTGCATGTTTTCTCAACTATGTATAAACAATAATCTATTACTCACCTCAGTAATTTTTACAGAATCGCAAAAAAACCTGCTGTTTTGAAGGGTTTTCAGCCGTACGGAGTGAAAAAATGAGTCAAGTTAGAAACTTATGTAGCTTTATTTACTTAATTACTGAGTATTTTGGTCATATATAACTATATATTTGCGCCATTAATGCTACAATATTAATTTCATACTTCTTACAGACGCTGAAATCAAAAAATAAAATTTGGATATGGTCTCCATTATGACTAGGGAACTATCTTGCTCAAACCACCTTAAGTAGGAGTTGTATATTTTGTCCTGAAAACATAATCTAAATTGATTTTTTAAAAGCTTGATATGATGAATCGTTCTTAATATTTCCACGAAAGTAGATTGAGTGTCGATTGAAATATTTCAGATAGCCCACGAAAACCCTTCTCTTAATTCATTTTCTTGCTACGCCAGTTCAATATGAAGCTCAACTCTAGGGCTCCCGATTTTTTTCCCAGTCTTTATAATAAAAAGTTATTTCTTATTGTTCCTAAGTCAGCCTCATTCAGTGCATAGCAACAGAGAATTGGAATGTTATTGGGAAACTGATGGCAAATTTCCTTCTTATACGTGCACTTTTGTGAGGGTCTACTTTCTTTTATTAAATTTTGTTTTACTTCATAAATGTTTATTTTTATGAATGCAAGCATAGAATGTGATTCTAAATTAGCCTACCCACCTTCCCCCTTGTTATGTGCCTCTGTAGTATGGGAGACTTTTTTGTCTCTTTGATTGTTATTTTGCTACAGTTTATTCTTTTGGTTGAAGTTCCCTGACCTCCCTTTAAGTGCTTTTGGTTTGGTTGACATCTGTGATTCAATCAAGGGTGCTGAATCAGCTATATCCACATGTCGTTACATTCTGTTACAGAATATTCTTGGCAATGTCTCGTCGGAGAGTTTCATGCCCGCAAATAACCCAACAGCTTTGGGATGCCATCAAAATCACAAGCTATCAGAAGCAGTTGCCTACGGTGGAACGTATTGGACGGTACATGAGCCGAGTCCATGGCGTCAGTGAAGGTGGGTCAATTATGCATCTGTTTGGTGATTTTTTCACCAACTTTATTGTCTCTTTGTACAGTAATTTTCACATGTATTTTTAAAAATTGAGTGTGTTGCTCTCTGCTTAGCATTCAGAAAAATTTATTTTCCTAGCTGCCCGTGCGAGGTATTACTCAAACACCCAAAGTTACTATGTAAAATTGAATGAGTGAGGTAAGCAATAATTTAACAATGATTGATTGTAGTTTCATTACTATAGGAAAGATGTTATCCAAGTATTCATGCCAATATGACATTAGAACTCAACCATTCCATTGCACTCCAAAGCATTGCAACCCAAAGGTGGAAGAAGAAATAGTGTAATGGCAAAAAAAGATGTGTGAATCAACAAGAGTACCAAGTCTCATCTTACAATTTTTTTGCATCGAGAGTGAATTTTAGGGCTGTTACAGTGTTCAGGTTGTTATTTGTGTTCCCCTACTAGCATGACGATCATTAGCTTGGTTGAATCAATAATAACTTAGTAATTTTCACAATGGTTTTATTTCTAAATTATCAATTTCTTTGCATAGGCGATATCCTCAGGTACATTTTCAAGTCTTGTACGGAATATATATCCATAACTGGGAGGGTGGGGGAAGAGATCAGTAATGGGGGGAAGAAGGCGGAGGTTGGTGGAAGGGAAGGTGGGGCAGGGGAGGGAAGTTTGTGGAAGTGGTGGCGGAGGGGAAGGGGGTTGCATAGGCGGACATTGGGTAAGAAATGGACCTCACTGGGGCAGCAATTTAGGAAGGGTTTTGACCAAGATGAGATAGTTGGGAAAGCATCTAGATTAAAGACACATCTAAGAGGGGGGACTAATTTTCAAAAATATTCTCGTCCAAAACGTACTCTTCTTTCAGATGTTTTCTTATCTCCAACTGCTCCAGTGAGTCCGTCCTTTTCCTTCTAGGTGGAGTATTTCCTCCAAGGTGGACTTCGACGTAGATCGTACATGACAGCTAATTCTCTTAGGATGCATTAACTGATGGCATGAATTATTGCCTTTCAGGAGTGCATAATATTTTCAATCCATAATAAAATCCAAAAGGGCATCTCAATGGCTTGACGAGTTCATTGTCTTCCACAAAGGAAATAAAAACAATAAATTTTTTTCTGATTAAGATAACCCGTCTCAATCAAAGATGAAAATGTGTAATGTTGCTGTTCGCGATAGAGTTCTGTGATTTCATCAGCCAGATTCTCAATGATGGAGTATTTTAATGCTGCCAGGCGTATGTATTCTTTGATAGTAAATATGTATCTTCATATATCATTGCCATTTTTCAACCAAATTTTGTCTTGTATATTTAACCCTTTCAAGACGGCAGAATTCTCTTCTATGGATGTCTATTGAAGTGAGTACCAAGAAACTCTTCCTTCCTCTCTGTACGGACCATTTTTATAAGGCATCCGTGGAGAATGTTCTCGCAGGTCTACACTCACACTAAGCTCCTACCTTTTGCGACCCCTCAAAGCGGGGACCTCTCCATTATCTCAGATTCTGGGGGCAGTTATGCTCTACCCTTCGCAGATTTACAACCTTTCCAGCGGCATGGGTTCGTGGTCAACTAATTTTTTATCTGTTGGTTTTACTACACGTTTATTTGTTGCTTGCTCTCAAACTATAGACTTTGAATTGAATTTCTCGTTTTCTACTGTGCATTTACAAAATATTAACATTATCAAACATTGGTATGTTATCTATCTTGATATCAAGATTTCAGTTAATATTTATCGTAGAATTTCACTTAAAATTTGTAAGCACTCGCCATAAAAGAAGAAGTTCAATGCTTATATAATATTTTTTGCGAAAGCAACAAATATTTATTTTGCAAAATTACTAAATAAACAACCATATGACCGTGGACACTTGCCGCAAAGAGGGTGCTGGTAAGGAGAAGGGTCGAGGTACCTGATCCCGGATTCCGAGGGAAAGGCCTGACCCCCGCTGTGTTGGGTCCTGAAACGTAGAAGCTGTGTGCCTGCGAGCACCAGAAAAAGGGGAAAGCATAGCGTCGCAAATATGCGACGTTCGTTCGTTTGCATAGGAAAATCTCCATCTCATATTTTCGACGTTCGTCTTCCTGGTCATGAAATCTACTGTCGCATATTTCTGACGTTCGTAGCGAAAGGGTTAAGATATGAGTACATTTGAATTTTTTAAATAATGTGTGTTCCACAGGGGAACGGAGCACCATGCTCAAAATGTTTCAGGGAAGCAGTTAAGTGAATGCATATGTAATTTGTTAATACACACCATGGATAGACCTTGCAGTACCTAATAACTAGGGCTGAGCTGATATTAAATTCCAATATAAAAACTGGCTGATATTCAGTCTATCGGTGTCATAGCAACAGAATCCTACAATTTTTTCTCATTCAAGACTTTCTCAACATAAAGCTCTACATTTCTGGATTGAATGTTTTGTTTCCTCTTATTTAGTGAAAATTTAAAAAAATGTGTGCACCTTTCAGATGTAGGTAGACAAAGTAATTTTTGCTGCACCATCTGGATTTATTGCATCAGAAAGGTTTTTTGCTTTGCAAATTTAGAGTCCTCTAAAACAAAGGGAACATAGAATCCATGCAAGGTTAAGCAACTTGTTTTTTAAGGCTCATACCTAATTATAATCTCCTTGAAAGTGTGAATTTTACTCCGGAATAGCCTGGAAATCCTTTGATTTTGAAAACAAAAATTCACAGGCCAGCTGCTAAAAGATGGTGGATGGGATTATGGACGAAAGAATAATAGAGGACTCTTACTCTCTGGAGCTGGATATTCCTTTCTCGCCCCTCTCTTTTAGCACTCCGATACACTCCTGCCTTAAGTGTTACTATAGCAGTGATTGGATTCTCTTGGAATTAAATGATTTTTTTTCTTATAATCTGTCACCACCTGTAGTGAAAGTGTTGTATTTAAGAATAAATTGTGATGACTAATAATCTTCTGAATCTGAGATTTATTTTTATTTCTCAAGGCAGTGTGGTTCTAACTATATCAGAAGCCCATGTCACACGGCACTTGATCCAGCACAAGGTTGAGGATACTCGCTAGTATGATAGCTTTCAAGTACCGTGTGATAGAGAACCAGCATACTGGCCCACAAGCATGATAGCTATTATTAGATTTAAATTGTTTGTAGGGGGACATTTGACAGGAGCCTGGGCATTTAGACCTTATTGGTCAATTGTGCCAACCCCATGCCTGTCTGCCACATGCAGACGGGACAAGAGCGCCATGGTGAAGGTATGTATGGTCACCCATTCAGCAGCCATTCGGGCCCAACATTGCTTAATGTCGGTGATCTTACGGGAACCGATGTGTCAATGTGGCTGGGCCCTTGCCCTTGATAGCTATTATACTCGCTGGGCTACTTGATATCATAATTGATGAGGTACTAGTTTGCTGCTAGCTCCCAGTAGGACCTAGTAGCCATCAACCAATCACATTAGCTTTTACGGTCACAGTGCGATCTTCACTTTTTTTAATCATCGCCTCACTTCATCGCAGGTGTTACACACTCTTTGGTGGTGAAAATGTGCTGTAAAAATGCCTTGACAATCCCTGATATTACTGCAGCAGCCAAAAGTCACCTTCTTTCACAGAGATTTTCCATTTTCTTTTAACAGTGGATGACAGTATCGCTTCCACGCAAGCACAAGTTCAATGATCGTGTGAAACCTTCTATCACAGTTTCTATCATACTGGGTTCCGTCCTCAATATCAAGTATCAGCTAGCATATTAGGTCTTGTGCTGGATCAAGTATCGTGTGAAACAGGCTATAGCTTTGTATCCATTAATTTTGTAATGTCATGCCCTTCCTTTTTTATATTAGATGAGGTGAAAAGACAGCTCATGTACTGTGTGCGTGATGGCCTTATCCGTCTCAGCAAACGGCTTGGATGTAAAGGCTCTAAGATTGGAGTCCCTCAGGAAGGATACAGGCTACCTAAAGATAAGGTATGTATTTAATCCCACTCTCAGGCAATGGCATTATTTCAGGTGTTTATATTCATGAACTCTGTATTAAAAGCCATATGTATGTATTAACCCTTTCAGTGCTTCAACTCATTTCATGGATTCTCATTCTGCCTCTGTTAATCTTGGTCTGTGTCTCGTTGTCATTGTTGCTGTCCATGTTTCACCTCTGTGTCAAAGTATGCTTTGAGCATTCATGCCACAAATTATTTTTATTTTTTGCTGTAATTATTGCTGACCCTTTAATTCATTTCAACTTGTACATTTTGTATGAATTTCACCATTATTGTTGAAATGTGTTATCCATCTTGTTAGGCTGTAAAATCAAAGTACTCCTCTAGTCACGCTTGGGCTATCTTTTTCATTGGCTTTAAAATATTAGATCTGTTTTCCAGTTATTTTTTTTTTTGTTAAAATTGACTTTAAGAGAAACTTATCCGAATGTTTTTGGTAACTTTTTCCTCATTTTGTTTGCATTGAATTAATTGGATTCTTGAATACTAAATTACTAAGACTACTCAATCAACGTAAATTATGTAAATAGTACACTCTGTGGTTTCAGACTTTGTAGAATTATTTAGTATGGAGATGTAAATAGTCTTTATATTCATGCCCATTTTACGCTAAATTAATTTTGCCAGTGTTTTTAAATCTCAATGTGAATACTTTTTATGGAAAGCAGTGAATTTGGCTCAAATCCTTAGAAATATTTTTTTCTGTCACATAGTTAACCTTCTGTCTTAACTTCTGTTTCTGATTCTTAACATGTCTCAGATTCTAGTATGTTGTTGCTCTTAAATGTGTTTTGACCATTCTGCATCAAATGGGGTATCCTAAAAGAAACCCTTTATTGTGCTTTTGCCTGTAACATGAGGTGCAAATATTTATTTGTTGACCAATTATTAAATGACTCTTTATGTTTATTTACAATTCAAGCATTGATTCTGAAGCCCTGATGATGGCGAACTAGTCATTTGTGGAAACGTCGGCAGATATGAAGCCTATTACCTGGTGAAATACCCATGAAACATTTATATATCAGATTCACCTGAAAAATCTTAGATCATTAAATTTTATTCTTCTCTTTTATTGTTAAATTTAATACTCCTCCATGTTCTATCCTCATAAGTTCTAATTAATTTTTATTTGATATAAAGTATTCTTAAGAGTAATCTTAATAAAAATATAATTAATATTCATTGAGGCATTAGGATGCATCTCCAGATTTGCGTTCTCATTTTGATTCCAAATGAATTGGGCACCTTTATTCTTTCTTGTGTTTTATGCTGTTCAATATGAGCTTCCCCAATGGTTCCTGTGTTTAAACCTTTTGTTACTTTACTCTAATATTCAGATTGAACGGGACAAACATGACTGGTACTGCTTTGAGTGTCACCGCGGAGGTGATGTAATCTGTTGCACAGGCTGCCATAGGGTGTACCATGTGTCTTGCGTTTCCAAGGAAGATCTCCCGGAAGATGATGTCAAGAACAAGTTTCTGTGTGGTGTCTGCAAGGTATGCACCATGTTTATTTTCTAACAATTTTTTAAATATATTTTCTTACATTTTGAACAATTTTTAAATATTTTATACTGTTTTGTATGTTTAAGTCACTCAATTTTATTAAACTGTTTATAATGTGATAGTACATATGTACATTTTATCATTTTACTTCTTATAGTGTGAAGTAATCAATTTGAAACTCACAAAAATTGTTCATTGATTGTTTTGGGCTTTGAACACCATTAACGTAGTCTGTCACATTTACTGTAGATGCATTATATCTTTTTCAAAGGTATTGATCTTCATAATTAGACAAGGAGCAATATATGTACATGCTTAAATCCTCTATTGTTAAATAAGAATGAAATCGTAAGAGTAGCAAACCATCTTCTGTGAAAAATTGTCTTTGGAAATCAATCTCATCTACCTCATCACTGTTGAAAGTGCTATACCAATCATCTTAATTTCAAGTGCTGACCTTGACAACTGCTCACTTAAGTAGGGATGTGCGAGTACTCAAAAATGTGAGTCGAGTAGAGTAGTTGGTACTCAAATCGAGTATTTTTACGAAAGTCGAGTCGACCACCAAGGAGCCACCAAGATCAAAAGGTTCAGAAATCTGCCGACTGGAAGTGCTATCATAGTAAACTTGCCTAAAATCGATCATATCGTGGAAATGTTCCTCGGCTTTGAGAAGTGATACGAAAATGAGCTTTAATATGATTTATAGCTGCATCCTTTATCTTTCAATACGGATACTTCTCAAGTACGTAAGTTTAACACAAGTTCTGTATTAGTGTAGAGCAAAGAGGATGTCCAGTGCTTTTTTCCTCAGGCCTTCGCGCCGAGTGCTTTCGGCAGTCCAGCGATTGGCTACGCGTCCTTGGCCTTCTTCTCGCTCTCCCCTCCACCTCTTTCTCACCCTCGCCTCGGAGGGTCGGAGTGAAGCGATATTTTTTCTCGGGTCAGCATCACATTTCATCAAAAGTAACACATTTCACCCTGGGGGCGTTGCCCGCTGGGAATCCCTCATGAGTTATGACCACGAACCAAAAGTATCACATTTCACTCATCGCTTTCCCAAGTCCAAACTTCTCAGGTGGCTTCCACTAGTTTGGGGGGAGGGGGGCATCCTTTCGGGAGTCTCAGCAGCCGACTTCCATGGTTCCAACTAGTTCCAACATCAGCTGCAACACAGGATGACCGTTATTTAGGACGATTTGGATGATATCCACACCCCTCAAGGCGTGACGCATGTCGCACTTCTTCATTGGCAGTTTTCTGAGATTGTTGCGCCTCGGCCTCGAATTCAGCTGACTTCTTCATCTTTGCTCTCTCCCCCCACCTCTTTTGACATCAGATACTTTTTTCGGGTTCGCTTCTGGAGGAAGGTGGTAAATCATTCCGTGATGAGCACAAGCACAGGGTGATAGTTTCTTCCCCCTCTTGGCTTGTATTTCGGCTTGGGTGATTCTTTGACACCACCAGGGGGTCGCATCCTGCTGTTCAAGAGGCTCACTGACTCAAAAAGCATTGACAGCTAATTCCCCCTTGTGTCCATCTCACACCTCCCTAGGCTGCCCTCTCATAGAAATAACATGTCATTATTCAATTTATTTTTGCACAGATGGAAATGCGGTGTCTTGTTCATGTATTTTTATTACAGCCAATTGCGCCATGCATCTCATTGTTAGACTTGGCCTGAAATATCATGAATACATAATCTTTATTGAAAGCATCATTGGTTTTAGACATTTTTTATTTTAAATTATCAGAAATCTGCTTCCTTTTTAACACGCTTTTATTAGCTTCACCTGTATGTTTGTTTGTTTGTAACCGACTCCTTTGGACTCGATTTTGACCCACTTTGAACGATCAGATTTCCTTTAAACTTTGTAGACTCATCAAGGACCGATGACAATACAATAATTTGTTAAGATTTTCTCAATATTCTAATCAGCATTGCCAGGATTAATAATTTTCTTCAATTGAACAGATCCTTTGCGTGAGAATTAGAGGGATAGAGTAAGCGCCATCAGTGTGTTGATCGGATGGTGTAGTGGTTAGCGCCGTCAACTCTCACCGAGGGGGGCCAGAGTTCGCGTCTCAATGAAGGACTTTTTTTTGTTGTCTTTAATTTGATCGTTTAACGGCCAGTTATAATTTAATTTTAATTGCAGCAATCATTGACGGGAGAAGAATTTTTTATCGTCGTATTCGCTTTTCGTATTTGCTAAATTTGTTTGTTTGTTTGTTTGTAACGGACTCCTTTGGACTCGATTTTGACACACTTTCAACGATAAGATTTCCTTTAAACTTTGTGGACTTATCAAGGACCGATGACAATACAATAATTTGAGAAGATTTTCTCATTATCCTAATCAGGATTTACAGGATTAATAATTTTCTCACAGATCTTTGCGTGAGATAGAGCAATCGCGCGGTCTGCTCATATCTACCTTTTCGGACCTCCGATAGTTTATAAAAACTAAAAAACACTCTTTAATGATAACTCAAACTAAAAAGTGAAAAATAAATATAGTTAAAAAAACTAAAAAAACCCGCTTTAATGATAACTCAAACTAAAAAGTGAAAAATAATTCTTTTTCACTTTTTAGTTTGAGTTATCATTAAAGCATGTTCTTTAGTTTTTTTTAACTATATTTATTTCATGAATGAACAACCTACATTCTGTATCAACTTTCAATTTCTTCTCCCTTTATCATACAAACAATGGTCTCTCCATTTTTGATATTAATTATCCCTGTTTTGCATGGTCTTCAATGCATTAGACACTGGTTATTTTAGTTTTTCTTGTTGTTTTAATATCATTGGAATTATGGATGGTGAATAGCAGTACTCATGTGCCAGTGGAGAGGTCTAATTAGTCTAGCTCTTTTAGCAAAAATGTTGACTTAACCCGGCAGTGCCCGCAATAGGATGTGTAATGGGAGTGCCCGCAATATATCTGTCAGATACTGACGCATTTTTAGATCATTAAATGGCATTAGTTTTAAGTTCTTTTGAGTCTGTGACCTTTTTTTGCATTCTACATGCTAAGGCTTAATTTTCCTGCTTTAAAAACTTGGAACAATACATTTTCACAAGACCATTTTCTTAAGAAAGTAATATTTATGCACACAAACACGTGTCGTTAAGGTTCTTTTTATATAAGCACTTATCTTCCACTCATAAAATAATTTTTTGTGCACATTTTTTATTGTTTGTAGGTGGTTTATAATTTTGATACTTAAAAAGGTCAAATTTCCATTTTTTTTAAATCATACACAATTTTGACTGACAATTTCTGCGTGTTGCATGCAAAGATGAATTTTGCGAAATTTGACGATTTTCTGACATCACCTGCGTAAAAAATTCAACCCCCATACCATCAGCGGACCACAAATCTTTCACATTTAGCCTGTTGGACTTAAGCAATCCGGCCATGTACAGCAAGCCTAAGAATGCTTTGATTTCCACAATGTCTGTGTTATTAGCATCCCTTTCTCGAGTGAATGATTCACGCACCGCGTCTATATGCCTATTTGTTTCTTTAACAATAAGTTCCAGCATATTTTCCGTAAAAAAAACTTCCTGCATTCTATTCCTGTTTGTCAGTCTTTTGCAATTCCCCTAACACCAGGCAGACAAGTAACAATATTATGAGGATTTCTTTTAGAAAATTTAGTCAGAACATTTTTGGACCACTTTGTCATTCCGTCTTTACCTGTGGAAATCAAATGGGAAATGTGGCTATACGCTAGAATACAAAGAAATAAATATAAATTATATAGGTAAAATATTTGTAAAAATAATTCACGTAAGTAAAAATCATCTAATGCAGGGATCTCCTCACTCTCCTGTGTACTCTCGTCAGTATCTGAGTCGAGAATTATAACTTCCACGCAGTCCTCCGAATCCGTATCCGATGAATCACTCGCTTCGTCACTTTCACAATCATTCCTCAAAATAATATTTCTAATGATTTCGACGTCGTCAAGATCACTCGCATTGAACTCACACCTTGAAGTTGAAGCCATTCTGTCTAATGTGTGGACACAAACAGCACTGACGTGGAAGCCCGCAATGTATCTCTCAGATACCAGACGTGGACTCGACTGGTCTCACCCTGCTCAAAGGCAACAGTTTGGCGGCATCTGAGTGATTGCCACAAAGTATTACTCTAAATGAAATGCTCTTAGGATACAAAGAAGCTCAGCCCGTAAGATTGAGTCAACATTGTAATAATTCGCATTTCGGGCCAGAATTATCTGACAGAGACATTGTGAGCACTGCCGGGTGAAGTTGTATAAGTTGCTTAGTTTAATAAATAGTAGAAAAATACATTGTTCTGTTTTGAGGGGTCTAAAAGTGTTATTGTTTAAGAATATGTATCTGTTGAATGTCCCTCATTTTAAGTATTGCGGTTGAAAATTATTGCATATTAGATCAATTTTAATATAATTTAAAAGTCATCACATTGCTGTGGCTTGTATGTGTGTAATGATTGATTTTCTGAGCTGTGAATTTCTTCAGCCTATTTTGGATGATGTTTTTGGCCTTGGAATCTGTTTTTCTCCCTATTTATTTTAAGAAAATATTGAGTTTTGTTAAAGTTCATTTCATGAGAAACTTGGCTTCCTGGCCAAGAACTTGTTTGTTATCCATGGTATGATACAGGACTCATTCAGAGAGTAAGGTGTATGGTATTTTGGACTCAAACTTGGTTCCCTGAAATTCCATATAATTGTTCTCATGATTTTGTATTCCCTATATCAGGCATGTGCAGCTGAGAGGGAATCGTTGAAGATCAAGAGAAAGGAGTTGAACCACCTCCTGGGTTTTACCTGTGTTCGCCTCAAAGAGAGGGTAAGAAACCTTAATTTTTCCCTTCCCTATGTAAGGTCATCAGTCTTGGACACAATTTTGATACATTGGGAGAATGCTAATCCAGAATGTGCGGGACCAAAATTGTGAAATTGATATTTCTGGTGTTTAAATAACTTTGTAACTTTTAACTTAAGTAACTTTAAAATTGTTGGATGTATGACTGTAAAAGTGACAGTAATTCATTATAAAAGGTGGAAAGTAATGATAAGAACACACTTTGTGCATTTATATTATCATTCAATATATTTAGCCTAAAATATTCATGATAAAAGTTTTTTTATTCAATATCTATGAATCGTCAAAAAAAAGAAAATCCAGATGAGGCTACCTTTAAATGGGAAAAATTATCACTTTATAATATACAGTAAAACCCCTAAATTACACTTTTCCAGGGACCCTAGGAAAAAAAGTGTAAATTGCGAGAAAATGTAAATATTTGGAAAAGTAGAATTTGCACTTCTACATCTATGTCCTTTTACTGGAGTAAGGGTAAAAATAAGAAACACATAAACTGAAAAAGAGCATAATTTGGTATGTATGTATATAAAGAGCATAAGATTCATAATTTATTCCTTGAACTATGACTTCTCATTTATTTATATTTGATGAAAAAATACATTAATATCTTAGATGAATAGAAAATTGAAAATTAAGAAAGGATGGTGGCTGGGTAATTTACATTATATTTGTTATTAGCAACCATTGAAAGTATCTAATGAATGTACATAGCATGATTGTTTTAAATAATTGATATTTTAAACTGCTTGGACTTCCTCTGCCTATTAATAATATTATGCACTTTATTTTCAATTTCCTGCAGTTCCTCAAGTATTTGCTCACAGCAATCACTACCTACTAAGTAATTTCATTTTTATTTCGGTATGCTCAAATTTTCCTCATTATATTTACAAATATATTTTTTCTAAAAATTGTTATTTACGAAATAAACCTTTTGGGGTGTCCAAACGGGTGAAAGGTTCCATGTTTTCCAGTGTTTCGATGTCCGACACAGCCCTTGTCGTCAGGGGCATCAACAGATTCACCGGAAAAGTACTGTCTTTCAGCGATTTATGAAGTTAAAAACCAGATATTTATTATAATTTTTATGCATAGAAACAGTAAAAGAATAATATTATAGAAGTATCGCTAACTGGATTGAAAATCCCTTGCATGAAAAAGACAACGCTTCATTTCATAGCTTGAATCATACCTGGCAGATTACAAGTTGATGTAGTTCAAATTTCTGTTACTAGTGGTGCTGTATACTATTTCCGCCACATTCAAATTCTTCCTTAAAACAAACCCTATTGCTGTTCTCTTTCGTATTTTTTCCACATATATGAACAAGACAAAGTCAATAAGTGTTTTACAAAGGATGATATGCATGAGTAATGGACTTAAGAAGTGAATTTTATTTTTTGAAAGAGCGCGTTGTGGTGCAAATTGCGGGAAAACTGAAAAATGTTTAGTCTAAATTCGGGGTTCTGTATACGTTGGGAACATAGGAAATTGAATGATACTTTGCAAAAGTGGTGTACATTGCGGGAAAACGTAATTTCCGATAATGCAAATACGAGGTTTCACTGTATTTCACATAGCAGACTGCAGCGGTTACTGCAAGACAACTAATGAAATACTAAGTATTACTATTATTTTGAAATATAATAATATCGTAATGATTTATAAATATATAGCTTCTAATGCTGGAAACACAACATAATGGGTACTTACTTAGCTTGACCATGTAGATAATAAAAAACTAACATTTTGCTAATTTTCAGTAAATGTATGACATCGAAGTGATTATATAATACAAAGCATTGTTATATTGTGAGCCTCTGAAAAATATATGCGATATAATATATAGATTCGGTATTAGTAGGATTGAAAATATTTCGCGTTACAATTGGCTGCAGGTTTTATGCCAAGAAAAAAAGGGAATAACGAAATGCTAATTTTTCTGTTTGTTTATTTCAAATATCATGAATTCTTCAATATTCATCGATAAATATTTTCTAATCTAATAAATAGTTTCTAATTCTTGAAACAAAAGATAATGGGCGCTTAACTTGACCATATAGATTATAAAAAAACAATGGCATATCTTATGACTTTGTCATTATCGAAGTGAATATCAGAATAGAGCAAATTCTTTTATTGTGAATCTCTGAAATAACGAGTTATTTTTTTGCAATTTACTTGATTTCTTCATGTTTTCTTTTAGTGCAGTTCTTATTTTTCTGGCTAAGATTACGTTGTATTAATGGAAATAATTTAGTCACATCTAACCCAGCAAAGTTTCAACACTCGCCAGAGCTTCTGTGCAGTTGCCAACTCTTCTTCCTTTACGTATTTTGTGAACTCCAAGTGAAAAGCATCAGCGGCTGAAACATTGCCACTTAATCGCTCTCCCTGAATAGCAATTTCACGAATTCCATGTCGCTGCTTGAATCTCGTCAACCACCCAGAAGAAGCTTTGAAATCCCCTTCTATCCCTAGAGACTCTTGAAGAAGTTGCCTGCTGTGTGCACATGTGGCCTGAGACGGGTATACCAGTTGACCGTTTTTGATTGAACCAAAGAAGCATGGTGGAGTCAAAATCTTGAAAGGTTGATCGTTTCATAGTCTTACGCTTTGAGGGTCCCAAACCACTGTCCGAGGTTGCAGCGAATTTCATCAGCTTACTTTTATTCTTAATTATATCCCGAACTGTTTGTAATCCCACATCATATTCTTTGGCCAGTTTAAGCGGAGTCTTTCCTTTTTCTTTTCTTGTAATCAATTCTAGTTTTTTAGCGATGTAAAGGACAATTTTCTTCCGTTTTCCTGCCATGGCATCAGCTTTGTCAGAACGCAGCACTACAGTAACAAATGCAACTTCGAAGTTATTGAGATTTCCACACGAATGAACTGGCTCAATGGTATCTGGGTAAAAACCAATGACTGTGCAACGGCGATTAATGGCCAGGGAGCACTGATAGTTTCATATTTATTAATTCAGGCTGAAAAGTAAGAACATACGGAACAATAAGTAGTTATTTTTAAGTATAATATAAGTTAGTTTATTTACAAGTAGTTTATTTGAAATTATTTACATTGTATATTTACTATTCTGTTCATTTTAGGAATATATGTAATATTCAGTGGCAAAGGGTAATGGGAAAGAACGGATAAAATAATTTCAGAAGCAGATGCAGCTGAGTTTTCATCATTCTTGAACTTAGCAAACGATTTCCATAATATTATGATTAAATTAAAAAGTTAACATAAAAAGAGACTTTTACAAACTTGCATCTTTTTAGATACATCGAACTTCCAAATAATTTACTTAATTTTATCATTGGAATATTTTTCAAACTTTAAGTGTAGGGATGAGAAAATAGCACGGATAATCTGCAAACCAGATAATCGGAAGCCGGATAATCAAGAGTTGTTTGTAGTAGCTAAGTAAGTACCCATTATGTTGTGTTTCAAGCATTAGAAGCTATAAATTAATAAATGTTTATGACATTATTATATTTCGAAATAATAGTAATATTTAGTATTTCATTAGTTGTATAGCGGTAACCGCTTCAGTCTGTTATGTGAAATAGTTTCCATCCTACGAAGTGAAACGTCGATATCATGACCACATTTTTCAGTTATCCGTGTTTTTCGATTATCCATGCCTCATGGTGCATCCATTAGCACGGATGAGCAAGAGTTGACTGTAGTTATCTACCCAATTTTAGTAGATGCTCTCTTTCTTCTCGGTAAGATGCTGCTTTAGATGTCGTGATCAGAACAAACTTGCGCGTCAGCCACCATCTTCATTTGCTTCCCAGTTTCAAGGATTTTCAAATGTTTGAAGTAGCAAACCTGTCAAATTAAAGTCTCATTGTGAGCAAAGTGAGCATCACAATCCATGACATTTACTATGCGCTCATTTCACTATTGTAAAATGCAGTAAGTCCTCGACTTACGCGGATCCGAGTAACGCGGATCCGGAGTTACGCGGATGTTCAGTTAGGCTGGTGACATGCTTGCGCTTTCTCAACTTTTCTGTTGCTGCGACAGATACACCGGGTGACGACCCGCGACTCATTGTCAAGCGCGCAAGAACTGATGCCAAACTACGGCCGTTCGGAACGCCCACTCTACTACCACGGCGCGATAAGCAGTGGTACATTCGCCAGTCCTCGGTATGGGGAGTGTACATCGATTATTTATCGTGTCGCTCCATAAACACGACATGCAGCGCTTTCGCCGCGACAAATACGCGGCGATAGTGCGCCGAAAGTGAAACGCATAGAATAGCATTGGGTCGGTCAAGCTTGCGACCAGCGACTAGTGGCGAATTTTAAAACGCTGCATGTCGCGTTTTAGGCGCGTCACGACAAAACACTGATGAACAACGTTTCTTTTTCTTCAATACCAAGAAACAGCGAGCGCGATTAGTAGATCATCACTTTCCGAACTCATTACGCCGACGAGACAGCGTTCAGAACGCTCGCAGTTTGGCGTCACCTCCTCCGCGACAAAGTCGCAGACCCCACCCGGAGTTTATGTTACGGCAACAGAAACTCGGAGGAAACGTAAGCATGTCCATGGCCTTTGGCTCCATAAGAACCTGTGTTTGACCTTTTACTAGCTGTCGCCGCATATCTGTCACGGCGAAATAAACGCGGAGAAAACGTGAGCCTGTCTCCGATCTTTCACGGCATCGACGTCTTTTTTCGGCTTAGTTTGGCCTTCCCGCGTAAGTCGACGCGTAGTTAATTTTCTACTCCATAGGTGACGCCTTTTGTCCATCACAGCAAAAAAAAACACGTTCGAGCAGCAGATAGACGAACTTGTGTTTCCGTTGTGACTTGATCGTTATTTATCAAGTTCGAGAAAGTTTTCTCGTAAAATCATTAAAATCGTCTTCTGTGTTTATTATGGATGTAAACCCTCATAATGGCTAAAAAAAGAAAGAGTGGTGAGATTTATACGAGTGGCAAAAAGATATAAGTTTGGAAATGAAACTGGAAATTATTAAGAGACATGACTAAGGTGATATGTTTGTTGAAATTGCTCAAGCTTACAGGACGAATGAGTCAACAGTTAGAACAATTGAACATGGTAAAAGTCGAATCAAAGAGCATATACGTATTTATTAAGATTTTTTACCAATTATGAACAGGCATTCACATGAGTATGATAATTTTAACAAATTTTCAGTTTTTTAACATTTTGTGTAATAATACTTATTTTAGATTTAAATATCTGGTGAGATAAATATTGGATTTGTGATACTCTCGGAATTTTCGTATCATGTTAACTTAACGGCCTCTCAAAAGATGGCGTTTTCTGTAAACATCGCCGTTCGCCGCCAATCGCAGTAAAAGTGGCACCGCTAATGGTTCAAAAATGGATATGCAAGTTGTTGTGTTTCGACTTACGCGGATTTAGACTTATGCGGAAATTTTTGGGACGAATTAACCGCGTAAGTCGAGGACTTACTGTAATATAAACTTTTGCTCTCTATTAGGAGTGACATCTTCTGCATTGTATAGGTTGGTACATTGTACATGTTCTGCGAGCATTAGATCCCCTCTCCTTCAGGGTTTTGTGGGAGATAACGGTTAGTGGGATTCATAATGAGGAGAGACTGGTCTGTGTCACTATTGCTACAGGTATACCCCGCTAAACACGACAGATGCGTCCCAAAAAATTATCATACTAAACGAATTTGTGTTAAGGAATACGTACAAGAAATAATAGTCCAGACCTTGTCAAACCTTTTGTAACAGTTTAGTTATGGTTTTGTGCACAACAACATGCAGCTCATAAACAATATGAAAGAATCCTGAAATTTTCAAAATGCATTGCAAAAATTGCATATTTGATTTCATTGATTACTAAAAAAAATTGCCTTGTTACACATTGTATTGAATATCCAAAATTTTTAATGCAGAAGCACTGACTTTACTAGAAAGGGATATCAACCAGAAAGATAATGCGTGCAGATAAAAATTTGGTGATATAAAAATTTAGATTGGGGCGGAAGCTAATAAGGATAACAAAAGACACTATATTCGCATTCAGCTAAGCAAGCACTTGTAACACCCAAGTGCTGATGAAAAAGCAAGTGAAGAGCAAATAGCTTAGCAGCACTTTTTTTCTGAAGATTTGTGTTATTTTTAATACCTCTTTTTGCATTCAACGCATTCAATAACTTTTACCTATTATCATCTCCAACAAATTAATTTTATCAATACGTCTTTTCCTTGACCCATCACTTTTGGCTGATTTCACACATTTTGCTCTCTCGTCGGGAGAAGTTCTGAGGATTTGGAAAAACTCATCGTGCTCTCACGATGTCTTAAGGCCTGTTTACTCTGCGACCTTGATGGGGGGTGGGATTAGGGCATATTAGGAAATTAGTCAGTTTTCTTCTAATGGCTCTTCAGAAAACCTCTGAATATGGCATTGAAATCTTATGAAAATATTGCAAAAATTATTTTCTATGCTATTTTCTCCAAAACCACATGTCCCATGGGTATGATTCTTAGATTTTCTAAATCCTTTTTTTTACACTTTCGCATGTACTTTTCCTTTACACTATCCCGTGGTATCATTGTCATTTTTGTCGATTTTTAGTGTTTTCAGCAAAAAACATTTTGCCAGTGTAATGAAGTGCAGATTTACCAAATTTTTTAAAGGATTTGTAATGCCGCTTTCTATTTTTACCACTGTTCCCTCATATAATGACTGAATTTAAAGGCTTAATGAGTATAAATTGCTCCAAAAAGTTAACTTTGAGTCATTTCAGTGTTGTTACAAGCGGGTTTTATAGTTCTCGAAACTAGAGGGAATTATAATTGGGGCTTACCTAATCATGAAAGGGAAATCCAGCAATTGTGTTCAAACGAGGAAATTGGTCATGATATATGAATACGTTCACAATTGGCTTATCATCTAATAGCAAAAATCAAGTTAAACAAATTTGTGTTAAGTGAGGGATACCTGTATTATGTTTCTCTCGTTCTCAACAAGTACACAGTTTTTTTTCGGGATTGAATTAAAACGTGCTTTTCATGTCATCGGTTTCTTTCAGTTCTTTTTTGGAATGTAAGCTATGCCTGGCATACATCGACTATCTCAATAAACGAAGCTCATTTCTACATTTCCTAATGGGAAGCAGTATTCTTTTTATGAGCCATCAAAATTCTGTGTGCAATTCTCATGATGTATGTTCTTTCCCATCGATTATACTACCTTAACTTTCTTTGAGATGAGCGTTTTCAAGGACCTAAAGCACTGTTTGGTGAAAGCCCAATCGGCATGGATGTAGTTTTTCATTTAGCCAATAGATGGCCCATTATCAGCAACAGCTGATTATCCCATCCACCATGCTCTCATCAAAAGACATGCATGAAATGACCTGGAGAGTCAGTCGAGACCCTGATTATGGCATAACGTGCCAAAACCTTGGTCGGTGGTTGTTAAAAGTGTGGAAATTTTTACCAGTGTATCTGTCTCTTCAAGATGGATGTACATATCATGTTTCCACAAAGTCAGTGCCAATACTCATGCACATGTAATCAATAATATTTTAATAATTTATTTAAAAACAAACTTTAAAAAAAAGGGTTTTTTGATAGAACTGGGTGCCTTTCCAAGCAAAATAAATAAATGGAAAAATATTTGGTTAGGAGCAAGTAACTGTGAAATTATTTCACACAATACTGGGTTATGAATAGTCATAAAATGTTGTGCTGAATTAGATATTAGTTGTAGAGATTGAAGAACGAAACTCAGTATTCTCCATCTTATACATTTCATATTTTGCGATTTTACAATGTGCAACAATTTCAAACCTAGCGCTATGCGAGTTTTTACTGTACAATGATATGCATTTGTGAATTGGCCTCTTAAGGTATTAGATATGTACTTCAGAGTGATCATTTCCTTGTCATGTGGCAATATGACTTGAACCTTCAGCTAATAACTCTCCTCTGATGTTTATTGGGAACATTTTTAAAAAAGTACCTTTTTTATTTTTGCTGTTTGTTATGCAAAACTTACAGATATCCTGACTTGTCCTGTGATTAGGTATGATTGATTGGGTAGATATTTTCTCTAGTGATGCATGTACATCTCCATCTCTTACAGCTTCCAACGAAAGTGACAGAGCGCCAGATCCCAAGCAAGACGTCGTACTGTGTGGACCGTGCGACGTCGATCTCTCCAACCTCGTCGATAAAGAAGGGAGTTCTGGTGGGGAGTCCACTGAGCGGAAATGCAGGACGTGATGGAATGCTGAAGTGGGTCATTGATGAGGATAACGGCCTGTGGAGGATGGAACACCTCCTTTACCACCCTATGGACTTACCTACCATGACTGTCAAAGCATCCAACAGCAAGTATGTGCTTATAGAGAAGGAACATTGTATCTCAATTCTCCAAAAAATTAATTTGAATGTTAAGGGTTGCAACTTCAAGCAAGTGAGTCAAAAGTCAAGAATGTTTTTCATTTTTTAAGTATACCGTATAAACTCGTGTAAGAGGCGCACCTTTTTTCCCAGAATTCGCAGCCGAAAATGAGGGTGCGCCTCTTACACGAATCTGTCCGTTGCAAAATTCCGTCACCCGAGTTTGAAGGCTAATATCTCAGAGATGGCTCAATCGATTTTAAAATGAAGTACATCAAATTAAAACTTGTTTATTTCTGCGTTTATTGATGGTGTACAAAACATTTTACCGTTTATATCGATTTCAGTGTGTGCTTAAAAACAGAATTTTAGCGCATTTTCCCGGGTACCGGACGGATGCATCGCATTTACGGCTTCGTAATAACAATACGGATCAAGATATCGAAATTTCCTTTACAAATATTGTAGCAAAGATCTTTCCTAACAGCTATACGAAGTTTCATATTATTTAATGCATTAGTATTTTAGTTATAGATGCAAATGCACGGATCCGTTATTTTCCGTTCCGCACATCCCTGAAAACCGCCGTTTAGACCTTCTTCAAGTTCTCGAGTTCATCATCATGAATCCACTTATAAAATCTTAAAGGAATTCGTTGGTTAATCAATCAGTTGTCTTTTCTCTGTGCATGAGTCATTTGGACTCTGTAAATAGTGGCATAAAGGGTGACGCGGCGTTCGGGCACGCGGGCGTTCCTCCGCATTGTCTTGTAGAGGAATGCCCGAAAGCCGTTACCAATATGGATAAACGCCGCGGAAACCTCAGATCCAAGTGAATACTTACCTCCGGGGTCTATATATGCCTATGAAAAATGCCGCGTAAATTATAAGAGAATATCGCAAGCGGAAGGCTTTGAAAATGGCCGAAAGTTCGCAGTTAGGCCCGCAAAACCTCGCAATAGAAGAAAAAAAAACTCAAAATTTTTTCTTCAACTTCGACGCATAAAAAGAGGGGTGCGCCTCTTACACGGTTGCGCCTCTTACACGCGTTTATACGGTAGTTTTGCCTTAAGGAGGTTTGGTGGTTTTACTCAACTTAAGAGAATTTGATGAAACTTGCTGGAAACATTGATTTGGTTGCCTTAAAGCTACCTGATTTTTTTTCAGAATTATTTGCTGCAGATTTCTTAAGGTATTTCAACAAGAAGTGGGTATGAAAGTACACGGGTTGTTATGGGAATGCAAGGCTTTATTCATCAGAAAGAACCTTTTCTAATTATTCAATGTATAATAATTTATATCATCGGTAGAAAAATATATGTGTAACAGATTTTCACTCCGAGCGCTTGAATAAAGCCCTCGTGCGTGTTGCAGATTGTGTGAAATTGGCACCACGGGTAAGGTACTTGAACGTGGATGTATAACTTTCAGAATGCAGAAGAAAAGGCATAAGAACGTGTAATTTCATGCCCAATTCTCGATCAAATATCTTTTCTTTTCTGTTGGTTACACATGGACTCCCTGCCATTGAACATTCTAGTGGATTGGAAATGGATGAATAGAGAATGTAAAACGTATGTGTATGTTGTTCGCATACGTTTGGGTTGGAGTTCAAACTATCAAGTTCATTTCCATTTTTCAGGTATCGTACCCTGGAAGAATTTCGGGCAGATGCCCAGCTGATTGTCCATAATGTAGTTATTTATCATGGAGGTGAGTGTACTTATCTTATATCAAACGTTTTTTGATTATTTTCATACAGTCCTCAATGGTTCATTTTTAACCGCCTAAAATAGAGAGAAGCAAACTACTTGGGCAAGTTTGACTAGTTTAAGCTGTGAAATCGCCCAAAAACATTACTTCAGTTTCATTATGGATTTCTAATTGAGTATGGGTGATTCTGTGTCTCACACCTGCCTTATTTTAGGACTTCGGAAAATGCCTCCTGTACTAGACAACTTGATGTGTTCAGTTGTGTAAATAAATCAAACCCATGTTATTGTTTATATAGTGGAATGCACACTTTTATCTGATGCTCTCTAAAATTCTAAATTTATTGTAAACCCCCAAATGACAAAAATGGCAGTTTTAAACAATTAACAAATGCTGGAAATGTTTTACTGCTTATACAGTTGCTTAAAAGCACATGCATATAAGGTGCACAGTTTTCAAGTTATTAACATTCTAAGTGGTGCTACCATTTTTATTGGTAGTAAAAACTGTGACCTTTTTCAATGAAAGCCCAATAATAAATATTTAACTGTAGTTAAAAAAAACTTTCCATACTTACATATCAGAAAATGTAAAAGTTAATAACCATTAATTAATATGCAGTTAATTTTGTTGGAATGGAATCATTCATTTTTGAGATATAAGGTCTCAAACTAAAGACAAGACTATCTGGACTTCTTGCAAAGACAGTAAGTATTCCAAATTACGATGGTTTGATTTAAATGGTAATTAATGTGGAAAAGGGTTGTGATCATGAAGAAATCGGAAATCATCTTGCATATAATATACACCCACTCCCCGATTAGCGCTGAAAGTATTTTAAGACCCTGTTCCAGTTTAACGCTCTCAAGTTCTGCATTAACGCTGTTGAAAATCCTATGATGGCGCAGTGATTGCTTTGCCCAGTGTGCCCGTCGCCTGTCGGAACTATTCTGCTATGCTTTTTTTTTTACTGAAAGAGAGAATCGTTGACGAAAAACTTTCATTACTGAATGTTCTGTATAGTGCAGTGTATTAAAGGAAGAAAAACGATTTCATCTAGGCTTTCGTCCACTTTTCATCATTACCGCGTAATGGAATTTATTGATGAATGAACCTTTCGACTGTGTCCTGAGCATGTTTACTAGGAGCTTTTTTTGTTGTGTCTTTTCTAAATTTCTAATAATGTATTTTCCCCGTAAAAATTGCTAATGAGTGATAATAGGCAGCTGGAGAAGAAGAAAAGAAAAACATTATCACTTGGCGTAAAGTTAGAAGTCTTGCGACGTCTTGATGCTTGACAGCGGCAACATGAAATATGCAAGACCTTATCTCTTGCTGGTTCCACTGTAAGGACCATCGTAAAGAATGCAGATAAAATGAAGAAGTATGGGAAATAGCAACTCCTTTGGCTGCCGTCAGGATTGGAACAAGAAATATATGTGAAACTATTAGCGAAATGGAAATACTTTTAAATGTATGGATAGAAGATTTAGTTGAAAAGCACATACCTGTAAGTTTGTTGGCAATTCAAGCAAAAGCTAGGCGTTTGTATGATGAATTGCCCAAAGCCAGTTCTAATGTAGAAACATTTACTGCCAGCCGTGGCTGGTTTAGTCACTTTAAAGCCCGCTATAAGTTGCATAACATATCTGTTCGCAGAGAGTCAGCTAGTGCGGACGAAAGCGCAGATGCCGCATTTATCGTTTAATTGGCAGCAATGATAGAAAAGGGAAAATATTCACCTCATCAGATTTTCAATGCTGATGAGACTGGATTGTTCTGGAAAAGGATGCCATCCAGGACATATATTTCAGTGGAGGAAAAATCAGTGCGAGGGTTCAAAGTTTCAAAGGATAGACTAACATTATTGTTAGGTGGAAATACTGCTAGGGATTTTCAGCTTAAACCAATTATTGTTTATCATTCGGAAAACCCTAGGGCTCTAAAAGGTTGTCATAAGCAAAGCTTACCTGTCCTATGGGAAGCTAATAAGAAGGCATGGGTAACCACTGTAGTCTTCAAAAAGTGGTTCTCGACCTATTTCGGCCCAGCTGTTAGAACATTGGAACGAATTAAGAGCGTTAATCAGGGAGTGGGTGTGCACTGCACAATCAGTATATAACTCCAATTAGGATTCATGGCCTAATAATCACAGCATAAATAGTATTCTGTGTTGAATACTTTCATGTAAAATGGTCCTAAGATAAGATACGCGGACATTTGCAAAAAGTCCTCGGAGATGAGTAACTGGCCAATAGTAGTTACAATTATTCTGTAAATGAGATAAAAAAAATAAATAACAAATACAACAATACTATACCTATATTTTTTATACCTATGTTATAAGTATTGTCTTCAATATTTGATGATTATGAACTAACTAACCTGGATGATTATTTTTCATTGCCAGTGACAAATAGGAGGGAAGGTCAAATTTCTTTCCGACTTCTCTCGTTGAAATACCACCATTCAAACTTAGTTGTATTATTTCCCATGTATTGTTTTGGCCACGAAATTTTTACCAGGAAGCGTGGCCTTGCTCTCCAGAGAGGAGAATATGACAAGGTGTACTTTCCCTTTAGGTAATACAAAAACTGGCTGTTTATGGTGGTACATATATGGTGATTGCCAGGTGCTCAAATGATATCCTCCAATGTGGTTTTTCTCGTGTGCATAGTCCATCTCGTATGAGATAGCTGTTAAGATCTTGTGTAGAGATTTAAGAGCTTCTTTCATTAGAAAAATATAGTATTATTTATTTTTTCCATGCAGTGCATAGTAGTCTGGCTGACCAAGCGAGGCAGATGCTCCGTGATTGTGTGTATGACCTTGGGGAAATACGTCGGTGCAAGGACTGCTACAGGATGTCAAATGAGAAGGCAGACAAACACTGGTTCTGCAAGCCCTGCCGCCCTCCTCATGACCTTGTGTATGCTAAGCAGAAGGGATTTCCATATTGGCCTGCCAAGGTGTGTAAGCCATCAACATCTTTCTTTTAATATTTGATATACTAAAAATGTTATATCTCTGTGTTCTTCATTACAAAACAATTTTTCTTAGAGAAATAACGTGTGAAAAATGGGTATAACTCCTTAGCTTTGGTGAATGGAGCGGCTATGAACAAATGAGGAATGAAAAAAAAAATTCTTTAATTTTAACAATTGAATTTGTTTGTATACACCACAAAATTTAGGGCTGAAAATTAGGAATGTCATCTTTCAGACTATCTTGAAAATTCTGGATTTTAGCCAGAAAAGTAATTGTATACAGTAAACCCCCATCTTAATTCGAAATATCAATTAATTTGAAGTTGTGAGCAGTCCCCGGCAAACAGAAAAGGAAATTGTGTACTTGATGTTACGGATAATTCGAAATATGCTTAATATGTAACTCGAAGTCGAATTTAATTCCGTGATGCCCCAACATATCGTTTATTTCGAAACGATTAACCAGGGCAGCACACTTCGATAGTTAGTTAATGCTTATTTCAAAGTCATTGTAATTTTGGTATCCCCTTCTTGAGCATAAGTTAATTTTAAGAGTTGTCAAGCTATTTTGATCATGGTGCGCCGCTCGCCAGCAGCTGTTTATCCCCAATCAAATATCCCTCGAGTACATTCACATCTCGGCTGCTCCGTCCTTAGCTGTTTTCGGGGCTTTTGCGCCATGACTAATGCCTTCCCCTCTCTTCCTTCCGAGCCTCCCCTCCTCGAGTGATGACTGTAGGATTGCCAGGCATGGTGGAGTAGTACTTTCTGGATGGTATGATATTCTTTACCCATTTTCCCTGCGTGAGCACTTTCATCGTTTGGTAGCCGCTCCTCCCATCTTACTTCACGTGCTTCCCCAGATTCTTTTGTTGGCCCCAAGTCGCTGACAAGTCATGGTTATCAGCTTTTTTCACACTTTTCCTATCCACTCTTGTCCCATCTCCCCATAATCGAATGCCAATCACAAGGTAAGGAAGGCAGAAGATATAGGGACTACTTCTGGGTTGGTGTCTGTCTGACACTGCGTCAGTGATTTTTTTCTTGGGTTCCCTCGAGCTTCTTTCGGAGGACTAAGGAATTTTGGGTTCATCTCCAACCTTGATGTGATACTCCATTCCTACCCTTCTCTCCCCTCTCCTAAGCCCTATCGGAAGTCACCTGAGAAGGGCTTGGAGAAGCGATGAGTGATATTGGATACTTTTGGTTTGCGGTCGATACTGATATGGGATTTCCGGTGGGCTAGGATGATGATGCAGCAGTTCTTCATCATAGAAAAGTCTTGGAGGAAATGGGCTGAAAGCAGGCTGGTAAATTTTAAGGTCAACGGAATGTTGATGACCTGGATAATACAACTGGTATTACTGGACACGCCCAAAATCATTTGTTTTCTTATTATTTCCACGTGATCGCGTCTGATAGCATACTTCTCCAACTTTAACTTGAATCTGATAAGCGTGAAGAATATCATCCATTAACTCTTCATTTTAGTGTATATTCTTTGCCTTTTTGTCAAAAAAATATAGCAGTACGGCGATTATCTCGGAAAATACGGGGTCTTTTTCTTTAATTTTCGGAAAGTATGTTTAGTTCGAACCCGGATAATTCGAAGTCCAATTTTTTTTGGTCCTTTGAATTTCGAATTAACGAGGTTTTACTGTACTTGTAAGAGACTGCTTTGTCATATTGCTGAAAATAGCTGTATCTCAATTTCAGCTCTAAATGAAAGTGAGATAGAACTATATGTACTGATATAAAATAGGATATTATATTTTACTTGGAGCTAATATTGGTTCATTTGAATAATATGGAATTGATGCCTTTTCTTAATTTGAATGCTGAAATACAGTTGAATCCTAATGTTTTTTAGGGGGGACAAGATTTTTGCTTTGCAGACAAAAGAAAATGAGAATTTGCCAATTTTTAAGTAATTTTTGTGTCTTTTGAGCAACTTCCTTTTTGCAGCCATACCTCTTGTCATAAGAGTTTTCAAAGCAAAAATGAGGACCTATGTCTTCTTGAACTGCCACCAAAGAGGATAAATTGTGATCTTATCTAGGTAGTACTCACAATATACGTCAGGTAAAAGCTGGGGGCTTATTACAGAACTCTGTGTGTTAAATAATGACAGTCTGGGGTGTAAAATATGTATGTTCGTGATTACGGAACTCAGATATAATAAATACTTTTGGGAAAAAGACGGAGTAAGGCAAATACTTCATTCAAGTCCATACAACTCTCTCAGAATTTACATCAAACAATGAAATGCTCCATGTTTCTCTATGGCACAGTGGACCAAAGCATGGAATGTCATCTCAACAACAAACAAAACTAATATGTATAATTTTTTGACAGTCATCTCTGGGAGCGTAAATAAATCTTCTTGATTTTAATCTAATGATAGAGACTGTGTATGTGTTTCAAACATTATTTCTTTTTAGGAGTATTGAATCATTTTTATTATTATGTAATTGCTACTTTTGTGGGTAATGCTGGTGGAAATAAAGGGTTTGTCTTTAAAATGGTGCAAAGTGTGTATGAACCCGATAAGTTTCAGGATAAGCAGTAATCCTGAGGTGAGATATTACCACAATTTACAGTTTCCCGTGGCGTAGCTCATATTCCACCTGCATAGCGAGGGTTTGAATCTTTTTTGGGAGGATTTGATTGAATCTCAAATCCTGACCACAATCACTTTAAAATATTTTATTGCCTTTAGATCTTTTGCATCAAAATTGTTCACCAAATGAAATGATACGAAAGACTTCTGTTGAAGAGCATCAGGTAATATGATTAAGACCATGTAATTGCATGTTGGTTGCTAAATCTTTCAATCGATGGTATTTCAGAAGTTTGTTTTTTGATCCTTTATTTCAATTTTCAGGATCCTGATGTTTTCATTTTGCTCTTTCACATTCCAGGTCATAAAAGTAGAAGGGGACCATTATGATGTGAGGTTTTTCGGGAGCCAGCATCAAAGAGCTAACATTGAAAAGAGCCATATCAGACCAATAACAGTCAACATCCACACACTCCAGGTAAGACCTGAGTCATTCATTGTTGGTTAGAGGTAAAGTTTTGGACATCACTGGAGTTGGTTGTTTAATCATCTGCAGCACTCATATCTTTGTTCACTCAAGTATGGTTGTTGGGTGCATAGAAATCCCCTGAGTTTATGTAAATTTTTCTGATATTGAAGGGTATCTGTTCACCACATTGTAGTGGTAGATTATGGAGTGTCAATCTGTTGTTAATTATTCTTTCCTCTTAAAATACATTTTCCTTGAAATCCAAGGTTTTGGAAAAGACCTTTCTTGTCCCATCTCCAGTGAGGATAAAAAAATTGAGAATTTCCTTACTTATAGTACAATGACTCCTCCTGTACTCCTCTCCTACTGTAATTATTATGAATCATGTCAAATGAAATTGTCATTGTTTTCCACTGATATTTAAAAACTCTTCAGGTCAAAGTTTTTTATAATTCCTAATGTTCTTCTGATGGTTGAAAAGTTAAGATTGATTCTCTTTGGTGCCATTATTATGTTGTGCATTAATGTGTTCTCTCTGTGTTCCTCCGTTGTGGACTCAGGTGAAGAGGACGTCGTCGTGGACCAAGGCGTGCGAGGAGTTGCGGAAGCACCAGGAGATGCTGGAGAAGGGGATGGAGTTGACGGATTCGAGTGACGAGGAGGATGATGAGTCGGAGGAGGAGGAGGGGGGAAGGGGGAAGGAAAACGAAGAGAGTGGACGAGGGCTGGAGAATGGGGCAGTGGTGAAGGGCGATGAGGACGATGATGAAGATGAGGAGGAAGAAGAGGAGGAGGAAGTGGAGGAGCAGGAGATAGAGAGCGAGAGCGAAGTGGTGAGTGACGATTGGAAGTTTTTTGGAAGGTCATCATCCCCTCACGTGATGCTGAAGATGTGCAGAAGTTGATGTTGGGAATCAGTGAGGTGGGAATCAGTGATGCAATTCGATGGATAAAACCTTAACTGCTATTTCGGCTAAAATCTTCAAATGTATTAGCTAGGTATGGAGGCACAGTTGCATGGCTTATAGTGAGAAGATCGTCATAACGAGTGGATAATTGGCCATTGTTGGTCACCTGGTGAAAAGTATATCAAGTTATGCTGGCTATTATGAGCAATATTTCTGCCGAGACTGTTAGGAGTAGTCAGTTTCAACGTGATTGTCTACCAGGTGGCATAACTTATGGGTGTCAAATATCTTGCGTAAGGCAATGCTATACCCACTTTCAGTAATGCATGACCAGTTATCAATTGGAAAGGGAAATGAAATTTGATCAGATGAATGGCCAAGTTATTGTTACCAGGGGCCTGTTTCTCAAAGCTACAAGTCCACAATTTACAAGTGTGATCTTACAAGTGTGACTTACGAGTAACATGTGAAATTCTGTTTTTCAAACGTACAAGTCTACTAATTACAAGTAACGAGTCCATTTCACAAGTTACAAGTGTTTACTCACAGGTGTTTTCATTGTTACGACACATTCTGTTTCTCTAACAGACTTGTGAGTAACAAATCCTTGTAACTTGTAAGGAAATTTCTACAAGTCCTCCGAGGTGAGTAAATCGCAGTCAATCGGAAAGAATAACTGTGAAAACAAATGAAAAGCGACTAGCGATCTCTTTTTCTCAACTGTTATGAAGGCGATAGCGACGAACAAGGTATCAGTAGATAGGATTTTTTTTACCGACTTTTGACATAACATGCTCAGTTTACGTTAAAACACATTGTTTTTTTATAATTTAAAGTTAAAAGAAAATTCTTTTAGACTAAGACGTAACGAGAAAAGAACACCCCCACGGAGACTTTGTGAATAAACAACGAAGAAGAAAGATTTATTTCCAACCGAGACAGGAATGTTGCTTTTAATCGTGTAATTTATAAATGATCTCATTTCATAAAGAATAAATTATTTTTGGGAGGTGGGAAAGATTGAAAATGCGAAAGTTAAGCGCTAGTTTGCTACTATTATTTATTACTAATTATCAATATGTACCTACTTTTCATGTCACGTCATTATGTTTATACATTGAGAGGTAAAAATGCAGAGCATAAGTTCCCGTACTAAAATGATAAATCGCCATGAGATATCAAGTTGCGAAAGTTCAATAGGAAACTCCATACGTAATTAAAGTCGACATTTTTATGTGACATCTCGCAAATGCTACGCTAATGTGCTGTGGTTTTTCCTAATACACCGTAGGCATGTGTCCGATACCCTTGGTGTAACTTGGGGATCAAGAACAAGTGAAATTAAAAATAAATTGTGCATAAGTCCTGGAACGAAGTGACATAAATTGGTGGTAAAATATCTCCTTAGCCCATCAAAATGAAAGAGGAAAAAAAATTACCCCGGCAGGGATCGACCCACTGTCCTATGCTTCGTGAATCTCGCACGCTACCACTACACCAACTGGCTTCCTTCACAGCTTGAGATCCCTTTGGGTATTAATAATGAACATTCAAAATGGCTGAAATAGTCTTCGCTTGTCTGATGATAAAACGCTATTCCGCTATTTATTCGTACCTATGAAAGATAAACACTGCACAAGATGATGTCTTGACATGCTAGAATTGTGAATAACCTTAATTTAGAGTTCATCTTTCCCTTCCTGCGATGGAATAAACGACTTTTCCTCATGATGTTCAACTTTTGCAGACGATTCCTCCTCGCTTGAGATATTTTAAGGTAAACTGTGAACTAAAAATTCCGTTTATCTTGTGTTCACGCATTTATAGACACCGAGCAACATAGCACTGACTCTTGGTTGAAAAAGATGCAAGAAAATGTACGTCCCTTACGTATCCCATCCTTGCCGTAATATTGTTATTATGTCTTATGAAAGTGGTTTGAAAGATAAACACAGGACAACAATATATCTTGGCATTCAAGAATTATAAATTACTTTCATTACAAGATAAAATAGCAATTCATACATTGGAATAAACGATTCCAATCGTACGTATCCCATCCTTGCCGTACAATATTGTTATTATGTCGTACTTACGAAAGTGGTTTGAAAGATAAACAGCACAACAATATATCTTGGCATTCAAGAATTATAAATTACATTCATTACAAGATAACAATGCAAATCATATGTTGGAATAACCGATTTTTCCTTATTATGTTCAAGTATTGCCGATGATTCGTCCTCGCTTGGGATATTTTAAGGTGAATTGTACACCGAAAATACCATTTATCATGTATTCATGTATTTATATACACCGAGCAACGTTGCAGTGACTCTAGGTAATAGTAGATTGCTGGAAAAACTCTCGAAATATATTTAAAGCTTAAAAAAATAGCTAAATACGGACAGGATGACGACCGCCATTTTCACTTGTAAAATATTAGTTACAATTGTGGAGAATTCACAAGTCCTCCGTTTTCGTTTGAAACACTTGTAAGTCACACTTGTAAAATCCAACTTGTAAATTGTGGACTTGTAGGGCCGTATCCAGAAACCTCACTACTGCTGGATACGTCATCAGATGGTGATGTAGCTGCTATAGCGGCCGAGCTCCGCTACGATCACCCGCTGCAAAGTCTAGTGAGGTCCATGCCATGCTACTCGCTACAAGTAACATGGCCGCCGGATTTTGTCTGCTTATCGTCTCGCATTTATAATTAATATTTATTGACGTTTAAAGGGCTATAAGCTCATGATAATCATTTCTTATTATATAAAAATATAGTATGAATGCTTCAACAACGGACTTTGATGCTGATGAATTAATATTTTACTTAACATAACTATTAATAACTTCCGTCAACAATACCGTGATGAAACCTCATCGGCTTCACCGTTTTAATTGCTATTAACTTCCGAACGGGTCCTTTCATGCCTTGAAAATCATTTATAATTAAAGAAAAACAAATTAAGTACATATTTAATGTCTTGCCTTGATGCTCGTGACATACTTTTTTACGTAAAATAACTACTGTCAACACAACTATGCTGAAACCTCTTCGGCTTTGCCGTTATAATAGGTATTAACTTTGGTATGGACCGTGGGTTGCCTTGTAAACCATTTATATTTTTATATAAGTGCCCAAAGAAAGTTGAAATCACCGCTTTGTGTCTGTGAAATTTACAGTTTGCGTAAAATACTCAAAACAAGAAAGCCGTCTTCCAGCCAGCTCTATCCATACTCAGTTACTGCTAGTAAAAGTAATGAGAGTTCCAAGCCATGGAAAACCATGTACAATTACGTGTAAGCGTACCTAAAATGTGTAATTTTGTTCCTGAAATGATGAGTAAAAGTTTATGGGAATGTCTCAGAGATAGATGGAAATGGCATAGTGCTTCTACGTCCGTTGACAATATCTCGTTATATTCATCTCATAATGAATGTCACGTACATCTTTGGGCGTTATAATGCAATGCATATTTGAATATCCCACTACACAAATGCGATCGACAGTTGTACGTGTATATTTGCCACCCACCATGACGAGTAATGTTGGTGAGGCGAAGGATTATTCAGCAATAGCTACCTTCAAAAGAAATGAGAGCGCAAACTTTTCATAATTAACGTCTAGATTTAACAGCATTTTATTTAAAAAATCACCAATAAAGTTGGTTCCGACACTTCGTGAGCAAAACTTGATGGGGTATTGCTTTGCCACCCAACTTGGCGCCTGGTACACCGGCCGGCTTGCCCCGGCGCGCCGGCAACTACCGGCCCCGGGCGGCCCCGGCACTACCGCCGGGGCGGTAGTGCCGGGGCCAGACGGCAATCATCGGCGATCGGCAGTATACTATAGTCGAGACGCATGGTACCTAGGTACTTGTCTAGAGTTTCCCGAGCGCGCAGATCGTCATCATGTATCGGCAGGTACTCGATGATAATTTTGCCAATTTTTTTAGGCATTTAGTACATAATGAAGGCCATCAGATTCCGAGAAGAAACTTGAGGGACCGGGAGAATCCCATGGAAATACTAACGCATCCGTTTTCTTGGACTCCAATACAGCTTTCCTCGCGACAACTAAACTTACTATTAAATTCTTCTCCTCCGTGGAAATCCTACTCCCTTCCCCTGTCTCCATTTTGTTTACAAACAAAGTCACGTTGAGAATTCGTTATTCAATTATCGCCCTTAGTTCCTCCCGATGCCTGCATCTAGGGGAACATAAATGTCACTACATTCGTCTACGTCATCAATGTAGCCCAAAATAAATGTGGCAACACTGCCCCCACCAATTTGGAGCGATTTGGAGTAGCGGGGTTTCTGGATATAGCATGCAGCAGCAGGCTCCGCTGCAGTTTCAGCACTGTTTCTGGATGCGGCCCGTAGCTTTGAGAAACGGGCCCCTGCTCATCTGCTACATTTTAATACCTCCAAGTTGTAAATAAGGAAGGAGGAAGGAAGAAAGGAGGGAATAAAATATCACAGAATACAAAAATGTACTCCTTCGCACGTAATTTAATGGCAGTGAAACTTGGGCATGCCGGGATAAGCATACATTTGGGTGAAATGCTTAGGGAATGCAGTGCTGCGTGAGGAGTGTTTGTGGGAAAAGTCAGAGGGGGATAGGGTCGGGAGTGAGTGGGTCATGAAAGAATGTGGTTGGATGCTCCAGTAATGGAAATATATTAAGTGAATGTGCTTCGTTGTTTTGGCCATGTTGAGAGAATGGATGATAGTTGAAGAGTAGTGGTGGCACTAAAAGAGCACAACAGTTTCACTGCAACTTTTGCAACTGAAATAGTTTCAAAATGGAACAGTTCCTCAAAACACCCTGTTGCAGACAACAGCTAGAGGCACACCAAACAACAGGCGATTGATCGGCGCTCTTAGAAAATGGTCGGTAGTTCTGCATTCTATGTTATAAGAAATCTTTCACTAAAATAAAGTAACAATTTCCTTTGGATTCCTGAAAGATAGGTACTTCACGATTATAATTCTATCTGCAGCGACGGGTGGACAAATGTTGCCTGAATGAACCAACAGCCACCTGCAATAGATTGAAATCTAACAAATTGTTACTTATAACCACAACACAGCCAAACATGTAGTGCAACTGGAACAGTATGGAAGACGAAACAGACAGCTTCAGCTATCAGTTGCCGCTGCACAGCACAGATCACGAAATTAACCTATAGTTTGCAACAGTTATTTGAAACTGCTATCTGACCAAAGCAGTTGCGCCTGTAGCCATTTTGCTGCAACACCACTTAATTCCGACACTATTGAAGAGTGAAACAGATTTGTGATATGAGGTGTGGATGGAGTGAGGGGAAGGGGTAGACCGATACAGCCTTGGGTCAATGTGGTGGAAAACTCGTGAGAGGAGGAATATGAGGAATCTTAAGAACAGGGGAGCGTGTGTGAAGATTATGATGCCTGGGAGAGTAAAGAATACTACAGAGTTGGGATAGAAGGGCTGAGGGTCCCATGAGAGATCCCTGCGAGAGTCCTTTGGTACATCTGGCAGCCTATCAATGCTTGATTCACCTTTACTGACCACAAACTCTGCTGGCGAGTGCCACCAAGTTCCACTTTGACTATAATGGAAACAAAAATAGATATCTAGATGATTCCTCTTCATGACCTCTTTTTTGTTATGTAATTTTTTTTCTTCTTTTTTTTCTGAAGATATATGACTACATATTAATATGTACATTTTGTTCTCTTTGCTGAGGTTTTGCATTTTTATACATGCTTCTTCGGGACTACAATGAAAAATTATTATTTTAAGAAATGGTGCAAATCACAAAAAACAAAACAGCCTGCAATAAAAAAAACAGACATTGCCGAATTCAGTAAAATTTATTATAATTTGATGTTATAATAAACAACAAATATATGCAACTCCTTGGTGCGGCATGGATCCGCTGCGGTGACCTTTACTGGTTGTCAACACAAGTCCCCTTTCCCAGCAGAAAACTGCTGTCCTCCAAGTGTGTTCCGTCCTCCGTTGACAGCCTAGCTGTCTCTTTCCCCAATGCCGTTGTCTTGTTCCGGCATCTTGAGTGAACTTTCACAAGACTGATCCACAAGTTGATCTAGCTAGTGAGAGAGTAAGCGAGATAGAGCTCCTAGATCCCTTGGTGCGTTACCTTTTATCAACTAGGCCCACGCCCTTCCACAACCACTTCGCTGACAGATGAACAAAGCAATTGCACTTCACTACACCGCCATAGCATGTTGTCAGCCCATCAAGCTGGAGCCGTAGGCCCACCTGCATTTCAAATAGGCTTCGCGCCGCGACTTCTATGCGAGACGCGTACCTGGGCATTGCCGTCAAAATATATACTTTTTAACATAACTACATATGTACCAAAATTGTAAACAATATTCAATTGATGTACAATACGCCCAATGATTTTCGTTGTAGCCCTGAATCAGCATGTAGGTATAAAAATGCAAAATGTCGGCAAAGAGAGTAAATAATTTTCAAATTAATAGACCTATACATCCTGAAAGAAGAAAATAAATTACATAAAAGATACATTTGCAAGGATCGAGTATTGTGGAGGAAATTATTAAAGGAGAGTGTCAATAGCAATTGCTAATTCGTACTCATGATTAATGATGATATGTAGTACTTTCCTACAAAATGTTTATTGTACGATGCATTTCACCCATTTACGGCATTATCAGGTACAGAAGTTTGTTATTTGTGTTAATTATTGTTGTAGTTATGGGGGAGGATGGGAAAAAATTCAAACAAATAACGAACTTCTGTACCAGACGATGCCGTAAATCAGTGAAACTCGTCGCACAATAAAAATTTTGTAGAAAAGTGCTAAGTAAGCATTAATCATGAGTAGTAATACAATATGGAATGCAATCCTATGGACATAAATTTCTAAATTTTGTGTTTACCATTTGGCAGTGACTATTATTGTATTTTGTTTAATGTCTAATAAATACTCTAATAAACTTCTACGAAGTGAAGCCTGCCACTGTCATGTTTATGAGCAATTGCCAAGTTCTCTCATTGTCCCTACTCCGAAAGAGAGAGAGAGATGAGCTTGTGTGTGAGTGTGTTTTTCTTTTGTGTGTCCGCAGGAAAGTGAGCCGGAGGTGAAGAAGATGAAGGGAAGGAGGGGGAGGAGGCCGGGGAAGAAGCGGGAGAAGGGAGGGGAGGAGAAGAAGAAGAAGCGGAGGAGGGGAAGGCCATCCAAAGTGAGGGTGCCGTCACCACAGGAGGAGGAGGAGGAAGAGGACGAAGGGGAGGAGGAGGAAGAGGAGGTGGAAGGGGAAGAAGAAGAAGAGGGGGATGAGGGGTGTAGGGGGGGCAGCCGGGAGGGGGAAGGCGAGGGGGGAAGGACAACCAAGGCAGGGGCGGGGAGGGAGAATTCCGAGGGGGAGGCATCGCAGGACGAGGAGAGCTCCATATCATCGACGTGCCGGACCGGAAAGTCCATCAAGGTATGTGTGTGTGAGCTATTGTTAACAATCGATGGCCAGGGGATTGTGTTGGTGGGGCATGGCCAGCGTAATGGTTTCCCACAACGAGGGCATGGGTTCAAATTCCAGTGGTGGTAGAGATTTTTCAGTGGATTTTTTTTATTTTCAATCTCTTAGTGGCTGATGTGCATAGTGCTTTCTAAGTGCAGTTCTTCATTCATCTGATGGTAAATCCTTAAGATCCCTTGGCTCCTTTCATTGAGAGTGGGCTTATTCCAGTAGTTTTTCTTTGTCCTTCTCCTATTATACCTATACTAAGCTGCCCTACTTGTCAGTAATGATATAAATTACCTCAATGGTCATTTGCCTTCACGAATGAGCAATTTGTGGCCAAGTTTGTAGTAAGCCATTAGTTCATGTATTTGGTGTGGCTAGGGAACGTGGGTTGAACTTTTCTACCTCCCTGTCTGCAGCGAAGTTATTGCCTCGGCTTGTGTGGTTAGCTATAATAGCAGCAACTGAGGTTGTGGGGTAAAAATCTGATTGATCTGAGATGGAGGATAAGTGTGCGGGTTTGTTTCTCTTTATTAAGTTGGTTATAATTGGTGCCAAGTTAAAGGAAATACTCCTATAAAGTTCTAAGAACTTGCTCATAGTAATAAGATAATTATTTGCCCCATATCCTAATTTATATAGTTGCTGTAGTTTTGTTAAACTTAAAACAAATTGAAATATAAATTCTTTGATCTGTAACATCAGGCAATTTGATGATTGATGAACCACAACACTGTTGTAAAGACTGTAAAGTTCCCAGACAAGAATAAGTCCTCTCACTTAGACACCATGTGAAAGATTGTTTCACGAAGGATGTTGAGGACGAACTGGGATGACCAGCAGTTTGTGTGGGAAATTCTCTGTACTCTAGGATAGTGACTCATCTGTATTTTATTTAAAGTTTGATTTGTTGCATATTTTGAAAAAAATTTACATATTTCTTAATTTTTTCGTTCTAAAAAGATGTCTAATGAGCCGTAGGCTCCTATAGGATTTAACAAGCTGTTGTGAAAATAGCAGTTATAACTAGGTGTAATTAATGATGGCATTCATATTGACATAGAATAGTAATAGTAGTAATAATAGGGTGGTTTCCTATTTTTTTTTTATTGCCTAGATCTGAAGTTTATAACCCCTGGAGTACGTATTTGAAGCCGTTCGATTTTTAAATGGCGTTAAGTATTTTTCCTTATTAATTAAAAAGTGAAAAAATTCAACGGCGCGAATACGCGACGGCAAACTATTGCATGCTGGTTAATCCTACGTGTGACGTCACAGGTACGTACGCAACTACCGCAATCTGCCGCTAGGTGGTTCGCCGCCGCTGCTTATCTGCAGACGACGTCCGCCGAGAAAGCTTTAATAATAATAATAATTTATTGACGGGAAAAAAACCATTTACAAAAGTAAACTTGGTGTAAAATGGAAATGACCCTTATTTATTAATTTAGCTGCTCTAGTTGCATAGAGAAACCTCATCAAAATAATGAAACACATTTATGGTTACGGTATGGGGAATGAAAATCGTATAATAACATATTCTCAAATTAATGGTGCTAGCTCCTATTTTTTAGGTAAAGTTAGTATGAAAAGCATGAAATAAACCATTTTGTTCGTATTCATTTCGAAATATTTCCCGCAAGCAAGCTCGAAATTGTCACTTAATAACTATACTGAGAGCAGGTGCTACGCCGCAGCTATGATACGAATACACATTAATTTAATTCATCCACTTTGTCGAGGTGTCATTGCCAGAACATGAAATTAGCAAAAAAAAGCTTACCGCCAATTGCATAATGGATGGCAAAATCTCGAAGCAAACTATGTATGATCAAATACTAAAACAACTAAAATGCATTGATCACCCCTCACTGTGATCACAGACCATTGATGGGAACTCGTGATTCACTGCATCAGCTGATCAGCATCATATTCCCCAAGGAGTACCAGTAACATGCCTCCGAGAACATTGCTTTATAAAAATTGTTTTGTGCCACAGTGTTACACAACAACGCAATTAGCGATAGCAAGAAAGCTTACGTCGCGGTTCCACTAACCGAGAAGAGGAGAATTTTGTGGTTCAAAGCTGTCAGAAGAGAGTACCTTGCTTTACTTCTCTGATTTCACCTGCACTAAACCGAACATCTTCTCTAAAGAACTCCACCACCATGGCCACATCCACTTTCGGTAGATTGTCCGTACATAACCAGTTTGAAAAGCCATTGAACTTGTTCTCATTAAACCTTGTGGCTTTGTATATCAGCAAAAGGAACTGATGATGAAAGGTAACTAATGGAATATGCAAGGTATGAATGATAGGAATGGTAAATGAAAGGAATAGAAGATGAGATACAGGAAATGTTTGTCAAAACGAAAGTGATCAAAACGTAAACATCTAAGCCGGAACACCACAGAATGCAAAGTCACAGGTACGCAGTTTCGTTATTCATTTCACTGCGCATGCGACGCTTGCCGCGAAGAACGCCTTCGCGGTAGCTCTGTACTACCAGGGAGCGTAGGAGCTTAGAAAACGTCTTTTAATGGCATGCTCAATGGAGGAGACTTTCCGAACTTTGAGCATTTTAATCGAGGTATATTAATACATGTTCACCAGATTTTAGGGACTCTGAAATACAATAGTAAGTACAGTCGAAGATAATTCCATATGCCTCGCAATGTTGACTATCTACCTGTTACGTCATCATAGAAGCTGCCGCTGTCCCGCCATTTCCGAGCCTTTTCAAAGGAACTTAAATTTAACATTCAATTTTCTTGGAAACTAAGACTTTTTAATCCAAATAATTTGCGTGTAATGAATACGTTTCTGGTGGGGCACCTGTCGCAATTAATGAATTCTGTTTTCTTTGATGAAGGAAACTACCCTATTATATTTGTTCCATAGGATTTTTACAAATCATAGATCACGTCCAAAAATATGTATGATGTTACAGAGGTTTTAACGGGGTTTCAAACTCTGACAAGGAATAGAACCTCTTCTCTATGAGATATTTACACAGTTCCTTCTTCAATTTACCAACCCCCTCTATTTTCTTTATATGCCTCGAAAGGTTAATGTAAACTGTTGAGAGCCGATATTAAGGACTGTTTCTATGCTAAGCACTATAATGTATTATGAAATATATTTACGTCAAAATGTCTTCTTGTTCCATGGTAATGCACATCAGCATTCTTCACAATACAGTAGGGGTGAGTTTTCACAAATACAGCACAATGCAAAAACATAAATACAAGGCAAAGTCAGCAAGCCATTTTCAGAGAAGAAAGGCTTACAACTCACTCTAGGTTGTATGTTGAAAATGGCACTCAAGGCGGTTTTTTGCAAAATGAATACTTGTTTAGCATGGGTGGAATGACCACAGAAAACAATATTGTTACATAGGTGGGAATAAAAATAACGTAAGTTGACCATTTTAAATACATTGCATAATACAGTGTTTCTCAAGCATCTCAAAATGTAGATACCACAAACAATTTTTTTGAGACATGATTGATGTGATCTCTCCAATCAGGAGATGCATCAGTATGCAAATATGTTCAAGGAGAATACCATAAAATGAAATTGTTACGCTGTAAATTTGACTTCTTTTATTTTGCATACAGAAACATTTCTTGCCACAGCCATAGTTGTTTCATTATAGTAAATGTAAAAATTAAATACAAAAATGGATTCAAATAATAACAAAAGAAACACATTAATACACAGTATAAATGCCCTCAAATATTGGGTCTAAAGACTGTAGATATAAACTTCATTATATTCAATCCAAATTAGATACACATTGAATATAGACTTCAAATATTACATCAAAATAGTGTAAAGGAAAAACCATTTTTGATTCAAATATAGTCAAAAAGAGATACGTACAAAAATAGGCACCTAAGGATGTAAACATACATACATATCAATGCACAGTAGATACAAATTTCAATATATTATGTCTTAAAAGCATTCTGCCTCAACCATATTTCATAAGATTTCAATGGGACTCTTCTAATTCTAACTCTAGCGAGAGAAGTGCAAAGTATTGCAGTGATATGATACAGTATCCTTTCAAACTGTGGATTTTGGTGTGCCAGAATTTCAGAGAAATTGGATTTTATGATGTTTGAATGACTGATAAACTTCTTTTACTGCTTGTCAGAAGGAGGGACCAGCACCAGAAGATATGGTGTCTTCGTCTTGTCAAGAGCCCAGCACCAGATCTATATCTATCCAGACACCCCCACGGATGATGGCTAAGCAGGTGGGTGCTGTTCTCATTTTGATTTTACCATTAGGTTGTGCAAATTTTTTGGCATCAGTTGCATTTATTTGGTAATATTTCAATTGTAATCATTGTTCAGACCATCAAAAGTTATTTGTTAAAATTCTCAAAATGGGTTTAAATCAAACCATGTGAATGATTGAAAATGTATTCCTGGTGTTTTAGTGGTAGAAAATACTTTCTTGCTTCATGTATGTATATAATATGCTGGCATCGCCGTGTTGATAAAACAGGAAGGAAGGTAAAATTTTTTGGGACTTAAGATGAAAACATGGTTGTCATTTTTCTCTGTTAGCTGGTGCTGATAAATAAAAAAAAATTTCCAGCTGGAATATGTCATGCTTGCAAACAAGCTTTTTTTTAATTCTTGCAAGAGGCGTAAAAGTTACTGAGAAAATATTATAACTTATTTTTATACAAGTTTTCCCAAGTAAAAATTTAGTAACTTGGATTTTGATGTTGACAACCAGCTGCATCATGGCAATATACGAGGGCTGTCCAGAAAGTAAGTGTTTTGAATTTAAAAATTTATATACATTTGAAAGGCACAATCTTTTACTATTTTTCTACATAGTTGCCATACAAATGGAGGCAATTATCATAACGGTGCACTAGCGTATTGTTATCATCCTCGTCAAATTCTGCCGCCTGACAGTTTAACCATTTATTCATGCCTACCTGCAGTTCTGCGTCGCTATCGAACAACTGTGTTGCGAGCCAGGTCTTCATTATTGGAAAGAGGTGGTAGTTGCTTAGTGCAAGATCCGGGCTGTATGGCGGGTGAGCAAACACCTCCCATCCAAATACACCCAAGAGCTATAGAGTGCAATTGGCTGTGTGGGAAGGCATTGTCATGAAATGACAAAACATTTGAACTCAGTTTTCTCAAATACTTTTTCTGAATCCCTCACCTTAATTTTTTTAGTGTTTCTCAATACCTCTGTGAGGTTATTGTAGAGCCATGTTCAAGAGAATCAACAAGAAGCACACTTTGCCTGTCTCAAAAATAGTTAGCCATGATCTTTCTTGCCGATAATGTTCTCAGACATTTCTATGGTTTTCTGGGAGAACTTGTGTGTCCCCAGTCCATGAACTGCCTTTTTGTCTTACAATTGATATGCTTCACCCATGTCTCATCCCCAGTTACAACACGATCAAGAAGTGGGTCACCATCTTTGTCGTAGGCCTCAAGGAGTGTGAATGACGTAGCCAGGCACTTTTTTGTGGTCTTCTGTCAAGATTTTTGGCACCCACCTGACACAAAGATTGTGGTAGCCTAGCTTTTTTGCTACAATCTCATGCAGCAAACTTCGTGAAATATGAGGAACAGAAAGTGAGAACTCCATAATTGTGAAGCAGCGGTTTCCATGAATCTTTTTGTTGATTTTCACCGGCAGTTCATCAGTCACAAGGCATGGCAGACCACGGCAATCCTCATCATGGACATTGTTGCGGCCATTTTTAAACAAAATGCACCACTGGCTCTCTCCCCCTTCACTCATTATTCCGTCCCCATACACTTCACTAAGTTGCCGATTACTTTCAATTAGTTTGTGGTTTTTCGCCTACAAAAACCTAATCCCTAAACGCTTCTCACAACTGGTGGGATATTCTATTGCAGCACACATTTTCAGAATTCACAGTGAACTAAGTAGAATCAGCACAGTCCTCACCTTACCGCAGTTAAATGCGTACTGAGTGTGGGCACGCTCTGAAACCTAGATGGCGGCTCTAGCCCAACCGACCGCACTGCCAGGCCAAAACGTAAGTTACTTTCTGGGACACCCTTGTATATTGGTATATTAGAAGCCAAGTAAAAGATAGATCAGAGTAAATATAAAACACATTGTGAGGCAAACAACTTTTTGGCTGAAGCTGGAATATACTATGCCATTGCAAGAAGTTATTTTTTTTACCAATTCTAATGGTGCTTAGGTTTGTGATAGTAATGATTACCATTTGTCACAAATTTTGCCAATCGAGTCCCAATCCCCAGTATTTGGATATTTTTTCTCTTCTCAACTTAATTTTTTTTTACCAGGATGCTGCAGAGGGAAGTTCTAAAAACAGGAAAAGTTCGAAGGATTCTGAGCGGGCTCTCAAAGAGTTGGCAGAGCGGGTAAGTCTGGGGAAATAAGTGTGATGGTTTCAGATGTAACTTACCATGGAAATGACTGATATCCATTATAAAACCCAACTTTGTACTTTTCCTCAAAAGTGGAAAGTTCTGTTATTATAGTGGAACTCAGGGAAAGCTTTAATAATGTCTTCATGATTGTATCCTTTCTAATTACTTAGTCGAACCCTCATCTCTGCCTCCCAATTTCCTCCTGCAGCATTTTTTTCCTTCCCTGCGATGCCCATTACTCGTGAATGTCTTTTCTTAACTTATGAGTGAATCTTCATTCAGGGTTGTTATAGGTCAGGGAAATCAGGGAAAAGTTAGGGAATTTGAAATGGGTCAGGGAAATCAGGGAAAAGTCAGGGAATCTCGTCCATGGGGTCAGGGAAAATGTATGCCATGTCATGCGATACAAAAGAACCGCCGCGCTGTCGGCTGGCTGAGCTGGCCTGGGTCAGCTGGGCGCTGAACTAGTCCATCTTTCCGCTGTGCTGATGAGCGTTGCTAGCCTTTGCTAGCATTTTTTTTAAAGCATTGGTGGCCTAGATATTAGAGAAGTCTCCGCTTCTGTACAAGATTTGCTAGGCTATCACGTTTTGTGAACCGGAGTTGATAGTGAAATCCGAAGATGCAGCTCTAGCTCGCCTCCGGAACTGCCTCTCATTGCTGCAGCTAAGGAAGTGGTTCTCTGATTTAGAGTTCGACTTGCTAGAAGCTGAGTTCAAGACTTTAATTAACAAGCCTGCTGTCTCTGTGTGCTTGAAAGAATATGACCGAGACCACACCCATCTTGATCACTTTTGGAAGTGCATTTTAATGTTGTGGAAGTGCTCTGGATTAATGGTAGATTTGATCCACATGATTTTAATATTGAGCCATGAAAATGCCTTTGTGGAGAGGGGATTTTCCATAAACAAAGAAGTTGTTATCGAAAACTAATTCCCACTGACACTAGTCGCGCAAAGGCAGGTGTACGACGCCGTGAATTTGACCGGTGGAGTTATTAATGTGGAAATTAGTGACAAAATTATTTCAAGAGTGCGACTTGCACACGCAGAGTATGAAGAGACGCGAAGGGAGAGAGCGAAAGACAAGAAAAAGATACAGAAGAGAAAAGATGAAAGAATGATTGGGTAAGAAGTTAAAGAATCAAGACCCAAGAAAACCAAACTTTTGCTGGAAAACCAATTGTAGTGCGACGCTATCGACAAGAGGCTGAGAGCACAATGTGGCCGTGTATAGCATTTCTGTGATGTTGTGGTTAGGTACATTCTACGTCCACATCCCTGGATGTAGACTTTTTGTTTGATGTGTCAATTTAAATTTGACGCCATATTTTGACTTTCATTTGACTCTAATTACGTTTAAAAATTCCTGTTTTTTGACTAATGAAGTTTACAAAGTTACTGTTTTTTATGTTTTCATCGTAAATACTTTTTGCTTGATGTGTCAATTTAAATTTGACTGTAAGCTAGTTTAAAAGTTAGTTTTTTCTGTGTTCATTATAAAGAAATACGTTTTAAAAAGAATTTAAATATATTTTTTTAAAGAATTTGATATTTTATTGATTCTTACTATTCAAAAATGTTATGTAAGGATCGATATTAGAGTGTGAAAAAGTCAGGGGAAATGAAGATTTTTGTCAGGGAAAAGTCAGGGAATTTGAATTCGGGAATCTTGTAACAACCCTGTCATTGTGTTCTTCATTTTTTGTGACAATTTTTTTCATCCCCGTTACTGATAGTTGAAACGAGAGTTTGAGGTGGAGAAGCAGAGGGCAATTGCAGCAGCCTTAAGATCCCTCGAGCATGACATTGAGAAGCTGAAGGAGGAACAAGCTGCGGAGATAGAAGAGCTGAATGAGCGACACCGACAGAACTTATCAGATGCCAAGAAAAAGCAGTGGGTGAGTTCATCTTCAATGTCTTTCATATTTTTTTCCACCAAATTCAATATGAAGAACAGATTATTGAAAACTATGGGTAGCCTTGATTAAGTTATTATCAGATTGTGAGTGTGAAAAGACTGCTGTATAGTATTCTACTGTATTTCAATTTCAGATTTTTTAAAGCATTTCTATTTTCAATGCTGTTGACTATTTAAGATACATTTCGTTGAATTTTTTCATGATATCATATTCAGTTGGTAAATCATTCTCAAATACCAGTTGTTTATTGGTAGGAATAGGAAAATTTCACGATAGCGATTTTAGACAAAAAGTGTTGTAGGGGTGGTAATTAGATACAACATACCCCATGCTGACTGGGGAAATGACTTTTGAACTCGCAAAATGTCGCAAACTGTGCCCCAAAATGCGAATTTTCATTTTCTTTATGAGAAATTGGTTGAAAGTACATTTAAAATCCAAGAAAAACATTAAAGTGCAAGCAAATGTTGTCAAATTTAAATAAACTCGCATGCAAATATTCCTGAGGTGTGCGGAAGAGTTTGCAGTTCATCGTAGCATAACCGGTGTTATGATAACAATTGTGGGGGGATGACATCAGGTGCTTCCGATTTGTAGCAATAGACTGCGATTGCCACGCCGCAGTGCGTTCTATTTACAATGAGTGGAATAACCGTCTATTGGTGGCTCTCCGCTCCATGGTGAGTCGAACAAAGGAAGAGCACTATGGGCCTGCTCTCTTGGCCAAAAATAGTCGTAAAAGAGAATATTAAGAAAGTGTGCTCTAATCTCTTGTAAAATGACAAAGAACAGTTCTGATTGCTTTAGATCAGTTGGTTTTGGTTTTTTGACCAGTTCTTCAAGGTCTGAGCTATTACCGACCAATTTATGTGCATATAATTGATATTGAAATCATATGTAAAAGTCTAAGTGAGGAGAGAAGATTTCCCCCTCTAAGGAATGTCAACAGCTAATTGATTTGTGAAAGGCTGTAGTGGTGAATTTCCTGTATAATGCAAAGATGGGTCTTTTGTAGGCATGAACAAGTAGAAGTGAGTCAAGGCAGTATGACCTAACTTCAAATTCGTTACCATCATTTCTTCGTGCCAACTATTCATGATGGATAATCTCCTAGGAAGGACCATATTTGTAGTATGCCTTAGTTTATTATTCCTTAGTTTATTATTCCTTATTTCCATATAATTTATTGGTTGAGTCTTAATAGGTTTGCTTTGCATTATCATGTCTGGTGTCATATTTATTTGAATGGAGACCGAACTAATTAGAATTCTTTCCCTCCCACCTTAATCTCCTCAGTGTTACAACTGTGAGTTGGAGGCCATTTACCACTGCTGCTGGAACACAGCTTACTGCAGCATCGACTGCCAACAGATGCACTGGCAGAAGGAGCACAAACGCCTCTGCCGGAGGAAACGCTGATTGTTGTGCCTGCTCATCCAAGGAACCAACACCCCAGTTGACCCCAAGGACCTCCCTAACCCAACCCCCTTCCCAGCAGAATCAAACTAAATAGATGCTCAATTTGCATCTATTGGGGATATGGACTCAAGTAATCTCTCCCCTCTCAGCGTGACATTTACACAAAGGTGCCAGAAGACTTCTAAATTTTTCAGCGGAACTCGAGCCGAACTTTTTCAACTCAGCCAAAAGAATAAAAATTTTTCAAAGCATCACTTATATATACACATAAATACTGGTGAAACATTTAAAAAAGCCTTGGTCGTGGGTACCAAGGGCGGTGGTCGAATGAAAAGAAGACTTTTACGGAGTGAGTGTTAGGAATGAAACTCTTTGACTAATATCTCTTTTTATTTAGAATCTTTAGAGGTGTAGCAGTGCCGTTAGTACCAAAAGTTTTACTTAGTCTTCAGAGATTGTATAGAGAGTGTATGTGTTTGTATGCTAGGCTGAAATCGCCGACAAAATTGATGGAAGGAACTCATGGCAAAAGTCATTGAAACAGTTTGCTAAAATCCATTCCCATTAGATTTTACCATATTTTGTAATACAGAGGACGAAAAAAGGATATCACTGTAGTGGGTAGGAAAAGTGAATCATCTTCCATATTTTTAATTCCATTTGTATAATTTATTTTTCTGGATACATGTGCACAGAGAGGTGCTGTTTTTATTGGAAGCATTTTACATGCTGCCGCTGGGTATGAGTCTCTGTTATGCATTTCTGGACTAATCATTTCTGTTGATTTCTCTCTCTCTCTCTTCATGTGTAAAGTATTATTGTTATCAGGTGTTGTCACTGATTGCAGTCCTTGAATAATGTTTATGAAGATATATTTATATATATTGACTCTTTGTGTTGTGTTACGTACCTGCATTTTTGCCACGCACCTGATATGATGCCTGGTTGAAGCGAAAGAAATGAAGGATCTCACAGGCTAGGATTTCTGTTTTTTGCACATGTCGTTTGTATCCTAGATTTCAAAGTTTCTTTAATTATATAAAATATATTTGAGTAATTGCTACTTTTGTGAGAGCAGTTTTGTGCTGGGCAAAGAAAGGAATATCAAAGAGTCTTTTTGAAATGTTATATATTAGTGTGAATGTTTCTGCATTGTTCAATAGCTCCTGGAGAACAGTTCCTTTTGTAGTCTTTGCTTCTGTGGGGAAGATAAGTCTCTCACCATGTTTTCTATTTAATGTATTTTTTTACGTTATGAAAGTGGGCCCTTTCTTTTTGAAATTTTATTTGATTATGTTAAAATAATCATGGTTATTTTGGCATTAGGTTTTGCACATCTCAAAGATAAAACTTTTGAAAAGATATGTTGGTAGAGAATAATTGCGTTGGCGATTTACAAGAGATTTTACCAGAGTTCTACACCATAAAGGACGTGCAGCAGAAGTGTTTGCATGTACAAGTATATGCATGCTTACAAAATAGCACGGATATAAAGTTTTATACAAAAATAAATTATTTGAGAATTTATTTTGACTGAATTCTGTTGCTATCAAATTATTCTCTATTGTTTCACTCTTCAGTCGTGAATGTGAAGCGAAAGTGAGTGGAGAGTGGAAGACATAGGCTTTGAAAACAATGAAACGATGTGTATTGCATATAGCCATGGTTAAATAGTTGCAAATATTGTTGTTGTTGTCAACGAAAGGTGGCATCAGAGCTTGACTATGAATGAATAACCTTACCCCTTCCCCCCCCACGTGCTCCCATTTTGTGCCCTTGGTTAGTTAAATACATGTGTATGACCCTGGTCACTTATTTGTGGCCTTAGTGCAATCCATACATGCCGAAATTCATTCATCAAAAAATCAACATAGAGATAATATTTGATTCATGATTGTAATATACTAATGTCAATGAAGTACACAAAAAATAAAATGTAATTTTTCCTATTTTATCTTTTGCTACTTATTTCTACCTCAGGCTTTTACCTACCTGGGCAATCCAGGAATACAGCTTGAGATACCTATATGATTTAGCAGTGAAATACTCTTGAGATGTTGGGGATTCAATGAAAAATATGGAAAAAACTTGCTCCATGTCTCTCGCCTTTTTCCACGTCTAATAAATGACTCAAAAAATGTCTTGTTTGTCATAGAAAAAAGCTTAATCAATATTTATTTTCTGGAGTCAAGAACTCATCTGGCTGAATTATTATGAAATCATTGAATTTGCTATTCTAGACAGCTTTCCTATCATCATCTTGTCATCATTAGGCATCCACCTGATGATGGTACGAAAACAGGGCTTGGTTAGATAATAGGAAGCCATGCTTGCCTTCATGTACAACAGGTAAAAACCTTATCATCATTGTAGTGGTCATGGTGATTCATAACCTAGAAACAGGGCCGGCCTTCGGGATTGAGGGGCCATGTGTTAACAAAATTTGGGAGCCGCCTAACTTTGCATTCCTTATTGATGGTGATAATAATAAGGGTATGAAAGCCAGACCACCAGCCTCCCCGTGGCGTACCTGGTAACGGCTTTTGCTGGCTAATGTTAGACGTCTGCGTGCGGGGCTAACCACCCCACATGCAGTTTTACTGGTTCCAAGAAAAGAATCCAGGAAAGCCACCCACAACCGGCCCCTCTTGGATGGGGGCCCTAGTAGAATTGGGTGTGGCAACGAAAACTCACCAACTAGAAAGGGAGCTCGTATGCAGTGGACGGAAGTCCTAAGGGCTGACCTTCTAGCATGCCATGCTGCGAGCGAGCCCGATCAAAGGGGGCATATGGCAAGGATGCACTCTTTGTGGTGTGAGATGCATCCGGAACACGACCATCTATTGCAGCAGAATCTACGCGATTATGCCAACCACCTGCGAAAAAAGGAAACTCCACACCAGCCACCAGTTCAGAGGAAAACACCACCGGCCAGACCACTCTCCCCGACACAGGCTGCCTCTCCGGGCGAGAACAACATTTGTGTCAGTCTCTCAGCCAAATGGGGAGGAAGCTGGTCAGGCTGTCTCTGAACTATGAACGCGGTTGTTAAGAACCATTAACTGTGATGAAGGACAACCTAGGCAGAGAGACATCCACTGAAAGATCTCTCTGCGGGGTAACCACCTGCCCCAGTTGAATGGTCTTATCGACAAAATCCTGACGGAAACTTTGGACGGTAAGTTGCGTGGTCTACGCTGTTGCCAAAATTATGGCTCACTCCCAAAAGAACACCTCTTGGGAGGACAAAGCAATAAATAAAAAAAATAATAATATTTTTAGCTGGCAGGTAGAAAATGTCTAATTGCTTCTTCATAATACATAAAAGGAACAGCAATAACACAACACAATCAAATTATCTAAGGTTTTCCCAGTGTATGGTGATATTGAAGGTTTTTCGGGCTTCCCACCGGGTTAAACTCTCCATCTCTGTGGACGTTTCGATGTACGTGTCGTCCATCATCATCAGGACATGCCCTGATGACGATGGACGACACGTACACCAAGTGGGAAGCCCGAAGAACCTTCAATAACACAATCCTATATTTCACAATGTAATCCAGCATCTCGCATAAATTTACAAACAAGATGTAGGTATGTAGTCAATCAAAACAAAGTTATACAGTTCTGAATCATTGGACTGCATAAATTCATTCACACTATAGAAGCATTTTTTTTATCTTTCCCCTTAAAATATGATGGAGAAGAAATAGATGTGATATAGATAGTGGCACTTTTTTATATAGCGTGAAGCAGAATGATAGGGACCATGTAACGAAAACAGTGGCGAATATAGTTTATAACTTTGGGGGGTCCAAGACCGGCTATGTAGTGGTGACTGCCTGTAGTTTAGGTATCCGCGCATGTGCCAAAAGCCTCTCACTGCGGCCATGCAGCCTAATTTCGGGGGGTAGGGGGCCCCCCATGTAATCGCCACTGAATTAGAAGATGAATGCCTGAATGTGGCAGGTAATACATACAAGCCAAGATCATGTACTCACTGCCAGCTACATAAGCAGTTGGGACAGACCATATCCTATTTAATAGATTAAATATGCTTGCTGGCAGATTATTATTAAACGATTAAGAGTAGCTATGAATGCATATGACTTTGACGCTGATAGGCCTCGGTGAACGAAATTCGCGCCTTAAGTTGAAGACCGCTCACGTTACACCCATTGTTGATAGATGGAAGTCAAATCGGTATGTACGGTGCTACCACCTGTACCATGCATTGGCAACTTGAGAAGAGACCAAGACGATAAATATTAAATCTTCATCAATGACTATATGTAAATTAACGTAAGTATTCAAGCCATAATTTAAATATGCAAATACGCATGTGTCGAGGTGCATTGTGTTTGTTGACCAGTTCAAAGTCCAGAGAGATGGTTCATAAGATCATGTGACGCGAATTTAGCAGACGCATAGTTCTTCCTTTGTTCTTTTATTTACAAGTCAAAGATCATACATTCCGAAAGAGCTCCACGACTGTATTAATCCATAAATATAGTGATAAACACAAAATAAATAAAACAAATTACCAATGGGATGAAATTCCTGAGTTTGACAATTATAAGCGGAAGAGTACAAATAAAAATGACGTCATACCCGAATTCATAACCTTGGCAGGAAATCCGAGAGGGAAGTCAGCAGCACATGCAGGTAAAGCGTTGTCAGCTAGATTTACTTGAAATAACAAAACATTGAATCAAATTACAATCTTGCTTTCATCGGATCTTAACTTCGTAAGGTATCGATAAGCTAAAAAAGCTGATGATACTTCTGATCACGACACAAATGTCGAGAAATATGGAAAAATATTGTTCGATAGTTTACGCCTTTGCCGCCCATTGGCGCTAACTTGAAAATGGTCTTAATGTAAACGTCTATGTTTATGTATTTTATACAGTGACAGCTCTACTGCATCCACCAAGATGATGGAGCTAGAAGACCTCCCTCGAATGCGAAGTCTTTCTCCGGGATCTCCGGCTGAAATTACAGAAAACATCACACGCAAGGTAGGTGTTGTGTTACTCCTCAGTCGTTGATGTGGTTATTCAACATGAAAGCTTTTATTCTTCGAACTATTAAACGATTGCATTTAATATTACCATTTTGATGTCTATTCTGAATGCCTTCATCTGACATGCCAGCGGGTTCGTGTATCCATCGATAACGTTTCCTTCTGTTTACTTGGTTTCGTCATCTGCTTTCCCATGATTCCATGCGCGAGGCATGTGGTGGGGGAGGAGGTAGTCGGGCGGGTTGCCTAACCAACTGTGCTGAGTCATATAGAGACTGAGCGTGCCGGGGCTGTTACCTGATGAAGGCGGGCAGTCTAGGGAAGAGGTTGTTGTCTGTCGTACTTACTTTTGTTTTGATGTGCCGGGGATCATTTAAGTATGGTGTTGTAGTTGAGTTGTGTCAAGCTTCAACTGAGTTTTATTTATCGTATGACAATGCGGCGTTTAGCAGGACCATCGATTTGTATTTCATCATCTAATCGTCTGCTGTCCTTGTTGAACGTTCTCGATGGTGTATTCGTGTGACTGAGGAATGTTCTGAAGTGAGCACAGGAATAAGAAAATACTGAAATTTCCGTTTGCTCTGCATGGAAGATACCATCGTACTCACGAGGTAAGATTTGTTGTTCTTATTTAGTTGTCGAGTCAATTCTTTGTTTTGATTTAAGTGCACTAATAATTGAGACATTGATAGTTATGTCGTTGGATTGTATTATTCCGATTAGTGCTGCACAAGAACGTATCGGTTATGTGGTTTTCCGGATTATTTCGTGGGTGAATATGTTCGTGAATTTTTTTCGTGTTGTGTTGGATTATTCCATTATCGTTCGACGTTGCTTCATTTGCTTGTGTGAACCCCATTTAGGGTACTTTCTTACGTTTGGCGAGAACCGGTATGTCAGCCAACTACTAATATAGAGAGACCTGGCAAATATTTCCACCAAATAATTTGCGATTGTGTGCTTTTATTTTTGTTTACATTCGAGCGCTCTCCGTTCAGTCGCCGGTTCTGTTGGCCCTGTGTCAATGTGCATCATTCATATATTTAAATGTGCAGATTTACGTGATACATATTTGCCGTAATACTTTAAACTACTTGGTGATTAATCCTAATTAAATGTCCTTTCAATTTAAAAAATCTTTCCCTATCTCCATATCGTAAGAAATAACGAAATAATTGATCAATCTGCTTCAGCTCCCATTAAAGTCATGGAATCAAAATTTGAGTGTAATAGCCTCCTACTAATCTCTGATAATGTTAATTTTTGATATGCTCCCTGTAATGCATATGAAAAGACGTCAAAAATTCTTCTGTATGTATACTTATTTATAATTTCTTGAGCATCAAATACTTTTTTTTGTAAATTATTGGCTGTTGATTTTTCTTGACTTGGTGAATGAAATTTATGCTTAACATTTCAGGTTTATCGTCAGAAGTCAAAGCAAGAGTCTTCCTTTAGTGCATCGCAAGGATTTGTGAAATGATAGCCACAGTAAATCACCTTGAAGAATAACACATTGGTGATGCAAAAGTGGGAGTTAATTATCATCGATTTTCCCTCAAGAGTTATATTTTTTAGTGCTGCCACACTGCAATTTTAAGTGTTTAGTTGTGCTTCTATTTTTGGCTCTCCAAACCATTGTGCTGTGCAAATTTCTTAACCTGTAGAAAATGATATTGTGATCCTTTAACAACGCCTCAATTGTTTTACCTTTGAGGAGGAATAGTCTAGGGTGTGCTGTGGTCTCCGGGGCGCCACAAATCTTTAAGTCCCCGGGTTTGATGCTTTAATTTATTAGTTGGCTAGATATTCTCGTGAAAATGATTTATCCTTACCCGAAGAAGCTGAGAGGAGAGGATGTTTTCCATCTTGTGTTGGCGCTCTCCTTGCTGGGTGCACAACACCCGTTCCAGGGTGGAATGTATGCTGGTACACTCAAAGACCCAGCCATTCATTCATCCCTCCTGATTGGGGCTTACCAGACGGAAGTTTTCCATGATCTCATTGCCCTTGGGCGTTACTCTCGTTCAAATTCCTACTGGTCTAGGCCTTGTTGGGATCCCAGATCTGACCACGGCACAACTGGGACCCCTGAAGGGAGAGAATTCAGTGGTTGGTCATCTGATGTGGAAGACTCCTTTAGTAACGGAGGGATGCTCTCGAATGGAAGGAGTAGCCCTGTGTCAGAGTATGGATGCAACGACCATTACGATTCTCATCATGGATATTCCCTGGGTGGCAGCGTGACTGCATACCTCTTGGACGTTGAGACGAGTGTAAACAGTGAGGATGCTGGAGAGGGTGGAGGGGGTGGCGAGGCCACTGGTGGAGGCGTGGAAGCCCTGAAGAGTGAGGAAGATGCATTGGAGGACCTCCAGTTTGGACCACCTGCCCGGGAGGAGGAAGTTGAAGATGACGGCTTTGACTCCTCCCCTCTGATCAAAGTGGAGGAAGATTCGGAGGAGGAGGAGGGGGTCGTGGTCAAGGAGGAGGAGAGTGAGGATGAGGCAGTGGGATGGGACCTCGCCCACTCCCATTGGGAAGTTGATGATTCTTCGGAGCATCTGGTGGACTGGGGGGACGTGATGCTGAAGACAGAGGTGGAGGACGAAGAGGAGGGCGTGCCCTCGTTTGGGATGAACTTGTCCATTGACGATGAGGAGCATTCATTTTTACCTTCGGATGATGCCTTGTCTCCCGACATGTATGCAGCTTCTACCTCCTCGGAGCTTAGTCGTGAGGTACAAATAAGCTTATTACACACCGTTCAATGTCAAGTTTTATGGTGTTTCATCCATTAGTTTTTAAATTCCCATTAGTTATGACTTAGTTTTCTTTCCTTTCCTGGACTTACCATAATATATTTTTTTAAATTGTTGATCCATTAATTGGTGATGGGCTTATCTGTTAAATATTTTTCTTATTGAGTAAGTAGATTGTGTAGCTGTCCAGCAACTGTATAATGCCTGCGTATCACTTGGAAGCTTTAGGAATCATGTAGAACGATTAATTTTTGGCTGGTTACAAGCCACACATGCATTTATTGCAAAATAATTTCTGGAAAGCAATTCTCCAGTTTAAGCCAGGTTAAATCAGAGACGATGTAGAAATGACCATATCAGTATATACCTTTACTTTAGTACTGAAAAGGAGTGTCAAATTTGGGAAAAATTATGTTAAACCATGTCGTGAGCTGCAAAACGAATGATTTTGGCTTTAGGATCTTAGAGATGTTGAATTTTTTTCCATGGAGCCTTTTTAGCTCTGTCGAAATGGAAACGTTTCACATATTGCCTTTGCAATCAATCTCATATCAAGGGAAGCAGCCTGTCCAACAAGGAATAAGGCAGTGCTAAAAAAATTCAAACATCTTAGTGATACCATTCAAAAATGCTCCAACATCTCAAACATTATGCACATTTCTTGCTACAATCAAGATCAGAGATATTCAGATATATTGGCTGCTGTTAATGGCTAAGATCAGTGAATTTTTATAGTAAACACAGGGTCCTCCGAAAGATAAGGCAGATGCAGAAGAGATGCATTTGACATATTATGCATTTCAGATCAGATTATTATTTTCTGAGGGTGACTAGATGTTCCATTATCATGAAGTAACTTCATCCTTGTCTCCTATCACTCAAGATTTCCCTGCATTGTCACACTTATTGATGCAGAGGTAGAAACAGTGAAGTTCGGGAACCACAACATTCTGCATATTTTAAGAATTCACACGTATCTCAGTTTTAAGCTTTTGGGATTAAGAACCTCAACAATATGCCTCTGAGTTGACTAAGTCTACTTGTTTTTAATTTAAAAATTGAATGTTACACTAGCCTATTTCCACTCAGATCTGTTGTGCAAAAACAATATACTGCTTCCCTTAATTATATCAATACAGTACTTATTTCATATCAAAAGTCATTAAATTGCTTTGGCATGAGAAACAGGCTACCTTTATCTTGTGAAAATTAATGAGTTTTTGTTTGCAAATTTTGTAAGCTGAGTTTAGGTCGAATGCATGTACTTGCAGTAGACAAATGAAATGGAATATGTTTGAAGGATTATGTTTTGTGCACAGAGTTTATTATTCAGACCCCATTTCTCTTTTAAAAAAAATCCATTTTTCTTGAAAAGCATGCTTTTCTTCCAGTGATCATAAAATATTTAAGTAATCGTTATTATATTTTCTGATATTTTCTGTTTTGTAAGTGGAATTCAGTAAACACCTTTTATTGCTTCTACGAGCCATCTGATGTTGTTGTCTTAAGCAGCCTCTACAGTTAAAATTCTTTTGATGCAATTGACAATAGAATCAGAAATGTACAACTTGTAAAGTTTGCTCAACCACTACTCAGGCTTCTTTCCTGTAGAACAAGGTAACATCATCCCATGCATACCGGGTTTTTCAGAGGTGTTCCAGTTTGTACCGTATTGACGTATTGTTCTTTGAAACAACTTTGAATTCAGCGCATCTTCACCCCTGTTGAAAATCACTTAGTGTTTCTACCTGTAGCCTTATTTTTTCGACTTAGTTCCATTGCTGAGATTCTATTTGCAGGTTAAATTGCCAATCATACATTTCAATTGTGTTTTTCTGTTGATCTCTAAATTTCCCCAAGGTCCACCGAGATTATTGGCATATTGCTGAAAACAGTGTTACTAGCATTCCAGCCACCATCTTTGTGTCATAGTCAGCTGGAACACTGGTAAAAATGCCATCAGTGATTGTTAGGTAATGCCCTTGGTGCATCTCTGTGAAAATGAAGAGACTTTATCTGATTGTCATCTCACTCTCTCACTCAGTGATTCAACCCGAAGGTTGGTTTGGATAGTTGAGGGTAGAGCTCAACCCGGACTAAGCCAGAGGCGTGTGAATTTCACACATTCAGGGTAGCGGGGCCAGTTCCTTTCCCTGGGCCACCTCGAATTCCGAGGGTTTTTTTGTTCGGGAGCATCCAAAGGCTTCACTCGGATTTGAACCCGGGACCCTTCGATCAGTAGCCAAGCGCTCTACCCACTAGGCCACCACACTCCCTCTACTACGCTCCAACTATAGATTGTCATCTATGAATTTAATATGTTAATTCCACCTCTTATGAAGAATTTTCCCGTTGCGGCAGATTCTTGTTATTGTTTGGAACCGAGGAACCTGTGACTGTGACAAGCTCCTTTTTATTTTTCTGTTTATGGTGTATGATTAGGAAGCATAGGCTCCATTGGCCAAAAAGCTAGAATTCTTTATGTGGTATTTTTCTATTCATATTCCATATGTGCATTCTATGATCTGAGGTATTGCCTTTTCAATTATAAAATCTGAAGATTCTTGCAAAATTGAGTGGAATTTGTTCACAATGAAGAGATAGCACGTGCAATTTTCCAAAAATATAAAATTTACTTCCGACCCAGGTGTCAATGTTGATACATCACCTTCTGGTCACCATTCATCTGAAGATGATGTATCAGCATTGAAAACGGGTCGGAAATAAATTTCATTTTAGTGGAAAATTGTACGTGTTATTTATTCATAGCCTTTTCAATTGACTAAAGGCTCTAAATAAAACTAATTCTTCTGTAACTTTTTGGTAGATATTCCATTTATGAATATTTAATGGTAACTTTTACAATGCCACATCACATTATGTGATGATTGTGTGATATGGTGTTGTCAAAGTAACCATTAAATATTCATAAAGGCTCTAAATTTAGATTAAAATATTTTCGTGCTAGAGTGATTGGTGTCCGAAAAAGACCCCTAACTGCCCAGTGTGGGATCCCATTGTTGGGATTGAGTACATGTGTACTGTGGTTGGTCACTAGCGAGGAATTAACCTTCTCGTAAACCACCACAGCTATGCTAATCTGGTATAAATTAAGTTTTTGCTATGTGCTTATTCTAGCGTGTGGTGCTAAAACTTTTGTTGCCTTTGGAGATTTTTATCTTTGCTTTGTTACATCCAGCTTCCTCATTTACATTTTCAGAAATCTGAAAAGTTTTGGAAGATCACTGAAAGTGTTGTGATTTTCAATATTTTGCACCTCTGTAATGGTAAGCCATATGCATAATCAGAAATGGATACACTAATGACATTTGGAAGAGAACGTCATTAGTGAAAGTAGCATTCGTCTCCAGGGAGAACTAATGATGGGGACAATGTATATAAATGCTGGTGAGTGTGCTGTGCACGTGTAGGAGCATGGCGTTTTATAGACTTCAAATCTGGAACAGGAGGAAGTGGGGAAATATTTGGGATCTTATGGGGAGTGGGTTTGGAGAGGTTTAGAGAAGGTTAGGTGCAGGGGCGGCGTGGCCAGGGAGGGAAGGAGGGGATTCCCGCTCGTGCCCCGGGCTCGGGTTGTTGCTCAGGCTCCGGGGCCACGCACTTGGCGTGAGGGGGGTCTCAAAAACCGGGCCCCTCTGGACGTGCAGCGGCCCGGGCCCCTGAGCACCTTCGCCGCCCCTGGTTAGGTGGTATTAAGAAAGACAAACGAAGATTTTATTGACATATAAGCACAGGGGGATGAAGGTGGTTGGAAGGAAAAAATCCAAAGAAGCAGTAAATGTCAGACGATATGTTCACTGATAAAGTCAATATAAATTTTTAATGGGCATTATAAATCTTCAGGTTAATGTAGATCGTGGTCACAATAAATGATATGAACTAAATTCCTCCACCAACGTTTCGCTTGTTTACCCACATTTTCTGACATTTGATGTGATTTTCAGCTTACTTAAAATCAACTTACTTGTACATATTTGCCATTAAAGTTTGTAAGGTGGGGCAGTTTCTGGAAGTAGCAAGTAACATGTTGAGACCCAGGCAGCATTTATGGATATCTATAAATTCGAACTCCATGGCTTATTAAAAACAACACCCAAGCCTTGATGTTGGATCTTTGTAACGATGGCGGAATATTGTTGTTAAAAAAGCCAAACCGATAAAAAAATTAAGAAACAAAATGTAACGTTTTCCTCTATGGCTTACGAAAGAATTCGGGGCCAATCCGCAGGCCTTATTTTGCCTGAAAGACGTATCAAATTGGGCTTGTCTGTTCAAAGGTTGACCGCGTAATTGGTTATCTGGGAGCTCCCGTAAAATTTCGTTCCCCATCGTTTTAACCCTCCTTATCGCTTTCGATTCATCCCCTGCTCCCCGCGCCCCTGTTAACGTCCCCTAATTGTACGCACTCACACCGTGTGAAGGGAGGCTCTGCCCCAGTTGCGGCAATTGTGAGTATTCCCCCTCCTCCAGGGCAATGCGCGAGGGTATTCTCGCGGTGAAAGTATTCCTAAGCATGAGTTTCCTTTGAAACGTAGTGGCGACCCATTTCTCGCGACACTCTCCTCGCGAGACCGTGCCTCCTATGCTGATCTGCATTCTGTCACTCGAATGGGGATCGCCACAATGCCATTGTCTTTTAATTATTTCATTTGTTTGTGGGTGCCTGACGCGACTTGACTACTGTCGGTCCAAAAATTATGTAGACTTGAGTTTGAGCACAGATGAAAAATGAACCATTGTAAGTACGTACGTACGTACACGAGTGAAAAATACATCAAATTTTAGCTCATTTTATTTTGCGTTTGCCCATACTTACTGACAATTTTTATAGCACATCTCTGATTTTTAAATGAATTTAATGACAACAAAAAAAGTACCTGCTTTTTTACGTTTTTTAAGGGAACGCTCTCTTTGACCTCTCATGAGGCAAAAAGTTTGCTTTTTAATCTTTATGAAATTATAATACAGTAAGGAAAAATCGTTTCTTAAGATCTTTTTTATTTGCCATAAAAAAGTTGTTATCAGTTTTATAAAAAAACCTTTTCTTGGTAATGAATTGTCCCGAAAACTTGATCTTGGTCTTGTTTTTAAGCTCTTCGCAGCAGTATTGTAATACGATAACCATTGTCAATCCAAAATGTGGACCCTATTTTGAACGAGTTAATATACAACGGAGCCTTTTACGGGCATTACGCTGCTGGTCTTCAGTAGTGTTATTTTCTGTGGAGACGGGGTTTGGACTTCGGACGGTTATGGAGGGTGGTGATTGTGCATATCGCTTCAACCCGGCCGGAGCCGAATTTCCATGGCAGCGTTCGAATTTTGATTTACTTACGCAACCCTTGAATGGGGTGAGGTGGTCAGAGAATTGCATTATTAGTGGCTGCACTTAAGAAACACATCGATGTTCTGGGACCTATTGGTGAAAATACTGTTTAAAGACAAATATAGTGCGGAAAATGTTCTTCAAAGTTTGTGGAAGGTTTCAATGAAAAGAAACTAGGCATATGCTAGCAAGGCAAGAGAAATCGTGGTTTTGATAAGGTGAAGGCATCCGTCTTTAATTATGATGCCGAGGGGGTTATTGAACTCACTCACTGCTACGGCAGATTCGGTCACCCCGATAAATAGGGTTTAATCCACGTCCGTGATAGGGTAGCCAACTCATGAGTTGATTCTTGGAGTTTTCCGTTCTCAGAGTGGGAGATTAAATTTAGTAAATTATTTAAATTACCAAATTGATATTGTATTCACATTATTAAGCAACATAAATGGGCAAATGCATATTAACTTTCTATGTTATCAGCTGAGAAAACTGAAGTGAATATGAAACAATTCACTTGCGTTAGATGTTTGAGTTTTTCGACGATGTGCAGAAAAAATTTTAATTATAGTTATATGTTGAATTACATCTTAAACGTGTGTGTACCAAAATATATTTTTATTCCAAAGGGAACTGGAAGTAATTTTGGAATACAGAGAAACATAATACTTACAAGGAAATCAAAAATAATTTATTTTGATTAAAAGTTAATTTATACTTTCTGCGAAGAATATATTTTAATCGTGAAATGCTCAAATGAATTTATTTGTAGTTGTGTTTTAGCAAATGACAAATGTACAAATTAAGGTGATTTGAGCGAAATATCACTCCACCTGGAATTTAATGAATTGGACGTCATTTTGAAGGAAACACTCCCATTTTTCCAATGATATTAAAATATGAAGACCATGCCGGACTACTTTGCACAATCAAATAAATCGCTCTTAACTGACTTAAGGTAGTTTGAGCGTTGTATAAATTTCCCTAGAATTCGATAAATTTGCCCTCATTTTAAAGAAAAAACTCATCTTTCTATTGATATCAAAATATCAACCCCTTGCCGAACTACTTTTCGAGAAATTTGACTAAAGATATTCGCTGTTTTACATGGGATAGATTACGGCTGTGCGTTCCAGAGGGGGAATATTGAAAAAATTAGGAATTTCTAAAACCTAGATTTCGTCAAAAAACTGGCACCGTGTGTGGTTTCTATGTTTTCTCAACTTTTTATAAAATTAATCAATTACCGCAGAAATGTTTACGTAATCGAAAAATACCCTTTGATGTGAATGCGTTTTAGCCATACGGCGTGAAAAAATGAGTCGAGTTAGAGACTTATGTAGATATATTTATGTAACTACTGTGAATTTTTCTCAGATATAACTTTTACAGACGCTTTAATAAAACAATAAAATTCGAATATGGTCTCCATTATAATATATCTCCCTCAAACTACTTACTACTACTTAAGAATTCGTCCCAGACGATTATAATGGAAGGAATGTTTTATTAATAATATGCTTTATAACGCCTCTATCCATGAAGCGGGGTATGTTATTTATCCTGGTTCAGGGCCGTCTTAGGACATGCCCCTGGGCACGAACGGGGCCCCTGGGCACACAAAAATTTGGGGCCCCGTTGGAAAGTAAAAGAGGAAAATGACAAAAAATATTTTTCTGTTATGATTTTATATTTATTATGCATATGGCGCAGTTAATTAGTTTCACCAAATAGCAAATAATACGTATTTGTTAATGTTCACTGTTCACTCTCTGGAAAAAATTGAAAATCTGACGGTAATTTTAGTAGGTATTTACTTGAAAACCGAAAAAAATTGAGCTCCCTTTTTTTTGTATAAGCAAATATATCGGCATTCCGGGGCCCCTGTGAGGTCGGGGGCCCTGGGCTCGGGCCCTGTGTGCCCTTATAGTAAATACGTTATTGTCCAGGTCCCATTTCGGGAGTCTGCCGAAGAATGCGGGAGAGTTGGTTGCCCTTCTGGTAAAACAAATAGGGATGAACACCACCGGCGATATGTTTTAAATTGCCCTCCTTTTCCTTCAGTTCGTGGCCGCAATAAAATGCAGAAAACTTTTCCATTCATGAAAAAAAACAAGAATGGCTGTTGGCCTAACTCCCCCTGGCACACGCAACACATGATGCACCGTAGTTTAAAACAACGGTGTTCATTTTCATGGAACATTCGGGGAATATCATTCTTCCAGGCAATCCTAGATGATGCTACTTATCTCCCGAGAAATTGAAAAGCAGAAACTACGTGATATGTCTAGGCTACTTAAGCGAGGTGAGTCGTAATGAGTTACACTACACTCAAACCACACTGTTAACTCCATAGTTATTTTACCGATATCCGAATTATAAACGCAATTTAGGGTGACGTGCCATTCACGTATTCTCCTTCAGAACAGAATTGTTTGTAGTCACGCAAACGTTATTCGCCGACGTTGTGCATTTCTTGATGACTTCGAACTTCAGTTTCCTGTTGTATAGGACGCTGGGAAAAAAAGCGGAATCTGCTCAGCCGGTTAAGCAAAAAATAGGAGTCAGTTTGTCTTATTCATCGTTCACTTGTTGTTTTTGCATGCGTAGCAGCGTTCTCACGTGCCCACCGCTACTTTACTTACAGGAAGACTTTCGAATGCTCTTAAACTGTCCTCCTCCGCGCTTCTTAGAATCTAAGCCATGCTAACGTAAACTCTCTACCATCGTCCTCGGGTGATTCAATTTGGTACTCTAATTACGTAATTTCGATACATTTGAAATGATTAATGTTTTGACACAATAAATGGTGTCTTAGTTGATACGAATCTAAGCGTGTAACGGTGATTGATTTATATTTAATATTTCATTATCTTCATATCATTTATCTCCTTGTCGAAGTATACAACCAATTATATAGTTTACATTTTATGTTGCATTAAATTTAAAATCATAGATAATCGTGCTTTTGCTCTTATGCCTGGAGAAGAATAGCTCGTTACGTTAATCACCCTGAATTTTTATAAGTGTACATTAGGGTGTGCTAAAATTTACAGATTTTTATTTTTTCCGAATTTAATAGGCCTTTAAGCTTAAATTTTGTATTTCTGATGCAAACATAAGGTATACAAAAGTTAGTCTATCAACCCCCGACGATCCTTCCTGCAGGAGTGCCAAAATTGCAATTTATAATATTGAGAAATGCTTTATTTTTTCTTTATAATTCGATACAAATGGTAATGTTGATATATTTTCCCTGTGAAAGGTATATCCTTCTATCATGCACATTTTTAATGCTGAAACAATAGAATATTGCTGTTATCATTTGCTAAACAATGGTAAAAATAATTGTTTGCCCCTGGTGGCTAGGTAACACGCAGGACGTGTTTGCCTTCGTTGATATTGTTGTATGTTGCATTATCGGGAGCAAAGCGTTCGTTTCTTTAAATAATTTTGTTTTCGTTTTTTATGCTGGATATTTGACCCCTGGTGTGGCTTTGATATATATTTCTGTCTTATAATTAGTTGACGTTTTTTCTGCTGGATATCATTAAGTCTCGGACTGTATAGGAAAACAATGCCTTCGAACCAATTGAATCATGAATTTCGAAAAGGGCTTATCTCGGAAGTTTTTAAAAATGGACATTTTCCCTCTTTTTTCATGTTTTCGTATAGACAGATGTTTTATGAGCGAGAAGAGGTCATATCTGCTTTTCATTAGGCTTTGAGCAGGAGTTTCAGAAACAGAAAACTGCGACCCTACTGCAAATGGTTTAACTAATTTTCAGTTTTTTTTCCTCCTGAAAATTTTCAAAAATCCGATATGAGCCCTTTTCGGTATTCATGATTCAAGATCTCTCGCGTGTTGTCACCAAGGAAGTGCGGATGCATTTACGAGTAGGTAATGCAGAAAACTGGGATTCTATCAATTTTAATTCCATCTCGATTTCCTTTTTATTTTCTCTTGTGCTCCTTTAATTTATCAATTCTAGAACTTTGTAGAGGCGCCACGCAACGGTGCTACGTTCGCTTCAGCCAAGATCTTCAGTGGCTTCTACACTCTTGTATGGTTTTCGGTCCTGTATCGCCTCCTTCCACGTTGTCCCGTCTCTTCGGTCAAATTCGTGTCGTCCGCTGCGAATCTGTTTCTCGCGAACGCGGAGTACCTACAGTACCCGGTTTCAATGAAAGGTTAACGTTTCTACTTCTGAGGTGATTGTTCCTCTTGTGATCATGTTATTTAGTTTTATTGAAGTGAAAAACTTCTTATGAATGAATATGAATGTGTCTCGCGAAAACCTGGCGTCACGCGATACCCGACTCCCGGACGGATTTTTCATGTAGAAAATTTTTCTTTCATTCATTTAAATATGAAATATTTTAGCTGGAAGTTTGTTACTTGGTTTAAAATGACACCAAAGCATCATAAACTTGAATTTTTCCAATCGAATTCGCTCTATTGATCGATAAACTGGAAATTTTCAACTTACCGCGAATTATTTATGCAAATTTCGAGCTTTTTTCACTTTCGTTGTCAAGGAATGTTTACGTTGTTACCGAGGATTGCCATATACTATGCATGATATAAAGACGATGAAGGGAATTTTAAGGTACCTTCCATTCGCTCTAGTGGGCTAATAATTTCGTAACACAAAAGCGCACTTGTCATTCATTAGTTACACACCCTGCGCACTTTTGATTTTTCATTCTTAATAATATTAAATATATCCATAAATATATGTCTATCTTACATAATAGATATAATACTAAGATGTTACCATTATGAAAGTCTGTCTAAAGTATTCTCATTAATGACTCTTGTAGCTGTTGAGTTACCATCTTTCCTTACAAAAATTTTACCTTCTTTAAACCATACAAACTTGTACGATTTACACTTCTCTTTTGCTTTCGAAAGCAGATTACTGTAATACCATGTTAGATGATCATTAATATATATATTACCTTTGTACTTCGATTTAAACTCATTAGATTTTAGCACACCCTTGCTTTTCATCCATTCTTTTTTAGTACTCTTACTGCAAAAGCTAACTATGACTTTCGGTGTCTTATCTTTTATCTTGGGAATAATAATATAACAATCCTCTATGTCTTTTGCATTACACTCTTTTCCAGTTAAATCATATCCACAATTGAGCACTTCCGTTTTTATGTCCTCTTCAGACTTATCTTTAACATTCAAACCAACTATTTACACTTCCTTCTCAAGAGGTTTTTGTTCCAAATAATTGATTTTTTGTTCCAGAATGTCAATTTTACGGTTCTTTTCTTGCAATTATGTAGAAAATGTTTTAACAACCTTCTGCAAATCTTATATTTTGCCATTAAAACCAGAGTAAATCTGGACCAAATCATCATATTTTTCACTTAAAAATGACAATCTTTTACTAATACTAGAAAGATTATCACCTTGTCCAGATTTGTCTTCCTCTGATTGATGATTACTAGAATCCTTCCTTCCTTCTGCTGGTGATTTTTCCAGATCGGCAACCGGGGCACTTACACGCATCTCGAGCTTTCTTGGACATTCCACGATATGTGGAATCACATATATAAATATATGCACATATATAATATACCTTCCTCTCCCCCTCTTTCCCCTCCTTCCCCTCTTACACCTTCGTCTCCCCCTCTTTCCCCTCCCATACCTCAATTTCTATCCTTTTCCTCATTCCTACTCTTACCCTAGAGCAGCGGTTCCCAAACTTTTTCTTTCCGCAACCCATTTTAGCCTATACGTTTTAGCCGCGACCCCCTAAAAATAACAAACAATGTGTACATTCAAATGATATTGTTTTTAAAGTAATTACAATCCTCATCTCGCGACCCCTTTCCGAACGGCCCGCGACCCCCAGTTTGGGAACCGCTGCTCTAGAGAAAGGTGGAGCTAGTCTTCACCGAAATATCGGAAGTTTCAATTTGTGAGTGTCCTTTTTTTCTACGCCATCGTCAGCGGTAGAGGAATGATGAGTCCTCAGATGAGATAGGACTCACCATTCCTCTACCGCTGACGATGGCGTCCTGACGCCGAAACGTACAAGTTTTCTTTTGTGAGTGTCCTTTTTGCGTGTTTCTGTGTTTGTTTACTGTATCACTGTTTTATTTATGCATGTGTATATATATATATATATATATATATATATAAACTTTGTCACAAGTGTGACTAAAATATATATACGTATATATAAAATTTATTTCATCATGTATATAATTTTAATATTCGTTATTTTCAGAAATATTTATTTATGTTTTATTTTTAAACAATACTGTGTTTTTCCCCCTGCCTGTCAAATCCATACTCAGTGTTCCATTTCTGTCGGCCGTGCCGCGACGGCTACACCTTTTTTTTTATTTTTTCGACCAAATGTTGGATGTAATCTCCACTTTCGCTCTTTCCTCGCAGGACTTCCTCCGAGGATTCTATTTCTATGAGCTCCTCCGTTGCGATAATCTACCCGGTGGATGGATTGTTAAGACGTGAGGTTATCGCTAACCTCATGGTATCGGTAACCTACTAAGGGTGTGGATACGAAACATTAACGTTGAAGGTTGTTGATTTCTTTCCTTGACCCTCCGGTGGTTTTCCAGAAATGGTTCATCATGTAATTTTCCTAGGAAGGCATATCAACCGGCCTTGAATTCGAGGCCCTCCTATTCGGTGGATAAAGTGTGTCTAATTATCTCTGTCTATTCGCTTTTCTGCACCTACATATTGCCCTTCGATGCGCCACAATCGCGCGAGGCAGGTGGTGGTAGGACACCACCAGTGAAAAGAGGAAGGGTTAGGAATTTGATGCGGGGAAGGGCGAAAGTGAAATGTATGCTAACGTAGTGTCTCGCTCTGTATTTATTGTATGCGCTGATGGTGCGTTCCCTGAGGTAAATTTTCTTCGTAGTAGTTCTACGTTGTCTTGTTTCTTGAGACTCTGAGTCGACAGTGCTTTCCTGAATTATCTTGGGCCAGGTCCGCTCCTTCCCTCTTCAGAGATTAGAGTGCATTAGTATTGCATACGGCAGAGGTTTGGGCTTGGCGTGTGGGCATCGGGCCCAACTGCTCTGGGTAACGAACTACATAGTAGTTTTCCCTGCCTCACCGTCGCTCTGTATTGAACACATTTCGCGAGGTCTTTGAACTTAGCCACGTCGAAAGCGATGCAGTGTTCTACTCTTCTCTTTTGCATTATTTTTTTCACTCCGGCATTGGCGATTGAGTCTGCGATCTTGTTTATGCCTCATTCTCGGGGTCATTGCATTTCCAAACTGAGTGCATACGTCGTGCTCCTCTGATCTTGAGATATTTCCATGCACCGCTCCGAATATCGATTCCCCGTGCACTCCGAGTGGGGTCGTAGAACTTGCTGCTACTTGTTTGAATGTATTCCACTTTTCAACTTCAGATTAACGATTGTCAGACAGTCTATGGCCTTTCGTATTCACGATTCCAACAGCCCTTTACGAATACTTGATGAAGATAATTCACATCAGCTCTCGGGAAGTAACTGAGGAGACTGGCAAATGAATGTGCTTCCAATGTTTATTAACATTTGTGTATCACACCTGCAGGTTGTGTTTTTTGTTCTGCTGCGAAATCACTTGGAATGGCTTAACAGACATTTGGCACAGCGGAGGAAATTTCATGGCCTTTATATTTTTGTGCATTATGGTTAATATGTTCTAGTTATTGCATAGTCCCATTTTTATTTCGTCTGAAATACCAGACCCTTATTCGTATGCACTCAAATTATGATCTTTTAATTTTTTGTTATCTTTGGTCATTGGTCTGCGCTCTCAGAAACATTCAGTGATAACGTAGCATTTAACAGGCTGGTTAACCATCACTCACATGAAATCAATACTCCTACGGGTTGATTGGACTTTCAATGGGGACATTTCGGATCCTAGAAAGAACATATGTTACTTGTAATTTATATGCCTAATTTTACGCATTGGTCATTACAAGTACGTAAATGCAACACTTCGAACTCAAACCTCTCTCCGATAAAGCTCTCTCAACATTACTGTCTGCGTATAGTTGTTTGGCCCCAACTAAGATCGTGCGGTTACGACGTTTTTGGAGGAGTTGGAAGTAGGCCCCCGGCCTCCTTGAGTCGAGATACGACTGCTTATGGTCACAAATTATTTCCCCGTCACCCCAAGTTTCGGACAAGATGTCGAAATGCTGTGGAATTTGCGGTCGCCTCCCTCGTCAGAGCCCCCGAGGCTAAAGGGCCCTGCATGGACGGACGGAAACGAAAAGTGTCCACCTCACGATGAGAGATGGGTCAGTCTGAAAATTACCGTTGTGTGCCATAATTGTTACCACTGTTTTTTCGTTAAATTACTGCTGTGTCGGTGCCACTAAAATTATTGTTCCCTTATTTAAATTCCATTTTATATGGCATTTCGGACACTATAGATATCTTAATTACCGCTTTCTTAACATTTAATGGCACTGTGCTGCGAGTGATAAGTGGGATAGTGAGGGAATGAAATCTGAAGCACGATTTGGACATATGTAGTTCTCACGTCATTGCGGTGACTGTTAAGATTTGATGGAAATGTTCTCATGCCTACGGCACATTCCGAGGCCGAATCGCGTAGGTATTGTTTTTCACTTGCAATTTCAACTGGAATGTGTTTTATGCGGCATTGGTTTTCTTTGAGCGTCGCCCTTGAATGTTCGATCTCATCGACCACCCGGTTCACATCTTTAGACGCGGTTAACTCTTGAAATTTCTCGGAAATAATGATTTAAGAAAATTACGCAAATGTATTGTGGTACGTTTTTCCTAAAATTGATGCTGTCGTGATTAAATTCCCTCTCGGATCGCGTCAACGCGTCGTCGTCCACTCAACCGTTTTTCCGATCTTTCTTTTAAAATTCATTACGGGGTGACATGTTGCCGCGGAAAACTCAGAGAGAATTTTAGAATAATTGTCGTGCTGGATCATGAAAATTTTGCCTGCCGATGATGTTATGATCATTGAACGACTGGTAATGTTGTATTAGATGCAAAGAATAGCTTTGATTATAGTTAAAGTGTTCTGAGTTTAATTTACAGGAATCTAATGAAAAGACAATCCTGGTTTTTAAGAATTTCAGATTAGATTTATTGACTCATAAACAGTCCGTAGTCATGGAAATGTAAAGAACAGAATATAGCAATAGTTACAAGAGTTTTGTTTACACACCAAATTGTAATTCGTTTGACTCAAAATATCTTGGCCAAACCGTTAGAAATATCTCATTCGGAGCTACGAAGAATAAGATTTGTTTCAATAACTGTGCTCCCTCATCCCATTCTGCCCAGCATTTGTTAGCGTGTGAAGATAGCAGCGAATTCTTTCTAGATATACTAAGTTTGCGTGGCGAAGGAAGTAAACTACTTTTTCGAACAAGAAATTATATAAAGATTAAATAAATAATATATAAAGTAAAAATTTAATAAAAATTCTCTTAACAAGAAATTGTAAACGCAAAGGGTGTGAATCCGGTGAATTACCCGGCCTTCGACCCTTATGCCAATAACCTTACCCAAAAATGTTTTATGTCGTAATCTTCGCTTTGTGATTTTATATACTTCTTCCTCCCCAACCCCTATCACCTTATTAAAACCTCCCTACTCCTCCTACCCTTTTGAATTGGAGTATATAAGAACAGCCTCCTGTAAATATAAGTTTAAAAAATGTTTTCACGAGTCTTGATGACAGTTACTGTCGGAACCATGGTCTGGAATGAAATACTGGGAACTAGGGAGAACTAATTGATCGAGTGAATCAAATCTCATCTGCCCTAGGTCATCGGCTCGGATGAGGCGAGAAAAATCACGTGTCTTTGCGTTCCCGTGATGCACCTGGCCCTCCTATTCGCCCGCGTTAGCTGCGTTGCCGCGAGACGAGCGCCCTCTGCCGGCTGAAATCTCGCGAATCGATCTCAAGGAAACTCGAAGGGGTCAACGTCTCTGTTGACATCGTCTCTCTTGCTCGCGCGCCTCTCCCTTTTCGCCTCGGTGGCGATATATTTATAGCGCTCTCGCTAATGCTCCCTCAGAACAGCGATAACTTAGGTAATTTGAGCGAGATATTTCCCTTGTCATAATGGAGACCATATTCGAATTTTGTTTTAATTTCTGCGTCTGTAAGAAGTATGAAGTAAATATTTTAATACTAATGGTGCAAAAGTATATTTATATATGACAAAATTTCTCGGTATGTACTAAAATAAATATATCTACTTAGGTCTCTAACTTGACTTATTTTTTCACGCCGTTCGGCTAAAAAGCCTTAAAAACAGCAGGTTTTTTTGTGATTCTGTAAAAATTACTGCGGTGAGTAATGGATTAATTTTTATAAATAGTTGATAAAACATACGAACTACTTACCATTAGTTTTTGACGAAATCTAGGTGTTAAAAATTCCTAATGTTTTCAATATTCTCCCTCTGTAGGGCACATCCATAATCTATCCCACGTAAAAGAGCTTGTATTTTCAGGCAAATTCCTCGAAAAGTAGTTCGGTAAAGGGTTGGGAGTTTTTTTTTCTTTAAAATTAGGCCAAATTCCAGGTGAAGTGATTTTTCGCTCTAACTACCTTAAGGGAATTTTTAAGGCCGTCGGGTCAGAAAATTTGTACGGTAAATATATTAGTTTATCGGCCGTTGTAAGTGACTTGAGTTACAACTTACTCTTAGGGTGGTATTCATAGTCGCAAATTATTTGGCAAAAAATCAACAATTCACGAATCTATGATTATTCTCCAATCTCTGATTATTTCGGCCAAGTATTCATAAACGGAAAAAAATCATTGATTCTAGAATCAGAGATTGGTGAATCTCTGATTATTGGCCTGGATCTATGATTCGTCAATTAACGATTGAATCTATGATTATTTGTACGTGCTATGAGAAATTCAAGGTACCTATGATTTTTGGTTCTTAAACAGATTGATTTTGAAGTTGTTTATACATTTTAGCTTGTTTATAAGTTTTAAATTATCCTAAAAATACCTCAATAAAGAGTTCCTTTGAAAATAATTCGATATTAATTTCAAATCGCAATTTTTAATCTCTGGCACACAATGATTTGTTCGTAGTTGTGATTTTTTAACAAATCACCATCGTAATATGGTCCATGACTATCGGAGGTATTTTGAAACCGTAGGTATGCGATGCGTAGTTTCTTACTCAAACATATTAATCGCTTAGATTGGAAGCGGAAAAGAAAGTTACCGGAAGACACTTCACTTCTAAGGATCTTGAGATCTTTAAAATTATTTTAAATGATTTCGTGAAAATTTTGTCAAAAATGGAAAGCTTATAAATGAATCGGAGAGACTTTAGTTCAGCCAGTAAACACTTCAGTGAGAACTTTGCACAGTTAATTTCCGTTATACACTATATTATTTCTGTGTTTATTGGTACATTCATTCATTTTCTCCTTTCATCATTTCCGCAAGTTAGTTATGTCTTGATTGAAACGTAAAGAAGCATGAGTGAATAGGAAAAAAATCTTGTTTATTATCAGTAATATTGCATTTATATTCATACCTACTATGCGGCAATTTTGGTAATTATCAAGTAATTAATGCCAAATATCTGTTATCGTGATGTAATGATATCTCCCAGACGAGGGATTCCGAATAATTCGCCTCAGAGACAAGTTTTACTGTTCAAGAAGTCGTTAATGTTTCATCTTTATTTTGCTGAAATAAAAAACGTGGCAAAACTCTCCGACATTCTAAAAAAATATTTCAAACCATGAGCGTAAAAATGAAGTTTTGTCAAAAAAAAAATTCGGGACCTGATGGGATCGAACTAGCAAAGCTATGCCTCCAATTAGAAGGTGGGTACCTTATCCACTCGTCCATTTCGCGTCTACACAGTAGTGGCGACAATATAATTTTTATACATGCCTTCAAATTTGCCTGTGAAGCATTGCTTCGGATAAATTATTTTTGCAGACTTTATATGGTTCCTGTGTGTCTTATTTACACGCGAAAACTATCACTTTTTAAATATCTCCGTTCAGGCTTCATGGTTTGGGTGAGAAATAGTACAGATATCGTCAATTATGATAAATACGAAAGTGTCCTCTTCGCAATTAGAACGTATTGAGGGAAATAATTCCATTAATTCTTATTAAGCGAGCAATTGACGTTTGATAAGTATCAAGCACGGTATTAATGATTTATTGAAATGCAAAACTCATTAACGTAAGCTAAAATAAACCCTGTTGAAAGTTATTTAGATAGTGGGAAGCGAGAGTCCTTTCATCGATAGAATTATTTTATCGTCAATTTCTTCCATAATATGGCTCGAACAGCCTACAAATTCCTTACTCAAATTAAAGCATTATAGCACTAATGTGTCCAGAATTGTTTTTTAAACATCAAACAACTAATTAATCATAAAACAACAGTATAATATACGAGGTGTTTCGGAGACTGCATGAAGAATGCGTCATCGAAACTTAAATTAATTAAGCTCCAGACCGTAGTTCATGGATCGTTGATTATTCACCCAAATAATCAATGATTATTTGACTATGAATACATACAAAATAATCAATGATTTTTTAACGACTATGAATACCTAAAAATCAACGATTGATGAATGTATGATTCATGAAACTGAGATTGGCCAACTGGAGATTTTCGAACGACTATGAATTGAAAACTGTAATTAATCAGAGATATAATCAATGATTGAATATAATCTGTGATTATTGTGACTATGAATACCAGCCTTAGTAGTGGTTTTGTGTTTTATGTCAACAATTTCTTTTAGTGTTACGTCAAACTTCTATCGTTGTCGACAGTCGACGAATTTGAGCCCTTATGGAATTTGACCTTGGAACACTTTCCTACGTTTTCGTTGCAGTGTTTCTGTATTTTTGAGCTGCACTAAATCGTATTGGTCAATACATAACGACTTAATCTTGAAGGTCCGTCGATTTTTTTGGGTTCCCACCACCGTGAATATACATATGGATCTAAATCTTCGGCACCACTGTACAGGCAGTAGTGTTGCCTAGCTTTCCACGGCGCTGCAATCGGCATGGTTCGCTTGTGTGTGTCAAAAGATGGCCGGTGTTAATAGGGAGTCCAATTCCGGTACTTTTATTTCCAGTATCTCCATTTTAATCACGGCCTTTCCTTATTAGAACCACCTTCTCTAGGGTGGTGGCGCTACAATCTGCTTGGTCCTAATTTTTCGGTGCATGCGGAATGTTTGGCAACACCCACTGGGGGCAAGTTTAGGATCCGTATGTATATTCATGCCCACCGCGTTCATTGTTGCAATTGGACTACAGTTTCTTCGACCTGAAGACGCTCGGAGGAAACCGGGCGAAACTGTTGTCCAGTTACAACAATGAACGCGGTGGGAACAATGGGCAAGCCTTCATTCAAGCCCCGCGGAAACCCACGCCGACTTTATCTTGTATGGCTTGATCAGATTTTTTGTACGATGGACGCAGCAGACCTATATCAAGTGAAAACTTTATGTTGTATCAATTTTTCGGTCACAACTACATTCAAAATATGGTGGATTGAAGCAAGTATACCTAAGTTCTTTGGTTTTGTGATTATCGTGAAAGAATTACGTCTGAAGTCTCTCCCTCAGCCTTGATGGAGTCATCTTTTAATTCAGACGTCTCCACAGTGTACAGGGATATATATATATATATATATATATATATATATTTATATTATATTATATTATATTAGCAGAGGAATCCGGCTTCCCACGGGAAGCCTAGAAATAATTGCACTGATCCGTGCATAAAAGAACCAGACTAAAGTTGAGCTTTTGATATTTTTCGGTGAAATGAAGGTTTCAACTCTAAATCTTGAGTGAAAGTAATTTAAAAAGAAAAAGAAAAGACCTGCACTGATTCCAATGCTTTTCTTATGAGAGTAAAATATAGGAAATCTGGGGTAAAAGTACCCAATTGAATTGTATTTTATCAACAAACTTGAAGGGCCCAATTTTCGGTCCTTGAGGCCTTTGTACCTTTCTCATATGGGCCATGTCCTTCTTATACCTATCATGTACTTTTGTACAATATTTCATGGTAATCGGTTCTTCAGTTCATCCGTAATGAGGAAACAGGGAGAGCTGATTTGGGGCCTTGGGGCACTTTTGGACCCCAGTCATACCTCTGAGCTGTACGACTGTATTATGGTTCAATAGGTGTACTAAATGTCTTTAATAGTGTAAAAAATTCTAGTTAAGCGATATTATACAGCATCCGATTTTGAGGCCACGGGGCCTACGCCAATAATCCTATAGCACTCCTTAGTATATATTCGCTAGAATCTTACAAAATGTCAGCTTTATCGGTTCTGTATTTTTTTAGGAAAAAAGTAACAAACAAAAATACAGACAGACACCCCTCCATTTTTATACATTTGTATAAAGATAAACCATCAGTGTAAAAAAAATGTAATCATATGTTGAATTGAAGTTTGGCTGGGTTTTGATGATTGAAATTTCTTTGCATTTATTATTTGGGAAGGAAAACATTTTTCATAGTTTTTGGAGATTTTTTATGTAATAGAATAATAATAAGCATGGAAGATTTTGCATGGTTTTTAAACAGATATTTGTCCGCTAGATAATTTTGGTGAGGTGTCTATTTACGAGCACCGAGGGCCGGAATCGCTTGTGGAATTTTCTGAATAAGGTTATCTCATTCTTTCATTATAATCCCCGATAAAGCATGCCCATTTTCGGCCATAATTTCTTTAGGGACGGAACAGAGAAGATATTTAAGGAAATTTGGTCGACACTCCTCGTAATCCGTTCCACTATCACGCAACACTGCCATCGTGAGAATTCCAGTTCTGTGTGTAACCAAGACTCCCACCTTGGTAGGCTCGCTGAGCCCATTTGCATAATGCTTAACGCTGTTGCCCTTGTTTTTGTTTCAATACGAGTTGCAACCTGTCTTCGTTATATTTTCTCTTTCATTTCCAAATACTATCCTCCTGTGCGGTGCGAACCCACATTTATCCCGAATAATGCAGGAGGAAAACTTTCCGGTACTGCGGGGGGTTATTTTAAACGATTTCTGTAATTCTCCAAAAATAGGTATGTTTTCATTCAGTGTTTGCTCATAACAGTGTGATTGGCAATGAATATTGTCAATTTTTTCCAGTTTTCCGCAGTTTACAGGTAGGTATTATTAACGCGGAAGTGGCAACTCTTTGGCCCATTTTTATCAACTTATTTTTTCGGTTTTAAATGTTCCATACGGAGTAAGTAATCCTCCCAAGTCAGTGTCCACGACAGCTTTTTTCCGCGTCTAGTAAGTAATACTACGTTGTCGTTTTCATATATTTTTAACGGGCTCTCATCCGTAAAAGTATATAGGTTTCACGAATTCCGGCTCCAGAAAAAATAGAACCTTCCAAGAGTCCAAGGTATCTTTCTTTCTTTTTTCATTGCAGTTTTGAATTCACAGAATTCTATTCAAAATTTATCAAAAACATGTTACTGTACGAAGGCGAAGGGTTATGTGGTGAAATTTAAAAAAAGCCTCAACATTATAATCTTTACTCACTGTGTCCGTGTTTCTCCCAGGGTTGGATTTTGACACAGCTTTAGGATAAAATCAATACAATTGCTTGGATTTAAATGTGAATATTTCCCTACATTTATTCCTTCATTTGACGCTAAGTTTATCTAATTCCGTTTATCCGCTCATGAGGAGTGATCTTCACATGTTTCGGACGTTATGTTTGCCTCTAGTCGTATATGTATACCGGGGGGTGCCTTTTTACCGTCCGCAAAAAGGGGCGTGTCTTTCTTTTGTTTGGGCTCTCCTGACATTCTTTTTGTGTCATCGTGATCTAATATGGGAGTGAATCTTGGACAGTAACTGCTGCAGAGCATCGAAGATTGGAAGCAATGGATGGAATAAAATTGTTATCGAAGAATGATTAAGATCACATGGACACGGAGAAGTGTATAAGTCTTAATAAGACGTGGATAGGAAAACTCGGAGAAGATACAGAGACAGACTTAAAGGACACATATTGCGACGCTACTGCCTATTATAAGCAATTGTAGAAGGAGAAATAATAGGGAAAATACGTCGGGGATAAACAAACATAGGACACAATAGGCAAATTTTGAAGAAGATCAAAGACTCATGAAGACATATGCCGGAATTATGAAGGAATTAGCTTATTGCAAGAGAATAGATCGGAGAGCTGCAGCCTACCACTCTTCGGGTTGATGACTGCCGGATATTTTTCTTGGGTTCCCTATTCCCTGTCCGCGAATGAGGGCGTGTCTATCTCTTCTTAGATTGGTGAAGCAGGATTCTTCTTAGAGATTGGGAAAGTAGGTATGGACAACGCACCAAAAACAGACTTATCCAACACATGGGAAGATAGGGAGTAAACATTGAAATTCACTCGGGCTTCCGAACGGGTCAGGTTCTCCATCTCCGCCGACGTTTCGATGGAAGACTTATCCATCGTCGTCAGGGCTGTTGATTGATTGATTGTCATCAACAGCCCTGAGGACGACGGAAACGTTAGCAGAGATAGAGAGCCTGACCCGGCCGGAAGCCAGATAGAATTTCACCAGAATAATTCGCCGGGAAAGCATGAAATCCTACTGGGAGTAAACATGTTTCTACGGGAAAAATATTATTGCCAAGCATTTAAGCGAGTTTGAGCCATGTGAATTACATCAATCGTGATGTTTTATGTAATACATACTACAATTTTTCAATACCACTTAACTTCCCCAATTGCCTCGGTTGTCGGCATCGGTCGAGGACAAAAGTTGCCTGTACTTTTCTAATGTAGAGCTTTATTTTTAGGGACTTTTCTGAGACCCTTTTTTTGCGTCATAAGTGTGTGTGTGCACGCAGTCGGATCGAAATACATTGCGTGTGTTTCGTCTCTCTCTCTCTCACGCTTTCCACCTCTTGATTTTTTCCAATCGCTCGTGTTTGCGCGCGTAGCTTAGAGCTCCCGGCTGCACGGCGGGGTTGAGTGTCCCCGTAGCCTAGATAGCGCTTAGAATTCGCTCTCCACGAGGAACGGGGTTCTCCTTCCTCGCGAGGCGTTTAAGGTCGCCTTTGGCCCCGCTTCGCGCTGCTCCACGCTAAGGGGAATGTCTCATACTGCGCGCGGCCTTCTTAAAACGGGCATCTTCGAGAAGAGAGTTCCCTCCCGCGTGAGGTGAGGGAGCCGTCACCGTCCGTCCTCTCATTATGGTCAGCGACCTCCTTCGTCACCCCACCCCATTACACACCTACCCTTCTATCCATCTGGGATATGCTTCTTCCCTCCTCCTCAGGGTGGTTGGAGCGAGGTTTTGTTCATGTACAGATCTGCTTGAAACTTTGCGTACGGATTCTTATTGGCAATATCAAAAGGTAAAACTGAAAAAAGTTGAATCGTACAGAATTGTTTTTTTTGCAATTCAATGCTATTTTTACACGTAACCTTATGGGTCATGGTATGTATTTCGTAGCAAATCGATTATATAAGTACAGATTTTCTTCTAAACGCGAAATAATGAAATTCTTATTATTATAATGATATCTAACAAATACCAAGATGCCATTCAGTGTCCAATATTCGAAAAAAACATATTTCGATATAATTTCGTAGGTATAAATTGTCGATACCGCGCAGAAAACTCGTCATGACATTCTTTAATTAAAGAAAATAATTTAAAATATAATTCTTGTACAATTTCCATTTTTGCCCATGCAGTGGGTTCTAACGCGTAAACACTTGCACTGAAATACAAATTGGTCCGCGAATTTTTTTTCGAATAGCTTGAAAAATTATAATAATATGCTCTCAATGACTCACGATTACTGCTCCAGCCACCATAAGGTGCCGCGGACTTAGGCTCTAGGTTTCTCTTCAATGCCAGTCTCAGAGCTGCTGTGTTAGATTATGCGGATTAAGATTTTATGCAGGGGAATTGGTTTGTAACCCGGGTATCCGAAGGGATAGGTTGTTTTTAGTTAGGAGATATTAGGTGACCATGTTTGCAGATTTGACTGGACTCAGTCTTGAGGGGTAAAGTCTAGGAATATCAACTGCCTAGGGTACACACAATGAAATGTTAGGGAACCTCTGTGCTAGGACATTGAACAAATTGGGTAGAGCATTAGTAAAAGAAGGCTGAGTAAAAACTTCAATGAAAGCTTTTACCAGCATGGAAGAACATATAATGATACTTGCTTCAGTTTAAAGTGATTCGACGGCTTTGGTCTTCTCGCACTTGCACTGCCTGCCTCTTGTAAACAGAGGCAACTACACTCGGACGAATGGGAAGATGCGGCCAGAGCCCAGGGATGCTAATATTCCGTGATCGAGAGTGAACCGGTGTTTCCATCGTGGCGGTCCGTTGTCCTGGGAGAAAAGAAAGACTCGGACTTCGTATCATTATGGGTTTGTTAAGACATATTCGCTTCGCTCTGGAAGGCGCTTGCTGCAATGCGAGGTGGAACTCGGCGAGGCCCAATTCCCCCCCCCCCACCTTCCCTGCACCCTTATTTAGTTAAACATGCATGTTTGCCAAAGCAAATCGTAATGCAAAAGCCTACTATCATGTAATAGGTTTATTGGCTGCATCGACTTTAAGTCAAACACCACCTTTATCCACTGATTGTTTTAGATACTGATTTTACTCATAAGCATGCATTCTTGTTTTTCTTGCTAATATTTGGAAATGTTTTCAATAGTACCACCAACTGTCAAATGTTTCCCATGTTGATGATTTCACTTAGCATTTCAACTATTTTTGGATTTTTAATGTTGGGTGCGTAGACGGTTTGGCCGTTTTGTTACGCTACACATGTTAAGAACTCATAGTATTAATGTTTAAAAAGTTTGGTAGACATTATTCGTACCTAAATTAAAGCAGGTTATTAAATTTCCTCTTAAAAACGGGGTAAATCGTTTTATGAAGTTGATTTATTTCAGGAAGAAAATAACGCGGCTTTAAGCCCTGGCGTCATCGCCTAGGATAGTACCTAGGTTTCCCCCGATGCTCGAATAATTACGCCAATCAATTTGTGAGACGCACTATGCATAGGTGAATTTAAACTCACTTGTGAATTACTGCTGCTGGATTAGTTGGTAGGTTTCTATGGGAAAAGCTAGGATTCTTTGAACAGTGCAATGGTCGTCCCCAAAAATGTCCTTCAGGTCTCAGCATATTTTTCTGTGGCCGCGACTGGGCAATATTTGGCTCGTCCAGGCTCTTTTGTCCCGCGAGCCTCTGTCCCCGGTTCCGGCATCATACCTAAGCCGCACACGCCTCTATGGCCCGGGAATTGGTTTGCCATTTTGGGGGGCCGGTCCCTTTGGGCTGGGGACAGTGTCGGCTGAACATGGCCAACGCCCACTGGCTCGCGAGCATTCGGAATGTTGTACGGCGTTCGCGTTGGTTTACTGCAACTGTCAATTCCATTCTCATCTCAGTTAAGCGGTTGATTCCTTAATTATCTCATATTTTTACACTCTTCTCTAGTTTTTTTCATGCATTCCGTCCTAGGCTAGGCGCAAACGATAAGAGACCATAACAGCTGCCAATGAGACTTTTAACTTGGTTTGTCGATAGGTAGTGTAGCTCTTAGTAGTAGCAGTACTCCCTAATACTTGTATCCTTATGTGCTACCTAGTACTTACAGCACGCCGTGCTTGTTTTCAGCATAAGTCGTGAATCTCTGTCCGTTTATGTTGTTGAAAAATACATAAATAGTAACGGTCCCTCTAACATTGGTAGTATATCTATGGTGTAGTGCATGATTGTGAGGCTTCGCTTCCTGACAAGCATTATCGATTTATTCTAATGCATCAATAGTCGTAGTTACACCAACTTTCTGGTATAATGTAATGCATGTTGGTGACTACTCACCCACTGCCACACACCCTTGAGGTGGTTTGCAGGGTATTTTGTAGATGAAGGTCTTTTTTAGGTATTTCTTCCCATTTAACATTTTTTATTCCATAATTAGTTTTAGGGGTCTGTTTTGTCTACGACTGTGCCCCAAATGTTTTTCCTTTCTACTTCGAAGAGATTTCTTCAAGCGTAAGACTTCTTCATTGGTGATTTTCTTTTTCTCTTTCATTCTTTTATTGCTCGTCATTTCGATGGCTACGAATCTCCTTTGTTCTACAAATGTTATCGTCCAAGTATATCTGCTATATTTAGGCATGCCCTATTTATACTCCCTAATTTAGTGTACCTACTTCGTACAGCGTAATTTTATCAATTTAATTTGATTAAATTTTTGTAACACTTTTTTTTAAATTTGTATAAGGTGACATCAGTGACAGTGTTTCCAGTAGTTCTTGTTTCCACAACAATCTAAGATCCTCCTCTACATTTGTCGAATATTTGTCTAGAGTGTTCCAAAATTGAAGATCATCCCCGTGCTTAACGCGTTGCTCATGCTTCTATCGACTGCTCCTTTAATGCCTGAGCGGATTATTTTTCGAGATGCGCCATCAGTTGGATACTTCGCGTCAGTTCACGCGGTTGGTTATTTGATTCTGGGTCAGTAGTGCGAAGGGAGATAAGGGCGTTATATGGCGTAGTAGTGGAAGCAGTTCTTCATTGTGAATGGTCATTACCACGCTCTTACGAGCACTCGAAAATAAATTGCCCGAAATCAAGGGATGGGTGTCTTTTTTAAATCTCAATGTATCGGTTATTATTTTTAGGGAAAAATGTGGAGTTAAATCTCCAATAAATTTATATTTCATACGAAGATATATTTTTGAAGTCTCTAATAAAATTATATTTTATATTTATTCTAAACGGCGTTCACCCTCGTGTATATTATGTATTTAATAAATAAAATCGTTAGTCAAGTCCTTAACGCAGAAACAGCTGAAGCTGGTAATAAATGCCTTTTGATTTGAATAAATATCTTTTGGTTTTCTGCGGTATAATTACTTTTTTGAGTAACAGTATCGCCGTGCCATTCTGCCGGCTTCGTCGGGATTTCTGAATCAACAATCACAAATAAATAAACTGACTTCGGCGGTTATTATGTAGCAGAATTAATTTATATATGAATTTTGCAAAAGTCCTTTCCACGTATAAGGGAGTTTGTAGCCATCCTCTCTGTTTAAGTTAATACAGTATTATACCAAAAGATATTTATTCAAATTAAAATTAATTGGAATGTCTTTTGATATTATTTATTTTACTCATTTGATCTCTATGATGGAGATCTTACTTGTTCTTATTTTTTGGTCTCAAGTGTTTTTCAAGATAAATCAATTTTTCTTGTATGTAGACTTTTACCCTCTGATATCAATATGTCCTCTAATATGTCCAATACCAATATCAATAATTTATATCTGCAATTTTACCTATAGGGTATGTGATAATCGATTTTCTATATGGGATTACTGCATGGTACATATTGAGTCGGCAGAACTGGTGGAGGCTTAATCTATAATTACGTATAAGTATCTTTTTTATGGCATTGTGGTGCCTGATACGACGCCAGACGCGTGATGTTCTTTTTGACGACCTTAGCTTCGTGAAAGTTAAATGTTCTTCCTTTTTATTGTCCGATATGAATCCGAATATATGCGCTTTTTAAATCAGTAAATCTTTCATAACCAGTTCCGACTGTCGCAAAGGAATAATTAAATTTTTCCTTTTTAGGGATGGTCTCTTTGTATCCTAAGCTTTAAGAGGACAACGTTTGGTAAAAAATTTTATTTAGGTAGATGTTCAATCAGATATGGCTGTGGTTTATCAGCTAAGGTACGCGAGGCACCTCAGGAGTTCAGTAAAATGTGGTGATGAGAGCTTCTTTCTCATGTAACAAAATTAAGTAAAGTATCATCAATGAACATTGGCATTGAGTTTTAATTTATTGTCAACTTAATCCATGTCTGTATTTTGCCGATTAGTTTCTTCATCATGGTATTTCTCAATTTATACCCACTTAATCATACAAATAATGATAACAGGAAACATTGAAGCTGGCATTAACAATAATAAGAATTTAAGCAGTGATAAATGTTTGCGTCGTATTATTCTAAACTCAACTTCGGATGAGAGTTCTTGTAAAGTCGAGACAATTTTCGGTTGAATCATTTAATCGATATGGGTCATTCCACGCCACTTCAGACAGGAGTTGACCCTTGACCTCTCAGATTTTGATGAAAATTGGTGAAATTGTTTGCCTCACCAAATAAAAAATATAATTTAAAGCGTTTTGCGAAAATCGAAAAAACAGATGAATAACGGACATTTTACAAAATGGCTGTTTTCGATGTCACGAAATATTCGTTATCATATATCACGGGGAAGAAACTAGGTTAAAAAGCACTTGATGGCTCATTTCCAATTAAAATTCTTTGAACAATCTCAAACTGGCGTAAAAATAGCGATAAAATGATAATTTGTTTAAATAATTCAATGTTAAACAATTAAAAGTTTAAACTTTTGAAGTTCTTCAAGTTTAATTTTTCTCATTTTTTCAACTATGGTACCTTGTAACATTATGAATGTTATATAAAAATTTTGAGAGGGTGTTTTTCCATTTAAGAGAGAAAAACATTTTTTAATTTTCCCCTGCAACGACCATTTGATGTAAACTTACGAAGATAACTCCACATATGCCTAGTTTTTATCACTTATCTATCAAATTTATACTTCCCCTAGACAGAACAATGGCAGATGAACTTAGATTAAAAAAAATATATGGCTAAAATTTGACACATAAAATTTCTTAAGGTATGTATTTAACAAAAAATGGAACAATGTTGTCCAGTGAAAAACGATCTCGTAACCGATGACTTCAAATTACACAACTTGAATGAACAAATTGAATTTACAGGTTTGTCTACATTGTCATACCTGTCATTGTCATACCTGTCAGAAATTATGAATAAAAAGCCGTACATCCTAAGCTTTGCTGATTTCATGTAATTTAAATCTTTCCTAATTAATTTTACCCTAAATGCAAAAATTCATTACTTTGCTTTGGACACCGCTTCTAATTTCTGCCCGTGGGTCATACAAGTAGCCTGAAATATTAGGGAAGACATTCAGCCAACAGAAGAAAGTTTATCCCACGTGATTATATGGCATTATTAATACAACTCTTCCTCGTCTGAACTCTAACTGGTTCCTCGACATACCTTCTACGGGGATGGGTATTAGTTGTTCCCCTCATTCGCATCAAACGCTCATTGGAACCTGATGATTGTGTCTTTGAAATGAGAAACCTTACACCCGGTGGTATTGCTGCGTGGTACGAACGGATTCCTTTGACAGCAGGAGCTTGTCGATACCTTCTTGTTGTATGTTTTTTATTATCCTCCACTTCCACATTAGGCACGTATGCGAAACTCGTCCCGTCTCTCATCACTTGGGCCTTTCCCATGGGAGGTGGCAAAGAAATGCCACTCCGCTGCAACTTTAAAATCCTTTTCGTGATAGACTAGGTTAAGGAGACTATATCTATTTTTATATTGTGCTGTGGATCCATCAGAAAAATATATAACTTTTTTCAAATTTGCTACAGTGACTCTCAGAAATTGAACTAGTGAATGCTGGAAACAATGCACAGTCGCAGTAACATGAGCAGTTCATTCAGATATGACAACAAGCTTCAGAGGGCTTACTTCCTTTCCTTCAACTAGGCGATAGTAGCAGGCAAATGGGTGTAATCTAGATTGCCTATTGTGCCTTGCGCGCTCTCCTGAATTACAATGGAATAATGTTTTGAGAAGTCAGCAACAACTATCGCTTCCCACACTGCTAGGTTTTCCCTGTGTATTGAAAACATTCAGCCTGCTGTTTCGCCACGTGATCATGCCTCACCAAATTCGGGATTTTCTACACGAAAAAGTCATTAAATTCATCTGAGCTCTTCCTAACTGTTTTCCTTGTTAATGAGACTACTTTCACCCATTGCTGGTAAGATAAGTTTTTCATGAAATTTGAATCAAGCACACTCTCTGACACTCCTTTCAGTTTCGTGATTTGAGGGCATTTGCTGCAACTACCAAAGTAACGTATCTTCCCAGGAATCTCACGTACAGCCATCAGTAAACAATCTCTGTAAACGTTAAAAACTGTTTCTCCATTTTCACCCTTGAGTTGGCCGAGCTTAGCACCTTCGAAAATGAGTTTTGTGTTTTGATGAATAAGGCACACGCAAACTGTGCATACCTGAAGCTCCAGCAAGGACACACTCTGTAGGTCTAAATGAGCAAACTTGGAAAATCTTCTCTTGGAAATCTCTCTTTGAACAGGGTGAATGACTACTTCAGGTTTCCTAAAACTAATCTCTTTTGTTTCAAAATACGCTGGGATCCTTCTTTTACACTTTTGTACTACACTCGTGATCAGATGATCTATCCTCGGATCCTATCCCACCATATTGATGGTGCACTCCTGAAGGCCTAAGTTATCTAATGCCTCGTTGTGATGCACGGAAGAAGTGGATGTTTTCTTGTTTTCATTATCAGGGTCATGCTCTTTCGGTACAGTCTCATTCGTACTTACTTCATTATAGCTATATATATATATATATATATATATATATATATATATAGCCTTCCTATAAGCTATGCACAGTTTTTTACCCTGTTTTATCCCAGGAATAATTATAATTGTACACTTCTCGTGAAGTTCGAAAGAAATAGTTTTCAGCTGTTTTCAGACGGATGCTTTCTGAATCGTGAAAGGGTCGGAGCATTTAGTTAGCTGAGCCGGATATCTTAATAGGTTCCCTGTTTCGTGTTCTTGACACAAAACACTCACTTTAAATCCATTTCTCAGTCGTAGTAAGTGCAAGCCCCGGCGTGAAAACTCCCTCTTCATTTTTATAACGACGGAGCGTGAACACAGTGTTTTTAAAACTTTTCCTAGTGAGCCTCCATTGCGACCCATTTCACGCCACAAAATACAACACAATTCGTAATAACACTTCACCATACATCAAAACACAAATATAATGGCAAGGACTATGACCAAAGAGAGGTCAGCAAAACTCAAGACTAAAAGGTAGAGGAATAGTTGTGGGAAGCAATCGCCCGTACAGCCGGTGCCCCACGCCACACAGTGCTTACAATTTTTGTTTTTAATTTGTATTCACATATTTTAAACCCGTTTCATACAATGTGTATATTAAGTATGTAATAACGTTGAACCAATGAACGCCCGCTTAAGAAGTTCCAGGAAATAATAACTGAGAAGTCCGTATGACCTGAAGTCATCGGTTACGAGATCGTTTTTCACTGGACAACATTGTTCCATTTTTTGTTAAATACATACCTTAAGAAATTTTATGTGTCAAATTTTAGCCATATATTTTTTTTAATCTAAGTTCATCTGCCATTGTTCTGTCTAGGGGAAGTATAAATTTGATAGATAAGTGATAAAAACTAGGCATATGTGGAGTTATCTTCGTAAGTTTACATCAAATGGTCGTTGCAGGGGAAAATTAAAAAATGTTTTTCTCTCTTAAATGGAAAAACACCCTCTCAAAATTTTTATATAACATTCATAATGTTACAAGGTACCATAGTTGAAAAAATGAGAAAAATTAAACTTGAAGAACTTCAAAAGTTTAAACTTTTAATTGTTTAACATTGAATTATTTAAACAAATTATCATTTTATCGCTATTTTTACGCCAGTTTGAGATTGTTCAAAGAATTTTAATTGGAAATGAGCCATCAAGTGCTTTTTAACCTAGTTTCTTCCCCGTGATATATGATAACGAATATTTCGTGACATCGAAAACAGCCATTTTGTAAAATGTCCGTTATTCATCTGTTTTTTCGATTTTCGCAAAACGCTTTAAATTATATTTTTTATTTGGTGAGGCAAACAATTTCACCAATTTTCATCAAAATCTGAGAGGTCAAGGGTCAACTCCTGTCTGAAGTGGCGTGGAATGACCCATATACTATTCGTATGACGTAGATGTGGTTAATGTAAGGAATATGTTCTTGGAAGATTTCTGCATTCCTATTTTTTAGTTTCTATTTTATCTTAATTAAGCGCGAAAGTTGGGAAAACAGGGGTTTTTCATAAGTCGGAAACACTCGGATAACTTATGACTTTAACCTCAAATCGGAGAATCTTATAATCAATCGTGATTCTTCGAAATTCACGGTGGTGCCCTGACTCGATTATCATGTGTCGCACGTGACCTATCTCTTCGTTAATATGAGAACCAAATGGAGACACTTGGCACTTACCACTACTTGGTTACTATTATTATAGAAATAAGCAGTTGGTCCATTAAAGCTTTATTTTAAATTCAATAAAACACGACCCGGATTTCAAGCTTTCAACGGCAAAGCGTCATCTTCTCGCGAACATTTTTGAAACCTAAAAACCTTTCACCTGATGTTATCTACCCGGGTTGTGTTTTATTCTGTTATAAAATTAAAGTTCTTGTGGAATAGCTAACTTTATTTCAGTAGCCATGAATCCATCAATTCTTGCCTTTAATTACGGATTTCATAGTGCTGCTACTTTTACTGTATCGGCCAGCTTTTGTGTTGGTCGGCTGGTTTCCACGTTACTTTAATTCTCAAGGGACACTCACCGATTGATGTGCCTTGGTATATAACGGCAGTGACGTTGGAAACGGGCGGAAAATGAAATTACACGCATAATAATACTATATTTATCTCTGTTTGTGTAGGCATTTTAAAATGCAGGAATCATTTTCTCTAAGCCACAGCACCCACAACCGTCATTGCAGTCGAGTCCTGAGACGGTATTCTCTATCACTGAAAGTTAATGACTCTCGTCGAAATCGATGTTGGAGCCGATATACATGGAAAGTAGTGTAACAGTTCATATAAGTAACTATCTATTTACTGTCTGTTTGCGACTGTCGCAAGTTGATTGGGTATTCAATTTCAGTAGTTGTATAAGTATAATATTCTGATTACAGAAAGAAGAAAGTTTCAAATCGTATTTATCCACACTGTTTTATTGATACTACCGACCCAGGTTTCAATGGGTAACCGTCATTTTCAAGGTGTCGAACACCTGCAAAGCACCTATGCCTCTTGTAAGGGAGGGGAAAACAGTCTGGATAAATACGATTTGAAACTTTCTTCTTCTTTCTGTAATTATGAAAGAGTTCCACAAAGTCACGCCTGAAACTATTCGCTTAATATAATATTCTGCCTGGACAGCCTGAATCATTTCGCACCGCTATCAGAGCCGTCCCTGGGGATTGAGGGGCCCTGTGCTAACGAAAGTCGGGGGCCCCTTTAACTTTGCATTCCCTTATTGATATAGTAGCATCTTTTAAGCATATTTCATGGATAGAATGAAATTAACCTACAAACTGGCTAATGATTTCAAGATATTTACATGTGTGCTAATTAGTAGGTAATTTCGTGTAATAGGCGGGTTTCCCCGCGCCGTCTGAAAGAGGGAAGCCCGGGCGGGGCCCCCCATAGGCGCGGGGCCCAGTGCAGCGGCACCTGTTGCACTACCCTAGGGACGGCACTGAGTATGTTATGACTGGCTCAAAACTCAGGGAAACAGTAAAAAAACACAAAATTCGTGGATAGGTGGTATTATGTGGAAATTTTCCATGGTAAATAACTTGGATATGTGCAATTTTCCACAAACAGATAAACTTTAATGAACGACCCGGGTTTCAATGCTATGCATCATCTTCAAGTCGTGCATTAATGTGTATGGAAAATTGCACATACCCAAGTTATTTACTCAAAAAAAATTCTTAAAAATCGAGCACGTCGTGGGAATTTTTCTCCAGTTCCTGTCATCGGCTTAACATGGCATCGACGATGTTGAAAGCATTTCCCCCGTCATCGTCCGCCTTTCCGCCCAATGTCGTGTGGGTCAGTGGGTGGTGGTGACGTTGTAGAACACCTGTCGGAGTTTGTCGCTTGTCACTTCCTCAAGTTTTCGTTTCACGGTCTCCTTGCGGTCGTCTCTCGTATCCCAAAAGCGCCGATTCGCACGTTTTGTCGATTTCGGCGTGTATCGATTTGCCGCGTTTGCTGAGTCGCTCATCCGTCAAAACGGAAGAGGATGCGCGAACATTGTTTTGCGGTGGGCCCGCGAAGGGGGGGTTCGCGTCCCATTCGCGGGTTTTTCCCTTGAGCTGTCCCCCCCTCCTCCGAACCCCTCTAAACGACGGTCTCCCCCCCCTCCGAACCCCCCTAAACGACGCCCCCTCCCCTTCCGCTTTTAGAGAGTCCGGATTTCCCTTCCCCCCCACTTTTCTCGATCCTCGAGACTTGATTGCGGACGTAACTTTTCGAATGCTTTTTAATTTATTTTATTATTTATTTTCCGTTGAGCGGCTTACTCCGTTTTTGACGTCTAGTTTGCGCTTCGCCTGCGCCCTCTTCGTTTGTTTTTGTGCGTGTCGTCCACCGAGTGTTTCCCGATCCGTTACTCGTGCAAAACGGCCACTCCGAGATTGCGTGTCCGATTTCTGTGTACGGGGGAGTGGAAAACTCTGTTCCGTGCGATTTGGCGTCGTTTGGATTGGAGTGCCCGTTTTATTTTTAGTCGTCCGTCGCGCGGGGTGTCGTGGGGAGACGGTCCCCGTGGGGTGATCCTCGCTGGATCTGCTGCTGCAGCCGGACTTCGATTCGAAGAGGTACATACCTACACTTAGAATTACTCAAATATCCGAGCTCGAGAGAAAAATCTGGGAGATCTCCGAAGGACGATGAGTTCGTCCCCCTGTGAGACCGCCCGACAATTTTATGTATCGGCGGGCATTTATCATCCTCCTCCTCGCCAAATATTCCTGAAATGCTCGAATTCTTCTTCGGAAATTATATCTTAAGTATGATTCCTACTGAATGACCTATGGTTGGTTGTAATTATTTTTTGTTTCACTCCATGTTATCACCCATGATAGAACAACTTGGTTTTAATCCACACAATTTATTTCAGACGACCCGGGTTTCAACAACTTACATTTTGTGCCATCATCCGGTTTAAATCCAAGTTGTTCTATCATGGATGTTACCAACTTCCACAAAGTTAAGCCTGAAACGATTACCCATGTTATCACACCAACATTTTTATTCATTCATGCATTACCTCCTTGAATTTTCCATTTTGAATTTTAAAAACTTCGTACTTTTCCCCTCTTTATTTAAAAACTGCAACCGGTTTCACCTTAACAAGGCATCTTCTGGCACATTCTGAAGCTTAGAGCACTCTATATATTCTCATTAAGGTGAAACCGGTCTCAGTTTTTAAATAAATTGTGGAAAAGACCGGAGTTTTTTATTCAAAGTGGATATCTATCACTTTCACGAAGTCAAGCCTCAAACAATAAAATTTATCCTTGAATCCAGTCTTGTTTCGTAGTGTGTTTCACGTCTCCTTTCTGTATGGGTATTTTTCCTTTGTGTGTATGTGAGAGCGCGCATTATTCCCTAGAGTTTTCAAAGAAGCATTGCAGGTATGTTAGATGCTAAATCTTTCACAATAATCAACATTTATTACATCGAAAATACTAGAGGAAATCTTGGATCACAAAGAGCTTTGGCTTACTGGGCCATTGCGCTACTTTGAGTTCCTAATTCTAAAATCGAGCAAGGTTCGTATTTCGGTACCAGGTTCAGAAGAAGTATTTTTTTAGGAATGCGTTTTGTGGTCATTGATATCCTTTTCTTGGTCCTGCAGTCGAATCTAAGGTGTATGCGTCCAAAAATTAAGTTATTTTAAATTGTATGGATCAGTAATAATATATTGTATATATATATTATTATGTTTATTATAATGCGTTGAGTGCCAGCGGATGCTTTTATGCTCCTTTTCCGGATGTTTGCGAAGGATGTGATGGCTGAAGCAGAGATTAAAAGCCGCACGGATTCTGGTTGTAAGGTCGTGGGTTGTTTGTTAAGCTAATAAAAAAAGAATTTTTAAATTTAGGAAGCAAAAGTTTTAGTGCGTGAAAGTGTACTTCTCCCAGCCTTATAGTATGAAAGTGAAACTTGGGCATGTCAAAATTGCGAAATAAAATTATAAGGCTGAGCATGTTTCCTGTGACTACTTCCAAGTTTTTGGCTGTGTCTACGCCGAAAGGATTTAGCATAGAGGACACGCATTATCAAATTGAATGTGTAGTAAATGAAAATATGTTCTGGTGGTTTTTTTCGAAGCAGTTATTGGTATTAATTCCTACTTCGATGCAATCCGAACAGACGAGTTGGTGTCCATGTGGATGTACCGGAAAAACGATATGTCCCCAAGCCTTCGGTTGTTTGTGATACGTTTACGCTTGTAAGTCACGTTGCGACCAGCTTTGGCGTCCATGCGTATCACTGACTCGATGCATCGCCGCTTTTGGGACTCCCAAGTTTGTATGTCACATCCCGCTCCTATGATCCATGCTTACTCATGCAAAGTACATTCTTATTTCCTCCGCGGCACACTTAGTGGCTTTCCTTAATTGTCTCTTGGTCGTGAATATTATTGGAGTTTCGACCTGGCTTTACATGCAGTAGTGCTACTTCAAGGAAAAAGTCGTTAGTTCAGTTGTTATTAACTTGCACATATCAGGTAATGTAACGATTAATCTTATGGAGATATGAGCTTACTTCTTGCCAACCGTGTTTATTTGTGTAGTCATATCGTTGCGAGCTGGAACAATCCCACTGGAACAAATTCTACGTTTCGGATTTAGGATTCTAATCATGGAAATTTCCTGCCTCCAATTGAAGAATTAAATATTTTATGCGCATGCATAATTTAATCATGAATTTTGAAAAGGGCTCATATCGGATTTTTGAAAATATTCAGGAGCCAAAAAAACTGAATTTCTGTCAAACCATTTGAAGTAAGAGCGCAGTTTTTTCCCGAAACCCCTGCTTAAAGCTTTATGAAAAGCATATATGAGCTCTTCTTGCCCATAAAATATCTGTTTATACGAAAACATGAGAAAAGCGGGAAAATGTCCATTTTTTTAAATTTCCGATATGAGGCTTTTTCAAAATTCACGACTCAATTTTTGTCTTAAAACGCAATTTAAAAAAACGCAGCTATTCACAAATGTGTAAGTCGGAAAGAATCGTTCCAGCTCTTGTTGTACGGTGAAATTGCTGTGAAATATTTTTTATTATAACTATCGCATTCTAAATTTCCGTTGGCGGTCGTGGTGTCTTTTGAGGTTCCTACTTCCTCTATAGTGAGTCATATTTGTGACGTCTTAAGTTTTTTTCTCGTGTTTGGCGAAATTTCTCGTATTTCAGATGATTTAGGTGATATTGCGTTTAAATTTATATATTTTGGTAATTCAATGTAATACTTGAAACGTAACGCCAGCGATAATATGAGACCACTTAAAGCGTCTGGATAGCTGATCACAAGATTTCTATTATAGCTAGTGGATTATGCGTGATTGTAGTTGAAAGTTCAACGCTTGCGAGGTTAAGGGGCAGAATTTCTTATCATGGATGTCCAAGTGATCGTTCAACAGTTGTTGTGATAGCCCATATTGCAGAAAATTTTTCATGTGTTTACCTTCAATTGCGGCATCAGTATTTCTTTTATTTGCTTGAAGAACATTAGCGGTCACCAACCTTGAGAATAATACGAGTTTGTTTATTCAAATCCCATAATTGCTGCTCTTGCCGGGTGTTTTTATTCGGCAGCCTTTGTATCTCTTGTGATTCTACTGCATACTTTATCGTAGGACTTCCAATACAGTCAACAAGCCCAGTAATCTGCTTGCGAAGAGATTCCTCATGAAGCGTGAATCTGATAACGAGTGTTATGCTCGCATAGCCTGCTCGCGTGTGTTGTGCCTTCCCAGCTACCGTGCTGTAGTGATGAAGTAGTTTGAAATCTAGCCTCAGGCATGAATTGTTCTTATAATACCCTAGAATTAACTCATGAATTAGGTGGCCATAAACGCTGTTGTGTAGGACACCTACGTCTAATTAGGTATGCGGGTACTTAGTAAAATATCTGAAATCGGAAAATGTGGGTAAAAGCAGTTTTCGCTCTATCTTATGACTTTTTTTTTCTTTCTTTGTCATTGCCTCTGTTCCATTTTGTATTACGTATGCGCTTGGATTATCTACGGTTTAATATGAATACACATCTGCGCCCAAAAATGACAAAAAGGAACCTTCTCGTATTGAAGATGACGGTATCCTCGCCGTTTTAACACCTTTCATTGTCTATCGAAAGGCCTGAATTCTTTTGATCAACTGGAAATGCTCCTGGTCATCATTATGCCCCCAGTTGCGAAAAGAATTCAATTATTATGTAATTTTCTGGAATTTTGGTGGACTGCGACGAAGGCAATTATCTGCGTTATCGACTTTTATTTAAATCGAATATTCTAATGTCCAGCGAACGAATGCACTCAGGCCCGAGTTACATCTCTCACTTGAGGTTCGCAACTCAGCTGCCCGCTTTTTACGATGGCAGAATATCGTTGATCGCTGTGATACTGAGGCTGACGGATCTATTGTAATCTGTTTCGTATTTGAAATGAATTTAAATGGAGGAAACTACCCTGGCCGTTAGTGAGACCAAAGACCGGCTTTTAGTTTAAGAGCGTTGTGTCGTGGTTTTTCTTCCTGACCCCCTTCCTCGGTCTCTTGTTTGTTGTGGTGCCTAATTAGATAAAAGAATGTATCTCCTGAAAGAAATAAAATAAAAAAGAATCTATGGGCGAAATAAAAGGAAACATAAGGTGCTGGAAGTTGATAAATATATGCTTATATCAACTCAAGGAACATAAAAAGTGGTAATTTCTTAGTATGATCCATCTGTCAACGCCATGCGTGCAATACTCATGGTGTTGTTATTAGGAAAAAGATTAAATACTTTGCACAATTCCACTGGAGAAATTTGATTTATTGAGTCAACATGTTTCACTGCACTGCAGCATCACCAGTCCTGATGATGCTGCAGTGCAGTGAAAGATGTTGACTTAATTAATCAAATTTCTCCAGTGGAATTGTGCAAAGTATTTAAATTTTTTTCCTACAATTTCCCACAAGTATCGGCCGCCTCCAATAACTTCATTGTTGTTATTACAATTTTTATTGTTATTTCTTCAGAAATTATACGAATAAGCCAGAACTAGCTCTTTCTTTTGAACGTAATTAATTGTGTCTTTGAGATAATATTTTTAAGTGCATGAGTTAATTTGAAACAAAATTATAACGTAATCCGGGTTTTTTTTTGGACAAAGTAGGAAATGGGGATCTTGAAAAATCGTATTCTATGATCAGAGAAATATTCGTCAAGCTATCGTAAGTGATTCCTCATCTTTCCGAATGAGCGCCTATCAGTTACAAATTATCTACTTGGTTTCAGTGAAACGGCTTTTTGTTCGAGCACTGGTTTCCTCTTATCCTGGTGGAGTGAATTAATGTTTTAAGCGTTATCATGGCTGACCAACTCTTCAACATTGAACGGTATTGCTTGGTGGATGGGACATGGATTCGAGTTCCAGCCTTTACTCTTGCTTCTCCTTGGGCCCCCATCGAATGATGGGAAAAGAATGCCTTCTTCACTTTTGGGCCTTTTTTAGGCCTCTTACAAAACTCCTCAGATCTCTCGTCAGGTCTTTCTTCTAAATGTTTTCCTTTTGTCATTTTTTTTGGTATGTTTATTTGTCGTTTTTATCACGACCTAAATTCGTGTTGTGGTAAAAAAAGTAGTTATCCATCTTTGATGAATATAACCAGTCATAGAAAAATGAAATAGAAAAATTTCTTCTGATAAGAGTCAAGGTAGAAGAGCTGTCAAATGTCTTTTTCGGTTGTTGAATCGCTAGTCCATCGCTTATGTGTATCAATCCGCGGGTCTTTTTTCCTCGGCTAAAATTTCTCAAGTTTTCAATTTTTTAGGTGTAAATTCGCGTATTTTATCCCAATAGGCAGTTGGAGAATTTATTAGCAGTACCGCTTTTCCATTCTTATTCAGTAACCTTGCATTGCAATCGTCGCTAAAGCGCGGAACAACTTGTGTAATATCGAGCGCTGGATTCGAGTTGGGTGCAAGACCTGCAGCCAGCCAGGTCCTTTCTTCTGCTGGGCGCGCACCACCCACGTGTTTGCGGAGGGGGGCATTCACTGCCGAGCCTCGAGATAGGATAGTTTTTCCTTCTTATCTCCTCGCCTTATCTCCATGCTGTGGCGTAGAGTGAACGGCTTTTAGCCTTCCTCTCAGATTAGGTATTTCTGATCGAAGGTTGCGAGTGTTAGAGGAAGCACGGTCTCGTAGCGTCGAGTTTAATGAAGATAGAACTCAGCCATTTCGGGAAACTATATACTATTTGACGGAAAATATCGAAATAGCTTGGTCACACGTTACCCGCGTGTCAATGCTGAGACGATATAGCAAGAAGAGGTACTTGTGTATATGCATGAACCGGCATTAAGTAGCCCTTCACAGTTAGACGTCCCAGGTGGACGAGGTGGACGAACGCAATAATTGACAAGAGGATAGGTATCCCTACGCTTGACGTCACACACGGGACTCCACTCAACCCTGAGCCTCAACTTTCTGCGTCGGTCCCGGTTTCAGGTGATAAAGGGGGGGAAGTTAATCAACGCTCAATTCTCGCGCAGATGGTGGAGTCTGTGGACCAGGGGGGCTATTCTGTATGTTCTTGGAATTTCCGAGCCTCGAAAGTGACGAAATGTTGACGTCACAGCCTCTAAAATTTCAAATAGGGCCATTCAAAAGTTGAAATTTGTCGGGGGCTTAGACGTCACACCCACAGATTATCCCGAGGTTTGTCCGTGTCGAGTTCTTACTGAATAAGATCCCTAGTTGGCGCGGTGGCAGTAGTGCTGGTTTCCCATTCCGAGTTCGACAATCATTTGATAGCTATCGTGTCACCCGTTTCCAGATTTTCGAGTGATAGTAGAGGACGTTCCGCATTGAGTTGACAGTATGGGCCCTTATGGAGATTCGTTTATAGTGTATATACCCCGTGAGGCTGATTCTGTTTTTTGTTCCCTGTTAAGATCTTTCTAAAAAGCATGCTGTATAAAACTCATGAACGTACAAATGTGAATTTAATTAATCGTTAATATTTCGTCATGCCTTTCCATAAGCTGTAAGACATCGTAGGTGGAGTGGTGAACCTTCGGTCTCACCATGTTTTATGATGAGCATCATTAACTGGTATTACGGTGAAAGAGAAAATCTTGTGATTGACGATGCTAATTTCATGCAATTTTTTCTTTCAAGCACATAAATAGACACTATTTATTATCCGTGAATATAAATTTCCATCTGATCCCACTTGCGTAACAGTTGCCAATGGACTTTGCCATAACGGGAGGTGGAATTTTAACGTTCCTGTCATATCAGAGGCTATGAGAAAGTGTTCTACGTTGATTCAACCTCAAGTCTTTCCTGCTAGGATAGAGTGAAATTTGAGGCGTTCAAATTCTCTTGTAGCTTTGTTAAACTTTAGGGGGTGGAGTTATAAAACGAACCATAGGATAAGTCAATAAGTGTAGTAATAACTTTATTATCAATTATATCAACGAGGGCAATCATAACCAGTAATCATCAGTCCCGAGTGTTGACTAGATTTAGTTTGTCAATCCATTTTATTTTCAGCTTGTCGCTACATTCCTTCGTAATTCCGTGTTCTAACATCCTTTATAATTTGCTTGATGCAATCTATCCTTGGTACTCTTAGGTGGATCTACACATTTAATTTCACTTCCGTTTTGTTTCCTAGGGGCATTTATGTCTCAAAATTTGTCCAATGAGTTCTTATCTACAGTTTCGTAGAGTTTTCATGAAAGACTTTTTTCTTCTCAATCCTTTTAAGCAATTATTTGACTACAGATTACTAATTTTCCCTCATCATTTCATGCATCCGGGCAAGTTTTCGCCATTTTTCGTACCCTGTATCCTATCGTGCCCGACTTAATTCACATGCGACTTATACGAAGGGCCCCGAAATCTCTGCCAAAAGGTAATTTGAGCGAAAACTCCCTTCGCCTAGAATTGGATAAATTTGACTTCATTTTAAAGAAAAAACTCATCTTTCCAATGATATCAAAATATTAACCCCTTGCCGAACTAATTTTCGAGCAATTTGCCTAAAAGTTTAAGCTGCTTTTCACGGGATAGATTACGACTTTGCGCTTCAGAGGGAGAGTATTGAAAAAATTAGGAATTTATAACCCCTACATTTCATCAAAAAAGTAACGGTGTGTGGTTTGTATGTTTTCTCAACTATTTATAAAAATAATCAATTACTCACCGCGGTAATATTTACAGAATCGCAAAAAACCTTGTATTGAGAAGGCGATTTCACCACGAAAGACGAAAGGTTTTCCACACACTTATCACAAAGAGGGTCATGTTGGTTAATGGCGCACGCCGAGCTATTTTAATACACACCTCGGGCATAGATTTGTGGCCAATTTGTAAAATTTTGAAGCCACTCCCAACTTTGGAGAGCTTCCTCGTATGATAGAGCGAAAAATCACTTCAACAAGAATAGGATGAATTTGACCTCATTATAAAGGAAAACTCTCATATTTCCAATTATATCAAAATATTAACCCCTTGCCGAACTACTTTTCGAGCGATTTTCCTGAAAATACATGCTGTTTCTCATAGGATGGATTACGGCTGTGCGCTCCAGAGGGAGAATATAGAAATCATAGGACTTTACAGCGCCTATATTTCGTCAAATAACTAACGGTGTTAAGTTAGCATGTTTATTAACTATTTATCAAAATTAATCTATTATTCACCGCTGTAATTTTAACGGAATCGCAAAAAAAACCTTATGTGAAGGCGTTTTCACCGTACAGCGTGAAAAAATGAGTCAAGTTAGAGACTTAGTCGATATATTTATTTAATTAGTGAGAATTTTTGTCATATATAACTATATTTTGGTGCTATTGTTATCACTATATTTACCTCATGCTTCTTACAGACGCTGATATAAAAAAATGAAATTCGAATATATTGTCCAGTATGTCTCGGGAAATATCTCGCTCAAACTATCTTAAAGACAATTCTCAATTTAGGCAGCCTGTATTTCCAAACGCGTTGTTTTCGGCGGTACGTTCTTGTTGAGGGATGGTGGAAATGAAAAAGAAGCTCCATTTTGGACGAGCCTTCGCCCCAATTCCATCCTGTTCGAGTGGGCATCTGTTGCGCATGTTTTATCCTTCACTGCTTGTAATTTGAGTTTTGAGTGCAACGTCGGACTCTTATCGGTACGCGCTCCTTGTTCGTTTGCCAGGAACGCGGCGAGGGCCTCGCGCCAGGGGCCTCCCCATCGGATGGCATTGACGGTACGCGTAGAGATTCACGCCCCGGAGTGGGCACATTTCTATCGGACAGAACTGGGATTCTGAGAGAGTTTCGACATCCGAAAACTCACTCAGGAGGAGTGTGCCTCTTAAGTTCAATCGGTTCTTCCCTTCCGAAGGGAGAAAGACCCCCCTCTAGGAGGTTGACTCACGATTTCGTTAGCCAAAAACACTGGAAATCTCACCTTTTTACATGCTTTTCCTAAACCCGATTTTCCATGGATACATGGTTACCACTTAATTTTAACTAATTAATAATATTGAAATTAAATACTCTCCCTATACTGTGGTTCGAGGTGGAATAGTGGTAAATCATCCGACTCTCGTCGTAGCATCGAGTCCGCAACCTGGCGAATTTGATTCTAGTAAACAGTCCGTGGTTTTTTTAGTCCTAGTAGGACTAAAATGTAATAGATGAAAACAAAGTATGCATGCTTTTCTAAAAATATAAATTTTTAAAAATAATCTAGAAAAAAGAAACATCTTAACATCGTACTAAAAAAAAATATTTTCTCAAATGAATGAAATTTTAGCCTAGTACCGGAAATGAATTTATTTATTTGCAGTACTAGGCTAAACTTTCATTCTCTTGAGAAAATATCATTTTTTCTTTTTCAGTACGTTGTTAAGGTATTTCTTTTTTATATTATTTAATAAAAGTTTATATTTTTAGAAAGGCATGCTTTATTTTTGTTTCATTTTTTTATATTTTTAGATGTGGCTTTCCTGAAAAATCCTTTCACTGAAAGCGTACTTAACCCATTTATACCCAACTTTTTTTCTTTCTTACTAATAGTTTCTATGCTAAAATGTAATTCAAATACATCATTTTCGATGGGAAAAATATTTTTAAATTGTTGAATAATTGGGTGGGTCGTTAACGAGCCACTGGACATAACCCCGCAAGCATTTTAGGTTCATGGAGTGACAAAAATGAATGAGATTAATAAGAACTCAGATATTACAATTTTCCACAGATAATGTTTTAATCGACCCGGGTTTCGATGCAAAATTGTAATATCTGAGTTCTTATTATGTTCATCTTCCACAACATCACGCCTGATTCCTCCCTTTTTGTGAATGAGATTAGATTATGAAGACTCTTATCGTGGCGTTTAAATGAAATTCTACAGGGAACAAGTTTTTACATTTATTTAAAAATAATAACGTGTAAAATACATTCCTTTTGTGTACTTGTGCTTATACATCGGCATTATGTATCGTTAAAAGGTACGTGATTAATGTGTAGGCGCCAGAATACAAAATATAAAGGGTGAATAACACTCAAAAGCTATCGATATAAAGTTAAAAAAGAACATTCAATGATTAAGGCCTGCACACACCGGAGCGGTGACGGCGACGGCGCGGCGGTCGCGGTAGCGGTGGCGTATAGGCTTTCACACACCGGAGCGGTGGCAGTAGCGTTGGCAGCCTTGTAGATAATGGCAGATAATGTCTTGTTTTAGCGATCAGCTATTGGCGCAAAAAAGGTAGAACGCTAAACTTTCAGCATTTGTATGAAATTCCGCCGGAGCTCCATAGAGCCATGTAATATATCGGTTTACTCCTTGTTTATTTGACTACAAAATGCATTCATTGAAAAGCGTTTGAATGTAAAGGTTTAGCTTCTACGGTCGAAAGAGTGAAGAAAAACACGCGAAGAACTAGGAGAACGGCGAAACGGTCGTCTTCTTCATCTCGTCATGGCCAAAATATTTTATTGGTGCACTTCATGTTTTTGTTATGGAGAGAATTACATCTCACAGGTTTTTTTGCGTTTCTGTAAAAATTACAGCGTTGAGTAATAAATTAATTTTTATAAATGGTCGATAAAACATGCACACTACACACCGTTAGTTTTTTTTGACGAAATCTAGGTGTAATAAAGTCCTATTTTTTCAGTATTCTCCCTCTGGAGTGCACAGCCGTAATTTATCACATGTAAAACAGTTTGTATTTTCAGGTAAATTGCTCGAAAAGTAGTTCTGCAAAGGGTTAATATTTGGATATAATTGGAAGAGTTTTTTCTTTAAAAAAATGAGGTCAAATTCTAGTTGAAGTGATTTTTCGCTCTAACTATCTTAAGAGGAAGCTCTCCAAAGTTGGGAGTGGCTTAAAAATTTTACAAATTGGTCACCAATCTATGCCCGAGGTGTGTATTAAAATAGCTCGGCGTGCGCCATTAACCAACTATGAATCTCTTTGTGATAAGCCTGTGGAAAACCTTCATTCTCGGCAGATTCCCTCCTGCTCCTCTGCCCTTTCTTTCTCCTTCCCCTCCATCCTTCCCTCCAATCCCCACCCTCTACTGCTCACGCATTTGGAATACCCTCGTAGTCCCCCTTCTCAACCCTCAGCCTGTGAATATCCTCCACTCTTAAGCGTCTTGGATGAATCACGCGAAAGTCCCGTCGGCGGACCCCGAACCTGATACATTTGCTTGCACATGCGGGGATCGCGACACGCTCCTGACTTCTCTGGAGAGAGATGGAGAAATGCACGAATGGAGTCGTCGAGACGACTCCATTCGTCGTTGGGAACCATTTAGGGCCAAGTATTAAGGTGGTGGTTGGAGCGGCAATCGCGAGTCTATGGAGTGCACATTTTAATAACATTTTCAAGAAAAGTCGAAAAAAATTCTTGGACAACATTTCTCTCAAGTACATTTCTTTATACGGTGGAAATTCTGCTGAATTTGCAGTAATGTAAATGATTAATGAATTATATTTTTTTTAATTTCGCCTTAATTTTGGTAGCTTGAGCGAGATATCACTTCACCTAGAATTTGATCTCATTTTAAAGAAAAAACTCATTTTTCCAATGATATCAGAAAATTCAACCCATGCCGAACTAATTTTTCGAGCAATTCGCCTGGAAATATAAGTTGTGTTACTTGCGATATATTACGGCTGTGCGCTCCAGAGGGAGAATATTGAAAAAAATGGCAATTTCTATCGCCTATATTTCATAATAAAACTAAGGGTGTGTAGGTTGTATGTTTTCTCAACTATTTATAAAAGTTAATCAATTACTCACTGCTGTAATTTTTACAGAATCGCAAAAATAAAACCTTTTGTGAAGGCGTTTTCGCCGTACGGCATACAAAATTAGTCAAGTTATTGACTTATTTGGATATATTTATTTAACAACTGAGAATATTTTGTATTTATAACTATATTTTTGCGCCATTGGTACTATTATTACGATATTTTCTTCATGCATCTTACGGACGCTGAAATAAAAAAATTAAATTCGAATATGGTCTCCATTATGACTTGGAAATGTGTCGCTCCAACTACCTTGAAGCATTTTTACCACGTGGGTTTTTCGTCGTGGAATTCGAAATTTAAGCGGAAATCATATCTAAATACGCTTTATTTTCACCTGGAATGACACCTTGATATTTTTATCAACCATTATAATAATATGATGCGTTTAAGGGAAAATCTATACATATGTTATCGAATTATTTCAAAATATGTCATGTGTCAAAAGACTACGTGTTAAAATAGCATTGAATTGGCTGGAAACCAAATCAGTAACATGCATCGTTTTTCACTTTCATGTGTAGATATTAAAAATTAGGACACGTGTACAAAGTTTCATGCAAAATCTGTGCGTGAACAAGTATCACTCCAACTCGAATTTATTTTCCACTTAAGTGCTACCCTCGACTGTCAGGCCTGCGTTTATGTGCACATAATTTCATCATTAGCCATCACTACCCATCGCATGACACTAAGTTTCTCTTCTTATTTCTCCCTTCTTATATCGCTGTGAATATTTTATCGACGTATTCATGTTTAAGACGTTTAAGAAGGCATTGTACCAGAGGAGATGTCTAATAACAGCCAATAGCACAAGCTTAGAATTCAGGAAGTACTTCATTAAATCGTATATTTAAGCATGCTACAAGATTGCAGTGAAGCTTGGACAATTACAACAGCAAAACATATAATGATGAGAATATGATATTATCGAAGAATTATTTTTCATTTTATTTTTTTTTTTATTTGACAACACCCCCGAAAACAGCCACTCATTGGGCCTTTACGTCGGGTGTATTAACAATTCATAACGAACATTCACAGCTACCCATGCCCTGGATGGGAAAAACCTACCCAGGCGGGACTCGAACCCGCGACCTTCGGCTTGGCAGGCGAGGACTTTACCCCGCCGCCACCGAGGCCGGCAAATCGATGAAGACCAACTGAGTGTAGAGAGCCATCAATGAAGAAGTACTACGGAGAGTTGGGGAGGAAAGATGTGAATCACTGCGAAGTTGAAAAGACCAACTTGTTTGAATCATTTTGCGACACAACAGCCTCCTGAGAACAATAACGGAAGGATAAATGAATGGGAAGTGTTATCGAGGAAGACGAAAGATAGGAAGCACGAAGAAAATAATTAGGGACATTGAAATGAAAATGTATGTCGGAATAAAACGGTTAACTCGTTGGAGAGTGGAGTGGGGAGCTGCAGCGAACCCATCTTCGGATTAATGACTGCTGATAATGCTGAATTGTTATATTTAGTTGTACTTCATCGGTTGTGGGAGACGGATTATAATAGTGCAACGAATGTTTCGATTCTTGTACCGGTGGATGGTTTCAAGTGCATACATTACTGCAAAACTTGGAATGATTCGCATGGAGGAAGTTGAAGATAGCGAAACTGCGTGCTCAAGCATTATCCATCGTGGTTGATGTTTGTCTCTCGAGCGAAAATCGGAAGAGGAAAAACAAACCCTGAGAAAGAACTCTCAACGATAACTGCTGAAGATAAGAATTGAAGATATTTGTCATGTTGTCGGCCTTCGTCTTATTTTATCAGTGTGGTTGAAGTTTTTGTACTTAAAAGGGATCAAGCTAATGGATATTTTCTTTTATTCCTTTTTTAAGCTAATGGATTTTCTTATTTCTGTTGTCGGAAGTAAAATCAACATTCAGTGGGACTATTGCTCATCTGGAAGGTGCCGTGAAGGGAAGGTCTTTATTTATTTTTTATGTGTTGCCACCTTTTATTTTCGCATGTCGTTATAACTTTTCCATTTATTTCATGTCTGATTTTTATTTTCTAATTTACTGGAATCTTTCGCCGTGCTAGCTTCTCCCGTGTAATTATTTGAAGGGTTATATTTAATGAATTTATGTCCAATTTTGAGGAAACCCGGACTAGCCACGATAGTAACCTTTACGGAGTCACCCGCAAGTGCACATAATTGCGACATTCCATAGGAGAAAAATCATTCGCCTTGACCGGGATTCGAACCCGAATCCCTCGATCACACGGCGCGAATTCGAGGGATCCGGGTTCGAATCCCGGTCAAGGCGAATGATTTTTCTCCTGTGGAATATCGCACGAATTTATGTCCATTTTTCAAGGCTGTGTAGAAGAAAATCGTGAAGCAGCCAGTTTAGTTGTCCCACCAATACTAATAATTTTTTTAAAGGAAGGATAAGATTTATGCCCGCTATCGAAGTTATTCTCGAGGAGCGTATCTGGTTTAGATTTCATGTATTCAGATTGAGTGTGTCTCAGCCGTCGTTTGTTTGGGGGAAATTTCGCGGGCGAAGTGAGTCGTGTAGTAATTGACAGTTGAGGAGCGGAGGGATTTCCAAGGTGTGCGAACGATCCTGATGAGGAAATATGTATTTCAAGGCGGCCAAACTCCTTCAAACCAGGAAATCTTGATTTTGGCGTAGTAAGGTACTTCCTCCGTGATTTTCCCCTTCTTTGTTTCCCTTACACAACCGTTCCATCGAATTTCCAATCAGCGTCTTCGGGAAGAAGAAGAAGTATTCGACCCGAAGATACCGACTAATCTGTCTGCCACGGTGTTGTCGACCGGTAACAACGGACGCGGTGGAACCCCTGAATGCAGACATGAAACAGTCCCCTCACCTCACGCGTCGCCGAAGTCGACTCGCGAACTAAAAGATGTTCCAACAACCAATCCCGCAATGTCCTCCACCTTGAAAAATGTGATTTACCTCGCGGGAAAACCTGGATTACTCCTTGATTCTAATTTCAGTGGATATAGAGTTATCCTGCAAGCCACCTCAAGGATGTTCTGCGTGTGGTGGATTTTCACCAGACTTGCGCTACACAATAAGCTACAAAGTAACTTTGTAACTATGAGTTTTGATGGATTACGCAAATACGTGCATGCGCGTAGATATAAGAGTTATACTTCTATAATTCTATACGTGCTGTTAGTACGTACCAGTTAACAAATTGACGAAAGAGCGCTGTATAATAGATGAGCTCTCAATACTATCTGTTCGACCACCTGATTATTAAGTCGTTAAGATGTCCATTGTGACCTCTAATCGTTCGCGAAAATAATGAAATTTAAACGTGACCGCTACAGTCTATTGCCCTAATTTTATGCTGATGATCAAATTGACCGTAGTTTGTGGGTCAGTAAAATATTTTTGACGCCATAAAATAGATATTCGAAATTACTTTGTGTAGTGATTTAGGCTTAAATTTTAACTGATGGTTTGATAGTGATTCTGATACAAGTTATGGTAGGCTTGAAACGCTGATCAAATTATAGCGAGGGCCATGCACATGTGTTTCCAATTTCCATGTAGGGACGTAAATTCTGCATGCTCGTTTGGCTTCGTCCCTCGGATGCAGTCCCCTTTGCTGCCACTTCCCTATACTCCGACCGCCCTGGTTCGATTCGGTTACATACACATACCACTCATACCCTCCTCTCATACTCCTCTTACTATCTCTCCTCTTTTCTTTCGAATGTGTTGGTGTGGAGCGGCGCCAATTTTCCCAACGCGCACCGCTGGGGGGGGGGGAGTGCTCCCTCCCCAACCCCCTCTGTTCTTCCCCCCCCCTCCGCAGTGCATGTGGAAATTCTTTGATTTCAGTCTGTTTTGGCCGCCATTCTCGTTCGTAAGGGGATTATTTCCGACGGAGCGGCTCTCGTTGTGAGGCTTCCGTCTGCTTTTAGATCCTTCGAAGATTGTCCTTGCGACGCTGATTAATTCTCCTCTCGCCTGCTCTCTCTCTCTCTCTATGTATATCTGTCTCTCTCTTAAAAATCTCTGCATTTTTACCACGCTTATTTCAACTTCACCTGTTTCTTTGTTGGTTTGTCTGGATCGAATCTTGTAATCGAAATCCAACCCACTTCCCAATGTTTAATCGAGGTGAAATTTGGCACACTTACTTAATCTCGATGACAATGTATGAATCAATATTAATTTCACTAATTACCAAGATAATCTACTTCGATTAATTTGTTTACCGTTTTGTGTTGCTGGTTGCGTCGTATGGCCCCGTTTTAGTAGTAGAGTTAAAATGTGACTCATAGCAGCGTGGTTTAGGGACCTCTGGCACTCAGTGCGTACTTTTCTTGTCATTGAATCCTTTACGGAGGCACTTGGAGCTACCCTTCCCGCCGCCTACGTTCGTCGGTGTCGCTATTAGAAGTTAGCATTTATAGTGATAAGAAATGATAATAAATAATTTAAATTTCAAAAAACCGTTGCACAATTAATATGAAGACTAAATAGTAGAAAATAGCAACATTAAAAAAATACTTTAAAAAAACGACACTTATACTTAAGTGTATGTACTAAAAGTAAAAAATAATTTTTTCATCACTCGGATAATAATAGCGTGTGCACTTTTTCTTAATCAACCTGCGTGCCTTTAATCTTATTCGTGGGCGCTTGTGGAATAGATATTGATAATATAAATGACAGAGGTTGGATATTGATTAAGAAAAAGCGCCCACGAGCGATGAAAAAATTATTTTTTATTTTGAAGTACACTTGAATATAGCGTGGTTTTTTAAGTGTTTTTTTTACGTAATATTATTCTCTCTCAGGGACGGACGTCCATGCGGTGTGGTCCCCATTCGAACTGTACTTCTGGCTGTTGCACTCGGGATTTTGGGGTCGAGGAGATATCCGTATTTCCACGTTCTTTCTTCATTTCCGTCCTTCGTTTTTTTTCACCCCATTAAAGATTAAAAATTCTCGTTTCTCCCGTCCGTTTGAATTCCGCAGCAACATGTTGGTGGTGTTTTAAGCGACGTTTCACGGAGTCGTAAAGGATATTTGTGGCTTGGCATGGCACTTGTACCAATTTCTCCTCTGTTATGTTCACGACACGCGCTTGCAAGTGGGGCGTGTGAGTAATCTGCTCATAACTCGTAACTTGTTGAATTTCAGCGTCACGGAGTTTGCTGCAAGTGATAACTTGGTTGAGGATTATGGGATGCGTAGCCAATTTAGTTGCTCTTCCCAGTTATGGGATGATTATGGAGCTCGCCATTAGCCAGCCACAATATCGCCATCCCGTTGAAATACTGATTTTTTGTAAAATGCTATTACTGTGCATTGAACACTCTTAAATTTACTGTAATTGCTTTTTCATAGTAATCGCTGGTTGAGTGAGTACTTTTTTCAGTTAATTCGCTTGGATATATATTACTATAGGCGTTGATTTGCTTTGTTTAATCCTAGAGTTTTTTCATCTGTGCAAGTGATGTAATGATTGTAATTTGGAACTAAATAAGCGCATGGATTCTAAATGTTTGTGCTGATAATTAACGCAGTACTCGTCTCGCAAAATAATTGTGCTGTGTGCTTATGGGTCATGAAACTTCACCGATGGATTATTTCACGATATCCGGACACACATTGGCTTTCTTCATTTATGGATTAATACAGTAAGGTATATTTTCGGCCTTTCTTTTTATTTTATTTTAGTTTGATCTAAACAAAAGTAGCCAGTGTTATTGTCTAATTTGCCTACTGATTTAAGCGGTGCTCTATTATGCCTGTGTGGATTTAATTATTCCATCATTTTTCGGTTTTATTATTCAGTCCGTCCTAAATTTCCTGTTTCTCTGAAAAATACTAATATAACCGTAATGCAGTCAACCTGCTAAGTCTTCCGAATGGCTATGTCTGCTCGTAGTATTATGAGCATTTTAGCCAATATTTATTGAGATTTAATGCATGAACCACCTGCTAGGTTTTATTTCGTCCATCCCTTTTTCACTTTTGACGAGTTCCTCCTTGGTTATCCAAGGGCCTGGTATAATCCCTTGTGGTATCTGGAATTCGCTGCCGTGGCTAGGAAAAGATTTTTTTGGAACATGAAAAACTATTTTACGTGGTGAATTTTCAATTTAATCCCAGATACATAATATGATGACAGATCCGGATTCCGTTGGGTATTTAATAAGTGGAAAAATATAAGTTTAACAGAAATTACTTGTCGTAATCACCGGTTATGGGATTTTTGTCTCTGAAAAATACTTAAACAATTTTTGTGTTCAATGAACGCTCGGATTTCCTTTTTCTGTTGTAGGAATGAAAGTTAATTTATAACACTGCAATATAGTATGTAAAATGTCAACCTTTTTGATAACTCAACTGATGATGTTGCTTTGCAACGAAACCCTGGGTTGTGGTCAATAAAACACACAGTGGAAATTGCAGCTGCATAAATTCCTATGATGAAAGATTCCCATATCGTTTTTCCCGAGACTGTAAACTTGTCTTACTGAACCTTTTTTAAACCTATTAACGCGACACCTTTTTATAATTTTTAAGTCGTTATGAAGTTATTGGATGTTATTTCTGGGTTCATTTTCTCTGCCGATGACTAATCTTAACATCTTCTAAAATATAAATGCAAAAATAATTGCGTGATTTCATGAAGTTAAACGTGTCATGTTTATTACCGAGAGAAGAGACATGGTTGATTAGGTTCACTATCGTCGCTAAACAAGAAACAAGTGAATAAACCCATGCGTTGGGACTGGACAAATAGACACACGTATTGAATAGACACATGTTGACAAAATATGAATACTAAATCCATACAAATAAACAGCCAATGTTTCACACTTTCAAAAAAGAAGTCAGCCACAATGTCTTTTTACTGCCCATAAATGCCACACCCGATACAGCCAATATTAAATACATTTGGTCCAAAATACATGAAGCTTCGCCTGAACAGCTTCATGCTCTTCTGAACAGTGTCATGTTCGCCTGAACAGAGTCACTAAAGCATAAGTCTTTTCGAAAACCATGCTTTCTAAGCGAATATGGAAGTTTGTCAGTTGAGGTGCTAATCACTATGGAGATTAACGCAAAAGCAAGACGGCTGTCAATTTGACAGTTGTCACGTAGAGAAAACCCTATCCCTTTATACGCACGTGAGATGAAGCAATCGTATATGGGTGTCTTTCGGCGAGACTTCTCCCATTTTTGTGATGGATGATGGTGACTCCGTGAGGTGGGGACTTGATTCGTCTTTTCCGACTCGCATAGCGGACGCCAAGCGATCCCAGTCGCCATTAATCTCGAACAGCTGGAGTTAACATCCCGGCGTTTTTGAGGGGAAGAGCCCGCCATCCCTGGTGTCACTCAACCCGCGCCGCGCCGAGAGAGTTGGTTGACTGACTGACTGGTAGTCTCTTGCTCCTTCGGACGGAGGAGGGAAGGAAGATGGAAATGAGGGGACGGGAGGGAGTTTATTTTTCGGTTCGTCGACCCCCCCTTATCCTCCGCGAAGACGTTTCTTCCCTGGAGAGGTGGGCAGCTCTTTCGCCTCACGTTCATCTCCGCCAGCGACGGCGGAGGTAGGTACATGCACTCACTTACCCGCTCCCGTGTAAATTATTTTTAGAGCGGCGATGTTGTCAGGGGTGGCGAAACTTTCCCTGCACAGGCGGTGGAAACATTATCCGCTCGTTGAGGGCCGTGCGATTTTCAAGTGAGGGGCGACACAAACAGTATCGAGTTGACGATTTATCGACGTGGCAATAAATCTACATATGCGTGATACCCTGCGAGCCGCCTCATGGGCGTGTGGTAGGGGGTGTTAAGACACCAGCCGTTGAAAGTTGTAAAAGAAAATGCTGTAGGTGGGTGAAAAGGTGAAGTGTATTTGGGCAGGGTTTTCAGTGGATCTCAGTTTTTATTATGGCCACTTATTCTGCATGAGAAGAACGAATTTTTGTACCTATTTGTTCGGCAATGTAACTCTCTTATTTTATCTTTCCAGTCGGACCTAGAGATGTAGTGCGGTGTCAAAATGATATTCTCCGTGTCACACTGAAACACACCCGTTCGGAACTTATTGTGCGTGGGAAGAACGATGAGAGTAATAAGTATATTTAGTATCCATAGTTCTCTACGGGCGGAAAGATACCTTTGAAAGCTCCCTGGAGTATAACAGGCTCAGATAGAATGGAAAATTATTACTCTCAACTACCGTTTACTATCGACCTCCAATTTCAATCAAGGTCAATTAACTTTGGACCATAAATATTGAGCACTGATGCATCCATTCATTTTCATCTTCGTAATCGAATTAGTAATGCGAAAAAATGTATTGTCCTGACCTCGATTCTCAGTATGCATACAGTGTCGCCAAAACCTTAATGCCCGCTTCGTAATGATAAAAAAATCCTGCTACACTTGAGGGTAGTAAGAATGAAAGAAAATCATTTATTGACCTCTACGATTTTCGACTATATCAGTCAACTATCAGGGGGACGTTCGTGTTATCATATACGCGACCAGTACCGAACGTGTATGTATCTTTTCTCTTTAGTTTTCAAATTTAAAAAACGTACTTAGCTCTGGCATTAATTGATGTCATAAAACCGTAGTATTACGGGGACACAATTTGCACATCGTACTCTAAAACAGTGTTATCTTACCTGCGGTACGCGTACCGTTAGTGGTTCTCGCGTGGCGATCCAAGGGGTTCGCGCAAGGTGGTGGAATTGTGACTTGGATATTTTCCCACACTTCGAGGTATCCAACTTATTCTGACGATCTTACGGAAAATGTGCCTCCGAAAGGTCAGAAAATGTGGGAGACTGCTGCCCTAGAACTAACTGTATCATGCGTCTTCGCATGTGGGTTTGTTGGCGTTTCGAGGGTCGTCGTATAGACACGATCTGCCGACCGGTTCACATTCAGTTTAAGAACATGACTTAAGAATGTAATTGTAGACCAGGGGTGCCCAACGTTTCTGTATATAAGATCTAATTTTTATCTTAAGAGTGTGTCGCGATCGACTTATTGTCATAGGCGTAGTCTGGGGAAGAAGGGGTGGCAAATGCATACTATGTTTATACACTGTGTTTCAGCATAAGGTGCATTCCAGCGAGGTATGGGTAGATATGTAAAATATATGTTCAAAAATATTTTTTATTTTTAAATCACTTATTAAGTTTTCGAGATATAGGCTCCTGAAGAAAATAAATTTCCAGACCCAACTTTTGATAGCAGCATTCCGTACATGCGGTACCTAAAAAATTCGATTTTCCGACACTTTTTCGAGATAGATTTTTACTAACTTAAAATGCAATTAAATTTTTTATCAACTGCAATGTATAAGTTGTTGTACTATTTGTTGGTAAATATAAAAAAGTTGTTATAAAAATGCACAGTATGGCTGATAATTTGATTACAATATTTCACTTTCTCGTTTTTTTTTGGGCCAAGAAAATTTATCATGAGAGAATAATATGACTTACTTTTTGTTAATTTATCAATAGCTCGCTAAGTACACCTCGTACTGAAATATAGATATACGGCTTATCTACCTACGTAAAAAAACATCAACAATACTTATTTAAAGTGCCAAAAAACTCACGTCCAGGGGAATTAAAAGAACATGGATAATTATTAACAATATTTATTAATTCAAAGTAGCCACAGATAAATACAGATTTAGAATTTACTTTGTTCCCTTAACATTAATGGGAAGACTGAGTTTGCATGTCTCTAACCAAGGAATCATAATCTGGTGTATATCCTGACAAAGATAATAATAATGAGTCTTCTGTATGGGAATCAGTCAGGACAGAACGTTGTTTAGTCTTCGTTAGCTTCAAGTATGAAAATGCCGATTCGCAAAGGTATGTAGCTCCGAAACAAGAATAGATATATTCGCTACATTTGGTGACACGGGGATATTTTTCTCGGTTGACATATTTCCAAAAATCTTCTTCAGATTTTCTGGCTTGTAAGTTTATGTCAGTTTGTAAAATTATAATTTCATTTTCTAATGCCTTTTGATCCATATGAAATATGTCTGAAATTTTTTGGCTAATGCGTTTCACACTTACATCTTTTTTAAAAGGAAAAGATATAAATTCCACCATTTCTTTAATTTTTTCAAAATCCTGGAATCTTACCTCAAAATCTTCAATTACTTTTTGGATTTCCGCGACGTATTTGTCGATCTTATACTTATTATTTTTATGTTTTTGTAGGTTATCCGCCATATTTGGAAAATGATTCAGATTATTTTGTTGCAGATCTTCTATTAGCAAAATAAATTTTGTTTAATATGCGTCTATGCAGCTGATCATATCAATTACTGTTTTATTTTTACCTTGTAATTCTAAATTTAAATGACTTAATATTGAAGTAAAATCGGTAAGAAATGCCAAGTCATTAAGCCAAGTTTCATCATTTAAATTTTCAGTTTCCATCTTGTTCGTGAAGAAAATCTATAATTTCAGGCAATAAATCACGAAATCGCTGCAGAAATTTACCTCTGCTCAGCCATCTGACATCGGTATGTAGTAATAATTCAGGTTGGCCTTCATCGAGCTGCAGTTGGAAGCAAGTTTTTAAAGGCTTTGAATATGTCGACACCTCTAGTCCTTTCCTTCAAAGAAATCATACCCAACAATTCTACTTTAGATGTAAAATCCTTAAAAATCATACGAACGAAAACAAGTAATTGTGCTGTATCACTTATATCTGTCGATTCATCACACTGAATGGAAAAACAAGAACATCTGTTAATATCATTAATTAACTGCTCTTTTACATTCCCACTCATCATTTCAATTCGTCGCACCACTGTGTTTCGAGACCATTGTAGATCTTGAATTGCAGCAACAATTTCACTCTTGTTCTTAAAATTGTTAAAAAGTGAATCTGATATTTCCAAAAATATTTCCTTTACAAATTCACCGTTGGAAAATGGCTTGCATTTTTTTGCTAAGAGATAGCTTACTTTGAATGATGCAGTAGTTACTGCTTGTGACTTCAACCTTGGCTTTTTAAAAACGCTTTGTTGATTTGTTAATCGAGTTTTAAGATCCCTAACTTTATGTTTTCTCAGTTCAGAATTTGGTGGATAATCTGTTTGATACTTGTTATGTAAAGCTAAAACATGTCTCTCCAGATTACCCTTCTTAGCAATGGCTACCGAGGTAAGGCATATTAAACAACAGCATTTATCATTCACCATTGTAAAAAAGTAATCGAGCTCCCATTCTTCATTGAAGTGATAAGTTTTAGATTTATTCGGTTTACTACTCATGTTCATGGGTATACAAGAATGCAAAGAAATATGACAATTTTAAGAATAAATATTGAATTAAATATTTTCCTAGAAAATTCAAAAACTCGTGAACTGCAGCAATTATCTCCGTTACATTGAGAGAAATAATAACAATCCTGCATACTACAATCGTGGGCAACAATACAAGTATATTAAAATCTAATATAGATATATTCGAATTTACAAGAAGTATGTTAAAGTTACAATATATTTATTACGGTTTACAATACTGACCTCTTACTTTAGATAGAATTACCTACTGTTATTCCTAATATATTTGTAATACTGTCCCTTATTTTTCTCCCAGTGTAATGACCGCAGTTTAGGGATCTGTTGCCGAGAATTCTTACTTATCAAGTAAATAGATAGGTAAGAAAAGCAATTTAATTTAAAACAAAGAAAATTTACTTGCATTTTAAACAGAAGAAAAATTTAAATCCAACGTGGTCACCGAGGATAAATAATATTGCTTAATAATGACACAGTTAATACAAAAGAAAAGAAGCTACCGTATGGCACTACCAAATATTCAAGCTGACTGACTGTGTTCTTCGATGAGTCGAGTTGTAACTGTTGCGTTCGCGCGTTGTGTCCGGTGACTATGTAACACATAAGTCAAAATGTATTGTGCTGGGTGAGCGGAGATAACACTGTCTGGCTGTCAGAATTCATGAACTTGGCAAGTTCCCAGAATACATTCAACTATTACTACAAAGTTTTGTCTTCTAAAATCGCTTCAAAGTCACGGGAGTACACGGAATTCTGCCCCAGACATTGCGAGAGATCGACGATCGACCAAAATTGGCCTCGCGATCGACCGGTCGATCGCGATTGACTTGTTGGACACCCCTGCTGTAGACGATTGAACTTGAGCATACGGATTTGAGAGTGCGCGTTGAAACTCATATGGAGAATATAAGTTGCCCACACGAAGAAGATTGAATCCTAATTTGACTCATCAGAAGTAACCTTGGCGGGTAAATATTCTCCATCAGTGGCGCGAAAGTGAAATGAGTTTGTAAACATAAATAAAGACACTTCTCAGGTTACCGAGCGACCGCATGTGTACTGCAAAATTGATTGGTACATCCTATGTATAGTTAAGCTCATCACTGACTGACTCTGTAACGCTCAGTCACGAAAACGCATTTAAGCCCCGTGAACTGCCTATTCCTTAAAGGAAGTGTTAGACCGGTGGTGGTGGAGTGGAAGGTATGGAGTTCGTTACTCTGGTGTGGCAAATATTTATTTTCTTTTTTTCTTGTTTTTTTTTTCGCACATCTTTTTAGATAGGTACTGTGCTTTCTTCATGGTAACTTCAAAAACAAAACATTTTCACGCAATTTCTTACTCTCTAAAGTGATACGCTCATTAATTCCTGGCAGCAAAGCGAGTTGGATGGAGGCACAGTCGCTAAAATTTTAAAATGCCGTTATTTTAACCTAAGGGCGCTTTTGCTTGGAAAATTTGCGTACCTCAAATAAGGAATTTTAATAATTTAGCGAACACAGTACGAAACTCATCTATGGGCTCCTTAGGCGCCTTACAACTAACTAGTTGAAAAACAAAAGAATATAAAATGAAATAGTATTCATGGCGTGGATTCGAAACTAATTTTTGACTTGGACATTGTGGAAGAAAAAATAATCCCATTGATCACCTTAAGGAAAGTGAGTAGTAATCTCGTTCTGCTGGTTTGGAGACGTGCGCGATTGCAGCCTGAGCTTACTAGTCTCATTCCTCTCATTACGCTCCTTGTGTTCGATGTTGTGAGCCGGCCTTAATGGATACTCGACCGACCTCTCTTAACTCCGCTCGCCGAGTCTCAATCCCTTCCCTGTGTGAATCACGGCGTGTAAAAGTAAGGGGATTAAAAATGGAGGAGGAGAGGAGGTCAGGAAACTGGGTTGGCCTCCCTGCGGGAGTGGAGGATGGATGGTGTCCGTCGCGAAAGGTGAAGAGGTGTGTATGTGGTGGTGTGGGGAGTGATGTGCAAGAGAGGGAGGAAAATGAAGGCACCGGAGTCGAGGGCAGGGCTGCCAACTTTCTCGGATCCTCCGGGAGACTCATGTAATTTGAGAATAATTTACAATATCTCCCGCCTCTCGGATCGAGTCGTTTACCAAATTGCTATTCCAAAATGGTTTTATGTTTCCTATTAGATATAAGTATGCATTTATGTACGATACTTTCGTATTTGTTATTGACAAAACTTATCTTCCGAGTAGGTTGTTGTGATGCAAAACTAGTTTTTTTTAAAAGCATGTTTGTTATAATAATCAAGATAGCCACGGTTGGCAGGTTAATTATTGTCTCCATATTTTAGTTTGTTTCGTTTTTGAAGTTGAAAATCAATAAACTATCGCAGGTGCACATTTATATTTTTATTTTCTTGTGTCTTTTAATGCAAGCAGACCTTATCGTACATTTAATTTATTAAAAGTCTGTGTCTCGAGATTTTTGGAAGTATTTCGGAAGTTTCTCGGAAACATTTCACCATCAGCGTGAAAAAATTTAATTTTATCATCGTGTTGAATCATGGAAAATTACAGTTCTAGGTAAACTTAGTTTAGCTGTGATCAAATTGCGCATTAATGCTGTTCCTTAATGAGGAATAAATATCCCATGTGGTAGGTGTAAATTTGTTTTCAACTGCATAATTTCCCAGAATTTCCTACTCTTGGAAAGGATAACTACTTGAATCGTCACTTCAGGAGTTGGCTGCCGTTGTCGAGGGTGTGGTTGGGGGAGTTTGCTGCAAGGGGATGGAGGTTCTTTCGCGAGAAGGGTGTCTTTCTTTTTTTAATGACTCGAGTGAACCCTTTCAAACCCTCTTCTCTCCTCACGTCTTTGCATATGTCGCACGGGTCTGCCCCTTGTTAAAGCCCTCTATTTAAATATTTCAAATAATTTAATATATTTTAAATAGACGGCTTTACCCCTAGGTTGCATGGGCGCCCATACACGGGGGCAGCGGGGGGCCGCGCTCCCCTCCCCACTCCTAGCCTCCCGGGAAAAATAAAAAAGGGAAGGGAAAATTGAATTAATTTATTGATTTTACAGGATTGAACTAATGTTTTCGTAACAAATTTAGAAAATTGCCATTCACCTTAGATGTTCCAAAAATGTACTCATGAGACCTCAAATTTACTTAACTTTCCGGGAGAGGGGTCCTCGGACCCCCCCACTTTTTAAACGTATTGCCCCCCCCTGGATAATATTGTATGTCCTTGCGGGTCCTTTCCCTGGAAATTGTAAGGAGTAGGTGCAAGTGCTCGGATAGTGATGATACCTCAACTGGTTAATGCATTACGAAAGCATATGCACGATTTAATATCGTTTGGGGAACTTTTTGGGGAACCAATTTACAATCTAGCAATGCCGGCACTGAACTGACGTCGCGTCATGTGCAACCGGGAACCGTGTTTATGTATGCCAACAGAAGCATGAGGAAAAAAATAACATCGTTATTAGAATTACCAACTTCTTAATATACCTCATCAAAGTTTCATGAATTCGACACCAGGAGTGCTGCATATTTAAATGGGAAGCCTAATGCGCTGCTTTTAAGGAGGTTCCACCGCGACTGTGTGAGTCAGAACAAATACTAAATTCCACATTTTTTATATTTTGTCAAAAAAAATCCTGCTTTACCTGATGAAATGCGTTATCTATAGAAATCCAAAAGTAAGGAACAAACTTTGCACATTATTCCACGAATGTATTTTAAATGAGCACTTTTTTCCAGCCATAGGAGCCGACTGCAGCGCCATTTCCTACGAATTACCGCTTTTTTTCTTTCAATTACGGCAGTAATTCCCTAATAACTAAAAAAATAAGGTGGTAAGATGCCTATATTTTATATTTATTCAATTTATCTGGATTATTTCCTTCTTATAAATAGTTTTCCACACAAATGGCATTTTTATTTTTTGGAAAAATACTATTTTTCCCCGTGTTTCTCTCATTCCCCCATTGAACACTATGTGATTTCAAATTCAATTATGGAATAAAATTAGCGTGGAAAGGTGTTATTTTGTTGCTCATATCACATAGAGGACAACTTTTTCTACAAGTAGACAGAATATGAATAAAATGACATTTAAGTCATTTCACGGTGGAACCATCTTAAGAATGATACTTACAAAAGAAAAAAGCGGGACATTTGGAAAAAAAACGGGACACCGGGACTGTCCCGGGAAAAACGGGACGAATGGGAACCCTATTTTAGGTGACTATCTTTTTTATTTAAACGGAAATAATTTATAATAATAATGATTTTTATTCCAGATAAGATAAATACAATTATTATTTATACAATGATTTTTCTGGAATATAGGTGCCCCATTGGACAGTATCTCCAATACAGTAAATGGTGAAATACAGACAGTAAATGGTGGAGAGCTTTTGCCTCGCTTTTACACTTCCCTTCGTATGTCGGAGATTTGATTCCCCCGCGTGCCGGTCACGATCGTGAGCTTCCACATCACAATTTTGATTAAAGATTTTTAAAAAAAGTCACCCTGTGAAGCCTCTCTCAGCATGTTCCCCGGAGCAGGAAAAGGGAGCACGCGTTTGGGAATTGAGTATCCGCCACGTGATATGCCGAGGGTTGAAGTATCTGGCCTCTTTTTATCACCCGGAAAGAGTGCATTAGCTTTCGAGTGGGACCACGTGGGCTTCCGTGCTCCAACCAATTCCGAGGCATGACCTTCGACGATGCGTGCGCACCGCGTTCTCCTCGTCGAACGCGTTAGAATTCCGGGCGACGACATCCGGGGCAGCCGTGCGTTACGAATAACCTGGGAAGTTTCAAAAAGTTTCGCACTTCTGCTAGAGGGCAGCCGAAAAGCACAATGAGGCAGACGCCACGCGTTTGGTGGCCCTCTCATTTGTAATGCAAACTTGAGTTTCCTCTCTCGCGACTACATCCGGAGATGAATGCTGCTTGAGCCGGAAACATCTCATAATTTCCTAATTTTTTTTAACAGAATGAATCGCTTAACTGATGAACCTAATCCGGCTGTGCAGGCGTGTGGGAATTTAAGATCCATTTGTGTATTACTTGATTTTCTGTTTTAATTAATGTCTCAATTGAGGCGTTACTGTCGTCGTGTCGCATGAGACGAAAAATCTTTGGACTCTTTGGCGCGTTTTGTTGAGAGTTGGCTATTACATACGCAAGGCTTCTCTCGCTCCTACCTTCCTCCGCTCTCAAAATATTCCAACTCAAACTAAAATTACCCACCTATTATCGATGACACAAGTGACTTCATTTGGTGGTTTCCTCCTCTGATTACTACGACCAATTAAATCTCCAGTTCCTAAATTACCTATATTGTAGCTGACGTGATTATGTACTTCGGTGAACTTTCAGGTTCATCAAGTGTATGTACTTTCCATGTACTTTTAGGTTCAGCAAGTCTAATGAATTGCAGATAAAGTAGGCATATACCGCTAGTACCATCAGTATATCAGCAGCATAATATGCAGTGATTATTCCAGAGACCCTATAATACGTCCTCACATAGCACTTTCTTGTAGACGCTTCCATTTCCCAATATCATTGATTTCATATGTATCCAACTGATTGTTTTGGAAAGGACAAAATATTCTCTGCTACGTAACATTTTATTGGAGAATACTCTTGTTATGTCCGTCATTGATTTATTAAAGCCTTAATTCCTTAAAGCTTGCACTTGCGATTTTTAAATTTCTTGGCATGGATTTAATTTTTTGAAATATTTTCATAGATGTAGTACCTACTCAAGTTGAAGAGCTAAATCTGCTTTCATTATTGCAGTGTGGATTGAAAAACCGAAGGTTGGTGTGAGGAAGGTTGCCTCGTGTTAGCGCGTGCGTGAGAGCGTTTCGTGGAATTCTCACAAATTTAAGCCAAGTGGGGAGCAAGAACTTTAATTCCATGCACCTCCCATGGCCCACCAGATAGTGTTGTCACAATGAAAATCATTATGTTGATTCTAGTTGTGTTTTGACATCACCCGGATGCTAATCCTATAGCCTCGAATCATTAGTGGAACATTCAGAACTAAATGATTATGGTGCCGTCTAAATATTGTCTCATGATCATGTGATTCTTTTCGTTTGGCTCGTGTCGAGAACAGGATTCTCTTATCAAATTAACGTGGTCAAACCGGTGTGGAAAAACATCGTTGGAAGTATGAACTAACCCTCGCAGCGCTGCTGATCTACCGCGCAAATAACGGTCCGTCTTAGCCAGGTGGGTAACTTTCCCTGCCCTGCCATTTCATTTGTCTCCGGTTCGAGTCTCACCTCGGGAATGGATGTTGTGTTTGTTTTCGGATCAAGATTTTATTTTTTAACGCAGCTAATTATTGTTTTAGCAATGGGTACACCTTAAAATCAAGTCTCCCTCGAGCGTGACGCAACACCTTAATCTTGTATCCTTATCTGCTACCTAGTAATTACAGCATGCCGTGTATGTTTTCGCTATAACTCTTGAACCTCTGCCCGTTTATGTAGTTGCATTATAGAGATACTAATGGTCTAACAATGGTAGCATATCAATAGTGTAGTGCATGCTTGTGAGGCTTCGCCTTGTGACAAGCATTAGCGATTTTTGCTAATGTATCATTAGCATAAATCATAGTTGCATAGTTCGCCTAGTTGTAGATACACTAACTTTCGGGTATAGTGTAATGCATGTTGGTGACTACTCACCCCCTGCCGCACACCCTTGAAGTGGCATGCAGGGTTCTCTGTAGATGTAGAACAGCGTAGTTACTTATTATTTATAAAGAATGTAGGAATTCTGGAAACTGTGATTGAATAGGAAAACCCTGTGATGTCTTTTAGATTCAACTTCGTGTCTACCGTCCTGATACGAAAGCTATTTTTAAGCTTTAGGAACTTTTCCTTTCGCTAATCGACCGCGGCCGTTTGGGAGAGGGATCTGGCTGGCGCTGGAGGAAAATTCGAGGAAATTCTCCCGACAGTAGAGGGAGTGGTGGGGTTCATTTCTCCGCTAATCGCTGTGGAAGCTCCCTCTTGCCGAATTCTCCGGATATTATTATTCGCGTTTCCCAAGAAGGAGGCACAAACATAGGGCCTACGAGGAAGCCAGTGTCGCATGCGGTCCCTTGCCAACGCCCCCAAAGTCCTCTGTGCCTAACTTATTTGAAAGAAAGAATGACAACCGAGTAATTGTAGCAACCCCTTTATACATATCGGTCAGCACTCCTCTTCCCTTTCGTTGCATGGTCCATATCATTCTGCCTCCATACTGTGCAACAAACTACCGCTATCTAATAAATCTATTTCTTCCCCATCATATTTTAAATGGAAAGTAAAACAATATCTTTTTAAAAATATGTTACTCTAGTATGATTGAATTTTTCGAGTCCAATGATTCAGAACTATTAATTTTGTAAATTTGTGCGTGACTCTGCCTTATATTGTGAAATATTGAATTGTGTTGTGTTACCATTGTTTGCCTTATGTATTATGTATTGTGACGAAGCTATGTTCCTAGATGTTTTCTACCAGCCGGTTAGATACAAATATTATTGCGCGTTGGCCACCATAATGTTGTGCTTTGATGATGCGGTTTTTTTACCGATGTTACAAGCGAAGTATAAATAATGGCTAAATCCTGCGGGTGCGGGATCCTTGTGCGCGGTGCAAGTACGTGGGATAGGGCTAGGAATGACTGACTAATGGAAGAAGGTGGAGTGGATACTCCGTTAATGGTAAAATGTGTAAGAGTGGCGTGCTTCGTTGGGTAGACCTAGTCGATAGAATGGATGTGAGAGTCGAATAAAGAAGCCGATTTGAGAGATGGTATGTGAGGAAGGGGGTAGGCTGAGAAAGGTGTGGGTGAATGTGGTGGAAGAGGCTCTAAAGAAGAGGAATATTATGAGTAAAGAGTGTGGGTGTGAAACAACGCATGATTGTAATGGAAGCTAATGAGCTACGCAAAGATATGGCCGTGTGGAGTAAATAATCATTTAAACGGATCCAGTTTTCTCAGCATAACACTTATAACTATGTATTTTTGGCTGAGCATACCTCTGCTGCTTGAACTGTTACATTTATTAGTGTATCGTATGGATCAAGATTTAAATTAATGTGAAGACATTCTTGATTTTTATGTTCCCTTGATTTTATATTCGACTAATAAGCCCCTCCATATTCCTTATATCTTTCGCCATATTTGTTCATAATATCCTGTTTGTTTACCATCCAGTTTTACTTAAATCTTTACCTTGCACTATTAATAGCATAGAATAGTGGGGGTTGCCGTCTTAATAAAATTGATATATAATATAAGATATGACTGTGGCGGTACATCTGTCAAAGAATAATGCAGGTGTAGGTGAGGACAGAAACGTCGCGTGGAGCAAAAGGGCAAATGCTGGTGGCTTGATCCCGATACTCGTTACGCATAGGGACTGCGAAAGCACGGCCTACCGATCGTTGATATATAAAATTGAAAAATATTACTGTGAGGCTCGGGCATTAGTGTCGATTACAGTGAAGAAATAGTTATTGACGTACGGATCCGCCGCTAGCAAAAACGGCCTCGTTTGAGAAATCGGTCTGCTCTTGTGCGGATCGTGGGCGTAGACTTAAGGGAGATATATTTTTACTCTTCGATGAGATTTGTTTTACTTGAACTCGGTTCGTTGCCTTTTGAGTGTGCTCTCGTGTCATTTATTCCGTTGGTGTGCGATAAAATTGTCGATAAAAATAGTCCGTTCGAGAATGATAAAATAGTCGATAAAAATCGTTCGTTCGAGAATTCATGAGATTGCGAGGTTATCGTGAACAACAGCGGCAACGGTGGAGTTCAACGCTTTGGGGAGTGGAATGAAAGGTAGTCGCCCTTACGACACTTCCCCTACGGAGTTATTGCTCTGTCCTGTCGTGGAACGTTGATTTTCTTCTTCTTTGGCTTATGTCTCTCCCTTGATTGAGCGAGAGAAGCAGCCCTCAATGACATCTCTCACGGGTATTTCTTTTTAGGTAAATATTCTGAGACTGTCGTATCCATGTTTATAGATGACTGGTTTAGCTTTAGATAGGTGCGCACTTAATAGTGGGGTGCGATGAATTGTAGGCATCTGATCCCCTGACGGAAGAAACTCACCTCCTGTAATCGTTGGAGAAAGTCGTGGACGTTATGGTTGTGGCCGAGGAAAATAGTTGTGGCTGAAAGAAATAGTGGTGGACCACATTTACCATAGAGGGATTAGGAAAAACGTCCCTGGAGAGGTTCAGGGGCGGAACAGTTTAAAAATTCAAGTTATAGGTGTATGGGTTATTTCCACTGAAATATCTTAATAAATCGTAATCTCAATAAAATAAGCTCACTATCTATTCCAATGGATGGTTAGATTAGAATAATAAGTCAGAGAACACCGGGTGATGCATTTTAGAACGTTTTCCCGGACGGCACTATTACTCGGAATTGGGAAAATGAGAAAATTGATCATGTGAAAATTGGATCATTATTTCAGTAAAGACTAATACAACACTGATCTTACTGAAGTTTTGGGTCTGTACATTGTGAGTATAACTCTGCGTTATAATTTCATTCCGCCTCTCGTCGTAATGATTTCATTATTCTTTTGGTAAATATGAACCAAAGTTGCTACAGAACTGGAAAAGTTATGGAAATTGAAAATGGGCCCGGAAAAACTGGAAGAGTCACGGGTAATGAGAAATATGAATAAATGAGGCAGTGGAGCTTCTTTTTGGTGTTCAGCAATTATTTACGCCTCTTAAGGACGTTTTACACCTGACACTGGATTGCACAATTTGACGTGCAGAAATTGTGAGAACGCGAGCACAGGATTAGGGCGGGGGCTATTTTCCCATCTGTTGCTTACGTATTGTCGTACGCATTCTTAAAATTCACCGCTTTACACGACGCAATTTTCAATGCACATCCATGCATATATCAGTTTGTGCAAAAAAGTGCCTCGTTGAAAACGGCCTTTACAGTTAGTACTGCGAGAACGAGAGTGGCCAATAGAACGTGTCAAATGTGTACAAGATTTGTCTTATCTGCCTCCGTTCGGTGGTCAGCGTGAGCGACATTCGAGGCAGGCAAGCGGCCAGTACTCCGTCCCTGACTTGGACGACGCGGCGAGTCCACCACCTTACTGCGCTTGAATTTCCCTCGCCGCGGATGAGACCCAGGAATAGTATAACATCAGAAAGGAAGCCAACATTCCCACAGAGCGATATTGTTGGTGCTCCGTTTTGATGGAAAAATGTATTCCCCCCACAGTAAGCACGTTAAGGTATAATATTAATAATATTTATCCATTGAATCAACATTACAAGCACACGTTTACATTTCAAGTAAAATAGGATAAATTAGGAATCCCTTTTAGGAATTGCCTGTACTTGAGATACCTCAAAACAATTTTCATTGCGAATAATTGTAAAAAGTAACTAAACTGAGACCAGATACGTAACATAAAATATACATGAAAAGGATAACAATTTTTTGTTAAATCTCAACATGTCGTGTATATAGTTTATATGGTGAGTGTTGACCATACTATTAACAAAAACACGTCTGGATTTTCTACATCAAATAACCATCTTTTTTCTCTGTTCCAAAATGAAGTTAAACTTATATACCTCTTATATCATCAGACAATCTAAAGACCGTTTTACTCGGTATATTTGTTTGCACAAACTCTTCCGTGAACTCTTGCATGAGGCAAAATGTATCGTGTAAAGCGGCAAATTGTGTGAACGCTTGTGCGAATGTCTCAATGACTGCACGGGAAATAGAACCTGTTCTAATTTCGCTGAGACAAACGTACAATCTCACGTACATTCTGGAAGGTTACTCGGGATTTCCACCGGGTCAGGTTCTCCAACTCCATCTCGGCCGACGTTTCGATGAACGAGTTGTCCATCGTCATCAGGGCATGGACAACTCGATGGACATTTCGATGGACAACTCGTTCATCGAAACGTCGGCCGAGATGGAGTTGGAGAACCTGACCCGGTGGAAATCCCGAGTAACCTTCCACAATTCTATACGCCGGGAAAGCCTGCGATCATTCTTCACGTACATTCGTTTGTACAAAATCTTTCATCGTGTAAAACGGCCTTAAGAAATAATTTTGGCTCTTTATAGATAAAAGAGCGTTTGAACAGAGACAAATTAGGCTTGGGCAAAATAATCATTGTTGTACTTTCCAAAGCACAGATATTTTCGCGTAGAAAAATACAAATTTTAGGCCTGGAAAAACATGGAAATGTCCTGAAAGTTCATAAATCTCCTCTCTGTGGCAACCCTGATGAACTGATTGTCTATTTGTAAGGAGTTGGTCGTATTGTATTTCGGTAAGTGAGAGTCTTTCGCAGTTATGATAACAAGGGACGTATATATAGAAGTGCGAACGGCGGATAAGTGAGCGGCAGCTACGCAGTTCTTGGCCCGCTCCCCGCAGCGGCTACCCCCCCTGCCCCCCGTGCCTCCCCGCCTCCCCCCGATCTCTTTGCCGACGTGTGTGTGACTAAGCGCTGGGGGCCCTCGGCGTATTCGTATTCCCCGAACGAGCCAGAGGCCCCGTCGTTGTGGGCGGAGTTCTTTGACCAGGGACATGCGTATCTACAATCAGGTGATATGGAAGCTCCAAAAAAATGAGAAGTCCTTCATTCCGACAACGAAAGGCCGAAACTCTGAAGAAACATACCCATCTCAAATCATGCGGAGTAACATGAAATATGTTGGGTGAACATCGCAGATTTTGAAATATATGCGGCATGATTGTAGTGGAACTTTATTAACATCCCATTTTGTATTTGCCTATGCAGGTTTTTCACTAACGTACATGAAAGTTTAAAATTTTTCTCATGCTTTACTAACTGATTAATTTAAAAGCTATGATAATTTACTGTTTATTGAGGTTCATTATCGTAAAACATAAAATAAACTCACGGGTGGTCTTTGCTCAAATGGACAGTAAAGTATTTGTAGTGATGTACGTTTTTCATTAAATTACATGCTTTTTCCTGCGTTATTATACTGATTAAATGCTTACCATCGAGGAAAAGCGTAGCCTACTTCATTATTTTGGAAACACTTAATATATTTGTATTTTTGCACATTTATCATAAAAATAAATGCTTTTTCGTGTTTCGCGACAAGTTTTTTTGTATTTTAGTCAACTTCAATGTGTAATACTTCTATTCTAGAAAGCCTGGAACTAGCTTGGAATTTTCTCCCAATTTTATTTTTTATCAAAAGTAGTTTAAATATGTTTTTCGTTAGTTATTTCGAATTCAGTTCTATTTTTATAAAGTACCGTCATGTTTAATTCTCACGCTAGGCACTTGCATTAGGTATTCTGAGAAATCTTCCTCTCTTTTTTTAGTATTTCCGCAGTTTTCAGCCGCGTGAATATATAAATCCTGAGAGCTTTTTTCTTCCATGGTGGACAGCATTTTAACATTCCTCCTGATCAAAAGACCCCGAGGTATGCGAAGACGTGATGAGGCCAGAGGTACTTGGAGAGAGACTCATTCTCATCCTCAGTCTTATTATCTGTGGTGTCTTTTATTACGCTGAATTCAACGTCTTGTGATTGTTATCTAAAACACCTGTCTATATCTTTGCATGTAGAGTACAAGCTGAATTCAAATTTGGTATAATTAACATGAAATATTTTTAGGGGTAAAGGAATCTATTTCATCGATGCGAAATATTTTGACTGCTAAAAACGGAGTGTGTACAGGCATCCTCACTATGCGAACGAAAGTTGGCATGATAATATATACGAGTCATTTTATTCGCATTTTTGACTCATCGCTTTTCGCCACTCATTAGGAAAATCATGTTCTCACGTACCTCTTCTTCACTAAGTATTTCATTTGGTATGACGTATCCTATGACTTTGTAATCCACGGTACTTATCTTGCTGCATGCTTTCATTCGTTTGTGCTTTATTAGATTTTTTATTAAGCTGCCGGAAATGAACAATTTCTCATGGAACAGAGAGTGAAAATGTAAATATCCGGGATCCGCGTTAGAATATTTATTAGAACTAGTTTTTTTGTGGTTGTGTAGTTTAACGCATAGTATTTCAAATAACTGTTTTTGAGTGCTTAGTTGAGTACTTATAAGTGATTAATTGAGTACTTTTGAGTGCTTAGTAGTTGGGTGAAATTTGAAGGGAAATACTTGAGTTAATGAGTTCAAACATTCTTTTGTTACTCTTGTCAGGGGTGATTGATGATGCAATTACAGTGATTACATTTCTCAACCCGAGAACCCGAGTGCACCGCTATACCTGATTCGCTGACAAATTTGACAATAGCGGAAATTTTCCGCTTACGTGATAGCTAAGGTATAGCCAGTATCTTCGATCTAATCCAGTGTGTGTAAAGAAAAATAATACGAATTGATGCTTTTTTGCGTGCACAAAGAAATGCAAACATTTGATCTCGTAAAAATAATGTGGATTGTTGGTCACTCATCAGCTGTCGTCAACAATCCGAAGGTTGGTTTGCTGCAGCCTCCTCTCCATTTTCCTTTCATACAGCCTCTTCATTTAGACATTCCTTCCCAAGTCATTATTTTAACATCCGACGTAAATTTATCGGTGCGTTCCATCATTTTTCTTCCTCAGTAGTATTCATTTATCTTTCCATTGTTGTTTCCAAGAAGCTGCTATGTCTGAGAATGTGTCCAATATGTTTGTCCCTTCCACTTGGCGGAATTTTCGTTAGCACTTGTTTCGAAAATGCTGCTATTTCCTGCGTTGTTTCGTCAAGGATTCGGAATCACCGGGTTCTGCCGACTCTACAGCTCTTGGGCATTATTGTGGAGTCGCGTCGCTGGGGCGCGCGAATGACGTGTCTTGATGTTGCCGATGAAGCGGAGACAACTGAAAATTCGGTCGCCTCGACCGACCTCGGGTGGGTTTAAGATAGTTTGAGCGATGTATCACTTCACATAGAATTTGATGAATTTAACCTCATTTTAAAGAAAGAAGTCCCAAAAGTCTTTCCAAAAATCAAAATATTAACCTAATTATTAACAAAAATATTAACTCTTACCTAACTACTTTTCGAGCAATTTGCCTAAAACTATAAGCTGTTTTACATGGTATAGATTACGGGTGTGCGCTCCAGAGGGAGAATATTGAAAAAAATATGAATTTCTAACACTTAGATTTCTTCAAAAAACTAATGGTGTATGGTTAGCATGTTTTATCAACTATTTATAAAAATTAATCAAAAACTCACATTAGTAATTTTTACAGAATCGCAAAAAACACCATCTGTTAGGAAGACGTAGACGCCTTGCGGCGTGAAAAAAATAGTAAGGTTAGTTTCTTATAAGTGTGCATAAATATAGTTATATTTATTTAATTACTGAGAACTTGTGTTTGTTTCACTCCCTCTCAGGAGGTATTTGAGGGAGAAGAGGTCAAGGTATTTTGAGCAAGATACTTCCCCAGTCATAATGGAGACCATATTAGAATATTATTTTTTTTAATTTCTGCGTATGTAAGAAGTATGACGAAAATATTGTGATATTAATGGTGCAAAAATGTAGTTATATATGTCGAAAATTCTGTTATTAAATAAATATATCCCCATAAGTCTCTAACTTGACTCATTTTTTCACGCCGCACGGCGAAAACGTCTTCCTAACAGAAGGTGTGTTTTGCGCTTCTATAAAAACTACTTAAGTAAGTGATTGATTAATTTTTATAAATAGTTGAGAAAACATGCTAACTACACACCGTTAGCTTTTTTAAAGATATCTAGGTGTTATAAATTCCAAATAGTTTCAATATTCTCCCTCTGGAGCGCACAGCCGTATTCTATGCCATGCAAAACAGGTTATATTTTTAGGCAAATTGCTCGAAAAGTAGTTCGGCATGGGTTTTATATTTTGATATCATTGGAAAGATGATAGTTATTTCTTTAAAATTTGGTCAAATTCTAGTTGAATTGATATTTCGCGTGAACTACCTTGAACAAAACGTGGGAATTCAGTATTTGTTTTGACTCACACAGTCGCAGTGGAATCTCCTTTAATGTATTCGCGATGTATTTTTATGTGCCCGAATCTCGTTCGGCCGTCGCGGGCGCTGTTCCCGCCCGTGTGGGGTAGGTCGGCGCCGGGTGGGGGAAGAGATCAGATGGCGGGGAAGGGAGGGAAGATAGCCAACAAGCCCTTGAATCCATCCACTGCTGTGCACCTCGCCCCTCTTCCCCCTCCCTTTTCTCCTTCACCCCTCCCTCTCCCAAGGACCTCACGGGTGAGGAGGAGGAGGGAGATCGCCGCGGGAGCGGACACAGGAGAATGGGGGGGGGGTGGGCGTTGGCAAATGTCCAACGGGTCGACGTCCTGTTTCCCTCACTCTCTCTCCTCCCTGACCACTCCAAACTCAACCTCCCACCTCACCATCCGCCCTCCCTCTTCAGTTTTACTCCCCTCTCATGTACCCAGCTTCCCATCCGCACCCAATTCCTATTCCGTCGCAATCCGAAGAAGAAACTGGGAGGGACCCTCGTGTTGCCTTGCGATGCCCCGTTTAATTAACGTGTAAAAACTGTTTCCGTGCAGAATTACCTAATTAGAGATACATGCCGACTTGGCGATAATGTTCTGGGCGAAGCCGTTACATTGTTGAATGTTTACCATTGTTTACTTTTTTAATTTGATCAAATTTTTTCATTTATTTATTCAAATTGATATTTTAATTGTATTTCATGAGACCAAACGGGTTTGATCATCGTATAACGGGCATAATTTGAAGAAAATGTCGTTTGATTCTTGACTATCAAATCAATCAAGCAAATTCTTGGTATCAAGTAACATTTTCTTCAAATTATATCTGTCGAACGATATTCAAGCCCGGTTGGTAAAAATTTGGGTCATTTATTTGAACCCAGGGATATCGGCTGGAGTAATAACCCTCCCCACAGCGTTACTGTACGATATATGTACCATGATGAGAAACGGATCACGATCAGAAATCAGGGTGAGAAATTCAAATGCGATCTGGGATTCAGTGCATCAACCTCATCATCAGATTAATAATTATTCAATCTGAGGATGAATTGAAATCCCGATAAAGTTTAGGATTGGGATGTTGTTAAAATTTATTGACATCCCGAAGGAATGGAACACTTAGTAATTTTTTAATAGTTTCATGTCTATCTACTGTCGGTTCCGATATTAACCGTAATCTCAAGGAGCACTTACTTAGTTATACAAGAACTTGTTCCCACGTGCGACTTTCTAGTGACGTGATTGTCGGAACCGGATTTATATATTCTTAAAAGTGTGTGGATACAAGTTTAAGTCCTTCAAGATGCATGATCTGATCTGCTAGTTTTCTCATTTTGGTTCATTGAAAGTTGAAAAGTGAGTTATAAATTATGCACCACCGATTGCCTCAAAGATAAGAAGGAAAAAATGATTTTATTAAATTATCTTAAGCAAAGTCGACTTTTCCGGTAATGCGAGAATTATGGATGAGAAAGACTATCTCCTCATACGACAACTAACGAAATATTGCATACATTGACCTTATCGTTTTTCACGGGAGGTACCGATAATATCAGCATTGCCGATAACATCCACGATATATATCGACATTCATAGAAGCTTTTCCGTCACACATTTGTGTACCTATATTGGGTTGTTGTGGTAGTCGATCAATTCGCGCCGCACTTATATTTCAATCGGGCGGGATCTGGCGTGTTTTCCCACTAGAGATGCAAGTCATCGGGTACATTATTCGACTATTGAACAATTAATCGACTATTTTAATCGATTATGGAAAGTCTGATTATAATCGGTAATCGATTATTTGGTACCGATTTTACCAACTTCTCGCCGGTTTCCTTATTTTAAGAAATAAAAGAGAATTTTATATCTGATTGAGTTCCTTATCATAAGGAACTTTCATCTGGAAGTAGTCAGAAAGTATCATCAATGCTATTTAATTGATATTTTAGAGACTTCTATTTAATAGACTAAATGAACTATATCTTGTGTCTTGTTTACATCACTAGTTTGGTACGTGCGCTATTTGTTAAGCTCGTAATATAAATGCGAGTAATTGCTAACCATATTCAGGTAAAAAACATTTTATAACAATAAAAATGTTGCAAGAAATCTTTATTGATCGAAATGAAGTTTTATTGTCGGAATTGGCTTGTCTCTACAGCTGTTCAGTGAACATTTTTCTACTTATAGTTATTTATCTGACACATATTTAAGTTACACTTTCAATGAGCAACATTGAGAGTGTGAAGAGTTACCTTGATGATAGCCCTGATAACATTCAAGAGTGTTTAAAATTAAATTGTGAGTGTGTGTCAGAAAACTCGCACAAATACACGACGTAAAAAGTGCGATAATCGATTATTTAGTCTCAGATTAATCGGTCTAATTGATTACCTAACTTCCAATTATAATCGATTAATGAACTTCCGATTATAGTCGATTAATGAACTTCCGATTATAATCGATTGCAGGTAATCGTTTACTGAGTAAAAAGATGACATCCCTAGTTCCCACGCCTGGGATGCCCCCCCCTAGCCCGCCCACAAGGAATGCGGGCCAAACACCCCGCCGTCCCCATTTCTTGTCTTCGCTTCGCGCAGGCGCGCAGGGCTATTTCGGAAGGGAAGGAGTGGGCGGTTGCGTTATCCTGACATTGAAAAGGTTTTTGACGCCTCCCCTCGGGGTTCGGCGGAGTTGCTCGTTGCGACGCTCTGGTTTTCCCTGCGCGAAATCCGGGCGTGGACGAGCTGTCACTCGTCATTGAGTTGGATGGAATCGTGGATCATTGGGAGCAATTTTGACAATTTTTGAAGTAGAAATAAATAATAGGACCTCATCGTATTTAAGGTAGTTTGAGCGAGATATTTCCCATGTCTCAATGGCGGCCATATTCGAATTTTATTTTTTAATTTCATCGTCTGTAAGAAGTATGAAATAAATATTGTAATATTAATGGTGCAAAAATATATGTGAAAAATTCTCAGCAATTAAATGAATATGACCACATAAGTCTTTCACCGGACATCTTCTGGAAGCCATAAAAACAAAAGGTTTTTTTCTTGCGATTCTGTAAAGATTACTGCGGTGGGTAATTGATTAATTTTTATAAATAGTTGACGAAACGTACAAACTGCACACCGTAAATTTCTTTGACGAAATTTTAGTGTTATAAATTCCTAATTTCTTCAATATTCTCCCTCTGGAGCACACAGTCGTAATCTATCCTATGTAAAGCAGCTTATATAATTAGGCAAATTTCACGAAAAGTAGTCCGGCAAGGGGTTAATATTTGTATATCATTAAAAAGATGAGAGTTTATTTCTTTAAAATGAGGTCAAATTCATCCAATTCTAAGTGAAGTTATATCTCACTCAATCTTCCTGAAGTGCATCTATATATGCGTTGGAACTCACCATTCTGGCAGCAATGGAAATGATACAACAATTGTATTTTACTTTTTTTCCCTTTAATTAAAGTTTGTAATGGCCACAGTTTTCGGCGCAGATTTAAAAATTTGACAAAATTAAGTTGAATTGCGTTTTTTTTCGAATATTGGTTTCGGCGTGACACCTTGATATTTATTAGCAACAATTATAACAATGAGAAATGTATATATTTGTCATGTATCTAAAGAATACGTGTTGAAATAGCATTGAATTGCCAAAAAAACCAAATAGGTGTTGCAGTTTCTTTTACTTTTATCAACACATACAATGAAAACATGTAGGTATGCAAAGTTTCACGCCAATCTGTACGTAAATTTGATTGTTTCAGGCTTGACTTCGTGCAAGTGATAGATATCCATTTTGGATAAAAAACTTCGTACTTTTCTATCAGTGACATCCCGATCCCTACGTATGTGTGCCATATGGAGAGTACTCCGTCCGTCGGATGGGACGTTGAACTGTGGACCCATTGACGCCGGTTGCTTAATTCCTACGCCTCTCTACCCTTCCTATACTTCCCTTGTATGCCAACCCTATTAATCTTGAATGTCGCAGATGACCCCAGTTGTCAGAAATCTCTTAAAATAACCAACTAACCGCCGTATGCATTTTTTCTAAAAACACTAAAATAATGTCAACATCGATTTTAACGACTCCGTTGCACTCTTATGAATTTGAAATTCGTCTCTTCTAGAGGTTATGGTGGTTGCAGCGATTTTCCTTTATGTACAGATTTCCATTAAGAAAAAAAACGTCGTACTTTTCCACACTTTATTTAAAAACTGCGACCGTTTTCACATTAATGAGGCATCTTTTGGCCTGGGCTCTCGAATTGAACCAGGGCTCACGTGATGGGAAGCCAGTACCCTTGCCATCTCACTAGCTCGATTACCTATGAACAGCGTTGCTATGCTACACCAATAGAAAGTTTCGAAGCTGTAGTATAAAATTATTGGATAAGACTCGACTAAGTAGTTAATTTCTAGTCGGCCATTTTACATCGAATGCATTGAGAAGATTTAAATGCAGCTGGAAAACTCATCTTCAGTTTCTTCTTTCTCGTGATTCCTTTCTCATTTAGTGCTCATTGCATGATTGTTTAGATTTTTTAAGAATCTGTGTACATTTCTGAATTCCCTTGTTGCTTGTTTTCCATTTATTTTTTGAGGTGATAGGGACATCGTCGCAAATGAGCTTGTATATCCTGCAGAGGAATGGAATCAATACCTCACTCCTATATTATTTGCATAATTGAACGTTGAATACCATGTATTCTGATGTGTGTCCGGGATAAACTTTTCCAAATGTCAATGTCTTCTCGGGACACGAGAAATGTCTTAATGTTTTGGAAATTACGTAAGTATGTTAGAAGGTGATTTCTTCAGTTTTTCTACCTTTTTACTGCCTTAGGTTCTAAATCAATGTGAGTGATCTTTGATACCTTTAGCTTGATTCGTTTTTGCAGAAATAGCATCTTATGTTTTGTATTATATGGCGTCTGAAGAAAATTCTAGACTGCTTACAGGAGTAACCTCACAATGCTATTGTCGCCATTCGCTGACAGCGACAATTATTTACTCCCTCGTGTTGCGACGTCGGAGACCGTAGTAACCTACTTGCGGCGTTGGGTATGCGTAAATTATGATCGGATTACGATGTGCTCCACTCTCAGAGGAGATAATCTTGTAATATGTTTTTCGTAATTTAATCCTCGTCTAACTATGGTGACTTTTATCTTGCTCTGTGTCATATCATTTTTACCATTGTGTCGTCACTTCTTCTGTGGAAATGGCCTAGCCATCTAAGTCGTCTGCTTCTGACTATACCCACAATATCTGGTTCTTTGTACAGTTCCCTCAACTCTTTGTTTTTCCTTATTCTCCTTGTCTCTCCCTCTTTAATTGGGCCGAATATTCGTCTCAACACTTTATTTTCAAACGTTGTCAGTTTTTTAAAATCTTTTTGCAAGCGACCATATTTCGGAACTATACAGTAGTACTGGTTGGACAATTATTTTATAGATACTAATTTTTGTGTTTCGTGATAGGAGTTTGCTTTTCAAAAGTTTTACTACGCTCCAGTAGGTTCTCTCAGCTGTTGCAAGTCGGGTGAGAATGTCGGTCTCCTCTTTGTTGTTACTTGTTAGTGTTACCCCTAAGTACTTAAATTGATTTGTTTTTTTGAACTTATAATTGAGTATTTCTAAATATTCCTCTTCCTCTTCATATCTGCTTATTTTTATGTAGTTGGTTTTGCCTTCATTTACTTGTAGGCCCACTTTCTTGACTTCCATTAAAAGTATTGTAGTTAGTTCTTTAAGCTCTTCTTTATTTTCGGCCACAGTCACTACATCGTCTGCAAAGGCCAACAGATTATTTTTTTCTGGAATCCTGGCTCTTCCTGGACCATTTCTGGTCCTCTTTAGCGCCTCTTCCAATGCTATGTTAAGGAGGAGGGGTGACAAGCCATCGCCCTGTCTCACTCCTGTGCTTATTTCAAACGTATCAGTGTACTATTTTCCAACCTTGACTTTTCCTTTAGACTCACACACATTTTTGTCAATCCAATAACTTTTTCAGAAATCAACATTTCTTCATTATCGTCCAAAGTTTTTCTCTATTTATTGAGTCATAGGCTTTGCTGAAGTCTATAAGCATAAGGAACAGATCCTTATTATATTCCCAATATTTTGAGGCCAGCTCTTTCAGAATAAACATTTAGTCTGTCGTTGATCTCTCTTTCCTGAATCCCACCTGGTGATCTCCTATCATCTCCTCTGCTTGTGTCATAAGTCTGTTAAGCACCAGTTTAGAAAGTATTTTATATGTTGTATTGATTAATGATATGCCTCCGTAGTTTTTACAATCTAATTTATCTCCTTTCTTATGCAACGGTACAATAACTGCTTCACACCATTCTCTGGGATTTTTTTAGTTCTCCTCACTTTTATTATTAATCTGTATAGGAACGAGATTACTTCCTCGCCTGCATTTGCTATTAACTCTATTGGTATTCCGTACTCACCTGGCGCTTCGCCATTTTTAAAGGTCTTCAATGCAGTTTTTATCTCTTCTATTGTTGGTTCCGTACATAAAACGTTTTCACCTTAGTTCTTCTTGTTATACCTCTTCATTTTCATTTCCCGCGATTGTATCCCCGTTTAAAAGGTCGGAGAAGTATTCTTTCCCAGACTCTCAAGTCTCCTGCTGGTTCACTCGTTATCACTCCACTTGTCTTTCACTCTCATTAAATTAGGTTTAAAACCTTTCTGAAAAAACCTCACTTTTCTATAAAAATCCCTTGTGTTATTTTGTGTGCAGTCTTCCTCTGCCCTTGAAAGTGTACTGTTCATGTTCTTTCTTTTTTCTGTCTGCACATGATACGTTAAACTTGCTTTTATTTCTTCGTTTTTTTTTGTGTGACTTGGTCCCCGACCATGTTTTTTTTTTTTTAAATGGCTCAAAAGAAAAAAAAAACATTTTTTTTGTAATTTTCCTTAGAACTTAGAGTTTAGTTAAGTATAATTAGTTATCGTTTCAGACTTTTATTTATCAATATATTTATAAATATTTGTGAAATTTCTTGAGTTTTGGACATATTCTTTAATAATTCATTTTCAACGTTTCGCCAAATGTTTTAAATCATCAGGGCTTTTTTAAATTAGGAATAAATTTAAGAATCAAAACAGGTCTTTTGTTTAGTTGTTAAGACATTTTAAGTATACATAGCAAATTTACATACTTTTGAATTTGAAAAAAATCAGTACTAACTCAGAAACAGATGTCCACTCTCTAATTAAAACATTATGTTTTTGGTTTTTGTCTTTTGACTTCGAAATTGAAACAAAATCTCTTGACTAAAAACTAGGATAAGCTAACCACTTTCGAAGATAATGAGTGTATTTTTTTCTATTCCTGTTTTTGTAAATGCATAAATAATGATGCAATAATCTAATGAGGTCAGAATCAACACATAGAGTTACCTAATAGATACAAAGTTTTTATTCGGGTAATAGTTGAACCCAGCGTGTGTAAAATAATTATGATGCATTATTATTTTAGCAAATATACCAATTTTCAACTTTTCTTGGTAAAATGTCTTCGTTTTGAAGATAGACGAGAAGATATTGTATTAATTTTTAATTGAAATTATAAAAATTCAAGTAACCAGCATTTTTCATAATGAGATGTTAGTTGTGCAATACAGTTTCGAATTTATTGGAAAATTATTTCAGGATTTCGTCAAGTTTCTAAAACAAGTAAACTGGACCAAACTTTCGTTGTTTTCGTATAGTTATTGTATATTTTATATATACATGCCTATATTTTTTTTTCTAATAACAGTTTGAAATCATGCGACTGCGATTGTGTTCCAATCGCTTCGGGATCGTGAGTCGAGGCGGGGTGGGAGTCGACGTGTGGTGTGATGCCCTCGATTTCGTCCGTATAACGTCGCATGTATATTTATCCACGTAAACTCGTTCCCTTCCTCCTTCAAGCGAGTTTCTTGCCGTCATTTGAGTGACTCGTCTCCCAGTCCACACATGCGGGCGCGTATATACGCACGCGTGTACAATGTGGAACACACATTCACTTCATACGTACCCTTCGGCCTTGGCACTCCCGGTGGCAGGAGAACGCACTGCTGGGGCAGAGAAAGGGTTTACTCGGTTCACTGCCTCTGAGATCATGACACCCGTTGCCCAATGAGCTTTCCACTCTCTCCTTTCCCCTCCCTCCCTCCCTCCTTCTCATACCCTCCCCTCCTCTCTCGTTTCACTTGCAGACCGCTCCATTCGTCGCTATTCTATCCCCGAACCCCCTTCTGTCTTCCTAGTACCCCTTTCGTTACCCTGTTATGGTCTCTTTCCATGCCAACTCAACCAAGGCCCCACGCCCACCATATCAGATTTTCATTATTATTCCCTCTTGCTAGTTTTTACCTTAGTTAATAAACATCCAAAATATTTTAGCCTCAATGCCAACACTTCCTGAGATTGAGTATTTGTATACTCCGAGGCACAGAGGAAAAATCTGCCCATGAGTCAAATTGTGCAAATCAACCATTTTTGTACTTCTGTAAAAAGTAAAAGTAGTCAGATAAGCCAGTAAAAATTTCAATGGCATAAAAATGCGACGATAGTTTTCAAAAATGCTGTCACAAATATTCTCACTTGTGAACTTTTATTGCTATTCACCGACGTCCATCTTGGCTGTTTTGATCACTTGAAATAAGATTGTTCGTAAATATATTCGGGAATTAGGGTTCATATCGATGATATGATTCAATACTATTCGTGCTATTTGCTTTCGTCAATTACTAGTTGCTTCAAATCATTTAAATAATATACTAAGATGAAACTTTCAAAAGAAATGCGAAGGTGATACACCTTACCACGGCCCACTAAGTATCCCATTATGGGCTGGAATCACGTAACACACCGAAGGTAAATATGGCTTTCCATCACTCTAGTTAATGTCTTTTTTGTGAAAAATCCCCCTAATGGCGAAAATGACAAAGTAACCCAGTGAAAGTGCAAGGAATGCGCATTTAATAAATGTAAGAAACATACCCTTGCGTTGGATAATTATAGATAGATAAGCGTAATAAAATGGCCAATATTTAAGCAGGGTATTCTGAGGCCGCGCTTCGTGAGGCTACCGTGGGAGCTTATTGGGGCTACGTAAGTAGCTTCTTGACATTTACAGAATATGGGTGGGAGCCTAATATGCTACCGGTAGCTTCTGCTTGCTCTTTCTCCGGTAGCTTCCATGATAGAGAATACCGATGGGAGCAAGTAGCTTATTGAAGCATCTTTTCGCCAGAAAGCTCCGATGCTTCGAGTTAGAGAATAAGCCCCCAGGAGCTGGAGAGAACAGTCAAAAAACCGGGATGAATGGAGACGGAAAATTGACAAGGCCAAGGCTCAACTAGGGCTGTAGCGCCATCGGAGAGAGAGGTTAATTGTGCAACGGTTCTTTGAAATTTAAATTATTAGCATTTCTTCTCACTATAAATGCTAACGTTACTTGCGCTATTTATTGACAAAAGACTTTTTTCCATGTTAAATGAAAACCATTTAATTTTAGTAGATTAACTTGGTAATTAGTGAATTTGATGACTGATTCATGTATTGTCATCGAGAGTAATTGTGCCAAATTTCACCTCGATTGAGCATTGGAAAGCGGGTTAGATTTCGATTACAATATTCCATCCAGACAAACCAACAAACAAACAGGTGAAGGTAAAATAAGCGTGGTGAGAATACAAATGAATCTGGGCATTAGAATGGGAAAGGCAAAAGCCCCTTAGCGGGGAGACGTGGAACCCAGGGGGTTATATTGGTTATGCGTATGGGGGACTGCAAATCGAGTCTCTCGCGCCGATGGTCTCGTCTCTCGCGAAGGAAGACGGAAGGTAGCTGTATCGGAATCCTCGCTCCTCGACGACGAGGAGGAGGAGGAGGTGGTCCAGAAGATATCTCCTCATCCCTTCGTGTGTGTGTTTGTTCGTTGGCAGCTCTCCAGTTCTCTCACCCGATTCCTTCCGTGCCACAAACCGAAACTCTTTGGGAGAGGTTCGGGTTGTGGTCTCGTCTCGCTCCATTCGCTGCTCCCCGATGGATTTATCGAGCCTGCAAAAGGGTTCTCGTGTGGGTTGCCGCTCGAGTCGTGAAAATGGGACCCCGTGCGCGAGGGTTCATCCCTAACTCCTGTATCCGAAACGAACTAAAAATTCCTAAGTTACCTGATATGGTTACTTTCTGCTCCCCCAATTATTCCTTGTCCCTCAAACATCCAAACAACCCACTCATCACCCAACTATGGTCTCCCAACCTCCCGAAAAGCCGATTTGAATACCCTCATCGAATGCTCTCTCCCCTTCCTAAAAATAACAAGAAGAAATGCAGAATTAAGCTTAAAAAGGTTGATCCCTCTACAATTCATCCAACTTTCCCAACCCATCCAACTTATATTTAACTCCTCCACTCTTACATCCGGGCGCCTAATTCTAGAAAAAAAAGAAGCATTAAAACTAAATTTAGATGGATAGAAAGATAGAATAGAAATTTTTTTTCGATCTATTTCTATCTAAATTTAAGTAATCAAATAAAAAAATAAATAATAATAATAAATAAATAAAACAAAAAATGTGTATATATATCTATATAAATACAAAAAATAATGCATAAATAAATAATAACTAATAAATACATTAGCAATCCAATAATTTGTAAGTGAATACATGAATAATAAAAAAATAAGTAATTAATAATTTAAAGAGATATTAATAATAATAAAGGGTGTTTCGGGGTTTCCAGGCTGTATAGTATTTATACCATTTGACTTATAATTATAAATTATACATCAAATGAAAGAGCAACTCAAATAGTTTCGTTGTACACATGTAGATACGCATCCGCATGCAGTGTTTCCTCTATCTTCCGTTAGAAAGCGCTAGTAGTAATGATTAGTTAAACGACGGTGTACCCAACCGCTGGATTGACCGCCAGGGGCCAGATAACAGGGCTTGTTTCTCATGGCCTCAACGTTCACCCGATCTGACGCCGTACGATTTTAATCATTGGGGGTTCATAAAGGATCATTTTTATGTGCCTCCGTACCAGCTGACATACCTGACTTGAGAAACAGGAGTGAATAATTTGTTGTACCAATTATTCCAGAGACACTGATCAAGTTATGGGAAGAACTCGCCTATCGACCGGATGTATGCCATGTGACGAATGGTGCTCACATTGAACACTTGTAGATAAAACAAAAACTGTTTGAGTTGCTCTTTCATTTGATGTATCATTTATAATTTTAAGTCAAATACTATAAATACTACAAAGCCTTAAACCCCCGATATTCATTTTCAAACACCCTGTGCATCAAAATATATACATAGAAATACGTTTTATCTATGCACTAAATAAAATTGTAAAAATTATGCTAAAATATTGACACAATCATCATTCTCCATCTTGTCGTCACCCCACCATCAGTCGCCATTCCAGTTCCACCGCCCCTTACTGTGCTCCCAACATAAGTCTCCCGCCTTCATCATAATATACGTTAAATTATGACAACCCACGGCTGTAGAGGGATCGCGCATGGAGCAGGGCTAAAGGACTACTTCTTCCCTGTACTGGACTGGGGCCAAGATTTATTACTCCAAGATTTTAGGATTTTCATAGATTTTTTATGAAATTGGTATTGGAGTCGAAGAGTAAAGGAGCGAACCGGGCGAGTCTTTGGGGAAGTAATTTATTTTCTCTCGTTGAATTCATGGACTATTCGGCAATTTTTTTTGCCGAAATAAGAGCACCTTTCACTACTCTAGTGGTTATCACCATCTGTGGCACGAAGTTTTTTGGTGGTTCTAGGAAGAAAGTATTTGAGAGACAGAATCGGTGCACACTTTTCTAGGATTACCGGTTTATAATCTCAAGGATACTTATTCAATGGATTGTAATGAATAACGTTGATAAATATTTTATGCGAAATAATCTCCCGTTAGTAAACATGTAAAACTTTTACCGGCTCTGTGTTGTCATGCATGATATATGAAGCCGTTTTTATTTATGCACATTTCCTCCCTCTTCTATACATGTTCAGTGTATGAAACATGGCTTTTAATATTCAATTATAACGCTTCCGCAGGACTGATGTAGATGGAAGTAATTCTGTTTTCGTTTTTAAAAGCATTCACTCGTCAGTAACGATTCAATGATGCTTGTGATCAGGTTTACACTGATTTACCGTGGTTATTCTGAGTTTTTAAATGCCTTTATTTATGTGTGCTTAGTTTCGTAAAGTTCTTATTGCTTTCATAATCATATTCTGCTATTACTTCTACAATAAATTCTTTCATTGAAGATACGTAATCCTTGCAGTCAATAGTGATGTGTTTAAATTACATTTCAGCTTCATCGGATCACCATGTATGTACTATTACACTGTTGCTCTCCTTTCTCTGTTTGTTAATTTTTAAAATTATTTTAAAGTTATTTTAGTGACGTTAAATGAAATAGACATAGATTACTTCAAGTGGTTGGTTATTTGAAGAGACGATCGACAGCTGTCATTTGCATCACCAGGGATAGGTTGGAACCCGACTTTTGCATTAGCCTACTCTTTAAAGAATAGTGACAAAGAGACTACACAGTCTAACGTCCCACCCGCGGGCGGAATACTGCACTTGAAATGTTCTCCGCTCAGTGCCGAGGTAAGAATCCAGATTCCGCGGCCGAATCTCCCCCAGCGTATTCTTTACACCACACCAACCCGGCCCTCTCTTGTTTCACGTAATGTCACGCAAAATAGAAGTGAATAAAGTTAAGCTAAACGCTATTAATAGCCTCATGAATTTTGAGCGCGTCCGGATTCATCGCCTCTCCTCACAAACGCGCGTTTTTACGTAGGTACTGAAACTGGACGAACATCCGGTTCTTTCTTCAAATTGTACGCTAGAGAACGTTTTATTATCATCCCAAGTTTCATCTCCAAGTAAGCTGAATGCAGAAGATGCTTGAAAAGATTTTCTCCTTAAGATAAGCATGTGGCACAAGCATTTGCGAATGACCGGACTATAAAGGCCGTTTTACACGGGGCACGTCATTGCGCAGGTTAGAGCTGCATTAATTTCTAATATGGCGGGCAATTGCGCGAATGCATGAACGAAATTAGAACAGGGGCTATTTTGCCATCTCGCATCCATGCATTCTCGCATGCGTTCTCGCAATTCACCGCTTTACACGACGCAATTTTGACTGCGCCTTTGGACATACGTCAGATTGCGCAATGACGTGCCCCGTGTAAAACGGCCATAAGTGACTCTGGCGCCTATGTATCCATGGGTAAGATAGCATTTCACTTTCATTGTTGACGGCGCTCCATTTTTATATCTCCGTGAAAGGAAGTACTACTCTAGTCAACATTGGATGGCGCTTCGGCTTTTGTGCTCAACCCCCTTCTAGCACTCGTCGACGTTTTTGTACTGGAACGTACTCGCCAGAGCTTTAGCAACTGAAGGGCTGCTGCTATATGCACGACGGTTAGTGGAACATGGATATTGCTATTTGAGGCATGATATAAGATATGCGGCTTCATCAAGTACATTATCGTTATTATAAGTCGATTAACCTTAATTTTTAACCTTAACCTGCTCCTTTTGGTGGACAACTACTTTCAGTACTTAAATATACAGGTGATGTGTATGTATATATAATTACCAGCTGCCTCCTGAAAGCTTGTAAGCTTTCATAGAGAATAGGCGAATGCAAAATTTATGACTATATAATAAGAAATATTAAATTTTTTCTATCTCCAGCCGGGTAAAACTTGGCATCGCATATTACAAACAATTTAATTGGCATGTGCCATAATTCTATGCAGTAATAACCATTCTTTTAAAGCTCTTAAATAAAGAACTTTTGACATGACTCCGAAATGTAATTCTCGCGATAAATTATAATGGGTAATACTAGAACTAAGGAAATGTTTTTTTGTGTAATGTGTAAGGAAAGTTTTGTGAGATGGGTATCACTTTCACTTTCAGCTTTTGTTTTTTTTTAATTTTATGGAAATATGCGTGGTCATTCAAGAAGAGCGGAGGTTTCTCCGAAATTAGGGTTACGCCATGAATGTGTGCTCACTTTGGATTGAATATAGATTGTTATTTCAGAACTTGTACAATTTCCGGGTGGGCCGTGAGCAATAATTGCAGCGCAGATGCATGCTGCGTATTTCTTGGTTCTCACTGGATTGCTGAAGGCTGATATGGCGTTATCGCGGCGATAAGTTGATATGTGCTTACATGTGTTACCCGGAACAACCTCTCGAGTTTCTCACGCATCGTGGCATAGGCGGCCGTTAGGGCGCTCCCTACTCCGGTGCTTGATCGCGTCATTCGTTCGTTAAATCATTTATTTTTGGGGTTAAGTGTGTCACGCAGGCATCGGGAGTCGGGCTCACCACTTGAACTCACACTTGTTTGGCGTGGAGGATTTTCGTTTTACACTGCAGTGTGCGGCGAGAAACTTATGAAGCATAGGTAACACGCTGCCGATGGAATTTTGCCTGGGATCCTAGGTAATACTTGTTTTCTGTCGTGATTTGTCCCTTTTGACGAATTTTGAGGATACTTCGCACTAATGTGCACTTGCGAGTGGCTCCGTAAAGGTAATACCGTATTTACGGATTACGTACGTATAATAGAATTGAGAATCGGGGAAGGGTTTTTGAATCCTCCCTTATTGTTCTCCAGTCGTGAATTGTATTTTCGGAAGATATACCGTAGGTATAGGTGTAGCAAAACATGGTGGCACTTGCTCGTACAGAAAATGACGTCAGGGATAGGAGATCATACAGGAGAGGAGGGATAAAGATCCTTAGCTTCTCTCTAGAAGTCCCGAACTGATCCCTTTGATAACTTCGCCCGCTCATCAGCGCTTAATTCGTCCTCAGTGACATTAAACGCTCCGCTGGTGTGTTCCACCAAGTATCGCTTTTCTTGTAGTTGATGTCATGTGAGGCACCCTTTTTTCCCCAACATAGCGGTTCAAAATAGTCACACCTGGGTCCAAGGTGAATATAATAGCTAGAATTATATCATCCCGAACAAATTATATCATTCCGAACACGCCGTGATCACGTGCGTGAGCGTGAAATGCACCCATTCGTCTACAAATTTGGTATTTTTGTGCGTTGTGCCTGCAGGGCATTCGAGGAGTTCCCCAGGGCTGCGGTGTGGGACCTCTGGGGTGTCAAGTGGAAGAACCGCGTGCGGCGAAGGCCAGGCGCTTGCCGTGCAGTGAGCCCCCTTGCATTTGTCTCCCCCACCCTGTCAATTCTCCCTCCCCCCTCCAACTGTATCCCCTCCCCCACCTGTTTACGATCCAAGTTTAGAATTTATTTCTTTACGCCCGCTTCCCCTCTCTTATTTTTTTCTGGGCTACAATTCCCATTCGTTGTGAAACAGAAACGGCAGTGTGGCTTCGTTCTTATCCGTTAAAGGTTGTCCTCGTTTTACGCGTGTAACCAGCGACCGCTCGTGAGTGTGTGTTCATCCTCTCCACTCCATCATATGAACTCTTTCCCCCTTCTCCTCTCCTCGTCCCCTCCCCCTACTCCCCCGCCTCCACGTCTCTTCAAAAGAAGCTCAAGTTGGATGCCTCCCGTTGTCAGTCAGCTGTTCGAAGCTTTGATTGCCCCTTCCTTTTGAGTCTTCGCTGAGGAGGTGCGATATTGGTATTGGAAAATCTCCTTAGAGAATTACATTTCTTTGTGTCACTACTTGGTTGATAGAGCGCAACCGCGATATCAATGGACTATTACAACATTTAAAACCTCGGAATGAATCCATGCTGCACTGTGTGAATTTCATTCGAATGTATGTCATCGCTTATCGATTGATTATTGGAACTTACTAGTTGCTCTTTTTTAATCGTTTATCGTATGAGTTGGAATGTGGTATTCATGTCGTATATACTGAAATTCTATCGCATTATTTTTTTAGTAGTATTGCTTGTCGATTTAACGTCGCTTGTAGCATTAAAATATATATATTTACTGCTAAATGTATCCATACTGCAAGTCCAAATTTAATCGTTGATCGCATTACGCGTATTATCACATACCGCGTTTACATCGCGAATCAGTGGATTGATCGCGTTCAATGACGCGTCCCATATCGATGTTGCACAACACCGCATATCATGAGCTTGAAATGTGCATTGAATTCAGATGAAAACCCAGTTGGACGTAAACACATATTCAAACAGGCACACAACAAAAAAGCATTAAGAGGATACACAAACAAGGCACAACGTGGGGGCGCTCGTAGTTCGGGTCTTTACAACTTTTTTTCTCCGTGTCTTTTCTTGGTGCTTTTCCCATGCGCGTGTTTGAATAGGCATTATCACTCGACTCCACGTCTTTGAAAGGGAGTTAGCGGTATCCAACACAGCTCGGCGCCACTGCCTTTCGTCTTAAGAGACCCAGCAACTTTTTCGTCTCCGACGATCGATTTAGGTTAATCAAATCCCCAGCCGTGCTATTCCGCGCCGGTTGGCCAGGCAGACATGCGGAGTCCGAGGCATTGCCTAGTATGGAAGCGGTCTGTCGGTCGCTCATTTGCCAGCCCGCCGTGGCCAATCTTTTTCCCCGGGGATGTGAGTCACGGTTCACGGCGATCGAGGGTTATGAGATGAAAACGTGCCCCGGACACCGCTGTTTTTAACTCCCCCTTCCAAACCTGCGCGGTGTACTCCCTCGCTAAACGACTATGCGATACTTAACAATTTCCATGATCGACTCTTGTTTGAGAAAACATATCGAGATTTTAGCGATGTTGCGATTCTATTTGTCACATGGCTGTATGAATTGTCCTGTCATGTGCTATGTAATGGTATCATGATAAGTTCTTCTCGGGTTTCCTATCGGGTTAGGCTCTCCATGGTCACCGACGTTTTGGCAGAAGACTTTTCTGCCGAAGACTTTTCTGCCATTTTCAAGGCTCTGGAGGTCTTTATTGGAAGGCTTTCAAGTCTTCTGCCGAAACGTCGGTGACTATGGTGAGCCTAACCCGGTGGGAAACCGGAGAAGAACTTATCAGTATCTTTCGCCGGGAAAGCCCGAAATCGTAATGGTATTATCTTGTTTACTGAGAGGTACCGCAAAAATTGTCATATCGACTTCATGATGAGGATTAGAAATATAGATTATGAAGAATTAAGTGTAAAATAATTCTATTGAGGTGGTACTTATGTTTTGCCTGCCTCGACCGTTAAGGACACGAGGCCATTTGTGGACATAGGAAAGAGCACTCGGGCCGAATCATCTCTCCGAATTCGAGGCGAGCCCTAACGATGCTCAACTTCGGTGGTCGAACACGAACAGGTGCTTCCATCGTGGGAGGATCCGTTGACCGAATGTTGTTGCTCAAGAAGAATTAAGCGTGAGATGAACTTACTCGGGTTGCCCTGATATGTTTTATTTGTCTAAGAAATCAAATAATCAGTTTCCTATATCAGTTAAATTCTGTACTTGATGTTGTTTGTGATAACGGCGAAATCTGTACATAGTGTCGTCCGTATCTTCTTCTAAAAAATGTATCAACATAAACGATATTCATCGGCACACTCGTTCTTATCACCTCATCGTCGTATGTTTTCATAACGTCAATAATTTTTTTCTCTTCTGCGTAGTCCGCTATCCAGGCTATCAGTAATATCCTTCGATTCTGTTGGTAGGCGATACTAAATCGTCGTATCGTATTCAAACCGCATCGTCATCTCGTTATCTTAATCTTAACGTTGACGATATCGAGACACCTTTGATTTGTATTAGTGTATCAAAATATCAGTTATGTCACATGGATACCTTGCCGATATGAAATCGCTATTGTGTTTCTTTCGATACAGAAATATCAGCGCCTCCCAACCGAAAGGGTGAGCTCATATATATATATATATATATATTGTCATGGGACAGCAAACGATTTTTAACTCCCTGGGAAGAATATAAATATATTTTTTGTTCCGTGTTAAAAATGTTCGCGTGCGCTGCAGAAAGGGCCTTTGGGTGTAATGACGGCAGATCGACTGCTAGTTTATTCTCAAGGGGGTGGTGCCGCCAGCAAGGGCTGCGGTCTATATTTATTTTTATGCTTTTTCCTTTTCAAGGTTTCCGTGCGTTACATAATTTCATCGATGCTTATCTAAATACGGGGACGCGCGCAAGTTCGGAAAGGGGAGAAAACGGTGCAATTCATTTGCGAGTTTCAAGATTAATGTACAACTTTCGGGGTGCGAAAGTTGAAACTAATCGAAGTAAATGTTTTGCTTTCTGCTGGCGTAAGAGTGGCCATGATTTCTTTGTAGTACATGTTACGTATGCCCAGTGCCGGATTACCAATAAGGCAAAGTAGGCAGTTGCCTATGGGCCCTGAGAATGTTTTTCACCTTTCTTTTCTTGCGACTTGTTTATTAACGTGGGCCCCGTTGGTTGTACTGCCTACATGCCCCCAAGTGTGTTAATCCGGCACTGCGTATGCCCCTGTTCTTGAATATGATTTTGTTTTTTCATTTTCCCTTGGCCTACATTGGGTTTTGTGAAAAGCATGTTGGTGACTTCTCACCCCCTGCCACACACCCTTGAGGTGGCTTTCAGGGTATTTTGTAGATGTAGTTTATTGAACAGTAGCCCCTCTAAGGAACAGTAGCGAGAATCGCGACTTTGTCGTCTCTGAATTAAGTTAACTTTTAGTCTTCTTCGCTTCTTCTTTGTTGCATCAGTCATTGGAGAAGGGTTGGTTACCCAAACCACGCGTTTTTGTGTAGCGCAATTACTTCTTTTTTCAAGAATATTTCCGACAGAATCATCCTCAAAATAATAATGAAGTAGGTATATAGAAATGTAGAGCACTTTTTATCATGGAAGGTTTTCTGGCTATTTCTTTGAGTGTTGTATTTTCAGTATAATACTTAGTGCAATTACGTACTGAAAAATCAAAATTAAAGACTGACTCGATGATGTAAGAACGAAATTTTATATCAACATTTTTTTCCGCTCTTAATTACCCTGAAACCAAGTTATAACGATGCACCATGTCCACCTACTCTCTGTTTCAAAAGTATATAATCCTGAGTTTGAAGTAACGTAGTTACATAACGACTCGTCCGATTAAAGGTAGTTTACATCAAAATGTAGCTTATTTTAATCTGCGTTTAGCATGTGTAGTGAATAATTTTTATTCTATTGTCAAAGGTATGTTCTTGAAGTGAGAAGAGAAAAAGTACCCGTTTTTCGGCACTCTCCGCGCAATCACTGAATTTTTTAAGTAGGATTTCGATTTATCGACGCGGAGAAGATGACTGCTTTAAGCCCCAGATACACACAGGAGGAATCCTTTCTGATCGATTTATATCGAGTCGACTGATGTTCGACTCCTTGGAACCACAACTAGGATGCTCCGTCCAAGTATTAACGGCTGCTGCTCCGTCCAAGTATCGAATTCCGCCACTATCGATGGCGAACTCCTGTAGGAGTAGGTATGATACACGTCCAAGTTCACGTTCCAACCCATACAGCACGGGGAGAAATATACTCATGTACTCTCGGTCGATATATGGGGTAAGGGATAATTCCAAAATTAGCCCTTTTTTACACGCGTTCTTTCAGTGTAAATTTTGGTCCAAATTATCTGAGTGGACTTCTGTATTTTATAGAATTTAAATAATGTACAACTACACTTTGCCTTTTTTCACATTTCCATGTGAATAACTGCATATTAAAGATGAGCTATACCTATATTATTCCGTTACGAAGAGATATCTCTGTTATAACATATATCATATAGGTATGTATGTAACATATGTTACTTCAATATGCATCTACCAAAGAACTTTGTCTATTCGGTAATCCTGATAATCGTGAAAACCTTATTTGTACACAATGGGTGGATATATATTTTAATAAAAATCGATGATTCTTCCATGCGATAAATACTCCCTTTTTTGATCGTGCGTTGCATCATGGTACAATTGTAACCAACCAGAAATAAAATCATGTTCCACGATAATATTATCTGCTTTCGTATGATTCTGACAGCCATTTTCAAGCACACGTGAATATCTGCATTAATTTCTTGGTACCAAATATTTGTAAATATGTAGTTCTCTCCAGGCCAAGCACAAATACGGAATAATTTCTATTGGCCTGACCATGAATGCGGAGGAAATAAGTTCTTTGCATTGCTTACGTCAATCAAGTACCCTGGTGGCCGAGTGGGTTAAGGCATCAGTAAGACCGTGAGAGTCAGATTCTAGGGTTCGCGGCTCTCCGGCGGCATATTTTTTTCTCGGTCAAATATGAATCTATATCAGCCGCGAATTTAGCTGACAATGCTGTATAGCGGTCATAATACTAATAACAGTTTATTTTCCGTTGGAAAACATACATTTGCATGGGAATTTGCATATTAGTCACTAGGTTGTGGTCGATACACGTGTTTACACCAGAAATAGCGGACAGTAAACCGAATATAAACCAGTTTCCAACAGTTTTTAGTCGTTGAATAACGGGTTTTCGACCAGATAAAACACGTGTATAAACCGCGATTTAAACGAAAAATGATCCCTATGTGCTGTTTGGGAAGTGGACTCGTATTGGAGTCAACTCCTGTGTGTAATCGCCGCTTTAGAAAAGAGAATCGAAAAAAATATCGAATATCGAATTTATCGAATACAGGTATGGCATTTACTCTTCTAACTCACGTTTCCTGCTGCCCCGCCATGTCTCGGGAAGGCCCAACGAATGCTCAAGAGAGCGTGACGCCGTTGAAGGATGGAAAATAATTACGAGAATATGCAAGTGCTTGTTGCTTCGCGACTCCGAGAAGCAGTCGCGACAGCGGGTCAGCTTGCAGTTTCTTTCTAGATGTGAATAAAAGACGGCAGTGTAGGGGAGAAGAAATGAAAAAAATATTTGTCCGCAGTGCCCTCCATAATATTAGGCGTGTAAATCCATTGACGGGCACGCGTTATTAAATGCGAATGATTGAAAAGTGGTGCCTATTCGACGTAATGTTTACCCGTCAATGGAACTTGGTCGTGGGGCACATTTTACTGAAATTACTTTGTCCAGTGATGAGTTTTGCGTGAGGACTCATGTTATCAAACGCCCGAGCATCATTTATGAAGTGGTCATTTCATTTGCTTTATAGTTGATATGAAGTCTAGAGATTAATATTGCCAAAGAATTCAGAGATTATATTGCAAATTGACGTCACGCCCTGCGGTATTCGCAGTGGCCGCAATGGAGTAGGTCGTAATTACAGTTTGATATAGTAGATGCTCGGATTTGTTAAATTTATTTATTGAATTCGGCTTACATTGATACAAAAAATGTCAAATCTATTGAAATAATTCCTGGAAGTAGAACCTGTCTTAGTGGTCCACATGTAAGAGTCCTCTCTTGTCATTCCGCTGAGAGTTATTGTTCTTATAAGATGACGCATTTTCGAAGCCTTGTACGCATTGTAAATGTGTTGCAAGTATGTGTGAGCGAGAATGAGGATTTTTTACTTCGTGGCGTAGGAGAGTGGGATGTAGGGGGGTCACGAGCACTCAGTCCTTTGTTGGTGTTGGTTGGTGGCCTTTTTCGAGCAGGTATCAAGCGTTGAGTACCTCTTACGAGTGGACTGACCTAAAATACCGATTTCTTCTCTAACGAGCGCATTGATGCTGCAGCTATCACTCTGGCTTAGGGATTGGAAATTTTAATCCAGAATCGATTTTCGATTAATCGACTTTCGATTTTGGTTTTTAAAATCGATTTTCCAAAAATTCGATTTTTTGTCCAAAATAATCGAAAATCGAAATCGATATTTTAAAATAGTAAAGTATTTGTCTGCTGAAATACGGATGTGCTGTTGTAACAAAATACAAAATATGGGTTAGTGGAAGCACCAGGGATAAGAACTGAATACGGTTAAATTTATTAATACCATATATTATTTTAAAGATATTAATAAGGTATGCAGGGAAGTAATAATCCATAACAGATAATTACATATAGTTTAGTAGCAATAAGAATTGTACCTATATTGAAAAGTGGGCATACCTACCCCAAAATGAAAAACAGAATTTTATTTATTTCTTGTTTGCAAAGCCGTGGAACCAGTATTCCTCAGGGATGGACCTTAAAAAAACAAACTTATTTATGTTTTCCGGATAATCGATTTCGCACCTGAGTTGCAATTAACCCGGTGTGAGAAAATAGCCGCTCACACGGGACGGTAGAGGCGACTATAGATAAAATCCTGCTGGCTAGTTTGTATACGTGGGGATATTCTCCCTTAATCTTCTTCCAGGCTTGCAGTGGATTGGGGTTGGACTTGCGGTCGACTGGAGGGCGGTTTACGAACTGGCGCAGCTCGATTGGCAAAATTAAAATGCTGTAGCAAGCTACAAATCGAAAATCGATCGGCTAGAATCGATTTTGATCGATTATTCAAAACAAAAAGTCGACTTCGATTAAATCGAAAATCGGAGTGTGATAATCGATTTTCGATTAAAATGGAAATCGATTTTCCAATCCCTACTCTGGCCACCTACAGATTCGAATGTTTATACCCGTGTAATGGAAGGCATGTGGCGGGCATATAAAACACGCATTTTAATTATTATTATTATTTATTTTTCCTCGTATAAGGTCATACACATAACGGTATAAATTACAAAAATTTCACTACGAGAGACATCGGTTCCACTTAGGATTGCATCCTGTTTGGGGTTAACAGACTCTTCTTAGTCCAACAAAATCTACATCAATGTTGAAAACAGCAAAATCAGTTACTGTGCCTCTAATTACAATTCACTTTACAAAAATTATAGAGTATACAAAAATATAAACAATTAGGAAATGAAAATGGAAAAAATACATTGTTAACGCCGGAACACACAGCAGAATCTGATTAGAATCACTGCAATTAACGAACGCACAACATTTGACATGAGCCTTTTTGCAGGAAAAATAATAAAGTAATTGAATCACAAGCAAGCATAAGATGCACAATACGAAATAAAGTAACGCAAGTATTGTCACTATCCAAACAAAATACCTTTACTCATTCCTTTTAAACAAATATTCTACCTCCTTGTTCTCGAATAACCATTCTTTAACAAGTTTAAAAAATGTTATTTATTTATCAGTGCTAGTTATATTGCAAGGTAGGGATACAATTTAGGGCCAAGATAAATAAATGATCGGCGAAAATTTTCATTTTTTTTGTTTTGGTATGACAATTTAATTTTATTACTTATTAAGGTATTTGGTAATAAACGCATACCTTGGTGGCGTATCACACTTCGCCTATCGACACCTCCCGTAATAGATCGCGCGAAACCACTCTTCATTTTGAAGGAGTTGTATATATAGTCTTTTTAGACCTTCGGAAAGCCATACGAACGCTTTTGGTTCAGTTTATGAGCAGACGCAGAAAGCGGCCAAATGGATTTCTCAACTGGAAGGGAAACATGTCGCTGCTCTTGCTTGCACGGGCAGTGTGGAAAGTCTCTGCAGGCGACCTCTTCCTCGCTTTACAGAATAATGCTGCCCACACAGAATATTTCCTCCTCTCACCTTATCCCCGTGATTCGCAACCAGGGATGTCTCTGCTTCTGGATGCGCGGAATATCCCCTCTTGTGTTCAGAACATAAATTCTAGCTCCCTGGGAAGAGTTTTAATTGTAAATTTGGCCAATAAAACGATTTAATTTTTATGCGTGGGTATTTCTACGGCACCCTTCATAAATCACTCCCTTTAATTATGCTTTATTGACTTCGTGGAAGAAAAGCTTCTTCTCAATGAACATCGGTGTGTGAAAACTTTCGGGGATATTGCGTAGGCAACCATTGCTCCTGCTTTTCATTTTAATGCTTTTGATTTCGGGCTTGAATAACTCTGAAATATTTTAGCTGATGCCTCGACATCCCTTATTTATCCCAATCCCTATGTTCAGAAACGGTTAGCTATGAAATTTCTTATGTTTTAAACCATTCATTCCTCTGGTCTCCGTTATTGTAATGATCGCGTTGTGTTAAGTGTTCGCAAAATCGCGAAGTGGAGCGAAATAATATTTTCAAGCGGAGAGATGTCTTTGTTCTCAGAAAATATGTGTGTATAGATTGAAGTTAGTGGCATTCCATCTTGTGAAGACCCTGATTTATCATTAACTAGATGACTGGGAACGCATTTAGAATAGAATAGATTGAAATTACTTTCTTTATTTTCTAAATTGTGGGATTCAATCGCGAAATTCCACAGAAGAAAAATCATTCGCCTTGACCAGGACTCGAACCCGGCTCCCTCGATATCGCGCCGAGTGCTTTAGCCAGGCAAGCTACCGACTAATACTATTAATTTATGAATGCTACGATATACTACTTCATGCAGAGAACAAAGTAATGCTGGATATATCAAGTGGTGTGAAGTGCTAGTAATGATGCTATGTTATGAAACACAAGTGAAAAATCTACTCTATCTAGTGAGGGTGGGAGTTTCAGATGATTGATCTATCGCAACTATTATGATCCCTTATTATACGTGGAAAATATGACATTTTAAATCTATCGGTTCTGCAGTATATTTCCTTTATCTTATTCCTGTGACCTTAAGTATACCTGTATACCTTAGGACGAAGAAAGACGTATATTTGTTTCCGTATTTTCATTCTGTTTTCGTATTCGATTTTTGGTCAATTTCTGTTGCAGTTTTCTTTTCCCCCATATTAAATACAGTGCGAGGCAACGAGACGATTAAAAAATACTTCGTAATTTTCCAAACTTTTTTTATTTTCGCTGACCTTACCCGTTTCGATAGTTTCACATAATTATCGGTGGTAGGTGCTGCCTTCTGATAATTGTGTGAAACCATTGAAACGGGTCAGCTCAGAAAAAATAAAAAAGTTAGGAAAATTGCGTAGCATGTTTTTATCCTCGTGATGAGTGTACGAATATTCCACAAAGTTACGTCGCTTGCAATCGATTCGAACCTCAGGCCTGTTTTGATGGCTTTACATCATTATCAAAGGTAGGTGCTACATTAGATAATGATGTAAAACATGTAGAAAAGTCCCAAGTATTTTATTTAAAATAATAATGCTCACTGCCAAAACATGTGAAGTGAAGCCAAAAACAGTTGAGTTCATCACTCGGCATCAGTGGTTTGTTTTGCTTTTTCACAGGAGCAGAATGTTATTTGCAGTGAATAACTGTGGGAATTTCTCACTCGCGGGTGGCATGATAAACTATAAATATCCGTCTCAACTCTTGAACGCCGTTATTCTTAGAGATCTGTAATTCTTGAATCCCACGATTTTTCTCGTGAGACAGCCAGATGGACTCGCACCGTTCCTGTGAAGCTTCTGAAACGAAGCTGCTCGTCGAAAATTGCCTCAGCGATAGATTTTCACAGCCGTGTGTCTTTGACGTGGTTAACCATCTCCCAAGTGTCAGTTGCGATGCGTGGTTTGGACTTGGACTGAAGCCCCGCGAGTGATCATCGCTCTCGCGAAGTTAAACAGTCGGTTTAATCACCTCTCCTGATCACCGCGGTCCCTTAACCTACGCTGGGCGTAAATGACCCTGGTTGTTTGCGCTGCGGCGACTCGCAAAGAGCACACGACGGGGTGCATGGCCCCTCTTGTTTTCCCTTGATCCCTCCCTCTCCCCCTCCCTGACTACCCCCCTCCCGTCCCTATTCTAGATCCCCCTCCGGTCGTTGCTTTATATCTTGCGACACCGCACGCGCTCGTCCTCGTCACCTCTCGTGGGCGGTTTATTGTTTTCGTTCCCTTCAGCTCCGCCCACCCGCATCATCCCTCGCCCATTGGACTCCCGCTAAGGGTGCGCCAACTTTTCTTTCCCTTCAGGGTTCAGCACCACCTCGGTTTGACGGCCTCAAGGTCGTCGCTACTTATTGGCGGGGGTTGGCGATCTGCAATTCTCATCCCGATGCGTCACATAGCTTAGCTTCTTTTAGATTCTTGTTTGAGAGAAGGTTAAGATCCTGGGAGACTCACCGTAGTCAATCCGCATAAAAATGAGCGTCAGTCATCGAAACTCTGTTGCAACTCTGTTGCTCTTGGTGGTTGATTAAAACGCTCTATTCTCGGAGATAATTTTTTCTCATTGACATTAGTTTTGGTAACCAATACTGTTTTTTTACGAGGCTTGCGTGTTTTAGTTGGGATATTGAATGGTTTATAAGAGAAGATAAATTCATATACGCTTGATGATGGTTTCGTCTCGACCGAAATTATATCGATTTAACACGTTGGTATAAATTTCCATGAGATAAAACCCACATAAAAAATCGAACTACGGACCTATCCTGTAAAATTGCCCGAGATTTGAGAATCATGGATAGCGTGGTGGAGTGCAAATTGGCTCGGCAAGTCAACGGTCCGTTTTACAATTCTCGGCCCTGATGGATTATTTTCTCGTGGTAGTTTATATGCTTCTTCGTGTCCTTGGTCACTGGATGCAGTTTTAAGGTCTTAAGAATTGGAGTATCGTTGACATGTTTAAAATGTCATAAATTCCATGTGAAGGAGGAGAGAACGTGATATGTCAGTGACATCAGAATTCTCTCAAATCAGGGGAGTAAAATTATGAAAGTTTTCCTGACATTACAAAATAGTTCATCCGTTATTGAAACTAATTACGCTGCGTTGCAACATATCAGTTTCGATAAATCATTCATCGGCGTATTTCATTCCCTGTGGCGTTGCGATAATCTTTTAATTTTCCTCGAGTTTTAAGTCATCTTAATCCCTTTCGCCCTCTTTTATTGCGTCCCTGACGTGGTGGTTAAGTGCCCGCAGCCGTCCCTCGGTGTGTACCGGAGGTCTGACTCGAGGCCGACTTTGGACAAATCATCAACCCTGAATCCTTAGGAATGCTATACACGAGTGGCATGAAAGTGACTTGAGATGTGACCGAGTGGTTTGAGGCCTCTAGGAATCATCAGGTCATTGAAAGGACCTGGAATCTCGAATACTGAAAAAAACTTTGTAGCAGCAGCGATGAAAATTAACTTATAGTTTATCCACCAGCCATATTTAGCAGTCGTATTACTTCCCTGTGATATTTCCGCTGCCACCATATTTTCATAGAGTAAAGAATACATGTGTTCTTGATGTTTTATAAATACAATGTATTCTTTACTCTATAGTGCTTGTGCTCATTTTTCCAATATTAGTATACCATTATTGTGATTTTGAATAGGAAAATAGACCCAAGTGGGTGGTTAGCAATAAAATGTCCCTGGTACGGTTTCCTTGATGGCGCTGCTCAAAAAAATACACACGTTGTGCCATTCATTGAGTGCAACAATAGGTGACTAAACTCGGGCACACAAATCATTGCCACTAAAGGCGGACACACTTCGAATTGATTCTCCCGATTGCTCCCATAAGGGGGCAATTAGCCTCCTAATTGGCGACTGTGGGCATCCTTATAGCTTTGTCATTATAATATGAAATAAACGCAGTGCTGTCACTTTGTTTTAGTCAGAGAACCCCTTGAAACATCTCCTTGACCGGTATTGTGTCCCTGGCCGCGTCGTGGTCAGTGCCCGGCGCGGTCAAGCGAACCGCGGCACTCGGAAAATGAAAAACGCCTTTCAATCGCTCTTCGCTTAAAACGCATCGCCCGAGCGGATGTTGCGTCACACATTCTCACTTTTTCCGTGGAGCCGCAATTCTCTTTGATGAATTATCATCTTGTCTTTATTGATGGTAATTGCATAATTACGTCAATCATCACGTCAGTCTGAGGATTTTAATTATTTTCAAAGAGTATTCTTCTCTTCGTTTCTTTCATTTAATCGCTAGCATTCCCAATTCCATTATCTACTTCTGGCATCGTTAAAGCACTCATAACGCTCAAGGAAAACCATGCTAGCCTCCTAACTGTGTTCTTATGTGCTTGAAGAGGTTCGAGGCTATTAATACCTTGGAGTAGCTCGTCTTGCTAACTCGTAATGCTCTAAAAGCTGTCCAGTGTCGTAGCTTGTTGCCGGCGTAATAGTTTACGGTATTTTCCTTTTGAATTACATTATTACGGTTTGTTCCTACATTATTTTTCTTGTAATCTGGCGAGTACCTACCTATACATTGAAGTGTGACATGTTTCTGTATTGACTTGTGCCTAATATTTTAAAAGTGAAGTGTGCTTATTTTATTTATTTTTTGTACGGTAAAAGGAAAATGAAAACATAGCTTGGGCCCATTAAATTTGCCATCTACATTATTAATTTTAATTATTCGTTTCCGACGGCAGTGAAATTCTCGTATCCTGGTTCATATAAAATAAGATGTTTTTCAAGATATAACTTAATTTTTAAATATATCGTTTACAATTACCCTTTGATCAAGTTATCATTATTAACTTTTGATCACTGTATATTCTGTTCCAAATCCTCCATTAAGTTGAATTCAACGGATAATAACATTTTTGTTGGATTTAAGCATATTATATGATATTTAATGCCTGCGTACTATTTGGTGGGCCATTAGTAAACATATTCGAGAAATTACCGGTCAAGCTGATCGTAAATTGGGATTTGTTAAAAGAGTACTTGGCAAGTGTGACGATAAAGTTAGGGAAATCAGCTACTTTCTCTTGTTAAACCCCACATGGAATACGCTGCCAGCATCTGGGATCCTTATGAGGTAGGCTTAAACACCGAGTTAGAACGCGCGCAGCGAAGATCGGCAAGATACGTTAAAGGCCGTTATGATAATGTCGTTAGCGTTACTGACCTTTTGCAGCAACTGGGATGGGAATCCCTCTCAGACCGTCGATTAAAATTTGACTTAATGTATTATATTAGTTCCAAACCAGTCTATATTCTGGCGACGTTAATATAATTTTACGAAATCCGACATACTACCGTAGATGAGATCATGAGAATAATATTAGGGAACTAAACTGCAGAACGGACAGATTTAAAATGCCATTTTTCCCGCGAACGATAAGGGATCACAACAGCTGTCAATGAGACTTTAAAAAAGGTTTTTCAATTGGTAGTGTAGCTAGTTAATTGATATACCCCCTAATTCTAGTATGCTTATCTGCTACCCAGTACTCACAGCATTCCGTGCATGCTTTCAGTATAGTTCTTGTATCTCTGGCCACTTATGCAGTTGCAAAATACTAACGATCCTTCTAACTTTGGTGGCATACCTAGAGTGTAGTTCATGCTTGTGAGGCTTCGCCTCCCGCATCATCAGCGGTGTATGATAATGCGTCAATAGTCGTAGTTACACTAACTTTAATCTGGTATAGTGTAATGCATGTTGGTGACTACTCACCCCCTGCCACTCACCCTAGCGGTGGCTTGCAGGATATTCTGTAGATGGTGATGAGTAGTAGATACCAGATTCTTGACTTTTTATCGCTAGCTCTATCAGGCAACGACGCCCCGTCGAAAATATCGTGTGTTTCAGTGCTTATTGAGAACAGTTTCGCCAGAAGAAATCATTGTCTGCTTCTCCATTCCATCTTGCTAGCTGCCTCCGGGGTGTACGGCAGGGTAACGGTGTTAGAACGTCGGCCATGAAGAACGAAAGGGTACTTTGAAAAGGAATTCGGTCAGTGAGGAGATTGGCGAGGAGTGAGATGTGGTTTCTGTTGTCTCGCTTTGCGGTGTGCGTGGGAAGCAGGAATTATTATTCCCTTCTTTTCGACGGTGTATCTCTCTTGTTTTGCTGTAAGAGAATGTTTGTTTTGATGTTGTTGCTGTGGGGGTGAAATGGTATCCTCTGTGTCATCCTGAAACTCATGCGGCTCATGCTTTGAAAAGATTTGACGGTGATCGGGCGTTAGACGGTGCCGCGTGGCTAATTCCATGGCCATATATTCTGTGATTTTAGAGCTATCGTGATGTGTCTGTAAATGAGTGGTATTTGCCTTTTATGTGTACAGATTGGCTCCTCTTGTGTTCTCCAAGCTTTGATGATAAAATAATTCCCCCTTCGGTGTATTTCTTCTTCGCGTTGCTTTAATCAAACGTGAAACACTATTAAGGTGGCTGGAGCGATTTTTGTTAAAATACAGATTTGAGTGAAACTTTGCATACGTGTCCTTATTTGTGATATCTATCGATAAAAGTGAAAAAAACTGTATGCTACCGATTTGGTTTCCTGGCAATTCAATGATATTTTAACAAGTGCTCTTATGGCACACGGCATATATTGTGAAAAAAATCGATTACGTATATACAGATTATCTCTTAAATGCGAAATAAGAAGTTTCATATTATTATAATTGCTACTAAGAAATATCAAGGTATCATTCCGAGTAAAAATAGCGTATTTAGATATGATTTTCTCGTAAATTTCGAATTTCGCGCCGAAAATCCAAGTCAAAACAATACTTTAATTGAAGCAAATTTTTTAAATGTAACACTTGCATCATATTCACTACTGCATTTATGGTTATTTCCAACGTATAAACTTGTACTTGAGTGAAATGTGGTCCAAGAATATTTTTTTTTGGCTTGAAAAATTATTAGAATGTACCTTCAACGATTCACGATTACCGCTCCAGCCACCTTAAGTTCTGCCCACGAGGACGCAGAGGAATCGCGAAGGAATGTTGTCGTCTTCATGCCACTGTGCGGGAATATTTCTAACCCGCGGGGATCTGAACCTCTCCTCCCCCATTCTACTCGCGCCTCAAAGAGCCACGGAAGCGAATTCTTGTTTCCTTTTCGTGATTGTTTTTTTTTCCTATTCCCATCATTGCTGAGAGTGCTTAAGCTGTTTTTTTTATTTACAGCAATGTGACATCTTTACCCGCCTACTGCGTTAAATACCCATTAGCATTTTCTTTATCTTTTTAAACCGTTAGCGTTTTCATGAAGATATATGATGGGGATTCAAGCTATGAATTTTTCTAAATGTTAATTTTTGATCAAACTGACCTCCTGCGGCGATGGGGTGTGGGTGCGGTAACGTAAGCTAGTGGTTTTCCTTTGTGTAGTTGAGTATGAACTGAGCAGCTATTTTTTAGATTAAAAGATATGCCGTTTCGAGTTCGTTGCACCCGTTTAACGCTGTACGTTGCTCACTTTGAGATATAACAAACGAAGGTGCTGAAGTGGACGTGAAAGTTGGTTTTTAAAGGTGTCATTTGGGAAAAATAGCGAGATCAAGATTTACAATTAAATTCTGCAAGCTAGGGTGGTATTCCCTTCAATGTCGAAGTGGGTAGGATATCACAAATTGTACAATAGTGCACGAGACTTGAGTTTAATTCTGACTCCGACGAGGTTTTCAGGCTCCCTCATTAAACTGGTAAACTCGGCCGCCCAGATAAAATAAGCGGTTGCGGCCCTAGGAACCAACGGATTAAATATTAATTTTACTGTCTCACTATTAGTGGTCAAAAAGAAACCAAAGTTAAGTACCTACCCAAATATTTATATTCGACGTATTTTAATTTATGTTGAACGCATTTTTTGTGTACTCCTACTCCTCAATGGCATTTATCCCAATTGTTCATGTTTCGTGGAAAGGAGACCGATTGGCTAATTCGCGGGAAGGGAATATTTAAAGGAGGAACATTGGGAGTACCGGCGAAACAATTGCATATATGTTGCAAACAATTGTGTGTGACCATGGCAAAAGAAATTTGTGAGAATTGGGAATAGTGTCGTGATTCGGGGAAACAAAGCCACTTTTATGTGTATACAACTATTCATTGGATATTCGTGAGAACATCTTAATCAGTCCTCTTATTGGTACTGAAGATGATCAGGATGGTATTTGGTTAATGAAAGCCACATAATTTCATTTTTGGTGAAAATTTGCTCAGCCGGAGCAATAAAAATGTAAAATTGGGTCCTACGAGTTGGATCACGTCATGTGGCTTCATACCTAGAAATAAAATTCTTAAAATTATTTTTTTTAATCTTCGGCAACCCTCTCGTGTTTTCATCGAAGATTAGATTTTACTGCTAGAACTCGGAAAACTCTTGGAAAAGTAAACATTGGTGATAGAACTCCCGGTTAGAGAAGATGACAAAGTTTTCTAGAAAAAACAATTCAAGTTAATATTTTTTGAAGAAGCCATATAACACCCCATTCATGTTTGAAAAGCGTGCGTAATCGTTCTACATTTGCTGGAAACAAAGCGATGCCATCCAATCCTTTCAAAAGTGTATTTTTTTACCGGGAGGGCAAAACCCGGGGTAGGACGATGTTTTTGCTGGGGTAGGAGAAGGAAACCAGGGGAAAATCACCCTCGCAACAGGCCTGCTTGTGTGAATGAGACGTTCATGCACTGTTTTAGAGATGACCTTGCGCTGCGGCAGCCAAGATGTACCATTGAGAAGCGACGTCAGTAATTCTTTTGGCGAAGAATTTATCTTGGTGAGCACCTTGGTATCATTCGGTTGCCAAGTGACCACCCATGCTCATCCACGACCTCCACACCACGGTGGTACGCTTAGATTAAAGCTGACCACCTTTACAGTGTCCCGGATATTCCCAGGTCGTAAGAAAACACCGTATTTAATCACCAACTTAGTTGGGGTGATATTTTTTGCCTGCCTTTATCTTTGTTATCTCGGCCCACGCGAGACTTGTACATATCACACTTCGTTGTTTACACTCAGTTCACGCCTGCGATGAATCCCGCCCTGTTTATCGGGTCGTTCACTGGGGCCGCATGGTTTCTTCAATGGGATTTGCTGCTCGTTCTCTCTCTGAGTTGTCGCAAAGAAAAAAATCTATACTAATCGGAGTAAGACTGCCTTGTAAATAAAATAACTCCTCCAGCCCTCAAAGAAAACTGCTTAATATTATTAGACGTGTGATTAACTGCCTTTTCTATCGATATTCGATGAAGGATCCTTTGTCGATAGCGTGCGATTATTATCCAAATAAAGGCTATCTATTACACGTATTTTTTCTCAGGCTGCGGGTGTTTTCAGTATATTATGCCCTATGGTAGAAATATGCTCTGTGCGGTAATTTGTTGGCATACTCCTTTATTTTTTGTTTTATATGTGAAAATATTATCATACATTTTCTTTCTCTTTGCAGGTATGGCTTTGCTTATTTTCCTGACCAAGTCCTAGTTATATTCCACGTCTATCGGTGAGTAGGTGATAAGGAAGGAGAGTTGCTATTGTAAACAAAGTTTTGCACGTCGTATGCGGAGCATCCTTTATATTATTCGATGAAAGTAAACTCCGTAATAGTTGTTACCTCATAACCGATCCCCATGATTCATTTAGGATTTAAGTAAGTCGCAAGTTAATGGAACGTCCCTATGTCTGCATGTATTCGGACATGGATGTAAGCTCTCTGAGGAAGCGAACTAAAAAAAAAACAGGAAAAGAGGGAACCTAGAAAGCTAATGGAAACTGAGTGAAATCAGTGGAAAATAATTTTAAATTTTCGAAATATCAGGGAATTGTATGGAATTAACAGAATAGCATTGAGAGCTGTATTTGAAGGCTTACCTGATCAGCGATCCTTCTGGTGGTATTTGCTTCATCCAGTATTGGAGTCTTGAAGGTCTTGCGAATGTTGACTACTCCAGTAGGCTGACAATAATACAAATGTGTACAGAAGAGAAATATATGGGTCTGTACATATGTTTACGTCAAATCTTGGAAGCCGCCGTAAAGGCATGAGACAGGGAACCATGAGGTTGTCAAAACGAAGGATAATTTTGAGAAATAAGTACTATGGAGAGCAGAGAAATGTCCATACAGATATAGTTCTTTAATCATGAGTACTAATGTAATTATTGTCTACGAAGTGAAGCCTGCCACGGTCAAATTTATAGTTTTTTTAAGTTTCTATACACGTCTGTAATATCTTTGGAAGGATTTCGCTGGAACGGAAACTGCTATAGATTATAAATATATTTATAAATAGTAGAAGTATAAAGTAAATATTCGAACATTAATAGCGCAAAATATAGTTATATATGACAAAAATGCTCAGTAACTAAATAAATATATTTATTCTCTAACTTGACTCATTTTTGAACGCCGTTTGGCTAAAAAGTCTTCAAAACAGTAGGTTTTTTGCGATTCTGTAAAAATTACTGCGGTGAGTAATGGATTAAGTTTTATAAACAGTTGAGAAAACATATAAACTACACTCCGATAGTTTCTTGACGAAATCTAGGTGTTATAAATTCCTAATTTTTTCAATATTCTCCCTCTTGAGCGCACATCCGTAATCAATCCCATGTAAAAAAACTTGTATTTTCAGGCAAATTGCTCGAAAAGTAGTTCGGCTAGGGGTTAATATTTTGATATCATTGGAAAGATGGGAGTTTATTCTTTAAAATGAGGTCAAAGTTATCAAATTCTAGGTGAAGTGATATTTCGCTCATACTACCTTAATGCGATACGTGAGCACGGCCGCGGCGGCGCGCGGTAATGCCTGCGCGGCGGTGCCTGCGCGGAGGTGCCTGCGCGGAGGTGCCTGCGCGTTCTTCAATCCCAAATCGGCGAAGGACGAGCGGGAGGAACTCATGCGACCGATTTGCTCGCTTATAGTTCTCTCTCCGTGTGAAAAGTGTCAGCGGCGACCGCGGTGCGAATTCCTCTTTCCCTCGCACTCTTTCCCCCCTCCCCATACCTCCCCCCAATCACCCCCCTCGGTTTCCCCCCCTCCGCCCCACGGACCTCCAAATCGCTGGGCGGCACGTCTGCTTGCAAGCCACTCAACGGTATATGATCATGCATGCTACCAGCTGAGTTGTCGGTTTTAGGACCGTTTCAGCCTTAAATTCCTTTCTCGGGGTTATGTGAAACTTTACCAATTCGCACACATAACTCCGCAGCTCTCGCAAAAGCTCGTGGCAGTTGCGGAGTGGATGATTTTTGGACTAGAAGGGTCTAGTTCCTAAAAAAAAAACAGTCGCTGCTGGGAACTGGGTTGCAGTTTGGCGAAAATACATCGGGCTTCCCACTAGGTATAATTCTTCTTTATAGCCGACGTATCGAAAGGAGACTTTCTTCAGAGCTGTGGATGATGATAGGAGAGCCTCCTTTCGAAACGTCGGCCATAATGAAGAATTTATCCCGGTGGGAAACCTGAGAATTGTTCGCCATGAAAACTCCCCGTGAGAGCATCAAAAGCTCTTTGCCTTTGTTTACTTTAACTAAGCGCACTGAACGCTGTGTTTCACTACACAGCGTTCAGTGCGCTTGCCGTTCCAACTGTATGGCAAATGTAGATTTACGGAGGTAAGGACTTTTCCACTGCCACTCCTCATTTTCTCCTCTTGTCTTCTCAAGTCCTTAGGTCCTTCGTACTTTCTTCCTCTCCTTACGTCGTCCAAAATGCCATCTCCTCTTTCTCGCTCCCCCACCGTTCTCCATCTCTAGTGCCGCGTCTGCACTAACCACTTAAGTATACACTTAAGTGCAGTTTTCACTTTAGTACATCGTGTAGACGCCCTCTCACCACTTAAGTAACGGGTCCACTGATGTGTACCCGGGGACCCCTATTTAAGTGGACTTGGATGATATCGATAGTGTACCGTCGAGGTGGTCTGTTTCGTCATCGATAGGTCTAAGAGTTTCGATAATCATACGCATCATAATGTGTTTGCATCATTTATATGAGGAGTTAAGTAATTGTGCAAGTGTTATTCTTCTTTTACATTTGTTTATGGTGTTATGCGGGACTAGAAGTGTCTTACGTTACTTCTCGGGCACATAGTTTTTGCGCAATGCAAATTTATTTCCATTAACACCGGGTAGCGCTGAGGTAGATCTAATATCTCTCTGTAGACGCTCGCCTGCATTTAAACGCTGCACTTAAGTACACTTGTAGTGTAGACGAGGCATAACACTCTTTATTCAACATGCCCTCTCAACATTTCATCCATCCACCTTTTCTGCCTTCTCCGAATCTCCGCCACCTACTTCCTCTCCTCTCCCGCCATATCCAGCACTTTCTCGTTCGTCTTTCTCGCTGCCCAGCTCACCCTTTCCGTTCTTTTCCGAACCCACATTTCAAATGCTTCCATTCCTAGCTCATCCTCTCTTCGCATTGACCAAGTTTCTGGCCAAGCGCCATGCTTCGTATCAGAGTTTTCACAATTCTCTCGCTTGATTGTCTTGATTAATATTCCTTCCCAACCTCATGTCCAGCCACAATTTCCTACTGATAGAAATTTCCTTTTACTTTCTTAAACCTTAACGAACTCTACATTGACTTCTACACCTTGTTAGACTAGCTAACTGTTCTGATGCTTAATCATCCGTGAATCTTAATTTATCATCTAACCTTTTTTAATTACCTAACTTACCTTTATTCCGAGAAAAAAGTATCAGGCGACAATTTTTTGAAATGTGTGACAGATAGCATTATCACAGAAATAATTGGTAAATTTCCACAAGGTTATTTTACCGAACTATGTTTCAGCAAGACATTGCCATTATCAAGGTAATGGCAATGTTTTTCTGAAACCTAGGTCGTTAAAATTAGTATGTTGTGGAAATTTAAAAATTGTTTCTGTGATAATGCTGTCTTACCTATATTATCACCTCCATATCCTCCCATGCTTCTCAAACAATTTCTTCCTATAAACGGGAGGTTGATTGGACGATTTTTTGTTTTAAATGTTTTTGCTATGGGGAAGTTTTAGTGGTAGGTACCGCTTTTTTTTAATTTAGCGTAGTATCATTCATAATTTATTGTGATCCTGGGAATTAAGCAACATATCTGTAATATATAGGTAATCCTTGACTTGGAAAATTAAAATTATGAACTCAAACGATTTCATATTGCCTATATCCCACCGGGAGAGTAAACAAATTTAATGGAAGAATCGCGTAAGATACAATTAGGGATATACTCCGATGGCGAATGCGCGGTCGTAACGCGTTGGAAAAAGACAGTGTTGTCTATTGTCTAGAATACTATTAAACCTGTCCGCTGAAGGAATGGCTGCATAGGCTTGGGAAGGAATGCAATTTGGTGAGAAATTGATGTCGTTTGTGGAGGAGTAAGCGTCAGTTGCAATGTTTAAATTATCGTTCAAGCGTTATTTTATTTGTGAAAAAATAAAAGTAGATGAGCTTACATTATGGCAGGGGATGCAGTGTGCGTATCTTGGGTGTTTTTTTTATACAAAAAGGTTTAGCGGAACGGAAAAAGCAAAGAATTGTGTCGGCCATGAAATCATTGCGAAGAGGATATGACGAGAGAAATTTAAGAATAAATAAGATCAGCAAATACTTTATTATGTACCTCACTTTTTTGTGGATCATAAGCCTGGTATTTGGTGATAGGGAATGATCTTGGAAGTGGCTTTTTGGGCGGTATTGAGGTAGGAGGAGAAGTTGGTATGGCTGGGGAGGGAAGGATGCTGGTTAAGTCCGGTTAGGGAAAACATGGATGGAGGACATATTTAAAGGAAACGGGATTTCGGTCAGGGGTAGTGCTAAGTAGAGTAGGTGTTGTAGGTGTTGGTGGGTTGTAGAGGGGGATGTGGGAGAGAGGAATGGCGGATTTTAAAAAGCACGAGAGGAGGTATAAAATATGTGAAGAGCTTTAGAGAGATTTTGATGTTGGGGGAAAGGTTTCTGATCTTACGAAGATGGGAAAGGGGTATTTTAAGGGGATACCCTTATCAAAAACCCACCAGAAATGGTGAAACACCTGCTTACCTATGATGTTAATGATGGTCGCTAGCCACCTTGTGGTGGCAACGTTTTCTAAAATGTAAACCTTGACTAGACAAGCATGTTCGCTTTTCGCAACAAACTTCGATTTGGCGAATATTACGCTCTTGAAATTTTACGTTGGAAAAATTAAAGTTAGGTTATAAAATCTGAAGTATACCACCATGTCATGTGCCTAATGGCCTTTACTTTCCTCCGTCCCTAGTTTTCAACTCGACCCCGAAATTTCCTGTGACAACGGAAAGAGACCCCCTACAGTAGATAATTTTTCAACGGCCGCAAAATTTATTCCAAGTTCCGATACAATCTGGGGCAATAAAGGTTTATCGCCACTGTTCAGGACGGGTACGTCACTCAGGTCACGCACTTAAGTGATGTGGAGAGTTAACGCATATTCAGATTGGAGCAGTCGACTGTCAGTCAGTTCGCGATTACTAGAAGAGTAGGTACCTGTGAATGCAGTTCAGTTCATGATGTTATTCATGAACTTGCGTTGTCTGTCTGTTTATTTGTTTGGGTGGAATCTGTTAATCGATTTTTCACCCACTTACACTCATCAGATTTCCTTCAAATTGGCACATGTATTGGATGTATCTTCGATGACAATACAATATTACAGTACAAGTGTCATGACTTTCTCTCCCATAGGACCGGGATTGATACTGTTGAATTTCGTTCCCTCTAAATGCTTTGCATTACTCCAGTTCGACCTAGGACCGCTGTAGCCGTGTGGGTTAAGGCGGTCGTAGGGATGTATTAGTTTGTGTCTTCGGTTCGAGACACTCCTGAGGCCTTTTTCTTTTGGTCGAATATGTTTGGGAAAACACCTAAGGTGACCGGTCCCGTACATGTACAACGGTAACAACAGCATTTTACATGGTTTTATTACTGGTCTTATTTTAACTTGCTTGGTGAGTTTAATCGCATATCTATTACCCAATTTTGGAACCCCTTCCCGATGTTCAATCTTTCCCAAATTATGCATACATCTTTAATTTATCTTGACATTTTTGTTGGTGTGAGTCAAATTTTTTAATCATTCTTTCACCCACTACCCCCAACTCGATTATCTTGAAACTCTTCCGACTTGTGTATTTTGGATGACAATTCAATATTTTCTCAATTTAAACAAGTTAATACAAAATTTAACTTTACACATTAATTCATTTCAAACACAAAAAATTCGTTCCATTCCTTTTAATCAAAACTTTCACTTTAAATTTTTGAATACTTTATCCATAGAAAAACGAGAATTATTGAAATAAAAATTGATGAAAAATTATTAAAAACTAAAAACAATAAAATAAAATAAATTTAATAAACTTTTAAAAATCGTGGTTTTATTGAAAAATGAAATGTACTAAAAAGTAGAAATTTATTTTTAAGCTGTCATCACTGGCCTAAAACAGGCAGAACGTAGATTGGTGAATAAAAACAAAACCAACCAACCAACGTTTGTGATGAAAAATACTTTTCTCTGAAAAAACCCTAGTCCAAATCATAATTTGTGATACTAAATTAAGACTATTCAACAAATTACTGCAAAGTGTTGAGGCTAGCTTCGCTTACCGGAAATTCTTGGTCATGCGCAACGTGAAATACTATAGACTTTCACCACGTAACCTCTATAGTAATGGTAAAGTCTTTTGTGCCACAAATATTGGTTGCGCCCACATGGTTTTAAATTTAGCCACAGCTAATCATGTTCTGCCTGTTTTAGGCCAGTTGTAACAGCTCAAAAATAAATTTCTACTTTAGAGTTCATTTTTTTAATAAAACCATGTTCTTAAAATTTATTTAATTTCATTCTTGTCCTCATCATGTCTTCATTCGGGAATTACAGTGTTTCGCTTGTTTCCGATGTTCGTATTGCGCGACTTGTATTGTAATCCCATCGTTAGGGTGATTTAACTCCCCCTTAGGTCTGAAGCAGGTGATTTAACTCCCCCTTAGGTCTGAAGCAGGGGCGTGCCCAGGGTATTTGGCGCCCATGGCAGGGGATCAGAAAATGTTTGTAATTTGCATTAGCCATTACTCAATTTCAGGGCTAATTTTACAGTTTGTAGTGCATAATGAGGAAGCCTGTTTAATACCTTTGCAAGTAAAATTCAATGTACAGAAAAAATACACTGGGTGTTTACTGTTAAAAGGTGTAATTTGCCGTATGTAAACTCTGAGTGTGTTGTGAATAACTATTAAATTAAACAAAGTTGAGTTTTTTGGCGCCCCATTTAATTGACGCCCAGGGCATCTGCCCTTCTTGTCATACCCTAGGTACGCCCCAGGTCTGGAGCTGGATATTGTCGATTTCAATGTTCCTACTACTTAATGGCATTTTTATCGTTACTTTCAATGATGGCTATTCGTTGCTAATTGTAGATGTTCCTTCGTCTTAAGATAAATGCATTTACCTCAGCCACTGTTATGGCTACGATGACGAAAAACACTTAATCGTATATAAATGAATGGGGCGACGAAAGTGCTGGTGCACTTCAGTTATTTGGCGGTTGATTTGTATGAGTAGTTAGTGAGGCATTCTCAGTCCAGAAGTATGTTTTCTCATGGCAATAGGTATTTATTACATGTAGGTAATTTCGTGAAGAGAGAAAATCACCGTATAGTGGATTATCTTAATGTAAATATGGAAATACGAACTGAATTTTGTATTTTTTAAACAAAATGCGCGTTTATTTTTACAAATCTTGCTCCACATTATGGTGCGAAGTTTCCATACACGGAGTAACTGAACTTACTCCGCGGGGAATTATCAATTTTTTCAAATTTAGAGTGTTTGAAATACTTTGTCTAATCACTCGTAGCAAAGCGGTATCCGCTGGCATATGGTGACATTGCAGTGTCAAAAAACGAGGCTTTCGCATTTTATTTGCCAGAGGATGAGACTTGCGGTCGACGACTGACTTCAGGCTCTTCGAATCGACGGAAAAGGCCACGTTTTCCAATTGGCTCGCCCCAGAGAGTCAAATCTTTTACGCAGCTTGCGTCATGCTCCTTAATTTTCCACGTCCACTCGGCGAATATGTTCACCCGTGGCTGAATTTAAGGCATGTGTGTTTGATGCGAGGTTTTTAGTCGAGGTTTTCCTCCAGTGAGCCATCCCTGGGACACTTCCAGTTGTTCCGAAGTTTTGCTATGAAATCTTTGAAACTTAGAAATAGTCTGTAAAAAAAACCTTCTTCGTCTTCAGGCAGTTTCATCAGAATATTTTGGTCTTAGATTAAATCAAAATACCCTTTAGTATTGAATGTTTCTCATTTGTCGTGAAATATACAATTCAGCTTCGAGTAAATTGTTCGGGTAGCTAATTATTTCATTTTTTAGTTGAATGAAAGCAACGTAAAATGCTCGATTTGGTTTTATAAGTGTTTAGACCCTGTAAATTCTGTTTCGTCGAACGAAAATACTTTATATAAAAAAACATTGAGTTCCTCTTTCACGTAATGAGGAAGTTTCGATTGTATCACACATATTTCATAAATTACAGAATTTAAAGAATCATTGTCACCATCTCCAAGCATCGGTTTGTATGTAATGCAAAATACCCAACTTAAAATTTATGAAAAATAAGTGGTGGAAATAGTCACCTGTGACGATAAGTTATCATAAAAATGGAATAATTGCTACATTAATTTAGCATGTTTAAAAAAATGCAAATAGATTTAATATTCTGTCCAATTTAAAAACAAATGGCTTTGGCATTTTATTTTTTGGCTTTGATGGCTCTTCAGATGATATAATGTTATTTTGTATGAATACTTCAATTGTTTTTTCCCTATTTTATTTAATGAATCCTAATTGATCAATCATAAGTTTTCGAGCGATGTTCTCTCCTTAAAGTCCTGACTCCGAGAAAATATTGGATATCTATTTTATTTTAGGATATTTTTGGGAGAAAATCCATCAACTCGTGTGTGAATTCGTGGCTGCATATACGTCATTTCTAATTTATGTAACGTATTCTAATGATAAAGACTAGACATTACTATCATGTAAAATCAAATCATGCTGTTCATGGTATGCAACACTAGTTTCGCGCATTGCTTAAAAAAATTGACCTTTTCTGTTTGCAGCTTTCATTTCTTTATACTCTCTTTGACGGAGAGATGTCATCTCCGTGTGATTTTGAGGATTGATCTATGGTGATTGTTACAATTAGATAAATAACTTGGAAATCCGGACCTTACTTAGTTGTTTCGGGCCTAATGTGCCCATGGAGTTCCTCAAATGTGATGATTTTCTTTCCACCTGCGAGTTTATTCTCCCACCTCCTCTCTGTGTCCCCGTAATCACTGCTCCATCATCTCCTCCTCCCCCGGTAAACTTTTCCTTCAAGTTCCGACTCGCTACATTCTTAAAAAAATTCGAAAGACGAGGAAAGCGGCAATCGTCACGCCAAAAGGCTTTTTCTCTCCCTCTCTCCCCTCCTACCTCTCTCTTCGATGTTGCCAGATCGTGCCCACCTCTTGGAAAAGTGACTGTCAAGCATCGCCTTCCCGTTTTTCCTACATGCCTCATCATGTGTAGTGGTTTCGAAAAAAAACGTCGATGGCGTCAAACGCCTTGCCTCCAACTCTGGATGTGCTTGCCTATGAGCGCGGCTGTAGCAAAGGAAAAGAGCCGCGATTTGCGAACATAAGTGCTTTTATGTTCTATTTTCCGCATCAGAGTTTCCATTTGCACATTGCGTGTTCAGACACGACGTAAGAATTTGTGACCTGTAAGTTCTTATAAATCTAAACGGATCTACATCTACGAAGTACCGTGCAAGCCACCGCTAGGGTGTGTGGTACGGGGTGATTCCACACCAGGCATGCAGCACTCGCCCCAGGACAAATCCTCTCACGCTCCCCCGGCCGCAAGGCGCAGGCCAAAAAGCAGTCAGAAGAACAGTTCGCAGTCCAACCAGAAACTGGGAGAGTTATACGTAAATGAACATGCAAACATGCAGGAAAATGCTATAGACACATCTAGTGGTTATATTACTAATACTGTTAATTTATGAATGCTAAGAGATGCTACTTCATGCAGAAAACAAAATAAAATAATTCCGGACATATCAAGCGGTGTGAAGTGTTAGTAATGATGTTATGTTATTAAACACAAGTGAATGGGATTGGGGTGTTTATAGCCTGCGGTGGTGCACATTGTGTGTACCAAACATTTATATATAGCTCGGGATCTATTTGCGATATCCGAATGGGTGATATGCCATTCAGAAGAGAGAGAATGAAAGAGTAATATATTTTGGCCATCTTGGTATTGATGACGTTATAAGGAAAGAATATGGCCGCGAGGTATGGGCGTAAAATCACGTGTGGCTGCCAGCGTAAAATCGTACGAGGAATTTTCGAGTGAGTTAATTTGAAAGTATTAATGGATAAAATCACGAAACAACACGAATCGAATTCGTAATTGTGAAAAAAATCGAGATTCAAGTTGTGAAATATTGAAAAATGTTTGAATTTTTGGGAAAATGTCTAAATATTCCAAAATAAATTGAATACCTACGGAATGGGTTTTCAGGAAGATTGTGATAGTAAGATGTCCAGAGTGTCATCCAAGGAACGAACCAGGAAATCTCGGGAGCGATAGAAACTCGAAGCGGTAGTGGAGTCTGTCCCCTCAAGGTGTGCAAGTAATTTTTTCGTTTCATTTATTCACTTAGGCCATTCGCACCCCCGACTCACTGTATGAAATTTCACACGACAAATACCTACGGCAGTTTTGCGGACTTGACCCGTTTGTTTTTTTCAACATAAAATCTTAACTATCGGCAGCACCGTCTAGTTCTAATATTAGCCTTGCAAGCTACTCGAATCCTCCATCCTTAGTTGTACGTCCTTAGTCCTTTTCTGGGAGAACTAAAATAATTGTGAAATGATTGCTCAACACAATTATATTAAGACAGAAAATGGCAAAACTTTATCGTGAAAATAGCAACTTTATGTTGCTAAGTCCCATAAATTTACAAATTTTCGCTTTTATGCGTTTTTTAAGTTTACAAATTTTCGCTTTTATGCGTTTTTTAAGTATACAAATTTTCGCTTTTATGCGCTTTTTTAGTTCAATTTGGAGTTTATCACACAAAAATTAATAATAGTGGATTTATTTGGTTTCAGATCGATATAAAGACCGTGATCGTGTACACAGTTGAGGAAATTAGAATTTTAAAAAAATCTCAAAAAACTAATACTTGCAGTTCAGAATCTACATAAAACGATCCAAAAATGTCTGTACTGACAACCGTCATTTTTTGTGAGAAAAATATTCTAAAATATCGTTAATTTCTGGGCCACCAAAACGAGGTTCCCTCCTAAAGGTGTAATTGTTGAATTTATTTTCTCCTCGACAAAGCTTCGCTTTCACTTGGGGTAGTAGTAGTAGCAATTGTAAAAGCAGTACGACACATTGAACCCCTCGAAATAATGAGGGCTCCTTTTCACTACAAGTTGATAGAAGTCACCTGGGTGAACTCGGATTTGAAATTGAAAGTCAATCGTTTGGAAAACGGAAACTCAAAAGTCGACATCCGGCGAGCGCGTTTCCCGCCTTGCTGCGCGCTGCCCACGCGATCTCGTGAATAATTCAAATGCATCGCTCCGAACCAGTCGTTTGGCGGCCAATGCGTTATTCTGTTGCGTAACCTCGGGCAATATAAATATTGATTGTGGATCTTCGATTTCAATACTCTTGAAGGTAGTTTTAGCGAGATAGTTCCCTAGTCATAATGGAGACCATTATCGTATTTCATTTTTTTTATTTCAGCGTCTGTAAGAAGTACGAAGTAAATATTGTAATATTCATGGCGCCAAAATATAGTTATACGTGGCAAAATTTATCAGCAATTAAATAATTATAACTACACAAGTGTCTAATTTGACTCATTTTTTCACGCCGTACGGTGAAAACGCCTTCACAACGAAAGGTATTTTTTTGCGATTCTGCGAAAATTACTGCGTTGAGTAATTGATTAATTTTTATAAATAATTAATAAAATATTGCAACTACACACTGTTATTTATTTGACGAAATTTAATTGCTAGGAATTTTTATTTTTTCAATATTCTCCCACTGGAGCGCACATCCGTAATTTATCCCATGTAAAACAGCTTAAATGTTTAGGCAAATTGCTCGAAAAGTAGTTCGGCAAGGGGTTAATATTTTGATATAATTGGAAACATGGGAGTTTTTTCCTTTAAAATGAGGGCAAATTCATAAAAGTTTAGATGAAGTGATATCTCGCTCAAACTACCTTAATATGGAATAGGAATGAATGGTTGGCTTCAGTTACCAACACTCGACTTTAAAACTAATTATAATAATTATGGCTTTTACTTGTAAACTTATTATGATAGCGATTGCTGGAATTGGTGGTGATTGAAGTCCTCTCCTGCTGATGCGAAGGGTGCGAGTTTGACAAAATCTATTAAATAACCGTAATTATCTACGGCAGAGACCATGTGATTAGAGACCATGGCCTTGATGGTCGTCGGATTTAGTTTCTCACCTTGATGTACGTGATAGGGCAGCTCTTATCTCTGTGCATTAAATAAAGTGAAAAGTATGAAAGTAATCGTAAAAGCAATGTCTAGAATTAAGACTTCTAGTGTACATTTCTTCTTCTGATGGCTAAATGCTCTCATCGAAATTTCAGATTATTAATTTTTGAAGCTTCGGGTCGGCGATTCGGATTTTTGAAATCGCCTCATTTTGAGAAACTCGAGAAATTAAGTGCCGGAGGGCATTTGGTCGAGAATCGGCTCTGATAGCCGTCGGGCGATACGAGTCACGGTCGATTTCCAAGGGCGCTCGGCTTAGGAGAAGGCAACCGTAAAGCGCCCTCTATGTCTATCTGGCCGTGCGTATTGGAGGAAGGGAAAAAAGGTCGTCGAGTAAGTTAGTTTGAGCGAAAAATAACTTCATCTAGAATTTGAGTAATTCCACCTCATTTTAAAGAAAAAACTCCCATCTTTCCAATGATTTCAAAATATTAATCTCTTGCCGAACTACTTGTCGAGCAATTTGCCTGAAAATAGGTACAAGCTGTTTGATGCTGCAAGTGATATATTACGGCTGTGCGCTCCAGAGGGAGAATATTGCAAACATTAGGAATTTATAGCACTTAAATTTCGTCAAAAAACTAACAGTGTGTATTTTGCATGTTTTATCGACCATTTATAAAAATTAATCAATTACCTACTCACCGTAGTACTTTTTACAGAAAACAACGTTCTATTGTGAAGGCGATTTCACCGTACGACGTGAAAAAATGAGACAAATTAGAGTCTTATGTGATTATATTTATATAATTCCTGAGAATTTTTGTCGTATATAACTATATTTTTGCGCCATTAATTTTACAATATTTACTTAATACTTCTGACAGACGCTGAAATCAAAAAGCAAAATTCGCATATTGTCTCCATTATGACTAGGGAAATATCTCGCTCAAACTATCTTAAGGTAAAAGATCTAAGATTAAACTAAGGGTGGTTGGAGCGATTTTTGTTTCTGTACAGATTTGAGTGAAAATTTGCATGCGTAATAATAATTCATTAGTAGTAACTACAGGTAAAAGTAAAAAAAATGCATGTTCCCGATTTGTTTCCTGGCAATTCAATGCTGTTTCAACACAGCCTTATGGCACATGACATATATTTGGAAATACTTCGATCGCATGTGTACAGATTTTCTCTTGTGGACGAACTAATACCTTTCATATTATTATAATGGTTGATAGCAAATATCAAGGTATTAAGGTATGCCGAGTCAAAAAAGCGTATTTCGATTTAATTTGCGCTTAAATTTCGAATTCCGCGCTCAAAACTCATGTCATAACAATGCCTAAATTAAGGCGAAATTTTTAAAATACAATTTTTGCATCATTTTAATTACTGCATGTATGGTAATTTCCACCGTATTTTGTATGTAAAGATTTGTGTAAGTGAAATGTGAAGTGAAATGTGGCCCAAGAATTTATTTTCTACTTACTGGAAAAACTTGTGTTTTTAACATACTTACTCTTACTCCCAGGGCCATTTATATCTAAGGCGATATTTAGCCGCATCAACAAATCCCCTCCCCCTGGGTCGATCTTCTGCCTCTCTGTTGCTCCGATATTTTGCATATCCGTTCTCACTTGGTCCCACCATCTCAGCCGTGGTCTTCTCCGGGGTCTTCTTCCTTCAGGAATCCCATTTAGTACCTCCTTCAGCAGACATCCCTCCTCTTTCCTTAGAATATTTACAGCCCACCTGATTCTTCTTGACTTTATTTCACTTGTTATGTCTGGATGTTTATATAGATTACTGATAACATACTAGATAGCAAAAATGCCTGATCACTCGTTACCTGTCAGTGCGGTACGTCTGATTTGGCGATATCGCTAGTATAGGTATATGTACTCGAATGTGCTTTAAGTAATCCGTCTTAAGTATACGTCCTAGGCAGACGAACACAACAGCTGGTGATCGAATGTATAATCATCCGCTCGACATTAATCATAGGACTGTTCAAATTAAAGAATTCCATCTTATAAACATGCAGAGGCGTCAGATCACCCTCCACCCCGGAAAGTGCTTTCATGTTTAAATGTGCATATTTCTGCCGATTCTTTCACCCAATGAACGTCGTAAATATTCCTTTCTTTCTCCGAAGTGTTGCCCCAACTAACAACGCATCTCGTGTGCATGGAAGAAGAAAAGAGCTTAGGCGATAGAAAATGGTCAGAAACTTGGCCAACCTCTCCCTAATACAGGGCATATACCGATGCGCGCTTACTGCAACTCATTGAATGGGGGAAGCTCTCAATGATAGCGTCGCAACCCGCTGCGTTGGCATATGCGTGCATTATGTTTCCGCTCACTTACCCAATGTAGTCCCGGGGTATTTACGTGGGATCCTACAATTCTCCCCTCCGCGGTGTTCCCGTTTCCTGGGAAGGCAATCTCCCGCCGGCGCAGGTTTCCGCCGAATTTCTTCCCCTCCCATCGAGGTGTGACGTGGACCGGAAGTCTTGCTTCCCCCCACCCCCTCTTCGGCTCCCTTCCTCACTCCACCCACGACCGCCACCGGGAATAAAATCGCTCAAGGTCGCGCACCTGGAAGACCGCGTATTCGTGCGGTTATAATTCCTCCTCTCAATGACTCCTTTTCGCCGTCCTTTCGTTCTTCGTTATGAGGGAACTGTTAGGGATCCACCCAAGTGAGTCCATTTGGACCAGAGTGCCCGCCGCGATGATGCCTCAGCTCTGTGACATATAACCTCTGGTAATCGGGCTGAATATTAATTTGTAAATAATTTTTTTTGCAATGGAAAGTTCACGTCGGAAAAGATATACTGACGATAATCAATTGTAATACTTGAGGTTAGCTTACAAAGGGCACATTTTGATGCCGCGCTGGCTTCGTTGGCTTTGATTTGGACGATACTAGGCAGTAAACACTCCAAAGATTTCAGTTCTTCATATTGTATATGTGCATACACTTAAAAAACTAATTATTTTTTTCCGAGTTTGCTTCCACTCCTATAAGTTGATTCTTTAGCTTCTTTTTAAGGAGCTCTGTTACCACATGTATAATTTTAAAATATTATTAGAATTAACCTTTGTCTCAGTTTCCTCCGTACTCTAGTGGTTTATTGCTGCCTCAGCGTGTTATAAGACCTCTGTTGCCATTGAAAAATGAGTTCATTATGGAGAGTAACCCCTATTGTATTGAACGGTAATATATCACCGTTGATCTTTTGTCCGTAAAGTATTCCAATATACAAAGCGAAAGCAGCCTCTTGTAGCACTAAGCAATATTTGGTGATTTTTCCGGGAACCACATATTTCTGGGAAACCGTTCGCGGCATAAGGGGTGGAAATGGCACAACCTAACCGTGTTAGAATACTGGACGCCGTTGGAGAGAGAGAGAGTGTACTTTCACTGTTTCTACCCTCACGGACCAAATTGGTATACGGGTTGCGTACTGTGGTTGATGGTGGTCACACCTGTCTCCTGCTGTTTCAATCGAAAATTGTGTCCAAATGTTCGTATATCTTTTTAGAAACCATATGATTTTCAACTGCGATGAGGCTTGATTGAGCTGTTTTAGCGGCTTTCCCTTAATCGTTTTTGAATTGGCTGACGAAAAATTTGAATTTTGCTATTAAATTGCGAAAGAATTTTGCTAATTCCTTGGCGTTTGTGGCGAAGCCAGGAAATTCTTGCATCAGAATGCTTCTTTGTCCTTCATTTTCGTCACGTGGCGGCCGTGACCCGGAAACAACATTCTTTTCGGAAGCCTTGCCGTTCCTCGACCTTTCCGCCTCCGTTGCGATAGTTCCTTCTACGTTCGTGGCCTCCACGCCAAGCGGGACCCTCGAAATTCGTAATAATTAGGAAATTATTATTGTCGTGTTTATTGATAGGTGACCAAATCCTCGCCGGGTCGATTAATCCAAGGGTCGCCCACCATGCGTCGAACCTGAAGCTCACGTCCTCATATTCCGTCTGGGTGATTGTCGTGTCGTAATTTTTCAGTCTCGACGGCATTTGCTTACGATGAAAATCAGCCTGTGCGACAGGATAACGCAATTCTGAGGGACTGCTTACTGTAATTGTGTTCTCACCTACCATGAGACGTTGGGGTGAAAAGAAAGAACGTAGGTATCTTTGTCATTCGCGAACTTTAAAAAACTTTTTTAATGTAAACGTTGGAAAATTACGTGCGTTGCGTTTGACACTCAAGTAACGTATGTTTTACGACATGTTATATCTCTTTCAATATTTTTGGGAAGGACCAACATTGTGCGAATTAATTTGGTCACAACTAGCCCAACGTCCTTACTAGATAGATGATAAATGAAAAATAACCTGTATCCATTTTACATGCTTGGGATTTAGAAATAAGGTTTCTCGGTGGCCTGAAAATATACCGAACGCCGCGCATTGTCTCAAAAGAGGAGTGTGGGATTATGCTCTTCAGATGTTTCGCGAGTTCTCGAGCCTGGCAAGCCGACAGCGTCCCACTCATGAATACTAGATAAATAAATATTATATAGTATATCCATGGTCCAGTGACCGTCGCGGAAAGTGATGTCAGAGAGCAGCGGTGCGTTGTTGTTTACGTCACGGAAAAAAATGAAGCGTCTCATCTCCTCTGTGTCCCCATCCTTCCATCCACCCCAGACGTCCTTGCCATTCGTCCCTTCGCGCGTGCGAGTGTCCTCCCACGGTAAATGACCCCCTATATCCCCAAGTGTGCCTCTATATCCAAGCCTACCTCTCCCCCTCTACGGTAGATAGCCAGCCGGCTGGCTATTAGCCGATTCAAGAAGAGAGGCGCATTTGCTCCTCTCTTCTCCGCCTCGGCATTCATGCGGGCGAGCCCCGTCAATTGTTGCATGCGCTCTTCTTCTTTAGGGTAGCGCTCGAATCCACGGCATGAAGCTCCACCGTGAAAGGAAATTTGGACTTTTTTTATCATGCTACTTAAGTTTAGAATTGTTCTCTCCAACTTCGACAGAATCGTAACTTTTTCAATAATATTTCCCGTAGTTTCAATTGAAATAACACGGGCATAACGTTGGGAAAGCTAGAGGCATAAGAAAAATAAGCTGTTTGAATCCTATTCTGAATCTATTTTCATGAAAAACATTTGATAAGAAAAATATCCTTGGAAGATTCCAAATAAAGGCTGTAAACTTTTTTGTTTTTGAGTCACATAAAATTGGTGAACTAGTTCGCAAATCCCGCTTGGTTGTTTTTCGATCAAACTTAATAAATTAATTTGGCCTAAATAAGTATCGTGTTTGTTGCTTCGCCTTGGTTCCTCGTGTTGGGCAGTTTTTTTTAGTAGCGGCACACCTGATGCCTCAGTCGTATGCCGTGCCCAAAGGCACGTCCAGGACAGACGTGGTTGTTCGGGAAATTCGTCATAAGTGTCGTTTTATGTTCTGGAGATGTGAAAACTGTTTCCTTTGAAATCCCGACTTATTTTTTAAATAAGTTTGCATTAAGGTATTAAAGAAATAAAAAGCGAACATGAACCAAGATTAAACGCTGTAGATTCGACTTTTTGATTTCCTAGGGAGGATATAGTGTGGTGAATATGTCAACACACATTTCTTTCCGAGAATCGGCATGTGGCAATAGAAGTGAAGTCTTATTTACTCTACCCGTTATGAATTGAAGTTGAATGCTTCTTCCTTGTGCCGAGAAACAGTTTGCAGGTGGTAGACAATTTTTAAACGCCACAAAGCAGTGGTATTGCGTCTTTTATTTTTTATTCTGTATTTGCGCTGTGTGAATCTTTATTGAGCGGTGAGTGTAGTTCAGTCCTCTGCCTTTCTCAGTGGATTTATTTGCATTCCGATCATTGTATTTGCTTATTCTCTTACCAATTTCTCGTGGAAGATGCGGGTTGCAGTTGATTCACGCTACAATTCCAGCTTCGTTGCCATGTTGTGTTCTTCTTCGGATGAATATACAGTCGGGGAGACGCTGTCTCACCTTCCTTCTTGGACTCCCTTCTCGAAATCTCCCAAGTGTGTTTTAAGTAAACAAATCGCACTCGCACATATGCGCTCCTCATATAAAGCGCTATTATCATACTAACCATTTCTAGCCTTACATTTCGTATAGGTATTTACATTATTTTCCAAATTCAAGAATATTTGTCATTTGTCCGTAAGTGATAGAGAACTGTTAAAGTACTTCTGGAACTTTCGTTGAATGTTCCGTAGTGAATACTTAATAGAACTAAAACCTTTGCCACACACCTTTAAGGAGGCTTGCATGGTAGTGTGTAGCTGTAGATTGTGGTGATTGATGGGAGCTGCTAAATTGAAGATGAAGTTGCGCATGTGATCCAAATTTCTTACTTGTCGATGCAGTTCTTTACTACGTTTGATTAATGCCAGGGATTTCATTCATTTTCCCTTAAAACGTTCCGTGTTGCGCAATGGTATCACCACGAGAAATAATTTTGCATAAACCGCCACTAAGAATGACAACAACGTGGTCATTTTAAGAAAGATGAGAGTTTTTCATTACTAATTTTTATCATCCCGTTTAACTGCTAACTCATTCTGTCCCATTTACTACCAGTATTTTAATATATGTAGCATAACCTCAGTAATTATTCTAGTTGTTCAGCTTACAGCGATTCTGTCATTCGTTTATCCGATGATTAAATTGATCCTCATATAGTTTTCCGAAAGGTTTTGTGTAGGGACTTCATGTCCTGTGTAATCAATGTCTTTTATAAAAAATATTTCCCTACTAATGATTCCATTATTTGTGCAAATTAGTTATTTATGAGGGGACGAGGCGAAATTAAATGTTTAGGCCCGGTTTTATAACCTTTTGTTAAATATTTTCTGAGTACGAAAACCAATGCTAAAATGTTGCGATAGCGCTCACGTCAAATAACCGACAGTGTGATGTGATATCATCATCATCGGTCAACAATCCTGGCATTGGTTTGACGCAGCCGTCCACTCAATTCTTCTATCTGCCAACCTCTTCATATTGACGTAACTCCTCTCATTTACATCCGTCACAACTTGCTCCATATATCTCATGCGAGGCCTGCCTTTTCCATTCTTCCCGTTTACTTTTCCCTCTACGATTGTCTTCATCAGGCCGTCGTGTCTTAAGATGTGGCCTACTAAGTTGTCCCGTCTCCTTTTTAAGGTTTTCAGTAGACATCTCTTTTCTCCCACTCTTCTTAAGACTTCTTCATTTGTCACTCGGTCGATCCATTTTATCTTCATCATTTTTCGTTAGCACCACATTTCAAATGCTTCCAGCCTGGACTTCTCTGCTGCTGTTATTGTCCATGCTTCGCTGCCATATAGTAGAATGCTCCAGATGTATGTTCTAATGATTTTTTTCCTCACTTCCACGCTTGTATTTGCAGCTGTAAGCAGAATCTTCTTCTGGTAAAATGGCCTTTTCGCTTGGGCAATTCTACTGACAATTTCTCTTTTACTTCGTACATCGCTGGTTACTCGGCTTCCCAGGTAACAGAACTCTTCCAACTCCTCGAATTTTTGTTTTCCTAGTTTAACATTGGTTCTGGCTTCCTTTGGTTGGTGATGTGATATACAAAACCCAAATTCGGAGTTTTCCTCAAGTTCACGTTAAGCTTCTTGAGCTTCAAATACATGGCTCGCGGTGGAAAAAGGCGTGAAATCCATCGGCGAGGTGTCCCCTGATTGGCGTTTAGAATGAAGGGATTTCTCTTGACAGTCCCGGAGAAGGCGGCTGAGATTTCGCATTGATATCTATGTGACGGCTTTTCAATATTCTGTGGATGCAGTCCATCATATTCCCACGTGCCCCAGCTGCACGGTATTGCCGAGACTTTGAGTCTTCCCGACTGTTTATGTCTCTTCTGTGACGACTGTGATGTTTTAATCGTGCCCTCGATAACAGTGCTGTGGGGTGATGACTCGAGGTCGTCGACAATATTTTTATTTCTTCCTATGATGTATGAACGAAAGGCAAATACGTTGGTCCTCTATACTAAGAGAAAGGAGGAGATCTTACGGATATACACATCTTTTGTTGTAGGTACTAATCCCATTCTCTATACTTTAAGTTAAATATCTTTGTGTCTTTGTGTGATTTTATCTTTTTAGGCGTCGCTGACTTTAAATGGATCAGCCTAAAGAGCACGGCATTTTATGCATAAAAATGTTCATTGAGTGAATGATCTGATTATAGTTCGGCAATATGGGAACCAGCGTATTTAGCTCCTTACTGAGCGGCCATTTTATTTATTTATTATTATTCCACGGGCCCAAGCCCAATTAAGATAATTATAACGTAAGAGTACATTAAGAAGCTCACAATAAAATTTAGCAATAGCAGTAGCGTTTAAATAAGGAATAAAAAGACAGAAAATACACATGAAAAACAAAACTCATCATTCATACCAAAAATAATTAAACCAATACCACAAGACAAAACAAGAATTGCTTGAATCAATAATCAGAACTCATAAATATAATGATGAATACGGCAAAAAGAAAAACATATAGATCAATTTTTGCTGAGTTGTCTCTTTAAAGATTGCAGTGATTAGTGAAAAAAATCAAAATAAATTTTTTTTGCATCCCTCATAAACCTAGATACAGGTTAATTGAATGCATGGTTCCGAGAGTGAAACGGAATGTAAACAGTATATTTGTTTCATACATGACGTGATGGAACATTAATTGCGATGTCCACTAACATTTCAGGGGAATCAACTGAGTGAGTCATTATTATCATAATATTATCCTCATAACGTCAACACTTGGGATAGCATTCGTTTTCAAATTGTAGATGCGATGATTTTACGCAATAACAGACTTTTGTAGCTAGAATTTCTTGGTAGTTAGTTCAATTTTTTCGGCAGAAAGGCAGTCGAAATCTTTCGGAAAGAAAGCCATCGCATCTCTCGATATTTAGAGTGGCGTTTTTAAACCGGTGGCGAGGAAAAAAACTTAATGCTGACGAATTTATTAAAACTATACATATAGATCGACTGTTTGCATTGATTCCCAACCAATGTGCCGTGAAAAGGACTGTAGGTGTGCAAATAAACAATTTTGTTTTAAATATATAACTCTGAATCGGATATAATCTGAGGTTTCAGGTGTGATGGAGTGGAAACGAAACATAACTGCAATTAACGAAAATGAGCAATTTCCACAGATATAACATTTATCGCACGACCGGTTTCGCTTTTTACAGTATCTTCAGGGTGCACACTTGATATATGTACCTGAAGATGCTATTTAAAGCGAAACCGGTCGTGCGATAAATGTTATACCTGTGGAAATAGCTCGTTTTCATCAATTGCAGTTCTGAACTGGATGTCCAATTGAATTTTTTGTCTGTATTTTTAGGGGGTAGTATAATATAGAAAGAGAGGGTAGTGAAATATAAAATTAGTCACTTCATCATAATAGTAGTTTTTCTGCAGAGGCCACTGTGGAGTTAAAAATGGTGAGAGGCACTAGAGTCCGTGAAAGACAATAGTGCAGTTGAAATATACTGATTTGTTTGAGGAAGAAATGAACAAATAAGTAAACAATTTTTCAACGATCGTATGATTTAAACTAAGGGCTCCATCTTGGATTCTTCGGTCACGTGATTCCCTTTCATAAACGGCATTGTACGTGTTAACTGATTGGCTGTATTTCTGTCATCTGCACTTTTATCTTGGACAGGGTATAGACTTAACGTAAACGTCCTAAAGAAAGCCCGCACGTTCTTTTGGCTATATTTGAATATCTGCAATACTATATCTAAATATTTTGACTCGCCCATAGACGGCGTAAGAAATGTGCTCGCCACTTCGCAAGTATTTTGGCCGATCATGTCACTGTATCCGTCGTCATCTTAGCGTGCCCTCTCTACCGTTTAAAATGTCCCTTCCGTCAAGCCTCCACCGGGGAGAGAGTATTGAAATCACGCCTCTGGTGAATTTGCCGCTAGGACGACGCGGGGAGTCTCGGATTGCTAGTTTAAGGTAGTTTGAGCGATAAATCAATTCACCTGAATTTAACGTCATATTAAAGAAAAAAAATAGAGGAATTTATAATACCTAGATTTCGTCAAAAAACTAACTGTGTGAAGTTTTGTATGTTTTCTCAACTATTTATAAAAATTAATCAATTAATCTCCGTAGTAATGTTTATAGAATCGCAAAAAACCTGTTTAGAAGGCGTTTTAGCCTTACGGCGTGAAAAAATGAGTCAAGTTAGTCTTGTGTGATTATATTTATCTTATTACTGAGAATTTTGGTCAGATATAACTATATTTTTACGCCATTAATATTACAATATTTACTTCATACTTCTTACAGACGCTGAAATTTCAAAAATTAAGTTCGAATATGGTCTCCATTATGACTAGGGGGGAAATATCTTGCACAAACTACCTTAATCAGCTGTGTTGTTCACTTCATTGTTTCCTTTCTTCCTCCCCCTTTTGTAGCGTTGCCGTGATTCGATCCCCCCTCCGCCCCCACCCTCACCCACTCGGGCCCTCCACCTCCGTACTCCTGTATAATGCAGCTCCCCTCCTTCGGTCGCGCCTTTGAATAAAATGACTGCTGCCACCGGATGAGTCGAGTCAAAGGGCAAGGGAGCAAACGGGAGGGATCCCCGCATGTGGGGGAGGCAACGCCCCCCACTGCCACCCGCTCAATAATGCATTAGCATGCAGTGGGCCTGTTAATAAGGACCCCCAGAAGTAGCAGCAGCCTTCAACTGCCACTGCCGTCAATACTTTTTTTCCGCCTCCCTACATTAACCGAGCGCCGACCGACAGGGGTCGTCGACCCACGCCTCCCCGTGGTTTTTTTTACGGAGTATATTGACGGCCCCCACGCCTGTTTCTCACTTGGCCTGTCATCGACTTATGTGCGTGGATGAGGCTTTGATATGTTTGAGGTTTGTCGAATCTGATTTTTCATGCGTACTTTCAGTGTCTCTTCAAAAAAAAAATGACGAGAAAAATGTGGTGAAAGAAAACTTAAACGATGTATTTTTCACACAATTTATTAAAATACTAAACCCTACCGGTTTCGACACTCTCGTGTCATTCTTAAGGGTACTCTGACATTCTCACAGTGGCGAGCCTATAGGTATACATATTCACGAAGACGGAGGGAGGGTAAGTCGAAGTACCCTTAAGAATGACGCGAGAATGTCGAATCCGGTAGGGTTTAGTATTTTAATAAATTGTGAAAAAAATACATCGTTTAAGTTTGTCTTTCACTATGTCACTTTTTCACACAGCCTGACTCGATCCAATTTAGAGAGAAATGTGGGCCAACTCAATTAAGATGATTTATAGTTGCCGTACCAATATCCGGTACAAATTAAATCTAACCCAACTCAAATCCGCCTCGTTTATTTTCCTGCGGCGTCCGATCCCACGATGCGCCAAACGGGGTACATTTTTTTACTATTCCCAGATAACTTTGTAAGAAAGATCTTAGTTTTACTTGAGGCATAAAATATTTCATTTCATCTCTGAAATAATGAAAAAATTGTGGGTAAATGATATGAAGTTTTTTTATGGCCCAAAGTGTTGATTTTTTCTTGGAAAGTTTTGAATTGTTTTCCGAGAATGTCTATTAACTTTAATCCTAGGCTAACAATAAGTCTAGAGCCTCACTGTTCCCCCATTCTTCATCGCGTTCTTCCCTCACCGTTCCACCCACTCACCTAACCTCCCAAGCCGCAAATGGTTCCTCCCGGTTTCCTCCAAAAATTAATCCCCGCACGATGATTAAAATTCACCAGAACGTCGAATCAGAAATTAATACAATTTTCGATTATATACATGACTTTTCGAAGAACTACTTCACTTTTCAATTATGGTGATATCTTTTCGATTTATGTCATCTCTACTCACTCAATGTGTGATCACTGCCCAACCTCTCGCCGATAAAGCCCCTCATTACCAGATAAGACGGACTCCGGCCGGAGTACTTACCCAGGACAACCTCCGCCTCGGCATGTATGACGCATTTCTCGCTGAGTATTGCCCGCTACGTATCACTCGATGTGCTGCACGGTCGTAAGGTCTCTCGATTCTTAAAGAGGCTTAAGAAAATATGTACTTCTTATCCTACCTCGGGCTTAGGCTTGGTTTTATGATATTTGGTATATTTTCTCTGAATTTTATATAATTTCTCCGAATTATATTATTATACATTCGTCATTATAAATTATATCTACATCTACGAAATACTGTGCAAGCCACCTCTAGGGTGTGTGGCACGGGGTGATTCCACACCAGGCATGCAGGCACTCGTCCCAGCAACAATCATAACCTCGCACGTCCCCCCCCCCTGCCGCTGGGCGCAGGCCAAAAAGCAGTCAGGAGAACAGTACGCAGTCAAGCCAGAAACTGGGAGAGTGGTATGTAAACGCACATGCAAACATGCAGTTCGCTGGAAAAGAGACAGAAAATGGTTTATGTTACTATGTACTACTATTAATTTATGAATGCTACAAGATACTACTTCATGCAGAAAACGAAATATTGCCGAACATTTCAACTATTTGCCGGACATTTTAAATATACATTAACATGCTCGTGTATTTATAGCAATCAATGGCGATACTTTCTCCCATTTATTATGCTCGTGTCAACTTATTGACAGTTGGATGCAAAATACGAAACCCAAACTATGATAATATGTATCAAGTTGACGTCAAAAGGATATGTCATCCCGCAGTTAAAGCTAACCATTATGACGATATTGCTTAACTGGATCTTATTGTCATGGGATTGTCGAATAAGGTGTTCAGTATTGCAGCTGTTATAATGTGCAGTAAGGATTGGACACGTTAGTGATATACTTGAATGAGGAGTTAACGCTCAGATAAGATCTGCCTGATTTAAAGAAAACAGTGATGAGGAAAAAAGTGCAACTTATTAATAGGATGGACTAGGATGGAAGCATGTTAAAAGAAAACAATTAAGGTATGAACATTTGGAGAAGAACGGGAACTGAGTTAAATTTCTACCCCAGACGGAATTATGAGGCTCTCGGACTAAGTATATCGATTGATGCGACCACCCTAGTAAAAAAAATCCGGCCTAGATGCACAGGTAGATTTCGAAGTTTTTTTTATATATAGACTCAGCTCATTTTGCTCGCCCCTTGCAGTAAGGGTTTGTCGTATCAAAATTTGATTTGATAAGCAAAGACACTGATTTTTGCTAGAACTGAGATTCGGAATCTCCTTGTTTCTTGTGAGACTCTTAACCCCGAGAAAACGACGGATAAGCCTCCAAATTATTCACAAAATAATGACTTTTGTCCCATGAACTCCTGCAGCAATTCCTTTTGTCTGCTCATCGTCGTACAACAGCATTCTGCGAACGGCCCACCGCCGCTGGGTCGTGTGGCAGGGGGTATTTCTATAACTAGTATCCTGTCGCTCACCTTTTCAATGTTTACCACCCTCAGCCCCAATTTTGTGTTCATTACTATGCCTACCCCACGTTAACTCTCATCTCCACCACTATAGATTACACTGTAGCTATCACTCAAACAGTCCCCGCTATCCTTCCATTTCACCTCGCACAATCCCAAAGCATCTATTTTTCCTTTTTCCATTTCCTGCTTAATATTTTCAAGCTTCCCGGCCCTCATCATGGTCCTTACGTTCCAAGTTCCTATTTTTACCGCTGTTTTCCTCCTCTTTCTATTTTTCTTTTTCTTCTCCCTCCTATCCCTTGTTTCCGCCGATGATGATGCTATGCAAGGATTTCGTGTGATGACGACCGCGGAGGCCTTGCCTCCCCCGCTGCCGGGCACGACACCCGCCCTAGTGGGCGGCGTCCCGTTGTTGCCAGGAATCAATTCTCTGTGAATGACTTTCATATTATAGGAAGTGATATTTGAGAGGTATTCCTACGCCACACAACGGTATTTTTAACGTGACACCATCACGGAACTACCTTTCGTCTGGCTCCTACCCTTCGACCTATCTGGCATGGTTGGCCCTACCAGGAGCAATAGTACTTACTCCTGCCAGTCCAGCTCTATGGGCCATTGGAACGCACAAGCCCTTCCACAACGTCAATGTCGTAGTTCAAGGAAGAGAAATGATATATTAATATTTTACAAAAGCCGCATTGCATGGGAGTACATAAAACTACAGTGTTATTCATTAAATTCCATGCGCAAATTCTTACTGGTAAATGAATATTATGCTAAAACACGCCATTTTGCAAAAAAAGGTGATGGGCTGCATATTCCGCACAAGTTTCCATACCTGTACCGGCCTTGTTCTATTTCCAGGCGACGACGCACTCAAGGGGCGATGGTATTGGATGGATGCCTGCCTTCTTGTAGTGCCTATCCCTTTCCATTTTCTAAAAACGTCCGCCGTTGTGAGGTCGGGTATTCATTTGCGTCAAGGCGTTGTTTGTGGGGGAAGGGGGGGAGTAGGGCGGGGGGGGGGGAGACGAGAGTGGGGTGAGGCGGTAAGAGAGTGAAAGTACTTGCATCGTCTTAGCGACGATCTTCTAACGTCGTTATTGTGCGAACAATGTCGCCGGCGGAGAGCGCGTGGGATTGAAACTTCTCCAGATCCGAGAGAGCGTCCGGTTTTCTTCTTTTTTATTGTCGCACGGCCGAGAAGTGGTTTTTGCTTTGATTTGGCGCGACCCGTTGCCCAAGGAGATGTGGTTTTCAAACTGGATTCCTCAGACCTCGGTGGTTTGTTGCCATCGCGACGGTAATCTAGGGACGGTGGCAAGCGTTTGGACTATTGCTAAGACATTCGTTTACAATTGTTTTCGGTAGTTGAAGTAATCACCCGGGTGGTGACAGATCCGATAGTCAATGTGCATCTGAGGGAATGTCTAGCACGGTAAGCTTTTGGGAAGTCTTTCGGTTACTTTGATATTCTTCCTCAAAAAGCGAGGTATCATGCGTGATGTTGTGGAATTTAAACATAATGCAAAAAATTAAATTGCAATTTTCTACAGATAAATATTTATTCGTAATCATTATTGAGGAATAAATCTTTATCTCTGGAAAATTGCAATTTAAATTTTTACGTAATTTTTTTCCTGTCTTTAACTTTTTATAGGGCACTGGTCCCTCCCAGGGACCACCATTCAAAATTTGGTGCCTGAAATGCGGGAATAGTTTATTCCTTCTCCGCTGAATGCGTTAGTACCTTGAAAAATACACATGGGGTTATGGATGGCCTTGTGTTCCGATGGTGGCGCTCCCTTCGAAGAAGTGGTCCCTCAGAGTTAAGTTTGGACATAATATCATAAAAAGTTAACTATCATAAGATGTGCTCATTGTAGCACCAATTCGAAGGTAAAAAGGACAAATTATCATTGTCTTGGGTGTAATGTGGGCATATGGTTTGATTGTTACGCTCCTTTCCACTCAAAGTAACTCAAAATTACTGATATGTATAATCACAACTTTTATGCAGTAATCTACTGTATTCATTATAATCGCTCGGGCGGCAGTATTCAGTCTGCTTTTCCCTTAGTGTCTCTCCACGCACATGTGGTACATACAATGAATGACCTTCGGAACGGATTTACGCAGCCCATACTTCACTATCGCTACCGAGATATAAACATCACAAAAAGTCGGTAAACCTTTTTCAGAGAAAAGGTCCCATGCCCCTAGAACGGGTGATGGTGTGTGAGGTGTACAAATCCTTCCCGGGAAAAAACAGATGCATTGTGGCTAACCTGAAAATGTTGCATCACCATATGCATAGAAAGTTTACCGGTGCTCTCGAATTATGGTTTAATTAAAAAATCTCTTTCATTCATAATTAGGTACTAAATGGTAGGGTCATGAAAAAATGATAGCCAATACTCAATAAGATATATGCATAATTATAGTGTACTCACACGACTCAGAACAATTGCAAACACATATGGTGATAAGGTCACATTCGAACTCAACACTACCTTAAATAAAGCAATGAGGACATATTTTTTAAAGTCCAATTGGCCATATGAATAAGTTGTCAACATTAAAGAAAAGATAAAAACAATAAATTGATTTGTCCCCAAATGGTCAGTGTTCCCTGGGAGGGACCACCACCATATAAACATTATACATTTTTTAAAAAATGAAATCACTTATTTGTGCTTATTTGAGAACCAAATAAACCAAATTTGCAAAAAAAATCCCATTAAAAAAGCTTCCCAAAATGCTGCCCAATGAAGGGTTTAGTCGGAATTCTATGGGAAGGGCTTAATCTCCCCGAATTACTTAAGGGTGTTTGGCAGGCATGACCATCTCCGTCTGTCGAAACATCAAATAAAGCCCTCAACACACGGGGGCATTTATTGCTCCAGAATCGGCCTGTAATCCTGCCATGTCGGATGGAATTGTGGCAGTTGATGGCGAGTGACATTTCACCGTTGTGTAGAAACGAAGCTTCAGACAGTGACCAAGTCGCGGAAACAGTTCAGCGCGGATGACTACTTAAAATATGAAATGGATGACGTTGATAATATACTGGCGATAATTATCGATGGTCTTAAAACTATGCATTATTATTTGGAATTAATTGACCATCGTCATTATTGTTATCATTCTTGGTCAAGGGATACTCATTGATCATGTATCTCTGCAGAATTACTCAGCAGAAAAAATAATAATACACATGAATAATATGAAAAGGAATAGGCACTCACTGATTAGTTGGATAACTATTCCTATACCCTAAAACCCTATATGCCCTATGTATAGCCCTAAAACCATTTAGTCTCACCACTTTTACTTGACTTTAGTTTGAGTGATAGTTGTTACAATAGTTGATACAATAATAATCAGAAAACTAACACAAAAATACTTCTTCACTATAATATTGCGTTGAAATAAATACATTTCTAGCCACTACTTGAGACTCTGTAGCTCTGAAACCACTTAAGTCTCAATCATAAACTGTAGCCTCAATTTTCTATTCTTTAGGGTATTTATTGAAAATTTCAGATTTTTTTCACGTCCCTTTTTAGATATTTAACCTTAGTGAAAGGGAAAACAAGGTTTTTAGGTTTTATATTCTTCTTCAGGCTAGATCTGCAAGAAAACTACATCAGAAAAAAATTATAAAAGCAAATCTTACTACTTTCCATGTAACATTTTCTGCCAAAAAATTGTTTTGACGAGGTAAAGCACAGTCAGTTTTAAGACTTGTTCTATACTTAGATGAAACACCCCTGTTATAAAAATATAGTTCATTTCTTGCGAAAGGCAATGGTTTTTTAATTATTTTGTTATCTTCGAAAATGAAAAAGTGAAAGGTTTTCCCTAAAACATTATTTTCGTCAAAAAACATTGGTGAAACTACTTAAAAATTACCACTAAAAATCTGACGATTGAAAATTTTGTCATTCCTCGCTTTGAATTCCCAAAATACCGATAAACAAACTGGCAAAAGAGCAGGATAAACAAAAATCTTGAGCTACATTTCATTTTGGACGATTAAATTTGAATTGACCCTAAACCCATGTCTCAAGTTTAGCGTTATTGAACCCATCTGCGAAATTTTATTAATGGATTGTAGGTATTCGAGATTTACTGATTTGCTTTGGTTTAGATGCTTTTTTCTCATTCGATTTCAAATTTAAATTTTACATCAACCTCTTGTTTCTAGAATTCTATCGAAACTTGTAAAATTTACGATGAAAAAATGTTGGAAATATTTAGGTGATGCTGTAATTATTTCTCGTGCAGTGTTAGTACAACATTACTGTGGTTCATTGCAGTCTTCATGAATGCCTTCGCAATGGCACCTGGTGATTTCCCCACATCCTCAAGTTGCGTGTGCACCGGAAAGTGGAACTCAAGAACTGCTCTTTTTATAATGATGAGGAAATGCCTGCGTTAAACATAGATGCGAATTTTATGCGCATGGCGTAAGTAATATCAATTGGAGCTATTATCTTGACTGAAGCTAATGGCTTTTTTCATCTTTAGTCAACACACTAAGACATAAAACCTGAATTTTTGATGTCCTACGTTTTCCTCTTACTAAAGAGAAAAAAATCGTTTCTCATGTTAAAACTCATTACGCGTTTGGAAAAGGGCAGAGTTACGGTAATATTTTGAGCATATTTTAGCATATCAAGATTTAGTACAATTGTATAGATTGAGGAAATTATTAAAAGAGAACCAGTTTTCTAAATATATTTTCATCTGGTAAAATATCTTTACGTAGATGAAATCAAGCTATGATTGGGCATCATCGAGGAAATTATCAAAAAGAGAACCAGTTTTCTTGCCCTAACAGCATTAACTAAGTTCTTTGACTTCGCCTACCCTGAAAGGGAATTACGTGATGGGTGTATAAGTAAATCAAGTAAAATCAAATTGCATTTTCGACATACTCGCTGTACAAACCTTTTACCTTTCTTTAGGATTTTCTTAGCCCTGTATTTCCTTAATACACTCAAAATTTGATTATAATGATGTAATGGTGCGGTGATGTGCTCACAAGCACAATTTTGGTATTCTTTAGAGCTCTTCGTAATATTCCACGTGGTGATACTGTAACTTTAAACTAAGATATTAAGTATCCATGACTAGAAACGCACTGTTTTATGATCGGGAAAGGTCTTTTATGATTGTTATAAAAGTGTAAGCCTGTGTGAAGTGTGATCTTCCGATTCGTCCGAGTGCTGTTGCCCCTGTCTGCGCGTGGCAGACAGCATATGTACGAAATGACCTTAGCCGTAGAAGTACGATAAAATAAAATACTTCTAATTCTACTCGGTGTGAAAGGAATGTTGTTGAAAATAGGTCATCATCAACTGGTATTCTGCCTACTGGCAGGTCCCAAACACCAAAGCTGTCTCCATTCGTCCTATCCCGCTCCTCTTCCTTGGTTTCCTTGTAACTTCATCTTAGCTTCACTTCGTCTGCCATTTTCAGCCTTCTTCTTCCTCTCCTCTTTTCTTCCTCCACTGTTCCCACGACTGCTGTATTTAAAATCCCCTTCCCTCTTAAAATGTGTCCGATCCAGTTTCCCTTTCTCTTATGTATTGTTTTCAGTGGTGTTCTTTCCTACCCAACTCTTCCCAGCACCTCCTCATTTCTTACTCTATCCACCCATTTCACTCTCTCTAGCCTCCTCCACACCCACATCTCAAAAGCATTGATCCTATCCTTCTCTCTTCTTCCCAAGGTCCATGTTTCTCATCCATACAACATTACATTCCACACACAACATTTCACCTGTATCTTCCTCAATTCTAGGTCCATACCGCTGTATAACACACTTCTTGTTAAAAGCTTCCTTTCCCATAGCTATTCTTGATTTAATCCCTACCTCACTCTTCCAATCTTCCGTCAATATGCTCCCCAGGTAGATATGCATATGCCTTCTAACATGCTCTATTCTTCCCTCATTCATCATAACATTCACATTTCCTCCTTCATTCACTATGAAAATAGGTATTAGTATTAAAATTGTGGTATGTTCATTGAAAATGAAGACAGTATAAATGTTTGAAGTATCAAAGATATCTACTTTCCAAGGACGACGAGCGCCAATCAGTCTTTTGATGTTCCGCTTCTTCCTCCTCTGTTGGTGGCGCATGTGAGACCCTCAAACTAAGGCTCTTCTTTCGACTCCCGCGGGCGGTCATTCGAAGGAGGAAGGCACCGAGGAATCATACTCTTAATTCGCAATTTCCACCAGAATCACTCAATGCCCTCAGCTGGAAGAAGAGGATCTGTTATAATTGTTGAGTTTCAACTTCCAGGGAAAAGTCTTCAACAGAAGAAAGGCACAATTGACGTCATCGGAGAGGTACGTCCTCGCTGTGAAACATTCCCTCTTCCGCGTGGCATTGCATACCGTGGCCTTAGCGAAGATCGTTATTCCACCATCATTACAATGGAGCCATTTGAAGCAATCAATAGGCTGTGGAAACAACTCGAGAGCTATACTTAGGTTATTCCGCTTCGCAAAACTTCTTTTTACTTGTTTTTACCTCGACGAGGCAGAGGTTTGGGAAAATACGGCCCGCGAAGTGTTAAAATTGGCCTTTCTTCTGTTGAAGACTTTTCCCTGGAAGTTGAAACTCAACAATTATAACAGATCCTCTTCTTCCAGCTGAGGGCATTGAGTGATTCTGGTGGAAATTGCGAATTAAGAGTATGATTCCTCGGTGAGCTCACTCCTTTGTGACTAATTATTTATTTTATTTTTTATTATACCCTCTGCAGCAGTAGTAAAGGGAAATAATATTCAAGTGAGTTAATCTGATAGAAATGTTGGATGAACTTTCATTTTAGTTGTCCAATGTAGTGGTTCATTTATGGTAGTTAGCCTTCTGTGGTACATATTAAACATTTTTAAATTGCTAAGGACCAGAGTTTTCACCATACATCTTTTTCCTCCTCCCCTTAGTAGGACTTCTTCATTGATGGTTCTCTACTTCCATCTGATCTTCACCATTCTTCAATAACAGCACAATTGGGAAGGATGGTTTTCGAAATATGAGCGCTTAATCTAAAAGAAATATGGTTGTGTCGACACGTATGGGTGTATAGCCATGGACGCCTCGGAATGCATCATTCATTTATTCTTTGTGCAGCGGAATGTGACATCAGTGAAAGATGTAAGACCCCACTTATGGCATAATTTTTTTTCCTGACCTTAATTCATGATTTTTTCCTCCATACCTGTGGTGCAATGCCATCTTTAAGTAGGGTTAGGTTTTTCTTCGGCATTTCTTCTTAAGATATGTCGAAACGTATCGCTTGAGACTTGACGTTATTCTTCGCGTATCACTTGAAATCTCAAAGCTCTTATTTTCCTATATTGAACTTATATTTTCCCTTCTAAAACAAGAAGACCAAGTGTTTGGTATATTAACCCAGTGGCTCTAATGGAATAGCACTCTTGTGTAATAGTTAGACTGCACCAAGACGTAAGATCACAGGATTAGGTTCTCAGCGTGCTCGCTGCTTTTCCGTGGCAGAGTTATTTCTATCGTTCATGTCGCCAATAATCTTCAGAAAAGTAATATTTTTCTTTTGGACATGTTGTGCGGTATTTAAAAGTGTAAAATTAAGGGAAAGCTCTTAACCGTCTGGATTATCTCTATAGAAGATGCAACAATTGCATCAGAAGAGTTGAGTGCACGGCAGTGAAGCCAGCTTAGTTAAAGTAGCCATGATTGAATCCTTCTAGTATTTTCTCTACGACGGTAGATCTGGGTTGATGATTGTTATGCTGCCAAAGATTGAAAGATTGCAAATGCAATGGTTGCAGGCTAGATAGGAAAAATAAAGAGTGCGAGGAACTTATATGAAGTACAAAGTTCTTCGTAGCTTTTAACAAATGCTTGCGCATCCGATCAAAAATAGAGATGCAAAAATTTCTGACAGTTGAGAGAACAGCTGAGCGACAATGGCCAGCCCTCCACTCATAATGCCTCCACACACAGTCCAATTATTTGATGCGTGGTTAGGAATAACTTTTGGCTCCTCGTTCATGGGGACGTGTAGGTCTAACGGCGAGGAGTATACACGTTGAGTGGGGGAGGAGTTTTTCCCGTATACAGCCTGTGATGCTCCAGAAAAATCTGGTTTATAGATAGATAGTCACACAAAGAGATTTTTACTGGAATTGTAACGATGCATTTAAAATTTTAGGAAAGCCTGTCTACTTCTTTTATTATCTATGCCTAATTTGTGGATTTTAAAGGAAAAAACTCACTGAGTTAATCCCTTAAGTATTTATTTTGTATTCAAATCCCTTGAGATGCCTTGATATCGTGATCATCGTAGCTAAGGCGGAGTGGTTCGCGGATATAGGTGCATGAGGCTACGGAATGTCTCGGAAAGCTTTATAAGTAGGTATATTTAGGATTTTACCGAATGCAAGTTATTCCATCGAATAATAGTCCACTCGAGCAGCGTGTTCAAAGACAATTCTTTTTCGATTCCCGGACTCTAGTTCCCCCTTGGATTTTTATTCAGCCCAATGTGGAATCCAGAATAGAACACCCTTGATTTCGAGTGGAATAAATCAATATTTTAATGTCTAACCTGTATTGTCACTGTGTACTCACTCGAGTTAGCTTCAGTTTCATACTTCCCCCGGTTCCCTTGATAAAAATCTTATCCTTTTTTAAAGGAAAAGTTACGCTTGATGAGGAAAGCCTTAAATTCTTCCCCTTTACAGAACTTAACCTTCATTTATCGTTTTTTCCCTCTCTATATTTTGAAATCTCTAAGCTCAATGCCGTAATAATTGCTGTTAAACTGGTAATTTATTTTATTTGCACTTCTTGCGGGGATGGCGCTAATTGAATAATCTATGTCATTATCATTCGAAGCTAATCTATTCATAACGGTGTTCTGAAATGCAAAAATTGTCTCTTTTTTCTCTATATACTGATTTTTCTCTGGCTGTTAACATTCACCATCTATAAAGTAATCTAAGTTGTTTACTGTCTTTAACATATTGGCTTTCTCAATGGGTTGTAAATCTTTTCTGTGCCATCGTAACTTAGTGACTCGTTTACCTTTTCCCCCGCATTTTTCATTTTTAAAATTCAAACAAATATAATTTTAAGTTGGCATTTTCACCTAGAAGTTAGACGTTAATTGTGACTACTTATTCTTACAACCTTTTATAGATCTTTTTGTATGCAATCTGTTCGAATTATTGTTCCGCTTAGGCTTGATTTGGTTTCTGTAACCAGTGCGATACATTTGAATGCCGGCGAGGGATCTCGCAAATAATATTAATTTTATTGTAAAAAGTTAAATAATATCTAGTTTATATCCATAAAGTCGTTCATTTTCGCCAGCCAAAGGTCAACATTTTTTAAAGACATTCTGGCGGAGGTAAATGCTTATCGTTTTCTTTGTCGTGATTCACGCGGAAGAATCCACGGGTGAAATTTTCTTAAGGTTAAGGTCTTGCTTGCAAGACTCGTCCGTATTCCTCAGATGACTTTCAGTTCACTCCTTCACGCAGTGTCATCTCGAGGTCATGAAAAAATACTGATCCCGAATCTTAATTATCAGCTGTAGTGCGTCGTGGACTGTAAGTGTTGCGGAATTACGTGGAGTTTGAAGAAGATACGGTTGGATCTTTCGAAACCGTTTGGAGAGGTAATGAGGAACTTTATGGTCGTCAGGATGACTACAATGACCGCCCATCGAGTTGGCAAAAGGACGAGTCGTGACTTTATGAGGTTCCATCGCGACTCTGTGAGTCGAAACCATGGTCGAAACAAATACTAAATTCCAACTCTTTATTTGGTTAATAAAATGCTACTTTCGCTGATGACTTGCATTAGCTATTGAAAGCCAATATCAGAGTACATATACATCTACGAAGTACCTTACAAGCCATCACTAGGGTGTGTGGCACGGGGTGATTCCACACCAGGCATGCAGTACTCGTCCCAGCACAAATCGGAACCCCGCACGTTCCCCCGGCCGCAAGGCGCAGACCAAAAAGCAGTCAGGAGAACAGTGTGCAGTCAAACTAGGAACTGGGAGAGTTATACGTAAATGAATATGCAAACATGCATTACAGTGCTAGAGACACATCTAGTGGTTAATATTACTAATACTATTAATTTATGAATGCTACGAGATACTACTTCATGCAGAGAACAAAATAAAATAAAATGATGCTGGACATATCAGGCGGTGTGAAGTGTTAGTAAAGATGCTATGTTATAAAACACAAGTTAAAATTCTACTCTACCTATTGAGGGTGGGAGTTTCATATGATTGATCTATCGCAACCATTATGATCCCTTATTGCACATGGAAAAAATTTGCTGATTATTCTACGAATATATTTTTAATGAACACTTTTACAGCCATAGAAGCCGACGGCAGCGCCATTTCTATCGAATTACCCCACATTTTCACTTCAATTATGGCAGTAATTAGCGAATAACTCAAAAAATAAGGTGGTAAGACGCATCTATTTTATTTTTAATCAATATCCCGAGAGTTTTCGCTTCTTATAAACAGTTTTTCGTGAAAGTGGAATTTATATTAGTTAGAAAAATACGACATTTTCCTGTGTTTCTCCCATTTAACACCATGTAATTTCAAGCTCAATTTGCGAGAAAAATAGCGTGGAAAGGTAGCATTTTGTTGTTCGTATGAGATAGGGGACTAATTTTTCTATAAGTATCCAGAATATGAATGAAATTACATTTATGTCCTTCTACGGTGGAACTACCTTTATATCTACTGCTATGAGTTCCGGTCTCTTTCGGCTCCGATGGAGTGCTTAATTATTGTAATCACGCTTTACATCGGAAAATTGGCAAAAGTTGACGTTCAAGTTATTTTCCTTTCGGCGATGGAAATGATATGTCTACGAACGGGGTTTGGTGTGGACGCGTTTTATGGGTTTGCATTGAGTACCTTTTTCGAGACTTTACTTTTCGACGAGTTTAGCACGTCGCAAGGCTCTCCGCCGATTAGGGACGCCAAATGTCACTTGAATGGCTGCTCGCTTTGGTTTTCGCTCGTCCGCGAATCGGACTGACAATGCAGAATTGCGTATTCATTCATTGAAATTTATATTCTACCGATAGAGTAAATTGTATGAATGTAAAGGTTTCCGGTTTCACTTTGTTGAACTGATACCACCTTATTCAATAAATTTCAGCCTTGTATATTATTTTTGCAGCGTATTCATTTATGATTAACTTTGGTAATATCCTTAATGATGGCAGTTTATGTTGAAACCATGGTCGATAACAGAATGTGTGGAATATATAAAGTAGTAATTTATTGAGTGGTGTGTGGCCTGTGGTGGTCATTCCCTCCTTGAAATTTCCGCCGAATCTTCGGGTCGTCTCTCATTTTTCCCCCACAAAATATTCCGTTTGCCGTCTTCGAAGTCCCTCAAACGATCATCTTATCGTCTCCAGATGCCGTGTGAAATCACTATTATTTTCCTCCCTTATCTGCTCTTTCCTAACGCCCTCATAACTATCAGCAACTTCCATCTCCATTTGACTCTATATAAGTTCGTCCACTCTCTCTGCCCCCTTAGATTTTTCTCTCCCAAATAATTCCCTTCATTATCGTACCTACAATGTTAACAGTTATTCTTTTCTTCTTAGCTTGTCAGTCTTTCACCATTCTCCTCCTAAGCCTACTCATTGAAAGCTCCAATCTACGCACGTACCTACCTCTTTCCTCGAAGTCCAAGTTTCAGTACCAACTCTACATCGATCCATGTAAGATTTTGGACTTATCTATTGTTAGTTCTTTAACTATTCATTAAGCTCTCCTTTATGATGTAGATGGTTATTTCATCAGTGAAAATCTTCTCTTATTATATTTCCAAATAAAGTAAAAAAATATGTACTTCCCTAATACATTCCTCTCCCAACTTGTCTAGTGTATCTTCTCTCACCTTAATTTTCCTTTCGAACTTCTTGGGAATCTAATTATATTTGCATTAAGCTTTTTCTAAATTTGAAACTGATTATTTTACAACTTGTTTAACACGTTCAGTTGTAATACGTTTTAATGTGTGATCAGTTATACTGCTGCGATTTTTTAAAAAACTTCTGGTGGTGTATATTTGTTTTTTTTTTTACTTTAAACTCCGGATAATATTTTCCCCGCGTGCTCAGAGTCGTCGTAATCAATCTCCTGTTCCTCTTGCGAACGCTTCCTCGGCCTATACAATTACTAGCCTCAAGCATGCGGGATTGTATTCCTCATCGCTCAGGACACCGGAGGATATCCACGCGCACACGGCCGGGAGAAATCCGCTGGCCGACCGACCGGCAGGTGGTGTGTTGCGCAACACGCGTATCCGGAATCGATTCAAAGAGGCGGTAAACTACTCGCCCGTGCTCTCTCGTCGACCGGTATTTTCCCTCGCAGTGCGGCGGAAGAAGGAATGAGAGGAACAATAATTATATGTAAAAAAATACTTTTTAAAAAAACCACGCTCATATTCAAGTGTAGGTACGAGTGTACCTACTAAAAAGTAAAAAAATAATTTTTTCATCACTCTCGTAACAAAAGGTGGACGCTTATGGAATAGATATTGATGTAAATGACAGGGTTTGGATGTTGATTAAGAAAAATTTCCCACGCTTTTATTTCCGAGTGATGAAAATATTATTTTTTTTACTTTTTAGTACACTTGAATATGTACGTGGTTTAAAAAAAGTATTTTTTAACCTATTATTATTTTCTGCTTTTTAGTATTTATTTAACTGTGCAACGGTTCTTTGAAATTTAAATTATTAGCATTTCTTCTCACTATAAATGCTAGTTGGCCAATTAGAAAGGCGAAAATCAGTATATTAACAGAATTGATTATTTGGCTAATACGTTGGCTCTTTATAAATTCTACCGTGTATTAATGTTTGAAAAAGAGCATTTTGTATATCTTACACTGCGGAGAAACTTAGCATGTGCCAAGTTACGTGGACATTTTTCGAAGAAAAAAAGGCTCACTTCACTATCAATGTGACAAGGCGATATCTTTTTTCTTACGTCATCTATGCTTCAGGATTCCGTGCTCTTTTCTTCATTGTTACGACATTTATTTTTTTAATACAAAGATTTTCTCCATCACCATTCGTTGAGTTCCACCGTGATTTTAGCTCATAGTGGGATCTTCTCATCTCAGGAGCCAGTCCTGGTATTACGTCAGCTGTTGTTAGTGACATAGATCGAATTTTTTGGCTACATCAGAGAAAAGGTGTGGAATCAGTGTTTTTTTCTATCCTCGACGAATTACGGAAATAATATTTTCTTTAGAGTTTTAAAAGTTACAAATCATTAAGCAGAAATTTATTTTGATTTTTCACGCAGTTATTCACGTTAGTTTTTCTACCAATTTGTTATCAGGCGTAAAATGGAAGAACTTACCAAATTACCTTACCTTAGACCACTAATTCGTTAGTTAAGCGAGGTGAATTATGGAGCCGCACAATTCTATTTCTTTACCTATTTCCTCCGGATTCTATTGCCGACGTTAAAAGTTAATCTCTTCTTTAAATATATTAATAAATACATTAATTGTTAAAAGGTATGTTTATTAATCATCACCGATATATTAGGAATTTTGTAGAAGACCTGTATCACCTTTATCCGTTCTTCTACTAATGGGCCACTGGAAGTTTCTTTCAAAAAACAATCAAAAAATTATTTAGTAACCAGCGGGCGAACCTCAGTTATACTCTTATGCTGGCGGATGATACCTTAAGGAAATCCATTTCTTTTGCGGCTCGAAATTTCATGTCTCCTTTATTTTTTTTTGTTGGAAACGTTATTTACTACAGATCTGCGCTCTTGCATCGTATTTGCCATTGCCTCTCATTGTTCCCTGTTCACCAGTCCTTCTATGTTTTTCATTTTTTGCTTCCGTCCACGACGTCCTTGTAGTTTTTGCCCATTCAAACCATCACTCACACACCAAGAGTACGCTAGGGCGAGCCCACGGAAATATGCATCTCCAGTGGAACTCCTCTTTGTAATTATCTTTCAATGAAATCCTTGCCGTAGCATAATGAATTGCGATTAAATGAAATATGAGCATATTTCCTGCGCCGAACATGGCTATTCATCGCTTAGTTTTTGTTTTCCATCTATTTTATTATGGAACTCTTATCAGACACCACCTGTGGTATGGGAGTGAGCGATGTGAGTTCATGAGGAAAAGTTGATTCACATTTTAATGTTTAGAGGGTAATTTTTCGTGATTTTTCCCTTTTAAAAACCCTATGATAATATGGTTAACACAAATATCAAAGCGAATGAAGTGAAAATATCAATTGCCGTAGTTAGCTTTATGGTGTTCTATATCTCCTTGCTTAGGTAGATTAGGCTTGTTTTTATTGTAAGATGGAGAACTAAGCGTGTGACTATCGCATTGCCAATTCAATTTGTAAGCCTTTGTCAGTGTGTAACGTCTTCATTTACGGACATTCAATGAACTCATGAGCTGCTTGTTTAGTCTTGTCTTGACGTCAATGGTTACCAAACGACGCCCTCCTAGTCACGGAATATGTCGGAGGTAGTGATGGGTCGGTCGTGAGAGATCGAATTCCGAGAGCAAGTTCTCTTAAAAGAAAGATCGATGAACGACTTCTCTCCAATGACCGAGGCGATCTTCACCGATCGCGACAGGAATGATTGCATGACATCAAATATCGATCACGAGACTTGAGACCGACCAAAAAAATCTTGAGTGAGTTTTATAACGAGAGATTCCAGAGTTACTCGCTCTTTCGTGAGATGTAGGCAGTTATTCGATGCTCCGCTCGGTTGCGCTAACAAAGACGCAGCGTAATAATAGTCAGCAATTTACATCACGACATAAATATCTTGCATCGAGAGAGTTTTACCAGTTTTGCTGGCTCGCTTTTTAGTAGAACAATAACATCATTAAAAATGAAGACCGAATCCGTTACACTGTCGGCAAAGAGACAGCTGGGTTAAGATTCAAAAGGAATGCAATGGAAATTAAACATGATCCAGGTACTTATCCGTTTGTTAATTCGCCAAGCAATGCATTATTTGTTACTGCGTTGGCTATGTAGTGCCGTTATTTATTACTTGCAATAGGTTAATCGTCACTTGTAAGTAGTATAGTACAAAACTATATCCCTATGAATTGTTTTCCTTTGCCGCGACGAGTCGTAAATTGTGTGATAATTAAATATCTGAGTCTATGACGTGATCGCTTAGAAATCAAACCTGATACCCATGCCGCTGTATTATATATATACCGGCCGTTTATATAAACAACTGTGATTCATATTGCCAATGCATTTTAAAAATTCAACTCCGCTCCTCTCTCTTCAATCACTTTTTCTAGACTTTGATGGTGTTGCTGTCAATCAAGAATGTTTCCAGTGCTTCATTGGATGTCCGTTGGCTTTCCCTTCGTCTGAATTTTCTTCCCATATGTCTTCCGAAGTACCGGCGTGTTAAAATCACCGGTGAATTAATCCAGAATTGTTTGTTTTTGGAATGCAGTTTGCTTTATGTGTTATTTCAAATATTTTTAACTGCAATCTCATCAGCAAATCCTTTTTTCGGAGAATAAAATTTCGTATGTGCCAATAACTCTCCTTTTCATTTAGAGGAATGGTATTTGAAGAACTTGATTCAGGGAATAATAGCGTGATTCCAGTTAATATAGGTTAGATCCAAACACCGTTCGAGACATGATAACTGCAAATTATGATTACCCACCGGTAATTTGATTCATACTTTCATCATTATACTTTTGTAGTGAATAGTAAGTTAAAAAAATGTACATAGGCTTGATCAGTAAATATCAGTATGAGTTTCCGGAATTTCATTTGCATTTGCACTGAGTGTAGCTTCAATAAACGGTACAATGTAAATATCGTAATACTGTAATTGGTTGTAAGCAAAAATGAATTACGTGAGTGGGCCATTACATCAGCCTTAGGCATCCCATTGAAATGGGCAAGGAGTTATTTCAATCAAAATGTACTAACATGTTTAGTAAGGCAATATATGACTTCATACCACCGATACTGTGTCGCTTTAAATTGGCAGAAATGCTGTATGTGAGCAATTAAATAAATAAAGACTGTATTTCTGCGTGCAATAGAGCATCATATACTGTAAAATAGTGCTGTAAATTTGTAATCATCGTATCATCCATCAAAGTGTGTATTCGAACATGGCTTGTACACAGGAGCTTAGACCATATTCATTTAAAATTTAATTCCTTGGAAAGGACAAATTAAAATTTCTGATAGTACTAATTACTCATTGTACATCCAAAATCCCTGGTAAATATTTAGCAGGAAAATTTAGAAGGAACCTGCAGGAAGTTAGCAGAACATTCATGAGGATAATCAGAAACCTATAGTGACAAAGAAAATCTTATTTTAGTTTAAAAACTGATGCCTATCTTAAACATTGGTGGAGTAATGCAATTATAGCATTGGACTGTTGTCAACGTCTATTCATTCCACATGCAGTTATCATTCCACATTCACTTTAATTCTTATATTTGCCTGACCATGACATTTTACCACCATTATAATGGTATACAGATAGCTTAACAGACATATATATTTCAGTGGTCAGTTACCACTCCACCCTTCCTGCTTCAAAAATTTCTTTCCTTAAAATGTTTCAATTTAGTTCTGCGCATCACATCCATTCATTTCAATTGCCTATATTTTTCCTACCTCTCCCAACGAAGCAAACCTTTCCCTTCAAAAGTGCCTTTCAGGACCTCATTTCCTCTTAATTACCTACTATCTGACATAAAGTGGACTCCTAAATTTCCTTCACTGTTATATGTAACTTAAATGCCTAGTCAAGTATCTCTTAACTTCTCTTCTATCTTACTTTCATTATCCTTCTCGAGAGCCACTCCTCATATAACTTTAGTCTAATCTCACCCTCTCAACATTAGCCAATGGTTTAGATCCACCGAAGTCCACAACCCTTTATAAAACCTTCCAAACCAACCTTTTGTTTGCATCCTATATCAGGACTTGAGGCATTACATATCCCCCATAATTCTTGAATATTGCTGATATTTAATATCTTGAGTAGGACACCTCGTTCCACTAAAATTCTGCCCCAGTTACAACTTCATTCCACTATTTGTTTTTTGCTATTTGTCTTAAGCCTCTAATGGTTTCTACTCAATGACCATTCTCAATCTATACTCTGGAGTGAGCTGGCAAGCCACTTACCATGAGGAAAAATATCCACAGATGCTGAGTGAACTATGTTCCCTTCGTTCCTGCTCTTCGTCCAATCTGGCATGTGTGAGCCTAACAGCTATAACTACCCTTGTTAATTTCTACTACAGGTAAACAATACATCATAGCATGTCCTTTGATAACAGTTGATTAATATTCATAAATTTACCAAAGATCATGACAATAGGAGTCGACTTAAGACTTAATCATATTGGGGTTTCAAGGAACATATTCAAAATAAGCCAAGTAGTAATTGTAAAAAACCTACACCAACATTTATTTCACTTATTGATTATTAAAAATAAATGGATCTATGAATGGTTGCACAACCCTTAGTTTTCATCACCCCTGATGACAATGACTGAGTCAGACATCGAAACGTCAGCCTACATGGAGACCATCACCCTGTTGGAAACCCGAGAAAGCTTCTTAGGTTCCTCATATCAGTGAAATAAATAATATTAATAATATGTAACAGCATTCATTAAGCATGAAGCATTATAGACCAAATCCATTTTACACTAAAATTTTGTTATAAGTGAAAAATCATTGATTACCTACCATTGCTATATTATCCATCCATGACCCTCATCTCCATTAACTTCTTCAATTTATAAAAGGGTATTATTAAAACTATGAGTGCATACTTGACTTAAATTATGACAGACATTTAATTTAAATTAGAGCATAAAAAATAATTTTATTCTGATCAAGTTGACTTTAAGTCACACAGGAACGACATCTGTACACTTAAGTTGACTGCCAAGTAATTGAGTACCTGGATAACTTGAGGCACACAACTTATCACATGATATTGTTTGCTCTCTGCTGTTAGTGATGTCTGTTTGGATTTGGAAACTGGCTCTCTTCAAATAATTTACTCCATAATACCCTATATTGGCATATATCCTTTGCCTCTATTGCATTCATACATTACTTCATTCACACTCTCTCCTATTCTTAAGACTCCTAATCTTCCTCCTTTAATGTCTCTTCCACCACATCATGAACCCACAATTTTTTCCATCTTCCTCTTACGCTATTCACTCCTCAATCACAATCCTGTTCCAATACTCAACTCTAATCTATTATTTAAACATTGCCAAACCCACAGAGAATAATCCTTTCATAAAGTCCATTACGGTAGCATGAAGGAAGAGATATTTTCAAAATGTCAAAAGAAAATTAATAAAAAGATATTAGCTTTAGATCCCATAAGTATCCAGTAAGTATATCAAGCAAAAATCAACATGAAATACACTCAGAATCTTTACTCTTAATAATCCAAGATGGTATGTATATTGTTCTAGCAAATTCAATGATTGCATGGGGGAAATAAACATTTGTCACAGTATGCACAGCGGATTTTTCTTCTTTGAATCAAAACTAGGTATGACATACAACTGTTATCACTCATATGATATGTAAACACTACTGTTTTCTGATTACAGTTCTATAATATAGAGATAACTGGCACAGTGGATATTGGTCTGAAGTTATTGATGGCTATAACCATTGATAAGCACTAAACCATTGTGTAAATTAATAATTGATCAGAGGCTATTCCTTGCAAAGATAATAAACATATATATTGAGGTCAGATATTTAGTAAACATTCTTATAACCTGATTGTTCCATGCATTTCATAAAATCTACAGAGTAAACTAGTTATAATTTTGCCTAGATATAGTATTCCCTACCTGTTACATGATATAGTCTAGTAAATGGCAACTAGAGTAGCAATCAGATAGCAGAGAAACTCACTGACGCTTACATATTTTATTGCATTGCATTGGTGCTTCTTAATGATAGCAGCAATATCATCTAGAGGAAGAACGAATGTAGTGGGTTTAAAATTAGCACTGTCAGTGCCAAACAATTTAAGAAGATTCATCACATCCTGCAATCAGTTTTTAAATCCCTACTCATACACATCATAATAACAAATATTTTGTGTGTATTAGGCATTTCTTATTGGTAGCTTAGAAGCAATATATGTTAACACTTACTGATAAGAATTTGATATGTATAACTGTTGAATACCCTGTAAGACATAACTATAATAATCAAATCGTTTTCGTAACCAATTAACATCTCCAATGTACGGGCAAAAGCATTTTGTGAGGGGGAATTAATATAGCACTAAAGATTCAATACTATAACAAAGTGCATTTTTACTGAATGTACATTTTATTGAAAGGTACGCAGGTACATATACAAACCATCATTTAATAATTTGCTTTTTAAACATTTAGAATCTATGTGGCATTGCGAAAAACATATTTACTGAACATCAATATAATTGACTAGTTTGATTAGTTATCTAAGTGACGAAGTGCATGGTGAAACCCCAACGATTTTAATCGATGGCAACAAACGAAGCATGTTTTGTAAGGAGCGTTTTACATTGGATATAAATCACTCAAGTGGCTGAAAAAATTCATATATTTCAACAAATATTGAGAATAGTAAACGTGAAGTCCTATTCAGTTCACTTTGGCACAAGAAGTGCTTCACGAGAAGAAAACAACATCACGACAGAAGCAACTTCACAAAAAAGTATTCATCGTAGGACTGATTGTTATTATTAGAATCACAGATATATATGTATACACAGTGAATGTCTTGGACTCCTGTATTTGCACTAATACTCTGAATTTATGCTTTATATTTACGATGTAAACAATAAACGACGAATATTACGTTAACCTATGAACAAATCTTCGATTTTGGCATTTATTAATATTGTAAGCACTCGACGATCACGAGACAGTATTTCAGAAGCACAGTAACTAAATTATAGATATATAGTACTATGTAAACAAACCTTTACCAAAGTTGAACGTCCGCTTTTTGACATGCAATTCACTCTTAGACAAACACAGCAGCAAACTATGAGATTATTTCAGGGGGTACTGTAACTTAAAAATCTACGACGTAAACAAACAAAAACCCACCATTAACTTCACTATATAGGCTATTTTTGAAGCACTAACTCTTGGTAAATTTACGACATAAACAATAACTTTAGCATAAGTTGAACATACACTTTCTTCGTGTAACTCACGTCCAGAAACACAACGCAATGTTATGCCATTTCAGAAGCACAGAAACTTTTATAACCTCCATGGTGTATTTCCTGTCATAACACATCCATTAGGAGTGTAAGTCTACCTAACACAAATAACCTTTAAATATAAAAATATCACCACAAGAACACACGCAATACATCACAGCACATATAACATTTGTAATCACTGAATTTCCATAATTGCATTGTCACTTAAATACACGATAAACCATCGTTTCAATATTCTCGACAAATATTACGTCTCGTGAACAAGTGAAACAGACTGTAATTGAAAATTGAATTTTAGTGCTACAGTCGGATAATTTGCTTTAAATTCTTACAGCCAAAAGAAAACGTTGATCGTTTCGAACTACATACCAAAATAAAATTTCGCTACTAAATAAGTATTAATCATTGGTTTCTATAATGAGTTGTTAATAATTTGTGGTCGATAAAATGTCACTCTTCAATAGTTTTGTAATCAAGTGGGATATTCCTAATATTCTTCGTAAAACTATACTTAAAATCACAAACCAAGAGCATTGTGTAAAAACAAAACAAACCTTCGCACGATTGCACAATTGTGCCTTCAATTGTTTTCAAAGAATTACCCACAACTCCACGGAAACCGGCACTGAACGAGGTAGCTGCACTGAAACTCTGTGCCTGCTCTGTGCTATCAAGAGCAAAGCTGTACACCTCGGTCATGCTTACAGTATGAAACTCACGAACGACCAGATTTTTTATCTATCACGATTTTCCTGAGAGATCATTGATCGTAGGCAACTTGGGCTGCTCACTAGCTGGAAAATCGGTCTCTCTGATCGACGATCGAAGATCGAATCACAAGCGGGAGTGACCGACGCGACCGAAATCTCTCAAAAGACCGACTTTGCCCATCACTAGTCGGAGGGCCGAATACCGTATCGCTCCCGAACAACTGGTTTTATGTGCTCACATTATGAACGATATGTTTAAATGAGCCGTGGCCAACAGATCGCGGAGGATATGGTTTTTGAGTCGAGTTTATGCCTAGTGGTCAGCCTTGAGTTGTGCAAGTGAGTAGCGATTCTATAACTGGTCGGAATGCTCTCCGTTGCAACTGACCACGTGCTTTGGGCGAGTGAAAGAGTGGCTGAAGCTCTTTATGTTGTCGTTGTTCTTGAGAGAGAATCCGGTTTTGAAGATCAGGTTCCGTAATCTTGGTGAAAAAACGTTGCTATGGATGACGTGCTGTCGTGATTAATTGTGGCCGTGTATCCATGTGCACTATGAAATACATTCTATGTCCTCATTTAGAATGAATGGTGCAACCAATTCAGTGACTTAAAAATAATGGTTAATTTTTGCTCAAAATTTTGCTCATACCATCTGTAGTTTAGAATCATCTACGGCCGTACGTAGATCGTCGCTTTGGTAGTCAAAAGCGCGTATGTGTTCTGGAGGAAGTAGAAAAGTGAGAAAGAAACTGGTGAGAAAAGTAGATAGCTGGATTTCAACGGAAATATTAGTTCTGTAGTCCTTCAAATATTTTGGAAAGACTTTCCTTCCAAAGGTATTATTCCCAGTAAGCGAAGACAAACTTTCTCTCTCATGGTATTAATGTGTGGGCCATTATATGAGTTTTTTTAGGCTTCATCATTCACAACTTTTTGAAATTACTTCATGTTTTATTTTCTCCTCTATTAAGTATTGCTTCTTTTCGTGGAGAATTTTGGTATTCATAGATAGGTGGATTGGGGGTTTTTAGGGTGCGTCGATGGGTAAGGCCCCATCACCCGACGTCGGTGGCGAAGGCCAAGCACCTCAATCAACCCGTCGTTGAAAGTAATTGGTATTCATTTCCTTGAAAAAAGACATTCGTGCATTTCACCTGACCATTTCTGGGAAGACGCGTTATACTTTTTTTGACTACGTGTGCGAATTGTAGGCATCGTTTGCATTCGGAATCTATCTTTATCTGGTTTTCTAATGTCTCTTGTGTTGTTCAGTTTTATATTAAATGCTTCTCCTCGAATTAATAACTCGGCTCGTGCATGAAAATAGTCCTTTCAGCTGTATCTAAGGAACATCAAGCAAGCTGTTCATCGTAGGTAACCCTTTTGGCTTGATATAGCGAGATCTTTCTTTAGTCATGAGGGAGACTATATTCGAATTTTGTTTTAAAATTTAAGCAGTTGTGAGAAGCACGAAGAAGATATAGCACAATTAACGGCCTTGTGTATTTGACCGAACGTCAAGATAATCGACTAAATACACATTGCTCCGTTGTTAAATTTATTCGCATGGTTGCATGCATTAGGCTGGAAACACTTTCGCAACTAAGATTTTTTTTACGATTTTATAAAAAGGTTTTTGGCTTGCGATTAATTTATTATGGAAATAGTAGAGAAAACATGATTGCTACTCACTGTTATGTTTTTGACGCGACCTGTGCATCAGAAAGTCATCATTTTTGCAATAATTTGTCTCCTGAGCGCACAGTTGTAACATAACCCGTGGAAACTAGCTTTATTTTGGCAAATATATGGAAAATTATTGCGATAATTGGCTGATATTTTGACACCACTAGAATTATATCTTACAATTAGTTGATAAAATGTGGCCAAATTCATTGAATTTTGTGGGTTATGATATCTCGTTCAAACTTCCTAAAGGCGCGGATGCGAAGAATTCGTTGGACGCTGTTATTCCGGAAGATATGTCCATGACCAAGGCATATGAATGTGACACATATCTGAGCTTATCACACGGAAATGCGTCAACGTGATTAGCGTGGTGGTCATAACGATTAGGTTTTAAGATTAACATTTTGCTCTGAACGTTAGTTGGCTTGTATCGCGTCTAAGTCCTACATGCATCTGGTTTCTATAATAGATTAAACGGTGTTCAACCCGCGGAACTTTCATATTAATTATGATATAAGTCTGGTATTGATGAAATTCTTTGGAATTTAGTTCTTATCCTATACTAAAGTTGGTAATTTCGAAAGTTCGTGGCTGTCATATTGCTTAGCAAAAATTTTGTGTGGATATATTTTTTATTTCAATGGAAAAAAATTACTGTGGATTATTCTGTGAAAAAGTGCTCTCATTGGAATCTTAAAAAAATCCAAATTGGTGCAGCGTCATCTGCCGAAGTTAATAGGTATCGATGTGTTTTATATGTATTTTAGTTCAATTTTTTAAATATGCGTGTCGTTAAATACTTTTTAAGTTTCATTTTCCAATTATGAAAGAATTGCAGTGAATTGCATAACTGGATTGCATATTCAAAATTCATTGCACAGCTATGAAAATTAGTTCACACAAGCTCACTGCTGAGGGCTTGTATGTACTCGTAGTAATTTTCCGGTTCAGTTCCGCAGGCATGTGTGTTGTTCTCGTGTAGGTATATCAAGTCGGTTGCGCAGGAATCTGTGAAAAGTGAGGCGGGAGGGAGAAGCTGCCGCCTGCCTGCTTACAGCGAAATGCGGCTTCGTTTTGACGTCCAATCCGACGGCCAGAGTTGTGCACCTCCTGTGACCTCCTCTGTGCATCGTCATCATTATTCATCAATCCGAAAAATGGTTTGCTGCAACTCACCGATCAGCTAACCGTATTATTTCTGTATCATCATCATCAGCAGTTATCAATCCGAAGATTGAATTGCAGCAGCTCTCCATTCCACTCTCCTCTCTGCCAACCGATTCATTCCGAACTTACTCTTCACTTTGCAGTCCTTCATGACCTGTCTGATGTATTCCATTCTTGGCCTTCCTCTGCAATTCTTCCCATCTATTTCTCCTTGCATTATTGCTTTCAACAAGCAACTGTGTCACAGAATATAATATAATAATAATAAATTGTTTTATTACTCCATTAAAATTGTACATTAGGAACTTGATTACATACTGGAGTAACTTTAGGTAGCCATGAAGGAAAACCTGTTTTATGGCTACCATCATTTAAGAAAAGGTCATGCGCACATAGAAATGTTTTTAGACACAGCATTTGAGTTTACAGTACATAAATATATTTCATGGTATTAAATCAAAGGAATACATCCTCCATACTTTGTTTTGTAAACAACCAAGACTGTATATTTTTCATAATTGAGTTTTGATTTTTTGATATCAGACATGAATCTGGTAATGTATTATACACTTTTGGGCCTATGAACAAAAAACATCGTTTATATAGTTTAAGGTTCGGTTTCGGTAAAGAAATACGGGCTCTTCGTAGGGTGGAGGAAGGGTGGTTGTACAATAATAACCCAGTAGTTCCACTTCTAATAAAAAATCGGCGTAAAACTTTATAAATGAAAAGATGTCTTAAAGGGAGCAAACCTATACTACAGAATAAAGGAAAGGAACTTTCTAGGCGGCTCTTTTTTAGGATCACTCTAACAATTCTTTTTTGCAGAACAAAAACGGATCTTATAGAATTTTTATAAGCTCCACCCCAACAGAATACACCCATATGCCCAATAAGGTTTTTTCTTCTTCTTTTCCTCATTGTTTCCATTACAATTATTTTATATCCAACTCTACGCGGGACTATTATTCATTATAATAAAGTTTTGTACTTTTCTACACTTTTTATTTTTTAAACACACTACGCGTTTCACCAATTTTATGGCATCGTCGGGTGCAGTAGTTTGTTTACATATGATATTGTTGTCGTTGTTAGATAAAGAACATTAAATTTGATTTTAAAGAAATGTTTACATTAAAAAAATTTCAAAGAGGAAATGAAACAAAAATGAAAAGTGGGGTAAAAAAAGTATAAACATGAAAATGATTACAAAAATTTACGTACAATGCTTGGCAAAAACAATGAAATCAAGGGGTGGTGGTATGAGAAAGATCAACGATTTTTAACGACAATTTCCCAGAAAGTAGTGGGGAGATATGTGTAAAAGCTGCTCATTGCATAGATTTGGAGAATGCCTGATAATTTCAATTTGTTCCAATGCATCCACAAAGTAGAGCCTGAAGCTGTGGATTTTATTCTGCGTGGGACTTATACATTGGCAATTCTCCTTGTCCATTTGAACGTCTTCATTCTTCGATAACAGCACAATTGGAAAGGATAGCTTCTCATCTCCATTGCTCCCAATCTCTTTAGCTTTGCAGCTGTTATTGTCATATAATTCCTGCATACGTCTTCATTTTGACCTCTCTCATAATTTGTTTGATGTATTCCGTCCTTGGTCTTCCTTGGTAATTAATTCTATTCATACATCCTCTTATTATTTTTTCCAAGAAACTGTTGTGCTCAATAAGATTCTCTCTTCTCTTTCTCATAGTTATCATTATTCATGTACTTTCTTTCTAACAGCTTGGCAAACGCTTTCATAATTTTCTAGTATCAGTGCGCTAATTTTAACTTTGATGGTAAATACACCCCTACCTGTCGGCCGAGGCCGACAGGTAGGGGTTTTGTCGGCCTCGGTGGCGGCGGGGATACGTCCTCGCCTGCCAACCCAAAGGTCGCGGGTTCGAATCCCGCCAGGGGAGGATTTTTCTCCTCCCAGGACATGGATGTTTGTGATTGTTCAAGTTTATTGTAAGAGAGGACCCAATGGTCCTAAATACACTTGATTAAATAAAGACGCAATTATTATTATTATTATTACCTGCTAACTGTTTCATTTCTGCAAGAGTCTTCATTTTAACGTCCCCCATAATTTGCTTAATTTATTACACCCTTGTTTCTCATCCCCTTCCGTTATTGTTTTAAATAGCTGTTGTGTCGCAGAATTATGCCCAGTAACTTTATCACTTCTACTTTGTAGAGTTTTCATTAATTTTTTTCCATTTCTGGACTCCTTCATGGGTGATTCTCGATCTTATTTGCCCTGTATTGCCCAGAAAATTGTCCAGGCTTTACCGCGATGTAAAAGCACGTTCCAAATATATTTGTAAATGCAGTTCTTTCTTTTCCACGGAAATTGATTAAATTCGCCATGAAAAAATCATTTGACTTTCCTGGGATTCGAACCCGGATCTCTCAGTTTCCGGTTGAGTCGGATGAATATTTCATGGCGATTTTCACCCTACTTTATGTACATCTTTGCACCCGTTGGCTTGACTGCGTACCACATCATTTGCGTAATCGCAATGATCGGAAAATCGTCAAATGCTTCCTTATCTCCAAGGTTGCGATTTTTGCTGTTCATTGACTTCTTCTGGTAGAAAGATTTCTTGTCCTGCACTACTCTATCAAATATATCTTGCTATATTAAATCTTAATTGCTTCTTCCATCTCTGGTGATCCAACTTCCCAGTTGACAAACTTCTGCCACTTGCCCTACCAAATAAATGTCGGATCGGTCGTGAGAAATTTCCTCCACTGCCAAGATTCGAACCCGGGTTTTGCGCGTGGGAATCCAGTGCTATTGCCAACGCATCTGTCCGACCCGTCTCCATGTATGTCTTTAAGGTGTTTCGGGTCCCGGACGTCTTCAACTTTCTACTTGGCTCGGCAGAGAAACTCAGACTCCCCAGACTCCTACATCGCCCTCCTCCTTGTGAGACGATGACCTCACAGATCCCTACCGACGACGAGGCGCTGACCTGGGTCAACGCAATCTCTCTGCTTCCATATTCGACGCCCCTCCTGTCTGACTGCGTCTCCCCCTCCCCACCATTCCCCTCCCCACCCTTCCCCTCCCCACCCTTCCCCTCCCCTCCCACCCCCCTGCCCCTGTATGCTCCGCTGGACCACTTGTGGTGACAGCGCGAGTTGGACGTTTACCAGAAATGTTAAAAATTTACCACTTAAAGACGCGCGAGCGTAACTGCTGAAATAGGTGGCTTGGGGTGGAAGCGAGTGTCTTGACTCGGTCACTAAACCGACCAGATACGACGTCTGTTTATCGCTCGCCCATGGATTTTTATCGCTCTCGTACCGGAATACCGTAAGTGATAATGAAATCGCCGGTCGCGTCAAAGTCTTGGCTTCAGTTCCTGCCTGTAGTCGTTAAAATACGGTTCTCCCGCCTCTGTTTTTGTGTGCTGAGGAAATCAAACGGTGGTCGGAATTGCGAGAAGGATAGAAATTCGCATTGGAATCAATTCTTATCAACAGGTTGCAATCGAGACTTCAGTCAGAATTTTTAATAGCTTTTGAAATGTTGGCATTATTTTAGGGGGTGCTATGTACAACCATTGATTTTTCTAAACAATCCAAGGAAGTAATCCCAGCGGAAAGAATAATTTTAATGGCGCATGAAAATAGGATTTTGCGCTATGTCTGTGTCCTCTTCCCAAGGATGAACATTGTAAGAAGAAAGAGTGAATGATAAGAAGTGATTCATATTTTACGCTGATTATGGCTGCTACAAATGATGACGGATGAAAATGGCAGCTTATGCATTGCTTTAAATTGAAATAGCTAGCGGAATCCTCATCATAATTATTTGCGTTCCTTTATATTTTGTGAAAGTGAGCCTATTTATTTATCCCGAATGATAAAGATTTTTTCGTTTTTTTTTTTTTTTTGAAAGCGAGGAATTACGACTTGTTTCGTTGCTGATAGAATTAAAACTGTGAATTACCTATCGTTCAGGAATCCAAATGAAATTGTTACTTTTTTTAAGTGAAAGATTTCTTATTACATAGAATACAGAACTACCAGCCATTTTCCAACGTCGCCGATCGATCGCCGGTAGCTTGGTGTGCTTCTAGCTGTTGTCCGCAACAGGGTGTTTTACGGAACTGTTTCGGTTGCGAAACAGTTGCAATGAAACTATTGTGTTCTTTTAGTGCCACTACTAATGTAGAGGGCTCCGTTAGTTAGTTTATTACTACTTATTACTGTTTCCCTGTCCTAGGGACGCACTGCTCTTTACGCCCCGCCTTTTTTATAGGACGCCGCGGGTTAAAACGTGACATATCGCAGGGAAATCGATGGCCTCTCTCCCTCCACCTTTTTCACGTTCCGTCGCTCGAGCGGAGGAGGATCTCGTAATGAGTGGTACCTCCCATGCTCACTCACATTGATCGCCATTCTCTCATCCTCATTGCTGTGCGGCTCATGTTTCTCATGCTCCACGCTACCCCACGTGGGCGTTGCGCTAGGCCCACGCTGCGCTACGGTAATCAAATCGCGTCGTGCCGGGGAATTTATTTTTTTATCTATTCCTCAAAGCCCAACTTTCCCATCCCATCTGACCAACTCTTCCACTTTTATATCCGTGCGCCTAATTCTGGAAAAATAAATAAATAAAAAGGCAATAATACTGTAGTTGATCTTAATTTATTAAAAAATAATAATGAATAAACAATAATGTATATGCATCTATATACATAATCTCTTAGTAGAAAACGCTGTCGGCGACGATGCACATGCATAAATAAGATAGCGATACACTTGACAAACACGCAAAAAGGACACTTACAAAAGAAAATTTGGACGTTTCGACAGTCAAGCCGTCATCGGCGGCGGAATTGCTTCAGTATTCTACCGCCGACGATGACGGCTTGTCCGTCGAAACGTCCAAATTTTCTTTTTTAAGTGTCCTCTTTGCGTTTTTCTGTGTTTGTCAAGTGTATTGCTATCTCATATACTTATATAGGTACATATAATTATACATAAATAAAAATAAATAAGAAATCAATATTTATTTTTTTTTAATATCCAATAAACAAAATTCAACAATCCAATTAATAAAATTAATTAATTAATAATATTTTTTTAAATTCATATATAAAGACCAACTTAATACATTTAAATACATACTTTAATAACACATTTTACCGTTGCATTAAAAATAATATAAAATAGTAATAATTATAATATTAACTCAATTAATTGTGTCGTCACTCACCCCTCCACCAGCGCCCGGAGCAGTGAAAAATGGCTTACTAACCCCCTGGACAGGCGTTCATTGTTAAGAAATGTTTTAGACCTGGTGTTGGCATTCTCAATTTGGTTGATGCTATCTTCAAAGAAAATATCAAAACTATTTCCGAATTTATTCAAACGTGTATTGTTTCCATGTTACACTCGGTACCACATACTTGGTTCTTGGTGTTCTTGTCTCTTGCGTGTGATGTATTCATCTGGCGATCGTTTTCCTTCAGCAAAACATATTGCGTAAAATGAGAATACCCGAGTGCACATAGAATTTTGGAGGTATGAATGCTAACGAAAAAACCCGAAAACAGTTTATTCCCGAATTACCTAGTTACAGCTGGTTTTATCGGAGCCCCTTCGTTAACACTAGTAGTAAATAGGCAATACTAGAGTTCACTTCTAGTATTTAGGAAAAACTAGAATTTACTGAAATTATTAGTATGTTTTCAATCGTAAACAGTTTTTACTAGTTTAAACTGGTTTTGCCTAAAGTGAGTCAGTTAAAAGTGGTTTTGAAGGTTAAGACCTGAACGATGCACTTTTTGGAAGGACAAGATTTCGGGCGCTGCGTTTGTAAGAAAGCATGCATTTCCAAAAGATGCTTAGGTATGCAAGAAGAAAGGAATACTCTGCAACTCTAAGTGCTCTGGCAGTTTGCTCTGCGGTAACAAATAAAAAGTATGTATTTATAAGTCTTTCTAAAAAAACTTTTTTATGCCCTCGTCTACAGTTTTGTCTTCCAATAAGGAATAAAAAAATTCACAAATAGGCCTACTTTTTGTCGTTATTTTTTTATTTTTCCTTCTTGATTAAAGTAAATGTTATTTAATATTAGCTATCACTACCCTCATCTAGTTGTAACTAGAAAAAATGTGGTGAAAACTAGAAATATATAACAAAAATTGTGATTTCTAGTATATTGACCAGATCTCTAGTATTAACAAAGGGGCTCTGATAAAACAAGATCTACCTAGGTAATATGTGGTATTAACTGATTTCGGGTTTCCACGGTAACAAATGTTAGTTATCACTAGTTGTAACTAGAAAACATTTGGTAAAAACCACTATTCTAATATTGCCTAGTTAATACTGGTATTAACGAAGGGACTCTGATAAAACTAGCTGTAACTAGGTAATTCGGGTATTTACTGCTTTTGAGTTTAGACGGTAACATGAATATTATTTGCTTGGAAGCGTTTCGACTTTTATCGTTGGCGTGTAAACTAATTATGGATGTTTAAGGTATTTTTAAAAATAAATTAAGGGTGTGGTGATTGTTTTAGAATAATGTTGGTAAATATACAAATAGTCCGGAATTAGTTTATTCAAAAGTGTATTTATTACTTTTTGACTTCGCAGCGTGCTCATTTTGTAGGCAGGATATTATTGATTTAGAAATGTATGCAATCGCCGTTAATGGGTAATGTCGTGGTAAGTGAAGTGGCTGTGTCACGAATGCTAAGCCTCCTTTGAATGTAAACGGCTGCGGCGCGCAAGTCCAAATATTTTAGGGTAACGGGTCAGGTGCAAAGTGAATAACCGGAAGGATATCCACGTTGAGAAAGACCAGCTTTGTAATTTTCACAAATTTTATTTTGCTGGCACGACGCGCGTTTCACCACACTGTGGCATATTCATGTGTACGGGCACATGAATATACCGCAGTGTGGTGAAACGCGCGTCGTGCCAGGGAAATAAAGTTTATGGAAATTACAAAGTTGGTTTTTCTCAAAATGTATATCCATCATTTCCACGATGTCAGGCCTGATATCATCAGTTTTAACTGGAAGGATTCTTAAATATTATACGCGCGTATTTTTAGTCGTCCATAGTGGGTAAATGGGTTGATGGGAAGAGGCGCGCGTTTATTTCTGAGGTCCGTATTGCGAGACCGTAACCCGCGGGGGGTGGAGTGCTTGTTCCCCATGGTCTGCCCCGACGTACGCACGCACTCGTACCAAGTCTCTGCACTCTCGCGGCTTAATACTTAACCCCCCAATGCTCATCCGTTGCGTTTGCTCCATTTCGCTCGGACCGAGAGAGGTATTAGTCTGAAGTGCATCGGGGACAGTGCACATTCACATGTGAGCATACGGGAGGCGTCGGGGTTCGCTGCCCACTTAGAGGCCCCGTTTCCACGTGCATGTAAGAATCACTACACATTCCAACCTGACCTGGTTCATGTGCCGTCCGTGTTAATTAAGGAAGTTCCGCTGGAAAATTACATGTTTGTAATCTTTTCATTTTCGTGTCACATGAAAGTATCCTCTGTGTAGTTAAGTTACCGTAATCCTACCTTTCCGCACTGTTTTCCGATGATTGATGTAGAAATTACATGGACTAAGAGTTAGGAAAAAGGAGGAAAAAAGGGAAAGAGAAAGTATTCTGACGTGGTCCCGGTGTCGTCCGCGGAAGTTACGGAAGTTCCGCTGGAAAATTATATTTTTGTAATTTTTTTATTTTCGTGTCACATAAAAGTATCCTATGTGTAGTTAGGTTATCATAATCCTACCTTTCCGTACCGTTTTTCCAATGGTTAATGTAGAAATTACATGGACTTAGAAGTAGAAAAAAGTTGGAAGAAAAGGGAAATAGAAAGTATTTTTTTTCTGGGAAAAAAATTTGTAAAATTTCTATTGACTGCAGTTTTTAACTGATTACAAGAAGCGCATTCCTGTAAAAAATTGAACTTAATATAATGTAGGCAGCAACTGGTGTTAGTTTTGAGCTTTCAATTAATCCTGCCTGTATTGAAGGCAAAATACGTTAGTCATCTTCTTGGACTGGAGAAAATAAACATGTAAAAAATGCACTCGTCCGTTGAAACACATCTTTAGCATCCAACTTGAATTTTTCAGTGGATGTGGAATGTTATCCGTGAAAGCGGTAATTTTCAGAGGGTAAATGATAAGGTAGGATTCCTCGTGCTCGATCACTGAAGCTTACGCGAACCTCCTTAATAGATAGGCTAGTAAAGTCTCGATTTTATTCCTCATCGGGACTGGCATTTGATTTCCCCAGTGCAAATATCGTTTTTCGACGTTTTCTTCACAAAATCATATGTTTTGTGAATATTTAGTCATTTTTAAACTCTCCGTATCTTTTGCCTCTAAACCGTCCTAAAGTCTCGTTCTTCCCGTCCCTACCGGATGTTCATCGCTCCGTCATGGTCTCTCTCCAACATGTCGTTACGCCTCAGCACCACATCCATTTGATCCGACGGGAATTATAAAATGCTCATTGTTGGTGATCAGTAATAGTCATTCCTTTTATTGGAAATCAGTAATATTCCATAAACATGTCATAGTCTAATTGAAGGCGAACGGGTACCCAAAACGGAGGAAATTGTGACGGTTTTATGATGAAGGAAATGGACTATTTTTAGCCTAGATATCACTTTCCTCATTGATTCAATTCTTTGTTTTTGCCCGATATAAGAGTTAAATTAAGTCGCTCTGAAGGTGAATCGTGAGGAAAGAAGTCCTCGATAAATGAATATCAAGTGATTTCACTGGTCTTCGTGAAGGCTTCTGTCGAAACGTTTCCTACGCCATGATTTTGTTACCGTGCCAACAGTTTGGATTTGAGCCATTCTAGAAATGAGATTAAAGAAATAATTCGTCTTGTGGAACGTTTTTTAATGCTCCAAACTTTCTCCGCTATTGCGTCATCTCCAGGCACAACTAAAAACGTTTATGTGTACAGTACGAATCATTGATGTCGTTTAATTCCTAGACACATTGATCCTCCACATGTCGCGTGATACATTTGAATGATAGAGCTATTCTGATGTATTTCTTCTGTGCTCAGGTGTAATCGAAATGGAGTGCTCTCTGGAATGGTCGGCAGACGGTCTGCTCATGCCGTGGAATAAAAAGAAGAAAGGCACTCCTCAGGTTTTTCCAGACGTCCTCTTGTTGACCTCCTTATGGAGGAATGTCCGATGAGCACGGGAGTGAAGCCTCTCCATTGTTTAAATCTTGGATTTTCCCATCGGACGAGGCTGAGGGGAATAGGAAATGTCTGCTTCAATGGTGTCATCGTCTTAATATTTGGGTCTTAAAACCACTCCGGAGAACTGACACTATGTGTCGGGGGACTGAAAGTATTTGGGCAAAATGGTGAAAGTTTTTTTCCCAGTCAGATTCTCAAGGAAGAACTTCTATTTGAACTTTGTTTAAAATCTAAAATTTAAGGAAATTGTTTGAATGAAATCGCTTTCTTTTAAAATGATGTTTGGGAGGTGTAGGTACAATTTCTCACGCATGTTAAAATTGTGGTATCTCCTGGAATTTATTAAATACGTCATAAGTGAGATTATTCTCCACTTCCTTGAAATATATTCATTTTTAACCTGGTCGCTGAAACTTCTTTCGTTGGTTTAGAGGAAATGCTATGCCTTTAGAGTTGAATTTATAATCCTTGGGTGTGAGTGCTTCGTAAATTCTTGCATGATACCACCCCACTTTCAAGTGCAGTAATTGATAATCGTTCATAATAATCGAATTGTGGGAAGATTTTCGGATGAAAAAGTAAAAGAGAGGTGCTATTTCGCACTCGTCCGGCCACACCTTGAATATGCAGCGAGCATATGGGATCCGGTGCAGAAAGACTTAGTCCGGGAACTTAATAAAATACAAAGGAAAGCTGCGCGATTCGTCAAGGGCAGCTACGGGCGTACTGACAGCGTTACACAGATGTTAAACGAATTAGGCTGGGAACCGCTGGAGACTCGGAGGCTACGCGCTAGGCTTAGATTGCTTGAACAATTGAGAATAGATATCTTTCAGAGCGACACGGAGAACATCATATTAGAACCCCACTATATTTCCAGGTCCGACAGAAACGATAAATTTAGAGAGATATTTTGCCGAACGGATAGGTATGGGAATTCGTTTTTCCCCCGAACAATAATAGACTATAATAAATGCTAGGCGTAATTTCATTAGAGCGTTTCCTTTTTATCTTTAAACGGCTGGTGTCCTAACACCCCCCGCCACACGCCTATTGAGGCGGCTTGCGGGGTAATATGTAGATGTAGATGTAGATGAAATTCTCGTTACTCGTAGTGTGCCAAAGGGTTGCCATTTTTTAATGCTTCGAAACACCATCAGCAGTCATCCATCCGGACATTGGTTTGCTGAACCTCTCCACTCCACTCACTTATCAGCTAACCACTTTATTCATTCGTGTCTGCATTTTAACGTCTCATAATTTGCTTAATGTATTATATCTTTGGTCTTCCTCGGCAGTTCTTCCCGTTTATTTCTCTCTTTCCATAATCATTTTGAAGAGAATTCTGTATCGCATGGTGTATCCAATCAGTTTGTCTCTTCTTTTTCTTCCCTAGGAGTTTTCATCGACCATCTTATCCCTGCATCTCTTTGTAGGACGTTTTCATTGGTGTTACTATCCGTTCATTCGATCGTCATCATTCTTCGGTATAATTTTACATTTCCATTGCTTGCAATCTTATTTGTTCCTCTACACTTATTGTGAGCTGTTGGATCCATGCTGTGTGAAGTATAGTGTAGGATCTGAGTTGTTTTAGTGACATAGAGTTTGGGCTCAGAGAGTCTCCATGCATTTTTTCTTTGTGACAACTTACTCATACGTTAAACTGGGGCCTTCCTTTGCTGAAGGGACTTCGGTGTTTAATAATGTAAATTTAATGAGTGTGAATTGTAAATTATAATTCATTATATTCAGTTATGGGGTAAGCGATGCTATGTGGCCACCAGCAGTTGGCGCCCCCTATAGTAGATGTTCATATGTTCTCAATTCATCGTCCATAACTTTTATACATTAGCTTTGACTCAGTAGATTTCCCAGATTTTTCACATCCCCTTCCTGAACGGGTGTTTTCCTGCAAATTTGATATTTTAGCCTAGGATACCACCATCCTGCTATCCTTGCCAGTTTCTCGCACGTGTACCTACCTACATATCTTTCTCGAATTCATGTTTCTGTGCTACTGTTTTAATTACGTATCAAACTTTGTAAAAGTGACTATTAAATGGCTGCACACTGTTCAAACTATGACAATGGTTTAATTAGGTAAATTAAAGGACTATACAGTCTCAATATAGCTCCAATAAAGCCGTTTATCTATCTGTATAAGGGAAGTTCCTTTATTTCAGGTTCATGATAAAATGGGTGGAAAACTAAAAGTAATAATTGCTTAATCGCCCTTGATAAACTTCTGAGAATGACTGGAAACTGTGGCGGAAAAAATACCTAAAATAGTTACCGTCAGTCCTACAGGATCTAAAAATCTCTTCTGAATGCACACTTTTCTACGGATGAAGACGAAATTCCTGAATACCAAAATTCGTAAAAAAGAAAACCTTATGTGAGATCAGGACTCGCACTCGTAAGAAAACTTTTTCACTACGAACTTATTAATAAATAGCATTTTGTAATATTTTTGCGATAAACTTGCCTTATGCAGAGTTATTTAATGTTTTTTTCGAGGGGGACAAGCAGGCTTCATTTCACTTTCGTGTGACCAGACTACTCTTGCTTCATGAATGCTTCAGAATTTCGCGATTTCCTTTATTATTGTGAAACCAATTTTAGAGTATCTGAAAGGATTAGGTATCACTTTCTCTATCGTCATCCATTGACTTCTGCCATAAGAAATGGTATTAAAAGTAAAAAAGAATACAGAGGAGTAGAAGAGGAAAGGACCATGTGGAACATTGTACAGGAAAGAAGAACCAGATGTATTTGGGGACAATGGGTATGTGAGGTATATAATTGAAGGAAAAATTCAGGGGAAAGTCTCTAGAGGAAAGCCATGAGATAAACACATAGATGAAATACAGAGGAAAAGACACAGGAAGAATTATCAGGGAGTAAGGGAAGTAGCATTGGATAGGGAAGGATGGAGGGCTGCAGTCAACCAATCTTAGGATTGAACGACCAATGAATGAATTCGAACTAAGATTACTGCGAAAGTCAATGGCTGGCGATGTAGAAAGTATTTCTTAATCATTTTAGGTACTCAAAAAGCATTATCGATAAAAATGAAGGTAATCGCGAAATTCTGGAGAATGGATAAAACAAGAGTAAAGATAGCATCTTGCCACTCGATAGTGAAATGAAGCCTGTTTTTCCCTCGCAAAAGATATTACCTTACTCTGCATCAGGTAAACTTGTCACCAGGGTATAGCAAAATGTTATCTTTTTGACGTAATATTAATCCTAACACCAAGTAGCTCCAGGCAATGGAGAGGGAATGAGTTATGTTACATTCGAGAACCCAAAGTCAAAGTTTCACTTTCTCTGTGCGCAGGAGGAAATTTCCTCGAGGAAATGCGTGCATTCCTATTTTCGCCTCCCATTCAAGGACTCGTGGTCGGGAGGAGCGCGGACGAAGGTGGAGGGTGGAAAGGCCTTTCAGCGTCGCTTCACTTTTGGAATATTCTCCCTCTCCCTCACTCTAACGTGTAAGACTCGAGCTGCTTTGCACTCCCGCCCTGCTCTCTTGCCAGTTTCCCACTTCTTTCTAGTATTTGGGTCGATGGGGAGGCGGCAGCTCTTTACTTATGGGCTCGTGCTTGGGAAATGCGTAAATGGTGTTTACTATCGAGTCGCGCTGCTTGGCCATTGACTCGTAGTCTCTACCGGTTTGGTCCTTGAGGACTCGCGTGCGCTTGTTCTTCTACTTTTACCACTGATTAGTGGGGCAGTCTGTGTATAAATTATAACTAGGGATAATGTTGCTTCGGAATTCGTTCAAGGCCTCTCTCCAATACTGAGTCCCGCTGGGTTCTCTCTATGTTTTATCGCTTTTTGATGAACGCCGTGCGTGTAATGCTTGTACTCTTCAGAGCAGAAAAAAACTGGGCTCTTTTCAGCGTGTGCTAAAACCCTCGTCAGAGGAAAGTGGATGGGAGTTCCAGAATAACAGCCCCGAGAAAGCATTGAGTGGGTAGAAAACTCATATCGTAATCATTTTAAAGACTGTCATTTAATTAGCAGCGATTGAAACATGAATGCTCAAAACGGGAAAAGATTGGGAACAAAGAAGTTGAAATTCATGTTGAGAAAAACCAACTTTGTAGTTTCCACAAAGTTTTTTGTGTGAAAGTTTGTGGAAACTACGAAGTTGGTTTTTCTCAACATGGATAACCATAATTTCCACGATGTCAGGCCTGATATAATCAGTTTTAAAGTTGCTGAATATTCCCACGATGTGAACGAGAAACACCTATGGAATGCGATTACTCTTATTCTTCATACGTTGCTCCGAGATGAAATGGTTATATTTTTATATTTCTTTTGAAGTTTTTTTTTTCTTTTTTAACATGATTCGAAGTTATTGAATTTTCTGTGATTTACCAACCCAGGAGCATCTTCGTTGCCTTGTCAGTTTGTGGCATATAATGTCGGCTTTTTAGGCTGTTGCTTACTTGGGTGGTATCTTCGCAGCTCCGAAAGCCCCTTGTTTCATCCGGAGAGATTCTCATGGGTAAAGGTACAGTTAAATTTAGTAATATCGATCTGTACCTTGAGGGCCTTATGTAGAAATCGTGGCGTTTTGTGTACTTTTTTTTAGCTATTAATGGGGCGAATGCAAGGGCTTTCGCAGCTTCTCAAGTAAGCTATCTCGAAGTAAGCTTATCTTTATCGTGTGAGTGCCTAGTGGGCGGTGGTAGAATGGTAAAGTTGACTGAATGGTAAAACCTTTCTGATCTGCTCTCGAACTCATTGACGTCGGTTATGTGAAACATTTTCTTGTAAATTTCCGTGATCGTGTTTTAGTTTCATTTGCCAATTCGACGATTTTGTAAAGCACTAGCATATTAAGCGGAGCCAGTGCTTGGTGCAACGTTCTGTAACTTTCTTTGCGCATCAATTTACTTACGACTTCTCCTCCCTGTGAAATTTTCCTTATAGCATCACGCAAAATATTTTCCATTTAAGTGATTGTTTTCATAGGAGGATTGTTTTCATTAATAATTTTTTCACTCATTACTGAAGAGGTTAGGATACCTGTAGCGTTTTATCAGCTTCCGCTAAAATATGAAGCATAAACTCTTAAATTTGAGATTCAAATACAAAAAATGTACTATTAATTTAGAAAGTTGTTACAATGTTGAATATTCTGTTGTTCAACAGTTGACACTACATATTTGTTCAAAGTATGGCCCAAGTTCATCCTTTTACTTTGGCTCTATCTTGAAAGCCACATATGGTTTAGAAGGAACGTGGAGATTATCTTCTTTGATTGGCGTGTTCGAGCTGTGAAAAGTGAATGATTGGAAAAACGATTCTCATTTGCAGCTATCACTTTTATTTATTTTTCATCGCCAATGTTTTCGATAAAACATTACTGCCTTATCGGGTCAAATTCCACAAAGCACATATCGCTTTTTGATAATAGTGCAGACAATGTTCTACTGGAAAATATATAATTTTTGGTTATTTTAGGTATCTACTATCCCGCTATCGGTGTTGTTTTAAGCGTCAGTGGATTTAGTTTGGCAGCACCCACTGCCGTGCATCATTCCTCGTTCTGGCCTTCCCTCGCCGCGCTAGAACGTGCAGTGAGTTTCTGAAGTTCAGATGTTTTTTAAATGGCAACTCGCGAAAGCAGTGGAGCTTGGAGTTCTGATTCCAGCTCCCTTACTCGGGCAGTTACGTCGGGAGTCGGAAAACCTCCCGCTCGCATCTCCCGAGGTGCGTCCGAAGAGCCAAGCGTGCGAGGCGGAAATTTTTAATGGGCGACTTCGGTTCGCTCTGCGGCCGTTCTGCCCCTTGCACCAGACGGGGAAGGCATTATACCTGTGTCGGGGGAGTTCGATCGCGGTCCGTGTGCTCCTTAAAAGCCTCGGAAGCGCGGTGCTTAATTTGAAGCCATTTGAGCGTTCCCTGCGTGGCCTTCCGTGAAGCGGCTAATCATTTCTTTCAATTACGTTTTACCGGACTGTTTGCGCGCGGGCGGTTCAAGTCTTACATGCATTAGTGTTCGCGAATTCTGATAAAATAGCAGCAACGCTACTCGGGTGGCGTTATTTTCAACTGGTTCTTATTCCATCGTCTTATGTTCACCTACCCTGAGAGGGTAGGTGAACCTATCTCTTACCTATCTCTGATCCGGACCGTCCAGGATGTTAGGTGCTCTGCGAGTGGGAAAGACAGGGTTTATGTCGCATAAACATATACAATCGGCATTGACCTTTTTAACAAATTAATTTAATGGTAAGTTTTACCAGTGGAAATATTTCAATGCCATACAGAACTTGTAAGATTATTTAACCCTGAATGTAAAATGGTTTTCCACAAATACTAGGCCCAAAAAATATTGAGCTCATGAACCACTAAAAATTAATAATTAATTAAACTAAAAATTAACCATTGACCACTCAATTTTCCTCTTACCGCTTTTCGGCATGCGCGTCCGCCTTCTCCATTGTTGTTGTTGATGTCGTTATGGCCCGTAAATATTTAAAGTTGTTTACCTCCTGGAATTCCTTTTATGTTTAATAAATACTAAATGTGTTTGTTGTATAATATTTTTATCGAATATTTTACATCGTTTTATTATTTCATCTTTTCTAACAATTTATCTGGTCGCAAATTGAGCGGGGAAGTATTTTTGTTTCTAATCGCACTCAGCAATCGGTTTAACGGTCATGACCAGTAATGACCTTGCAGTGTACCGTTACACTATTGGTTCAAAGATTTTTTACCGCTTTAAGATATTAGTAGATGCATTCTGCTTCTGGTTATAATAGTTTTATTTTTGAGAAAGTTTACCTCATTTATTTTTGTGCTACTGGCCCCTGCCTACTCACTCAAATTCTATCTCCAGCTGGGTGAGCTTCCAATCCCCCCTCATCCCATTCATGAGGCCTGTTTTCTGTCCCCCAATTGCCCAACAACATCCCATCCATCACGCCCCTCGGCATCCCCTATCCTGTTATCACCTGCTCCATTCACTTAACTAGTCTTCTCTTAATTTCTTCCTGCGGCTTCTTCTCCTCAACCACTATGCCCAGCACCTGGAGGGAGGGCAGGATGTATCCTCCGAAAAAGTTTACGAGCAGTCTGTCACGACACGATGGACCCTCGCCCCGGCTTCACGCGACAAATACGTACCGGAAATTTTTATGGAATCTCCTTGAATCACGAAAGCTTAAATGAAAAATATTGTCCCTCTCATGCCTCTTACGATCTTCCTCATGTCGGAGGGAAATTAAGATATTTAGAGTCGTGGCGATATTGTCACCATTCTTTAAGGAGGGGATGAGGTAAGAAGGAATGATTGAAAAAGTCTTCATTATAATGATATGTCATTGTTACGTTTGAAAGTTGTGTCACTCTGTCGCATCCATGTTTACAAACACGTTTTTACAATTCGGTGTCAAAGGAAATAGTCTGAAATGTGTGCGCTCCATGTTCTGGGTTTAAAACGTCCAAGTCAGTGGGAATTTATCATTTCAAATTTAAATTAGAATCAAATTTATACTATTCATTGATTAATTTTAAAATGGTAAAATTTACTCGGACCAAAGTTGAGCAATCCTTCTAGTTACCCAGTTCAGTTAATGGGCTCAGAATTCTCAGGATTTAAATCTGACGCGAGTATTAACCATATTTATATCTCCTTAAGTGCCATCTATGATGGCACAGAAAGTGATTGTTTGTTTTTTCTGGCTAAATGAATTCTTTGTGTTCATTTTGTATTTTGACGTGATTTATTATATTGTCCGGCCGAACTAGAAACGTAAGTATTGTCAAGTGGCGGCTTTCGGCGTTGGCTCTTGGTATGTTTTGGCGGCATTTGGAGTGTCTTGGCTCCACTCCTTCAACTCTCTCCGGATGCACTTGGCCCACTACGTAGATCGTCCTTAAGTCGTTTGTTTTTCGAATGTATTTGCCTAACCACTGATATTTCCTATTGAAAGAAAACTAGCACCAGCGGCTGAATCTCAGACTCGATCGTCTATTAGTCTCACTCGGAACCGGAAGAGGGAGGAATGGAGATAAGTGGTTTATCTTCACTTTGTTTTAAGGCTACGATAATGGCTTCTTTATTGGTTTGCTCCAAGGAGGGTGACTGCTTCAAGCGTTGCCTTGTGGACCTGAGAGATCCAAATATTTTCCGTGAAATCGCTGAAACCTCGTTAAAAATAAATGGTAAATGTAGGTAATGCATAAGCTTCATAAGCATAAGTAAGCAAAAGCATGAGATGAATGTGATGCATAAGTTTCATTTATTTTTATGCAATCCATTAGTTTAGATGTAAAGAATGAACTTGTTTTTTCCAATGGGAGGAATATATTTGCATTTGGGCAAGCATAAGTAATTATCGGTTCGAGTAAAGGATATTTTATTAAGTATTTGATTTTTTCAAAAGTACTGTATTTTTCTTGGGATCAGCTATTTGAATAGTTATTATGTGGTACATATCATAAAATGAGAACCGAAATTTGCTGGTTAAATTTAATCTGGATTCAGTATGGCTCTTGAACAAATTTTCTTTGGCACATCTCTGACGTCTTCCTATTATTTACCACCTCTAAGATCGCATTGGGGAAAAGATTTTTACTGTCATACAGATTTCCAACTACTTCTCCTAGAATTACTTCTAAGAAGGTCCCTGAAAATACGGAAATCTCGTAGAATTGCTCTTGGCCAGATGTGATTGTCACTTGCGGTCGTACCAGGCACCTTAATTCATCAGGCACCAGGCACCAAACAGTCCTGGCATCGGATGTCGTCGGAATGTATTTGATCATGACGTTTAAAAAATCTTTGTTGGTCCAGAAATCTGTCTCCTTCTCTGCACTTGCATAAGACGTGTGCTTTTGCGTCGTATTTATAGAAGTCTGTTCCTTCCAATAAAGAGATGTTTGAATGGTCGGGATTTTTATCTCTGGTTATCGCTGTCGAATGAAGCTCTGGTAACCGAGCTGGGCATTATCAAGGAACGAAGTAGGTATTCTCTTGGTTCCCTATTGTTGTTGGAAGGCATTACCTCTTCGGGAAGCACTCCTCAGGAATTCTAAGTATAATTCGAGATCAAAGGGCTATATGAAACTGGGACTTCATTCGAATTAATATTAGTTTTTTTTGTGAGGAATGTACATCTGCAGTTTTCAATTCTGAGATTAATATAAGCACGCATATTACCTATATCATACGCTTAGAATACAATCCAATGTAATGATATTCGATGTCGTTATGTTTCTGAATCTTAAAGAAGTAATTCGCTTATTTTTTTAAGCTGGCCTTCCTGTATCATAAGTTTTCTATATTTTATCGTTTTTCAATACTTCTGCGTTACACCTTGGAGGTCTCTTGTAATCCAATCCTATGGCAATCTAGGGTGTATGTATGTCTTATTCAGCGGCCACCAGTATTCAAATGAGCGTAGAAATGAGTACAGCTTCTCCCAGTCTTCTATCTACATCTACAAAATACCCTGCAATCCACCTCAGGAGTGTGTGGCAGGGGGTGAGTATTCACCAACATGCATTACACTATATCCTCAAGTTAGTGTAACTACGACTAATTATGCATTAGCATTTATCGCTAATGCTTGTCACGAGGCGAAGCCTCACAAGCATGCACTACACTACGTATATAATCACAATGGAGAGGGACCGTTTATACAATGCAACTACACTAATGGACAGAGACTTATGTAGAAAACATGCACGGCGTGCTGTTAGTACTAGGTAACAGATAAGGATTCAAGTATTAGGGAGTACTAGTACTACTAAGAGCTACACTACCTAACGACAAACCTAGATGAACGGATCTTCAAAAGGGGTCTTATGGACGGATCGATGGAAGGGATGTGCGATTCATTCGCCCGATGCCAAGGCCGGTGTAGCTGGGTCAACCCACCCGACCCTCTCTTGATGAGACCTTCCCATTATCCCTTCAACTTCTTCACAATCATCGGCGACTCTTCTGAGTGGGTTGCAGTGGCCTTCGAGAAGTTGGCCCGTCGTATGTGACTCGCAGCTGTCCACCCACGGTCGCTCGCGGTGTAACTCGGGCTAAACACCTTTGACATTTCCTCGCAATCAGCTGTTGCGTGCCGGAAGCTTAGCGAGCGTGAATATCGCATTTCGCGTAGTTGAGGCGATTCCACCGCCGACTCTCTGCTGAGCTGAAGGGAGACGCAGTGTTCACTGGAGAGAGATGGCTAGACTGAAACTCTGACTTGGCATCAGATACTGTTCCAATTCTCCCTCCTTTTTTTAATCCTTTCTAAGCGTTGTTTTCCTTTCGATCGGGTGAGCTTTGTTTTCGTTCTTTGGGGTTTTTTCTCGCTCGGGCAACGAGTCGTTTCGCAGTTCTCACAGTATTTATACGTCAATGCGTCAGTGATAATGTGGGTATTCATCTATATCATGGATATAGATCGTGGGATAATCCGGCTCATTTGATAATTCTATCCAGACCGGGAAGAAATTTAAAAAAAATAATTCATTGCTTAATTATTAAGTTGCGGAGATTGGTCCTACGTATAGCTATAATCAACAAGATGCTACTCTTGCTTTTAATATTTTTTTAGAAAATCTAAAACAAAACAGAAAAATCTAGCTTTGTGACAACCTGTAGGGCTCAGTATATACCTCTCCAACCCTGGATAGCTATTGATTTTTGTAAACTGCAGGTGCGTAGAAACTTATTATATAAGAAATTTAAAAATAAACCAGACGACAAAAAACTTAAAAGATATTTCAACTCTGTACCCGCCCAACATAAGAAGAATATGAATGCTAGAAAAGAAATTTACTACTCACATGTGTTTAATAAAAACAGAAATGATATGTAAAAACAATGGCAGGTGGTTAACAGTGTAGGTACTTGGTGCAAGTGGTAGCTAGGCGATAACTGAAAAAATAAAATTACCAGAGAGGTCACATATGTTCTTGTCAAATATTTTACACATCTCAAATAAATTTAAAGTTTCTTTGTCGACCTTGTGAAGACGCTGAGAGAGAGAGAGAGACTCTGCAGTCAGTCTAATCAACTCGTCACATACTCGTTCATTTCCGAAAAAGCATGTTCAGCATTGCTTTTTTATGTGTCCAACCACTGCAAATAAAGTAAACGATGTAAAAAAAACTGAAAACAAAACGCGATTTGATATTCCTTTCTTGCCAAAAACTCGTTACTGTTACAAACACCCGTATTCTGGATCATAAAAAACCGTGCTGGCTGGGCTATAGCTCTCTACCTAAGGATTGGCTGGCGAGGAATTCACCCCGACACTAAACGAGGAAAAAAGAAGTTTGCACCTTACTATTCGAAGGTCTTATTTTCATTAATTAATGTATTTATTGACCACGTATAAATAATCTCTTCTGTTAATTTATTGAGATTATTTTCACGCAGAGATTTACTCATCATATTCGCTTTTGTCTGCCCTGCAAGGGGAGAAGTGTAGATATATCTCTCACGGCTGTCTCTATTTCTCGCTATTTTAGTTTGGCCAATAGCACCATTCTGGCTTTCACACATCAGACTTTACTTCACCATTCTGGCGTTTAAAGTTTTGATCTCCAGCTCTTTCTCATTCAGAAAGACGGGTTAAATATTTCAGATATATATTTTATGAGAGAAGTCATTATTTTCATGGCCACGTTGGGTGAGTGATGAAGTAGGATCGCATGTCAGATGCGTTTCGGTGAAGTAGCTGGTGTGAGGGTAAGGGGTTGACCCGAGAGTCATCGTCAGGGTTGTATTCGGTTGCAGGGGCGCACAGGATGTGGAGTGTTTGGAACAGAAGAGCTTAGTTTTTGAAGCAGTGCTTGGGTGTCACAGGCGAGCTCGTAAGAATGATGAGACAAGTAGTGAATATGCGACCCATTCTTAAGCCGTGGAAAAAAGTCGCAGGTATATTCGTGTCCACCCCTGGATGGAACTGCTTGAAGGGCATGTCTTCGTTGAAAAGAAAACCTTTGGCTCCTTACTCTCTTCTTTTAACATTTACCTACGCAGCAGGACCAACGCCACCTAAAGTAAACTTACTTTGTGTGCTCATTTTCAAAACCTATGTTTGCCAGGAAATGAGTGGATCGAGGCAATAATGAATACGGAATATACGTAATCAACGAAATTGGATGGTGACAGAAAAGAATATGCCATTCACTATTTGGCATATTACTTCTGTTTTTGGGAATACCTATGCAACTTGAATCCGTATAGTATGTAGGATGAATCAGTATCACTGATGTTTATCAGAATCACTGGTGTTAATCTATTGCTAGTGACGTAAAAATACTTACGATATCGTATAAATTATTTATTTGATTATTGCCCGACCGATTTCATCCTATAAGACTTCGTGTGTGTAATGAACCTATGTCGCCGTTTACGACCTGCCCTGCCGTCTTTATTTTTTACGTGAAATCGATTCACTTTTTCAATTCATCGACACGAGGTTAAATTAAGGGGGAAAAAGTGACTTTGATGAAATAAAACTGAACTTAATATGACTTGCACAGTTGAAATCTCTAGTTAAAAATATGATGGCGCTAGATTGTGAAATACTTATCTGCTATTGTCATTTTATAGTGAGTTATAGCCTTGTTTTCAATTGAAAAAGTTGCAGATACAAGTTCGTGGTGTCATTTTAAGTTCCCAAGGGCATGTGGAACAGTACCCCTTCATCATTTTCGCGCCTTGTTACGTTCAAAAGGAGCCACTGCGGTCAGTGTGAAGGTCATGGCAATAGCTTGATCGCAGTGTGTACTTTGTCAGCTATCTGTAGGCCGTGCGGCAGAGGCTCGCTCCGAATTTATACTGATGATTCCCATTTAATATAATGGCTTTGATTCATCATATTTTCGATACTTCATTTGCATATTTAGAGTACCATATTTTCTCACAAAGGAAAGTAGTTATCGTGATCGAATTGCAATATGATCGCTATTCATGCGTTACGTGCTGCCTGCATTCATTGCAGTGCAATGACTGAGTTATCCAATTTGTACAGAATATTTTATGTTGGGTTTGGTATTTCCCGGCAAATTATTCGGGTAAAGTCTTCGTGGCTTTCTCACCGGGTGAATGCTTCTGTTGCCGACGTTTTGAAGGTCGCCGTTAGGGGGGCTATTATGTATGGCCTCGGAAATTCCGAGTCTCGAAAGTGACGAAATTTTGACGTCACAGCAACGAAAATTTCTAATAGAGCCATTCAAAAGTTGAGATTCGTTGGGGGCTTTGACGTCACATTCACGGATTTTCCGAGGTTCGACCGCGTCAAGTCCTTACTGAATAAAGGCCCAGGGCGTTCATATTTTTTATACTTTCGGAAACGTCCTGCTTCAGATTTACGCTAGAGACAGCCTATATTTTACCCTGGAGTCTCTTTAGTAACCCCGTTTTTTCAAAACGAACCCATTTCATGCTGCATTTTAAAGATCCTAGCATTTCTGTCACAAGCTCAGCAACTCAAAAGAACTCAGAAATCTGAGACCAGCATCTTAAGGTATTTTGAGCGTAATGTCACTTCACCTAGACTTTTTATGAATTTGACCTCATTTTAAAGAAAAAAAACTCATTTCGAGTGATGTCAAAATATTAACCCCTTGCCAAACTACTTTTCGAGACATTTGCGTCAAAATATAAGCTGTTTTATATGACGTAGATTACGGCTGTGCGCACCAGAGGGAGAATATTGAAAAAAAAATAGGATTTGCTAACACCTAGATATCGTCAAAAAACTAACGGTGTGTAGTTTGTATGTTTTCTCAACTATTTATAAAAATTAATCTTTTACTCACCACAGTAATTTTAACACAATCGCAAAAAAACCTATTGTGAAGGCGTTTTAGCCGTACAGCGTGAAAAAATGAGATAAATTAGTGATTTATGTATATTTTATATGTTTATTTAATCGCTGAGAATTGTGGCCGTATACCTATAGCTATATTTTTACGACATTAATATTGCAATGTTTACTTCATGCTTCTTACAGACGCTGAAATAAAAATAAAAATTCGAATATGGTCTCCATTGTGACTAGGTAACTCTCTTGCTCAAACTACCTTAAGGTATCCCATTTAGCCAGCAGCATTCTCAAAGTGAGCCCTGACGAGTGGGAAATGGCACAGCTCCGTAACCTGTCATTCTTATTTTCCGAGTTCCTTTCAAGATGGCAGTTGAGGAGAAAGTGTTCACGAGTATATCGTAGCGGTTTTCGTTTTCATGTTTCATAGCCGTCATGTTGTGAGGGAGAGTAGCGGTTCGGACAATGGCGACCCGCGCTGGAACCGAATTAGCCCGCCTGTCTTGGAAGGAGTAGAATATATCCACATATTTTGAATATCCACGAATTGTGTTTCCATTTTGGCTTTGTTTTTATTTTATTGATGCTGATTTTGTTACCTAGAAGAAATCTTTGTTACCATTGTCATAACAAGAAAATGTTCTCACCTTAAGGTACTAATTTCATGTGTATAAATTCTTTTATTTTTATATAATTATAACTAATACGAACTGTTTTCCTAACATTGTGTTATGGCCCTGATGATGCTTATATTAAAGAGCGAAACGTTGGTAAAAGGAAATTGAGATTTTTTAAAAAAACATTGACCAACTCTCAATAAAATACGCATAAATGTAATTAAAAGTGGTCAAGAACCAACTCAGCAAACATTTTGAATAAATATCTATTGGTTTTCTGCGGTATGAATACTTTTTTGAGTTACAGTTTCACCGTGCTATTCTGCCGGCTTTGTCTGGCTTTCTGAATCAACAATCACTAATAAATAAACAAACTTCGGCGGTTATTATGTAACAGAATTAGTTTATACTTGAACTTTGCAAGTCTTTTCCACGTATAGGCAAGGGAGTTAGTAGCAATCTTCTCTGTTTAAGTTGTTAGGTCTTTTTTCTATTTCAATGGCTTCCCTGATGGAAGATTCAGAAAGCCTGACGAAGTCGGCAGAATAGCACGGAGAAACTGTGGCTCAAATAAGTAGTTATACCGCAGAAAACCAGAAGATATTTATTCAAATTAAAATGAACTGCGGAAATTACGAAAAAATTTCCACATATGTTTTTGAGAAAATGAGCGTGCACGAGCCCTGGAACGCTTCTCGTTCCAAAACGTCTCCTACATTTCACGCGGGCTGCATTGGTCTGTAAAGCCGGAGCAGAGTGTTGACAGAACCAGTGATACTAGAAAATCATGGATCTATCTACATGGACGTAAATGAAATTGCAACCTATTAATGACCGAAACTCATTGAGGTGACTGTAATGGTTGACGAACGTTTTACATTGGTTTGAAGGGTAGTCAGGAATTTAAGTTCCTTGAAGTATATATATATATATATATTTACTTATATATATATATATATATTGTTATGTAAACATTGTTTCATTTTCTGTATTATTAAATTGTGTTATGATCCTTAATAAAAAAATCAATAGTTGAATTGTGTAATTGAATTGTCCTCTTTTTTTGTAAACAATAATTTTTGTTTATTTATAAATATTTTAATTCAAAAACTGTTTAATTTTAGGTATTAATATGGCCTGTTATGATGTTTTCTCAATAAAATCAATGCACTACGGTTAAAAATTGTTTTCATTTCCCCGGTACATAAAAAAAACATTGGGGTCCCCAAAGGACCCCAACGGTAACCAGCGAAAGAAAATGAGGGTCGGTAACCAGAGGGTTAGTACGTAGTTCTTGGATTCGCTTTTGTTTTTTTCTTAATTTCATGAATCCTGGCCAGGTCGTCACTTCCTCGAAAAGTGTTTGAGGTATCGTTTCTTTTTGCTTAAACGTAACCCTCTACTGCGTTATTACCGTGCTAATAAAGAATGAAATTTTTTTCGAAAATATTTTGTTCAAAAATCCCTCTTATTATCAAGTACTCGTTTTTAATTATGTTGTTAAATGTATACCATGGAGCTTTGCTCCATTATAACTTGTAACCCAGTAATATAAACATCTGACATCATGGCTTTGTAAATTAGAAAAAAATGTAGATAGTTCAAGGCCCTGTTTTCAATGAAACTGTCGGTAGAAAAATCACTAACTCGAGTTAAATTTGTATTTGTAATCAATTGACCGATTCGTTCTTAGTTGTGCGTTAATATCCACAGAGAATTGTAGTGTTCAAAAATCCACCGCGTCTCGTCAAAAACAATGAAATAATATCTCAACCTCGGAACACAAAGCCATTTTTGTTGTAAGGCCTTTCCGTTTCCGTTGTTTTCCGTTGATGAGCCCTTCGTGAAACCATTCATAGTTATACCCCTCTAATTGCACCATTGAAGCTCTAATACACAAAAAATGCATCTCCCTTTCTGTTCCCTCTCTTTCCCTATCCCTTAGTCCTTTTCTCTATTTGACTATCTTCCCGTTGAAGCTCTTGCTGCATGCTCTGGTGGCGGCCTTTGGGTGTTGTGTCGATGTAAAGACTTAAGGCCTGAAATTTCTTGTTCAATTATTTTTTTATGGTAAGATAATTTCACTTAAATTAAAAGTTGGCTCTAGTTTTTTAAGTGTGTGTAACATTTCTGAAAGACGTATTTTATCGTGTTATAATTTATAGAAATTATATATTGCTTTGTGTTTTTCATTCATCTTTTTGATACTGAAATAATTATCATTTCTCAATTTTCTCTTTGCAGGTGAGGCGTTTTTTCATTTCCCCATTAAGACATACATTTTGCGGACGTGTTGGTAAGTACATATTTAAGCAAGAACAAAGAGAGGTACCTATTTCGTTAAAAATCCGAAATAAAATTACGAGAGACCAGTAATTCTCTGCTGAATTCGTTGCGGAAAGCAGCCACGCATGATTGCAATAGCGGAACATCATTTGCGTATTATGTACTATGCTTGTAGTCGTTTTAAATCGTCGAAAGGTCCTTGTAAGACGTCCCCATGCAAGCGTAAGCCCCATGGTACGGTGAAAGTCGGAATTTACCCAACGTGGACGACAAAACACGTGTGTTCTCTGAGTGTACGTGTTCAACGAATAGCTGTGTCCACTAAATGTGGACACAGCTATTCGTTGCCTTGTTTGTATTTATAGGAGAATTCATTAATGTAGATATTGTCCCTTGAGTCTGGATTGAATATGGGAGCTTCTATGGCCGATGGAACCTGCATCATTTCCGATGTCTAATTGCATTTGGTCTCGGGTTAAATTAAACTGTCAGGTTGACAACAGAAACGGAAAAAATAGGAATTGGAACAAATGTGTGTGGCTGATGAAAATCAACAAAACATAAACTATGTCCACAGTCTACCAACTTAAGGTAGTTTGAGCGAAAAATCACTTCACCTAGAATTTGATGAATTTGGCCTCATTTTAAATAAAAAACTTTCGCTTTCCAATCTATCAAAATATCAACCCCTTACCGAACTATTTTTCGAGCAATTTGCCTACAAATATAAGCTGTTTTACATGGGATAGATTACGGCTGTGCACTCCAGAGGGAGAATATTAAAAAAATTAGGAATTTATAATACCTAGATTTCGTCAATATACTAACGGTGTGTATATTGCATATTTTCTCAACTATTAAAAAAACTTATGACTCACCACAGTAATTTTTACTGAATCGCAAAAAGAACCTGCTGTTTTGAAGGGCTTTCAGCCGTACGGCGGGAAAAAGAGTCAAGTTAGAGACTTATATAGCTTTATTTATTTAATTGCTGAGAATTTTGGTCATATATAACGCTATTAATATTACAATATTTATTTCATACTTCTTACAGACGCTGAAATAAAAAAATAAAATTTGAATATGGTCTCCATTATGACTAGGGAACTATCTCGCTCAAACCACCTTTTAAAGTAAGCGAAAGGCCATCACTTTTGTTTGTAAGATTTCAGTACCTAACTAGTTGTGCAAAAGCCCAAAGAGGAATGCTGGATGGGAATGAGGCGGAGGTGATGAATGGGCTATCGAAGTGTTTGAGAACATCCAGAGGATGGAGAATTCTTTGAATTGAAGGACAAATGATTGTTGCAGAATTCTCGCTCTCTGGAGCAACAATCGTGTCAGTCCGAAGGGATGGATTTCCTCCAGACGGCCACGCTATTCGTTTTAAATTACTCTAACCGCTCGTCCCGGAGGCGTTACGCAATGGCTTTAGGCATAATTTGAGTAAACTCTTCTCGGGCTCTCCACCGGTTTAAACTATTCATGATTGCCGACGTATCAATAGACGACTCGTCACTCATTATCAATGCAAGAATGTCGCAAATCTTAAATATCAGCCAGATTAAGGACTAAGGCTTGGTCTCTTTTGATTGGTCGGAAGTGGTCGGAAGCTGATTGTTGACTCCAGAGACCGTGAATCAGCGGAGACTAAACTCTTGCGTTCTTAATTCTTTTCAACATCGGATTCGAAGCATTGCTGATATTATTACCGGAATCGCGATAAAAATTTTATCCTCTATCCGAATCTCAATGGCTTCTTTAGTTCGTCGATCTCAAAAAAATTTCTGAACTCCAAATAAGTTTTGTGTCGTCCCACTTAATCCTTTGGTCCAAATCCTTTTTTTTCGTAATTATTTCATCGGTAGTTGCATGTGAAATAGTCGCGGTGAAGGCACCAGTTGCGTCATTTACGGACAACTATTTGTGGTAAGTTCTCCTCTTAAGCTTTTAGGAGTCCCTGCACTCTCTATTATAGATCGGTTCTTCAATTACGCGACCTTTTTAAATTGTTCTCGTCTATCTCTCTAATGCACTTCTTGTGGAACTCATCTGCCAGCCCTATGCTCTCTCGTATTGATCGTCTGTGGCGAAAAAAGATAATTCCTTGGGTCGATTCTAATCGATTGTTTCGAAAACGTGCAGGAAGGGATGTGTCATGAGAGGGCTCGGTCCACAGTCCTGATATCTCCTTCCCCCTTTATTGTGTCTAACCGCACCATCAGTTTGTTTCACAATTTTCAGTTTTCTTTTCCGAGGTCTATTTCATTGGTTACACATTGGAGTCCTTAAACTCTCGTTCATTTCTGCATAGTTTCTCTCAAATAAATACCCTTGGCCCTCGTACGAAAAGGCGCGATCAACGTTTCCTGTTCAATGGTAGACTGTTCCCATTTTTGTGTGTCTGGTTTTCTGTTTTTCTTCTGGGGAAAATGTGCATTGTATGAAGTTATCAGGAAAACGAGTAAATGGTGGAGGATACGAAACAACTTGTTTCAATCCCCTCTGAGTGTAGAGATTTTTTAATTAAAAAAAACTGGTATCGTGTTTGAACAATTGAATTTTTTGTTATTTTTTTGTTTTTGGTAACCTTTGGTGAAATTTAGAAGTCGAAAGATTTTCCTCTAATGCCCCTTCCAGAAAAATATTGCACATGCCCCGGGGAAAATCTTGCCTCACGCGGCTTTGGAAATTGGAGTGAAGCCCAGGGAGAGAAGATGGATGTGGATGATAATGCTGAAATGAAGTGATATTTTTATGGGTGGGTTTTTATCATACCACATTGGTCTCACTCAGGCGTATCTCAGGCTTATCAAAATGTGGAATTTTTTACGGAGGCTCTGCGTTCATTTCTCTCTCTTCGAAAGTAACCCTGCTTCCCTCGGAGAAAGATAAACAAACCGCAAATCCCCAGCCCGAAGGCCGATTTGATACTTGAGGGAGTGTACGCAAGTCGCCCGGCGCCCGGAATTCGCACTTCCCGAGGACGGGGGAAAAGTTCCTTTCGTCACGTTTGCGGCTTCCCTTTAAAGAGTTTTGATAGAAGTTGTCTAAGATACAGTCTCTGGTGGGAAAGTTAAACGGAAGACTTCCAGTGGGAGGGCTTAGGGTGAAAGAAAGCTCTTGAAGGGTTGAAATATGCACGAGGAGCAATCAAAGATCTCCTGAGGAAGAACTTGCGTGGGGAGGTGTGCAACAGGCTAATGCGAACTCAGCTGACCTTAGGCCTATGGACGTTTGGAAATGCTGAATACACAATGCGGTTGTGTCATTTGGTCATTACGTACTTATATGCATACTATTATTATTCCAGGAAAGCCGACTTATAAATATCTTCCTCGCTGCCCTGTCCTTGCATGGTTACCTACATACTCTTGCATCTTTAAATTCATGCCGTTCCATATTAGCGCTCCAATAATCATAATATTACTATCGGTCCGCCACATCCTCTCTCACTATTCGCACTTATTTCGTAAATCTTGTTCGTTTACGATCATAAATTCTCTCGTTTCCATGCCAACGAAATATACTTAGTAAATACTTCATCTCTGGAATAACCAATCCTCCTTTCCCTTACACATATTCCTCACTCCATCTCTTTTGAGCTCGATTCGAATTAATTTAACTATGACCATTATATCATATCATTATAATCATCGAAATAATTTTATTCCTGTAACTATTTTGTTTAGCGAACGTTAAACTGTATAAATAAATAAATCCCAGTTTGACCCATGGCCACCACATATGGTTGGCATTGTAATGCTTCTCGTGGCACGTCCATCCGCTGAAAAAGGGAAGAGTATTCTATCGCAATGTCTGCGATGGTGGTTTTTATAGTCGAAGTGCAAGGTTCAGACAATCGAAAATGGTACCACATTCCTCACGTGGTTGTTTCACTAAGTTCACCTCTCATCGATAAGAAAAGGTATGAATAAGCCAAGGTTCTTTTTTTTCGTCGGTAGAGAAGAATGGCGAGGGAAATGATGAAATTTTTCCTCCACGGATCTGTTGACCCCGAGGTGCTTGCGTCATCCGTTTGGGATTCCGTGAATCACCGTGTCGTGATCATACCTCAAAATATGTCATTGCCTCGTAACAATCTGCTCCCCGAGATATTTGCGTGAATCCCTTGAGATTCGCGTGCATCACGAAAATACTCGTTAGCTATTATTGATCTCCAACCATCCCGTTTCCTTCTCCAACCGGAACATCCGCCTCAGCTATGTCGACTTTTTGTTTTTTTTATTCTTACTGATTTTTGCTTACTGATTGCGTTTCGTAATGGTCCATAAAGGAGTAATGACGACCTCAGTAATGACGAGTCTTTGGATGAGACGTTTGCTAATAACGCGGGCTGTTTTTGCATATCGTTGCGACTTCATGGCCGATTGTCTTCATGTCTTCGACTTGCCATGTCTCTCGCCGTAGTAATCGAGACCGGGGCTGATGTCAGGAACGTGAGTCGATATCGCAACGCTGTGCAGTTCCTCCTAAAGTCACTAGTTTCCTCGTTCGCGTGATCTCAGTTCGGACCTAAGATAGGACTGCGATCGGAAGGGGCGAACTGCATGTGAATTATATAATTTATTCGCCCTCCGCTCTTTTCTGTTTCGCTAGGTGGGTCGCTCTGTTTGTTCCTAGCCTACATATTTTATAAATTCCAGTACATTGCGTCGACCATTAAGTGCTGGCTGTCATTCGCCTGTAATTTTGACCTTGTTGATTCGTAAAAAATTTACGTGCAAACCGAAGGTTAATTCATGATCCCTGCCGTGAGTTTTCGTGCATTGGTTTGTCGAAAGCTGGCTCTCATGGATTTCATCTCAGATTTTCGTTTTCTAGCTCCATCATGAAACGGACACGGAAATAAACAACAACGTGTTCAAATTTTCGCCGTTTCTGCTTACATACTCCACATGAGCTTAACTGAAGAAAGCATACATAGAATTCTGGTTTTAGTCTTTCCATCTTTTCCAGAATATCTTGACTCGAGTCTAGCGAGGAGGAAATAAACCGCCAAGTAATCCACTACCTATTAGCATGTACTCTCAGCATATTTAATCAGATTCTGATGATCATAGCTGTTCTCAATTTCCCCTTTAGTTACCAGTTTTTTCCATTTTTAAATGCTTTTTTTCAGTAAATTAGGTTACTGATTCCCATAAATGAAAGTATACCACGTACGTAGAAGTGAAAGCATCTACCCTTGCGTGAGAATATGGAAGCATTCCAGGGATTTTATTCGGAGAACCCTACGATTTACATATTCACCTAGCAACTATATAATCAAGTTTCATAGTTTTTCATTCCTTGGGTCAGCTAAACATATGATTGTCGTGTATTGCTCAATTCCTCATTGTTTTTCCGCCCCTTTCAAACGTCCAATTTCCCCGGGGCCAAGGTCGTCGATCGTGCTGGCCGAGGTAGTAATGGTTTCTTACGTTCGGCGGCGCCACAAGTCTGAACGAAGCTGGGATGAGTTACACGTGAAGCCGATAGATGGTAGCGGAGGTGCTGTTTGGAACCCACTAAGGGCAAGGACGGCGCACTTTTAGGAAGATAGACGACCATTAAACAATATCCTAAAATGCGAGAGTACTTTGCTTTAAAATCTTGGTGCAGTTTTACGGTATAGATCGCTTTCTACCACTTGAGCTGAATCAATTATGAAATTATTTGCCCCAGAAACAGTTGAAAGGCCTATATTTTGAAGTAATTTCTAGTTTTCTTGATAGTAATTGTTCTTGCACTCAGACAAAAACGTCTTATGATTGTTTTGGAAATCTTTTCAATGTTGAATGACTCTTCTATTCATAGAATACATATCTAATCCATATCGCTTTTTGTCATCTTGAGTGAAATTAATGTTCAATATTTGCTATAAACTAAAAAAATAACATTGTTTTAAAATTGTATATGTCGGTACCTACTTGTCATATAATGCTTAAATAATTGAAGATGTATCATAATACAAATGAAGAAAATATATTAAATCAAAACATACATATATATTTCTCTCTTGTGAACTTTGCGTAGCGAAAGTTGCGTAGCGATATGGAATAACATTTATTTTAAATTTTCTCGCATGACAAAAGGTATGAAGCGCTTTTAGTTTCATTTATCCTAATTTAAGAAGATTTCCCGAAAAAATACTTTTATTTCAAAATTATTAATGCGTCTCAAAATTGGGTTTTATTAATTTTGGTAAATTTCTTTAAAACACTCGAAGAATTGTTTTTTTCATTTTATTTTTGATATTGATTCGACATATTTTTGAAAATTCTAAGGAAAATATTTCTCCTAAGTGTTCAATCTCCGTTACAAAAAATACTATAATCTGACTGGTGACTTACTGCTTAGTGATTTATTTATCTCTTTCATGATGGATCTCGCCATGGAAGTTTATTTTTAATTTATTTAATTTCAAGCTGGGACTTGAGGATTAAATTTCGATTTACAATTTTCGGCAAAGATTAACATATAAACTTTTTGCTGGTAAATATCTTGAATTTTTCGAGGTTAAAAACCCTATTAAAGAAAAAAAAATAATAAGCTTGAGACTTATTCTATAATTTGTTGTATGTCTTGCAACAAAGCGTTATTAACAATGCAGAGAGATGGGCATGGCTGAGTCAAAACTTATCAATTTACGAGTTTAAAATAACGTTAGTCGCGTACGCGATCGAATCCGTGGCAGGGAATGCTTGTGTTTAAACGAATCCCTAAAATAGTGGATATGAAGCCAATTTTCCGACATTCAGGTGTGAATTATTAGATGCTTTTTGTAAGTTTGGAATGTCCCAAAGTAAAAATGATCGTTGACGCACGAACCAGGCATTTGCTTTAATACCTTTCAGCAGCAGTGTCTTGGATTTAAACGTTTCTAATAGGTATTTGGCGAGAGAATGGTATATCGTTGTAAAGTGTATCTATAGAAATTTCGGATTTGACGACCATCATTGAGTAATTTTATGTTTTTGAAGCAGCTATAGTTTTTCGTTTAAATGGATTGATCTCGAAACCTCGCACGTTTCTTGTATGTCAACAAGTCATCGCTCCGTCCAATTTCGTTAATATTTAGTATCGATTCCTGTTAGCGCTGGTCAGGATGAATTGTGTTATCAATGCTTCTCCATTTATTGATTATAATTTTGAATAAAAAAGTCATACTTGGTCTACTAAAGGTGGTGTACTAAAAGTCTACTAAAAGTGGTCTTGGTATGCTTAAGAAACCATGGTCAAGGAAAATTAAAATTTTACATGGAAAAAACAAAGTATAACTTTTTTATTCAAAATGAGATGTAAGTTCCATAAAGTCACCCCGGAAACCACGAACTAGATTAGGTATAAATTGTTGCTGAAATTCGTTGCCGTTAGATTTGTGTGAACTCTTCTAGGTGGGGATTATTATATTGTCTTCTCCGATGTCGTGAGGGTGTAAAATGAAGGCGAACTCCCCAAGGTACTAGTTCTCATGATTAAATATTATACTTTGTACTTTTCTGCAAAGTTTTTACTGTACGACGCGTTTCACCTATTTACGGCATCGTCAGGTACAGAAGTTTGTTACTTGTGTTAATTGTTGTTGCAGTTACGGGGGAGGAGGGGGGGGGGAAATACAAATATTCGGGCAGGGTTGAGTAAAGAGAAAAAAAACACGTAGATCAATGGCTGGTGAGGCGGGAAAGGTTAATTTTATCGGAAAGGAGTGGGGAGGGAAGCGGAATTAATAATTCGTTATAAAGGTTATTGGATTGTGTGATTAATTTCTATTTGTTCAAGTGCGTCCATTTTGAGGCCTTTGGGAAGAACTTGTTCAATTTCGGGAATAAAAGCGCTCGTATGATTGTTATCAAGTAGGTGTTTTGTAAAAGGTGAGGTGAAATCCATATTTCTGTAACTTCTGGCGTGTTCTGTGATACGTGTGCTCATAGGCATATCTAGAAGCGTCTGAAGGGGGGGGGGGTATCCACATGTAGGGATGTCTGAAGGGGGAGACTATGGAATACCCCCCAAGTAAAAAGGGGGGTCCGGGAATATTGAAAAATATACATCATAAAATGACGTTTTGGAGGTGTTCTATTATGTAATGGAAGGTGATCTATAGGCGTACTATTGGCACGTGTTAAAAACATCATTTTTACGTTTTTTATCAATGGGGGGGTGTTACAACCCCCAAAACTCCCCCTGGATACGCCTATGCGTGTGCTAATAATTCTACCAGTCTGACCGATGTATGCCATATTGCAACTATTGCATTTAATTTTATAAATACCAGAATTTAGGAGTCTATCCTGTCTGTCTTTTTTCGTTGGCTAAAAGTTTAGAAGGGGTCAATTTTATCCCCAAGGTACGTTCATAGAGATTGATCAGTGATTAAGTATAGTATTTTTTTAAATACGGGTGATTTAAGCTGCTCTCCGCCATGTGGTGATTTTTTTCTCCCTCCCTCTACTCCACCCCTAGCTCCGGCTTTATTCCGCAAACACGGATAATTAACTAAAATAATTAATCTCGCCCGGGGAGAGAAGACGTGGCGTGGGACGAAGCAGTGCAGCCTCTTGTCTTCGTGAGATCTGATTAATGCTTCCTCGCAGTGCGTCGTTGACCCGTTGATGATGATGGAATCATAAATCCACTTCGCTTTCTTTGCAAGTCGACCGAACGGAATGCAATTTGTTGCAAAACTTAATGCGCTTACATTTTATCTTTCGCTTGTCTTCCTCCTTCCCATCCAATACTCTCTTTACTTCTTCTCATCTCATCCGCCATTACCCGGGCCGTGATTTATGAACGGAGTGCGCGAAGGTATGCGTTGCCCTCCGCCCCGCGGTCGTCTTGTCTACGCGGCGTTGGGCACGCATTTTGAGCGATCTTTTCTAAGAAGGCGTACTATTTCACGAAGCCGTGCTAAATAAACATGGCTTCGAAGCGTGCAATGAATGAGTGGTCACGTGAGTATATTAGTGAATCATAAAATATACTGCAAACGGCTTATGTGGATTTATTCTTCAAATATTGTTAGTAAATATCATGCGCTTATAAGTTACTAATATCGTATTAAAAACTTATTTGTGAGTCGCGTGTTAACGGGTTAAGGAGAAAACTGTACTAAGTGTTTGATTATTTTTGTGTATTTATTTATATTGTCTTTACTTTATGCTATCATTTTAATGGCGATTCAGCGCTGCGCACATTTGTTTCATAGACGTTTTATATATCAATATAACTGGAAGGCCAGTAAGATGTTAACGTTGCGAACGTTATCCATCGAGAAATCACTGTCACGCCTGACAATGTGATCTTCACCGCTGCACGACACTTGCCGATGTTTTTATTTTTAATTCGTCTGTGGTCTAATCCGCGTACGGGCGCTAGCTCTGCGTTCCAATTCGCTAGTACATACATACATCCCAAGCGTATACAAGCCCATAGTGCATGTTATATACTAAGGGCTCTCTATACTTGGATTGGAAAACGTCCTCAGTTTCTCTACGCGGGGAAATATCGACGTCCTCTTTCAAGGCTGGAGAGAGAACGGTGTTGGTAATTTCGGTTCGATAAGCCGTCAGTTTCCCTCAAATGACGGGTTTTTACTCGCCCCACCGAGGCTTTTGATGGCTATGAACCTCTCTCGCCGCTAGAAATTGAGAACTTGGAAATCACCACGTGTGTGTCTCTTTCTTTTTACTGACTGCGAGAGCTGCTAACTGATTTTCTTCCCCGTCCCGGTGCACGCTGGTGTTTTTGCCGGCGAGTGTGGAAATTTCCTCAGCTCACCACCGTGGAATACGAGATAAGTTTTTTACTCATGCATATAATTATGAAGTTTTCGATATGGCTGTTACGTCAGTATACCTGAGCGGTGTTACCATGTTTATTGAAGTAATAATAAACGATAGTGGCACAGCAATAAATCAAATGTGTGTATTCTGCAAAAAGTATTGAATGTCGTATTGATACACTCTTGGCTCGTGTGCATATGCTTTCCCTTTTATAGCTGTATTCTGGGAAAGGGAACGAATAACGACCTTTTGTATAGCACAAGGAGAAGATCTGTTGAGAAAGGTAAAGGGTGTGTTTTAAATGAAGAGGTGAAAGTAATTTTTTTTATAATGCAAGGAACAAGGTATCTCAGTACCATCTTAAAAGAAATGCCATTTCTTGGTTGTTTTCTCTCTTACGTAGTGCTCAATAGATTTTAGGCGTCGCCCCCGAGATAATCTGACCTGTGTTTTCCGTAAAAGTTTTTTATAAATTTCTATGCAAACTTCATTATCACTATTAAAGTTCCTGAATTCTCTATCAATGTTTTGACGAGATAAACTTAATGTATTGTAAAAGTTCACCGATGTATCTCTATTGATAGCTTGGATTTATGTTTTCGCGGCCGAATAGGGGTTCTCCAACAAAATATATTACTCCAAAATTGTACTCTCAAAAGTGGTTTAAAGTGACTATTTTAGTTTTTGCGCTGTGTCATGTAGGTGGGGTAGGTCAGTAGTCGTGGATGTATGCCACCAAATAGCACCTACTTGCACTCCAAGTGATGAGAGAGATCAAAATATCCAGGGTTTGTACCCGAGTGAAGCTCTTTGCATATCTCCACCCTAAACCGCGTGGGATGAATTCGTTAATGCCAGCGTATGGAGCAGTGAAGATCGTATGTTGGTAGTCGCTGGCGCCGGTTGGGAGGGAACTAACTGGCCCACAACTCCCGATTGTGTCAAGTTCACCTCCGTTTGGGCTGGTTGCGAGGTAAAAAATGTTAGCCAGACTTTGGGTTCATGTTGAAGTGCAGACATATAATATTCAATTTAGCCAACAATAATCATGTTTGAGGTGCCAATTCCTGTATTCAAGTCCCGGAAAAAAATGTCAGAACCCTGATATGTTGATATCGCTAGTCGGGTTGCTCTGGGAATATCCACGTACGTACTCTGATGGATGTGTTGATTTTTTCTCGATATAAATTCGAATTATGGGCGGAAATTACATCGGATAATCCGAGTCGCAGTGATTAATCTGTCAATTTGTTCCCCCGGCCTCTGCCGTCTCCTCGCTCGTTACTGGTAACGTCTGCATCTCTGCATTATAGACTGTGTCATTAGCGGAGAGGAGGTGGGCTCTCCTATCTTCTCTGCATGCACTCTCGGAGCTAGAGTTGAAGATGCCCCGCCGTGGGCGTGTGAGTTGCAGGCCTTTTGTTCTCCTGGTGCGCCGACCGTGGAAGAGTCATTAGTGCATCCAGGGAGGGGAGGTGGTGGATATGAAAAAAAGAGGAAGAAAACTGGGCGCCGGCGCTATAAAATCCCCCATAATGCAGCTCTGCTTGATGACACCCTGCCTCTCGTTTGCATATATTGTTCGTGGCGTGGACGTGTCTCATCAGGCTTTCAGCGATACGGCCGATGCGTGTGTTCATCTTTCCGTGATTTTTTTTGTTTTAGATTCATTGCACTTGGTCATCTCTTCTTTCTCTGAGATAAACTCCGCCAGTGTTAGCGTGTGAGGAGCCTGTTGCTTGGTCTCCAACGGGTAAATTAGTATAGTTCTTCAGAAAGATTAGTGTTTGATGAAGTCATTCACCTCAGGGTATTTGAGAGCTGGGTAGAGAGAAAGTAGGTGTCGGAACTTTCCAGCTCTCAACAAACTCGATCAGAACATAGAAATATGGAAAAAACCGAGGCCAAGAAATGATATACGCCTCTAGTCCTAAACCATAATATACTATCCCGTCTGATAAGTGGAGGAGGATCAATTTGCGGCCATTCTGAAGGAAATCAGTCCAGTGATATTTTTTGTGCCCTTATGACACTTCGAGGAGAGTATTCGAGAGCGGTTCGATTCGTTGGTAAACATTGACGGGGTATTATTTTCCCCTGAAGACAGTAGCAGACTCATTGTCAGTCGTCGAAACGTCGGCGCGTATAAGTGATGTGTGTCCCATTGGAAACCCGAGTACTCTTCACGAATTGCGTTCGCCTGGATCTCGCAACTCGGATCCTTCGTCTGCATCCTAGTGCCTCGCGGACGGGATATTGCACTGCCGTGTCTCCTCTCAGTGCCAGAGTGTGATTTTGAACGTTCCTACGAAGTCCACTCGCGTGCCTTATTCAGATAACTCAATTTGAAAGTATTGGCAGCAATAATACTTTGATAAATGCCACAGAGATTGCAGTCACGTCGGCAGAAATTGATACATACATTTGTGAAAACTTCCCCGGAAAATAAACATTTGGTTTCAATTAGGAATAAGCGTAATTTATTGGCGCTAATAGCGAACACATCTTGTCGACAATCAGTAGGTCCGGATCGCATAGTAGTAGAGTGAAATCAGTTTTTCTTGCTGAGTACACTCATATCTGTTTTCATGATAAAACAATATGAGAATATAGATTTTAAGGATGATTGTAATAGCCCAACGTGTCGAGGAATAACGTAAATATTATCTCATGTACTGTTATAATTTCGAAGTCCATAGTTTTTTAGTCATTTTGTTGTCTTCGGAAGGCATCAATGAATATTTTTACCAAGTTACCTACATTTCTCGCTCTCACAATATATTATCAATTCACTGCATTGAATTTGGAAAAATGTCAAATGTCTATCAGTTATTTTCAATATCGTTTTAGTATTAACCAATTTTTTCCGTATTTCTCTAAGTTTTCTTATTTTTCAATTTTATGATTTTTTGTGAAACTTAATTAACGCCCAAATATATATTTTTTTATCGAGTTACTACGCATTTACCTTCATACACGTTGCGTGTACGTTCTTTATGTGCAATTTTCCCTCAACCGTTTGTCCCCATGGGAGACTGCAGGGTTTTCTGTGCTCAGATGGCGTTTGCGAACCCGGGTCTCCGGCGTGGGAAAGCAGTAACCCAGCCATCGCACATGTATTGTATCTCCAGTGCCATTTAACCGAGCATAATTCTTCCTGTGGGCCATCGGGAGCTGTTGATGTTCCTCGGGCAAGTATCGTCCCCGTTAACTCTGAAAGACGAAGTATACTTACCTCCCAGACGGAGATAAAGGGAGTCGTAACCATTGTTCTTCTCTCTCTCTCCCCCTTCTCCGAGGCGTATGGCAGTGCCGTCAGCACATGACACCCGGATGACCCGGCGATGTAGGCCCCAAAGGCCACACGCGGTGCCGAATACGGGTGTAGGCGTGTCTCATACCCGGAGACACGCTCTTTATTGGCTGTTAAAGTCTACCTCTACGCTCGGCTCGGAGTGAAATTTATGCAGGAGGAAATTTAATTGTTCGCCGAATAGTAGTTCCCGAATGAGCGATTCCGCTGCTGAAAGCAGGCTTTCGAGTGGAGCGCCATTGGACAATTGACTACGCTGCGGTGGCACGAGGCGTGAATAACTCAAGTTTAACGCGATTTTCTTCGCACGATGCGGGAGCAGTTGAATCTCGCGATAGCTTTCCTCATGCCTTTTAATAGGCCTGAATCGTGTTTAAAAGTGTAATAAATGGGTACCTATTGTTTTCTTCACCTACAGGCAAATGCGATAGTCGTTTAAGCCTGCAAAGTCAATTTTAATAAGTGTCTCTTGGTTGGTACTTCCCCCGTTCGGCCGCTTGCCTCACGGTCGTCTAGATGTGTGAGCACTTAAGGTAGTTTGAGAGAGATATCACTTCTCCTAGAATTTGATGAATTTGGCCTCATTTTAAGAAATATTTCTCATCTTTTTGATGATATCAAAATACTAACCCCTTGCCAAACTACTTTTCTAACAATTTGCCTAAAAATATAAGCTTTTTTACATTGGGTTGATTACGGCTGTGCGCTCCAGAGGGAGAATATTGAAAAAATTAGGGATTTACAACACCTAGATATCGTCAAACAACTAACGGTGTGAAGTTTGTATATTTTCTCAACTATTTATAAAAATTAATCAATTACTCACCGCAGTTATTTTTACAGAATCGCAAAATAACATATTTTGAAGGCGATTTCACCGTACGACGTGAAAAAATGAGTCAAGTTAGAGACTTATGTAGCTGTATTTATTTAATTCCTGAAAATTTTTGTCATATATAACTATATTTTATCGCCATTAATATTAAATATTTATTTCATACTTCTTACAGACGCTGAAATAAAAAAATTAACTTCGAATATGGTATCTATTAATTCTGACTAGGGAACTATCTCGCTCATACTACCTTAAGGAAAGTAAATGTTTTTACACGGCATCATTTTTGTTCAATTCGTTGATTTCTTCCTTAAAATTTAACATGCCTTAATATTTGTTCACTCTACGTAATTTTTTCAGTGTTTGCTTAAATGAATAGTCCCTCTATCGCTTCCATTACGGATATACTTGTCTCGCAATAGCGTAATTTTTCTAATTTTTTTGTTCAAGACTCCTGGTCTGAGTTCTGGAAGTGCCACTTTATCGTTGGTTGGTGATCACTCATGGAAACACAAATACCGAAACAGTACTGTTCCCCGATTCACACTGTTATCGGTCGCGTGAAGAGAGGAAAGGCTTGCGCTAGTGAGTTGATGGTGCGCTAGTGAAGTGTGAAAAATCGTTTGAAACTTGTAATTTGTAATTTTTGTGATAAATTAGAGTCTCTATATTGTGCTGAAAATAAAATGGTAGTGAAATGAAGGCTTTATTCTGTCTTAGTTTTCTAGTTAAGAGCGAAGAATGCAATTTTTGCCTAAAAATATATTAACGAGATCTAGATAGCGCTACAGTCTACGGGCTGATGAAGGCATCTAGACATTATCCATTAACTGTTCCACATCCTTAGAGCTTGCCGTTACCCTTCAGTAGTGAAGGGATTCTTAAAAATCTCTATATTTTGCGAAATATACGAAAAAAAAGATTGTGTCCCTTGTGTGTTTTGGCACAGTCACGAATCCGTCCTCTTAAATAACTCGTGCTTTGGTGAGTACGTTCCGATGCGCATGATGGTGCCTTTTTTTTGACACCGGAGGACCCGTCGTTCATAAATTTGCATCGGGAAATGTTGACAGAGTCGTGTTTGTTTCACCCGTTTTGCGTTGGATTCCACGAATGTAAGTCTGGACATGTTAGCTTTTGTCCCCATTGAGTGAACGGCGTTCACGAGCGAAGTTCTTGTGTTCGTGAAGTTTGTGAGCGTAGATATTCTAGATGGAACGTAGATATATTGTTTTATGAAAGAACCCTTACAAAACGAAACTTAAAATTATTCTCTTCAGCGTCATATTGAAGATTTTGCAATGTTTGCTGTTTGGTTATAAAGCCTTGGACTATCTTTTCTCGATGTTTACTGGTAGGAGTTTGTTTTAGAACTGACAGAGAATTCATACATACATGGAATTTTAGTGTGCGTTAATTTTTTAATGGGGGTTTTCGGTTGCATGTCTCGGGAAATGCCTGACTTTAGGCTACTTTGTTTCCCAAAATGTGGCTCAAAAGGAGAAAGAAATCATCAGGTGAGAGAATGTTTCCTAATTTTGTCAGTTTTTTCGACCCACAGATCGTTGGTGGACGATCTCAAGGCGCCAGTAAAGTATCCAAATTTCTAGTTTGAATGATGGTATTACATTAACCTTTTACTGGTGCAACTTTCCGCGCGTCTTACCTTTCGTAACTGTATAATTTGTACTCCTTCCGCTTCTCTATCACTTCATACTTATATCATTCGAGATTGTATAACTGTGTGGAAAGTTTTTATTTCTTTTACCAGAACTAGGAGTCGAACCACGGACCTTAGGCTTGCCGAATATTTGGTTTTGAAGCCCTCTTTTCCCTCGTGCTGCCATCCTCGATAGATCGCAAAGACATGAGATCCATATATGTATAAATTTTCCACGCGTATTGCAGCAGGTAATAGGCATCATATCTGTCGACGTTTCGACGAGCGAATTGTTCGTCATCATCAGGGGTTCTGAATGCCGCATGAGTCAAATTTGGTCGTTATTTATATCCAACAATCCGGGTGACTCCTGATTGGTTCGTTTGTCTGATTGACCGTTGACTGATTCTCTCGCCTTTCATTTTTAATGCAATTGATTATAGAGTTTCAGGCATTATATAATGAAAAACCAGTGTCTCGGTTAAAATTTACTTATTCTAGGTGGATCTCGATGGCCTCTTTGATTATAAGGTCCCAATAGCCATGCATGCGGTTAAGTAGCTTTGCATCTTCCCATTGTATGGTATGGTCTTCCTTGATGCTATGTTCCGCCACTGCCGACTTCTGTGGTTGCGCCAGTCTAAAGTGCCTGCGATGCTACTTCAGCCTGGTCTCAATCGTTCGACCTGCCTCTCCCGCCTAGAGCAAGTAAGGCTAGATAATAGACCTTACCGCATTAACAGGGGATTTTATAGACCCCTGGCGTCCTCAGGCCTATGGGATCCTTCGCATTCACCAATTGATCCCTTAATTTAGTTGGTGGTAGGTGAATAGTTTTAATATTGTAGCGCTGCAGAATACGGTGAATCCTTCCTGTTAAGGTGGAGATATAAGGGAGGAAAGATTTAGCCAATGGTTTTTCAGACGGCTCCCCTGTGCAGCTCTCTTTCGTTATACGGACGATCATGAATCTGTAATTCAAGCTTAGATTTGCTCAAACGGAACGAGAAGTTCGCACTTGACTTTAAACGAGAGAGCTTGAACTTGTCAATGTTATTTGCGAGCCTTTATGAGACTGCATTGTCCGCTGGGAATCAAAATCAATCAACGCGGGATTCGATCGAGTTCAGAAATCTCGCGGTAAACACTGCCGGCTCTTTCGAGTCCTCGTCGGTGTTTGACCCCTCAAGAGAAAAAGGGCAAATCGCAGGAATTCCACGGGTTCATTCATAACTTTTTCAGACCAGGGCTTACGGAATTCATCCAGCGCTTCCATTTACGAGTATTTATATCGTCGTTTTGCTTCTTAATGGTGCCATTCCCCTGAGAATGACGCCAGAAATAAAGCTAAACCTTTGGCATACAGAGTTATGAAGTTAGTTAACACACAGCGAAGCCGAATATAACTTGTAGTCCCATCGGCATCCCCACTCAGACACCAGGACTAACTAAGTGGAACCTCCTTGACCCCCCGGGTTTGAGTTGAAATCTTATGAATACGTCCGTAAAGGGTGTGCGATGGCTACGGTCGCCGCTGGCTGTGAAATGTATAATAATGGGGAGATCTGTGCTGGATGATGGGTGTGTGGAGGAGAGGAGGATACGTCTGTAATCACCTGTGCGGAAAACGAGCCCTCGGATCAATCTTAGTCCCCTTCCCTTCTTCCCCCTTCTGAGACGGTTCTCACCCCCTTCCCCACTCCCCTCCCCAACCCTCCTCTCCACCCCGTCCACTCCCGCTTGAATAACAACAAACCCCAAAGTGATTAATCCCCCGCGCCACGGATGGGGGGCGCCCCCCTGGCCAATCCCGCCCCCCCCCCAAGCCCCGTAACCCCACCTCTTCTTCTCTCGTTTCCAGGATATTGGCCCGGCTTCATGAAAGTCGGTGTGGCTACATACTCTTCACGATGATTTTCAAACCAAATACGTCCACATCTACATGCCACCGTGCTAATATGCCAACTATATCTGGCATCATGTATAAGTTTAATTTGAGAAAGGGAAATTTCCCATTAATTAAGCCATATTTAAATAATTATAAACGATACTTTGTTTGCATGGGCCCAAAGATTTATAATATGTTGCCTGGGAAAATAAAAAATGTTAAAAATTGTAAAACATTTCAAAATTTAGCCTAGTCATGGATCCTGGTTTTGGAAAATGTTGTCAGATTCTTTTGATGTTACTAAGTTTTTTGTCATTGTAGAAATATTACTCGTTATTTGAATTTATATTCATATTAGTAATATTTCAGATGTTAATGGCAGTTTTGGCTATTGTTAATTTCTTTCACTTTTGTATGGAAAACATTAAAGCGTTAGCAATGCATATAAATTCATGAAGGTTGCCTCAGCACAGGTTTTCCCTTTTTGAGGCAACCCAGCTTTCTTGTTTCTTTTTTGTAATTAAATTAATTTAATGATTTGTTTGTTTGTTGAAATCAATACAATTTACTTACTTTAATTTACTAACTACCATGCAAACCGCCGCGAGGATGATTGGAAGGGGGTGTTTATAACGTGAGCCCTGAAAAATAGAGTGAATAAGTGAAGGAAGTTGAACGATTGAAAGGAACGGAAAGTGAAATTTGTTTTGACACATTTCACTTTCCGTATTTGTATTAGCAGTTCCTATTTTTACATTTCAATGTTCTTGTACGGTGAAGGTGATTTCGCTCGTACTGTGCCTGGCACTTGTAATAATGCTCAATATTGCTTAACTTCGCTGGTCGAGCAGCAATCGATATTTCCATCGTGGCAGGCCGTTGCTCGGTTGTCTTGGTGTCTCTCTGGGTTACATGTGAATTACGTGTTGGCGATTCGCTTGAGTTTTTATGCATATGATTATTCAATCCAGAAATACTATAATATGGTAGAATACACGTTATTGCAGTGTTTTATCATGATGAAAATTTAATCGCATGTTTCGAATGTTGTTTAGTGAATATTTTTAACACAGTATGCATAAAACGTACTGTCCACGTAGTATGTAATTGGATGAAATACGGGCTGAAAACACGCAGACCTGATAAATCAAAAGGTAACGATAAATATCCCGTCCTAGTTGGGTTGTGGGCTCGTATCTCGCCTCGGGCAGTGATCCTATCCCAGTGATTTTACAATAACAAGCCTTTGGCTTGATATTGTAAAATCAGCTGCTGAAGCTCCTTAAACCCAAGATTGCTAGGCATAAAATTCTGAGTGATTCTCTGGTTATCTGTTATCCATTCTTTATTCTTGCCTCAGTGTTACCCATTTTGCTTCAATTAATAATCGTCAACCAATGGACCAAATATATCGAGTAAATAGTGGTGCTATTTTATTATGCGTCCTCTTTAGGTTTGGAGTGAAAACGTTTGCAGCGGTATTTGATGGGTATTATTCTAGGTGACAGGGAGGGAAAGAGATGAGGGGGTATATCGCGGTAATTGAATAGAGCAGTTTTACTGAAATATATTGGCAACCCTAGATCACCAGTTGGTTTTGTTTTGAGATCAGGGAGTGCAGCGCACAACCTTATCTTGTGTGTGCGTATTGTGCAGGAAGTAAATCGCGAGAAATATTTGCAATTATTCAAATAACCGAATAAAGCGTCATAACAATCGATATGCGTTAGAAAGTAAGACTCGCCAGCCACCAATAGCTTTCCATGTTGCTTTGGGGCATTAAACTGAAACACCGAATCAATGATTACTAGTTTAAAGAATATTCTGAGAGATAATGATGCACCATCGATAAAAGTCCTAGTTGAAATTATTATCGTTTCATCGTGATATACCTCTCGACTGGCATCGTGGTATGCTAGGTCTTGTCATTAGCGTATTCTTGACGAGCGCCGGCATTGTTTCCGTCGCTTTCACGGATGATCTCAACGTGTTGTAGTGATCGGGACATCATGAAAAATCTCCTCAATTGTCAGTGCCCTAGCCACCAAACCAATCACATCCTAGATTAGACTCCGCTTAAGTTCTGACGATTAATGCATGCTAATTCCAGTGAATTTCCTAAATTTTTTGGCATGCAAAATTATGTGCGTTTTGTTAAAATTCTCCCCCTCCCGAAGACTCTTGCGAAGATTTTCAAGAGATAATGTTTAAATTTCCAATCATTGCATTTACAAATTATGTGGTTCGCAGTCACGCGCACGGGTGCGAAGTAATACACCAAATACGGTGAAATTCGCCATGAAAAAATCAACCCCCGCATAAACCTCCGCTGAAGTTCGCCTTGAATTAAGATGGCTTGGTGGTGTAGCTGGCTAACACACCTGACCGGCAATTGGGAGATCCGGGTTCGAATCCCGGTCAAGTCAAATGATTTTTTATGGTGAATTACACCGTCTTCGGTAGATTATGTTTAGTTGAAGAAAAGTCCCAGCAATATGCACTTAGCAGTAAATTAATGTCCAGTGGTGTTAATTCTACGTGTGCAGTGTCTGCACAAAGTAGCCGGAGTCTTACGTAAATTTGGAAAAGCTAGGATGATGTACCTAGGAAAAGCTAGGATTTATCCGCTTATCTTTCATCCCCCTCCTTTATCTTTCATCTACCTCCTTAAGGGGATTGGAGGAGCTATGGGGGTGGTGGATGGGGTGGGGGAGAGCGAATCGGGCGGACTGCGGGGCCATGGAGGGAAAACGGCCTCTGGTCTCGGAAAATGGTCTTTTTTTTTAGAGAAGTTTGTGATTTTTTCCTTTCCGATTGTTAAAAATTAATATCAACCTTGAAAACAATCCTTTGCTCAATAGCTCCTAAAGGTCAAGATCGGGACAGAGTACGGACAAGTCAACGAAAACAGAGCTATCCAGTACATGGAGAAGATAGTGAGTAAACATGATTCTACGGGATAAATGTATTGCCAAGCATTTAAGCGTTTAATTGGTCCATCTTGTGAGCGCCTCGTGGTGGAAGTAGTACTAATAATAATTTTTTCTTGCCAAATAACACCTACAATATATATAGCTTTGGCTACAATAAGTAGTAACTACTCGTCAAAATAAAAATTCCCTTTACAGAATAATACATTCACAAATATTCCCTTTACGTAGAGTGCATTCATTTTCAAACTGGCATCAGTAATAAATTCATCGAGAAGGTTATAAATATAGTTAAATATCACCTGAAATTGTATCGTCAAGATACTCCTGTACAGAGTAATACCTTTTATTTAAGAGAATTTGCTTTATTTTATGTTTAAATACATTACAATTCATTGATATATTTTTTAATTCCTTAGGCAACTTATTGTAAACCTTAATACCCATATAGTAAGGACGCTGCTCATACAGCTGCAGCCTATGCTGTGGGGTAGCTATCAGGCCATTTCTGGTGCCTTAATCATGAGTAATATTAACTTGATAATAGACATGAAGGTTATTCCTTTCATTACATAAACGTTCAAATGAGTAATCAGAAAACATGGTGAGTATTTTACATTCTTTGAATACAGGTCTACAAGATGATCACTATTATTTCTTTGCCCACTAGCTTGCCCCCGTGGAGATGAGAACCCCTACGGTCTAAACACGCCTTTTCTGCCGTGGTATCCTCCCCCATAACAATTCCATCTTAGCAATCTTAACATCTTTCTATCCTTCGGTACTTTATTCGGGTCGTAATACTTCCTCCCCAGTATACTCCCAGCCACCCACTCGGTACGTCGGTGATCAAGGAATGATGATCACTCTCTCCATAGCGTCGAAGATGGCGTCCCGTCGACTCTTGATTTTGCCATTCCCATCTATATGCTCATTATCCCTCCACTCCGAGCGAGAGGCATATGGCCACCCTCCTAATGGAATCGGAACGCTACCCCCTCCCCGTTGCCCCGCGCGTGAAGTTCTTTCCGACTCTCCTTTGATCGACGGTCTTGAAATCGGAATCTCCACGCTTCATTACCCCGCGTGCCCCGTCTGAGCCTCTCGCCCTCAGCTTTCGCCTCGAATACAATTGGCTGTGTCCACGCCCATCGCGATCTCTCTGAATTACCCCATGCTACCCCGTGCGCCGGGTGGCTAAAAGGGTCGAAGATTCCGGATACTTTAATAGAATCTCGGATCGCTAGGTGCGCAGTGCGCTCATAATTAGTTTAATGTCGGGGAAATGTACGTAACGTGGCCGGTAACTCTCGAATGTTACGTTTAGGCTCCAGGTTGATTATCACCATCTACCGCACTGTCAATTTATGGCGTGTGCAAAAATTCATACCTACGTTGGAGCGGTAAGCATAAATATACCTTATTATTATTATTAGATTATTTTTTGCTCTGAGTGATACGGGGCAAACTACATTTGCAAAATTTTGCCTCTTGGGTATTCATTGTTGTGATTGTTCTTGATGGTTTTACTATGGAATAGGGAACTGCTTTAAGTTCCTAATACTCACTTAGTTCCTCTAACATGTTTCCTTACTCTTGTATTACAGTACTGTATTTACTGATGTACGTTGTCTTGCTCCTGGAGAAGTTAATTGGGGAAGCGTTTTCACTGTAAGTGACACGCTCGTAATGCCTGCCAGAAGAACTTGAGATGGGTTTACGGGAGCAAGATTCTAGTTAAATATCCACCTGGACGGGGAATCGAACCACGGATCTTTTGCTTTTCGGGCCAATACGAAAACCACTACGCTGTCCAAATTTCCTTCAGGCTTGTCGTCGGAGATGCAAACTCTTCAGACATCTCGTTGTTTTCAGTTTTTTTCGACGTTGTCTCGTATTTTTGATCCCTGAATAAAAGGAACAATTCATGTCGAAATTTAACAAATCTGTGGGTTGATACTCAAGAGGTCTACTTTGAAATATTTAGGTTTTCCATTTCCTGAGACTTTCTCCTCCCTCTTGGGAGAAAATAACGATTCTTATTGCGCGTATGTCCACACACTACGTGCGATGACTTTTTCTGCCATACTTTGCTGGTCTGTTGAGATATTCTACATCTACATCAACAAAATACCCTGGAAGCCACCTCAAGGGTGTGTGGCGGGGGGTTAGTAGTCACCAATATTCATTACACTACACCCTAAAGTTAGTGTAACTACGGCTAATTATGCATTGGCATAAATCGCTAATGCGTGTCACGAGGCGAAGCCTCATAAGCATGTACTACACTACAGATATGCTTTCTATGCCATGATATGATTCAAGTAGCTTCATGCCATTACTGCATGCCATTTTTTTTATCCAACCGGTTGAAGTTGCAATCAGTCCTCTTTTGATAAATTTCACCGTGAATACTAATTTGCCTTATTCAATTCATGATGGAACTTAGAGGAGGCGTCTCCTGCATACTTATAACTATACGCGGATTATTCCCCCCGCACAATTAAGTAAGTTTTCGGGATTTGTTTTTTTCATCCGGCCTTACTCTCGCCTCATTCTCGGTGGCCGACATCAATCCTTCTGTCGCGTAAATTACACGTTGCGGGCCTTTCGGGAAAATCTTTCATTGAATTGACCGGCGGCGGGGAAAGAACGGGGGAGTGGAAGGAGGTGGGGACGAAAGAAAAAATATATAAATTATATACATATATATATTATGGGAATCGTAGCGGGAGACGATCTCCCTTGGCCCGCGAGTCGCTCGCCCCCCCTGGGCGTTAATCGGTCACCACCCCTACCTCCTGCCCTCCGCCCCGCCCAGGGGCCATCCCCTAACGAGCGTCTGACCCACACCCGCCCCCCGTGATAAGCGAAGCGATCTGCCCCTCCCTCTCCGCTTACAAAAAAAATACGTACGTTCAGAGTGGAGTGAAAGGGTTTGGTCGGCGTCGAGTTCAGGGGATGCCCCGTTTCCACTGCCGACCTCTTAAGGTGGGTTCACCGGAAAAGGTCTTTTATGTCATTTCACTCATATTCTGGTTACTTACTGGAGAAAAATCATAACTCTTGATTCTGAAACTTTTCTGATCAGAAAGATTTTTATTTAATATACCTATAGAATTTCAGTCAACTATCTAGTTATAACTTACCGTCGCACTTTGCTATGGTAGGAATAACAAATTGGATGCCGATCGTGCTCGGGAATTTTGATTGAATTATGAAGCAGATTTATCCGCATATTTTTATTTTCTTAAAAATAAAAACAATTATTATTCAACAATAAGAATATACAAGGTATGGACAGTAAAGCACCACCTTTCAGCTGGTCCATAAATTATAAATATTTTTAAAAGTTATCTCGCGAGATCTTTTCAACAAATATTAATAATTTCTGGAAAAATTTAACCGATTGATATAGCGGTGGAAATTAAGTGTTGTCGGAGAGAAACGGCTGCAGCCGCAAATGTTACGATCGGACAACTGTTTCAAATAACTGTTGCAAACAACACGTTAGCTTCGTGATCGTGCTGCAACGTTGCGCTCTGTGCTGTGCAGCGGTCTCTGCTAGATGAAGCTGACTTTTTCGTCTTCTATTCTGTTCCAGTTGCACTGCACAAGTGGCTGCGTTGCTGTTATAAGATACAATTTGTTGGATTTGAATCTGTTGCAGGCGGTTGCTGGTTTATTCAGCCAACACGTGTCCTCCCGTAGTTGCATATAGAATTAGGACTGTGAAGTACCTATCTTTAAGGAATCCAAATTATTTTTTTTAATGAAAGATTTCTTAATCCATAGAATACAGAACTACCAGCAATGTTTTAACAGTGCCGATCGATCGCCTAATTTTGGTGTGCCTCTTGCTGTTGTCCGCAACCGAGTGTTTCACAGAACTGTTTCGTTTTGAAACTATTTTGGTTGCGAAACAGTTGCAATTGTACTGTTGTGTTCTTTTAGTACCACCACTAGTTTGATGTCGTAGCATTTGTGTTGATTACATGCTAACTGACAGTTGGGGTTTAGTATAGTATGCGCATTGGACGTTAACGGTCAGTTGAGGTAAGTATGAACGGAACAAGGGCCTATCCGTATGGAGTATGGTGCTGAGAAAACATAACTACAACATTGTAGGCCGGTCCGAAGTGCGCTGCGCGTGTCTTTTTCCTCGTTGGTCGCCGGGAGTGTGATCACCACCAACCGTGTGTGGAAGTTTTAGACTTGATGATAATCTCCGCCTATAATGTGCACCCACCCCGCCCATATTCACGCCGACCCCCGCGGAGTTATCCTCCCCTCCCACATTCATTTGAGAGCGCCTCGGGAGGGTTTTCAGACGACTCTGGCGCCTTGCCTCGCCTCTGGTCGGGAATGTTTCATCTCTCCGGTACTTTTTTCATTTCTGCCACTTATTCTATTAATATTGTACCGTAAAATGTCTAAAATGTCATTTCATTCATATTTTGGCCACTTATAGAAAAACGTTTTCTCTATTCAATATGAACAACAAAATTCTACCTTTCCGTGCTATTTTTCTCGTAAATAGGACTTGAAATTACATGGTGCTAAATGGAAGAAAGAGAGAAAGACAGCGAAATATATTATTTTTCTATCTAATATAAATGCCATTTTCGCGTACAACTTTGTTTGATGGGAATACTCCCGAGATATGGGATAAAAATAAAATACGAGCATCTTACCACCTTATTTTTTTGTTGTTAGCTAATTACTGCGATAATTTAAGTCAAAATGCAGTAATTCCATAGAAATGGCGCTGCAGTGGGCTACTAAGGCTGAAAAAATGTGTTCATTAAAAATATATTCGTGGAATAATCTGCATACTTTATACCTTAACTTTTTTCCAACAGTTAACGCATGTCATCAGCGAAATCAGAATATTTTAAGCAAAACAAACATAAAATAGGAATTGAGTATTTGTATTGACTCAAACATTCACGATGGAACCTCCTTAACAATTCAAGCAGTCCAATTACACCTATCCTCTATCGTCTTTGCTTGCCCATGTTTCTCTTCTCCTTCTCGGCACATCTCATTTCTTATCATCATCATTTCTTTCACCCATCTATTGTGCCTTCTTCGATTTTTTTTAGCTATACTCTTTCTTCCTGCAGGCGTAGATAACCCTCCTGCGTTAGCCTTCCTCTCCCTTAATCTTCTCATCCTTTTTATTTTCTGCATCATCTACTACTGAGTACAAATTTCATACTTAACTAGTATCATTCCTGTATTACTTGTTGTCCTCCGTTTCACTTCTTGCGATAATTTCGCCACGGCTTTAGTTTTATATTGTTCAAACTTCGGTGCGTTATCCTAATATTAGGTGAAACTTTGTGCCATTCCACTTGTGTGGACTAATAAAATCCACCGTGATGTATAAAAATGACTTTGATGGGGATGCGGACAATTTCCAAGCAATCGTCACACCTTGTGCAATTTTTGTTTGTTTATGGAAATGACCACTTCGAGCCTTGCTACTCTTTTGAGTCTTGAAATGAGTGCTAAGTAAATATTTTTCTGAAATTCCGTCGGCAAGTCACGTCTCTGTGACAACACGATGGTCCTTGCCCTAAAAAGGAGGAGCCTTGTGAGGCGGCGTGGGACACGGGAAGACCCGTCCACAAGGCGACGGGATGACAATGAATTCTTTGTCCCTCTGCTGGAGGCTGGGGGGTCGGCGGTGCGATGGGAAGGCAGATTTTTCCCGCCGCGGGGCAAACACAGCGGTTTTGCAGTTAAAACAACCGGTGCCCGTGCGAGAGCGTAAATATTCGGGATTTCATCCACCGGAGCACGGAATTTACATATCGGATTGGTATATTTCGCAATAGAATCCATAATATGGTCTGCCAAGGTGTTCTGGGCCGATTGAAAGGTGTTGAAAGTGCTGTGGAAAATTAAATCTTGTAAAACTTCAGCTGACGTTATCTGAATATGTATTTCAGTACATTCCGATTGGAATTCGCGGCGCCCGACTTGGAAAGTACATTTTGGGATATATTGTTTCACCATATGGTTATGTTGGTTTAGGATGCTAGGTGTTAAAGAGATTTTTGGAGAGATATTTAGATGAAGAGAATGGTTTTTCGGGTTTCCATCCGCGTTTATCAATTTTTGGTGGACAATATTTCGCCAGCGTTCCAGCTAGCTTCCTCAGGTCCGTTGGATTGCAGGGTTTGGTCCGTCCTTTTTATGTTTTTCCGGTTTCGCGCCTTCGGGTGGAGGTGTGTCGGCTCCAAGAGCATAAGAGGGCCGTGAAAAACGGACAACTCCGCCAATCGGCGGTCGCGGAACATCAGTGGAGTGATCCAACGCATGACATAAATTTTGACACCACCGTATTATTGAAAATAGAAGCCCGCTATTTCCCTAGAATCATACGGGAGTCAATAGAGATAGCAAAAAAACACCGCAAAATTTCAACCGAGAGGACGGCTACACCCTCGCCACCGCTTGGAAACGGCTCTTCAATAGTACCGACCAATCAGGACACACCTCCACCCGAAGGCGCGAAACCGGTATAACATAAAAAGGACGGACCAAACCCTGCAATCCAACGGACCTGAGAAAGCTAGCTGGAACGCTGGCGAAATATTGTTCACCAAAAATGGATAAACGCGGATGGAAACCCGAAAAACCATTCTCTTCATCAACAAAACTCCGCGGAAGCCTTCACGAAAAAGATATTTAGATGTCTTACAATTAGCGTTAAATCTGTTTTCAAAGTTTCAAGATAACGCCAGGTTCCGTTTGTCAGCTTTTTATGCAGCTGCATCCCATACCGGGCATGGCCTCAAGTTGATTCACTAGCGCAAGTTCTCGCTCACGTAAAAGCCAATTTGTATCCGGCAAGGTATTTCTAAGAGCCATGCTCCGTCCCGTGAGAATCGTTCATTCCGTGGGTACATACTTGAACGTAGCGCATGCATCCAATGGTTAAGGTTGTGCCATGCTGCGCAAATATATTTTAATTATGCGCTATTGTTGTTGGCGGAAACATATGCACGGGAACAAAGAAAACATTTTTTTAGTCAAGTATTGGGCGTGACCCATCGACCTCAAGGTCATAAGGTCTCAGCTGTCTGGCGTCTTGAGATAAGTCTTGTAAGCCTGTGGAAGGAGAGGAATACCGCAATCGTCGAAATCGCTGGCACAAAGGAATAGAAATTGAAGAGAGTGCTCAATAGATGGGGTAAGAATAAGAGAACAATGTAAACTTGATCGAGCTGTACAGATTATTTTTTTTTAATGAAATGATGAAGTAATTTCTTGTAACTGATGTGGGTATGACCAGAAGCGTATGTAGGGCATTCTAAAATGGAGAAAAGTCCTAGATTTATGGAATAAAATGTGCTTATCTTATTGAATGTTTCAACGAGCTTCTTGTGAGCGTAAAAAGTTCAGTACATATTATGTTGAGATCGTACTTTGTAGCACATGGAAGGCTTGAGTGTATTTAAATTCTCTCAGATGAAGCTAGATAATTTTTAGGTATTTCTTGTCGAAATGTATGTATCATTATGATTAACTTTTCTTTACCTGTCATTAAAACCAAAATAGGGTACCGGGCGTAACGTAAAACCAGTAGCGTATTAAAAACGTTATTTTTTCGTGGATTACTTATGACTTACTCCCACAAAATTAATTATTATGGTTTCATTTCAATTGATGATTTATTTTCCTAGTTCTCAGTCTGCTGTTCTCTGCAGAACTAGTCGACTCAAGAATTTCCGAGCGACCATTTCTAATGGATTTTCACCTCTCCTAAGCCCTCTCGCCGTATGCGTTCAGCTATTCTCTTGTTTCATCAATGGAAATAATCCGTAGTGAAGCGTGCGCGACAGGCCTTTGTGTGGTCGTGTGACAACACAACCAAAATCACGGCCCCCAGTCCCCCTCCCCCCCTGTACTCGTGTCCCTTCGCAGTGAAACCGTGGCGTGCGGAGTGATTGGGTGTTGTCCCCTTTTGTTGCGATCGTCTGTCCGAAGAGTCGATGTGCGCTCATCTCGAAGGCTTCGATCGTATCGAAGGGGGACCGCCTTTCGTGAGTACAAAAAAATAACCCTCGTTACGCCCACCTGTCAAATTATTGGCCGCGGGCGACACGCCTCACTCCCTGGGTGGTGGGTGGTAGGGTGACGCCTTTGGCCTATTCTCTCCTCCCCGCTCTCAACGCGACCCCTCGACCCCGTTGTCACTCGGGGTGTCTCCCCGCTCTTCCCCGCCACATTTCACGCGCGTGGGGGCGACATAGTGCGTTGGCGGTGGAGGGAAGGGGATGGAGAAGAAATGGCCGTGCACAATGAGAAGGATGTACCTCGCGTCTCCTTCCTTTCGTCTTTGACCCTGCGTGTGAAATGATGCTTCGCGCCTCCCTCTACGAGTTCAGGAATAACCGTGGCGCGGCCCACCTGTTCCGCCCCGAGGTGTCTTATACCGCTCTCGGTCCATGGGTCTCCCTCCTCCTCCCTTCGTCTTCCTTCGTTTCCCAGGGGGTCTTTCTCGCCGTGCGTCATCTATTCCCCTCCCAACGAGGATGCTTCTACGATACTGAGTAGTACGAAACTTGGCTGCGGTGCTATGGAAACAAGGCTAAAATTGCGATACAATGGGGGCTTTTCAATTCAAGGTGTTGAAGTTAGCGCACATCGGAACACGTCAGCGCACTTTGGCGCACGCGAACGACGTTGAATGGAACGATTTGCGTTGGGCGAAATGTTTTGTAACCTACTGGTAGGTAGCATTCTGTGGGTGAGCAACAGTCACGGCCGAATGTATTGTGTAAATTTGTTGAATTTGTTCTAAATAAGTACCTATTTAAAAACGTTAGCTTTTTGTCGCTGAGTGACTAAGAACCTCACAATATGCATGTTGGACGCCTAGACTGTAAATCAACAAACTCGACAACTATAACGGATGCCATAGTCGATGTTCTTTCGTTGTTTAGCGCGCATCAACGTTGATCTCGATATGTTTAGAAGTGCGCTACTTAGTGCGCAGGGTCTGTAACGAATGGAAGGCAAGTTCGCTGTTGTATTACGAAGTGATTAGCGCTCTAGAGGGAATGGAGGGCACCCAACATCCAATTCCTGGTTATTCTTCTGTTTGAAATGGCAATTACTCTTACGGAGTGACACAAAAACTTAGTAAGTAGGCCTTAGTGCTCAGTATCCTGCTGGTAATCTGCTGACTTTTCAACCCTAAGTTCGCCGTTTCGAGTCCCAAACAGGGCATACATGTACAATTACGAAGTACCGTGCAAGCCACCACTAGGGTGTGTGGCACTGGGAAGTTGGGAAGAAGGGAAGGCATAGATACTGTTTGAATTGCGGTCAATGCGTTACTTTAGACTGTCCGATGTAACCACGAAATATGGGGCAACTAAAAGCTTATTCTGCCGCTGCCATTTAAATCCCGGAAGTATTTTTGTGACCATCGAGGACTATTGATGAGGTGCCAAAACTGTCTAAACTGCAGAAACCCATCAACTGACTTAAATAATTTTTCAGCGCGGTATGTTTCTCGCCTCTCTTCGCACCCTCCAAAATGGCAATCCTTTTCTTCCCCCCTCACCCTCTTGTTCACCAAGACCTTCACTTCCCTCTCCGCCTTCAGAATCCCATTCCCTCTCGTCACTTTCTCCATCCTCCTGTTCAGCCGCCTCCGAATGTCCTCCAATCATTTCCATTCTTCCTCTAATAGACCTGACACCTCTGCGTCGACTCTTTCTTTAAAAATTGGTTGTGTTGAAAGAGTTGATTTAAAAAAATGAAATTTTCAGGCGTTACTCCCGTCGGAAGGACACTCGTGAACATATCGCCACTTCGAAATGAATAGAAAATAACCCTGTGAAGATAAAATTTACAGTGGAAAGTAAATAAACAAAATCCAATAACGGCCCGATGATAGTGCAAAAATGTAAGATGGATTAAAGGTCTGGCCAATTTATCGATTTGACCTGGAAAACTCAATTTGAGCAGGAACCATGATGATGCAACATTTTCCGTGCGTCGGCCCATCGTTAGGGGTGGAAAGCACAACTGTTGGCTTAGCGTTCACATTATAATATTGGTTGTTATTATTTTTTCATTATCCAACTGATGGCGTTGGGTAACAAATGCCGTCCATTCAATAGCGGAAAATCTGCAAAGCGTGATACTGTTCTCGAGTTGGGAATCGAACCCTTGGCCTTTTGGATTTGCTAGCGAGTGTTGTTCCCTCTTCTGTTCCCTTTCCTCTGAAGTGTTGCATTTCTTCAATTCGTGTAGATTTGTCTGTAATTTTCTAATAACCTCATTTATATGTTATTCACCCGAGAAATTATTTATTCAGAAAAAAATATAATGAAGATTACATAATCTACTTATCTCATTGTAATGGAAACCCGTGAGCTAGTCTGCCACAGTCACACGTACGGTGCTTGATCTATAAGTTTTCACTTCTTGTGTCGCTATCGCATCGCTGCATTAAATTATCACAAAAACCGTTTTGAATTATTTCATTCGCAATACCTCTGTCGCGTGGTGGTCGAGAAATCGATGTATCAAAGAATAGCTCGAATCCTCTCTCGTAAAGGCAGGTTTAAGCCGCCTTTGCTCATGGAAGTTGACTTCTATGGAAGTAGCGAATGCAGCGAAGTATCAATTTTTATCGCTACTTTCAGGGCATAGCTCTTCTTACACATTCCTTCCGGCGTATCCGCAAATAAATGAATAGCGGAACTATGGAGGTAAAATTAAACTATTAATGGATCATTAAATCAAAACCCTGCTGGTACTACAATCGTGTATTATTACGGAAATATTAACATATAATTGTAAAACAGTATTATTATACACATTTCTATAGTTCACTTTGGGTTAAATATTTGTTGATTATTTCATTGTTGACTTCATGATGTAAACAGTTATGCGAAATATTTTGTTTTCATCAACAGAAAAATATAACAAGTTTTAATCACAAGGAAACTATTATGTAATATAATTGTGGTTTTTCAATTCTGCTGAACCAGGCAGAATATTTCACCGGATGTTTTTAAATGCTATCGTTGAATCGAAATGCTACTTGCAGGCAAAATAGAAGCCGTTATTCGAAGTGCGAACTGCGGTCGATTAGTTCCTCTATCGACTCCTACTGCCATGGAAGTACGTGCTTACACATCGAATTACCACTTGCAAGCGACTTGCAAGGCTGCTGTCATGGAAATAACTTCCGTGTGTAAAGCGGCCTTTACACGTAGCGTAAATTTGACTTGGTACCTTTTAATTTCCTCCGTAAATGGTGAATTTCCTAATGCTGATTACGACTTACACGGCCTGGTAGCTCCGGAGTGGATTAAAAACCAGAGCCGCTTTTTACTGCTTAAACGAAAAAGTAAAAGTAGAAGGAGTTCCTCTAAAGACAGTTTCCCCGTGCAATTTACTTGCCTTCCCCATTTTGTCATGGCTAAGGCGATTGAAGTCACGGATGGGTGTTTATTTAAGGGTTGTGAAATCTTCCAAATGTTTTTTATATTTATTTACGTATTTCTGTGTTTTACTCGTGCAAATACGTATATGGTATTTTACTCATCATATCTTTATCAAAAAATTTTGAACATTGTTTTTGTTAAAACATGTATTGATTAAGGAGTGGAGCATGGATGGCGATATAGCAGTTTTTTGCTAAATAGTTTTTCTCGTGACTTCAGGATTCGTAAACTGAGGGCAACGTTCATGATTTCTTTTAAACGAAGGAAGTCATTTAAATTCTTGATCCTGGTTCTATTTTGAAAAACTGAAAAAACGCCATCACCTTGGGAGATCTTGTGATAAGCGGAGGGTAGTAGTTTCATCGTCACAAACATGTCGTCTCATGTTAACTTTGTCCAAGAACTCTGTATATACAGTGTTCTTGACTTTATCATTGCCTACTTTTTCGCGTTTTACCTTGGATAACTTCCGCGTTTTTCTCGTTCACACACAAAAATACTTTGCTATACACTTTGTGTTGGCTTAAAAAAAGGCATGTAGGCAAAAAGCTATAAACTTTGTCTAGGCTTAAAATTCTCCGTTCAGGTGGTAGTCCCGTGACAATTCTAATGTATATTAATGAGGAAAAGTAAAAATAAATATATTTTAAGGGGAATTTATCTTGAATATAGAGGATGGAATATAGATCCTCCGCTCTCTTACTTCTATTCAAAGATTTCTTGCGCTCATCCTAGGACCCCGAGGAGAAGGTGCTGGGATGAGGAGTGGGGGTTGGGAGTCACGTGGGAAGGAAGGCTAGCCGCTCCCCCAAAAGACCTAACACACTTTGAGCTGTCTTCAGTTCATACCTCAGCATTTATGTTCAACGGCAGTAGTGTACTAACTAATATATCGTAACTGCTCTTCACACTGAACTAGAATTCTAAAAACTATTGCGTTGTATTCATCAGCGCTAGCACATAAATAGCCCTAATTTATTTAGACATTATAACATAAAATGTAAACCCTTGGATTAAAAAGCCAGAGTGCAGGAAACTGCGCTTACATAATCTGACGGTAGATTTCTTGAGCAAAAGAGTCCAGATGGTGTCTAAAATATCCTCCCCGTTTTCATTTTCTGTCTCACTCGCATCATGTAATACATTTTATACTCACCTATGCACCTTTGCGTATTTGAAGCAAAACCTCATATACCCAACGATATCCTCATGACAGCACAGCATCCTTTTAAATTTGATTTAAAGAGATACTTTTTTTTCTCTTCCCATCTTGATTTTTGTTGCTCAGAAATCCCCATCAGTGGTGTTAGGTGAAGGTAATAAAACGTTTTGACGGCTAAGGAAAAATAATAGTCATACATTTTTGTATTTTATTCGAACGAAAGCGGATTAAAAAAGGTTTTGCTCGCTCTTTTTCCTCTCTGCGAGAGTGAGCGGCAGCAGGACCCTCTTAAAGGTCTTTCGCGTCTCAAATTGGGACGAAAATTACTCCCTTTCGCACCTCCGGATAATGCTTATTATGCTTTCCTTTTTATTTAATCTGGCCTCTGCCAATTCGCTCCGGAGCCTTCGTCGTACCGTTTGCGACCCCAACTCTCCCCTTACCTCCCTCCACCACGTCGCCTCTGAAATTCATTAATAACGAATCGCTCTCTCTTCCACTGCCTTATCTCTTTCGCCCCCTTCTGCTCCCTCCCCCTCCCCACCCCATCACCACTCTTAACGCAGACGGACACCGATTCAGTCCAAGAGCGCTTCTCAGCCGTTTCTCTTCCGCCCCTTTGTCTCTCGTCCATTCAGCGTTCCCATTTAATAATTCCGCTCCCTTCTCTCTGTCTCTTCCGGGGTCGCCGCTGCAGAAATCGGATTGACTGCAAGAAGGCGGCCCCAGACCGCTCCCCTGTGGAACTCCTCCCGTCCTAGGAAGCGGTGGTCGAGTCCCTGCTCGATTTCCTCCTCTTGCCTTCAGAACAAAGTACAAAGAGGCCCTTGGTCAATCCGCCGAATGTTGTATCAAGGAATGTTTCGGGTCACACAATGCTTTGGAGAGAGATTTGTGGTGGCTCACCCGTTCTTAGGGCTTTGAAATCGTTTTCGAGATTCATAAGTCACTGTTTCAATATCTCTGCTATAATTCGTCATCCTTATGAAACCATTTTTGCTACCATCTCCTGGGTGATGACCGTAAAAAATATTCGGTTGCTTTAGCATTAATTATCTTTAATTTTTTCTACTTTCTCAGTTGTTTAAGTTCGAAAATTTTCTAATTTCTAATATTGTGATAAATTTATGCCAGGCTACTGCTAATCAATACAAATATTTATCTAGTGAAAACTTTGATCCTGTAATAATTCGGTGGCAACGAATGAATTATTGAATATTTAAAGAGAGCGTTTCTTCAGTCTGTTTGTGAATTCAGGTGCCTAAGAAGACCGATCTCCATTTTATTTGGCTGACTTTGCTCTGTCTTTAAAAGAGTATTTTACTGATTATGATTGGAACGCTATCTTGGAATCGAATCAGCATCATTTAACGGGAAATCCTGTGTGCTGGCTACCCCATTAATGCAATGGCCTTCTCCTCTTATTGTTACATAAATTACTCTGCGAGGACTCATCTTAGGATACCGTCACGTTGAATAAATTATGTCATCATGATAAAAATAGAAGTTACGTCAGTAGAACAGAGCTTTGTTCTCAGCGTGTTTATCGTCCACACCATTGTGCTCGAAGTTGGGAGTGCGTTGGTATATGGAAGGTGGCTACGAAAGTGGAAATTCAAACCAGTTGTTTATTTTTTTACCTACGTTAAGGTTTCTCTATCCGTATGGTCCCCACGTCGTGTCATGTTGTTGAAGCAGTGTTCTTTAGTACCCTGCGTTCTCGGCGTTTCCTGTACGGTGTTCCAGCTTTTTCCGAACCCACTGGAAAACCCTTAGCAAATCAAACCTGGAACAGGGGAATGGACAGCCACCACCTTGCTGCCTCAGCAATCCAATTCTCCTTCTCGGGCGAGCATGCTTCGTCCTCCTTCGCCTCTCTTACTCTCAAGTAAATCCTTTCACCGTTGGCCAGGGAGTGCTCCGATATGCGGAAGTGGATCTTCACCATAAAATGTTCGTCGCTAACTTTAATTGGAACATTATAGATGACCTGTGAGCCCACGGGTATAAATGCTAACTAATTATTTATTTGTTCACAATCCCGTTGTTATTAGGCTGGTGGCCTGGTGACATTGTTCATGAAACATTCTCAGAGAATTTCTATCTGCTACTAATCTGTTTATTACGAATACGTGTCATAGTTAAAGGCTAATGATTTTTTATTTTTTTTTGCAGATTATTTAAATTACTGAGGCAAATTCCGAATGCGTGGATTTGGTCTCGTGATCTCAAAAGGTAGTTGGCGCTGGGCCATAAGTGTCATTTGTTTCACTTTTGCATACAGGGATGTATTCTCATTGCGGGCATGAAATATCCTCATGCGTGATTCGCGCTATTAAACGCCTTGGACAGTAATACTGGGGCGATGGAAGAATCGATAGTAACGCCAGGAAACCTGGTGTTGGGTGATGGAAATCAAGTAGACAGTTAAAATACGAAAGGAGGAAGTGTGTAGAAAAGCGTAGGAGGATTGGTTCTGACCTATGGAGAGGAATGCGGCGAACAGAAAGTAGGTGAGATTAGGCATACTTGACACATGTGTATGCTAAATTTGCTTGGAGCAAAAATGGAGGGAAGATGGAAAAAAGGTTCCGCGAGAGATCAAAAGATCACCATTGACAAGTTGACATTGTTGAACTGCAAAGAAACTTAGTTACACTGCAACGAAATCTCTCCGAAGTAAAATTGCTAGCCATTGGAAAATTGGAAGGAATGCATGGATGTGGGATCAGTACCTCCAACTCCGTTATTCCGTTTCAAGAAATAGAAATTCCTGAAGATTAAATTAAAATCATTATTATGACAACCGCATAGTGTATTCTCAACAAATGAGCAGCATAAATTATTCAATTTGATCACAATCGATCTAGCCCTATCTTGTGTTGCTATGCACTAATCATTTGAATCACGAAATGTTGAGACGTATGTATATATGGCGATATTAGTAGCAGTTATCGTGTGAACAGAAAATTAAAATTATTATCTAATAATGGATTTACATTAAAATGATTTTTGTATTTAAAATTAAATTGGGAGGAAGACTGCTCAATCCGAGAGGCGTTACCCCATGGACTTCCTCCGTGTCCACGCAGCATTTCATGTTATACACGCAAAACTACAGCCTGTAAAAAACCTGTCTAACACGTTTTTGTGTTCATAGCTAACAAAACAGATATTTTTATATTTCAATTATAAATTTCTGTCGCTGGGCCTAAACAACGCAAAACAATAATTTCATAGAGCGACATAGAATCATAGACAGTAATATTTTGCATGTCGTTGATACCCCATGTGATGGTGTCACCCAGTGCAGTCCGCACCCCCCTAGTGACGTCACTGGGTGTACCTGCGCTCCGATATGCTCACCAGTACACATTTTATGATTCATTTCGTATCCTCATGTCATGGGCAGAAGCCCATCCAACAGCATCTGCGGGTGCAGACGTTTGGAATGCCATTCCGGTCGTCCGCACCGGCAGAAATCTCCGTCGTCGTCGGCATTCGCTCCCGTCAGAGGTCCCGGCGATCGGCCACGTGGGTCTCCTCGCGTCCACGCGGGCGGTAGACGCCTCCCCACCCCACCCTCCCGTTCGAATCCCTCGCGTCCCCCTCCCCCAAGACCCTCGATGAAAGAGGCGCGCATTCCCATCGTGCCCCGCGGGGGCGAAGAGCCAGCCATCACTTGAGCGCCCGTCAGTCTCCTCCGGCGCCGCAGACGCGAGGCCAACGGTTTCTCCGGACCTCTTCCTTTTTTCTTCATTCCACGTCTCTCTCAGCACAATGTGGGACAGTTAAGTCTCTTCTCCCTCCATCCTCCCTCCCTCCCCCTCACTCTCCTCCTCCTCTTCATCCTTTTCGGGACGCCCCGTCTCATCTTCATCCCTCCGTCTGTTTGTTACCTTTCTTGCCTTTGCTTGTCGGGCAGAGATGAGTGATATTTTTCTCTCATCGTCATGGAAACCATTTTCGATTTCTATTTTAAAATTTAAGCACTTGTTTTGTTTTGCATTGACTGAATTTTGCAATAAAAATTCAGCATAAACTGTATGGTTTTCGGGACGAAACTTTTCAGTAATGAACTGAGTTGTAAGAATATATAATTACACTCGTCAATGACTGACTGACTCTGTAACCCTGTAAGATGGAGCCACAGACACGAAAACGAATTTAAGCCCTGTGAACTGCCTATTCATTTAAGGAAGCGGTAGGTCGGTGGTAATGTGGTGGAGTGTGGAGTAGAAGGTATGGAGTTCGATGCCCTGATGTGGCACATATTTTTCTTTTTTTCCTATTTTTTTTCGCTTATCTTTTTAAATATTGTGCTTTCTTCATGGTAACATTCAATCAAAATATTTTCATGCAATTTCTTAATCTCTAAAGTGATACACTCATTAGTTCCGGGGAGCAAAGCGAGTTAGATGGAGCCACAGTCACTTAAATTTTAAAATGCCGTTATTGTTACCTAAGGGTGTCTTTGCTTGGAAAATTTCCGTACCTCAAATATGGAATGTTAATAATTTATCGAACACAACATGAAAATCATCTATGGGCGCCTTACAAATAACTAGTGCTCACATATTTAGGGACACACATTCACGTCGTATGGTTAAAACACTTTCATAATCAATGGCTAATTTTGACGATTTCATAGAAGGTACCTATTATGTTGAGACGTAATTGTATGATTTCTTTAGACTTCCAAATTGCTTTAATAGTCCGTATCTCTTTGGAGTGCACAGGCTCTATTGTTTGGCAAATATCTCGAAAAGTAGAGCGATAATTGGCTGATATTTTAGTATCGTTAGAAAGATGATAACTTTTACTGTATATTTTAGGGAAATTCATTGAGTTTCACGTGTACTGATATATTGAGCAAACCCGCATAGACTGAGGACAGTCCTGCGTGAAATTCCCGCCCATCATTGCCGTGTCACTAGTGGCTTTTCTGTTATTTTCTCTCAGGATTCCATTTCCCTTAAATAATTTCCCGGGCCCTTCATATCATCTACCTCTTTTCATGCATGTTTAAATTCATCTTGGAATTTCTATTCAAGTACCTCTTTCTATCCCTCATTCTTGATTGCCATTTCTGCCTTCCTGTTGACTTTTAGTGTGACCTCCATCAAACTGTTCCCTCATTTGCCTTTCTCTCCATCCACCGTGTTCCCTTAATTATTTTCTCATCCATATCTTCAAAGTTTCCGGTCTTTCTTCTCTAACTTCACCATAAAGTTCAAGGTTCTGTCGCTTCGTCCGCTACTTTTTGACGGGCACAGAAAAAAAATTCTAAATCAAGCGTAGTTGGAAATAATTGGATTTTGATTTTCATTCACTCTTGTAAGTTTAAATAGGTAATTTTGAGCAAAAGGGTTAGCATTTACTTCTTTTCAGTATACGTAAGACGACTGATGTGCCTGTCCATATTCTAGTAAGTTCTGTGTGTTAAAAATTCGAATTTTGCATCACTGGAAAGGTACAATCTGGCGGACATGAATGTCATCTCTTGCGAAATTTAAATACTTTATTTAATATTTACATGTGGGAATGTCTTAAATTTTTTTGCTGTAAAATTATCTCTTGAGAGAAAAATATTTTTAAGTTCCCCACTTTTCGAATGGTGTCTCCCCGGAGAAACGTATAGTTTTAACTAGGAGGACTTGGTCCAGATTTTGCAGCACGTTTTTAATGCTCATTAAATGAAACAACCATGGTTGAATATAATACGGGTTCGTAAGAACATGTAGAACTACTGCGGTAAAAATTCGATTATAATCCTGGCGCCACCCTGCATCTGCAGCTCGGGCAATAGTGGTAAAACAAGAGCGGTAGGTGGCGAACAAAAGCCATCATGGTGGATTCTGCTGAATCAATTTGGAGGCTAAATGGCCTCACATTCTTGAAGTTGATGAACTTGTCTTCTATTCATCCAATGGAGAGATGCTTCTAACTGTCGTCACGTAATCATTTGTGGTTGTTTGAAAGTGGAAGTACTTGGTCTCCTCATTTTAGTGTAATGCTGCTCACTCCTCTCTGCACCTGCAACTTCCTTGCCTCTCTTAACTCAAAACCTTAATAATTCGTGGTTCCAGGCTTGCCTGCCGTTGACTTGCGGTTATGACGACCGCCCGTCGTTACCCAACGTGATGAGTGACTTGCACCAAGTTTCATTGCGTTTAATGTCATTTCTCCGTGATTGCGTCTCTTGGGTCGTCTCTGGTATCTAAAATATATACTATTGGAATTTAACTTCTGTTTTTTAGTTTATTTTCGTATCTACTTAAGCCTTTTGAAGCTCTGCCAACGGGACCACTGCGTTTTTCGCCAGTCACGGAAGGCGTAATGAAGTCGTACGCGCCTAATTTTGAAAATTTCCGCCGACTGCAGCGGTTCCGTTAACTCTCCTCGGATTAGTTTGGAGAAACGTGAAGGTGCGAACTTTGATAACTTTCTTGCGAATAAAGTGGACCATTACCTCACCCGTGAAGGTTCCTGGACTAAAGTAGATTTTTTCAATCTCTCTTACAGCCTGTTAAAGTGAACTGATGAGGCGTGATGTCTCTTCAGATTTCATAATTTTGCCATGCTTTCATTTTTGCGTATATTTTTATGGTTAATTACTTTTAAGTCTACCCTCGATCGGAAAAAGATAGTTTTCGAGATGATCTCTTCGTCCCGATGTCCCGCGAACGGACGAGCAAGTGTTGAAGAAAGGCCCTCCCAACTAAGTACATACATATTTCTCGGACGTAGGATATAAAATTGGACTGCAAAAAGATTCTTGAAAGTAGATATACCTTAATATCATAATTTAGTTCATTTTGTTATTTTTAAAGGCTCTTTTGAAGTAGCTGAAACATCGGACCGCATGATACAGGCAAGAGAGATTCCACTCTGTAACAAAAATTGAATGGGTTAAATAGTTGAAAGATTTAGTTTTTTTCCCTGCGTATGATATGAGTGAGGTCTTCACTTAAATCCTTCATTTCTCGCTTTTCTTTCGTTTACTCTCATTTGGAAAGCGCATTACGCACTTCCTTTAGGGCATTCCTCCGGTTAAGGCAGGCTTGGATGGACTAGTAGGAAAATATTGATAAACTTGGAATTCCGGCACATTAACATAGAAAACAGATAGTGTTCGCAGCATGTTAGAGGAATTGGGGTGGAGTCCACTGAAAGATAGAAGGAAAGTAAATAGGTAGTTGGGAATGTTTAAATTCAATTCAATAGGAGAAAAGGTTGGAACCATCAAATTTTGTGGGGGAAAATAACCACCCGCTGAAACTCAATTTAAGTTGACAAAAAACGAATGCTGCAAAAATATTCCTTAAATCGCGGGGTCTTGGAATGGAATCAATTACCAGAACAGCTCACAAATCCATGACCAAGGAATGTAAATATTTGTAAAAAAATGATACACATGAGAGACGAGAGGAATGTTTGATGTTTTCTATAGTAATATGTATGTAGCGATTGCTACGCTGAATAACCAACTGCGAAGTTTCAGCGGAGGAGCGTTTATTTCCACTTTTTAGTACAGAATGCCCTTGGCAGCCGAGATGGCCTGCTTATATATTGGAAGCGAACTCTCTCGAACCCGGCGCCGAAACTACCTCGAACATTCTAGAATTCCTCTGGAGAGAGGCAGAAAAAATATCGTCCGGCGCCGGGAATCGAACGCGGGCCATCCGATTTGGAATCCAACTCCCATCCACCGGTCCAACTCCGTGTTGTGGCGAACAATGCGCCACATGTATTTTGGAAACTTTATTATTATTATTTCTACCTAAACTAATGTTATATTGGCACCAGACAATGTCTAATTGCAATTTCAGTGTAATAAAGAAGTAAATAAAAATAACGTAGGTATTGTCTTTCACCACGTACTTCATTCGTCAGCTCGGCTTACATTCTTGCATTAAACAGCTAGAGGCGTAGTACAAGTTTATATCTGGATGCTCGTTTGCACGCCTGCTGCTGAATTTATTGCCCGCAATAAAGCCTTCTCAGCGCTTTGTTACGCCTGGCGTGTCCCCAACGGAGTAGAAACCAACGACCTTTGAATAGCACAATATCCTGCCCAGTTCTCCGCATTTGAAAGATTAATCATAATCGTATTGAATGGGGCTGGCTGATAATCACTCTCCGATTGGTAAAAAAAAAATGAAAATAGAAATTAAATCCATGATTGGCTTTTTGCTCGGTGGAGACTTCTCGTATGCAGCCGGAGTAACGTTGGCCACGTGCAGGAAATCGTGTCAGCGAGAGCGGCCAATTGTTCCTGAGGGCGTCCGCTCTTTCATTTATGGTTCTCCATCCGACTCAATCATAGTTGACATTTAATTTATTTGCACCACGGAGTTTTCCTTCCCGTCCTTTCTCAGTTTACATTTGCTTAGGAAAAATACTATTTACTTGCTGTCAGTTACAATTTTTTCCTCATTGTCACTGGATATTATTATAAATTCCATGCGTATTTTTTTGCGATTCATCGTTTGCTTACCATGGTTAATTGGTTTTTCCCTCTTTCTCAAGCGCGATCGGTGTGGATTTAATTGGCTGGTCTCGATATTGTATGACTCTAATCAATTGAAAAATTCCACCTTTTGATGCCACTGACAAATTACTGCATTTCCAAGCCCAAGTTTCCTTGAGAAGTAATGTCAAGGTGTAGGCGCAGATTGAGTGACGATTTTTCTGTTTTTTTTTCATGAAGAGATCAAGTTCCGAACTAGAGGTGTGGTAGCAGTGAGGGAAGAAAGGCGGCCGTCAGCCTGTCCGTATATTTTTTAAATTACTTCAGTCTCTTGCGAATTAGGGGCCAAAATGGGTGTCGGCCTGTGCCCACCCTCTAAGGAGGGAGCCCAGGGGGTCCGTATTTCTCCATTCCACGGTGCTGTTCTTAGGCCCGGTTTTGTCATGTCTGGTTTTATATGCTCTTGGCAAGATAACTGATTTGGATGCCCACTCCCATCTATATTGCACTGGTCAAATCGCCAACAGTAAGATGCATTTCACAAAGTTCGAACTCTAAGTTAGCATCATATTGACGTTTTAAGGTCTGTCTCATAGTCCGACTGCGAGTCGGAATGTAGTTTGAGAGAGATATTTCCCTAGTCATATTGGAGACCATATTCGAATTTTATATTTTAATTTCAGCGTCTGTAAGGAATGTGAATTAAAATATTGTAATATTTGTGGTGCAAAGATATAGTTATAGGTATATGACCAACATTCTCAGTAATTAAATAAATATATCGACTTAAGTCTCTAACTTGACTCATTTTTTTCCGCCGTACGGCTGAAAACCCTTCAAAACAGCAGGTTTTTTTGCGATTCTGTAAAAATTACTGCGGTAAGTAATTGATTACTTTTTTTAATACAAAGTTGAGAAAACATACAAACTACATACTGTTAGTTTTTTGACGAAATCCAGGTGTTCTACATTCCTATTTTTTCAATATTCTCCCTCTGTAGCGCACAGCCGTAATCTATTCCATGTAAAACAGCCTATTTTCAGGATAATTGCTGAAAAAGTAGTTTGGCAAGGGTTTAATATTTTGATATCAATCGAAAGATGAGTTTTTTCTTTAAAATGAGGTCAAATTCATTAAATTCTTGGTGAAGTGATTTTTTACTCAACTACCTCGCTCCACTGTCGGACTGTCCGAAAAGCCAGACACTGGAAAACCGAGCATGAGAGTACTGGCCTTATATATAAGCAGAAATCGAGATTCCCTGGAAACATATCTGCCGGGGCTGAACGAGGACCCTCTGCGTTAAAAGCTAGTCCTCTATCCTGCACACTAATATGGATTCCGAGGATTAGACCGCATTGCGATCGCTACCTCGCTAACACATTCATCCTTTGATATTTTTTTCAATCACCATGTAATCGAAAATTGATAAATTGTAATTTCAGGCCAGTTGTTGCCGTCATTTACTTGCCATTCCATTTTTATTTCCTCTTCTAGTTTGGATCTTGCATCAGTTTTTCGCGATAATGATTTAGGGACTCGGAATCCCTACCTTTTTAACTTCGAATCTGCTCCTAAGCCTATATTGATGCTAGTATTTTGCGTACATATGAGGATGCTTTTGACAGTAATGGAGGACACCATTTAATGATTACCGCTATAAATTAAATATTTTTCACTAAGAAATCATTCAGAAACGCGAAATATTCAATAATTCGAAACATTTTTTTTCTACTTTTATGGTCTCTGCTACGGGAAAGATAATTAATTCCCGCCCTTAGGTAGGTGCTCTCTGTTACTCGTCTATCTCCGTCTCCTTCTCCCCATTGTCTCATCTCCCTCCCCTTGCTCTCTTGACACACTTACTCGGTAACGACCTTTTTCGCACAATTAACTCGTCGAATGAGAAAACCAGAGGATGAAAAATGATTCCTAGCCGCGGTTGGGTGGTAAGACAAAGGACTGTTTATGTTTTGATCATGCTGGGCTGGCTCTGGCCTGCCTGGCGGAACAGCTGTAACAACAGATACCCATCCGCGCGAAAGGCCACTCCGTTGAGAGGAACGAGGAAATTAACTCGGCCTCGAAGGGAGGGTCGCAGGATGTCTTGAGGGGGATGGAGTTGAGGTTGGGGGGGGGGACATTTGAGGGAGTCTGTGGAGGTGTTTATATCGGTGGCGGGAATACCGTACGCCTGAAGATAGGCATATGGAGAGGCGCAAGAGTGATTTGCTAAGGAAGGCGTGGAAACCGTGTGGAGTGGTAGCATTTTTCTCACTTGCCTCTACAATTCCGTGCCGTACTTTTATGTAAAGGCAGTACGGTACACTCAGTGGCACATTTGCTGTGCCACTGAGTGTATTATTTTAACCCTTGGCTGTATACCCAGATGTGATAGAAGCTACGAAATAAGAGAAATACTCTGCCAAACTGATAAGTAAAAAGTTCCTTAGTCCCACGTATCATTGGTGACAACTGCGAATAAGATGAAGTCACTGAGACACTCGGTTCACATTCACTTGGTTCGTGGGTCTACCACGCAAGGAGAGCCGCTCCCCCCGGCCTCAAGCTCGCGCTTATTACCAGGGTTAGCGGAGTTAGCGGGGCGTAGGAAGGAAAAAGGAAAGGGAAGAAAGGTAAAGGGAATGGGAAGCTCTCGATCCCAAAGTCATGAATAGGCTAGGGGACTGACGAGCGGCGAAACAAAACCTTCTTTGTAGGGTGTTGGCTACGTCGAATCCTATGAATGAGGAAACGACAGAGTCGTAACCGGTCGTCCAGGGCTCGGTCCACCCGATTCTGTTCCCATACAGTTCACTGTCGTCCTTTAGTTTTAATTTTTCCCTCCCTTTTTAATGGCTCTTGTCCTGGCACCCTTCGCCTGACGCCCTCGCGGCCATAAGTACGGTGTGTTGATTTAAAAAATAACAGACGAAGTATTCAATTAATTATAGTGATATATTATTATAATAATGGTATTATTCAAATATATTATATTTTTAATAATACCGCATTATAATATAGGTACTTCTTTGATGTAGTAAGGCTTATAATATAAAGCCCGATTTATCAAATAAGTGGGGATACTTTAATAGCCCACATGTTTAGGTATAGCAAAACAAGCTTTTAGATGGGGATATATTTTGCTTTTAATTATTGTTTGGTGGGTAAGCTGTGACGCCGTCGAAATCAATGTGCCTTGAAGAAGTAAAAATGCGGAAACAGTATTTTTTTCGACGGGAAGGAGTTCATCAAAATGAAATCGAACTTCTTTGAGTTACGCTTCGTGAATTTGGTGGCTGCTACACGTTTTGTGACCAACTTTTCATTTGATCGAGGGAAGTATGTTTAATAACCACTGCTGTACTTTTCAATGCCTTTTTACGTGGAGGAGGGAATGTTGTCGAATGGAGGGACAGAGGTTTCGCGATTTTCATGAGGAGTAGTTCCCCTTACGTCTTCCCAAATTTCGCAATTTGCCACGGGTATCTGGTGTTTATTTTTCTTTTTATCAGCTCGATAAAAGATATATTAGAATTTTCTATGAGTTCCTTTAAATTTTGTCAATCTGTGATTCTTAACTGTTATCATTAACTCTCACCGGGTGTCTGGTAGCATCAGTATTGATCTGCAGATAAATAATTGTATTTTTTTAATGTAATGACGATGTTCAAATATCATAAAAATGTGCTCAGTTTTTGACAATTTTTGTCAAATTTTCAAGTAACACAGAAGTGTTCTCGGGAACCCTTATTCATGCTTTACCTGCGTGCGGTGAGTTAAGATGGCTGGATCTTAGGTCATTGTGCACACATTTTAATAATTTTTCAAGTAACTCAGTAAAACATTCTTGGACCACATTCCATTAAAGTACATACATCTGTTTATGCGTTGGAACTCACCACCTTGGCAGTAATGAATTGGCAAAATACAAGAATTGTATTTTTAAAATTTCCATTCCATGTTAAATAGGCAAATGTTCATTGCCGCACCAATTACGATTTTGATTAAATTTAAGTCATGAATTACACCAACGTTTCTTAGCCCGAAACAATTTTCTTTATTATCGAGAAATATTTTGCCCCTGAAATATAGAAAACTTGGCACCGAAAGTACACAGAAAAAAACGTCTTTTTAGAACCTTTTTGGACGAGCTCTAGCCTTTTTATTATGAATTACACAGACTTACGAAGAGTATCAATGGAAGGCTTGAAGTGTTATATTTACGTACATTTAGTCAAAGTTGGACTTTATACAAGTTTAAGTTATTTTTTTACTGTTTGAAATCAAACTTAAACGTTGCCATATTTTTCATATTTAGGCATAAAATATACCAAGAAGGATTATCAGTAACAGGTCGATTATTATACTTTTAGCAGCTATGTGTAGGTAGTTCACGTGGAAAAAATACACACATATATTGGAAATCCTTCACCAGGAAAAAATTCCCCGACTTAGAGAAATTTTGAAAACGTTGGTTGTTTTTATTAAAAATATCCATGTGTGACGGGCTTTAAGTATCAATGTAGAATGTCCTCTGAATTTACTTTAAAATAATGTTAGAATCGTTTTGTGATTCACATGGGTTGAAGAGATACAGCCTTGGACTTAGGCAAAAATTATACGACTCCAATGAGGAAGGGGCTTAAACGTATGTATAGATGACACAAGAAATTGCTTTGAGTGTGGTAAAATTATATGGAAACTAACTGGGAGCACTCTCAGTACTATTTGAACACCTTGTGGAATGTGGGAATGGAGATAGGATGGTCACAGAGGGGAACACATGTAAAGTTTTACGCAAATCGGTACGTAAACAAAAATTGCTGCATTCACCTTAACCAGTTAATAGAGGGTAGGTGGCGAACGGACGACGCACAGTGGGCTAAAATCGAAAAAAAAACCGTCGAAACTTCAATTTTCGACGTTTTAATTTCGAGCCGGGAATGAGAAATTCATATTTCGGAAAACCAATGTAATTTTAACTGAAGGTTATACTTCGTTATAGTAGTTCACTAAACTTATACAGCTCGTCAAAAATGACTAAAAATGTATGAAAACTGGAATATGTGATTTTATCGAAATATTTCAAAGATTGCTCGACTGGTGATGGAATGCAGTCCATAAGTAGACTTTTTTAAAGGATATTTCTTTGAAGCGTCATCCTCGTAGATAGTAAAGAGCTAAATGTAATAGTAAATTATCTTAATTTAGTGATTCTATGTTTTATTTAATATATTTGCTATTTCTCGCTAATAGTTAGCTATTGCTGTGATAAAAGTACTTAACGCCCTTTGCCGCTGCTGTGATATTTACCCCAGCTGTTAGGTTGATGTCTATTTTATTTGATAAATAAGAAAAATCTTTCCCCTACTTGCCCCCTTTCTTTTTCTGCTCGATAACGCAAAACAAAGTAGGGTGGTTGTCGTCTAGGCTTTGCGTGACACAATTATTAAGAAAATCGGGATATTTACGTTCTTTCCGTTTTTAATTTTAAAAAACTTTGTACTTTGCCACACTTTATTTAAAAACTGCGCCCGGTTTCACCATAATATGGCATCTTCTGGCACATTCTGAAGCTTAGGTCATACAATATATACCCAGAGAAAGTTAAAAATGGTGGGGGTTGGTTTGAAATGGGGGAGAGAGGAGCAGGGAGGTTGGGGCATGGCAGAGTGAGATGGGGTATATATTGTATGACCTAAGCTTCAGAAGATGCCATATTATGGTGAAACCGGTCGCAGTTTTTTAATAAAGTGTGGAAAAGTACAAAGTTTTTTAAAATTAAAAATGGATATCTATCACTTCCACGAAGTCAAGCCTGAAACAATGAAATTTATTTCCGTTCCTGTTTGAGAAACCGTAAATTCCCCAACGTTCATGCTCATTTTGTTTCCAACTCATTCTTGCCATGGCCTTTACGGGATGTACCCTCCCCCAATGTTTTAACTCTTCGCTCTAATCCCAGGTCGAGACGCATCGTTCACTCGTCGATGGACTTCCTCGTTCATCTGTGGATAATGAGAGCTGCCCTGTGCGCTCCCACGACTCGTCTCCATCCGACGCCCCTGACCACCACCCCCAGGGCCAACTTACCCCCTTCCTCTCGAGACAGCTGTCATCCACCCGCGGACGTATTATGGAAGATTGAGCGAAAAATCACTTCACCTAGAATTTGATGAATTTGGCCTCATTTTAAAGAAACAACTCTCATATTTCCAATGATATAAAAATATCAACCCCTTGCCGAACTACTTTTCGAGCAATTTGCCTGTAAATATAAGCTGTTTTACATGGGATAGATTATGGCTGAGCGCTCAAGAGGGAGAATATTGAAGGAAATAGGAATTTATAACACCTAGATTTCGTCAATAATACTAACTTATAAAAAAAATAAAACTAAAAAATAAAAATAGATTGCATGCTTTCTCAACTATTTATAAAAAATAATCTATTACTCACCTCATTAACTTTTACAGAATTACAAAAAAACCTGCCGGTTTGAAGGGTTTTCAGCCGTTCGTCGGGAAAAAATGAGTCAAGTTAGAGACTTCTGTGGCTTTATTTATTTAATTACCGAGATTTTTGGGCATATATAGGCCTTGACTAGGGATCTATCTCGCTCAAACCACCTTAAGTTGAGTCAAACGTAACTCGTTCTTCCTTGCGCTATTTTCCCTTTCTTTCTCTCTTTCTCTCTCCGACAATGAGGATTCCGTTCGGAGTCAATCCATCTATCTGTCGCGTGTGGGCGCTCTCCCGAGAGATGTTTTGATGCTTCCGAAGAACTGTAATAAATCGCGGGGAGAACGTTAAAACTTGTCACCTCGTTCAAAGGATATCGTTTGACGCGAGTCGCTACAAGTGGAGGACGCGTTTTACCCACGAGACGCTGTGAGATCGTGAGATCTTGGAAATAACTTTTCTGGAAAAACCGAAATGTTGGGGGAGATAATGAAGAGTCGCGGCGTTGGAAGTCCGTAAAAATGCTATTTTTCAGTTCGGCTCAATCTGCAGTTCGGCTTCCTCTTTGCAATTGCATTTAACGATAGTCAGAATGCGAATCACTCGAATGAAAATCGTCATTCTATCGAATCACGTGCTGAATATCGTTAATTATAGATCTTTACCTGACTAGCGGTTTTCACAGATATTTTCTTTCGCATACCCCTCGGTATTCCATTTCCCATTATTATCCCACTTACTGAAGTATTGTATTATCGACCTCTTCATGGAAAGTAAGATTTGTATCTCGAGGATAGGTCAAAAATTTACAAACTATAACTCCTTGCCAACGTTTCGGTGTATAATTGACACCATCTTCAGGGCTACAATATTACGGTACAACAACATTATTAATGAAGTAACATAAAAAAAATATCACAAGTTCCACCTTACAAATCAAAATATCATACACGTCATTACAATATACAAATAAGAATTACCTCGGATTTAGCCAGGAACATCATGTTTCAACAATCCATATCTCCAAATAAAACTGTATAATATTTTTCCGGATAAGGAGCTATCAGAAACATTTTATGGGATGGTACATTACTATATTGTGATCATATATCATTATGGATACCAATTCCATAACCACAATTATATTTTAAAACAATTGACAAACAAAATTTAAAGTATATATCCCACTTACGTTAGAAAAATGTAAACCTAATGCCTATATTCCTACTGCTACTACATACTTCCGCCACTATTCAACTTTTCTCGTGTACCACATAATCGCCGAGCACCTACCCCTGTAGTTACGCTTACTGTAGGTTGGGAACCGGTGGTCTAGAATGATGAAAGATTTTTGACCGAATGTTTATCCGTCAAATTAATTTGATTTTATGAATTGCACGTACGTACAATTAAATTAAATGTGCGGAAGCATGAGGCGTTGAGAAGTGAATCTTGGAAGGGAAAAGAGAGCAACGCATGACTGATTATCCGCGTTGTTTTCCTTGTTTTCTTGGCTACGTTCATATCACTCCCCTATCAACATCCTCTCCCTAACTATTCGCCTCATTTCGGAGCGTGGAGTCTGATCTCCGCTGGCTTATCTCTCGAGATGAGGCCGATTGCATTGGGCATTGATTAAATGCCTCGCAGCGGCAGCAGCGCTCCGATGTCCCGTTAATCGCCCGCGCTTTGCCGTATTCCTTCCATCAACCCTTCATCCCTTCCCTCCCCCTTTATCATTTCCCATCTCAATCAAACGCCCCCCTCCCGTCTCATCATCATTTACCCCTCCTTCCCTCCCCCCCCCCTCCGTCCCACACAGTCTTGGTCCTTTCCCTCCAATGTCGCCCCCATTCGTAAACGGCCGGGCAATCCGTCTTGAGCGCCCCTGTTCGCTCACCTCACTCAACTCTCCACAGCGGAAGATGGAAGATGGAAGGACGCCTTGGCGTTCAGTGATCCCATCAAATATGTTCATTCGGAACCACAGGGACGTATTTATGGTGGCGTATGTTGATGAATTGATGTCATGAATTTACAATGTACATCTCTAAAATTCCAGGCGTTGGTCAGTCGGTCATCGAAAGGATTGCAAGCTTTAGTAGATGCATTGGAAGAGCAGTGAGAGAATTAAGGAATGAAGATTAATCATAATAAAACAAAAGTAATGCGATTCTCTAGGATAAAGAAAGCGAGGCTGGTCATATGAGTAGGAAGGCACAAACTGGAGCAGTAGAACAATTTAATTACTTGGGTAGTACGGTAGAAGAAAATGGGCATAGTAGCAAAGGCATTAGGTGGAGAATATGGCTGGAAAAGGAAGCCTTCAGTAATAGAAGGGAGCTGATGACGGGAATTTTAAGTAAGGATGTAAAAAAGAAGCTGGTGAAGAGCTTGATATGGAGTGTGGCGTTGTATGTGGTGTGGCGTTGCAGTGGACCTTGAAAAAGGAAGACGAAAATAGGCTGATGGCGTTTGAGATGTGTGTGTGGAGGAGGATGGAGAAGGTGCGGTGGACGGAAAGGAAGACAAACGAGGAAGTGCTTGACGTAGTTGGTGCGGAGAGGAAACTTGTGGATGAGATTAGGAGAAGGCAGGGTAGGTGGCTGGAAGAGGTAATGATGGGCGATGGTTTGCTGAAGGCCGTGATAGAGGGAAGGATGTTGGGCAAGCGGGGAAGGGAAAGAAAGAGAATAGATTTCATGGACGGGATGAAGAAAGGTAGGACTTACGCTGATATGAAGAAAGAAATACTAGATATAGATAGGACACCGCAAGCGTAAGAGTCTGTCGGATATTCTCTGACTGTCATCATAACCTACCTCTAACCGGTAGATTACTCAGATGATGATGATCTCTAAAATATATCGGAAAGTAATGAAATCCAAGAAGCGACATGAGAAGTACCAGAAATATGCATCAGCACTTCAGACCCGAAGACGCCACCAGGATGGCTGGTGAAACTGTCGTCACCAAAGGACATTACGCTGAGGACCACCCGAAAACTGCTTCACTCCCTAACAAACGCCGCGGAAGTCTTCGAATCACATTTAATGAAATCCGCTTTCTTACCATTATGCTCCGAAAAGTTGTTAAATAAAAAATATTCTGCAGTAGCCAAATTGTATGTGTACGCCGAAAAGGAATTAATTCGGGGAATTGTTTGCGTTACAGAGGCTAATTTCGTTCGCATGTCATGTTAAATGTTCGCATTTCATTTAAGAAGAAATATCAGGTTTTTTTGTGGTAAGAGTTACCACGTAGGCCAAATTTTTCATCCAGGCGAATATTTTTACGCCGGCAGACTCGATCTCCCAGGCTAAATAAGAGAGATCGACTACGAGACCGGTGGGTGTAAATGCTTCTCTTTCTCTCCCACAATTCGTGATCGCATCAGAAACACACAAAAGCATTGATAAATTTTAAAATAACAGAATTACGCAAGCACTGAATTTGTTTTCTTTCCCAACGGCACGAAAATGGCTGGTGCCCTAACACTTTCTGTCTTGCGACGGCTCGAGGGGTACAGCAAAAGAGTCGATTTTTTAATAAAAGACGCACCTTGCGCGGATTTCTAGTCGATCAAAGTATTCGAATCATCGTGAATCACGCTGCCTTGCAATCGCTCAGGTATGTTGCTTTGAATTCTCGTGTATAGGTAGATCAATCTTTTTTACTTCTCATGTCCGATTTTAAAAATTTCTTAGTTTTTCTTTCATCAAAAGGAAGCAATTGAATGCGAGTTACCTTATTAAGTGGAACTTTGTACGTTGAAACATGTTTTGTTGCATAGAATACTTAGCCATTTCTTTCTGGATGTATAGTTTCACTTCATCAGCTTGGCTTTTGCTATCAGGGTGCAATTATTAGCTAACTTTGTAGCGGATTGCATCATGCATATCTCGTGATTAGCTTTTCTTTAGGGTATGTTACCAAAGTGTGTAAGTTCATAAAATCTCTAGATGGAGAAGGAATAATCATTCAGAAAGAATGCAGGTGAACGTTTATTTTTTCTTTCGTTTAAATTTTGTGTGCCGATTGTATCACCAGGTGTCTTTCAGCCGGGTCTTTATGGAAATTGAGTGTGTAAAATGTGGCCAGGTATGGAGACGCTTGCTTTTTCACAATTTCGAAGCTTAAGCTCCTGCTGTTAAGTCTCTACCATGAGAACACATGGATATTTTTTGTTTCATCTCCGTGTGAGGCGATGAAAAAGAGAAAGATACGCCTGTTTAGTGCCTAGATATTACGACTCCCATCCGGTTGAACTCTGGGTGACCTCTGCTCGTATTTCGTAAAACCTCCTCATCGACAGGTTTCTTCCTCGCCTCTGTCAGCCCATCTTTTGCAACATGGCTCGTCGACATTCAGCGACCTTCGTTGCTGTCGCCTGCTTCATTATTGCTGCCTTGTGACGTCCTACTGCGGATGTTTTACGGGGAAATATGATGCTTACTAATGAATTAAATTGACCCTTTTCAGTACTGCAGTATCTTTCTGCTTTGATTATTATTGTAATATGCCATATAAAAGCCTGCTTCTGTCGGATACTAATTTCTTGTTGCTCAAAAAGTTTGGTATAGCTAAGTTATCGTTCGAGGTTAGTTAAAGATTATCAATCTTTTTGCATAAAAAACAAGAGATGTTAAGTATCTAGATAAGGGGTTCCCAACCTTTTAGCAACTGCGTACCACTTGAAATTTTTAGAAATTTCGGTATACCAACAGTCCCATATTTTTTTAGAACATATTATTTGTCGGAAAAGTGCCGAACGGCTTGTTTTATTTAAATTAAATTGCTGAGAAAACTTCATAAAAATTATTAATGCACTTATATTTCGTTTTTTTCAACCCTTTATCAAGAGAATAAATAAATAAATATATATATATATATATATATATATATATATATAATATATATATAGATTTTTTCAATTTTTTCTTGCTAATTTTTATTTGAAAATATATAGAGATATACGTATATTAATAGCATTTTTATAATAAAGGGAAAAATAAAAAGATTAATGCAAATTATAGTTGTATTTATTAGTCATAGATCTAAAAACATACAATTTTATATAATTAGTACAAAGTATAAATTAGTCTTTGTTGGACGGTACGATATATTGTCAGCTGTTAGAACTTCTGACTACCTTAGGTTTTGATTTTGCCCTTTTTTTTAAATATCTGATTAAATATTTTCTCGGTATTAAAACCGATAAAAATACATTCTCCCATCGAAATGCTCACATCAACTAACAGGCAGTATGATGTAATATGCATAACTTAACCTCTTTTTTAACATCAAGTTAACGTAAAGGGTGCATCATCCTGTAGCTAACGTTGACCGGACGTTTAAAAACCGGGCCAAAATCTAGTAATATTAGTTTTCTTGCCTTGTTTCATTACATATACTACCGAAGCAATGGTTCAGGGTTATATTCTGGGTGCTCCTTTGCTTCCGGGTTCTCCTAGCTTAAGCCAGTCTTAGTTTTTTTTATAGCGCAAACGGATTTGTTTGAGAGGTCGTCGGTGGCACGGCTAAAGGAACCACCTCCTCCCAGAATACGTGATCTCCACGGGCCGCTAATCTCGAGAAGCGCTCAGCCGTCAAACAAGGGCCCTCGGTTGCTGCCCGTTGGAGGTGGGAGCATTTTCTGAGCCTGGAGACTCGATATTACCCCCTCCGCGAAGTGACATCACGCACGCGAATAGTCGCCACCGCGGCTCGCGGGGTAGGTTGACTGACGTCCGTCAAGGCGACCGCTGACACTCGGTCCCGCCCCCCATCACCTCCATTGCCGTGGGGAAGGCGCCGATTTATGCACATGCTCCAATCCGACGGCCCCCTCTCCAGCCCGGCTCTTTTCCGTCTTGGGCTCTGCGCATAAGGGCGCTAATTTGCTCCGCGAGATGTTGTCGACTCCTGCGCATCTGTCGTCTTTCCATCGCGACCTCCACATCCGGCCTCGGAGCTCCCCCGTTCCTCATTCCCAATTCCCAATTCCAACCTGCATTCGGTATGCAGGAGTCAGGTACCTACATAAATACTTTGGTATTTAATGCAATCTAGTGGTGGCACTAAAAGAGCACAACAGTTTCACTGCAACTGTTTCCAAACCGAAACAGTTTCAAAACGACACAGTTCTGCGAAACACCCTGTTGCGGACAATCGCTAGAGGCACGCCAAGCAACAGGCGATCGATTGGCGCTGTTGGAACATGGCTGGTAGTTCTGTATTCTATGTAATAAGAAATCTTTACTCATATAAAGTGGCAATTTCATTTGGATTCCTAAAAGATAAGTATTTCACAGTTCTAATTTTATCTGCAACGACGGGAGGACATGTGTTGGCTGAATAAACCAGTCACCGCCTGCAACAGATTCAAATCCAACTGATTGTAGCGTATAACCACAACGGAGCCATACGTTTAGTGCAACTGGAACAGAAAAGAAGATGAAACGGCTTCAGCTATCAGCTGCCGTTGCACAGCACAGAGCGCAACGTCGCGGCTGCGGCACGATCACGAAACTTACCTGTTGTTTGCAACATTAAATTGAAACTGTTGTCTGACCGAAGCAGTTACGGCTGCAGCCGTTTCGCTCCGACAACACTTATTTCCACCACTCTCGTACATCCCCATCAGGCCGATCCATTTGGAGGTAAGCGCAGCCAGTGCCACTTCTCACTGCAAACTAGGGGTATGGGAGATATTTGGGCATTTGATTGACGGAAGTAATGAGTATCTAATTAGTACTAATGATTATTAGAAGTAGTAAATTTATAGGACACTAAGAGTGATCCTAAATATTAAAAAAAACAACATTAAACCAATGCGATCCAAAACTAAACTTGCGGATAATTTCGTGCCTCTCCGGGTCCGGCACTTTACCACAGTGGATAGTTTCGTGCCTCTCCGGGCCCGGCACTTTACCATAGTGGATAGTTTCGTGCCGTCCAGCACTAAACGTTAGTTCCATTTCTGGTCACACCCCTGGTCAATGGAAAGCCTCATTGTTGATGACAAGACTTAGAATTAATTGGCTGTGATACTAAATTCTTCTCTTCTGCCCTATTCGAGTCGGGTCGATAAAAATTAATAAGAAAGAAGAGGGTAATCAATCAATCACCAATCCTAATTATTGGTTGTAGAATTGGGAAATTCACTTTACAGGTAATTTTGTTCCTACTCCCAGCCGGTTGACTTTCGCTCGCCTGAATGTTAAAATGTTGTGGTTTATTCTCCCGTCAAGGCCCCATGGTGATTTAATTGTATTCCGTTTCTGATGAATTAATTGTGAGGACATGATGGTCGGACACATAGTAGATGTAGAGACAACACTCGTGAAGAGTATCCTTGTATATTCCTTTGGCTTGGGTTATTGTTGAGAGCCGTAAAAGAAAATAGACTCGATGAAAAAAGTGAAGTGCTTGGCATAGTATGATTTAAAATACTTTCTTTTATTGAAATAGGGAATATTCAGCAATTATAAAATATGTATGCATATCCTCGAATGTAACTCTAAATATTATAAAAAATAGGACCATCTCAATTGCTATTATAATGTGGAAAGTAAGTCTCTTCACAAGAAGACGGTATGCACTTTCATCCCGTTGCTTGTTGAATTCTGATCCCTGCCTTGCTTTGTATGTACATACTCTTATTATTCCTCCTCTCGGATTCAATTAGATCACGTTCACCATAATGCATGGTTTTCTCCCCACTCCCACGTATTATTTCATGCGCAAAAAATGTGCCCAGTGATTTGACTTTCATCCACTCACGAAATACGACGAAACCAACGAAGCGTGCTCCTTGAGGGGTGAAATATACGCGCGTGCATAGTGTGCACGCAGTCCATGTCCACGGTGCACGTTCTCCTGAAGCCTCTCAGGGGGTTGGGTTGCGTCGTTCCCTTTTCTCTCGTCCCGAGCGTCGAAATCTCTTCACTCCCCCCCCACCACTCTCTGCATCGCCGCTTTCTGAGCGTTCGTTGCCCGGGCGACAGATGGCAGGCGCGTCTTCTCTGGCTTCGCGGAAGAATGAGGAAGTGGTCGGTGCCGCGTGAGAGTCAAAGAAGAGGAAGGGTTTAAGAAGCTGATTGCGGGAGGAGGGGGGGGTGAGGGGGAGGGTAGGGAAGGGGGGCGCAGGAGGGCTGCTGTTGCCGCCGCGTGCAAGACGGAAGGTTCGTTTCATTGATGACGCGAACGGAAGGGGAGCCTTCGGTGCGGTCGCCTGCAGTGCGAATCTCCTTGTGGTCGTCTGTTTGTGGCTGACCCCTGCCCTCTCCCCCATTCCCCCCCTAAATGTGGGTGGCATCCGCGAACATTTCTTTGAGGGAGTTTGAGCGATGTATCACTTCACCTAGAATTTGATGTATTTGATGTCATTTAAAGAAGAAAATCCCATCTTTCCAATTATATCGAAATATTAACCCCCTTGCCGAACTACTTTTTGAGCAATTTTCCTCAGAATATAAGCTGCTTTACACGGGATAGATTGCGGCTGTGCGCTCCAGAGAGAGAATATTGAAAAAATTAGGAACTTCTAGCTCCTAGATTTCGTCAAAGTTCTAACGGTGTGTAGTTAGCATGTTTTCTCATATATTTATAAAAATTAATCTACTACTCATCTCAGTAATTTTTACAGAATCTCAAAAAACCATTTGTTAGGAAAACGTTTTCGCCGTGCGGTTTGAAAAAATGAGTCAAGTTAGAGACTTGTTTTAGATGTTTATTTAATTACTGAGAATGTTTGTCATATAAAATTATATTTTTGGGCCATTAATATCACAATATTTACTTCATACTGCTTGAAATTCAAAAATAAAATTCGAATATGGTCTTCATTATGACTATGGAACTATCTCGCACAAACTGCCTTAATCCTCTTCTCCCTCATGTCTCTCTTGTTTCACTCCCCCTCACCCCGCTCACCAGTACCCATTTTGATTTTGATTTTTCTTTTTGACGCTTTGTTTGGCGGAAAAAATATAAAACCGCGATGTGGGGTGGTTTTGTGTGTTACATAGAATTTAGGCTCCCCAACCCGAGGGTCCAGGTTCGATTCCCGTCTCTGCTAGAGGTTTTTTTTACTCTCGATCCCTTAATTGGTGCTGTGCTGAGAGCACTTCAAGTGCAGTGTTCCGTCCGTCAGATGGGACGTTAGACGCTCTTTTCGTCTGGGCTAGGATAATCTCACTGCTGATTTCTCTTCACTCTGCCTAAATCCCCCAAATAATCCCTTCCTCACCAACCTATCCACTTGATTTTCGAGGTGCAATTCTCCTCAGATTTTGATCGTCTCCCATAACTGCTAAATGCTACATTTACGACAATGTCGTTGAAAGTCACTGGGGACATGACTCCTGACTGCAGAGTCCGGGTTCGAATCCGGGCTCAAGTAACCGCTCAGCTGTGTGATTATGTGGGTACCAGACCTTTTTGTAAAACCACAGACGGAATCTTCTTATCCAATTTTACACGCCCTCACTACTCCGGTAGCTCTAGCCTTATCGACCCAACCGACCTTCGTACTGAAGACCGCGGTGGTCCTTTGGTGGTAATGTGCAGAGAAATCGTTCGTGATCGACTCAGAAAAACAATGGTAGTCACTCTATCATATGTTTACATCGGTACGTTCTCATCTCGCCGATCCCTTTCGGAGAAGGTACAGCCAATGAACTACGTTATTGCTGTGATGCCTAGGGAATTGACTCTGTTTTTATGGTAGCCTCCAAGCAGAAAATATCCTAGGATGCCTTTTTAGTTTCTGCTACCCTCATGCATTGCTTCATATACGCTCTCCTGTCCTTAGGACTCCTCTTAAGAATTTTTCCCACCCCTTTTCTCGATGAATCCCTTCCTTTTACACACTACACCCTTTTTGCAATAATGTTTCGTTCTTTGACTCTCAACGTTGCCAAATGTGCAAAGTTAAAAAATGCCACTTGTCGGCTCTCGGTTAGAAAAATGACTTATCATGCCTACCTCCAAGGATATCTGTATATATTCGTCAGTATCCATGGAGTTGGATCTTTCGCTTCTCTGTATATAAGTAACAAATTTCGGTTAATGTTGAAAACTGTGTGCCTCATATCGCTTTCAAGAAAACATCTTCAGGCGTATCCACTAGGCTTTGATGCTTCAAATGAAGTCCTTGCTCTTGGAGAGGTTGCATTATATTTTCGTAAACTATAAGGGGAATACTTACATGCCAATAAATTTATTCCAGAGTGTTATATACATTTTTTTCTTCCCACAAAATTACGTGAAAAGTATTCACTTTATAGAGATAGCCGTGGAGGAAATTTCTGTATATCTTTGTGTTGATGGATTATATCGTAGGCCGCAAGGACTTTGCATAATTTGTGATTGTGTTGTGTTTGCTTCTCACGTTTTTTATATTTAGAGACTGACTTTTTCCTCCACAAATATCGAATAATGTACAAATTGTAGTTATTCTTAGGCTCTAGCAATATTCAGCTGGTTTATCGGTATTCGTCTTCATTAATTAGATGCTCTTATAATTTAGAACCTACTTTTATTTGTCTTCCTATAAGTGTATTTTGAATTGTACTGTGGGCAATGGTTAGTGATATATAGCCCTCGCTCTCAGTTTATTCTTCCATTATTATCTCTCTCAAGCTTTTATCTGCACTTCAAGATAAATCCCTTTCATTCGGTTTGTCCGTCATTAATGGGAAGAGAATTCCTACTTTCAATACCGTGTCATTTTGCGATCATTGTGGCGTGATGATTTCATTGCGTGGTGCAAGAGTTTGTCCTCTGCGAATGATGCAATTTTATTTCGTCCTCAGTGAGAGATTTCCCGCTCTTATGTCAGAAATGACCGCGGAGTACATTATTGTGCTTCCTAAGAAATGGTCATTATCTGAGCAGTCGTTTGTGTAAGTACGTATCGCTCAACTAAGGTGCTCAATTCCCGATTTCTTGGTACTACATGCGAACTAAGGGCTAATTACGGCGGTTATAGTTGAAAAAAGCTCAGTCCGAAGGTCGATTTGGCTGATGAGGCCAGAGCTACCTGGTACTAAGCTCAAGAGCCTATGAAATTCATATGTAAGGATAGATGGGGAAATTATTTTCCCTATGTTGTTAATGGCTTCAAAGGAAAAGGTATATTACTCTGAAAATCAATGGGCTTGGATTTATCGGGACGTCTCCATAGAGGTCACTCCTGGATTTGAAACCCTAGTCTCTGTGTTGAAACGCTTCCTCTGAACTACCAAACTCCCTGGCGATGTAGAATTTCTCATAAATCACAGCTATGAGGTCGAAAGGATTGTGTATTTTGTTGGATTCAGTGCTCACTTCACGTTTTATAAGCATTCCTATTATCATTCCCAGGCTCTTTTTTTTAGCATTGCTCTCATCCGTAGTTTCACTCGGCGTTTCTCTTGAAAATGTTCTTTAACCATTTAGCATAAATGAAATGCTCAACTCTGATTTTTTTACACTGACCAAGGCTGTATGTACTCAATGCATTTATCATCTTGATCTCCGCTGTGGATTTCATATTCAAAATTTCATTAACGCTCATGTTTACTCATCAATTATTATGTTCCCCGACTCTCGGACCGTAGCGATGACGTCATAATTAGCAAGTTTCCCGGCATTCGAGGTGATATTAAAGTTTCCAGTTCCTTCATTAATCTTCGCCGCCGTCGAAGGAAAGTCCTTTATTTTCCTTCATTAGCTCGCAGTGCGTGGGCCTGGCTGGCTTGCGTGCCAATTTCCCGCCGTGTCAATGTCTGGCACTTGTTGCGCAACACCTCCACGCATGTTTGCGAGCGCCCAGGGTCAGGATTTCGAATTCGTCCCGCCGACAATTCGTCAGTCGAGAAACCGCCAAACAGGTTTCTTCCGAATTACGTGAACGATTCCAGTTAGTTATCGTACGCGTTCTAAGAATGTGTGAGGTTTTTTTTGGAACTAGTAATATCTCCCGTCATATCCCAGCTTACTCATGAATGTTTTACTGCTGGTCATTCAGAATTCCTCACTTTATTCCGCCGATTCACTAATTATCCTTTCAAACCAACCTTGGTATTTAAAACCTATCCTCATTGCTTGCCCCTTGGCTTAAAGGAAAGTGTAGTGGCAATGGTAAGATTTTTTTTATTTCATTCCCCGGCGTGGCGTGGGTGTGAGATGTGATATATATAGAATATGAAAGTGCCTAAGAGTGCAAGTGAAGTTTTCAACACTTGGGATACTTCTTGCGAATTGCTATTCACTTGTCTTTCCTTTTATAGAGGTTTCCGCGTTTATTTTTTTACTCAATTTGCCTTGGGATGTTGTCATGGAGTTCAGTATTGCATTGGATGCTGATATGGTTTTATCCGGAACAATCATCCGTCACATACCTTCTTCGTTGAGTGGAGTGAGCATATTATTAATTGATGAATATGTGGTATGAAGAATAAAACTTGAAACTTGAAATTTTGGATAAAACCCTTTCATCATGATTGGGCTTGTGCCTCCACCTGTCCTGCAGTGTCTCTAATTGTAAGTTGATTTTTCCTATTCAACAATGAACTTAACCTTAGTATTTTTGTAGTTTGTGTTCCGGTGGCATTCAACCATACTTCAAACACCAGGAGGAATGAAAAAATCTCCTATCAATTTTATAAAACTTTCAATGCATTTTTGCGGTTAATATCTCTTCCAACCCGGCAATCCCCTCTATTTTTGTGTTTCCATTACGTGCATCCTTCTTGTCACACCGTAGGTGTATATATATCCTAATTTTCATGTTTAAAAAAGATTTTCTTATTTTTCAAACTCACAGTGATGAATCCGGTGGTCACTCCATCGAATAGCGAAATGAGTTTACCTCCTATCACCATCTTTCCCCGTTTCTCTCAGAGAGATCGCGTTATTCTGGTGGCTACAGAAGTGGCCTCCATCCCGAGGGCCCGAGTTCGATTCTTGGCAGCGGCTGAGATTTTTCAGTAGAGTCCGAAGGTTTAGTACTCATTTCGATGGGAGAAGCTCCCCCGCCAGGTGTCAATCCACTCTTGTTCCATTTCCGGAATAACCTTCTGTTACCTACTTACCTATTTATCCCCATTGGTACACGGCCTCAGAGGTCCATCACCTTCCCTGACAGCAATGTGTTAGATATCATGGTCCCTTCTTTTGACCATTATGTTTGTTTGCCTGCACAGACACATTTGTTACAACACGCCCTGGGTTCATGAAGCGTCATCCTCGGGTCTTGAAAACGACCTGGGTTTCGACGTTAGAGCTTTGTCTTCGGATCTAAATATTTCAAATCTTGTTTCAGGCCCAGGCTTTTTATCGTCGTAATCCAGATCTTGTTACAATAACATTTCTTAAGGAATTATTGTGTTTTTATTCATCATGAACAAACTCCAACATGAAGCTACGGATTTGATGACAGAAGTCTTGCTTAGCCCAATCTTACGTCTCGCTTTGGCGTAATTTTCTCCGCCTCCGCAGAAACAGGGAATTTCCACGCTCCTTTCCGATAAAATAACTTGTTAAATAATAACCTTTCCCGCCTCACCAGCCGTTGATATATGCTCCCCTGCCTTTCTCGACCCTGCCCGAAAATTTGTTTTTTTTTCTCTTCCTCCCCCACAACTACAGCACCAATAAACGAAAGCCAACTAAACATTCTGTACCTGACGAAGCCGTAAATCGGCGACTACTACTGCTGCTACTTCTACTATTAGTAATACTACTGCAACTAATACTACTACTACTGCTTCTACTTCTTTCTCCCCATTTATATAATGCGTGTGTGTGCGCGAGCGTGTACTTGTCCTCTCTCCCATATGGCTTCCGCGGCGTGCGACCGTGTCCGCGCGTTTTGTTTGCCCGCGCGTGCGTTAGTGAGTTTACGCGTGCGTGAGAATGCGTTGTGTGTGTGACGTAGTCATTAGCCCCTTTTTCTCCCGTTCCGCCTTTTTATTTTCCTTTCCCATAATTCCCCGCGCGGCAGAGTGCTCTCGCTGCCGCTGTTCCTCGGAGCTCTCTTTGCATCGGTGCCCCTCTCCACTTCCACCTGATGCCTCCCTCCCCCCATCTCTCACATCTCCGCCTTTGGCAGGGAGCAACGGAGGACAGAGCACAGATGTTGGACCCTCCCCCTCGCCACATCAACCCAGTCTCTCTGATGCGCGCCTCCAGGTGGGTAAGGGGGGCTGAGAGAGAAGAAGAAGAAAGAGCACATTTCGGATTTAATTGCCTCTTGTGCTGCAGCGTTTGATGATTGCGGATTCTCGGCAAACACTGTCACCCCCATGGAGGCTTTCAAAGAGTTTCATCCCCATTATATGTATGGGTGCTCTCTCTCCCTTGCTCTGTCTCTTCCCTCCCTCCCTTCCTCCGCCTCGGCCTTTCTATTCCAGCAACAGCGCCTCCTTTCGAGAAAGTCTCCAAGACCCTATTTGGAGGTAAGGGGGGGGGGTAGGAATATGGAACCGAGGCGGCCTCCTTGTTTTAAGGTGGTTCCACCGGTAAATGACTTAAATGTCATTTCATTCATATTCCGGCCACTTGGCAAATGTGTCCACTATCTGATGTGAACAGAAATATTATACCTTTCCACATTCTGATCTCGCAAATCGAACTAGGCATTACTGGTGTTAAATGGGAGATTGGAGAAACACGGTGAAAAATTGTATTTGCCATATAATATTAATCCCATTTTCACGAAAAAATATGTTTAAGATGTGAAAACTCCCAAGAAATCGAATAAAAAAAGGGAACCTTACCAACTTATTATTTTACTAATTAGCGAATTACTGCCGTAATTGAAATCGAAATGGGGTATTTCCATACAAATGGCGCTGCAGTAGGCTCCTGTGGCAGGAAAAAAGTGCTCATTTAAAATATATTCGAGGAATAATCTTCTTATTTTGCACCTTCACTTAGGTTTTCGATAGGCAACGCAGGTCATCACCGAAAGCGGAAATTTTGTAAACAGATAAACAAAAATGTGGAATTTAGTATTTGCTTTGACTCACTCAGTCGCGGCGAAACCTCCTTATAGGTGGTTGGAGAGGTAATCGTGGGTCTTTGAGTGCACATTTTAATATTTCTGTAAGTCGGTCGAATAAAATTTTTTTCGGTTAACTGCATCTATTTATGAGTTGGAACTAGGGCAGTGATGGAAATGATGTAAGTATTATATTTTAAATTTTTTCCTTCATCAAAGAGCCTTATGCCCATTATGTCGGCGCGGATTACGAAATTTAGACGAAATGACGTTGAAGTATGTTGTTTCCGATTTGGTATTATTCTGGTATATTTGTTCACCCACTCAGTGTTTCAACCCGAAGGTCAGTGTTGACAGGTGAGAGTAGAGCTCACCCTGTACTAATTTATTGGCATATGAAATTCACACATTCAGGGTAGGGGGTCAGTTCCATTCCCTGGGCCATATGTGATTTTCCACGAAGGTCTGACAATCGGAATGTCGCGTGATTTTCGGAGGGAGTGTTTGGAAAGGCTTCACCCGGATTTGAACCCGGGACCCTCGGACCCGGTAGCCCAGCACTCTACCCAAGAGGCCACCACGAACCCTTGATACGTGTCAGTGACAACTATAATGAAGGAGTTGATGCTCCCCCGGTGAACAGCTGAATATTCCCTGAAAACTATGGGAAAGTCTCCTCTCGAAACGTCGGCCGCCATGGAAGACCTTCCTTTGGACACGTAGTCCGAGAGCTCTTTACTTAAACAAATATAATCACGTGAAGTATATTATTTCGCTTTAGAAGAAATTCTGTACGTAATAAATCGAAATATTATGTAATATATGTCACGTGCCATAAGGCTTCGTGTTAAAATAGCATTGAGTTGCAAAAAAAACAAATTGGAATGATTAAACTTTTTTTTCACTCTCATCTATCGACATCACTATTAAGAACATCTATGCAAAGTTTCACGCAAATGTCTACATAAACGAAAATTACTCCAACCTCCTTGAGGTTGTCCCACTGTTTAATGTCATTTTATTCGTATTCTGGCTAATTAGGAAGAAAATAAACGTGTCATCTGTTTGATATGATCAGCAAAATCCTTCCTTTCCAAGCTATTAATGAATTTCGAAAATTGGCGCTTGAAAGTATGTGGTTTTCGTAGTGTGATTGGGTTGATCGTGGGAAAAAATAGTATTTTTCTAGTATAAATGCCTATTTCGCGGGAAACTGTTCCAAAGAGGCGAATATTCCCAGGGTATTGGAAGTTAATAAAATGTAAACATCTTGCCATCCTATTTCTTTTGTTTTAGCAAATCATTTCAATAATTGAAGTAAAAATGCGCCATTTTTTGCGCGTTTTGGAGGGAATTTTGCCGAGGTTTGACGCTAATCTATTGGAAATGGCACTGCAATCGGCTCATATGAGTGGAAAATGTGTGCATACCTGCCCGTCGATCAGTTTTCCTATTTTGTCCCTTAATTTGATTTAAGCTAAGTTTTGTCATCAGTGTAAGGTATTTTGTTAACAATACAGACGAAGTGGTGGAAGTTAGTATTTGTTTGGACTGGCACAGTCGTGGTGGAACCTTCTCAATACCGTGTATGCTCGGAAGGATGTGAAAAAGATCCCTTTACTCAGCTCTGGAGTTGGCTACGGGGTATTTCCTTGGAATGATCGCTTCTCCCCTTGATGGATTGACTGCTGGGATATTTTTAGAATTTCACCCCGAGAGGCAGTGGAAAGGTTTAATGTTTTCCATTCATCGCGGAAGTATTCTTCATCTAGGAATAGTTGCCGTTTTCATCAATTCCTCGTTTTCTCTTTTGCCTCTCCGCCTAGTCATTCATTTATGTGTCGGAAAGCGATGATGTTTTCCCCGCGGTTCTTTCAATGAAATAGTTCCTCATTTCATTTTCTACCCTTTGGATAAAATTGGCACCATCGCCCAAGACGTGGTGGAATCATTTAATCCTAAAGTTTATTACTAGGAACATAATGTTATACCTCTGAAAACCTGACTAGTTCCCCTGACAGGTTAAAAATACTCCTTGCATAAACAGCATTTTAAAAAGTTAGATCCGTCATCAGTACTTATTTGATATTCATGTGTGGTAATTAGTAAATAAGGTGATCAATGGAATGTGGACATCGTTGGAAAGTGTATCTTTTTAATTGCTTAGTGCCATTTTTATAGTTTCTTTTTACTTTGTGATACCCTCGTTCATAAGAATGAGATTAGAACGGTAAGGGATGCTGATCTCATTCTTTCGTTTCCCTTCCGTTTTTAATGCGATGGAAATACTCTTAATTGGTACTTCCCAAAAGAAAATTATTCTCTACATTCTTTTCTTTTCACACGAAAAAACCTGCTAAGTAAATATATTTTCCATCAAAGTCTTGGGAAGGCAGTTGCTATCCATTTGAAGATCTTAAGTAACTATGCCTCGACGTATTAATTGCTAGACATTCCTGGTAAGGAGGTGAAGGGGCATGGGAAGTAAAGTAACCGCATTTCATCCCCGTCCCTTTTTCGGCAAGGTGCTCTGAGAAAATAAACGGGTTTCGTATATCCGAGCGTTGCGCGGAAGACGTGCTTACCACAAAAAAAAAGATGGAGAGATTTCCCATTCAACATTCGGAGTTCTCCAAGTCTTTGGCCTTCGCGTGCGTTTAGTTTTCTTCCCCCTTTTTTTTCCTTAATCTTCGGAAGCGGGCCCTCCTCATAACGAGGCGAGTGAACAGTTAGGGGATTCTTCTCCTGCGTCATTTACCATCCTCCCTGGGACATTTTTTGGAAGGGTCCTGTCTTGTTCCTTGAGGACATGCTACCCCCCTCCCGGGTGTAAGTCCTTTGAGAACTTGTCGGTAGGTCGGCCTCCCACCTCTCCGGAGATCTCTTGGGAGGCTAGCGCCGGCCCTTTCGCCCTTTTGAAGGGGAGGAGGTGGGGGCAGCGGGGGCAACCCACGCCACCCCTTTCAACCGTCTCACCTTCCCATCCCCCCCTCTCTCCTCGCGAATGTATCCCCGCCGAAAACCCCTTGGGGGACCTCTGATTCCTTCCAAGTCCCGCTGCTCTCCCTCACTCCTCTGTGGATGCCTTTGTTTGGCCCTTTGGCTTGATGGGTGCTCCTCTCGCCCAGGGGTTGTCAGTTCCGCGATAATTAACGAAGGGTGAAGTCCCAACGCCCGCCCGTAACGGCTTGTACATGTTATTTTATTTATTTATTTCTTGTAACACCAAAATCAGTGACTACGGCCTCTACATTGGGTTCTACAAAAAATCAATTATATAAAAAAATATTCAACATAGAAAACGAAGAAGTTTAAACGATAAGAGACAATCAAAATGAAAGGAAAAGTTTCTAATAATTGCATTTACACAAATGATGTGGTACGCAGTCAGGCGCACGGGTGTGAAGTTATACACCAAAGACGGTGAAATTCGCCTTGAAAAAATCATTTGGCTTGACCGGGATTCGAACCCGGATCTCCCAATTGCCTGTCAGGTGTGTTAGCCAGTTACACCACCAAGCCATCTTAATTAAAGAAGACTGATTTTTTCATGGCGAATTTCACCGTCTTTTGTGTATAAGATGAAAGGGGTTGAAGTTGGGAGGTGAACTTGTTGCGAGATGTAAAGAGGTCAAGGGAAGGGGAAGTGATGGAGAGGGTATTGAAGAGGGAAGGTAATCGGTAGAATAAGGATCGTTGGGAAATTGACAGACGGAATTTGGGTTTGTGTAATAGCCCTTTATTGCAAGTTTTACGGGCAGGAATGTGGAGAGAAGAAAATGTGAGGTTATTAGAGCAGAAGGACCCATTCATTGTGGGTATGAAGATATTTGAGGTCAGAGGTCAGTCGGAGATGAGTGAGGTATGATAGGCCAAGCGAGAGCAAAATTTCTTCGCGCCATTGCCACAAATGCAAGCTCTCCGACGCAGAATATTTAGTATCGTAGACGTAGCAGTTTTTATTAATGTTATGGAACTGTCTGGAAAATTCATATTTAGGGAATTGTTCAAAAATATTAAGTTGACCCTCTCGAGTTAATCACGCGAGAACACCTATTCTATAGGTCCCATTACGAAGGGCATTGGCCTGCTGAGAGCTAAACTTTGTTCACCCCTTAAATCTATCATTAAATTAGTTAGTTACAAGTACATACCTCCTCTGTGATGCTCATTCATCGCTCGTGTGTAAAATATTTCCTGACTGAGATTTGTTTAGATGTTTAAAGTTACTGCTATGTTGGTGATTATAATGTCTTCTCAAGGAGGTAGGAATGACCAATCGCCCTGGGCTAAGGCTCCATGACGCTCCATCGGGATTTTTGTGTTACCATTTGAGCTTAGAATCAGAGGCATAGGTGCTTCATTTTTTATTATGTTGAAATACGGTCGGAGTGTATCTGATTCAAGAATAGCTTTCCAGGGTTCTCGTAAACACTGTTGGTTTAAAAAAAATAAAACTCCTGTACGTTTGAATAGCAGTATCCAAGTGTTCCAACTGCAAAGATATTGTCACGCCGTATAATCTACAGCACTGTTCCTTAGGGGAACACTGCATCCATGCCCAAGTGGATATTTTAATCTGCGACCTTTGATTACCAAGTCTGCACATTGCCTAGCTACCGCGGCCGGAGTGTTTTCATTTGCTCAAACTTTTTTGTGGTGATATTGTTCTCAGGGTTGTTTCACGTTGTGAGTTTTGGGCTGACAGTGATCATCGAGCAAGGGTTTTCTGGAAATAGTGGCAGTAAAGCCTTTTCAAAACGCGGTAAATGTTCTGCAATATGAAATATTTTCTGTCATCTCACGTTCGGATTTATGTGTCGTCGAGTAGTTCCTGAGTGGCACCTCTGCAATACTCTTCAACTCGGAGGTCATGAGGTCAATCGATGAGGTTAGAGCACACCGAGCACTGAAGCCAATAACTTGTTAAAATCACGCATCGGAGTAAGGGTTTCGTTACCTGGTCCACCTGTCGTTTCCAGGACAGTCGCATGGCTTGGGTTTAGCTTAAAGAGCCTTAAGTCCATTTAGTCTCGAGGATCTCAGGTTGGCGTGGTGGCCATAGTGCTCGCTTTTCAGCTCGAGTATCCAGGTTCGAATCTCGACAGGGGCGGAGATTCTTCAATTGAATCTGCATCACTTCTTAGGCGTGAATAGAACGTCTAGTGTAGTGCTCCGTTCGTCAGTTTGGCGGTTAAACTGTGGGACTGTTGGCGCATTTCGTTAACAGCAGGCCGATTCCAGCGCTGGGTTCCATTCTGCCCTCCGATCCTCATGACCTCAGTCGCCGGCCGTCTCCCTGAATAGCCAACCGACCTGAGAGCCGTCTGTAGAATTTGGACCATGGACTTCTCGTCGGTATTACCCGAGCTTCGGCTATCTCCAGATGGGAACAGTTTGGGTGCCTTCCATTCGGTGTAGTACGTTAATCACTTCGTAACACAACAGCGCACTTGCCTTCCATTCGTTACAGACCCTGCGCACTAGGTACCACACTTCAAAACAGAACGGGAGCACAGTTGATGTGCGCTAAATAACAAAAGAACGTCGATAATTAAAAAATATTAAAAATTAAAAACTAAAATTCTAATATGGTCTCCATTATGACTAGGGAAATATCTCGCTCATACTACGTTAAGGTTCTTTGCAATAGGTAGTACATACTTGCAGTGTGCTCTACAGCGTCTCTCTCTCCTTCTCACCTCTCAACCCCTTGCACCTTTCTCCCATCCGTTCCACCTTTCCCCAACCGACCCTCTCTTCCCCTCGGTTTAACCCCTTCTCTCCTCATCCCCCTGCTCCGAGTCGTCTGGAGAGAAAGTCCCTCTCTTCCCCCCTTGTGTTGCCGTCCGCCCCTCCGCCCTCCGTTCTTTCCTCCTCTTGTGCACCGCGGCGTCGTCCGCGGACAATGCCCCCCTCCGCCCCCCACCTTCCCTCCCTTAATTCGGAGCCGCGGGGGGCGGCGTGTCTCCGTGGCAGCTGACAAATGATCTCTGCCTCCCTCTCCTTCTCCTTCTCTCCCCCTCCCTCCCTCCCAGCAGCACCAGAGGCTCACCCACCGCCCATTCCCTCTATTTCACAGAGGGCGACCACGCCCCCCTTCCACTCGTTCTCCTCCTCCTCTCCCGCCTCCACGGAGGGAGGAAGGCCCCTCACGAGGACCGCACCCCCGCCCCACTACGCCCCCTTTTGGGGCTCCAAGGGATCACGCCTATAGTAGAAATGTAAGGTCTCGGAATGGTTATGGGCGGTTCGGTTCGGAAAGAAAAATGGGCATTTGTAATGGCATTTTCGATTATTTTTTTTTTCGAATTTATTTACGAAAAATAGTTTTTGTGTGAATGTGTGTCGAATATGTAAAAATTCTGTTTCTTCCATTGAGAAAATTACATAGTAGTTTATTTATTTATTTATTTATTTATTTAAGTTTACCACAAAAACAGCCACTATGCCTTATACGTTGGGTATATTAAAATAAATAAATTAATGCAAGGAGATTATGCATGACAATAGGTGGAGGTAAAAAAACAATTAAATAAATTAAACAATTAATTAAATAACATTCATATGGCTATTTACGAGATGAATCTAGTTGTAAGTGGTAGCGTTTTAGTGAGGAGGTAGAGATGCTATTTGGGGAGAAGAGGTCAAGAGAAGGATACTTGCTGGAGATGGAGTTAAAAAGTGATGGGATTCGGTGGAAAAGTGAGAGACAGAACGCTCTGCTGATATGTTGTTGTCTTCTGCGCTGTGCAATCTGTAAACTGCGAACTCGTGAAGTTTAAAATAGTATTATGCTGGTGCATTCTTTTTTCCGCAAGGGTCGTAATTTCGTATATCTCCCTCTTACTTTGTCTAGAAAATCTAATTTCACAATTATTGCACGTATAGGATACCACGAGCTATGAGTATTATTTCATAAATTTTTACTGCCTGCGAAGAGTTGCCTGATATAAAGTGAATGGAGTGGTGTGGATTATTTCAATGGTGGAATTTATTTTATTTCAAGAGTATTATTAATTATTAAGGTCATAATTTGACAACACCATAGAAATTTCTGAGGGAAAGGTGATTTGGCCGAAAGCATTTGTTTGAAATTATTAAAAATATCTAAGAAAATTATTTTTTGCCGGTCAAAGGACCTTAACTTGGTGATCGTGATAACGTTTTATGCGTGTTTTTTAAAGGTTTTGTCCACTCGAACAGGCGAAATTCATAATCAGTTTTCTCGGTAAATATTAATCGCTTTCGGCAATTGATTTCGTGTGCACCTTTAGGTAAATCGAGCATATATGCCCGAAGTTAAGATATTTGTCCAAAAAACGGACACCCGCTACCCATAAGCACGGGACACAAACTGTTTAAGGTACTGAAAAGTTCAGGTTTTTTGTTGCCTGTTATGATTTGATGAAACGTATAATCTTGTATTTGACGAAAAAGTCCTAAGAATTGGAAATTAAACATTTTACAGCATTATTGTTTTCATTCATAGCGATGGCGCAATTTAAATGATTTTTTCATTGCGGTTTGTTTACACCTATTTGGTGAATATTTTTATAATAATAATAATGTCGACTAAATTTCCTTTCATATATTCAACTCATACACCGCTTATAGACACCCATGCCCTGCGTGGAGAAAAACCCACCCAGGCGGGACTCGAAACCGAGACCTTCGGGTTAGCAGGCGAAGACGTTACCCCGCCGCCACCGAGGCCGGCGTTTACGTATTTGGTGTATATTTTACAGAGTTATTTTGCGTCTAAATGTCCTGCAAATTCGAAGGAAAATTTTTAACGGGCAACTTGTGGAGGAAAGGCACCATCGGCGGGACGTGTACCACTTGTCACGTGGGTTGGGGAATTCGCCGGCTTGCTCGGAGCGCTGGCCCTACGATGGGGGCGGGGAAGGGGGGTCTCACGGGTGGCCGCGGGTCGTCAAGGCAACAAGCCCCCCCTTACACTGATCATCTTCGATTTGGTCGCCCGTCCTCTGTTTGGTCCACCCCCCACCCTGAGAAGGAGCCCCGCTTGGACACGACACGAACGACCCTCTTAAGGGGTTGGGGCGAGCTTGTCACTTAAAAGGAGGGACGATATTCTTGACTCTAATCGCTGCTGCTCGGCTGTGCAGCGTGTGTTTGAACGTGTTCGATGGATCCCGCTTTCATATCGCCCTCATCGGCCCGAAGCTTGGTTTTTAGACGACGAATGTGAACGATATATATTCCAACGTGTGAGGCATGGAATGCAGCGGTGGTATCCACTGCCATGAGCGATCCTGGTTCGATATATCACATCGCGATGTGTAGCCGACAAGGAATTCGATGCTAGTGAGGTGTGCTGAGTTTAGAGCTGTTTTTTTCTACTAATACTGTAAAATAAAGAGGTTTTTTATTGATCGTAGAAAAAGATCATTATTATTTTATTTTAAGTGGCGGAGATATTAAAGGGACTAACTTAAAAAGTGAATTCCATTCACTCCGAAGAATGTCATATTTCTCTAAAATTAACCGTTAGGAATTAAGACTAAAATGCACCAACCTTTTTAATCCTTGCTTCAGTGAATTATTTACCAATCTTACGTTTTCAGATGTTATTTATGGTCACCCGTCGATTTAACTATTTAAACAAGGGTTGGATGAGCTGGTATCCCTTTATCATTAGGGTATTTAGTGCCCGCAGTATCGATGTCGTCATAATATATCTGTGGTAGGTTTCAAGTCGATATGACGTTAACGTCGAAATATTCTCATGAAATGAAATTTTCGGGGATCTCATATTTGATATCCTTAGGCTTCCTTTGTTGGATGTGAAAGGAATGCTTCGATGCCGGTGTTCTTAATCTCCATCTCAGTTTTCCCTTTTAGATATGCCCCGGTGATTACCAACATCATCCAGGACAGTATATATTTCATCATTTCGATCACTTTTAGTCGAAAGTTCTGTGTGTTTTTGAGGAAATTAAAGAAATAGTGCAAACTGCGACTTCCATTACTTACTTTACGTTGCACAATACACTTGAAAGTTTGGTAATTTAGGCGGTTGCTTTTGTTTGGATAAGTTTGAAATCACCCGTTCGGGTTGAAAGGACTGGAGAATCAGCTGCGCTGTGTCGTGACTCGATTTTAGACTGACGTGTAACTTGGTGCAATGCGTTTGGTTCTTTGTTTCGTCGTTTTCAAAGTTTGCTCTCGAAATCAGTAGTTTTTCTTTTATTTCTGTGAAGTTTTATGAATTGAAACGCTGACAGTAACCTCCTTGGTCAAATCTTCCTCTTTTTTCAATTTGTTGCGTAATGCTTTTGCTCATGCTGGTGTTAAAATGGAGTTTGACCTGCGTGGAACCGATTTTCTCACCCCCTATCCCTGCAGCAACCCCCTGAGGATTTTTGACGCCACCACTGTCAGCTATTTTTCTTTCACCCCCATGAGTAATGGCATTGAGGTCCTTTCGGAGGTCTATTTCTCGACGGGGGCGGCATCTTTCGGCGTGGCCCGGAATGTCGCGTCGTGGAATATTTTCGGTGTACTTTCTTTTCATTCCATCAAAGACTCGAGCGTAACACGAACATTCCAAGACATCGAAAAAACTCGAGCGCTATCAGGCTTTAACGTAAACATTTGAAGTCTTATACCTGTCATTATTATAAGGGTAATTAAAGGAATTTTATCTACGTTGGAAAGTCTTGTTCGAGTTTAAGGGAAAATGAATTATTAAATTTTATATTCATCCGTGTAAGCGCAGTAATCAAGCCATGGCGAATCTGGTTCCTAGGATGCGATGGCTTTGGAGAACTAAACGGAAGATGTTTGAAGTCAGTGGTGAAATGCTTTTAAGTGATATGTACAATCTTGACCTCACTTAACGTTCTACAAATATGTGAATTCAATTTCGTAAATAGGCCTGACGAGACTGCAGGGTAGTTGACCCCTTCCACGAGAATAATTAATTTTGGATCGTTTTTTGCGAGTCCCATGTCTTTTCTGAAATAATCGTTTTTTGCTGCTAATATTTGGCTTTTTCTATATTTTGCGGCTAACTTCTAGCTAAGTCTAGGATGAAACTTGGCTGTTGATTTAACTCAGAACTACTGAAAGAAAACTCTTTTAACGTTTTCCCTCATGTAAGCTTACATAGTCAAACCCTCTCAACTTATCTGTCGTACAAGTTATTTCGGCCTCGTCATTTTTAGACCTCAATTTTCTGTGGCTGGTAAATAGCTTGCTTAAAAACAATCTGGTGCCGTAAATGGTAGTTGTTCTCTTGAAGCCACAGTACCCTTCCGCGAGTATTTGTTCACGTTATTTTATTTTTCAACCGGGTAATTTTCTGCTTGATGTAATAATCTGATGGCGAAAATCTTCTACTTATCCTAATTTTCATTTTATTAAGTCGAATCCAATCCACTTGATTGAAATAAATCCTTTTGCGCGAGGACATTATTTAGCGCCTCTGTTTTAGTTTTGTTTATGGACTTGATGGAATTGAGCATAAATGCATCGAAGGCCAAAGAAGTGGTTTTTGACCAGGAGTGTGAGAAGAATGACTTTATGAAGAGGGTGAATGGCGAAATAATTGAACATGTATTGGGTTTTTGGAGAAATGGATGAGAGTTGAATAACAGAACATATTTTTGAGAGTAAGGGGTAGACCGAGGCAGTCATGGGTGAACGTTGTGGAAGAAGAGTGATATTAGGATCTTTTAAGTTAGTTTGAGCGGAATATCACTTCGCCTAGAATTTGACTTCATTTTAAAGATAAAACTCCCATCTTTCCAGTGATATCAAATTATAAACCCCTTGCCGAACTACTTTCCTAGCAATTTTCCTAAGAATATAAGCTGTTTTACATGGGATACATAACTGCTGTGCGCTCCAGAGGGAGAATGCTGTAAAAATTAGTAGTTTATAACACGTACATTTCGACAAAAAGCTAACGGTGTGTAGTTTGTATGTTTTCAACTATTTATCAACATTAATTTATTACTCACCGCAGTAGTTTTTACAGAATCCCAAAACAATTGTTGAGAAGGCGTTTTCTCCGCACTGCGTGAAAAAATGAGTCGAGTGAAAGACTATTGTAGTTATAAGGGCTATGCAAGGACAAGGTAGTATGGAAGAAATTATCAAAACAGAGCCAGCATGGTTCTAATTATACAAGGTAGGTCTTTGCGCATTGTTTGGGTCGAACGCTGGGGCGAAGTGTAGATTACATCAAGCGCTAAATAGGTACGGAGTGTATCGTGTGTATTCGATACTTGTGTGCCCTGATGGAAATTTCCCTATAAGAATTTTTAATAACATAGGGAAAAGCAAGGGAAAAATTGAACATTCCTTAGAAAAAAAATTCTTTTCCAAGGAAATGCCCTAAAACTCTAAGGAATTTTTTTCCTAAAACTTTTTTCCTTAGAAATGACAGATATAGGTCATTAATTTCCCTAGAACAAAATACTGCTCAAGGAAAACCTTAATGCATGCGAAAACATTACACCAGCAATTGCATAGAGTGATTGACTATCGAGGAAAAAATATATATTCTTAAAAACAAAAATATTATTATTAATATTTTCATTCATTCAACCATGTTGTTATCACAATTATTTATGATGAGATTGACATAATATTTCTCATTAGAAAAATGTGTGCAACCATTGTAAAAAATCACCTCTCACAGTTAACTACATTTGGTATAAAATAAATATATTCTAAGCCACAGCAGCCCACTTTCAAAAGCATTTCCCATAAAAAATGCATTCTAGAGAAATTTGTACCCTAGGGGCATATTTTCTAGGGAATTCGGGGGTTCAATTTTCATGGAAAACGGGGGTTCAATTTTCTAGGGAATTTTTTGACTGGGTGGTATTCGAATAAACCAGGAATGCGGGGAAACGTGTGAGGGAAGAAACTTTTTAAAGATATCCTGACAAATGCATCGACTCGGGTGAAGCGGGTCCGGGTTTGCTGTAGACAAGGCAACTTTAATGTTGATAATGGTGAGAGTATCGACTTTCATTTGTAAATGAATTGTTGCTAAGGTTATTTTCTTTGTAAACAAGAAAGAACCAAGACAGCCGTAAACCGTCCGCCAGGGCCTTTCTACCCTATGTCTCCACAATTTCGGGAAAAATATCAAGGATTCTGAAGAGATTCGACATAGAAGCTGTCCACAAACCTATGGCTAAACTTAGAGACCATCTAGTGAGAGTGAAGGACCCGATCGGCCTCTTGGATTCTATCAAATCTCATGTGAATGTGGCCAAGTCTATGTGGGTGAGACAGGTAGAACAATTGTCACGGGACTGAAGGAACATCGCCACTATTACAGGCTTGGTCAACCAGAGAAATCGGTGGTAGTTGAACGCAGCATTAATTTGGACTTTAGGATTAAGTGGGACGACACAAAACTTCTTTTTGGGATCGACTAACTGAAGAAGCCATTGAGATTCGGATGGAGGATAAAAATTTTAATCGCGATTCCGGTTATAACATCAGCAATGCTTGGAATCCAATTTTGAAAAGAATTAAGAACGCAAGAGCTAAGCCTCCGCTGATTAATGGTCTCCGGAGTCAAGATTCGGCTTCCGACCAATCAAAAGAGACCTAGCCTTAGTCCTTAATGTGGCTGAAATTTAAGATTTGCGGCATTCTTGCCTTGAGAATGAGTGACGAGTCGTCTCTCGAAACGTCGGCAATTAAGAATAGTTTAAACCGGTGGAGAGCCCGAGATGAGTTTACTCATAAGATTTGTTTTATCAAACTACAAATTTACTAATTATAACCGATCAATTTGATGTGTATCAGTACTTGAGGACGCACATATCTACTCGACTCCCTTCTGGCGTTACTAAAAACTATATTATCGGAGCTTTCATCCATTATTCGTATGCTAATCTACGAGTTGTCTGCAGCTCCTGTCATCAGGATGACGTCATACGCAGAATGGACTCATTAGGGTGACGGGAGCGTCCTACCTTGTACATATTAGTAGTACCACGAGAGAGAGAGAGAGAGGCAGTTTCCTACGCCTAACGCAAATGGGGGCTTTCCATTCAAGGTGTTGAAGTTAGCGCATATCGGAACACATCAGCGTACTTTAGCGCACACGAACGACGTTGAATGGAACGATGTGCGCTGGCGAAATGTTTTGTAACCTGCCGGTAGGTAGCATTCTGTGGGTGAACAACAGTCACGGCCGAATGTTTTTTGTAAATTTGTTTAATACGTTCAAAATATGTATCTAAAGTTTAAGCTTTTTGTCGCTGAGTAATTAATAACCTCACGATATGCATGTTTTACGCCTTTACTGAAAATCAGCAAACTCTAAAACAATCGCGGATGCCATTATCGACGTTCTTTTGTTGTTCAGCGCACATCAACTTTGCTCCCGATCCGTTTTACCTTGTGAGCAGAGTCTGTAACGAATGGAAGGCAAGTGCGCTGTTGTGTTGCGAAGTGATTAGCGCACTAGAGCAAATGGTAGGCACCCAGTAATTCAGCTCTTTTTACTGTGTCTATCGCGAATGGGGAGCGGCGGCGTGTATGTGTTTAAAGACCAGAAATTGAACGTGCGTCGTTTGAGACGGGCTCTGGAATGACATGGAGGGCCCAAAGAGATGGCAGAGACGAATCCTCAAATTAGGTGGGCGGATTGGCCCCACTTGGCGAGAGAACATCAAGTGTCCCTGCGCGTTTCTTTTCCCTCCTCGAGAGAGGAGAGCGAGTCGCACGCATATGGATTGGAGAGGCTGTGATCATCTCCACGGGACTTGCCTCTGGCGTCGAGGACCGAGCGCGTGAATTCGAGGGCCGTCGAGGACGCGTCCGTCCATCGTCTCGTCTCTTGTATTCATATTCCCCAGCGCCCTTTCCTTCCCCACCATCCCTCGCCCCGGAGTCGAGAGATGACAGCTGAGGAGGAAGGAGGCGTCGGGCGGGCGTCTTGCAGACTCGGAGCCTTGGCACGAATCGGTATCATTTGTCATCGGCGAGCATTGGGTGTCTTGTCATCCGTCGTACTAGGCTCGGGTCGTCCGCGCGCTCGCCTTCGGAGCTGATCTTGCGGGGTTGGTACTCGACGAAATCGGGGTACTTTCGCAGTGCGATCGAGATACCTTGAAACTAAATGCACGTATTTGATGTAAGTAGGCGTACCTAATTCAGCAATGGTGACCTTAAGTGGACTTTCATCTACACACTTCCCATACGCTCCTGCGAACTACTCGCAGGAGCAAGTGGCAAGGGTTTGCTTGCTGAACGACCGTGAAAAAAGTGAAGAGAATAGGAAAAAGGGATTGAAGAGGGGTTAAGGGACGAATAGTGGAAGGTATTTTGGTAGATAGGTGCTTCGCCCTTATTTCTGTGGTATAGTGCTAGCGGCACACTTCGAAAAAGGGTAAAACGTTGCATTTTATGAGGCAAGCATTCAACTTTGTACAGTTGTTCCTTGGACCAATCTAAGCGATTTTGCCCGAAGTACCGTCCGACCCACCCCATAAGGTTCGATTTCGGGTGGGTGGGGGGAGGGGGTGATGAATTATGAACAATTATTTTTTTTAACATCAGATTACTGGCCTGGGCTTGTCCAAGGTGTCGTTCCCGGACAACTCAAGCCCAGCGGTAACTATGGTGAAGCTCAAATTTCACTCCGACGACCGGAAGTTGCGAAAATGGCGCCATCTTTAAAGATGGAGGAAATTTTTGCGAATGGACAATTTAACGCTTACTGTTAGTTGTGGGGTGTCGTTTCTGATGTTTTCGGGGTCGTTGAGCACGTTTGTAATGTCAAAAATACGTTATATGCATTAGTTTCTGTTATTGTATGGCACGTTACTAAGAAATACGTCTCATGGTGTATTTTGTGCACTTTTCTTAGAACGAAATCACGAGATAAACTGTTAGTGCTTTTCGATCTCTCTAGGTCGCTTTTGTGTATTTTACTTGAGGCTACTCTCCTTTCAAGTGAGTCGTACTTACTTTAACCCCTCCCTCCTCTCTCCTGCCTTGTGCGCGACCCTTGGTCGTTCTCCGTCAGTTCGCTCCCCTATTACTTTCCTTTGGCGGTATTCCTATGCATTACGCGTGATGCTGCTCGTCTAAACAATGATGTCACTGCTCTAGAATTCCATAGAGGCTTCCAGACCACGAGCAAAGCAAGTTCCCTGGGCCCTTAGTACTTCTAAACTTGATAGTCATAGGCGTTACTCTATGGTACTGCATATTTAACAAAAAATAAAAGACTTCGTATAGTCCACACTTAAAAGTTTATGTCCGACCAGAGTTCCGACTGCTCTGCAGTCATTATCTAGGTACAAGTTATAGCCAATACATAAGACAATGAAAAGGGGGGAGGAGTGGGGGGGATCAATAAGGTATACCAAGGTGATGGATGGAAGGGGAAGGACAGGGTGGTTGAGTGAGGCTTTCAGTTACATTAGAGAAATCCTACGTATTACAAAACCAGGGGGGAAGGGGGAGAATATGAAGGAAGAAAACAAATTGCTGATGTGACAACCTGATGATGTGGCGAAGGGATGAAACCTGGGTCGTGAAGTAAATAAAATATATGAGGAAAACTAAGTTATTCATCATTTCATTAAATTGCTGATGTTAATTTTGAGGTTCGATGGGAGGAGGGAAGGCTATGGACAATATAGGGAGTGAAACGGGAAAAAATATTAATTCAAAAGGTTTACATTGTAAGCAGTAGCGGCGCGTGACTAAAATAACTGGGGGTTCACTTAAAAAAATAGCATACTTTATTCTTAATTAGTCGCGGATATGGCTGAAAATGGTGGGCTTTACTGGGATATAGTCTTTGCTTACATGGCTGTAGGATCATCCACAACAACCGCAGTCAAAAGCAGTAAAAATATGGAAATAAATATTTCGGATTGAATCAGTACATGCCTATATTATACAAGATCCCCTGATTTACGACAATTGAGTTTCTATCTAAATGCCTGCTTTATATTTCTCCGTATGCATTGTTAGAGGCCGAAATACGCTGTAATTCCGTTAGCTTTATTTGTTTCAAAAGGAAAAATAAGTATATGAAAATAAGGCTATGACCTTAAATGATTTTGTTCAGGGATGATATTTTTGGCAAGACTGTCGCCGAATATCTACACAAAAAAATCCATTCTTCCCTCCTTTTTGGCCGCAAATTTGTCAATCACTTTTTTATTGAAGTCTTTCATCTGATTGATCGTCTTCTTTTCGATGGTCAACATTACAAGTACAGACAATCTTTATTCATCCATAGTGCTTCTTAAAATGTCTTCCTTCTTTTCAAAGCAGAAAAACACATGTCCGCTTCAGAGGTTGTCACTAGAATTGTGGCAACTAACTTCAATAGTCTTATCACTTCACAAAAAGATTAATTTTAATTGTTTTCAATGAAGAAACCTGAAAGGTCAGTCACACTTGTCACTTCCTTGCAATCGTCCCTCGAATACGTAATCTGCAGCTCCGTTTTTAATTAGTTTTTGTATAAACAAGGATAGGAATATGTAACATGTATGAGATTATTTTCGGGAAATCATTTTTGGAATTAGGGAAATTGTTTATGCTCGAATAAATTCGAACCTAGGAAATAATTTGAAAATCAAATCTTTCCTTAGCGTGGTTTATGATGACGTCACACACTTCTTTGGCAGCTAAATTCCTGGGCACATATATTTCTTCGCATCTCCTCTTCTTTCTCCCCTCGGATCTTCTTCAAAAGCGATTGTGTCCACATCATCTCTTATTTATAATAATTCTTTCACGAAGGATAATGTAGCTTTTTTAATTGACAACGAATCAGCTGTTCGCTTCTGAACTTGATTTTATAAAATATCAACATGTGGAATTATTTTGTGAAAGAATTCTAACCAGAAGCTGAAAGTAGACTGTTACGTTTTCAAGAGTAGCCCTTGTGATTGGTTGATAGTTGTGCTTTGTCTGCTCGTCTCTTCGATTTGCTCCAGACATTGAATAATAGAACCCTTGAGTTCACATTCAGTGAAAATAGTCCTGGAATGAAAATTCCACCTAGTGCCATGTGAAACTCTTTGCCCTACTGCCTGATCAAGGATGGCAACCCTTTGGGGTGAATGAGCAAAAACAATGGTATCTCTCGAACATAAGAAAAAAACACACCCACTTCCTTGTTTTGACTTGCTACTTGGGCCAGAATAAAATTCAATTAATGTACAAAATAAGCTAAGGATACTCGTGTCTGATAATCGTTTGTACTACTGAATTCCGGCCGCTCATGACATTACCACCATCATAACTTTGGGAAATAACTTTTTCTTTATTTTCCTGAACGACATCTTTAAGAACACCCTTAATGACATTTGCCAAAGAAGGGGCGTCGTGTCCAACAGGGTTTATGAATCCCCAATACCTTTCAACTGGTCTTCCTTCGGGTAATGTGTACCGAAGTACAGCGACTAGTTAAAATGTTGAAGATATACGTAGTCTCCGTATTTCGTATTCGGATTCGACTCCGGAGCTATTGGGTCGATGGCAGCTTTTTGTGTAAATCTACTGTGATGCACACTGAAGTATGAAAATAAGCTAAGGCTGATATAAATTAAGGGTGTTTTTTGAGCTATTAGGAACTGCTGGGTGCTACCATTGTTAGTTGTCAATTTTATCTGTCCTAAAATCGTACACACGCTCCTCAAAGATAGTAATCAGGCTGTAATATTTTTGAACACAGTTCAAGCATTAGTGCAAGAGGGTGGATATTGGGGGTGGGATGATATATTGATATAGATATTTTCCCCTGGTAAACTTGAAAAGAGGAAGATTCAGTAACACTAAGTGTCATAGAAACGTGATTTGTTAAAATTAAATCCTCGCCTAGGAAGTTAATAAAGATGATATCCATACTCAGTTTCCCTCCATTTGTCTCCGTTTGTACCTCTCACTTCTCTTAAGGTGACTGTACAATGTAAAGCAGTTATTTGCATCATCAATTTTTAAAATCTCTATTTCAATGTTTTCTATCTATGCCTTCATGTTGTTTACATATTTCAACGCTAAACATCCGAAAAACCTTCTTTACGTTAACGGCAATCAGATTATTTAGGCGTAAGTCATGGCCAAATTTTGAAAGATATCTTATACCAATAACATAAAAACATGGCAAGCCAGAAAAGATTATTTTATTTGGGAATGAGATATGACTTGGTTAGCGAAGGCGTTGGAAGATAAGGAGAAAGGGTCAATGTTGTTAGGAAGGGAATTCAGGAGAGAATAAAGTCGAGCAATAAGGGAGCACTTGGTGAGTGATAATCTGGGAGTAGGGACATGGATCAATGAGTGAGTCCTTGTTGGTTGGGAAGGAATTCTGAAATGAATGAAGGAAATAAGGTCAGGGCAGTCAATGGTCGAGTTCAGAGTGCTGTGTATGAGTTTAAAATCAGTTTTAAGGAAGTTATTATTAAGATTGGAAACAGAAAGTGAACGCAAGATAGCATCGGAGGATAAGTTGTGAAGATAAGGGACTCTGTTTTTAACAATATTAGTGAAAAAGTGAGTAATGTGTTCCAGAGATTTAATATTTGTTGGGGCAGACATCGACCATATAGGGGATCAATAGGAGATAATGGTAAGGACAATATATGTGAAGTAAGATTGTAATGCTCTTGGATCTTTAATTTCAGTGAACCGGTAAAGTAGGCCTAACAGACGTTATTATGCATTGCGCTCCCGAAGTGGGGGCTGAATCCGAAGCCTTTTCGCCGTAAGGGCGCTGATGTGGATTCACGCCACGGGGGGGGGGGGCCGAGATCGTTGAAAAATTCAAAGTTGAGACCATCCTCGCGTTGGAGTGAGTAATTACATAGGATCGCATTCACTCGGCATCGATTATTAATGGGAGGATACCCGAAGGGTTACGGTGCGTGTCGCGGTCGTTTGTCAACGCGAGAGCCATGAATACTTGCGGCAGTTGTGGGGGAACGAATGGAGTCTACAATCGTCGTAATGGCGAGAAGAGTTTAAAGGAGATCGTTTCGGGAACTTGCAGCGTTTCCGATTCCGGCGATGATTTTGCACATTTGAGGGTCCGCGAGTAATGGTTTGAGGCCGGAGTCCATTTCTCGTCGTCCTCTTCCCACCCGTCTGTCTTGGGAGGGTTGGCGGCGCGCGCTCTGACACGAGGTTTCCCTCTGGGCGGTGTGCGAAGTTTGTTGAAAAGGAACACCCCGCTTCCCCCTCCCTTATGGTGCACGATGCGAGCAGTTTTCAGGCCGTGCAATAAAAATGCCCCTTCATTTTTTATGCCTGCCCACGTTTCTCGGGCTGGTTGTTGAGCTTTGGTGATTTTAACGCTCCAATGGCTGGCAACTTCATCGCTCAACGATATTCAGTGCTTCGGCCTTTATTCGAGCCTTCTGCCATCTGACGGCCGTTCTCTCATGCCGTGGAAATTGCCCTTGTGCTCCTTAAGACTTGTGTTTACTTATCTTGCCCATTTCTTTGATCTTGCTTTGTGTGTGGATTATGCTTACATTTCAATCGGATCATATTTTCATTCCTGTGGAGTACTTTGTTTGCCAGTCCCACTGTGTCGTATAAAAAAGCAAGTATTCAAGGGTAGGATAAACTCGAGAGTAGAAATCGCATGGATTGCATTTTTAGGGTGAGAATGCAGAATTAGTTTCTATTTCGAATACTTGAACTGCGCGGCGCTTCTTACTCCAAAATCATTTATGTCTTAAAGTTTTGGAAGTCGCGTTTTTTGTTGGTGCGTCATGTCTCTGTGAATTATGGGCTGCATAAAAACCCGTTGCCTCTTTGTAATCATTGTAGTTGAATTGAAAAAATACATTCATAGGTAGCCGTTGACATTTTTTCGAGTTTAAACACCTCTGTGAACTCTCAATGTGCTTAAAATCCTTCATTCTCGTTATTATTCTCTTAGTAGAAAATAAATATATTCAACTGGCGTTCGACTTACAATTAGATCCCATGGCAGTAATGTAAACTGTATTTCATAACTGAATTTTGCCAATGAAATTTGATGAATTTTGCTATATCTTTATATTTCGTTCCGAAAATATTCTTTTTATGACGTGTCGGTCGAATACCGCCCACGAACTCAAATTTTTCGGATCAAATCATTCCTGTATGTCTAATGTAATTTTTGATTTTGTGATAAAATTCTTTCGGGGGTCCTATCTAAGGTAATTTAAGTCATTTCATCAGTAATATTTAGTGTCATTTATTCACTGCCTATATTTTTAGTTCCAAGGTGATCACTGTTACCGCTGAAGAGGCAAACATTGCCTAAATTATCTAGTCCACATGTTCACATTAAAGTGGCTTCGGCACCAGACGTTGTTCGTACAGCAGTTTCCCCACTCGTTTTTCTTGAGTAGTGGTAACTGGGCGAAATGACCTAAGTTATCGTCGAAGTTTGCGCCATATCATTATACATACTTGAAGGAAGAATGCTTGAAAAGATTGGGAAACGGTGGAGAGAGGAATTTCTGTGTGTATTGGAGAGTCAGGGAGGAGGCTGGAGTAGTGCTTCGTTATCAAGGGTAATGGGAGAGTGGCAATGATGTTTCATAAATCTAAGTTAAACGGTAATTTACTAAATAATAACAATAACTTCAACTTCAGCAACCGGACATATGAACCGTTATTTTGAAAAATACAAAACTGGCTAAATATTATTTTCATAAATATTTGTTTCACAAAATCCGACCTCACATCGAAGTACCTACATACCTACCTTATTAGGTTTAGTATCATTCCCTGATTCTAATGATCTTGTATCCCATTGTAGGTATTTGCTAAATTATGGAATTAATTTGCCATCTCTTGGAAGCAAGTCATTGAAAAAGGGATAAATTAGTTCTTTAAAAAATTAGAATCGAAATGAGTTTTAGCAGATTTTTACTGCCCATAAAACTATCCGAGAAACGGAAGTTAACATATAACTATTCAATGCAAAAATGTGGCCTGTCTCCTACAATATAACCTAGCAAACCGTAGATATATTTTGAAAAACTTCGCTCGTTTGCACTAATAGTTTTTAAAAATCTAAATAATTGGTAAATTGAAATCAATTAGCACATCCGCGCAGCATTTCTTCTTGCATTTTACGTAATGTTCATAAAAGTCAGCCAAATGGTTCAGAAGGTTTAGGCGCTTACAGACTTTGGTAAGTTGATAATTACATATATTAGGTTGATGGTAGGTACATATTTGACTAATCGAGCGCTTAAATCCTGCACTCAGATGCAAGAATGGGGATTATTTTGTGGCGCAATCGGACGGTAATTTGTCGAAATGCGTTCTCGTTTGTTAGTGCGTAACCGCCCTCTTCTCTCCCTCTCCCCGACGTGGCATTTGCTGCATTCGACTTTCCCGAGTGAGTGCTATCGCTCGGCAATCGCATTTCGATCCGGCCGACCCCACGCAGGGGTGCCCCCTAGACGGCCATTTTGTGGAGGGCCGTCAGAGAGATTCGATCAAGAGCCCTTTTGTGTACCCGCGTGCGCTGCTGCCGCTGCAACCCCCTCTCTTGTTTTCTCATCAGGGCCCGAAGAGAGGGAGGGAGGGAGGGCAGGGGATGGAGGGAGATTGATGAAACGGGAGGGTGTGGGGGAGGTTGAATGTGAGCCCTAGTCAGACATGAATCCCCTCTCCCCCCTGGTGATCCTGGGCTTCCATGCCATTACCCAATGAAACGAAGCCGACCCCCTCCTCCCCCTCCGAACCCTCCTTCATCCTCCCCGCCCCTAAGCAAGCGACGTTGCCAAGTGACCGGATCCCCTTTTCTCGCCGTTTCACGTCGCCAGGGCAACAAAACATTTTTTTCTCCCATTCGGTTCCGCGTGTCCCCCCTCCCCTCTTCACTCCTCCCTCCCCATCAACTGAGGCTCCTCGCCCTCTCCCTTCTCATATCCGGCAGGAAATAACCCCCCGAGCCACAAGCTCCGCGATCATATTTGAGGAAAAAAAATTATGGGCGCGGCTGGAACAAAAGACAAGCGTTTTTATCGCATTCTTACCCGCCGTAATGCAGCTAATCAAATTTCATTGTTCGGAGCGCACATTCTGCGTAGGGTGTAGCGAAGCGGCCTTCATTCCCCGACAATGGTACTACTTTTTTCCCCCATGTCTCTAGTCCGCGCGAAAGAAAACAGTAGCCTCAGTTACATGCAAAACACTGCCGTAGTCTAGGAGCTACGTTTTCAGAAATATTTTGGCGTTCTCACTCTTTTGAAAAGTTTCCCATGCCCCAGGATCGTGAGTTATGCTAAATTGAATAACACCGAGGAAATTTTTAAATCGACTGTTATATTTCCCTTTTTCGGAGTACGTGTTGTGAAGGAGGTAGTTTCTAGGGTTCCCTAGCCATGTCCTATGTTATGAGCTTCTTACTTCAATTCAGTGCGATTCAGTTAATAGTCTTGTAATAAAACGTAGTTATGCTTTGTGACCGAATCTGTGATGGCTATTTCTTTATGAGTTTTCATTTTTTACTTACAGTTTACCATCGAGCTTAATAATTTTATGGCAGCGACTTAGGATGTGGTCCAACCTTTAGAAAAAGCATTATCCTTGTACATACGTTTTTGAAATTTTCTTGCGCTACCGAAATCTGGAATGAATATTTCAGGATAAATTAATTTTTCCTGTGGTGACACGCTTGAGATTAATACCTTTAGCTTGATAGCCATTATAAATCTGGCTGCATTTGAATTCGCCGGCTTCTTTGAACACTCTTGAAAGGATGTGGCTCCATTGCTCAAAAGCTCCGAGTTGCTCATTCTGTCTCCTAGCATTTCATTTTATCCATTTTATCCCTCAGTTGCTGAGGTACGTTATTGTATGGCTGCTATATGTCAATACTCGTCAAATGAGGTGGTATCGTTTACAGGCATTACGGATAGTAAATGTTTTAAAGGATATTGGCCATGTTGGGGTGTTATCACCAGAACGATTACTTATTTATTTTCCATCCCATACTTACGGGGGCTCTCAACTTAGGCTAAAAACGTGCAGGCCATTTCTATAGCAATTGTCTTAGCTTATATATAGCTATGAGGCACTTCTGGCTTTCACTTTTTTCTTAAAAAAAAGAAGGATCTTAGCGCACAATACGTGAAATTACGTGAGCCATATTCTCTAACAATATGTCTAAATATTCATATATTTTCTTGTTGGAACTATTATGATATGAAAGAAGTTCTCCTTCGTTTGAAATCAATTTGTGCTGCTTTGTGTGATTTTATTTATTTTCGCCGTATGTCTCCAGCACGATATCCTTTCTCCCTCCCCGCCTACCCGCCAGCCTTTCTCGCGGAGGTCATAGGTTGTCTCGGTCATCGGTTCCCTTCATTCAACTTTCGCGCTGGCTATTTTTCAGTCGGAGAGTGTTTTCTCCGCGTCGCCTTTTGTGATCGTGGCGCTGCTGTCGTGGTCCGCGCCATTCCGATCTTTTTTCCCCCGTCCATCGACTCCAATCAAGAGACCCTTTTGGAATAAATATTAATGACCTCCGCGGAGAGACGGCAGAAGAATGGGAGAAAGTGCGCCGCCCCCCGCGGCTATTTTTCGACCCCCATCCCTCTATTTGAAACCCATTTACCTTAGCGCTTACTTTCTTCGATGGTATTCATGCGCTAGGTGACGATTCAACCGTAAGCACATGCTAGAGTGTTTACACCTCGTCGAAGAAAACTTTCTACATTAGGAGTAGCCATCAACAGTGGCGTACGCAGGATTGACTTTTGGGGGGGGGGGTTTCATTAATATTTATGCTCATCATCATAAAATATTTAGATTATTATTCAATAAAACAATATTTAAATTAACATTCTCTTTTCGTGAAGACAATTCAACTATATTTTTCAGCTCATAAAGCAAAATTATAAACGCTATTTCAGGTAAACGAGCGAAAACGAATTCAGGTAAACATGTTTTTGGGGGGGGGGGGGGGTTAGGGTTTATGAAACAATTGGTGTTTTATAATGGTGGTTTATCAAACAATCATATATATTATTTCTCAAGGGTTTTTTTTTGTCAGTACGCCATAACTTCCCTAATACTTCATCAATTTTCATGAATGAGGCATCATTTTAAAGCTTTTCTTAACCGCTACACCGGAAAAATATACAAATTACTCACATTTCAGTTGTTTTTCGAAAAATTACAATTGAAAAAAAAACGGCTTTTTGAAATCCCGCTCTCTACCAATCGATCCACTATCGAGAATATCCAGATATATCGAAATGAAACCGATTTCGATTTCATGCATCTATTATCTCATTCCGCATTTAACTTCGACTTAAAATATTGATTAAAGGTATTCGATCTGCTGATCTAATTATAAAATGAATTAAATTAATCAAAACTTGAATTAATATTTACTTCCCCAAACTGCTTGATTAGAATTTCTGAACTCATTAAGCCCTTTAGGTTTGCCACCTCATAAACTCATACTAAAAAAGAAGGATATTATCATGTTGATTAGAAACCTAAACGCTAAGCAGGGCTTAATTAGTGGCGCCAGATTAGTTGTAACTCACTTGGGCAAGTACACTATCACAGCGAAATTGATTGACTCCGGTCAAACTGTCGTCATACCACGCATTATACTCATCCCTTCTGATCCTACCGTGCCTTTCAAACCGACTAGGAAGCAATTTCTCATAAAAGTTGCCTTTGCCATGTTTCAAAAAATATATAATCTAAAATTTAAAGACACATCTATTCCTTACTTCAACCCACACCTACATCAATGACGCACTAACTACACGGTACTAACTAAGCGGTGTGCACTTCAATTATGTGGGATTTGAGGAGGATACAGTGTGAATGCTTCGCACGGGTCGTCTAGTTAGTACCAAAAACAACAAACAACACAAGGAAAAGCATGGGGCGCGACCTTATTTGTATTTCGTACCTTAAGTTCATTTAAAGATTTTCTAGAAATTGTATACTGAAGCTCACTATTCCATTGAATACCAAAATCTTCATATTTAATGAATTTATGTTGATATCGAATATTAAAGAGCGCCCCATGGTTTTCGCTGTGGGACTGCATAAATAGACAACTTTAAACATGTTATATTGTTGAAAACAATATTTTTTCTATTTATGTTCATAGGTAATCAATTGTGTGGCTAATTTCCTTGAATTGAATTAAATTATTTCAAGTACTAGGCTAAACTTTTATTCACTTGAGAAAATATTATTTTTTCTTTTTAGCACGATGTTAAGATATTTATTTTTGCTAGATTATTTCATAAAATTTTATATTTTTAGAAAAGCATGCAAAAATATTTTTTAATTTACTTCCGGGCTTGATCAGATGTTGAAAATCAATTTGCTGTCAACTATTGAGAGAACGTGCGGGAATGAATTGAGAAACGCTATCTTTCCCATGGTACATCTAGCTGCTCTTTCTTTGTTTTATGTGTGAACATTATGTGAGGAAATTCTCGTTTTACGCCTGCTTGTGTGCTACGCTTGCAGTTATATAACTCCTGCTTCACTGAGAAACGTTGAGAAATTGTTTTGAGAAAACACCTCTAGAAACTGATAAAACGCTTAATTAATGTTATGTAAGTTAATTATCGTAGCATCATAAAATGATAGTGATCGGACGGTATAACATTCTAATGCCTGTTGCTCACGGTAAAATTTTCCATAAATCAGTTTGATAAAAATTTTTATTGAAAGTCTTATGAATCGTACGTAAAACGTACTTGCTTGCTCACGGTAAAACTTTTCATAAAACCGCAATGTCCTGCCATCTATGAGACGCTTTGTGAACACGTGAAGTGATAAATGCACTCTCTTTTGGATGACTGTTAACTTAAAAACTATATATATTGTTAATTTACATACTTTATGATCACACTCAACGGTGCTAAGGCTCTAACACATTCTTCTAACAAGAAGGATACTGCCTCAGCATCCCATGAACTTCCAGCCATGTTTGTTTACGTTTTCCTTGTTTGGATTCCCATGGATACGAGATTATTATCAACGCGATGAGCGGAACGTCTCATTGGTTGTTGCATAAAACGGTTTTATGGAAATAGAACCAGTCCTATTCCGTAAAACGTTTTATAAAATAAGGTTTTATAAAACGGTTTTATCGTTAGCAAGCTCATTTTTATAAAATTAGTCGATTTTATAAAACATTTTACCGAAAATTTTACCGTGAGCAACAGGCATAAGTTCTGTCGAAAATGTTGGGTGAATTACATAAATATGATTCGTTTATGTATTTCAGTCTCTGGGCCACATTGAACAGTCAGAGTGACCGTTTTATTCATGGGTTTTCCATTCGGTGCTGATGGCCTATCACACTTTTTTATGACGGCATCGAGTGCACGTAGGCTCGTATCTATGATATATTTTCCAAGATATCTATCGTACCTTTGTGCTTTATTTGAAAACATTGCCAAGGGAAGGACTGAGATTGACTGTGTTAAGTTATGAAGATAAAAGCATGAAGATAAAAGCATACATTTCGAGAAAATTCCTTAGGTCGAAGCCCTAAGGAGATCTTGCCATCCAAATATATTTCAACGGCTCTTGATCGAGTTGAAGGCGCTCGTGCCAAAGTCACGGGCTCGCTTATCCCCGAGAAACTTAACCAATCCAGGCTTCAACTGCTGTGATTTGCATCTTCTTTCTGTGCTTAATAACAGGACAATAGCTTTTTCTATGGTGGTGTTTTATTTGGAAAATCACCTGTACCTCAATGTAAAATATGATATGACTACTCTGACTCATACAATTCTTTTTGTACTGTGATTTTGAAAATTATGTATTCCTTTATTCTTGTAAACATTTTGAAAGATCGTTTATGAGATGCTCGTAATGCAGATACGCGCTGGGGAATCTCAATTATTGCGCAATGTTTTGGACCGGAATCGGCTGTCTGCGTGAATTCGCTGCATCCTTGAACTCTTTTTCGAGACTTTTTGTACGTCTGATCAATAGGTTGGAATTTAGTATTGATCAGTGGTGTTCACTAAAATCAGTTGAGTTTTGAATTTTGCGATTCAGCTTTAAATCTTTATGCTTAAGCAATAAAAATACATTACATTCACTTGGCATTTCAATCCTCACGCCGGTCCAATGGAATTTCAGTCCAGGAGAGTGAGCCTTGGGCTCTTAAATACCCATGTCAAACCACATAGTCCTCGTATCAATCTCTCCTCCTAAACGCGAGAAAAATAATACACTTTTTGAATTGCTGGTCAAAGAACCCGCCGCCTTATTGATAGCATCGTCTTCGTCCTTATCTCTCTCCAGGGCGATCATTTTAACCGTAGATAGGGGGCGTAGTAGTACTCTTGCTATGTCTGCGGTCTTAATCCCATCTCTTGTCCCTGCTTACATGTTCATCTGTCGTCGTTACGCATTCGGACTGTCTCGTCCCGTGTAATTTCTCCTCTCTCGAAAGCTATAAACATGCCCTCTATCTGCCCCTACCCTGGGCGGTGGGTTATCTGAAGGAAATGACAAAACCGACCGATGATTGATCTTATCAGTGAAGCGTGGTCGGAAGACTCGAGATATTACACCACGTGCCACCGTACAATAGGGAGGAGTGAGCATGCGAAAAAGAAACAGCAGACGCACGGTTTGCTCCGTATCGAGACGCAGGAGGCACGTTTAGGAGCATGGCCGTCGTGAAACAGGTTATTTTAACCCCTTACTAACTCGAGCGATACGCCCGCCATTGTGTTTTCAAGTGTGGAATAAGGCCCTTAAGTGTTTGTGATAGACTCTTTAACTTCCCCTCGGCGACAGGCGATGCCTGAAAGTGTGTGATTGGGCCCGTGCTGATCGAATGCGTTTTTTTTCTCTTCTCCTCGCAGGACATGGACTTGATCGAGGTGCTGTGGAAGCAGGACGTGGACCTCGGGGTGCCGTTCGACATCTTCAACGCGACGCGGCCGGAAGGAGGAACCGCCTCGCCGCTAGCCCGGCACTCCGAGGAGCAGGATGACGAGGACGAGATCGAGAAGCTCAAGGCGCTGGCGGAGAAGCTGCACGACTGCCCAAAGGTGATGTGAATACCCGCTCTCTTGTGCAAGTAATCCCCCCAACTCAACTTTAGGGAACATAGCTTCGGATTAACTCGACGGATTACGTGCACTCATCATCAGCTGTCATCAGTTTGCAGTTTGGTTTGCTACAGCTCTCCACTCTTCTCCCCTCTTGAGTTAACCGCTTCATTGCTACATACGCCTTCATTTTGATGTCCCCCGAAATGTGCCTGATGTACTCCATCTTTGGTCTTCCTCGGCAATTCTTCCCATTCATTTCTCTTTCCATTATTGTTTCCAAGAGGCTGCGGTGTCAAAGAATGTTTCCTGTAAGCATGTTTCTTCCTCTCTTTTCTCTTCCGCTCTTCTTCTTTATTGGTTCTCTCCGTTCGTCATTTCTCTCCGTCGATCTTCCTGTCATTCTTCGATATCATCGCATATCCATTGCTTTGAATCTTCTTTGCTCTGCAGCTGTTATTGTCCAGGATTCGCTGCCTTAAAAGAACATGCTCTAAATACATTTTTTATGAAGTGCTTCTTTATTCATAGCTTTTGCTTCGGGCTGTTAGTAAACTCTTCTTCTGATAGCATGCCTCCTTTGCTTGGGCTTCATCCAATATATTTCTTGCTTCTTCCATCACTGACGATCCTACTTCCCAGATAGCTAAAACCTTCTGCTGAAGCTAGTTTTTGCTGTGCAAGTTTCACGGTGATTCTATCTCCTTGATTTCTAATGGAAAAATTGCGTGAGATGGAATACGTCTTTGTGAACCGATGCCGATCACTCATCGGGCGTCGTCTGCTCTGATCAGACTCAAATGTTCATGTCATGAAGTGATTCCTTTGACATCCCTCTGGTGAATGACACCGACGATTCATCTCCTGTCGACGTAGGTATTGGTTTTCCTTTACTATTTTCTTCCCGTGATAGCAATCAGCAACTGGCTTAGAGGAGAAGCCAGCCAAAACAAGCCACAAGACGCAAAGGCTGAGTGCATTTCTCGAAAATTCTAATTCAACCGAACCATTTGCTTATTTTATGTGACATAACTCAGTTTTATATGCCTAAATTGTTCTTCGAGTCCCGCCATTGCCGGTCACCATTTAAATTCAAATTATGTATTGACGTAATAGACAATTAATGTGACGTTGATTTGGCTTTCATTTTTTCTATAATCTTCCCTTAAAGGCGAGATAACGATCGACGTTGCATGACTTGACAGAAACAAACAGTGGCGTTCAGCTTCCTGGTGTCTTCCCATCAAGGAAGTGTGTGTATGTATCACGACTGACGGGAGTATCAGCGGCAATTGCTGATAATGTTTTCAAACGGAGCTCTGAACGTTTGCTATTCGGTAGCTGTTCATTTTCATATTTTATCGTAAAAGTATAAATAATCCGCAAAATACTGAATATTTTTGCTTCGAAAAGTTTATTATGTTTTATTGTGGCAATAGTAAAAGTATGACGGGGACCTTAAGTAAGGATGTAAGAAAGAGGCTGGTGAAGAGTTTCATATGGAATGTAGCGTTGTATGTGGCAGAAACGTGGACCTTGAGAAAGGAAGACGAAAATAGGCTTAAGGCGTTCTAGATGTGGGTGTGGAAGAGGATGAAAGGTGGACGGAAAGGAAGAAAAATGAGGAAGTGTTTGACATAGTGGGTGAGGAGAGGAAACTTGTGAATGAGATTAGGGGAAGGCAGGGTAGGTGGCTGGAAGGGGTAATGAGGGGTGATGGTTTGCTGCAGGCCGTGATAGAGGGAAGGATGTTGGGGAAGCGGGGAAGGGGGAGAAAGAGAATAGGCTTTATGGACGGGATGAAGAAAGGTAGGACTTACGCTAAGATGAAGAAAGATATACTAAAGGTAGATAGGACACTTCACGTGTAAAAGTCTGTTGGATTTTCTCAGACTTTCATCATAACCTACCTTTAACCGGTATGTTGCTCAGATGATGATGATGAATCGCAAAAGTAAGATGGACAATATGGTAATTAAATTACGTAAATACTGAAACAAAGCCCGCCCTTATTGTCGCGATTCGTGGCGCTCTGCGATGCTGCTGCAGCATCGCAGAGCGTTGGTGTCACAGAACGAAGTGCACGGGCGTAGTAGTTCCCTCGCGGTGGGCCAGCGGGAATCCTATACTACATCCTTTGCACCGCTCTCCGCGATTATTTGGGCTTGTCCTCTCCCGCTGAGGGAAGGTCATGAAGCCGACGTGCATTAACCATACCGAGCCTCTTGGTGTTCCAGCCTCGACGTATTCAAACTTTTTAATACCATGTATTTTTTCGAAGATGTGACGTTAAAATTTCGTCACCCATGAGATTTTAACATGTCGACTCCCTCCTTAGTAAGCTCCGAATGTTTCCAGCCGTACCTCCCAGATTAAACTTCGCCCTGATCACTATTTCATCAGCCATGAGCGACTTGTTGCATCATTCCGGTTGATGCGTTTATAAAAAAAATCGGGAAGAATGCGATTTAGAGTTGCGATCGTAATCCCGTCTACCGGAGGAGAGGGGAACAGATATATTATGCCCGTGGAAGTTGCTGCTTGATTAGCTCTGGCCTTCCTCATTTGCCTGCATGAGTCGGTCACATTTGAACTGATAATCCAAAAGAGTACATAAGGATGCTTCCAAATTCAGTGCATAAAAAGGGATGAGAAGGAAAGATTATGGTATATATGGGGTTAATCATTTTTCATTCAGGAAAAGGAGTTTATTTAATACGCATTTAAACTGTTTTAGTACATCTAAGCGGATGATTTCATTTTCAATAGTAATTATTTTTCCCAAAAACTGTTTTTCTTTTTTCCTTGCTAGGCTATTCATTTCCTGTTAGCCTTGATAACTATATTATCTTCTCAGTGTTTTATCAGTCTCAAATAGAGAGGAAAATGCTAGTAAAATTGGACCGTGTAATGTTTGATGGTTTGTTAAATGTAGTTGTTATAAAAATTGGCATGAATTTCCATTGTTGTTTTTTGAAGTTATTTACTCGAAAGTTAGGTTAGTAATTCAATCTCATTTACTGCAGTCACTCAGTAGCCAAGTAGTGGCATGGGTATCTACATTCAGGATTAGCTTTTCTTTCAGGCGTGGTACTATATCACGAATGCGTCTTTCTGGACTGGAAATGGGGTTGGATCTTTCATGAAGTCGTTTGTAAAACAAGTCGAAGTTTGTATCGTGATTGATCCGTGTTAGGCTCCTTGCTCCATCATTGTTTGGTCTTTGGTGAGGGCTATCAGTGGCTCCAGGTTTGCCCTTTCGGAACTTGAGGAATTGTAACAAAACGTGAAACTGCATTTGTCCCCTGATGCATCCACTCTGTACTAGATATTAACACTTTTTCCCTTTTAAAATTCACCGTAAATATCCCACTGCTGCCGTAATACGTTTCCTTTGAGCAATCATCTTTCGTCATACGTCCTTACTTTCTGACGTTTCAGTGAAGTGCTCAAGAAAATGTTTCTCTTCGTGAAATTAAGCCGCAACTTGTAACTCGTTGATGATTTTCTCACTGAATGCAATATCTAATCATATTATTCACGTGTTATGTCGCTTGTGGGGTGATATCTTGTGGATGGTCAGCAGATCATGAACAGGAAACAGTGCAGACTGAAAATAACAATCATTCGTCGATGTGTTCTGCCATTATTACTGGTAGGCTCTTGTACAGTTATGCTTAGCTCCATACCCCCCAAATCAGCGTTCCATTCTAAGCCAACCCTACCACGAATCACTTCATACGTTCTTTATGATCTCAATCCTAAGCTCGTCATACCTCCTACGCTCCTTCATATCATCCAAAGCTACCCCCAATGTTCTTGTCCTACGATATCCCGTCCCAGTACTCTTTTCAACAGCGTGTTGCCTCTCAATACGCCCTCAATAGGTATTGATCTTACTCCTCCCGTCTTCTTTGACTCGTTTTACGTGGAGTTGCCCTGATTAAGTGCCTCTCTGTTCCTTCTAGATGAAATGATTCCTCCTACAGTGAGTGAAAAGTATCTGTTAACTTTCAAGTTGCATCGCAATTACTTCTTCAGACTCAGATCTAATCAGGCAAATTCCCTCTCCTGCACCTCACAAATCAAAGAAATAGTATCTTGACGGGGCGGTGTCGTCGTGCCTTGCCCATTCTTGCCATCGAGTGCGGCTCTCTTGAGGAGCGCTCTCTTATCTGCCTCTCTTCTCCTTCCCTCCCGGCGAGGCCGGCCGGGACAAGTGGGGACACCAAAGGATGAGTAGAGTGCCCGCGTGCGGCTGGAGTGTTCTTGGACCGATTCCTCGCTGGCAGGGCGTCCCGCAAGGGCTCCGCAGTCGACCGTTTTGTTTACGCCGTTGAACACCTCCTGCCTCGACCATTCGACGCTAATGGACGCGGAGAAAAATTGAAACTCGGGTGGTTTTTGGAGGGGGGGAGGCTTCAAAAACGGCACGTCAAAAAAGAAAAGGAGAAAGGCCATCTTCTCTCTCCCTCACAAGTTCCCCCGTCGGCCCTTTCCGCCCCCGCCTCACGACACTCGCCACCTCTCACCCCTTCCAAGGGTCGGAAGGGATGCTCTTCCCCTCCTCCCCTCAGCCCCTTCTCAAAGTCCTCCTCCCCCACCACTCTCATGATTGAAGAGCCGAGGCATCCCCCTACCCACCGCCACTCCCAAAATATACGATATGCATTGATGCAGTCTCCTATAATCTGCAGTGGCCCCAGTTCTCGACGTTCTAATCCTTAAGATGTCAACGGTTTTACGTTTTAAAAGCGACGTCGCACAGTGATCGCGAGAAACCTGCCCAAAAACCATCAAAACTTTTTTTTCTGACATTAGTTTAAAATGGCTTAAGTTGAAGATAAATGTCCAAAGCATAGGTACTTTTAACTAAGAGTTTTTAATGCGAATCTTTAATTTTTTATTCGATAATTACAGCCGTAATATGGGGATAGAATATAATGGCGAATGGAGTGTCGGTACGAAACGTTTAGACAGACGCGTATGGCGGAATGACTACCCGATAATCCATTATTATTTTAATTGTAAATACATCTATGAATTTTGGAGAAACTCTGCATGAAGGTACTACGGAGAAATGTTAAATATATTTTGCGCTATACAAAGATAATTATGGAGAGTACAGTTTTGAATGATTACGCCAATTATTTTAGAGATACAAAGAAAGCCTGCTAGAAGCAGAGGCGCATATTATCAATTTAATTTAGTGTGTTGTGATGTTAATTATATTATTTTATGTTATGATTTACGTTGCTGGCACGTTGCGTCGTTGCAACATACCAGCGTGCCAGCATCGACACTGCCCTCCTGCATGGTATTCATGGCCATCATCAACGCAACCCCTCTGCGATTCTAAAACCCTTTCAACCTCTAGTCCTCGATGTGTTGTCCAGGAGTTCTCAATGAGTGTGTGGTTTGATTAATCAATTTTCAGTTCAATATATGTTTATTTCCACACAATAACAACAAAATATAGCAAATAACAAAAAAAAATGTGTGGACCCCGCTTTAGGCTTTCGCTTCTTCAGGGACTGAATGAACTGATCACTGTAAATATTTCACTGGTAATATGTACGGGAGCGATTTGGGCCGGCATTCGCGCCGAATCCACCCTTGAGTAAACTTATTTCTTTGCAAAGCGTACGGACGCCGTGAACTCTGCTGTAAATATTAATAATACCTTTTCGAACTCAGTTTCTTTTCAGAACTGGAATTTAATTTTTCTATCGCCCCTGTAAATTACAGTTTTCTAGAGCTTGACATTTCTACGTAACCAATATGTTATGAAATATTAAAATATTATCTTTTCACGTGATATTCTTCCATATGGTGAATTTTATCTATTTCTCGGTCGCGTCTACGTTCCCGATTCGCCGTAATGGACTGAATCACCTTCATGAAGTCATTCTCTTTCGGAGTAATCTGATCTGCAGGGTGCGTATATATCTCAGAAAACTTGCCAATATCTTTTTCCGAGCTTATTGTCAGAAATTTTTCGTCACTAATTACCAGCTTTTGTAGAATGGGGTTTGAGGACGAGTTGAAGGGAGCTAGGACGTATGCTGGGATGAAGAAAGAAAATCGAGAATGGAGGTAGGGGACTGCGCTTGTAAAAATCTAGAGGATTTCACTCTCTTTCTTAAGCATACCTTAACCGATAGAATACCCTGATGATAATAATAAGCCGTGGTTGGCTAACATCTGTGTCGAAACCGTCTCGAATTGCAGAATGTGCTCTGTATTTTCCTTGATCGACTATGGGTGCGATAGAACATAGCATAGGGGAGAAAAATTATAGCAAAGCGATATTGTGCCATGCCTTGTATTTCCGTGTTTTAATTGTTTTGAAGGATATGAGAATTGGTCATTTCACATCTCACCACTTCTTTTCATCCAGCTTGAATCGCTGAAGGTGTGGCAGCTCCGCGTCGTCTTCGGACTCCCTCCCACTGCATTATGGGATGGAGCTACGGCGCCCATTGAGTGTGTAAGCGGGAACTTTTCCGCAGATGGTGGACGTGTATTTCATCTTTGACAACGCACTTGAGGAATCTTAACCGTTGCTCGGGCGTTCCCGCCACTTGTTGTTCCTCTTGTTGCCTTGCCTTTGGCATCCTCGCTCCCCGCATTTGTTGACATTCCCATTTCCCTATCGCCTCCCTCCCAATTGCCCCTCCGCTATCTCTTATCTCCCCTTATCTGCTGGGGAATGAAGTGGCGTCCAAGTGTATGCCGTTGGAGGACGTCGAGCTAAATATAATACCTACCATCTGTTTGATCGCAGTTGCCCCAGGGCGCCACGACGGACGCCAGAGTACCTGCCCTACGTTTACTTCGCAACGCCTCAACTTTTACGGTCTTAAGTTCTTGAAATTTTATGTCTTTCCCTCCTCTTGCCGTCTATCTAGTTGATGTTTCCTCCTCGATAAAGAATGTTCTAAGGAATGTTCTGACACAATCGCTATTTCGTGAACTATTTGGACCTTGAAGACTGTCGTTTGAAGAAATCTAACTCCGAAGACCCAAATGGAAAAGAGGCGTTGGCAATGTTTTGAGCGAGATGGCTTCTAATTGCCTTCATGTTATTTCCTCAGTAAGGGTATGCTATTCCTTTGTTGTAATTTTCAGTTGTTTGAAGATGGATATAATTAAATAAACTGATAGCAAAAAGGAAGATCTAATGCATTTTAAAGACGTATTGTAACTACATAACAATTCAACAATATTCATCAGTTACACAGTAACAGATACCGGTATACGCAGTAAATAAACAGAAGAAATGTAATTACAAAGTATAGTGGACTGTCGAGATTATTTCCAACATCCTTCGAGTCTTTAAAAGTGCTTGACCGTTCTTTGCTTTTATTCTGCGAAGGCAATTGGTAATATCTTAAGTTTTGAAAGAGATGCCTTCTAGTTCCCTCCATGTTATTTCCTCAGCAAGGGTATGCTATTCCTTCGACATATAAAAGTCATTAAAAGTACTTGATCGCTCTTTGCTTTCATTCTTCGAAGGCAATTGGTGATATCCAAGAAGAGAAAATACTTCCCGTTGACATAATTCTTTTTCTTTCATAAAAAATTCTATTTAAACTATAATTTACGTCTTGCTTCCCGATTACGCGCTCACATGCCAGTTGAAAAATGATATTCAGAACTATTCTTGCATTTACGATGAAACACATGACATCTCAGGGGTTTATCGACCGCGCATTTTATGGAATAATGTTTTTTTGTGCTCTGTATTTTTTAAATTTTTAATGTGTCCTCTAAAATCCTGTCCTTCGCGGGCTTCAGGTACTAATATTTTGTGTGTTCTATCAGCCGCCAACCTGCCAACTTTCCAAAGAAAAAAAGATAGGATATGTTGCCATATTGAGCGAGTTAATTGTGGATCGAATGGATTAATTATACAGTGTAATTGATTGACAGACTAATTTTGCGGTTGATTATTGTGGAATGACTGTTTTATCTTTGGCTGAAATTAGATAAGGGAAAAAAGAAAAAAAATTAGTTATTATACCACGTGTAATCGTCATAAAAATTTCAAATGTAGAATTGAATTTGTCTTTGGAATTGTATTTTCATGAATAGCCTCAGGTTTTTCTACCTCAGGTGGTCTCACGTACTATCTGAAAGTCCTTAACTGTACAAATTCACTGGTGTCTTTTCCCTCTTACAATTCCTTTTTCCTATCCTCACCCTTTTTCATGGCTGGTGTCCTAACACACCTTGCCTCAAGCCACTGCGGCAGCTTGCAGGGTAATTATGCTGTTTCGTGTAATTACTCTTGTGTTTTGAAGTTCGATGAATTTCTTCACTTCCCGTTATCTTTGGACCAAGCGTGTTCCACCTCCTTTATTATTCTAACTCTATCGTTCCCTCCACCTCTCCGAAATGTCAGCGTCGCAAATGGACTTTCATTCATTCGATTCGTGTCCAAGTGTAGAAGTCTTCGTCTAATCTTAGTCTATGATAAAGTCTTCGTAGTTATCCGCACCTCTTTTTTTTAGCTGGCAGAAGTTGCCGTGAATTCAGTCTCAGGAAAGTCTTTATTTCATTCTACACGATTGAGAAATAGATGTTGGCCGAGATAAAAATGTTTGAAATATTATTATGAATGAATTGGAACGTATAGCAGTGAAGTAGCCAGGATTTCGTGGTATGGGATACACATTGAGAATAAGGGGGGAGGGAATATTTGAAAATGAGGAGCAAAATTGTGTGTTTAGGCAAGAAAGAGTGCAAAGGCGACTGCAGTATAACAACCGATTTTTAAAGATTTTTGCTGTGCATATTTCGAAAAGAATACAACATTCACGATTTTTATGCATAAAAAATGCAAGCATATTAATTGATAAAAGTTGTCCAGAATAAAGAATAAATAAAACCACCTGTTTTTGTTAAAAACCAAGTATGGCCTTCACCTCCATTGCTCGTTGTATATGCAAAACTTCCAGTGGGGGGGGAGGACCCCATTGACGCCCCCAGGCTACATCACTGCTTATAGACAGTGCTGTTAAAATGTGAATGGATAATTTGGATTCTTAGAGGGATACCCCAAGTTAAATCATGTGGTTGTTGCACCAGGTCGTTAGCTGTAACCTTCCTGGCTTATTTTTGTATCAGCTTTCCTCAGAGTCATCTCTAGCAACTCTTTTAGCAATATATTTGTTAATGCTACTTCACAGCCTCGTTTAACCCGAAGTTTACGAAGTTTGGGACGACCGTAGACAATTCTTGGTGCCCTATATTGCCATAAATTTGATAAATTCAAACAATCGAAGGAAATATGTATTAATATTTTCACCTATTGAAAAGAAGATACCTATTACCTTCTCATTTCAACATATATCTAGGGCCAGAGTGGTTTCTGTGACAGAATGAGTAGAGGGAAATCTTTTGGGAATGATTGGTTGCAATTTGGTCGACAAAAGTGTTTATAGTATGATCCTTCAGGCCTCTCAATGGTGAAGTAAAATTTGTAATCGTACAGGAAGTAATAGATATGAAATGGGATGGGATTCAAAATCTAAATAACTTATTTTATGATGTGATTTTTGCTAACTGATGAAATTTATTTCATATCTGGAAATTGATTCTGTTATGTCGGTGGCACATCCCCGCTGATGACTTTTTGAAGCATTCTCTGGATTTTCGCCCGTGCTGAACTTGGCTCTGGTGCGGTTGGATGCGGCTCATTACGCCACGATTCACGCTCATAGTTTTTCGAAGCGCTGGAGCGTTTCTTAAAGCTATAAATCATTACTTTATGACAGTTTGATGCTTCACAATAATCCAGTTGGATGGAAACCAGTGACTCATGTAGGCAGTGGAAGTTTGCGACGTTTCGTAAATGTGAGATAAAGACTGCCCACGCGTTATTTCAACAGAAGTGCTCTCCTCAATAAGGATGATTCTTTTGGAGTGCAAGAAAAATTATATTAGGAGTTAGAGTAGGAAAAATAAGCCATTTGGCTAGTGAAGTTTCCGGTGGAAGAGGACGAGCATCAAACGTTAAGTATCCTGAGTATTAGGATATCAAGTATGGTTCCTCGAGGTTGGAAGCCTATTCTCGCATTAATACGTGAAGTGTATGTACTCCTTTTGTGGGTAATCGTTTAAGAGGCTTATTATTTGTATTTTTTCATTGTTTCCAGGTCATTTTGCTTGCGAACTTATGAAGCTTCCTCCTACCCTTGCAGCTTAGTGGCCCTAAATCATCTCTTCACCTATTACTTCTTGTTAAATTTCAAGCTCCGCCCTAGCCTATCTGTAAAAAAAATTTGTGTTGACTACTGCTCGCGTAAATGAGTTTATATATAAACCCTTTATTGCTTCTTATTTAATGGACGTGCTTACTAGCTCTTTGATGTAAAATGTCGTCGTATCATCGCCGGATAGCGGAAGTTTTAATGCGGAATCTCAAGTAGTAAAAACGTTACAATTCTGCCGAGTACCCAGATGTTTGTGTATCTGTGTTTGTTGAGTGGATTTCACCGAGTGACAATATGGGAAATGATTTTTTCCTAAACTATTCGTTTCGATTTTCTGTTCCGTTTGTCAAGACTCGAGTAAAAGGGTTCCCTGTAATGGAATAATGAAGATGGATATTAAGAGAACTCCGCAAGTGAGTAAACTGTCGCAAGCAAAGAAGGTATTGATCGAAGGAACCGATAGAGTTAAAATGTGTATATTAGGGATCATAATATGTAGTTGCGATCAATCAATCATATGAAACTCCCACCCTCACTTGGTAGAGTAGAATTTTCACTTGTGTTTAATTCTATAATGTCAATACTAACACTTATCACCGCTTTAAATGTCCGGTATTATGTAGTTTTCTACGTGAATTAGTATCTCGTAGCATTCATAAATTAATAGTGTTAGTAATATTAACCTGTAATTGTCTCTTTACCAGTGTACTGCATGTTTGCATGTTCATTTACGTGGCACTCTCCCAGTTTCTGATTTGACTACGCACTGTTCTCCTGACTGCTTTTTGGTCGGCGCCTAGGGGCCGGGGGAGCGTGCGAGGCCCTGATTTGAACTGGGACGAGTGCTGCATGCCTGGTATGGAATCACCCCGTGTCACACACCCTAGTGGTGGCTTCCACGGTACTTGTAGATGTGAATAGAAAACATTTTCTTGGAAATTCAGGAAGTACTTTCCCGTTTCCGTCGACTCCATCGGCTGATGGGATCGGCTGAGTGGACATTCCGGTCGGGACCGTTTCGGCGTTCGACCCTCTCGTTCACCGCCAACGCGTTCTCGAGATCATCGTTCTGGGTTCTTCGCCCCCCCCCCCCCCCCCTGCCAGCCGGCCGCCACTCCGTCTCGCGGGGCCCCTCCGTCACGCGGCCCCCCCCCATTAGTCGCACCTATGTGTCCGAATCGTTAAGGTATATCCCATGCACACTCCCAGGCCGCAGGTCCACGACAACAAAACAAGCCGCCGCGGCGCCGTCTTTCACTCCTTGCGGTCGAACCCTTTGGCCCTGCCCTGCGACCAACTCAACCCTTCCCGTAGACAACTCGGCCATTCGGTCGGGTAATGTATGTGCTGTTCCCTGGAACCGCAGTTCAAAGCAGGCACATATGTCAGAAAGTCTCGGGCCATTTTTTTGGAATCGACCCTTTCCCCACTCCTGCTTAAGGAGGTTCGGTGGCTTCACTCAACTTAAGAGAATTCGACGAAACTTGCTGGAAACATAACTTATGTTGTCTTAAATCTACCTGATCTTTTCAGAATTATCTACCGCAGATTACTTTTAAGATATTTGATCGAGAAGTGGACAAAAAATTACATGGGTTCTTATGGGAACACAAGGTTCGAGTAGCTTAATTCATCAAAAAGAACCTTTTTCTAGTTAAGAATAAGAAAAACAAAAATAAAAGAAGTATATCAAATGATTTTCATACATTATTCTATTGATGATTTAAATTATTTTTGTTATCTAATTCTTTACTAGAAAAAGTTCTTTTCGATGAATGAAGCTAGTCGCACCTCGCGTTCCCATAAGAACCCATGCAATTTCATGCCCAGTTACACATCAGATATCCTAAGAAATCTGCGGTAAATAATTTTGAAAAAATTCAGGTAGCTTTAGGAACACATAATTAATACTTCCAGCAAGTTTCGTCGAATTCCCTTAAGTTGAGTGATACCACCGAACGTCCTTAAGGTAGTTTGAGCGAGATATTTTCGTAGCCATATTGGAGAGCATATTCGAATTTTGTTTTTTAATTAAGGCGCCTGTAAGAAGTATGAAGTAAACATTGTAACATTAATGGCTCTAAAATATAGTTATATATGACAAAAATTCTCAGCAATTAAGTAAATATATCCACTTAAGTCTCTAACTTGACTCATTTTTCCACACCGTGGGGCTAAAAAGTCTTTTAAAACAGCAGGTTTTTTTGTGATTCTGTATAAATTACTGTGATGAGTAATTGATTATATTTTAAAAATAGTTGAGAAAATATACCAACTACACACCGTTAGTTTTTTGACGAAATATAGCTGCTAGAAATTCCTAATTTGTGCAATATTCTCTCCATTTGGAGCGCACAGTCGTAATCTATCCCATGTAAAACAGCTTACATTTTTAGGCAAATTACTCGAAAAGTAGTTCGGCAAGGGATTAGTATTTTGATATCATTGGAAAGATGAGAGATTTTTTCTTTAAAATAAGGTCAAATTCAGCAAATTCTTGGTGAAGTGTTATTTCGCTTAAAATACCTTAAACGAGCTTAGCTAGGCGTGTGATGGCTGATTGAGCTACCGTTTTTCTGGAAGTCTCGAAAGAGCATCTGGAAGTTTCTTTTGCGAATAGCGTGCTGCACATGGAAGCAGTCTTATGATTGTGTTTTATTGGTTTTGTTTTGTCTGTGATCGTTTCTTGAAGGAAGGGAGAACAGCACTCTATCAGCTATGTTAGAACCGCTCAGTTGAAACCGAAATTCTTGCCAGAATCGGTTAAAATGCTTCCACTGGCTTATTATACTAATTTTTTAAAACTATGCTCGTTGTTGTGCGAGACCTAATTAAAGGATTGTTTTAACTGACGCAAAAATTCAAGGAAAATACTTTCATTTCCTGGGGAAGATTGCCTCGTTTTTCGGTCGAATATTAAAGGCAAAATATTTTGCAACATCTCGGGGGTCGAACTATACACGAATATTACTTTTGAGGGTCCACCATTATTTCACATCACTTAGGTATATACCTATTAGGTACAAAAATATTTTTCACTCAGGGTCGAGCCATCGGCAATTGAAGTACCGATGTTAAGTCTCTTAATAGTGTAGTATTATTATGATTGTATACGCAGGGGAAAATAAAAATAATTCAATATTTGTACATGCTTTGATTGTTAGCTTCAAAATGAAATAAAAATTATCGAATTGAAAAATTTACACCATGATGAAAATCTAGGGTTATCGAGCAAAGAGTACTAAGATCAAAGTTTACGCGATTTCTTTGAGAAATTGGTGATCGTATAATTCACAGGGCCGAACTATACTCGAGAATGCACCGTGAATTTTAATTGGACAAGGCACATACCAACGGAGAGGCTGATTAAGAGGATAAGATGTTCAAATTTTGAGGATGCCGGGACTAGCCACGGTATAACCTTGTACGGAGTCACCCGCAAGTGCACATTAGTGCGATATTCCACAAAGAAAAAATCATCCGCCTTGACCGGGATTCGAACATGGTGCTTAATCGCTTGTATTTCTTTGGCTTTTTGGATCCTGATAGTATATGATATGTATTGATATGTATGTGTATTAGATATATATTTTCTGATATTTTTGATTACACCGCTATCTTCTCGTGTGTAGGACTCATTTCAGTGCGTAGCACATCTCTTTGGCGACCATATTTCCTACTTCCGCTGTGGCGCTAAGAATAGAATTCGCGTCCCGAAAAAGGTTTATAATTCGAGTCCAATAATTCAGGTTTAAAAAAATGTAAAATTGACATTGGAGAATGTTTACCTCTGCGTTCTCAACGGAAACCAGTTTGGTTACGCGGCCCACCGAAATATTTAGTGGTTTTCCTTCAAAGTTTTCCTTTCGCCCGCCCGTTACTTCCATCCGAGAACGGCCGGAAAGTTGGCCAGTTTTGACCCGTCAATGGTGACGCGTTGTGACGTCACGGCGCGATTTTTTTTGACTCGTCTTGTTGCTTAATCATCGGGCGAGTAGCGTAATGACACTGCAACTCTTTGTTGTTGTTGATGTTCAAACTGGAGGCACGCGGTTTTGGGCGGATTTTAAAAAGCGACTCCTCCTCCTCTCCCTCTCTGCTGAAACGTTACTTTGGGTGGTTCGCATCGGCTTGTTCCATTTTTATCGCCGTCAACATGCGCGTAATATTCACACCTTTTCGTTGTTTTGGCCGCGACCAAGAGGGAAAAAAAAGAATCACGAGCCAATGGTGGGACGGTCCGTTAAAATCGTCGAGGAACGGTATGGTTTGGCTTCGGAGGATAAGACACGAAAGGAAAAAGAAAACATCGTTCTCTCAGGTGTCGGTTTTCGTTGCGATTGTTAAAATTATGATTCTACCTGTTAAAGTTATTATTATGATGCCTACGTTTATAGTGGTAGTATTACATTATTCTCTGATTTTATCTTTCCTTGGAAATTGGAGCCTTTGACTTGGAATGTTTAGTGAATGTTCAGAGTGGACTCTGGGTGTGAAATGAGTTGGTGTCATGGGTAGGTTGGAGGGTCATTAGAAGGGACAACGTTCTGAAGTAAGCGATGAGATGAGAAATCACTCTTTTCATCCTTCCTGCTTAAAACGTCTTCAGGAACTTGAAGAAAATTACTACTTCTTTGTTGCCCATTCTTAGGTGCCAATAGGTTCCACAGATAGGGCTGATATAGCAAAAAAATTAACATTTTCTAATGTTTCTAGTATTTCTCATTATGGTGTGGGAAAAGTGTTTTGTGTATGCGCTGACCTCCCATCCGGAAAGGCCTGCGCTCGGCATTGGCGGAATCCTTACCCCTACCACACCTTCTTAGGTAGGCCTAAATAAGTGAAGTGAACTGCAAGTAGGTAAATTATTCCGTCCGTTGGATGGCATGCGTAAGGGGGGATTACGATTGGCATTTCCTGACGTGTCTGAGACAGACTGTGGCGATCGCGGAGCTTGGTGATTGTAATGTAGTGGAAGCTAATACGATGGCCGGACGTTGACGGTGTCGTCAACGGACAATGGGTGAACCTTGTCAAGGTCTAAATTTTCCGTCACGCTACGTTAAAAGCAGCCAATCAGGGGAGAAATGTCAATATTTACTAACTTTCATTTTCAAATTGTCGATATTACATTTTAACTTTACAATGAAACATAATTAAACTTCTTGAAGCATTATTTGTCAGTATTGATAGCGGGTTCTTTATATTTTTTTTTAAATACACAGTCACTTCGTAATATGTTACAGCTCCTATTTAAAAATGATAAACAGTTGGCGTTGATTCTCCCGTCAATCGCAGTACGCTCCTCTTTGACGGGATGACGTCGGAAAACTGAACGCCACCGTCCATTAGCGCCACGTCAGAAAACGCCGATCGTAATCCTACCCTAGCTCTTAACCCATGGGCGCGTTTCGCTGTGATTAGGCTTGAAATTCTTACTCTCCTTTAATATACATACGTGCAACGAGTGCTAATGTTGGTACTTATACGTAACTCATCCACAAGTAGACATGGGGTGGGAAATCGTACTTTGATGAATACCGTCCATATATTTTGCATAATCGGGAACACTTGGCTAACTGCCCTGTCGCAGAGCGAGGGGCTCGTCATGGTTGGGCGGAGGCAGTTAGGACGCAGGTAGATCACGAAAAGGCAATTCCTACCGTGCCGGTGCGTGGTGCCGATGTAAGTTCGCAGTAGTGGTGGAAAAAAGTGTAGTCGGAGCAACTGTTTCGGTCAGACAACTGTTTCAAATAGCTGTTGCAAACAACAGGTTAGTTTCGCGATCGTGCCGCAGCCGCGACGTTGCGCTCTGTGCTGTGCAGCGGCAACTGATGAAGCTGAAGCTGACTGTTTCGTCTTCCATCCTGTTCCAGTTGCACTGTACTCATGACGGCGTTGGGCTAATAAGCTACAATCTGTTGGATTTGAATCTGTTGCAGGCGGTCGCTGGCCTATTAAGCCAACACACGTCCGCCCGTCGTCACAGATAGAATTAGAAGTACCTACTTATCTTTCACGAATCCAAATGAAATAGTTACTTTATTCAAGTGAAATATTTCTTATTACATAAAATACAGAACTACCAGCCATGTTCTAAGAGCGCCGATCGATCGCCTGTTGTTTGGTGTGCCCCTAGCTGTTGTCCGCAACAGGGTGTTTCGCGGAACTGTTTCGTTTTATAACCTTTTCGGTTGCGAAACAGTTGCAATGTAACTGTTGTGTTCTTTTAGTGCCACAACTATAGATGAGGCTAATTTATGTCCGCATTTCATTTAGGAACGAGTGGCAAACAAACATCAGGCTTTTTTGGTGGTATGAGTTACTACATAGGCCGGTTGCGATACAGTTGCAATGAAACCATTGTGTTCTTTTAGTGCCACCACTAGTTCGCAGTTGTGACATTACCGCCAGCAGGGGCGCACCTGTTCCCTCTCGTGGAATCGTTGAGGTCACTCTCTCTCTCTCGTCCTCTCTTCTCTTGTGCCTTCCCACTCTCACGCCTACGCAACTCTTAGGCCGTTTCAGTATTTCCCTGTTGACACCTTTTCGCCAGTCTTAGAAGTCCTCTCCACTTCCCCCTTTCTCTCCCCCCAACCGCCTCTTCGGCATCCTCGCTGTCCCGTGCCTCGCGAAGAGGACGAAAGTATGCGTGAGCATATGAAAAGGAGTCGAAAGAGTTGTGGGAACTCTTCTCTCTCCCTCCGAGCAATATTGTTTCCATCGCCCTTGAGGTTTTTTTTTATCTTTTTCTCTCTCCTTCCTTCCTGTTTGCCAATCGCCGGTGGTTATTTATTCGTCGTATTCTTTAACTCCGCAAACTCCCAAGGCGAGGCTCCCGAAGGTGGGAGAAAACAAAATATTTTTACAATCTCGAGAAATTAAGAGAGGTTGAAAAAATGTGTACAATGATTCTCGTGGATTAGAGAGTTTTGATGGAGTTGTTTGCCTTTCCGGGGGCGTTTGAAGTTGAAAAAAAAGTTATTCTTCGAAACGCGGTCTTCTTTTCGTTTCTTTCTTTTCGCCTCGTCTTGGCGACCGGGAATTTTTCCCTCAGCTGAGGAAACCCCAGAAAAAAATCCGCAAAAAAAGGGAGCATCCCCAAGTTCCCAGTAATGCCGACTTCTGGCATCCGACAATGAGCCCCGTACCACTCAGGGGTATAGTATGTCATATTGCCCTTTATAGTGCGAAGTAGTTATTACTGGCAAGGGCAGTCCGTGATATATATTATGTCCTTTCACACGAACCTCTAGAAAGCTCTAATGTGTTTTTGATCTAAGTCCTGTAGAATGTCTCAATTCGTATCTAATGCTGACCTATGTATAGCATAGATGGAATATTAGTCAAGAGACGATCTCTCCTTGAGGTAATTATTGATTTTATGTTTAGATCATCCACTCATTGGTAATTGATATCCAAAGTAGTGAACAGGTACTTTAATATTAAATACGATAAACGGGATAATTGTGTGAGATCGAGATGAAAGATCTCATTGCGATTGTTATCTGCGATTAAAAATGTCTTCCGTAATATCTCCCATACTCGTAAATGACTAAATGAAATGAAAGGTGTACCATGTTCCATGGCCCGTGTAACCGTTAACCATAACTCTGCCTGTTTATCTTTCCTTGGCATCGAAGCGTGTGCATGTATTATTTCTGATATGTCACGATAGAAAACTTGAAGAGAGGCGAGCGGGGAAAATTAAATACAGTCACGGAGTGAGCATCCGCTCGTGCACTCGACTCGAGTGAACCGAAAACCCACCCGTGCCCTCTCGACCGCGCGCAAACGTGATTCCCATGTCACCTCATGCGTGTACATATATCGCTAAAGAACGCTGCAAAAATCAACAATTGGCCCTGTTGCCACTGGCATCATCTAACGGTCATTTCGCTACAGCTTTTTCGCCGGTCGCCCTCTTGTTCGACCATCGAAATCTCGATCCCTCCATAGCGCATTTACTTACGAACAATAAGTAGTCTTAAACTTCTTTATCTCCTCCTTCCTTCGCACATTAGGTACTCCCTAAACCTCCATCATTCGTCTTTTCTAGTGGGCTGGTTAGAAGAAGTCGTTTTAAGGGGTCGTTTGCTCCGTAGCTTTATAACTACTGGTGAAGAAAGAACTCTTTTAAGTCGTAAATGAAAAGGAAAACTTTGTTATATTCCACCAATTTATTCTCAGTTACAACTAGTTTCGACGCAGCGGCGTCATCTTCAGATACCTATATATTTCGTACCTGAAGATGACGCCGCTGCGTCGAAACTAGTTGTAACTGAGAATAAATTGGTGGAATATAACAAAGTTTTCCTTTTCATTTACGATAAAATGAACTTCCACAAGGTTGAGCCTGAGACGATGGAGATAAACTCTTTGAAGTTTTCCACTGATAAATTGTTTTTTTTTTCAGTGAAATAGTTTTAACAATAGTTCAGTTTTATCGGTGGAAAAGCGTTAAGAGTTCTTCTTTCGCCATGTTCTAGTTCCACCTCATCAGTCCTGAGACAACATTATCGATACTACTCGTAATTTCTCTTGGTGGTGGGAATCTGCTGTGTGTGGCGGTTTGAGCACCGATTTCTCATCCCGAGTCCTCGAATCCCGGCACTGGCGGAGAGACTTTTCATTGGAATCCCGACATCTACTTGTAAAACTACGGACCCCATAGAACCCTTTTTCTGAGATATTGCTAGTGCTAGATTTCTCTCCGTCCTTCCTCCTCTCTCAAAATACACCTACCCTCATTGTTTTTAATTGCGTAAATGACCTCGGTTGTCGATCACTTTCCCTAATTACTACCTCTGCTTCTACTCTTTAGAAAAGCCCAAAAACTAATTTTTAGTAATTATTTTGTTCCCTGCTACCAGTCATTCACTTGTTGGATGGTGTTGAAAATAAGAGAATGATGACACTTCTTTCAGTCAGCGATGTTCTTCGACGTAGCTCGGTTTGCTCTATCGTCACCTGCCTCCAACGTATATACTGACATGGCGATTGGATTTGGCGACTTATGCCGCTGTAACTACTAGTAGTGATCTCCAATTTTATGTGGGAAGTCACCTTAAACTTGCACACTCAGCAAAGAATGACCTGTGGGAAAATTCATGTTTCTTTGTTCCCCGAGGTCAGTTACACACGGCCGTAAAATAGCGAAGAAGTCGATCAAGATCTCAAGTTCATCCCAGTAAAATCTTTATTGCCTGAAATCAAATTCTGTCGTCAATCAATTTGCGCAATATTTGTTCATGCATACCCATTATGCCATTCCCCTTTGGGGTAGGCAACATCAAAAGGCGTAGCTATTTCTGTTAGGCCTATAAAACTGGCTCTCCTTAAATATTTTCCTCCGTGATGACCTTTCCTTACTGAGCACCTTTTGCGTTGCTATTACATTCATGCATGGCTTCATCCACGCTCTCTCTTTCTTTAGATTCCTAATATTCCTCCTCTTAAAGACTTTCTCAGTCTACCCACTCTTCTTACACCATTCAGTCCTCTATCATAAATCTCTATCGTTATTCAAATCTCATCCATTCTCTCAATATGGCCGAACCAACGAAGCACGTTCCTTTCAAAAATGTCCATTATGCTAGCATCCGCTGCACGTTATTTCATGGCCCTTTCATTCCTAACCCTATCCTTTCTACTTTTACCGGAAATACTTCTCAATTACCTCATTCCTGCTGAATTCAACCCACACTTATGCTTATCCTTGCATGATCACGTTTCACTGTCGTACAGTAAAGCAGGGAGGATTACACTGTAGCTTGCTGCCGTGATTTTTGCTTCCTTTGACAAACATTCTCTTCTCCATTTATATGTTCCACTTTCTATCTTCGACATTCCTTCTAGCATTTGCACCCCTCTTAATTTCCTCATCTATCCTTCTGTCTTTCGCAAATATACGGCCAAGGTGCACAAAATCGTCACGTTGTTCAATTAATTCTCTATTTACCCTCATGGTATAATCATTCCTCCCAATTTTGGCGACATTTGTGGTCGGAAAATAAATGAGCCAGCCTTTTTTTTCATGGCTGAAGACTTATATTGTAGAAAAGTACTTTTTTAATCTCGAAAATTAAAAAATATACAAATTCATCTTCGAATAATCTCGAAAGTGGCCTACAAATTGCTTCTTTTAGACTGTCACGTCATCCTAGGTTCTGTATTGGCTGCTAAATTTCTAACAACATTTAATTTATTTAATCTCTTTCGAAATCACCAATTTTCTGTTCTTCTTGGCTTCAATGAACTTAAAGTGACACTCATATCCTCATGGGTTCGCGTTATGATCAACGTTAGACGGTTACATAAAGTTAGTGTAAGAAGTTGCGTTTCCGATTTTCACAGGTTAGCGTCGAGCGTATAGCGTCGTATTCGTACGTATTCTAAAGCGTATTTCGCCTGGTGGCATCGATTATTCTCGCTGTTATGACGACGAGCAAATAGGTACCTGATAATGCCTCAGTAAGTGTTAGTTCCTTAGCTCTTGAAACAGCTGCAGTATTATTATTCTGTCACTGGAATATTAGTGTCTCTGAGGGAAAAAAGTGAAAAAATCAGTATAACGGATGTCGTCGGTGAGAAACGAATTGTTGACCTTCTAGCTGTCCAGTGCCCCGTCCGCTCCAACTCCCAAGTTCCACTTCAGAAAACGCTTTAAGAACATTTCAAGCACAGTGCAGTGTCCTTCGCAAAGGCTGGCAAACAGCAACGTCCCTCATTTTCTCGTCTGGGTGTCACCATTCTCAGCTGCTGCGCGAACCACAAATGGTGGTTGGTGCTTATGATTACCCTCGGAGCTCGTCCGTGCTAAACAAACAGCAACTCGCATCAAAGAGCATACGTGTAAGCTAAAGGTAAAGGAATCCTTGCTGTCTCAATGTCGTCCTCGAGTAGGATGTTTTCTCTGAATTGGGATGAAAAAATCGGCGGGTATATGACCCAAAGTATCATCGTACCTGGCAGCTATATTTGTATTTAATCTACCTGAAAACGCGATGTCATTCATAAATTTTGTCTGGAAATATGTTTAATGGTGAGATCTTCTTGTGCTAAATATTAGTTGATTTTATTTAGCTTAATTTTCTTCAAATGAAATGAGAATTGTTTTGCCTGTTTCTAGCAATGATGACTCCTCGATGTCCTTTTTTAATCTCTGTTCGAAATGTATACCAGCTCTCTCCCTAAGTATTTCTTAAGTCCCAAGTATCCGTATGCTGGTGTTTATTTAGCCCTTATTTATTTTAAAATAAAAGTAAATTGTATGCTTTGATTATCAAGCGGATGTAATTTTTTTCGATATTTCGTACATTTTCTCACTTCTTGTGTCTAACTAAAAATAAAGTAAAAAATATTTTTTCCGGAAATGCCCTCGTAATGTTTTGTGTATCTCGTGGACAGCATTTTGCAAGCATTTTTCAGTTTCCTTCAATGGAGGTTTATAGTTTTTTGGTGTGGGATGTTTAGGAACTGCGCTCTGCAGTTCGCCTCAGGTCTTGCATCACGTGCGTTGAGGGCGTCAATTTTGTACAAAAACAACAAATATCGAAATTTCGACTTCATATTTAAATATTAATTTCGTGTCGAAAAAAATGAAAATATTTTGTTTGAAAATATTTATCTGTGTGAAATTTTTCTTGCCCTCCGATACATTTTTGATCAAACCTTATTTAAGCACTTTATCTATCCATTAACGTTTTTTATCATTTGAAATAATTGTTTCCAGATGAATTCTTGCCAACTCTGGAAAAAAACTCAAGCTTCAGTGAGGTTAAACAAGGTTAAACATTATTTTTTCGTCGTAATTAAAGGAAACTATTTATTTTGTGGCGCATTGTTCGCCACAACACGGAGTTGGACCGGTGGATGGGTCTTGGATTGTCAATCGGACGGCCCGCGTTCGATTCCCGGCGCCGGACGATATTTTTTCTGCCTCTCTCCAGAAGGATTCTAGAATGTTCGAGGTAGTTCCGGCGCCGGGTTCGAGAGAGTTCGCCGCCAATATATAAGCAGGCCATCTCGGCTGCCAGTCTCAGTCTGTACTACGAAGTGGAAATAAACGCTCCTCTACAGAAACTTCGCAGTTGTATTATTCAGCGTAGCAATCGCTACAATTTTTTCCCTCATGATCTCTCTTCTTTTCTTGGAGTATCATGGTGGGCTTAGGTTTCAAGAGAAGTAACCATTCCTCCTCTTGGGTTTCCGAAGTCACAATTTTTTCAATTAGTTCAGCAACGTCGGATGTTATAATGAGGTCGCTATATCCCTTGGGTCAGGTTGATACTGTGGCTGGAGTGCTGGCTTCTTATATGTATCTAAGTTCATCCTTCCAGCGATCAAAATGTTCACTCTCATTTCTTCTACTTTTTGAACGCATAGATCGATATGTGCATAATGGATTCGGTCGGTCCTTCCTCGCAAATTACCTTCGCAGTACCAGCATCGCCTTTCGTGCCAGAAGGTCGTTGTATTTTCATTTCTATCTGTCTATGGGTCATATGGAGGCCTCTACCAACACGGTTCACGCTGGACGTAAGCATTCATCGTGCGGACTCCTTTTGGGCTTAGTGTCTTTACAAATTTAAGTTATGGCAATAGACAATTTTTATTGTATAATATTATAAAATGATTTCTTAATTAACTTTGCCGTGAAACAGGAGAATTCAGACATTGATTTTCAATGTGGATTACTTGTGAATCTATCGCCACCTTTGAATTTGGAAAATTACTTGTAGTTAATTTGATTTATCAATCCTTCTACCTTTGTAACTCAATGTATGTAACTTAGTCTTGAAGTTCATCGGTGCTTCTTTATTCATTGATTACACAATTAGGAATCGTGATCGTACCTTACCGGAAAAGTGGTGCTCTTTTCATGATCGGAAACTTAACGATGGGCTTAGAAGATGAGGATGGACCAGACCATTTAATGGAATGTGTTGATTAGTTAGTATGCCATCTTTTTATTCCCCAGACTTCGGCTCAATTCCTCCATTCGACCCAATTTCTTTCTTTAATTAACAGTTTAAGCTCTCTAGTATCCGGGATGTACCCCATCCTTTGATCATCACATTGTAGTAGTCGCCAGCTGCAAGAAAACGAACGATCTAAACTTATTTTTCGAATGAATGCTATGATAATAGAGTTTCCCATAAACAGTGTGTTAAAAATATCTTTTTCAAATGCTGAGAAAATCATCTATGGATTGAAATAAAAACGTTCTATATCTTCGAACTTGTCGTACGTCCTTTGTAACGTGCAAATTGCACATCTGTAGACTTACGCCACTTGAAAAATTCAAACGAATAAGTGCCTAAATGGAAGAGAACTGCTTTCTTTTTAACCGAGTAGTCATTTGTGCGAGAAGTTGGCCGATGAGAGATATTCCGGGGAAAAAGAGACAACTGGGGAGAGCTGTATCAGTGCGTCTAACGAATCCGATGCAAAAGACTCTTTTGGCTAATAAGAGATTTTATTTTGAACGAAGTGAAATGTGAAATGAAATCTATGGGTGCTTTCCAATTGCTTTAGTGTGCTAATCACTTCGTAATATAACATCACCCTCCCTTCCCATTCGTTTCAGACCTTGCGCAATAAATTACGCACTTCCAAATACGAGAGCTCGTATAACAGGGGCATTGTTGATATATGCTGCAGTGAGCTTTAGAAGAAATGAAGTTCTATAATCGCATTCACAATTTGTTGTTGCTGTGTTGATTGTCAGTGGAGGCGTCGAACGGGGATGACATGAAGTTTTTATTTACTCTATGGCAAAGACTTTTCTTTCTTCAGCATGTGATTTGAACGAATTCGTTAAGAATTTACTGGCAATTCTTCAATGACTATTGTCTACCCACGGGTTGATAAGTGAACATTTCGCCGGGACACATAGTGCCATTCATCGACGTTCGTGTGCGCGAAAGTGTTCCAATCTGCGCCAACTTCAACACCTTGAATGGAAATCTCCTAATTTTGTTGTTAGCTAATCACCATCCCCATCTCTTGCTCAATTGCCTTCCGTGATTCTAGGACCGCCCCGGAATCCTCCTTCACCTCCCGGAGTCACTTCCGCCTTGAGGAGAAGAAGAAAGGAAAAGTACCCTTGGATAGTCAGTCCCACCTTCCCCACATGCCATGTGCCATGGCACGGAGATCTCGTCTCCGCATTCCTCGCGGCCCTCCGTCACCACTCCCATGTCGCGGATGTCTCCTCTTACCTCCTCTCACACCCCGCCTTACATTTCCTCTTTTCTTTTTTCGAGGTCCATACCACCCCAGCCCTCTCTCCCCGTCCCACCGGACCCCTTGTGTCAACAGCGCCACCCCAATGTAAACACCACTCTTCTGTCGAGTCTCTTGCACGAGTGGATTTGGGCGGGGCGGGATAAGAAGAGCCTCCTTTCCTTGCCTTCCTCCCATCCTTCCCACCATCACCACCTCGTCTACCCTCTCGTTTACGTGTACGGACAGGTACATACATACTCACTATACTACTTGAGATACTATTTAAGGTAGTCTGAGCGAGATAGTTCCCTAGTCATAATGGAGACCATATTTGAATTTTATTTTTTAATTCCAGCGTTCCGAGTAGTGCGGTAAGTGGCAGATATTTTGTTATCTTTGGAAAGGTGAGATCTTTTTATCTAAAATGAGGCCAAATTCATGCGAAGTGATGTATCGTTTTAAATACCTTAAGCAAACACGTGACTTCCTTCTGTACTTTGTGAACTCGCAGGTTAAAACTTTCCGCAACTCCTAGTCCCAAATGCGTGATGACTTCGGAGTCCGTCACGGGCGATATCGCGCACCCCTTTTTGTCCTCCCGTGAGGTGAATGGAAATTGCACGGGTACTCTTCCACTCTTTAAGGTAGTTTGAGCGAGATAGTTCCCTAGTCATAATGGAGACCATGCTCGAATTTTATTTTTTAATTTAAGTGTCCGTAAGAAGTATGAAGTAAATATTGTAACATTAATGGCGCAAAAATATAGTGTGTAATAAATCCTCAGTAATTAAAATAAATTTAACCACATAAGTCTGTAACTTGACTCATTTTTTCACGCAGAACGGTGAAATCGCCTTCTCAATTGAATGGTTTTTTTGCGATTCTGTAAAAAGTACTCCAGTGAGTAATTGATTAATTTTTATAAATAGTTGAGAAAACATACAAACCGCGCACCGTTGGTTTTTTGACGAAATCTAGGTGTTAGAAGTTCCTACTTTTTTCGATAGTCTCCCTCTGGAGCGCACAGCCGTAATCTGTGCCATGTAAAACTGCTCATATATTTAGGCAAATTGCTTGAAATTCAGTTCGGCATGGGGCTAATATTTTGATATCACTAAAATATGGGAGTTTTTTCTGTAAAATTACGTCACATTCATCAAATTCTAGGTGAATTGATTTGTCGTTCAAATATTTTTAAGTGTTTCCCTCTCACGCTTCACGTTACAAAACCATTGGAGTATGTAAAATTTAAGATTAATCCAATTTGTCAACAGAAGCAGAGGAAATAGACTCCTTATGGAGTGTCTATTGCTCTCTTCTTTAATTCAATAGGAGTATGCAATCTTTAACTTCGCTAATGCACTTGGGAATGTATGCCATTGTATAATTTACTGCCTGTAGGTTTTATTACGCGCTCCTCGAAGTACTTAAGGTAGTTTGAGTGTAAAGTCACTTCACCTAGAATTTGATGAATTTGGCCTCATTTTCATTTTTAAAAACTCCCATATTTCCAATGATATCAAAATATTTACCGAACCGAACTATTTTCGAGCAATTTGCCTGAAAATTCTAGTTGTTTTACATGGGATAGATAACGGCTGTACGCTCCAGAGGGAGAACATTGAAAAAAATAGGAATTTACAACTCCTAGATTTCGTCAAAAAACTATCGGAGTGTAGTTTATATGTTCTCTCAACTATTTACAAAACTTGATCCATTACTCACCGCAGTAATTTTTACTGAATCACAAAAAACGTGCTGTTTTGAATGCTTTTTAACCGTAGGGCGTGGAAAAAAGAGTGAAATTAGAGACTTAAATATTTATTTAATCACTGAGGATTTTTGTCATGTATAACTATGTAACAAAAGAGGATTGTTCGAGTTCTATGTTTAAAAACCCGCTATGAGCACACATTTCCGCTATTCCAAAATTTTTACTTACTCCCAATAAAGCATTTGTTTTTGTATAGAACACTGAGAATGTTTTATATCCGATCTGGTGATAGGCCAATATTTTTTGGAACTTATAACAAAAAACTGTGTACAACACTAGAGAAAATCATTTTATAAGGTATGCCAAACCTAACATCTCATTGTACAAAAGATCATTTGTGTATTTAGGGCCTAAAATATATAACATGTGCCATGCTATATAACTCATGTTAACAGCTCTCATATATTCCTTAAATTGATAACGAAATGGCTGTTGCAAAAGAGGAAGTTTTTGGATTATCTTAAAAAAAGTTTTTCACTTTTGTCTTATGTTGCTGGGTAAAAGTGCCTTGTTTTGTTTAACTAAAATTGTTTTTTTTTAGTTCACATCTACCAAAGTTGAAAGGGTGTCATATACAGGCATCCCTTTTTGACACCCTATTACATCATATTTTTTTGCATACATACATAAATATGTTTTTGTATTGTAAATAAAATTTTACTACAGGAGAAATAAATTTCATTTACATTCAAATTTCATTTTAAAGCCATTTATGTTACAATATTTACTTCATACTTCTTGCAGACGCTGAAATAAAAAAAATTAAATTCGAATATGGTGTCCGTTATGACTATGGAAATATCTCGCTCAAACTACTTTATATTGCTGATGTCGTAACATCCCTTGCCACACTCCCGTTTTTCGGGTATCTAGTAGACTTATTCAAATTGTTGATTTTTCTCCCCAATTTGCCCACATCTCCTTTTGCTCCACCCCCTTCGCACCTGCCCGCCCCCCCTTGAGGACGTTCGCTCTTGACGTCCCCACTTAGGAAGCGTCACTTTCCGACTCAACCATCCTCCCACCCACCCTACCCCCTGCCAACCACTCCACCCCCTCTCACCCTGAATGCGGCGATTGCAGCGTCTTTTTTTACTTTCTCCATACTCCAGAGAAAGTATTGTTTTCCCGTGGAAATGTCGTGTTAGAGATTCAAGAGGAGAAGATTCGTCGACTCAGAGGATTCATTTCAACACTCCATTCCTCAATGCGACCTCCGTTGCAAAGGTCATCCGGGATGCCTCTTTGCGAGGTGTCTTTTTTTATTTATCCAAACCCTAATGCGCATTTGATGCTAATTGAGCGTTTTCCATTGCTTTATCAGTCGAAGGGAGATATTTTGGAGTTTTTATCATATCAGTTATCATCCCAAATGTTGTCCATTGCGTGGTAACAAAAATTCTGTAAACATCTAATTATTAGTCGCCGAAAAGGAGAACGAATTCAACCTTTGCTTGAAAAACCTCCTTAATAATTACTTCCAAATTATCAATATTAAATATTAATGGTTGGGAGAAACTTTCGGCATGCCATAATTCTGCGACAATCAAAAGACATTTTCTAAAATTTAATCTTGAAACTTCAAAGTTATTTATATTTTAAATCCAAGTTCGGGGCTTCAGTTTTCAAAATTTTTGCACTCGGTATCGTGAACTATTTTTTGGAATTTTTTTGCTTCTCAACGCGAGTGCCATTCCTGCTTCTTTTGCGTTAATGTTCATAGAAAAGATTTGTTTTTCATTTCTTGCGAGCTGGAGAGAGTATGTCTTAATTTTTGAGTTTCAGATTGTGAAATGGGTCCCAAATTTGAAAAACATTGTTCGTTAGAAGCTCTCATTAATGTTTTATGTCAAAATCCTTGTTTAATATTTAATAAAAGTACGGTTTCTTCTCTAATTATGCATTTATTTATTTATTTTACTCAAAAGGTCTCACTTGTCTCAAATATCATCTTTTATGCTCTGGATTTCATAATTTTCTCTCGATTAATATCTAATCAAATGTTTTAGTAATCGATTACGTACCATGTATGTCTTCATTTGAAATCGCAAGTCGAGAAATATCTTTAAACAGTAGTTTTGGGGTTCGACATGCTTCTTTTGGGTATTGATAATTCACTTATCCCCCTAAAACTGCTTTCCATATCCTATTCTGCTTGTTCTTGAGCTGTGACGGTTAATGGGGGTAAATTCCATTGAATTCACTCGTATTAGCCGTCTAAATTTCAGAAATAAATCCTTTTTTATGTCACTGACGTCAAGAGGCAGACTACAGTGTGTAAGCAGTTTTCTTCCTGTGAGACTTTTAGTCTTTAATTCAACTCGTATGAAATTTTAATGGCTTGCTACTGCATAAGCTGTTTGTAACCCTTTGCTAAATACGGGGAATTCACCTTTTCACCTTAATTATCCATCATCCTAGTCTTATGAAACTAGGCGTGAAATAAATAGCCCTGGATTTTCCCCGACGTCATTCATTTCCTAACTGCTCTTAGGGTTGCCATCATGAACACCATGAAGATGCCTGCCAGAAGCAAATGTCTTAATCGATTCGAATCCCTTGAATATGAATAGGTCATCTGTGAATTAATAGAAGGAGTCGTTAGTGATAACTCATGCGTTCAGCAATGCCGTAATCCTTTGATTGCGCTGTCAACTTTTCGCGTGTGCTATTACCGGCAATCTATCGGTGGAGATAGGTTTGAGTGGCACTTAGGAAAATATTATTCATCGCAGATGGGCTTTTCATAGAAGCGCATCAGCGTGCGACACATTCTTGTTTATTTTCAATGCGTCACATTTTCAACCGCCACCCCTCAGACTTTTGAAAATCCCTGTAGATTTCCTATCTCTTCAGCAACCCTACTCACCTCATCATACTACGACCTTGGAGATCCAACCAGTTTTTGCCATCCATTTGCATCACTGTATTTGAATTTCCTGGAGTTATTTTCATTTAGAGGTGATCTACCGGTCAAGGTAGTCTTATGGTATTGTTGCTGTTTTTTTACCCGTAGGTCCTACTTTCCTTGTACAATGGCATCCCTCGTCTCGGCATACGTCCTACCTCTCTTCATCCCTTCCATAAAATTATGCGAAAAAAGCGCACAGCGAATAAAGCGCAAATATGGATATGTGCGAAGAAAGCGACAAGGGCCAGTGTGACAGTTTAGGGTAGGAGTTACGTCACCAGGATATGAATACTTGGAGCTGGTTGGAGGTGGTTAGTTATGGAAGTCTTAACTACTAACAAGGGTAAGCCTGCAGCACATTATAACGGATACGCATATAGGGAGTTTAGGAAGAAGATAGATGGGTTAATAGTTTCGCGATGTCAGAAGGAAAGGTCAAGTAGGTGTAGTGGAATGTTAAAAAGTTAAAATGGCGAAGTTTTAGAAGTTACTGATAAGAAGAGAGCCCGTGAAGAAGACACGTCCATTTCAAAGATCTACAGAGAAGAACTGGGAGAGCTCCACAACAAGGGCTACAATTTTGTAACAAATGCCGCAACAACTGACCACAAAAAGAAGTATGTATGTACATACAGAGAAACAGTGTACGTGGAACCCAAAAGGAGCCTAAGACTAGAGAAGAAGTTATTTTAGACGAAGAATTGCTTCAGATGAACGACGGATCAAAATTTATTTTAGTGGACGAAGGCTCATAGGAACGAATGCATGCGCTTTCTTCGTAGTGCGCTTTTTTCGCGACACCTTCCATAAAGCCTATTCTCTTTCTTCCCCACCCCCGCTTATCCAACCATTTCCCCTCTATCACTCGGAACAAACTGAATCCCTTAGCCCCTTACTATTACTTGTTCCAATCACTTACCCTGCCTCCTTTTTCTCTCTTCCAGCAGTTTTGTCTCCTCTGTCACTATCCATCCCTTGACTGTTTCCAACATTTTGTCATATTTTCTATCCATCTTAAAACTCAATGCTGCATTGGCTTTACAGTATGTAACATAATGTTCCCATCCTCTTTTCCCGAACACCAGATTGTAAAACCATGCGCTCCGCGTCCGAGTGTAGCCCTGGGGGGTTATTACGAAACTCATAAGGACGGCGTTATTGGGTGAAAGTCTTTATCATAAGGACCCCCAGTGAGCATACCGACTTGAGCGATTACGGAACTCATAAGGCCATCTTTATGGAGTGAACAGTCTTTATCATAATGACCCAAAATAAAGCCAGCTCAAGAGGGGTCCTTATGAAGAGAATCCTTAGGAGTCCTTAATTCTGCGAACTCGCGAGGTATATAATATTAATCAAACCCTAATAGAAGAATAACATTTAAAGAAATAAGTATTCACACTTAGTAAAGTTGCGAAATGTTTTAATTATATTTCCGAGTTTCAAATCAAATGCATTGGCGAGACTCGGGATGACGGTTCAATTCTGAGGACTCGCGAAGTATGTTAATGTTAATAATCAAAGGCTATGTGAAGAATAACATGACAAGAAGTGCGAGTTTAGAATTAGGTGAGTTGCGAAATGTTTTAAAAATATTTCCGAGTTTCAAAGCTATTGAATTGCTGAGAACAGGAGCATTTCTGACGGGACAGCATACGGCTGAGCTTTGGCATACAAGTTAGTGTAGATTTGATTGATAATACTCGTATTTCATGCAATAGAATGTTTTACGAAGAGGCAAAATCGGATATTTCATCGTCTTCTATAGAGTAATTATCCCTGCCGCTCATGTCACCCCTGAAAGATGTGCGTTTATAGTTTCTCATTTCAAAAATACGTGTCACTGTCACTTTCAAACCCACATTCCTCAAATGTAAACTCTCCGGACAGATAATTGCACGTGCAAGAAATATAAAAACTGTTGGTGCTTACTTCTTAAACGCTTGATATGCTCTTTCCACTAGTTTCTGTTCGGTGACAATCAAAAGACTTTTTTACAGGCACGTCTGATAAACTTTTAGACACTCTTCGATCGTTTTCGCGCACGATTATCACAGAAATGCACATTAATTTTTCAGTCTCATACACACTTTGCACCGTTTTAAAAACAAACCCTCTGCACATTGTGTAAACTCATTTTTTCTGCACATTAGTCGAAAGAATTCTCTTTATTTCCACCAGTGTAACTCACGAAAGTATCAATTACGTAATAATAAAAATAATTCAAAACTTCTTTCAGGAAATAATAACTGAAAAACATACATACAAGAATATTCATTTACATTCCTGGTGACGACCGTCGCTAAACGTTACTAATTTTTTTCGTTTGTTTTTCGTTGATATGTCGTTCCATGCATTTGGTCCAATTTTCCACACAGGAAAGTCAAGAATTTCATTGGTCGATACAAATTCCGAAAGAGTTGCACGGACGTGAAGGAAGAATTTGTCATAATACTGTCTTTATGGGGATAACGACTCTGTTCAACACTTCTACCTTGAGTTCCATAATCACTAGGGTAGATATATTCAGGCTAGGACAGTCGGTGTTTAACGCAGTCCTTATTTAACGTCCGTAATAACCCCACTGGTTGCTTTTCCTTAGCTTATTCAGAAGGCCGATCCCCTTTGCCTGAACTACGCTTATTTTTCGAGTGAATATCTTTTTTCTTTCTTTGTTGCTGTACCAAAAAACAAACGTTTAAATCAGCATATGCGCAATTTTGTTTTGCGTAGCGTTTTCGAAAAATATGTTGAATATGTATGTATTTACATTATTATTTTTTTTAAGTAGGTACATATGTGCTAATAATGCAACTCTGTCAGAAATAATGCCTTTCAATCCTTCATTTTTGTGAGAAAAGCATAAAATTCGTGCAGTATATCCCTCGTGCATCGGGAATTTTTTTTGTTACTTATTTAATGTGTTATTTCTTTTGTTTTTTCTCAACTCTCTTTTTCTGTTTGAAAATTCTGAGTGAGCTATCAGACATCAAACTTAATGTCGCGATTGTTATGCCATCCATCTTTCATTTTATCCATCTTTTATCCGTTGTGGCATCCGTTAGTATAAGTTTCTCTGCTTTCTGCCATGGATCGACTGGGCACCTTCGTACATGACACAAGAAAATGACGTAGGCTTAGTGAATTAAAGGTCGCTAATCGTAATTGCTGAGATAGGGAGGCGTTGACCCTGGCACTCAGTGACCCTGGGGCTTACTCTAACGGCGGGTCTCCTGTCCAATGTTCTAGCAACTGCTGATTAGCCTACGAAAGAGACTTCTCCCGGACTGGCTTGATATACATTTAATGAAATTTATCCGTATGATAAACTCCATCCGCTTTTGTAATGGTACAGAATTAGCTTTCCCCCTTTTTTAATTTCTATGGTGACTTCAGTCTCCCTCCCAGGAGATCGTGCTCCGCTGCAAATATTAGTTCAGTTTTCTTTATACACGAGGTTTGGGTCTTTTTTTCATCGCCAACGAAAGCGGATTCGGTGGAATTCCCCGCGTTTACGCGCTTTCCGCCGTGTTTGCTCACGGCCTGGTTCGGGAGTCGGGAAGCGAGGAGCGGGAGATGGAGAAGAAAAGACGGAGCTTCCTTCCCATGTATTTGCGTCGAATGTTTTGATGTCGTGCCTCCCTGTCCCCTTCCGTGGTCTCTTCCCCGCCCCCACCTCAATCGCCTCCCATGCGACGAGGAGCAATGGGGTTTGCCGTGGGCAAGCAGACTCGTCGTCGACAGATGTGCATATGCCTCAAGCCGTGGGCGTCTTTTCCCCTCTCTGTACATTTTCTGCTCCTTCGAGTCGCTATCTGCGTGTGAACCAAACCTCGAACCCTCTTAGTTTCTTTAAAATGGGGAAGGCTTCTTTTACAATCGCGGGTTATTTTGAGTGAAATGGTGGACTTTGTCGTCATGCACTATTAAGGTTCGGGGCAAATCCTTTAAGTAGTATTTTTGCTTAACGTGCTTCGACGGCTAAGGCCATTTCGCACTTACTGTCTGCCACGCGCAGACAGGGGCAACAGCACTCGGACGAATCGGAGGATCACCCCTCCAAACTTGAGCAGAGCCCAACGATGCTTAACTTCGGTGACTGATCGGGAACCGGTGTTTCCATCGTGGTAGGCCGTTGCCCAAATTCTTTAAGTAGTAAGTTTTAGGATAGAATCGAATAAAACTATATTATACTCTGGGATAGGTCCCCTAGAGCAACAATACGATGCAATGAAATATCAGCGATTTAATTAACATATTAACAAGTGATTTTGTTCAATTCATAAAATAAATGGAGCTTAAAAACAAAGAAAAAGAAAAAAAACTACCCTCAGTAAAAAACAATACCTGTGCATGTGATACAATTGATTGGCGATCCATTTGGTGATCTGAACGAAAAAAACGGCCCCGAACATCTTATTTGCAGTCAACGTGTTTTCAAGTTCTCATAATCAAAGTCGTAGTCGGATCGCATCGAATTTCCGTTTGTTCTGTGAGAGATGCGCGTTTTATTTTTTCTACCTTGCTTTTCACGGACGCTCGGGTTTTGTTAAACTTTCTTATCGCTTATAGTCTTCCGTTTAGTTCAATGAAGTATTGCGTGGCTTTGGTAGAATAGGGTTAGCCGTACTGGGAGGATAATTATAATAATGAGTATGATTAATGAAAAATCTTGTTTCTCACTTCGAGAAATTAACTAAAACTTACTACCGGCGCTGGATTTCGTTGTGTATTTCGAAAGTGCCCACGCTTGTAAATCTCGCAGCACCTGCGATTTTATTGTGATTCTGTATTGTATTGCAACAATCGCGTCCTCTTTTCCTTTCCGTTCAATTCCTGACACGGGCGACCGTTCGATCTTTCTCGTGGTTAATTTTCTCATTATCCTTTTTTCTGTCATTTGTCATCTTCGTATTGGCTCTCCAGAACTACCCTCCGTCTGGCTCCATCGACTTGGTAGTGCCACTTGCTGTAGTAGTAGTGTTTTAGTTCGATTTTAGTAAGGACGTTCGGTGGTTTCACTCAACTAAAGGGAATTCGACGAAACTAGCAGGAAGCATTAACTATGTTTTCCTAAAGCTACTTGAATTTTTTCTAAATTATTTACCGCAGATTTCTTAGGATATTTGATGTGGAAGTGGGCATTAAATTACATGGGTTCTTATGGAAACGCGAGGTGCGACTAGCTTTATTCATCAAAAAGAACGTTTTCTAGTTATGAATAAGGAAAACAAAAATAATTTAACTCATCAATAGAATAATGTATAAAAATAATTTGATGTACTTTATTTTTATTTTTGTTTTTCTTATTCTTAACTAGATAAAGGTTCTTTTTGATGAATTAAGCTACTCGTACCTTGTGTTCCCATAAGAACCCATGTAATTTTTTGTCCACTTCTCGATCAAATATCTTGAGTAATCTGCGGTAAATAATTCTCCAAAAAAATCAGGTAGATTTAAGACAACATAAGTAATGCTTCCAGCAAGTTTCGTAGAATTCTCTTAAGTTGAGTGAAACCACCGAACCTCTTAGTGCTTAGATGGCTAAGGTCATTTCGCACATACTGTCTGTCACTTGCAGACTAGGACAACAGCACTCAGACGAATGGGATGATCACCCCTCCAAATTCGAGGCGAACCCAACGATGCTTAACTTCGCCCACTTGCTGTTCCCAGTCCATCTGGTTCCATCGCTTTCACATTGCTTTCCCCGAATCGCCTGTTTTCTCATGCACCCCTTAATCCCACCCACCCGAGGTGCATCCATTTAAAATTTGAGTAGCGGGGGCCAATCGTGGTGGAGATTTTTTTTCCAGCTTGCACCACAAATTGCAGGTACACTTTTGTTTTACTATTATGTCACGAAAACGGGATAACGAACATTTAAGGCGGTTTCCGACATTATTATTTTAAAAAGCAGCACTTCCCTTTATTGATGAAAAATAATTCATACAAACATGTGCCCAGTTCTCAATAGATTCTAGGAAACATATTCTTGTAATTCGCGCCTATCAAGCAGTTACTTCTGGTGCTGAAGAGAATCCATTTTAGTCTAAGGTAAATTGTGCATTGATGTCAATGTAGTCTCTCATTATTCCCTTAGAGAAAGACAACGCAAATTATGGATATTTTTATGGCGGGACTCGTCAGTTGCAGTCGAATTTACAGTTTTTGTAACGTAATCATGTAAGAGCTATTGCAGGAACATGTCCCTATCATAGTTTATGGCATAGCATGACCAATACTATGCAACGTTTTGTTCTTGCGTACATGTTATTTTTAACTTACTTAAATCGTTGTATTTTCATAATGATTGTGTTTTATCCCCGAAAAGAAAATAAAATCGTAGATCAGTGTTTTTCGTTCTACATTCATCGCAATTGAACATAGTATTTATTTTTGTATTTGATACCTTTTGCAAAGTTTTTAAATGTCTATATTTTTTCCAATTTTTAACATACTCATAAAGGCATTCTCATCGTTAGCTGAATGGATAGCGCTCTTAATGCAAATTTCTCTGTGTCATATTTTCAAAATATCCAGCTCTTTATGTTGGGTAGGTACTTAATTCAGAAACTCACCGACGACGGCTCACTCAGGAATGCGCAGGTCTTGATTACAAGAACCCCTTCGTACGTCGTAATTATCCTCGTATGCATTTATGCCCTCGACGGATCCACGACACGACGGGCCACGGCTCGGTGTCGAAGACAAGGCCACTTTTCAGTGCCCTTCCAGTGCGGTGCTTGCAGCCTCGCGTCAATTGTTGCAAACTCTCTGGGAGCCCGAATGTCACACCTCGCATCTCTTCAGCCTCGTGTTCAATCGCTTCTTTAGGGTTGTTGTGAAAAAGGGAGTCATTAAGTCGGACCTCCCAGTTGGTCGAGCCGAGAGCTGGTTTCATCTCCCGTAGAGCTTAATGCTCTCTCACCTGCTGTACTCACGCAGTCGACAAGATTCGCTGTTTAGGGTTCTCGTTGCGCCGTCAGTAACGCGGGCAATAAAATTTAAATATCTTTTTTTACTCCTCTCGCTCTTACACGGTGGTAACTCGTGAAAATTTTCAGATCCGTGGCATAGGCTTGCGCATTCGGACTCCGAAGGAGGAAGATCCGTGGTCCGACCTCCTATTACCTAGAGCAGGGGTCTCCAAACTTATCGTATCGAGGGCCACAATGAGTACTTGTACACTTTTCATCGGGCCGTAGTTAAATGCATAGGAAACTCAAGAAATGAGTTTTATCGAAATCAGTAAATTGTATTCACTACTTACAGAGCATGTGAAATTAAATTACCGTATATTGATGACGACGAACACTACCAGCAAATTCTCATATTTCCATCACGAAACTATTGATACTGAGTGTGTTTGTGCCTTTAAAATCTTATTTAACTGAGATTTAAATTTTGAAACGCTAATTACTTACAAGGAGCAACCATCCAAGCAAAGATTACGCGGCGCATTTCCGCATAATTCTTCTGCGGGCCTGATAAAATCATCTTGTGGGCCAGATTTGGCCCGCGGGCCGTACTTTTGAGACCCCTGACCTAGAGCATTGATGATTTACCTAATACTTGAGCCACTGTACTTAACGCAGGATGTCTGCTGAACTTGGAAATCGCACTAATGTGGCCATCCAGTGCTTGATTAATGTGTGGAATAGGGAGATACGTTTTCATACGTAAGTAAGGGTGGTTACTGATTATGGAAGTTAAAATTGTTGTATCTCATATATTTAGCGCTAACGAAAATCAGGCACAGTATGATCTCTCTGTATGAAAAAGCCCTCTCTTCCTTCCGTTTTGAATGGGTGAACACCTGGAAAAGTGATAGTTTTTCATATAATTCTGACATTTTGAAAAACATATTTATCGTCCCATATAAATAAATAGTGGTGGAGAGTTTCTCATGTCGTTTATGCGTTTATCGGCCTTATTAATAGTAATTTTCCACCATCCACTCTTAAAACTAAATGTTTTGTGTTCTGAATGGAATAACCCAGGAAACAAGCCAAAAACGTGCTTGAATTATTAACAACTCCAAATCATTTATTAATAAATCATGAAATTTAAAAAAAATTTTATTCGCCTCCATTTTAACCATATGTAGTTTCGAGACCAATAGCGCTTGAAAATGTTCTTATGAAGATATGTTTTTTCGTCAAAGTTCTGTTAATTCTGCTATTAACTGTCATGTTACTGCTTGAGTCCAACCCCTACTACTGTTGCTGTTTTCTGGATGAATGTTTTGGTACCATTTACCGATATCCCCCTTAACTAAGGATACCGCTTATCATATTCCCTCTAATTTGCCAATCAATATTTCGCCTGCCTGCCTGCAAATGTAGTTGATTGGCAACACTCAAGGTGCAGAATGTTTGAAAAATCGAAATAAATATATTTATCCAAATGTATTTCTGAGTTTCTTAGCTGGTGCAAGTTTCACTGCTCTTTTATTTTTGTCGAATGTGTTAATTTAAAACATTCCAAAGCTGGCTGGTATTTTTTGGCAAATATCTCTAAAAGTACCTAGTGCGGAAAGTTTCCGCTGTTTTGGTATCCTTGGAAAGGTTAGATGTGTTTATTGAAAATGAGGCCAACTTCATGCGAAGTGATGTATCGCTTAAAATACCTTAAGCAAACACGTGACTTCCTTCTGTACTTTGTGAACTCGCAGGTTAAACCTTTCCGCAACTCCTTGTCCCAATTGCGTGATGACTTCGGAGTCCGTCACGGGAGATATCGCGCACCCCTTTTTGTCCTCCCTTGTGTTGAATGGATGTTGCACGGGGATTCTTCCACTCTTAAAGGTAGTTTGAGCGAGATAACTCCCTAGTCATAATGGAGACCATGTTCGACTTTTATTTTTTAATTTCAGCGTCTGTAAGAAGTATGAAGTCAATATTGTAACATTAATGGCGAAAACTTATATATGGTTATATTTGACAAAAATTCTCAGTACTTACATAAATATTTCTCCTTATATAACTTGACTCATTTTTTCACGCCGTACTCCTGAAAAGCCTTCAAAACAGCAGGTTTTTTTATGATTCTGTAAAAATCACTGCGGTGAGTAATGGATTAATTTTTAAAATAGTTGAGAAATCATACAGACTACACACCGTTGGTTTTTGACGAAATCTAGGTGTTAGAAAAGAATTATATTTTCAATATTCTCCCTCTGTAGTGCACAGCCGTAACTATCTTTGATATCATTGGAAATATGGTAGTTTTTTCTTTAAAATGGGGTCAAATTCGTGAAATTCTAGGTGAAATGATATTTCGCTCAAACTTCCTTTTAGTGTCTTGGGGTGGTTTGGTGTGCCGGGGGTGGATGCCGGAGGGGGCGGGGGTTGCGAGTGGGCGTGTGAAGGAGAGTCTCTTGGGTCCCTCCGAGGCCCGTCCCACTCAACGCGGGGAGGGGGAGAAGGAGGGAAGGTGGGGGGTGGGGAATGGGGACTCGAGACACCTTTTCCATCCCCCAAGCCGGGGAGTCCAGCCGGCGAGCGTGACCGGTGTTGTCGACCGCCGTGCCCGCCAACTCTTCCCTCGCGGCCCTCCCGCCTCCATCGTCCCCGTGCATCCTGCCATCTCCTCCATCTCGTGTGTGTCTGTTTGTGCGCGCTCCGTGTGCTCCTCCCGTGAGGTCGGGGCTTGCCTGCGTCGCCTGCCTGGACCGAGTTCTCATTCCGTGTCTCTTCTTCTCTCCCTCGTCTCCTTCCACCCTTGTGGCCGCCGCAGATCGACGAGGACTCGGGCGTGGACTTCCTGGGGCCGTGGGCCGGACTGCCGTACACCGTCGACCTCGAGACAGGTGAGTGAGTCGCGGGCTTGCCCCGTTCATTTAGTCTCATCCGTTTCATTTGTGGACGTCCACTCAAATGGCATAACAGTGTGGAAAAGTACCTTCCTCTTTTTCTCGTGGAAACGAGGTTTCTTCACCCCCACAAAGTCATGCCTTATGTTCTCAAATTTATCTTTTTGCGGAGTTTCTGGATACCCAATGATGATGTGAATGCCATAACCAGGAGTTAAACTGTTCCCAAGAGGGAGCGGATGGCTATCCTCCTGTCTAAGTGCTCGGTGGAGTTCAATTCAAGTTCATATTAATTCGCGTCTTGAGTCAGGCATCGTTGAATGTAATCTGTTGTTTCCTGCTGCGTTATGCAGGTATAATGTCACATCAGGTGATTTCTAGGCTTTCAAATTCTTATATCATTTAAAAGTACGATTTTTTTACCTTTTAGTGGTGTGGGCAAAACAGTGGGGAAAAGTACCTTCCTGTTTTTCTCGTGGGAACGAGGTTTCTTCACCCCCACAAAGTCATGCCTCCTCTTCTCAAATTTATCTTTTTGCGGAGTTTCTGGATACCTAATGATGATGTGAATTCCATAACCAGGAGTTAAACTGTTCCCAATATGAAGCGGATGGCTATCCTCCGGTCTAAGTGTTTGTTGGAGTTCAATTCAATTTCACTTTCATTCGTACTTTGAGTCAGGCGTCGTTGAATGTAATTGTTTTTTCCTGCTGCGTTATGGAGGGATGATGCCACAGCAGTCGATTTTTAGGATTCCAAACTCCTGTAGCATTTAAACGTACTGTTTTTTTACCTTTTAGTAGTGTGTGCACATATTTTGTAAATGTATTTTCGAGGTGTTTAGTAAAATTAAAATGAAGCTATAAGCTTCATTTTAATGTTACTAAAAATGTATCCTGATGTTTTGAGTGGCGTTGGCGTATGAGTTTCCTTCTCTTGTCAAAACTATTGCTTTGATCTGTCGTCCACTTGCTCAAATACCGTTATTTTGTTCCGACAAGTAATGGCTGATGTAGAGTGACTTCTTATCGAAATAATCTATAAACAGTGGAATCAACGGAGGTTCTAAACTTCTTTAATTTAAAAATACTAATTTGTATTATCGAGTATGTTATCATAAACTGCCGTCTGTCTGAAATAATTTCGCAATCCCATCCCTTCTACGAATATTGAAATGAGAGGTATTGAACATAATACCCAGATATTTACGAGCACGTAGGATTTATACATCATTGTTTCGTTCGATGTTGAGTGAAACTCTTGGAAACTACATTTTACTCCACAGTGCCATATTATACAAACGGTGCGAGGGAGAATCATCAATGATATTTATTTCTATAATAAACCATGTACACTCGCCCATCAAATAAATTGGAAATTCAGGATGTCCTCGTAAGAAACTATGAGAGCCATGATGTGATTGGTCTTTGTTAGGTGGTCGTTGTTAACCTCGAGTACTCGACTATGTGTTAACATCAGCATAACTTGGACATCAGCCACCAGGGTTAGTAACATCATAGCTTTGCATAAAGTTGTTCACATGTTATTAATCATTCAATTTAGGCGTTATAAATAGTGATCAGTCTACCTTCTATTATGTTGTAAAGATTGATGTTGAATTAGAAGTGGGGTTTTGTGATCGTAATTTCATATATAAGAGTAATTTTGTTAGTCTTATAGCTGGGAATTTTTGTCTTCGCATTTATATTAATGGAAAGCATTATGAAGTACCTCTAAATAGGAAGGTGAAATTTTAGTGACGTATTCTGCGGTCTCTGTTACAAACACTGGGGAGACATTTGATAATTTTTGCCTCAATGAAACTTTCATGCAAAACTTTTCAACGGTTACATTTCGCGGTTTTAGTGCATTGGGTTCCTTTCGCCTTCTTTTTTAATATTCGAATTAGAGAAGAAATGGTATCAGGTGACTATGGCCGTTCAGGATACACCAAAAGATACTTTATACCATATCATAATACACCGGGTGGTTCCAGGATGACTGGCGTATGCTGCCTCGCTAATAAATAATGATAACTGTGATAAATTTATTACTCGTTCCCTAAGCCTTTAAACTCATTGCTCGCATCCTTAAGTTGTAGAGTTTTTCAGTACCTTTATCTTAAAACTGAATGATAAAGAAAATAGTTATCATCAGATTCCGTTCATGTGCTCTGAAATACATTTACCTAGCGGTGTCCTTTTATCAATGAAATTGCTTCAGTTCTATTTGTTACCGGGTATTCTGGTATTTGCTGCTGGCTAACAGTAAGTTGTCATATATACGTTCAGGTAGTATTATCTCTCTTCGTTCCTTCCAAATCTCGTGAAAAGCTAATGTTGAAACCAATTAAACTGGCTACGGCTGCGATACCCACCCTTTAACCAGTGTGAGCAGTACTTGACATTTATTTTTCTTCTTTAAAATACCGATGACCTTTTTCTGTTACGTGCGAACATTGTCCTTACCTGAAGTTGCAAAACGTTTATACCCATGCGATCAATGTTCTTCATAATAGCTTGGAGCATATGATAAGAAATGTGGACTATAAATTATCGAAACTCTTGAAATTGTTGTGTTAAATGTTTAATGAACTGGATGGAAATATTGTAATAGTGGTGAAATTTATGCGCCTATTGTCTCTCTAAAAGTAAGTTATTTCATTTTCAGGTGACAAGGAACGTTTAAATGCGTTTTAGTTTGTTATATCTAAGTTGAAAGGTAGGTGTTTGTATTGGTTATTTGGGGGCCGGGCTTGTAGAATTTGTTGTTCAAGCAAATGCTTGGCGACACAGTTTGGTATTAAACTTGTTTTATTTTGTTATTAAGATATATGACGTAATGGGCCGTTGCAGTTTTGCATTCTCATCTTAATTTATTTGGTGATTGGTGAGTGATTACCTCAGCAGTCAGGAGATAGCTCCATGTTTTCTTATGTGCTCGTATTTTACGGCATATATCCTCCCAAAATGGACGATACTCAGGTTAAGGTAAATATTTTATTTCTGTCACGGTATTAATGGCATCGAAATCTTTGTAAGCCCCCCGTATCACGCGCTGGATTATGACTTAATTAAAGTGGAGTAACCAAGGAAGAGGAGGAAGTTGTATTTCATTCCATAGAGGGAAGGTTGTAATATATTGCCTCTCATTCATCGAGTGTTGCAAACCTCTCGCTATCTCCCTGTCGATGGGTTTCTTAAGGTTAGTATAGATGCGTACATTTAGTGAATGTTTTTTACTCTCCCAAATAAACAATGCATCGATGTGTTGCGTGTTAAGTATTTGTGATTTCAACGGCCGAGGCCGTTACTATAGCCTAATATGGTACATACGCACACATTTTTATGCATGGAGGTTAAAAAAATAACGTTGCACTAATTACTTTCCGTGGACATGGAAAAGTAAAATTAGGGACTATAATATAAAGTAATCGATAGCTAGATTTTTTTATTGAATATTTTTTTCAGAGCTGAAGAGTAAAAAATGCGTTACAGTGACAATCAGTTTTGTAATTCAAAGTCACCGTTGGTAAATAGCCTCAAATCCAGTCAATCCACCCCTAATTCACGTGTAGAATAGCCATGAAATGTATTTTTTTCCAACAGAAGAACAGTCTGAAACCCAATTTATATCCCACGGAATTATTAAATAATCGAAAATTAAGATTGGTAGATGCTGTCTGGGTTAAATAATCTCGTATCTCTTTTCAAATACTCCAACTAATTCCATGCTATAAAAATGTGATTTTTTCCCCTTACCTTTCACCATTAACCGATGCAGCCTCATCAACTCGACGACGTGGTCACCCATTCAGTCAGCGATTGTATGAAACAAGAGTTATTGAGTATTTTTTTCTTTGTATGCGTGGGTGAAAGGTTGGCGGAATGGAGACAAGTTCACCCTTAAAGTAGGATTTTTCGGTCAGACATGACATTTCAAACTTGTTCTCTGAGTTAAGGTTTTGAATTTTTAGGTGAACATCGGGTAACTCTTCCAGTCTACCCTGAAATTGAACGAGCCGGACTAATTGTCTTGTTTCTGAGCCGGAAATGGGTTACATATTATTTGCTCACCGATCTTGTGCCCGTTGTCATAGCTGCTCACTCGTGAGCACCAGGGTGCCCCGCCCATGTCGGGGGTATTAGGTGGTCAACCGAGGGCCTTAAACAAACCATGGGGTGAGGACGTGGTGCCTGTTCTTATGTCAACACGTCCGTTCAGAACAGGATGGCATATTGTATTTCACGCACCAGACTCCTCCAAGTAGTGGACACCCTTCTGAAGGTCGTGTTGGATGTTCTTCACCCTGGTTGGGCAATCGTGGATTTGTGCTGCTCGGTCATCGTTCTAGTTTTACCCTCAACGAAACCATACGCAGAGAATTTCTTTCATTGTCTATTACCGAAGTATCATCATCAACATCGTCTGAGTAATCTACCGGTTAAAGGAAGGTTATGATAAAAGTCAGGGAATATCCAACAGACTCTTACACGTGCAGTGCCCTATATACATCTAGTATTTGTTTTTTCATTTCAGCGTCTTACCTTTCTTCATCCCGTCCATAAAACCTATTCTCCTACTTCCCCTTCCCCGCTTGCCCAACATCCATCCCTCTAACACGGCCTTCAGCAAACCACCACCCCTCATTACCCCCTCCAGCCACCAACCCTGTCTTCCCCTAATACGGAAGTATAGGTGTACTAAAATAATAATCACCCCTTACTAATTAATGTATGAGAATAAGGAAACCTTCAACATGTGAGTTACATTTATCTGTAACCATCCTGTAATCGATGACAGTGGTCCATTCTGTCGCGTCTATGAAACTGAGCCGGGGATAAATAATTTCTTATGCATGATTGAAACTTTTATCTCAAAGTCAATTTCATTTCTTTTCCTAAAATCATCAGTTGTTGAAATTTTGTGAATTCTTGGCTGTTGTTAACATTTCATAGTCTTGCTGGAGCGTTACAGATCATGGTAGAAGCCCAATGGAATCTGGTTTTCTGTAACACTTGATATAAAGTGAACTCATTAGATTTTATCAATTTTATGCTCTTGATACCGCGCTTTGTCATTCTTATTGCACTTATCTTTTCATGCGTAAACATTTAGCTGAAATACTTCCCCCTTGTTATTTTGGAGGCCAGTTATCTTATTCAGAATTGGTTTAGACCTTAGAAACCAAAGAATTCCTTCTAGAATAATATAAAAGCGTACTTCTGGCTGTATATATTTTCGCCTCCGGTCATCTCCAGAAAAGCCTTCCCTTATTTTTGTATTATGTGTAGATTTCCGTTTATTGAACTCGATATTCGGGTGGCGCAAAGTACTGGTGGTAAAATTAATCAACGCAATTTGTACCTTTTATTATTTCCACTTTTATAAGCAGTTAGAAGTATTTTTTCTTAATTAATTATTTGAAGGCTCACGGGTTTTATAACACATCAGTATTTGAATACCTTTTTTTTGTAGGCGAGAACTTTGGAAGCGCTTCTCGCAATTTGATATTGCTTGAAAATTCTTGTTACTCAGCACACATCATTTTAATTTTGTTCTTTGTCTATTATTTATCTATTCCTCAAAAATATTAACATTTCGTTTCATCAGACAGAGCGGTCCAATGACTTAATTGGAGAAAACTTTTTGTTAATGTTTTAGGCGATACCTAGAGTCTTTCTGTGGTAAACTGTAGCATGCATTGACATGTAGATGAAAATACGTAGAAATTTCGATTTCACAATGGAAATTGTAGCTAAAATAATCGTTTAAAAATGCATTATTAACATTGTATTGATTTTATGGTTTTTTGACAATAATTCGCATTTGATCGCTGGAGAGAAGTTCCATGTGCGGCTATGTATTCAGGAGGGCAGAAATATGAGTTCTAAGAAATAATGAAGTCTTGCTCTACTAGCGGAATTTTAAATTATGTAAAATAGGAATCGTTTTCAATTTTTTCCTGTGGTTAAGTACCTGCTAATTTTTATTAGGATGAGGTGATCGGTCCTAAAACATTATGTCGAATATGAAAATCAGTTTCATAGTAATTTGCTGAGGTTTTTTTAAAATATTAATTGAAATATTTTGGTATGGACTGCTGAAACCGATTAAGTATCCATTATGGGTATTTTATTTCTTTCCACGGTGAAGCCAATCGACATAAATGCTTGAGATGCATTATGAAATACGTAACCAGCAGCAAGCTGCCCTCGGACCACGGACTTAGAATTAACCCTCGGACCCTTGTACAGCGGATTATTCACCAGAGGTCGCCGTTATACCTTTGATCGGAAGCGCGAAAAACGAAGCGGTTCAAAATACAATAGTGTGGGGACAAACTTCTACAATTTTGGAATTTCTCTCATTTTGCTATTTCTGGAACTTAATGCTTGGACAGCGTGGGTAGTTTTTTGTTGCTCCATCATAATGTTTTCTTTCATTTTTGTCTACCATTTTTTTAGGAGGTTCCACTGTGTGAGTCAACACAAATACTACATTCCATCCTCTTGTTTATTTGGTTTAAACATCCTGCTTTCGGTGTTGACCGACGTTACCCATTGAAAATCAAGATTAAGGTACAAAACATGCAGATTATTCCGCGAATATATTTTTAAATAACACTTTTTTCCAGCCATAGGAACCGACTGCAGCGCCATTTCTATGGAATTATAGCATTTTGACTTCATTTATCGCAGTAATTGTCTAATCACTGGAATAATAAGATGGTAAGATGCTTATATTCAATTTTTATTCGATTTCTCGAGATTGTTTCCTTCTTACAAACAGTTTTCCTCGTAAATGGCAATGATATTACATGGAAAAATACTATTTTCCCCGTGCTCCTTCCCATTGAACACCATGTAATTTCAAGTTCAATTAGAGAATAGCGTGGAAAGGTAACGTTTTGTTGTTCATATCAGATAGGGGACAAGTTTTTCTAAAAGTAGACAGAATATGAATAAAATTACATTGGGGTCATTTTACGGTGGAACCACCTTAATTCCAGGAAGAACGCTTGAAGATGTTTTGGTTCTTAAGTTATAACTGTCATTATTGAGCCCCTTGTGCAGTGTTTCTTTAAGCGTCCACTAGAAATGTAGATTTCCTGCTATTCCAGTTGTGAATACAAAGTATTTTTGTAAACTTGGGTCGCTGAAAGGTATGCGTTAGACTTTTGTAAATGCAAACTGTTTGATTATTATTAAAATTCAGATCCCTTCGTTTTCGAAAGTTCCTAAGGATTTATTCTTTTTTAGTAAGACAAATGACTGAAATTACTATTAGGAAAGATGTTATCAAAACGTACTTAATTAATTAAAAGAAAATTCTTGTACATTTCCTGGGATTTTTAATTTCGCCAAGCTTTTGTTTGCTATATCTATTGATGACATTGAATAAAATTGCAGCATACCGACTTGGTTTTTTGGCAATTCAATGGAATTTTAAAACGTAGACTAATGGCACATGACATACATTACGAAATAATTCCAATACGTATGCACAATTATTTTCTAAACGTGGAAAAATGCATTTATTATAATAATAAATGTTGCTAACAAATATCTAGGTTTCACGCCGAGTCCAATATTCGAAAACAACATATTTCGTTTAAATTTCAGATACCGCGCCGAAAACTCTAGTCATAACATGCATTAGTTAAGTTTTTTAAAATAAATGTAATTCTTGTATCAATTCCACTACTGTCTGTATGGTGAGTTCCGACGCATAAACTGATGCACTTAAGAAGGATAAAAAATTTGTAAAATTTCACAAGATATGTTTAATAACGACCGGTTTCATCCAACTGTGGACATCATAAGATCCATCAGATCTGATGATGTTAACAAAGTTTTAATCTTTCTTAGTGATGAGATTTCACACAGTTGAGCCTGATTCTATAGAATTCTGATGCACTTAAACGAGATAAGGTCCAAGATTTTTTAAATTACTAACTTAAATAGTTATTATTAATTAAATGTGCACACAAAGAACCAGGATTACCTCTCCAGCCACCTTTAGAGATTCATATTTGTACGTTACTTGAATTTGTAATCCCTTGAGCGAATTCAGTTGGGAAAAAATAGTCTTGTGCGAGAATGCGCTGCAGATTAGTTAGATTGTTCGCGTGGATTGGCTTCGCATCCTTTGACCCCGAGGGGCTGCCAGGCTTGGTCACCCGTCCGGTCTCTCCAAATCGCCTGCCCTCGCCCCATCAAGGCACGGGGACTCAGCCGTGCTCCAAGAGAGTCAGTTGTGCGGCTGACTCCGAACTCCTCATGCCCCTCATATATCGGGTACAAACAGCGCGAGGATTAGAAGAAAAAAAGTAGGAGGACGTTAAAGCCACCTCGCGATCCTTATCGACGTCGTATCGGACTTATTTTTTTTCTCCTCCCTCTTCGTCTCGTGGGCCTCCCGGTCGCATTGACACCTCGCTCTATGCCACACACTCTGAAGGTGGCGTTTATCGCTGACTCAGAAGACGGTCGCGCACTCCAGCGGGCAATTGTTTCCAGTGTCCACCAGCGCGCGCGCCTCAGCCAGTGGTCGGTCGGTCCAGGCAGTCGGTCGTTCCTTACTCTCGCATTCCCTTGACCCCGTCGTCGCCTCCTGCAAGTTGTCGTGACTCTGCTCTTGGTCTCAATGTTTTGGATCGGGAGCATGACTGCACGGGAATATCTGACCCACATTCCCTGACTTGCTTTTGCACCCCCGTCTCATTGAGGCTGCTGTTTCCCTGGGTCAGTACCCTTAAAGGCCGTCCACCCTGGCGATGCGTAGGTCATTGATTTCTCGTGGAAAGTGAAAATCATTGACAAGGAGTCTGGACGCACGATGAGTTTCAGTAATAGCTTCAGTTCCTCTCACAAATGACACTGCTGAATTCTTCAGCCCGTTACATGTGCCGTAGTGCTCTGTGATGTGAAAGGGGCTTTTATTTTTTCTCCCACCGAGACATTTGGTGCTGAAATTAACATTTTTCTCCTTATCCGGCTGCATGACCAATTTTATTGTGAGCTGATTAAGCCTACGTTAATAGCTTTTACATTAATGTGTACTTGCTCTAAGTTAAGGTTATTCCTTGAGAAAATATCATTTTCTGTGTCTCATTTCATGTTAGGCGTCATTCCCTTTCTCCTTTTAGTGCATGTGAATGTCATTTAGCTTCCAAACCACCGCAATGCTCACTTGACAACCATAGTACTTCCTTTTACATCATATGATAATTCTTTCAAGTTCATCGGCGAGGTATGAGCAAGCATTCATGCTGATGCAGTAAAACAGCAGGCAGATGATTAAGCCACTTCATGTGATGTAAGGTGTTAGTTTATGATGAGAATTTTGTGGACATATCCCAGTGTTGGGCCTCTGAAGATCTTCATACTTAAGTTCTCCTTTAGTTTTATACATGGATAGTGGCCTTATTGCTTTGTTTGAGGGTTAAAATGTTTTTGATAATCTTGGATTACTCTAAAAATAGCTGGTAACGTTTGTGAATCCTAGCCTTGTTGCTCCTGGATTTTAGTCAATTTGTAGGAAATTGTTAGAACTAGTTCCTAATGAGTTAGTGTCTTTGCTACAGGGTAACTTTAAATTTATTTCGGTTTAGGCGTCTTGAAATCAATGAGTATGGAATTCATTATGAATGGCTTGAATCGAGCATTCCTAAAATAAGATGTAGCTTTAGTTTCACTGAAAAGCAGTATTAATTGAATGACATAATTTCTTCATGTGTAGAAATATATTCATGGCAAATGCTGTGCAGGATTTATGGTGATTATATTTATTTTATTGCTTTTCATCATGGTTCTGTTTAAACCAGTTGTAAGTAAACCCCATGGTAATTTTGTTGAGCATCAAGATGCAAGTGAGATACTTAAATTATGCTATGTTGGAATGATTTTGGGAAGTTCAGACGAGTCAGACAGGTGGAGTAATTTTTATCAGCTGAATATATGCTACCATTTGACCGTAACTGTTGCTGTGATGAAAAGAACATTTCAAATGGTTCATTATAAGTAAATAAAGCTATTAACAGTGTCCTGTTATGATGCTATTTGGTTTTAAAAACACATAGTCTTTATCCTTGCCTTTGAGAAATTATCATGTAATGCATATTTTGCTATTTTCCTGCATTTAATAAATATTCTATTGTGGGTTATATCCTTAACGTTAGTCAAATTATTTTGTCAATATGTGTGTATAGGCATAAAATTATTCTTTGGATTCATAATCCATTGTATTCATTGTTTTGAAACTTGAAAGTTTATAATTTAATCATTTAAACCAATATCTGAACAAGTTTTGAAGTATTTCATGGCTGGTGGCGTATTCGTTCCTGTTTGAAGTGCTCAGAAGAGGCAGTGTTGCCTTGTTTCACTGTAATTTCATAGCCGGAGCAGCCTTGGTTCCCACAATCATAGCCCTTATCCCTTCTCCCTACCCCCGCCCCCCTACTCCCCTCTAGAGAGAGAGCACCAGACACCCATCTGGTTTGATTGTATGTTGGCCCCTTTTCTTACGCCTGGAGTGAGCGAGCGCTGTCAGGGGCGCATCATGAGAACCTCCCCAAAGGGCCCTCCCTCCTGCCAAGAGTGGGCGGGGGGATTTCCAATCCACCCACCCAATTCCCAACCCCCTCCTCCCACTGCGCCACCTTCCTCAAGATTTCCCTCCATATCCTTGGGTTTTTTCTCTTTCCTCAGTTTCTTCTTCCTCCTCACCCTTCTTGCACATCATCGGAACCCCTCAGACGTCCCGCCATGCCCATCCTGTGCAGGGAATGGGGATGAGAACCTCAAAAGGGTGAGGGTTGGACCAAGGGGGGGGAGGGTTCAGACCCCTGTGCCTTTTTAATTCCTTCCCTCCATTCTCTTTTTGCTGTGTCACCTCTCCCACCATTTCCTCCCCTCGTCCTGATCTGCCCTTTCCTGCCCCCCCCCCCCTTTGGTTTGGCATCTCCTCCAAAAGCCCTCAGTCTCCACCCTCCTCCTCTGACCCTAACCAAAGCCCTTAAGACCCCTCCCTACCACACCTTCCCCCTCCTTCCCTTCCCATTCACCCCCTGCCCATCACCTTCCTCCTGGCTTCCCTCCTCTCCTCCCACCGCCAGTGCTGCCGCTCCCAAGAGCATTCCGCTCACTCTCCCACACTGCCACTTCACATTGTATCCTTGTTGCCCATGCTAGCCCTGGAAAATTTGAGTCTCGGTATCCCTTTTGCTGTTATTATTTACCTTGAGGACCTCACGATGCAACGAGTGTCAATCTCTTGACGTGCAAATGGTTGTTGAGACTTTGTAAAAGTTGGAAACTGGCTTTTTAACCTTAAACACTCATTTTGAATTGGTAATCTCCCACTTTTCCATAGAGCCTAAAAGGAAGTTCTTTTAAATGAATTCACTCTGATTTTATATTTGCTTAGAATGATATATTTGGCTACTTAGGTGATATATATTTATGTTTTAGTTGCATGGGATTTTAATAGTATTTTGATTGATGCTTGATCTAGGAGCAACTTCTTTTCTAAAATATATTATGTAATAACTTGTGAAAAAATTTGTGCGTTTGCATTTATGCATTTCAAAAGATTTTAGTAATTACTATGTTGCACTCTCTATCAGTAATCTTCCTATGCATGTCGATTGTATTCATATCTTTGTTCTTTAATAATTGCTAATGACACTACTCACTAGTTACCATTAAAAAATATTTATTAATTGAAATGCCAGGCATTTATTATTATAGATCTCATAATTAATGTAATTCATATTCTTTCATTTCTTTATTTGAGTGAAGATTAAATCGTGCCAAATTATCCCTTCATTCCTATCTAATGACTTGGTTCTTAGAATGCATTTATTTCTGGTGTGATATTTTAGCTTAACTTCATGGTTATAATGTCAGAAATTCCTCGATGCCTTTCCTTATCATTAGGGCTTCAGATTCTCATTCCTCACTTGATTTTGTTACTCCTCGCTTGTTATTATACTATAGCTGAGTGCTTTTTCAAACCAGAGGAACCCAAGGCTGCTATTATAGCCGTACATCACAATTTGAAATAGCCCTTCTCTCCGAGTTGTAGGGCCTTTTTTCGAGCAATTCCCTCTCCTTCTTCTCCGTCCCCGTCTCTCGACGTTGAAGGTGTGTGCACCTCTCTCTCACTCTCTCAAAAGCTTTTCACGTGGCCTTCACGTTCGGTGTGTCCGGGATGGGGGAGTAGTTCCCCTCTCCCCTCATCCTCTGCCCCACCTTTCCCACCAACATCTTCCCTCGGCTTGCTGCACCGCCTACCATGGCGTCTCTTGCTGCGAGAGATGGAGAGACCACGGCTCACTCCTTTCCTCTCGGCATCCCCCCCATTTCGTCTGCCTCCCCTTCTCCTGTCTATCCTTCTCCACACCCCTCACCCCCCCTCTCTCCTCGAGTTCTTTGTCTGTTCGTTTCCCTGCCGGTGCCCTTCCATTGTCCTTACACCCTTCAACCCCTCTCCCCACTCTCCCTATCTGCCATACTCCCCTCCTCCCCCCACCCACTCCATTCCCTTTGCATTCCACCCCCTCCTCTCCCTCCCAACGCTCTCGGTCTATGTTATCTGCTCCTCTCTCTCTTTCCAATCCCCCCCCATCCCAGAGACCCCCCCGAATCCCCCCCTCGTGAAGGAATCATTTATTTCTCGTGTCCATGCTATGCTGCGGCTGATCTGAGGAAAAAAAATTTTGAATTCATTGCCCGGGGAGGAAATTCTTAGAGAAGTCTTGACATTGTGAAATAGTGGTATTATTTAACCTTGGTAGATTTTTGTGATAGCAATGAATAATGGATGTTTCAGAAAGCAAGCCTTCACTTTTATGATTCCCAAATAATTCTGATGTAGAATTATTATGGCATGGTTCATTTTTGACTCAGTAGTAGTGTTTGCTATAATGCCAGTTACAAATATTTTACATGAAAATATGCAATCACTCTCTTATACCCATTATTTGTATTCAACCATATTTCACGCTAATATTAAAATTGGGATTTGAGTTATTTGCATGGTTATTTTTGAGTATTGTTATTCTTTTGAAAATATTTAATTGTTTAAATGGTCTGGTGATCTTCCTTCTACTTCTCTACTTATGCAATATTCACTTTATTGGAAGTTTTTTTTCTAATTGGATTGAATGCTTTTGAGCTCATGAGTTTTTGTTTCTCAGTCAGGATAGTAAGGCATCATGTCTGGATATCATCGAGTGGCTCCCTTGACATTCAAGTCGTGTCTTCTCTTTGGTCTTCTTTGTTGCCTCCAGTGTCTTCCCAAGGTACTTTTCCTACTCTTGCCTCCTCCTGCTACAGGATGCCGCTTCTTGATACCGTCTGTTGTTGACGGCCGACCACCCGCCCAGTCTCTACCCCCCCAGGCATATCCTATCTGGCCTTACCATCTCGTGGCGTAGGTTGTGCCTGCTATAGAATGAGGTGTCGAGGCACTGAAAAGTATCCGTGTCCATGTCCCATCTCGACCAATGTCTTTTGATAAGGCGGGGAAGGGAAAAATTGCCGTTGACATGACATGTCCTGCTGGACTCTCCTGTGTGATAGTCTTTTTATGCACAACTTGGAAGACCTCCCAAAAGTCATGAGAGATACATGCATAAGTAGCCAAATTTATGTCTTATAAAGACAAGAATCAGTTACTGTATTATCTAAAGGCTGGTTGTCGTCGTCGGTTGCGTGTGAGATAAGAATGTTGCTGAGACATGTAACATGGCTGTGTCATGCATGTGATGTTAATTTCCTTTTTAATCCATTCCTTGGTGCCATATATAGTGACTAATGATGCATTAGGTCCATTTATTTTTAACTTTTAAAAACAAAGCTTTTTGATAATAGTCAGGTTGCCAATATTGTTGTGGTAAGCATCATCTCCTCTTCTGTTTACGCTTTGAAGGCCTAATCATCCATATTTTGTTCTTCAAATATACATACATTTGAAGAACTAAATTTTTTTTTCTACATGTAGATTGGAAAATTGGCTTCTTTAATTTGGAATTGTCACACCTGTAAAGAACCATGGTATTTTTAAGCAGTCTTTGACTTGCCTCTTAAAATAGTAATATCTGACTTCAATGTAATAGTGAAGGGGAATGATTAAAAATGTAAAGCTCTGAATGAAATCTATAAAATGTTTAATAGTTTTTTATTGCCTCACTGTTATTCATTTTGGAATATTGTATTTTCCTCTGCCATTGGTCACGAATTGTCTGGAAAACAACATTATAGTTTTATATATTTTGCCACTGATATGAAGACATTTGTAGTTCAATTTCAAAGATAAGTGTGATGTGGCTTGGCAATGCTCATAGCTCAAGCATTAACGGATGATCACAATTTGTATTGGTAATAGTAACCACAATCTTGCATGGTTGTGGTTAAGGCGTATCATATCACATTTAACCTTAGCAAAATTATATGCAGTTGGTACTCTCTCACTTATTATTATTACATTATGATGATTATCCTTACATATTGTAGTGCGGATGCAATTTTGGATGCTAATGTTCTGCTTGTAACCATGATTAACCTCCTGGACACTTCTCGCACCATCATATGTGACTCCATTGCATTTATAACAATGGTGGCTCCCTCCACGTTAGGCCCGTGAAGTTTCTTGATCCTCTCTTTGGTTGGGCCTCAGTCGAGGCGTCCATGCTGGCCCCACGGGAGGCCCTCAGACCGCCTTTGTTCAGACCTCCACATCCCATGCCATCAATTTCTCCTCCGCTCCACCATTCCGGGCTGGCCTTTTAACCATTTATCACTCGGTGTGTGCCGTGCCCCCCCTCTTTCAAATCCCTTACCACGCCACTCTCTGTCGCCCCAATCTCCATCTTGCACGGAACTTCTGAGTATGATGTGGCAACATTGCCTCATGCTCTCCACTCCAACTTCTCCCCCCCTTTCCCCCCAACCCGCTCCCCCCTCATCACACCCTTTCCACCGCCGTGCCATTCCGATTCCCTCATCCCATTCCCAGAAGGCCCCGACATCCGTTGCTCTAGCCTCAAAGGTGGCGTCTCTCCGGCAACTCTCCTCCCCTACAAAACCCCCTCTCTATTCTCACACTCTTATTTCCCCTGACCCCCCTTCTCCACCCCACCCCTCCTCCAACAACTCCCCTCCTTCCCCGTTGCGTGGCATAGAAGATGGTGGATAGACATCCATCCGCACCCCACACCACTCCTCCTCCCTCAGCCCCCAATTGTAGCTCAGTGTTTGGCCCGCCACGATCACTCAGCTGCCTGTTTAATTTCGGTTGGAGGCGGTGGGCAGCACGGGCTCAGCCCACCCCTACATCCCACCCCTGCCCACCGAGAAAGAGAGAGGGGAGGGGTTTGAGAGAGTGGCAATGTCCCGCCAGTCGCTCCACGGCCACCGTTCCGTGTAAAAGGTTTTTGTTTAAAAGAGTTGTGCTGCATCCCTTAGTGCCTTCCAATTGTGGTGGACTACGTCTCCTCGCAGATTCCTCTGCCACTACTGCAGACTTGACCCCCACCCCCTCCCTGCATTGAGCCAGGACCCCTGTCCTTCGGTTTCCGCTGTGGAAGTACGTGACGTGATGCCTTAAAGAGGTGGATTTTGAAAATTAGTACTTTGGGGGGATTGTTATTGGTGCATCAACCTGGTTCCATCCCATGTTTACAACAGTTTATGTTCCACCTTGCCTTGTGACATGACCATGTGCTTCTGAGATAAATGTTGCCCTAAGAATAAGGCTGATTGTGTCTGTGGCGATAGTGTGGCAGTTTAAACAATTATCCTGGGACAGAGGAGCAAGGTAAGATTTAATTTGATTGTTCCATTGCTGTATTTTATGCCTATAGGTTCTTTTTCAAGCTCTGTCCAAAGGTACTGTTCACTGTGTTGCATAAAATCCGGGGGTAGTTATGTTGCTCTGAGCTGATATGCTGTAATGTTGTCATTTTGTTGTTTTAGTGCTTGATTTTTAAAGCTTAGTTAATGCATCTTTCACAGGAGTGTGCACTAGAGGTTTTGTTAGTTAGCCACTACACACTTATCATTTAATGCAGTCGTAAGTGAAGTAACGGGTCTAGCATGTCGTTCATCCAAACCCATCTGATGTTCCCTGTTGTAAACTCCCTTCCAATTTTCCATTATTTTCTGCCTCCCTGGCTCCCCCTTCATTTTCTCTTCCGCTCACCTCTCCCTATTCTTTTCCTTCTTGAAACCTGCTACAACTTCACCCCTCAACCTCAATGCTTAGAGAACCCTCCACCCCACCCCCCTCCAGTCCACTCCACCCACCACTCTTCTTGCCTGCTCAAGCTCCTTCCTGCCTTCCATCTTCCTTCCCCACTCCTCCAGACCAAGTTCCTCTCTGGAGGCCATCTTGCATCCATCCCCTTTGCCTACAGCCTTGATTCTGCATCCTTGCCTGCGGCCTCTTTGATGCCATTTCTCTGCTGCAGAGTTTCCCATTCAACCCTTTACTTCTGATATGTTAACATTGATCCTTTGAAAATTTGCCAATGATCCAACTAGTTGTTTTTTCATTGGTTTCACTTGATTGGCTTTAAAATCAATTTTTATCACGTGGATTTTGCCTCATTGATGACTGCTGTGATCAAGCAATGATGTGTAGATATGTGTTAGTCGACATTTAGGTTCAAATTCTTTTCTTTCACCTGATGGATGGAGATTTTAATATCTGCTTTGCTTTTTTTTTGTTTACTACTGCCTCAGCTATTGGCATTGCTGTTGATCCTACCATAATTTTCAGCTCATGTGTCAATTATAATTCCATATACTCAAGTAGTGCGAAGGGTAAACTTGGAGGCATTACTAACTGAAGGCTACTCTTCTTGAATAGTATCGTAAATCTCTTTCTGTTCCTTGGTAGTTGTATTTATTTTTACAGTAGTTGATCACCCTGCTCAGTTGACAGTCATTTTGCTATTTTTTGCTGTATCTGGTGATTATTTTTTTCATTATTACTCAGCCAGAACCAATTAGATACTTTTAAGATAAGAACAATCGAATTTCTTTGTTACACTTTGCCCATTTACTATATTTGCATGAGCGTCAGTAAACTTCATATCGTGAATGTTTTATTCCTTTATTCTTGTCTTCGTTCTCCGAGTACTCCGAATCATTTACCCTCGTTGTCTTCCTTAGTCCTTGCCTTTGCTCTTCATTAACGCATGAGGTAAGCAATAAAGTTCTGGGATAGATTTATCGCTCAGCTTCAATTCGTAATTCACCCTATGAAATAAAATTCGTTTGATTATTAGGCTTTTAAAATATGCATATTGCTAGAGTAAATTAAGCAAAAAAGTGTTATATTTACTACATATAGCAAATTAATATAGTAAATATATAGTATACTAGTAGTGGTTCTGCTATTTGGAGCCAGATGTAGTAGGTATTCCTACAATCCTTGTGGAGTTTGTGTCCTTGAAATTTAGCTGACTGCAAGTTGAATTCAACGTTAATTTACATGCCTCTTTTTTTAAATCTTCTTAAATTTGATTCACAATAATGGTTTCTTCTTTGTTTGGTTTAATTTGAAAAAAAAAATCGGCTCTAAAAGATGAATAACTTTCCCGGTTCCTATTGATAACGATAAGACATCTCAGCCAGTTATTGTTTGCTCATTAATAGCAGTGGAAAATATATTATTCCTTTGATGTGACGCTTAATACCGTCTTCGTGTCGATATTCAATTGGGAAATAAAGGACAATTTTAAAGATGTTCATCATGAATTACTCCTATGTGGTTATCAGAGCTTTTGATACATGCCATGGGCCGATCGTATCTGTGTGATGCTTTTGACTTCTCCCCTTGGATACATGATTTTATCTCCGGATCAGTTGTTATTATTGAGCTCTCGTCGTGATGAGGACCATTCTTGCGTTCGGAGACGCGTTGAAATTACTCCTCGTATGCACTTGTCTACCTATAAATGGCCAAGTCGCTTTAAACCCTTTTGTGTGATGGACCCTGAAGTTTTGTTGTTTGTTATTGTCAAAGAAATGCCCTTTCGAGGGATCTTAGCTAGCTCTCCAATTCCTGTTCACCATGGATTTTGCTTGGCAAATGTTGAGAAACCAAAAGGCAGAACTGGCTTCTATCTCGTTTGTACTTTGGTCTGGAGAGAGTAATCTTGACTGAGTCAATTTTTGCGACGGGGATGATTATTATCTTCACTTTGAAGTCATTTTTTTAGTTTGAGGCGGATATAGTTGGATTTCAAATGGTGTTCGTCATAATTTTGGTCTGGTGTGCAATCGTTTATCTTCCAACTCCCAGGTGTATGCCATGTATTTGGCTGTTTATTTGATAGACCATAGAAGATGAACAATTAATTTCATAGAATAAAGAATCGATTTTTTACTCCGTATTAATTAAAATTGCGTGATGCTTGTTTCATTACATTCCACAGTCTTCGACGCTTTGCCGTAGAATTTTTCAACTTTTTTGTCATCACTCGGCCACCGCCTCCTGAAACCTAGTTCTTAAGAAATCTGTTATGTATTCCATCGTATTATCAATCATTGCCTCTAAAAATTTCCCGTGAAGAACTAAAATTCCTTTTCCATCCTCTTTTTGTTTTTAATTTAAAGCGAAGCACAATAAAGCAGTTGCTGATGAGTAGTACTTCACAATAATTTAGAATGGAATGTTTAGTATGTGGCGCATCGTGTACCAAAACTCACGGCAGGAAAATAATGCGATTTGAGTTGATCCTCATATTACTTTCAGGAAAAATATAATCTGACCGTAGAGTGAATTATTTTTTATGAATTGACTCATTTTGATCATACTAATTGGTCTGGTCGAATTTGTTGGCATTATGGCTGAATTATAATTAAAAAAATTAAAGAGACCCAGCGTGTGTTTAACCGAAAATGATTTGTTGAATATTATTTAATTGCCTATATTTTATATCACTTACAATTAGTTTAATGCCGGATGGATTCATTTAAGTTCAATAATCAGCGCTATCCAAGGAAGTAAAGAGTCAATTATTTATTCTTGTCTTCTTATTTTAACTAGCATCATGCTACTCTGTCAGCAATAAAGGTGAATTTCAATTGGAAAAGTGCTTGGGAATATGAAAGGTACCTTAGATGGTAGATGAAAGGTAAAGAATAAAGTCGTGTCAGAAAACAAAATTATTACGATGTTTCTTAGTGATAAAGTTGATGAATATGAGGGTAAAGAAAGCACTGCAATTCCACAAAATTATATATTTAGTTGGCCTTGGTTGCGATGCAGTGCATCATTACTTTCGATGCAGTGCTACATCTTCAGTTGAAGATGATGCACTGCATCGAAAGATCTTTCTTCTGAATCTTCACCTGAAGACAATCAGCACCGAAACTATGGTCGTTTAAATATATACTTTTGTGGAATCGCAGTGTTTTATTTACCCTCATCATGAAGGAATTACACCTAGTAAAGCCAGGGACTATCACCTTCGAAATTGCTGAAAATAAGTGTTTAAGATCTACCTATTCCAGTTCAGGTTTTGTGAGTCATATATATAAAACTGATGATATCAGGTATGGCATCGTGGAAGTGATGGATATCTATACAAGGTTGGTTTTTCTCAGCATTGATATCCAAATATATTTCTATTGAAATAAAAATTAACCATAAACTCCCTTGTTCATCACATCTGTACGAATCTACCCTCTCTATACCACTAAAATATTTTTCATAAAGCTATCACTTAGGATTTCAAAATACATGATTGCGCCCTTTTCTTTGGTAATTTCAATATAATATTTCATGATCTTCAAAGTACTTCATCAAAAATCGATTTCGCTTTCATTTTAATAAATGATGGAAAATTTAACCGAATTGATTAAATTCAACCGAGTTGCACGAATAAATATGGAAAACTATCTAGATTTCCGTATTTTTTTCAATTTCTTCAGTGCCGTGTCAATATTTCATAAAGTGAATTTCAGCTCTTAATGTGCTCATATGTTGTAACATGGTGGAAATCTTATGCGATTCATAGGCCAGTGTGCAGTCGAAACTTGGGCGACTGAACTGGGAAATCAAAGTTGTCCAGATTTTTTATTTAATCTGTGGAAAAATGAGGAACATTTCGGAATTTTGGAGCGATTCGAGTAATATTGGTGGAAATAATGGAATGGAACACTGTTTTCGTGAAATTTTCAGTGGTGAGCTTGCCCACCACCGAAGCTTAAATTAGTTTAAGAAAGAATTGGAGAAAGGAATAAAATCTGTTCCTATAGGAAGAAGATGTCGGGGAAATTTGGATGAGAACACTGAAAATTAATTGGAAAAAATTTGTTTTTCCAGTTTCTGCGCACTTTGAATCGCTTCAATTTTGATACATTATGCTAAACAATAAATAATAATGGCGGTAATTTGATACCGTGAGTATCAAATATCTTGAAAACCAGAAGAACGTTGAAAATCAGGAAATTTTGAGGAAATATTGCATTCCTGTTTCTCAATATTTTTTACTCAATATTGGGGACTTTCCATTCAAGGTGTTGAATTCAGCGCACATCGGAACACATCAGCGCAATTTAGCGCACACGAACGACGTTGAATGGAACGATCTGCGCTGGCGGAATGTTTTGTAACCTGCCGATAGGTAGAATTCTATGAGTGAACAACAGTTACGGTCGAATTTTTAGAATAAATTAGTTGAATTCATTCAAAATAAGTAGTTAACAACGTTGGCTTTTTGTCGATGAGTAATTAAAAACATCACAATACGCATGTTTGACGCCTTTACTTAAAATTTAAAAACTTGACAACAATCACGGATGTCATAACCGATGTTCATTTGTTGTTTAGCGCACATCAACGTTGCTCTTCATCTGTTTTGAAGTGCGCTACCTTGTGCGCAGGGTCTGTAACGAATCGAAGGCAAGTGCGCTGTTGTGTTGCGAAGTGATTAGCGCACTGTTTAGCGAATGGAAGGCACCCATTCTGGCGAATGTGATGCGCGAATGCAGCAATCGGGTATAAATCGGGGGGGGGGCGGAATTTAGTCGTATAAGTGTGCTGTGCACGTTTTCGTTCGCATTTACTCTCACCTTTGGATTTATTTTCATTTCCTGCCGCGCGAAAACCCGCCTTTGACTCTTCTCGCGGATCGCTTTTCGCTTTTTTCATTAAGATGGCGTCTCGTTGCTCCCCTCCCCTCCACCCACGGGGTTGTGCTTCCGTTTTCGGGTCCGTTTGAGTTGTGGGGAGGGAGCGGCAGGGGTTTGGGCGAGAGGCAATGAAGAGGAATGGCTGCAGGGGGGGGGGGGGTGAAGAGGGGGGTCGCGCCCTCCCCCCTGCCAATTCCCCTCCTCCCTTCAGTGTGGAACAAACCCTCCCCGACGCCGCCCTTTCTCCCTCTTCCCGTGATTAATGGTGTCAACCCGGAATCCATTTGGGAGGGTGGCCCCGAAAAATCCACCATCCACCCACCCCTTCTCCCTCTCTCCTCTCGCCCCCCCCCCCCTAAACCACCCCCTCCCTCCCTCACCCCGTGGCCCTTTTGACAGATTTATGAAATATGGGATTTCGCTCCATTTTGGAATTTTGTTTTTCGCTCCGAGAGGAGACTCAAGCCCCCCTCCCCCTTTCCCTAGAGAGAGGCCCCCCCGCCACCCCCGGCTCTCAACCCACCACCCCTATTTTTCCTATCGCCCGCTCTTCCTATTCCTTCCACCTTTCTTCTCCCATCTATCCATTTCTCGTTTCGCGTCCACCTGCGCACTGCCGAAACCACGTCCCCTTTAGTACTTCCGCCCTCCCACCTTCGCAGGCGAGAACCACGAGCGTCGTCGTAATCGCTTCCAGGGGCGTCGTCCTTAAAGTTTTTGCCTCCGTGGGTTTAGGTTCTCATTTGGGAGTGAGTTTAAGATTTTCGTGAAAAAAACGAAGGAGAAAGGCCGAGAAAAAATAGGATAAAACCTCAGGTGTCACGTTGTGAGAGTCATCCGTAGGCGTAATGAACGAGTAATACGAATTATGTTATAAATTCACACTGTAGGTATTTGAGAATTTAACAGAAATTGGCCTCGATAACTTGTGCCATTAATGTCACCGTGGTATTGGCATTATTTATCGAAACCACTGTCGCTTAAATTCTTGAAGATAGTGTGAAGTTATTACGTATTTAGAGGGGGTTAGCCGAAAAGAGAGTAAGATACGGATAAAGGTGAATTAGAAGTTAAATGAGGGGAGAGGAAATTTTCTGGGAATATTCAGAAGGAACCAAGGAAATGGATTGAGGGCAGTGAATAAATGAGCATTTTGGGGTAGAGGCAGGAAGTGAATCGGGATTTTAGGCTGCACGTGGAGAGGTTAAAGTTAAGAAGTGCTTGAGAGAGGAGCAATGGTTGGCTCACGGATTTTACACGAGAGGAAAGTCTATGGATGACCATACGGTCAAGGGGGGAGGAGGGTTGTGTGCTAGATTTGCTGATACCGTCCAAGGACCTTCTTATTTCGGTAGAAAACTTATGACGCGTATAAAAATGGAACGTTAAATCGTTCATTGATTCAGTTGCGTCCGCTCTCCTCACCACCAATCTCCTTTGAGCTCACCGCTTTATTCCTTCGTATGCCTTCATATTTACGGCCTTCGTCGTTTGCTTGCCCAGCTCGGTAACTCTTCCCATTCCTTTTCCCTTCAACCGTTGATTTCCGGAGGATGAGCTTAGAAGTAGTAGTAGTAGTTTGAGCGAGTTGGTACCCTAGTCATTATGGAGACCATATTCGAATTTTATATTTTGATTTCAGCGTTTGTCAGAAGTGTGAAGTAAATATTTTAATATTAATGGTGCAAACATATAGAAAAAAAATGACAAAAACCTCAGTGATTAAATAAATATGTCTACATAGGTCTTTAGCTTGACTCACTTTTTCACGTCGTACGGCTGAAAAGCTTTCAAAACAGGTTTTTTGTTGCGATTCTGTAAACATTACTGCAGCGAGTAATTGATTATTTTTATAAATAGTTAAGAAAACATACAAACTACACATCGATACTTTTTTGACGAAATCTAGGTTCTATAAGTTCCTAATTTGCCGTAATGTATCCCATGTAAAACAGCTCATATTTTCGGGCAAATTGCTCGAAAAGTAGTTCGGCATGGGGCTGATATTTTGATTCATCGGAAAGATGGAAGTTTTTTCTTAAAATTAAGGTGAAATTCATCAAATTCTAGGTGAAGCGATATTTCGCTCAAAATACCTTGTATGTCTCTTTTACTTGGCAGTTTTTCATTGAGGAACATTCAATATTTTGAGTAGATATAACTCTCGCTCCCTTTAGTTGTGGAGCTGTGTTGTTAAAATTTGAGCACCAATCGCCAGTTTGGAGGAGATGGGTTTTCCTCCCTGTTCTCCGGTAAACGACGCCTCTGTTCTCCAGCTCTCCCAAAGCGGAAGAAAGAAGGAATGGTTCCTCGTCGAGCATTCCGTCTCTTCACCGACGTCCCTGCGGACTATTTCTTATTACCTCTCCCCTCCGTCCCCCTCCCCGTCCATCCTGTCCGCTTGGTTCCTCATGGTCCGCCCGACACGGGAACGCGAAACCTCCCTTCCTCCTCTTTCCCTCTTCCTTCCCACTCCCAGACGACTCTCCTCTCCGCTCCGCCGGGTCTCTATCCTCCTCCTCTTCCTCCCCCTCCCCCTCAACCCTTACCTCCCCCCCTATCGTCGAATGCGCCCTCCCCACCCTCCATTCGAATCGAATTCTCCCCTCCCACGCTCCCCTACCGACATTTTATCGCGGCGCCGCCATTTTGATTCGAGAGCGCTTCCCCGAGGCGGGAAAAGAGGAGTCGACGCGGGGGGTTTAAGGGGTCGGCCCCGGGAGCGGGCCCTTGTGCTCTCGCGGGAGGGAGCGCAGCCGGGTGCAGGCGGCGCGGTATCCTCTTGGGACTCGGCGAGGTGAATGCGGAATGCGTACGGCCATTACTGTATTTGCCGGCGTCGAGGACGCGGTTTTTTTTGCCTGATGCGATTCATAGATTATGCTGATTCTAGAGGAAGATTACCATTATTACGCAGTAAGCTGAAGTCTTCGTATATATGACCTTTGAACTGAGAGTATTGATTAAGTATGCATAAGAGAATAAATTGGAGAATTATCACAAAAATGTACTATATGTAATCGAGTTAGGGTCGATTATATTACATTTTCCAAATTGTACTCTGAAAAACTGGGGTGCGTTTTGGCGACGGTAAATACGGTACCTACTCTCTGGAAGCTCTCCAATCATACATATGCGTTAAACAGTAACCAACTGTTCCAATTGCATTTGCTTCTTCTGCGCCAGAATATCGAAACATCTTTAGGTGCGTACCTTTGTTCGGCTGCGTTTCCATTGGCGATTGTAGATAACACTCGTAGCGAGAAAATACTGCCGATCCCGGTGACGATAGGGCCCTCCCCTGGTAACCTGAGGTCGCGTATTCGAACCCAACCGGGGTCGTTAGTGGCAAAAACAGTGGTAAATGAAGTTCAAAAATATATCAATAAAGAATCAGTATAATTTAAAATTATTGTGATGAAATAGCTGGTATTTATATTTCATCTTTGACATTTAAATTTTTTAAACCGCCAGTCTCTTGTTCCTTGATGATATATAGTCCTTTAAATTTCTCAAATTCTGCCGCATCCAATCGATGTCAAGCCGCCATTTTCTGAATACTAGGCGCTGATTGTTCCAGTTGCCAGTTTAACTTGCGGTGATGTGCTTCCATCGGCTTCGATGTGAGATAATCTGCGCAAAAGGTGATGGGGAAGCATCCGATGCTATTCAAATTCTCATTTGCTTTGGATTTCATTTTTGAATCCTCCAATCTCAAAGGGTTTATGCTACAGTATAACTTTAGGTTGCGAAAAGCCATCATTTTATCCTCGAGAAGGGAATTGAAGCAGCGGCCATTAGGCCGTAAAATCGGTGCGATACGAACCTGGCTCCCGCGGCCGGCTTGTTGTCTCCGGTCGTCGGTGAATTCTCGCCGTCGTGTTATCCTAAATTCTAATCAACCACTTCGATAAAATATCAGATGTTTCATTCCAAAATAAATAGGGTTTGTCGAAGGCTGCATAAACACCGTTTGAGATTGTTTTATAATTTTCCCATCTAAGATTATGTGTGTGGCTCTGCGTGTGATTCGAAATCATCGCTTCAGAATCATGTATAATTTCATCATCATCTGAACAAAGTGTACTTAATCGAGTTGATATCGGTTGAATCGGTTCGCTGGTAACTTGCTTTGTTTTTAATATCCGCTTCAACCGAACAGGAGGCGCAAGCCCTCCAATGGACACCGCTGAATCCACCACCGCAGTTTCATCTTTGTGATACTGTAAAATTCTTTAATATGTAATTATTTGCGTTGATATTCCTTCCAAGTTTCGTAACAAGCTTATAACGCTACCGATTTGGTCTATTCGATGTCTCTCGCTGATGGATTCTGCGTACAGAGAAAAATAACTTTTCTACTGTGTCCAAGAGCTGCGCCATTTCTATCTTGGTGTTTATAGTCCGGTTTGATCATCAAAATGAAAAGGACTGGCCAGTTATACCAATTCATTCAATTTTTAGATTTTGATGGAAAAATGTGGGAGATGTGTTGCATAAAGACCTGAAATACCGGGTATTGAGTCATGGTAGTCTTATGAAGACTATAGTGGAGGGTGGGATTCCATCTAATGCAAGAAGGCTTTAATTGAATTAAATTAGGCAAGGTTGCGCAAAGAACGATGGAGGGTGGAGTGGAATGCCGGTCACTATTTAGATACCTAGTACGGCTTTTGCAAATTGGTTGACTTATCCTCCAACTTCGTTGCTTTAAATGATGACATCCCTGTTTTTTATTCTGATTTGTATGTAATATTTTCCAGCAGGTTCTCCCTCGTATGCATATTTTTCCTTCATCAAGAAAAATCCGGATTTCTCCTGTTTTTTTTTTTAATATTCTCGCAGATTTCCTGTAGTTGAAAGCTTTAATTTATTGGCGGAAAGGACATGCTTGCGAAGGAAATGTTCTCCCAATTTTCAATTGTCTATTGTTTTCACACCGTGTGACTTGATTTTATATTTTAAATGTCTCCCAGCAACTTAGGCATGATTTGTCATAACTTATAGGTTCATGAATGCGGCAATGAAAAAGGCATCAATAAGCGTACAATTAGTAGTTGGAGGTTCTACTGCGACCGTGTTCGTCCGAGCGAATACTGAATTCCTACTTTTAAAAAAGTAGTTTTTAAAAATTCTACCTTCGCTATTGACTTGCGTTAGCTATTGAAAATCAAAATTAAGGTATCAAAAAGTAAATTATTCCGCGAATATATTTGAAAAAAACACTTTTAAACCCTTAAAAGCCGGCTGCAGCGCCATGTATATGGAAATACCCCATTTTGACTTCAATTATCGCGGTATTTAGCTAATTACTTAAAAGACCGGTGGTAATATACGTTTATTTTATTTTTATCCAATTTCCTGGAAGTTTTTGCTTCTTGTAAAAAGTTTTCCGTGAAAATTGCATTTATATTAGATAGAAAAATACAATTATTCCCGTGTTTCTCTCGTTATCGCATTTAACACTATGTAATTTTATGTTCCATTTGCGAGAAAAATAGCGTGGAAAGGTAACGTTATGTTGTTCATTTCAGATAGAGAACTTGTTTTTCTATAAGTAACCAGAGTATGAATAAATGACATTTAAGTATGTCATTTGCGGTGGAGTCAACTTAATACCAATAAAAATAGTTGTAAGTAAATTGCAAATGCAAAATTTCGACGTACAATGAAGGCCGCGTTATTCAAAGGTGTTAAAATGTACTCTAACATTCAATCATAAATTTATTTCTGAAAAAGTTGAAATGAAAATTTGAAAATTCTTACAAATAGAACTTTGAGAACTGCTTTAAAGGAACTTTTGTTTTGTTTTCTAACAACGTCTTCCACGATGAAGACGTCTTATTGTTGGAGCAATCCGGGGTTGAGTATTGCGATGAGTTTTTTTTTCAACATTCAACTATCGGTCCACTACAGACTGCCGGTTTATCTGGTAACAAAGTCGTGTAATTCCGCATTGGAGAGTTCCTCAAGGTTATAGAGATTAAAATTGGAGTTAGAAGATTTATTTTAATGTTAAAGGGATGCATTCACCTCGGAAGTCTTCACTTTTCGTATGCAGTATTTATTGAAAGCTGACATATTGACTTTATGGAAATGTACTTACAAGACTTGTGTGATAATGTGTTTGCGGACGTGTAATATGAGCAAAGAAGTATGCAGTTTTTTGGAGCAATGAGTGAAATTACTATAGCCGCATTATCGCATACCGCATTCAAATATTTTTATACAGCTAACATCGATCACCAATAGCTCTCTACCATACGCGAAATTCGTGTAATTAGAGAGACTCTCAACTTTAAAGTCTTTTTTAAATCTTGTTATTTGTCAGCCATAGATTAGAAGATATGGTACATTGCAACTTTACGCTCAAAAGTGAAGCCCGTTTTTTGCGAAAAAAATCATCCACCTAACATGGATTTCGCGCGCATTTCGTGATCGAATTGCATAGATAATCTTGTTTTTTTGCATTATTTCGATGTCGCATTTTACTAGCTAAATCATTACGGTACCGTGAAAATCCCGCTACTAACAGCTTCATTCCGCCGTAACCCATTCTTTGAGCCCCTTCATGATTTGCCTCCTATAATTTCCTTGGTAATTCTTCGCAAGTCATTTTTCCTTTCATTATTTTTGGCAGGAGCCTGTGTCACAGAATTGGTCCATTTAAGTTTACTCCTCTACTCCGTAAATTTGTCATTAAACATCTTTTTGTAGTCTTTCTTGAATAGTCTTTTGCAATCCAATGTGAAAGCGCAAGTTTAGAGAATAAATAGAATTACTTTATGTATCAGGGGCGGAATGAATGCGGGAATATCGGAGATTTAAAGTGGGCTAACGGTCATGGATCAGTTTTGAGGATAATGCGCCAGAAATAGTGCCATTGCCAAACAAAGAGTCTCGATGCAATGGTGATGTCCCTTAACATATGTGAGCAAGAAATAATTCGCGAAAAACATATGGACTACATGTGCATGATTGACAAGTTTCATTGATCATTTTTCGCAATAAACGTTTTCAATTTAGTGCAAATAGGCACCATCTACTCTTCCCCTATTGATCAGCCCAAGACTAATTATGCAAAATTTCTGTCCACTTTAAGCATAACTTTTTCACTAATTGTTAGTTTCTAAGATATCGTGGCTCAGACAGACAAACACGAACTAAACCGCTAAGGATTATAATTACTTCGGAATTTCGATTTGGAAATGGACGTTTCTGTGGAAAGGGGTATTTTGCATGAAGTATGAATGAAAACTATTACGGAAGTCAGTCGGGGGCATCTCGAGTTTTGATCCCCCAAGGGCGGCGGGGGTGGGTCAGGTGGTGGGCCCGTCAAGTACCTTCACCACCGCTAGTGCGACTTCGCTCCAACCCGAAGGATACCCATGTGAAATGCGCTCGCTTTGTTATCTTTGGACGCCCTCGAATCTGTTGATGTTATTTCCCAGACCATTGGAGGGAGCCCTTTTCTCTCCGAACCGGTCACCCATCCGCCGCTAATCCCCGACCTGTTTGTCTCCGCTGTCGCTGGCCGTGAACCCTCCTGCCTCACTCCATCTTGTGCCACCGATCGCGGAAGGTTGCGTCGATTTTGAAGCGAACTGTTTTCAATCGAAGGTGTTGCTTATAATACCTTCTGGGTTGATCACCGCTCGCCTCGGGCGAAATACGAAGCTCTGAACGTAGGAATTCTATGCAACTGGTTCTGAATAGAAAGTTTATGCTCAAAAGATCAAACTGCGCTAATTTTTGTGCGCCAAACTTTTGCTTTTCATTAACAATTTTATTTGGTGCTTGATTTTCTTTAAATCTTGCGATTCAGAGTCACATCATCGCTTAAAACCTTAAGTTGAGAGCGAGTATCGAAACTAAGGCAGAATAATCTCATTTTGGTAAAAAAATTTGAACAATAATTTATTCTTCTCTGAGTCTTTATTATATAAAAACGCAATCTATAATTATGATAAGATTTGCGTAAATATTGCCTCAGTATTAATCGCTTAGGGGTTCACGATAAGAGGTTTTCGTCAACCAACGTGTAACTCTTCTTAATGCAACCTTTTCCACCACAATATTTCTGGTTAGTTTTTCCAGAGATAGTAAGTAGGTACCTCATTTTAGCGCCGTTTTGCTACCGGAAACTGTAACGACCTTATTTTTTCACAATTAATTCCATTTCCTCGCTATCCATAGTCACGCACCCAATGCAGCTTGCTTACTTTATAGTATGTGTAGGATAAATTCATACCTCCGGTGACATTGTGTGGTTGCAAGTTTCTAGATTTTGCCTGAGAAACTAATATGTTATATGATTTCAGTGATCAATTTTGTGCCAGCCATGAAGCTTGTTTGGTGCAAATTGGTTTCTGACATGAGCCATTGCGTCGTATTCTTTGCCCATCGTTTTCCGTTAAGCAGTTACTATATTCCTTTCTGGAATAACAATTAGTCCTAAATGTCCCTATGCATCGTTGAGTCGAAAATCTTCATTTGGTACTAGGTCTTTTTGTGGAATTGGAACTTGGACGTTATGTGGGTAGTATTATCGTAGGATAATATATATGTGTGTATCTAGGTTATTTATTGCCCTCTCCTGCTTAAAATTACGAAGTTTAGCATTGCGGTTAAACGATCACTAAATACGGTGCCTTAAAATAATTTTATGCACTTTATGGGAAATGACTGATGATTTACAGAGATGATATTGACGTGGCCGACATTCTAGCCGAAAGCTCATTTGTAGCCTTTAATGTTCAATGCACCTTTTTAAAAGGAAATTCATGAACTGTTTAGGGTTTCTTGTATTTTCTTAGTTTATTTGTCGACAACGCTTGTACCCTTATTCGTTCATTCTGTCGCTGTGCAGATTTTTGGCGACTTCAAAAATTGTATACGTACTTATAAATGACCCTTCAGAAAATATCTTTGGTTTAAATTGCTACCCCCATTTGGTTGTTTTCCTAGGGACTAAGAAAACATTTTTGGCTTGTACGGACATAATCTGTGATGCATTTATAGCGAAAATGGGACTCTGAATTACTTACGCTTTTTTTATAGCTATGCTATAGCTTGTTTGTCAAGTAATTTCCTCCCATTTTGTTCGGCATTAGCTGGATTATCCGTTGTGTTCGTTGACCGTAGACCACTAATATACATTTAACTCATTGACATGAGGAGTGCTAATAAATAAATGTGTTGAATTTCACTCATTTTACCCTAAAACAGGTTGAATTTCCGTCTTCATAGTGAGAAACTTGCCCACGATTTGAATGGAGATTTCTTATAACATAGACCGTGAATTGATTCGATTTGCGCAAGTGGGGCACTTGATGGGAAGCATTTGTAGTGAGTGATGCTAGACTTGCGTAGATTCTAGTCAGTGCGTTGGTGGATGTGCCGTAATCGTATATGGCTCGGTCATGGCATTGTCAAGAGACACAATGCGGCCAATGCATCCGCCATTGGAATTCCCGGAAGGCCAAGGCCCGGAACAGGAATCGACCCCCTTGAGAAAAGCGGCGTGCCAGTTAGGTGCCTCCCGCGGGAATCGAACCGAAGAGCTCCGCTTTGCCTCCTCCCGCGTGCCGCCTGACTGGCTGTCCGTTTCCGCTCGGCGGGGCGCGAGTAAATAACTCAAGCAGTTCCTCCGTTACGGAGGGTAGAGCCTCATGTCTGTCTCCGTCGCGTCAGGTGAAAAGTCAGCCCTCCCATAGTCATCCCCTTTAGGCGACAATTGACAATTGCCTGTCCTCCGCGCGAGACGACTACCGTGAAAAAAACCCTTCCCCCCCACCCCCCCAACCGCCCCCTTTTGCCACTGCTACTGCTCCCCCGAGGATTTGAAGTCGCCTGGAATTCCCTCGCGGCTCCTTTCACGGCGCCGCCATTTTGGATCCGGTGGGAGTTCTTTTGGTCTCGGGTCGCCGGGACATACGTGCCGCTTCGTGCCCTCCCTTGCTACTGAAATGTCGCATTGCCCGCGTGAAAAAAGGCGTCGTTTCATTTTGCGAAGAGAGTGAGGTTGAAGGTAGTTTGAGCGAGATAGTTTCCTAGTCAAAATGGAGACCATATTCAAATTTTATTTTTTAATTTCAGTGTCTTAATAAGCATGAAGTAAATATTGTAACATTAATGGTTCAAAAATATAGTTATATCTGACAACAATTCTCAGTAATTAAATAAATATAAAGACATAAGTCTCTAACCTTTAGCTAACTCATTTTTTCACGACTTCACAACAGGAGGTTTTTTGCGATTCTGTAAAAATTACTGCGGTGAGTAATTGGTTAATTTTCATATATAGTTGAGAAAACATAAAAACTAAACACCGTTAGTTTTTCTACGGTATCTAGGTGTTAGAAGTTCCCAATTTTTCAAATAATCTCCCTCTGGAGCGCACAGCTGTAATCTTTCCCATGTAAAAGAGCTTATATTTTCAGGCAAATCGGTCGAAAAGTAGTTCGCAAGGGGTTGAAATATTTATATAATTGGAAAGATGGAAGTTTTTTTCTTTAAAATGAGGTCAAATTCTTGGTGAATTAATGTGCAGCTCAAACTACCTTAAGTAGCACGGTGGTGATTAAAAAATCAAGTTTTAGTTTTTATTTCTTAGAAATACTAATTTATTAGAAGTGACGAAATAATTAAAATTCTGATATTCTTTCGATTAGCTTTGTTTTGCCTTATGCTTTTCATCATCCCTAGCTAGTTGAAATTGCGGTGAAATTTTGGAATATTCTTACCTAGAACCAGTCCGTGGATTTTTAATAGAGGAAAAATACCGCTGTATTTTCTCTGATCTTACGGGATCGCGTTCTCCTGTAGAGGCCTTAAGTACACCGAAAGGGAGCGTAAAGCGTGAAGGTCTGGTGTTGTGTGTTCATGACTGTATTTTAAGTTTAGTATGCAAGCTAATCGCTGGGTATTTCGCGTTATGATCTCGCATTACCAACAATGTACTCGAGTTCTCTGTAGAATTGTAATGTTCACTCTTGCATTCGAACTTGACGCTGTATGTGCGATGAAAAATTCTCCCTGAATGTTCTAAAATCTAAATTATTTCTATGGATTTACAACTGGATTCGTGTATCAAAACGGATTGCCATTAAACTGAGAAAAACGTACTCTAGCTCTCTATTCCGATATTGTTGTAGGAGTTAATACAAATTTTTTTTCAGAATTTAACTTATGTACAGCCCATAAAGTCGTTTCCTTTCGAGGTACGCACGGTCAAAAAAGTCTAATTCTTGGTGATAGGCCTATGTAGCCGGCTGTACTTAAATAACTTTCTCCGTTCTTCCTTAACTTTGCATACCTCTTTTGCCTCATTTACCCTAATACAACTTGCGATACAACAAAATTGCTTCATACTCGACAACTTGTTCTTAAGACTCAAAGAGTATTCCTCCTCTTTAGAGTATATTCCACCACATTCACCCGTGGCATTCTCGCTCTTCCCCTTCCTCTCTCACCATACACTCCTCTGTCATAAGTCTGATTTGTTTTTCGACTCTCATCCATTCTCTCCACGTGGCCAAACCAGCGCAGTACGCAGCTTCCCTGATAGAAATATCCCTATAATGATCCCTTAGCTCAGGGAAAAGCAAGGGAAAAATTGAAAATTCCTGAGAAAAAATATTTTTCCTGAGGGAATGTCCTAAAACTCTTGGGATTTTTTTTCCTAGAAATGTTTTCTTTTGAAAAAGAAAGACTTCGGTCCGTAATTTCCCTAGAAAAAAACACTATTTTAGGGAAAACCTTCAAGCATAGGAAAAATTAGACCAGCAATTGCATAGAGTGCAGTGTGCAGTGCATAGAGTGAATTACTATTGAAGAAAAAATATATATTAATAAAAATAAAAATATTATTCTGCATAGTTTCCTTTGTGCAACCCTAGAGGTATCACAACTAATTATAATGAGACTGACAAAATATTTCTCAATAAAAACATGTTCAATCATTATAAAAAATCACTTATCACAGCCAACTACATTTGGTGAAAAAATATTCTAAGCCACTGCAACCCACTTTCAAAAGCCTTTCCCATGGAAAAAGCATCCTAGGGAAAGCATTCCTTAGAGATATATTTTTTAGGGAAAACAGAGGTTCAATTTTCAAGGGAATTTTTACCAGGGTTTCCTACATGTCCATTGCCGGAGCGTACATTCTGCATTCTTCAATCACCCACTCATTCCTAACTCTATAGGCTGGTTTACCCGGGGCAAGTAGACGGTCATGTAGAGCGGTGAAGTAAAGTAGAATACTCTACTTGCATCGGATAAGCAGTTCCGGTCAAGTCAAGTACCGACTTGCGTCATGGAGTGAGGCAAGTCAAGCGGTCGTTCACGGTGGGAAAATGGCTGCACTTGAATGCTACACCCACCACCAATTTTATCACTTGATCGTCTACTTGACCAGCCATGTTACCATGAATGTGATCAGATAAGTCAAGTAGGTGGGTCCAGCAGGCATCCCATGTGGTGTATAGAGAATATAGAATGTCGATATTTTTGCTTATGGTCTATATTGGTCGATATTCCAAATTTTTGTCCTAATCGGTCTATATTTTGGGGCAGGGTCTATATTTTGGGCAGACTTAAGCGACAATTTACACTGAAGCAGCCAGCACAGCACTGCCAAGTTTTAATATGCGCACCGCGGCTAGGCGCTGCTGCTTTGTTCGTCTGCTTTGTCTGGCTCCACGCTCCTTCGGTGCCGTGTGGCTGTGGTGCTCGGCACTCGTCTCTGCCCAGCAGCGCGCTTGCCTGGCTGCGTCTTCCCCCTCCCTTGCCACCTCACCTCACCCTTCCACCCGCCCGCCTCAACAAGCTTTGACAGGATTGTTGTTTGTTTACATTGATGGACAAGCCGCGCGACGTGCATGTATTCAATTTCATATATACTTTATGAATAAAATTGTTCATATTTGTTACTATGTACCTCGTTTCTCTCAATTTTCACTGGTACTGAAACCTCTACCACCCAAACCAGACAAAGGTTTTAAGAATAAAATGCATAATTTTTCATAATAATGCAGATTTGGTCCGATTTGCCTTGATTTTCATGCGTAAGTATTACGAGTCTGTTTTGGTCTACATTTCGGTCTATATTTTCATGGACTTGGGTCTATTAAGTATATATTTTTTTCCCAGAGCCTATGGGATGCCTGCGGGTCCAGTAGGGAGGACAGTTTTGTAGTCTTGTCAGGCATTTGTATATTTTCTGTATTTGCTCCCTTATATTGTGCAGTTCGTTAATGATAAAGTGGACAGAAGAAGAGACAATCGGGTTTGTTGAGCTCTATCGTGAAAAGGAGTGCTTCTGGAAGAAGATTAGTGCCAACTATTCCCCTTCGCCTGATAATGAGCCAATCCCGACAGCGTATCCTCTTCTAATCATTTCTACCTTCTCCCAAAGCTTCTTCCAATTCTTCCGAGAGAAGATTTGTTAAATTAATTAAACAATTTCGCACCACAAAGTGACTTGCAGTCCTGTTTCTTGTTCCACACCTGAACCAAGTGTAAACGTTTTTGCTTAACCTGAAGTTGAGTCAAGTAAAACAAAGCCACGCAAGTGCGGAGGTAAGTTACTTGACTAGGCTTATCTCTTCCGCTTTTCCCGCAAGCACTTACTTCTCTGATACCCCAAATCTACTGCATTTAGCCGACTCTTATACTTATCCTGGTACACCCAAGTTTCGCTACCTCACAATCAAGTGGGAAGGAGTATTCTTTTGTACGTTGCAATTGTGGCCTGAATGTTTGCTTATTTTCAAATAAATTATTATACATTATTTTGAACTGTTTGTGAAACGTAATGACTTTTCATTTTCCTTTGGAAGTTTCTTAGTTTACATTTTTTCACGATATTGTGAAGAATTTATGTAGCTGGTGCGCCAATAGGCGAAATTTTGATGTGCAAATAAATTGCGGATTACTTTGAAGTGAGCACTTAAAAATAATTGAATCATGAATTTCGATAAGGGGTCATCTAGTGTTTTAGAAAAATTTCAGAAGACAAAAAAACTGAATTGTTGTCAAACCATTTGAAGTAAGAGCGCAGTTTTGTTCTGAAACTCCTGCTGAAAACTTTATGAAAAGCATGTATGAGCTCAGAGCCCATCTTTCGGGTATTCCGTCACGTATGTTGACTTGAAATGACAACAGTTTTGTTCTCTGTCCTGGAGACTGGACGAAGTCTCCAGGAAGGGACGAAAAGTCAACATACGCGACGGGATACCCCGAAGATGGACTCTTGACACCAGACGTCGTGGAAACCTGCAGTATAGCATATATGAGCTCTTTTCGCTCATATAAGATCTGTCTATACGTATAGATGAAAAAGAGGGGACATCTCTATGTTCAATAAATTCTGAGACGAGACATTTTCGAAATTCATGATTCAGTTTTTCTGGGATCACCACTGTGATGGCGTCGGCGGTTTTTTTTCACATTTGATCTAAATGTGAATTGGTTTCACCTTGAATTTTCAATTACCGTTTCCTTCATTAACTGTCGATTGTTTCTTGAATTGCGCTAATCGATCGAGGGGAAGGAGAGGTGCACCCGTCTTTTCTCGTCATTGTCCTTCATCTCCATGGGAGCTTTTCTGTATGTTCTCGGAATTTCCGAGCCTCGAGAAAGTGACGAAATTTCGACGTCACAGCCTCTACAATTTCGAATAGGGCCATTCAATAGTTGAGATTTGTCGGGGGCTGTGTCGTCAAGTCCACGGATTTTCCGAGGTTCGACCGTGTCTTGTCCTTACTGAATAAGGTCGGTGGTCGATGGCACTCGGTTTGACTGCCGATGATCCGGGGGCCCCGACTTCGTGGGCTGGCGCCTCGGCCTCCTCGCGCCGCCCGCGGTCGCTCGTCCCCGACCGACGCTCAAGGTATAACCCCAGCTGTCCACTCGCAATCAGTAGCTCAGCCTCCCGTCGATCCCATGTACCGGACGCCCAGCTCGTTCTTTCGACGCCATGTCCTTCGGTCGGACGTAACCGACCCCAACATTCGATTCGGTTGAAACATTGCCAAGATATGGATTGAGTGAGATAAAAATGGCGTTTTCTGTCTGTTGGAGCATAATCCGTTTTGTACACGATGATCTCTGGAAACACGCATTAAAACGGGAAGAGGAAAGTTGCTTCTCCTCGATAGCTATTGAAGCCTTTTTCCAGGCCCTCCCAACATAGATTTCGTGCATTAGTTGATCTATACAAACATACAGTGTCTACTTTGTGCTTTGTGTGCAGTTTAAGTTAACCAATGTTTGGAGAGTTTATCATAGCACCAGAATTCTTTCCTAAGGAAGTATTTAGAATCTTTTCCTCATAGCAAATAACTATTAAACGCTATTATTTCAGAATTTCCTTCTGTGTACCTTTGATATGGGTAAGCGTAACAGGTCCAGGCTGGACCTGGTGAAAAGTTGTCGATATTCAAGATGAATAAAACACTTTGTAATCTTCCATAGGTTTATTGAATAGCACCACGCCTTTTACCACTCTGTGGCATAATCATGTGCCACAGAATGGTGAAACGCGTCGTGCCATTAAAAAAAATCTGTGGTAGGTTACTTAGTGTTGTATTCATCATGAATTTGACACTGGGGAAAATCATCGCAAAATGATAGTACCGTTATTACGTCTTGCATTTGATTAACTGCTTAGTTCCTCAAACTGAAATAATCGACATTCATGAACTCCGGACCAAACGAAGCGTTAGCCGCGTTTTCAAATCATGAAGAAACAAATACATTTGTAAACAGACTAATTTGTCTGAGTTTTCAGGGCCACACTTTAAATAAAATATGAGTCCCTAAATAAATAAACTATTTATTTTTCACTGATTAATTTAATGCACGACCGATTTAGTCGCATAGGCGACATTATCTGATGATGTCGCCTATGTGGCGATGTCGCACATATGTTACGTATGTCGCGTCTTATTGGCGTACGCTTGATGATATCGCCTGCGTGATGAAACCAGTCTTGCATTGAATTGCTCTGCAAAAAATGCACAGTTAATTTTAATGACCATGAACCTTTCGCTAAGTTGATCCAGAAACAAAAGAGTTAATAGAATATGAGTTTTCGAGTTGAATTCTTTTGCAAATTATGGTTTAATGCAAGTGAAAAAATATGCACTGATATCAGGGCGTATACCACCTCTTTGCTGTGTTAATAGTGCAGATCCTCATGTACCCTATATGGTATTAATTTCATCTCATCGAATTAACTCGATTAAATTTCGGGGTGCGTATCGAAATAATGCGATGAAAGTCGCTCGTGAGCTCGTCGGTTGCTCTTCTCGGCCGCCACAATAATCCCCGACGAAAATTTAAATGTCCGGATCGCGTTTGTACGCCCGTCACCGTGACAGAACTCGATCTTATCCCCGGTCATCGTGTTTCCATGAGTCGCAAAACTTCTCCCTCGCACCTGTAGCAGCGAGGTAGCGGGTACCCACCACCACGAGGGCATTACGAGAGCCGTAAAACCGGCCGGAGGAGCCGCGTGTCTGCTCTCCTCATTGACGAGGAAGGGATCGCGGCTTCATTTTCGCCGGGTCACGATGAGAAGACACCGGTCGAAGGCACCGCCGCCGCTTCGAATGTCCCTCGGCATCCGTCAGTGGGACGACCGAGGGCGGAAGACTACGACGACCCGCTCACAGGATAGAGAAGCATGAACGAGTGTGTGGTAAGTGCCCGGCGCCGTCATCTCCCCCCCACGACGCCGTACGGGGATCAGGGTCGCGCGTCCTCCTGGGGAGATGACCGATTTGACGACGCCTCTAGGGTGTCAACGTCGTGACGCCGAGAGGCACATCAGATGTGTTGGGATGGGTGACATTGTCCTACCTCAACGCAGGGCCACTTGCCGGGTGTGTCCGAGGAAAACTGCATTCGTAATTCTTTCGTGAGATCATAGGTTGGGCGAATCCTCAATTGCTCTGGAAACCTGCGATTTTCTCGGATACTTGGTTGTTGGTTTGGGAATGGATATAACGATTTATGAGGGAAGTTGCAAAGAAAATGAATTGAAATTTTAAAATTAAAGCTATTTCAGGAGGAGTATGCGTTTATTGAAATATTAATGCCGAAATAATTTTTATTTTAAATTCCCCTACGCTTATTAAGAAGAGTCAAGCAAATCCGTTGATTATGAAGTGCATAATGGCAACTTCTATTTTTATGAACGCTTTTATTGGACGACGTTATAACTAATATTATGAATTCTGAATGAAAAACGTTAAATGGTTTTTATGATCAGGATTAGATTGACTGCAGTCCATGGAAAAGCGTGAAGACTCAAGAGCTCGTATATTTTTCAATACATTCGAATGCCTTCGAATGTTTTGAAAAATACATTCGAATAAGCATACAAGGCATTAGAATTCGAATTTCCTTCCTTTTTTTTAGATACAATTCAATGTTCGCGAGTTCTATTGTTATGCTTAAAGCTCCCTCGAGCTGGGATTGTGGGTCTCTGGTTTTTTGAAGAAAATGAGCTGACAGTGACAGTGAATTCAGACCGTTATGTGAACATGTTGGAGGAATTTTTTCTCCCACGGGTTGATTAATTGGACTTAGGGGGCATTTGGTTCCAACAGGACGGAGCAACGGCTCACACTTCAAGGGCATCGATGGCTGTTTTGAGGAAACACTTCCCGGAGCGCCTCATCTCAATAAGGGGTGATTTGGAGTGGCCAGCCCACTCCCCCGATTTGGCCCCTTGTGATTTTTTCTTGTGGGGTTTCTTGAAATATTGCGTTTATGTCAACCGTCCAAGGACCCTACAACACCTGAAGGCCAATATCCGCGCAGAAATTGCCAACATACCCGCTGCTATGCTGGTAAGGGTCATGACAAACGCCAGAAATCGGCTTACTCAGTGTATGGACAATCGGGGGCGTCATCTATCTGATTTGATTTTCAAAACTGTGTAAACTAAAACTTAAAATATGTTCCTACATTATTTAAAAAAATAAAAAATTTCTAATTCATAAAATGGGTTTCATTGCGTTTTGAAAAAAGCAAGCTATGTTGCCGCACCCTGTACTTAGCTCTATCGAGGGAACTCGATCCAATTTTAGGGTGTGCATCGCTGAAAAGAAATACGCCCTCGCATTTATGATGGCCGAGTTGAATCTACCACCCAGGTTGCAGACGCCCTTCAGCTCGTTGCGTCCCGAATGATATGCGCTGTCTGTCAAGGGCTTCCACGGGTGATGTGGGCTTTTTTTCCGCGACATAACGAATGCACTAGTGTGCATTCGCGCGTTCTGCCGAGTAATCCCGCGATGCGATTGTTTGCCGAGGGCCGGAGCCGCACGGCGCCCCCGTCGGGCCCGCCGGGGGACCCGGGCCGGCGTGGCGGCCGTGTCTGCGCCAGGGCGGCCGTTTCTGCGCCAGGGCGGCCCTCCCGCCTGTGTCGTGGCTCTCACTGTTTACACTCGGGGGACTGTTTGCGCTATCCCCGCGACCTTTCCTCTCCTCTTCAGCCGTCTGGCGAGTCGCATTTCGGTCCTGGGCGTCGCCCTACACACACTGGAGAGCATCCTCTTTTTTGCATAACTGCGGACGTGTGCGTGTTTATCTTACCCTTCTCCTAACCCCTCTTATTTTACCTGCTCATACCCAAGGAGGTTGATATACACCTACCTACTGGGGGCGCTATTTTAGAATATATAGTTACCCTCATCTCTGACTGACTGACTCTGTAACGCTGTAAGATGGAGCAACAGTCAATAAAACGCATTTAAGCCATGTGAACTGCCAATACCTTAATGGAACCGGTAGACCGGTGGTAAGGTGGTGGATTGTGAAGTAGAAAGTATGGAGTTCGATGTCGTAATTATTTTTTTTCTGTTTTTCATAGTTTTTTCGCGAATCTTTTTAGATATTGTTCTTTCTTAATAGTAACTTCCATTAAAAATATTTTCACGCAATTTCTTACTCTCTAAAGTGATACACTACTTAATTCCGGGGAAAAAATCAAGTTAGATGGAGCCAGAGTCACTTAAAATTTAAAATGCCGTTATTTTTACCTAAGGGCACTTTTGCTTGGAATATTTTCGTACCTCAAGTAAGGAATTGTAATAAATTAGCGAACACAGCATGAAACTCATCTTTGGGCACCTTACAACTAACTAGTCTAGTATATAATCATGTTTTCGAAATTCCGCCATCTTGGTTCGTCAGCTTTCTTCGCATTGAGGTGGACTTCTCATATCCGAACAAAATGTTGTGCTCTTTATAATATCCTATAACTATCATTTAAACAAATTTCAGCGAAAATTCCTAAAAATAAATGTCCTCCATGTATGTCCCTTTTGTCACAACAAAAATCTTAAAGAAAATCATCGCCCTTGGCTAAATTTTTCCCCATCATTTTACATTAGAATACGACATCTAGTGGAATTTTCTGAATTATCAAGCAGTAAATTAGTAAATGTGTATCACTTTTATGAATTAAATACAATTTCTGACTAATAACTGCCCCGAAATCGAGTAGTTGAAGTTTCCTTCAAATCCATTGCGATCTCAATGTTTTGGTGGAGTTAGGCGTGGCCTTCCTGTCCCATGAGCGCCTATTCCTGTCGTGCGTCCCCACGTTCTATGCATTATAACCTGCAACCTCCATCCATCACCTGTGTATTTCAACCCTCTTGCGCATTAGATACCCGTGTGCTCATGCATCGCGAGCTATACTGCCGGGGGTCCGCGCTTGCTTCCCCGCGGGAAGATTTCCTTTCCGAGCGCGGTGTTCTCTTGCCGCCGGAGTCCGCTTTCGGTCGAGTACGGTGTCGGGGCACGTAGTCACTTCGGTTTTATTCTGGTTTAGGGTCGTCGCTTTTTTCTTCACGACTTTGTAATATGTGCAGGTGCCCCTGTGGTGCTGACGTGAAATGTGCAGCGGAGGGATGCGCGTTTTGTCTTTATGTGTGTACGCACGTCACATGAGTAGTCTCATTTGGTAGCACCGTCTTGAAATCATTTCTATAGTTCTATTTGTTCGGAGAATAATTTCATCTGGGTTGCCTAATTTCTCTCCTTTCACTTTTGTAAATATTTAATTATAATAATACTAATAAACGAAATAGTTAAGGTACCTATTGCTTTAGTATGTTTGCAATAGGCCCAAGCGAAATTCTTAAAGTAGTGTTTCATATTCAGTAGTAAAGCCAGAAGTTCGTCATTCGTAGCGATAGAAGGGTAGAAAGTGAGTCTTCCTCATTCATTGTGCCATGTGATCTCAGTTCATTGCGTGTAATATTCTTGTTCATTATCGTCCACGAACGAGAACATGGTATTTTCAAAGGTGGTCGGAATCTGGCCTTTTCCTCGTGAAAGAGTGGCGTAAAGATAAAGGTGGTTATATATTTCTGAATGTTTTATGGCTCAGTGTCGACTCAGATTATTGTTAGGCTACAGCTCAATGTAATATTGATGTAAAATTGACCTGTCAACTTATTTTACTATCGGTAATCTCTTCGTCGTGCTTTTCTCCTGATCTCAACTCGTCTTGCCAAAAACTAATTTTCTGTTCTGACGTCAATCAACATTTCAGTTTAATTTGTGGGTGCTTGTTTTATCTACTAATTCGAGGCTCCTACAGCGAGTAGTATTTTACTGCCAGCTTTCAGATTTGCAATGAGTTAACCCAGGGAGTGATACTATTAATTTTGAAATTTCCTATGCCAAATAATGGAATTTTGAAGTACATTTACGTGCAGTAAAATCCAAATTCCTTCTTCTTTCGATAACTGCTATTGATTGTTTTATTCCAGTTCACAAAGTTGTTGCTCTCGTAGACAGAATGTGGTGGATGTATCACGAAGTTTTTGGTACATTTTTATTGCAGGTGTTCAATGCTAATAAAAATAATTCTTTATACGTAGTTCTGATGGATTAAAGAATATTTTTCCAGTGTCGGTAGTAGGATACTTATCGGAACTCAGGCGTTTTCGTTTGTTGGCGGGATTGGTATATGACCTTTTTCATATCGCTATGCAATTTTTTCTTAATACGTATGTGTTAATATCTTTGGTGAATGGGATGACGACCGCGTTTGGATAATAGCTAACTTGGATATTGTTATGGTGTGGTTCCCTTCCGCCTACCGTTTAAAAATCGCCTGTTTGGTATCTAATTTGAAAGTATATGCAGTAAAAATGTTATAGTTTGCCGAATCAATTTTATATGTAGTCCTACAACTTACGAATTTCACGTAGTCTGTCACGATATGACTTTTTCAGCATAACACTTTGCATGGACGATTATGATGTAGTGAACAGACGTATCGGCCGGAATGATATTATGATGCAAGTGCCATGCAATTATGCAATGGCTTGGACATTTACTTTAACTCAGTGGAGAATCTACAGAAAAAAATGTCTCACTATGTATGCTTGAGAGTTTTTTGCGGTGGATCCGAGGCATCTCCTATGGACTTTCTCTGTCGTAGTCTTCTTTCGTGTCGAAGGGTTGTCCAGATAATGTCATTACTCCTTTCTTTGGCGGCCAATTTTCACTCTTGCTGCAAACCCTTGCTGCTTGCTGTTCTTTTGCGAATGAGTTAGTCCATCGCATTTCTTTTAACGCTGCTGCATGACGTTGTTGTTGGACTTCTGCTGATGTTATCACTTCGGTGGTACACCTGCTGGAGCATCGACCTGATGAGCTTCGTTTTGAGTGCTCTATGGTGTATTTTCGCCAAAGTCAAGCGAAATATCATGTAATTCTTATTATGTATCACACTCAGTCATATGAATGACGAATGACGTTCTTTGAAGACATGTCAGAGAACGTCCAAGAAACGTTCCAAGTGTGTGAAAAAATGCCCATAGAGAACAAAATATTCATCTTCGGAATGCAGTGCAGTGTCAAACGAAAAATAATTCTACCTCTCGTTTCATATTCCATCTCGACATAATGTGTATTTTTAATTTTTTAAAGGGGTATTTTAATTTCTGACCATGCTCGACCTTTGCTATTTCCATCGTCTTCATTTGCCTTGGTTATTGTGCCTGTATCTGCTATCTTAATCATAAATTTCATGGCCTGATGCTGCACTTAACATGCTTTTTATTAAGTACTCTTGCAGCCGTGGAAAAAGAGATGTTTTCGTATCCTTTTTTATAATTTTGTTATTTTTCTATGGATGATTTCGCGTGATGAATGTGCTCCATGAGTTTTACACGGCAGCCCGAATTCTCAAGGAAAATAGCTAAGTCCCAATTCAATGGTACGTGTCGCTTTAAAAGCTCGGGACTGGTGAGGTTGCCCGCAAAAAAAAGAAGTAGAAAACGACAATCATTACTGGGCGCTCCATCGTAGTCGTACATCCCATAAAATGGATTACTTCCGGCGAAATGAGATTTATCCCGCGTTTAAGCTTATTGCTCCGAAAACACCGGTGTTTTTACCAAATGTATATGGATGGATTTATTTCCGAGTACTCACCGCGTATATTCTAAACTTCTTGTGGTTATAATGAGGCCTTGGGATGGTTCATGATGGTGTTTTTGTGGTGTACCGACGTTTACCAGTGTCCCATCAAAGATATCGCGCACACCAGCCTCGGTGACTGCTTGAGTTTTTCTTGTCGACGAAAGTCGGCTGGCGACGATGTGGGCGAGAGAGTTTTTTTCATGTCCGCACTCCAATAGGTTTGTTCATTTTTAGGTTCCCCGATTCTTCATTCCCTTTCCCTCTCCAGCTACCCACTTTCCACCTTCGTTCCAAATGTGTTAATCTCCTGGATGTTATCTGTTGTGACTTCGTAAGGCACCCTCAGCCTTGAGATAATATTTTCTCCCAGGTGGAATATACTTGACACATGGATGTTATGAGTCCGTTTTTAGCCTGCAAAATTACATAGTATGCAACTAATCTTCACAGAGATATAATTTAGTTGCTTAATTTCTGTAAATTGGTTTAACTTTTTTTCTGTTGTTTATTTTCTTTTAAGCCTATAGTCCTGCTTTTTTTCTTGCAAATAGGACCCAAATGTAACCTAAGTATAGAGGTCGCTATTTAGTCGGGTAGCCGGAGCAATTTATCTGGTTGATGAGCATAATTATAAGAAGTGTTTCGAAATTTATCAAAAATTATTATGTTAAGAAAGCTCGTGGTTCGAGATTAGTGTGAAATCTAGGACGACAGCTCCCATATAAGATTAGGCCAAACCAAAACTTTGGAAAGGTGCATAGGGTTTACGTATGACTATTAAGGCCATGCAAAGCCCGCACTATTCTGAAAAAGTGGAACACGCAGCTGAAATGGGAGGAAGAGATCGAGGAGCGCATTTATATATGCATTTATTTTTCCCTCACGACCTTAAAATAAAAGCAAGGGCGAGCGTTCTAACATAGGATGTATCAGAATTAACGCTTGTGATTCATTGACTTCCATCAGTACATTTTATCCTCCACTAATTCACCCCCTGCTGAGTTCTTTCTAAATGTTAAACTATGGTATGGAGTGAATTTGGTGGAGAGTAGGGGTACACCTAACGGTTGGAGCATCTAGGGTTTTCCCTAGAGAAAATAGAACAATTCACTCTCGAGTACCAAGCCGAGTTGCGTAAATAAACACCTACAAGTTAAAGAGTGCTCAGCTTTCAAATCATCATCGAACATGGTAGAACTTTATCCTGAAAACCATGAATATGAAGAGCTGAAATCTATTCACTGTTCGCGTGGGGGTGTCTATGAAATCGACTCATGAAATGAACCCCTGTCCTCTGCTGGAGAGGACAGTGCGTCGTCCTCCGTAGCAGTCCCATCCCCTACATGCCAGCCGTTATTCTAACCTTTCTTTCTGCCTCTCCCCCGGTCAAATCGGTAACCACATTCTCGGCTCTTTTTTCCAAATAGTTATCACTTCCATAAAGGAGCATTACGCGAATTTTACGAGCCAGAGCATTTACTTTCCTTACATTGATTGCTCCTCCCGGAATGAACGGGTTGTTTCGTCCAAATGGAAGGAAACCTTTTTCTCGGCATTCATCGCTGACGATTTTTCATAGCGGCCGTAGGTGCAGAAGAAGGGGTGGCGGCTGTTACGAGGGCAGTTACCCCCCATTCGCATCCTCGACTTTTTACCATCTGAAATCGTTGTAATTCTAGAAGTTATAAATGTAGACGCTGATTTGGCGTCGCTCAAACATGATGGTGTGAACCCGGTGAAAGATATCGGGGCAGTCGTTCTACAAAGGTATTCTCTTATGTTCTATGTGAATGCTGGAAATCAGTGACGTCGTAAGTCTCGGATTGTTCTATTGCGAAGTCACAAGCTACGAGTTGCTGGATATAGAATTATTTTGTCAATGCACTATGTTTGTGCATTGTACTACTAGCGGCTTATAAGATTTTAATTAACTGTGTTTCAATAAGGAGGGTAGGAGTATTTAATAAGTTCTCTAGTTCCGATTGAGGTATTTGGATTCCAAACTAATTGGTAATGATAAAATCAGGACAAATCTACTTCCTGAATTCCTTGGAATTCCAATTTTTAATCAACTTTGATTCTCGAATCCTAAATATCCAACATGGATATTGTTTCCTATAGTGACAAATGACGAATCGCTTTTTCCCTAGCAATAAGACATAAGATGGATTCCGAAGAAGATCCAATAGATTGATAAAAATGTTGTTTGGAGAAAGGAGCAGTAATGGTATTGCTGGAGAAATTAGGACTTCAATCCCTCAATTCTTGAATATGTTAGCCAAGGTTTTTAGAACGGTACATTTTACCCGAGTTCACATTTGCTAGTAAAGAACTAATTAGTCTCCCTAACCAGATCGGCAATCTGACCAGCCAGGTAGAATAAGTGTATCAGATTATAGAACTGATAGAAATACTTGTCCATTTATCTCCCTATTTTTCACAGCTGTCACAACAATAGACTTAGTACCTAACTATTCAGATAAAGCAGTTTTGTATTAATATGTTGCGGTCATATAAGTTGTTTGCGGTAGTTAGGAGGCAGAGTTGTTGTAGGTAGGAAGTAATTATAATAATAATACCTTTATCATCCAAAGGTCATGTGTACAAATAAATTACAATGATAAAGATTCGTCAGAAAATAAAAATACACCCAATGTCAAATAATATAGTCAATGCAGACAATGGATATGTGTACATCATGTACAGTGTAACATAGTTCACCAATATTTATTTTTTTAACTTATAAAGAATTCATTCACACTATAACAAGACAAATACAGTAAGTGGCTCTTCAATCTCAAGGTAAAAGTGTTAGAATTTTCTACATCCTTAATTTTCTTAGGTAGATGATTGTAAAGGCGTGTGCCCATTGTCCGAGGACCATTCAATGTAAGTGAGCGAATGTGGTGGTCAACATGCATGTCCTGTTTGTTTCTTGTGTTATACAGATGAATTTCCTGATTTTTTACATGAACATTTACAATAATTAGGCAGTGGGATACTGGAGGTTGTAATGTAAGTTAGAATGCTGGACAAGTAGCGAAGAGGGAGGGAATGGATTGGAATTTTGGATAAAAATTAAGAGAGGTAAGGTAGGGACCTATCAAGCCGTGAAAAGAGACTAAAATTTGTCTATCATTATTAACCTCGTGAACAGTATAGCAGAAGTTAAAACAATTTGCAATTTTCTGTTAGAGGATGATGTCCTAACAGCTTTAGGAACAGGCACCGATGGAGGTTCGCGGGGCATTCTTTGGGTGAATATTTGTTGTTTTTCTTCCCGCGGGGGAAAATGTGTGGCGGAGATAATAGGGCGGGGGTGTGAGGGTTCGAGGAGGCGGGGGGCGAACCACGCAGCCTGCGCCGGCGAGCGGGGCACTCGGGGGCGATGGCGGAGGACGATGGGGGCCGTGAGGACAGCTCCTCAAAAAGTGGCGCGGTTAGGGAAAGAGGAGATCGACGGAAGAGATTCTTTGAGAAAAAAGGAGAAAAGGGATCGTCGGAAGGGGGTGGAGGGGTCGGGGGTGGAGGAGCCAAATGAAGGCCGCCCCTGATCCCGAGGACTCTCTTCCCGACAAAAAGTCTGAAGAAAGGTGAGTGCGGTGGCTGGCGTCTGTTAAAAGAAGGAAGAGAGATGTCATTCAGGAGAGAGAGAGGAAGGACGCTCTCGAGAAGGGTGAAGGGGCAGGGGGGGTGGGATCCGCAGTAAGAAGGGGGCTGGTCGGAATGATTCCCGCCGAAAAAGAGATGACGGTCACGAAGATTGTGGCGTCGTTACGCTCGTGAAAGAACTCTCCCACAATGCTCTGCTCTTCATCGGCCAGCACCGCCAGAACGGTGGAAGCGGACTCCTTCGTAGTTGTATTTTTTTTCTTCCTCGTCCTCCTTCTGACTCTGCCCGAAATCATTGTCCTTTCGGCGTTTGTGAGGTTCTCAGGGCCGGCCCCGAGGCGTGAGAGAGGGAGTCTCAATGGAAAGGCAGACGCTTGTAGTAGGGGTGGCCGCCACTTTTGGATGACTTCATCGCAGTCAGATGAGGCCCCCGGGAGCAGACTTTTTTCGTTTTCTCGCCTCCAGTCATTTTTTTCCACCTCTGTTTTGGTCTTATTATATCTATACTCTCGTCCAGCAATTTTTACCTATCGTATTTAATGTCTTCTTTTCGAAATTGCTCAATTGAGATAGTTTTCAACGTGTGAAATATCTCCAGTACCTACTATATGTAGTACATGCGCTAAGATGATTCGTAATTTTATCAGAAAAAAATCTTTTTCTCTAACTTTTCTGCCTTGCCTTATTGAACCTTTGGAAGATTTTATATTTTATGCTAAAAAGTTTTTTTTTGTATTCTAAGATTAAATAATTTGTGAAGAAAACGAAGGTATGAGTGATCTGTAAACATAATCGCAGAACGTCTCTGCGATATTGCTCTCACATAGAATATATGTTTCAAAGTTTCAGAGATTGTCAGTCAGTGTTTGCACAAATTGATTTTATAACTCATTCTCAATGTATTACGTTTACAGGATAAGTTTTATTTAAGTATTTCAGTGACTTGATTACTGTAAGTCTGTTTTCTTTCCGCGTATTTTTTGCTAGTCGTTCGAATCGGTGAGCCTATGAATTTATTTTCTGTCTTTAAATTTATTGCTGCTTAGTATATTTCTCTTCATTAATTTTATCTATATAGGTAATCTTTTTACCAATTTTTTTCTGGATACTATGTTTGGTGTATGGAAATGGTTTTGTGGGTGCATGCTTCTTTAAAATTGTTTCTCTCCTCAAGTTTTCCAATGCGCAGTTACAGTGATAAAATATCTGTTCTGTCCCTTTAGAGGTTTACATTTTGAGTAGATACATCGAAACAAATTTGTGTATCTGATGAATTCCATTTTAGAGCCGATCTTTCGGAGAATTTCAGGCTGTAATATTTTTGTTATTTAGTAATGGATTCAGTTTGAGTTAAGAATATCGCCGGCATTACTGATTCTTACATCCTATAAACTTCTTTTGTCTTCACTACCTGTCCTGCTTACCTACTGTATTTTGAAAAATTCATTCGCTGTGCAATTCAAAAATTCATTCCGACGGCCGATTCATCGGTTAGTGGCAGCAGATAAAAGCCATTATCAGCCAATTCGTGACTATCATTATCCAACATTCAGGAACCCTTAAGCATAATCAGACGTTAACCAGTTATTGTTAGTTTTCATCTCAAAGAATCGGAACTATAACCCTCTAGCTCTTTTCTATTGAACGCTAACAATTGTATTGTCTTTGAATCCCATTCTCCAATGGTGTTCATCTACTTGAGGTCCTAATTTCCTCCATATTATTCCCCGAGAAATTACGATGTTTCGCAATGCATGCAAACCTTCTTGATCTTATTTTCTGGCGTGCATTTTTATTCCACCCTCGATTCTCTCTCAATTCATCCAGTCGATTGTCAACTGTTGTTTCCGTCGCCATGTTTGGAAGATTCCATTCCGCCAGACTTATTCAGTCAGGGAAAAGGACAGTACGTAATTGAACAGTTAATGGCCGCTACTTGCCCGCGAGCCTCACCTAAACTGGAAAAGGGCCGCTTGTGGTAAGAACGATTGACCGCGCCATTTCTTGAAGGAAATTCGGGGCCCCGAACATGGTCATGCTTTTATACCGATCGTGAGTTAGCATCACATGAAAGTCACTGTGTTCAAAGCTCTTTGTATTCGCCTTTTTGTTTAATAAAAGTAATCGGCACGTGTGCTCTATACAGTTGGGGAGAGGTGAGCCAGCGCCCGACTTGCCTCCTGCCGGGTGGGCCAGCGGGAATAATTCGGGGACACTTCGAGCGTGGAAAATCCGTGAAAGTCGGGAAAGTCCGTCGAAATAAATTTGCGGAAAATTTTCTGTTGAAAATCTCAATAAAACGCGGGCCGTGAAAGCGATATTTGCCCAATTTTTGGCATCCAATTTCATCCTTTAAAAAATATACCACTCGGAAACGCATGGTGGAACAAGATCCAAAATAAGTCGGCAACGTAATGTTCCTAGGACCGGCTCCTTTTGCCTGGGTAGAGAATTGAGTTCTTATTGATGATATTTTCTTTTTAAAATGCATTCGTGGTGAATCGCTGGAAAACTTTGATAATAACCTGCGCTAATTCATAACTATGCTTCAGTGTTCGAAGTACCAGTGTATTTTCGCGTGAAATTATATTTTCTTTGCATTTGTGGGTGATCTCGTATTTTTGTATTTTTTCAACTTTAGTAGTCCGCACCTTTATTGGACGAAATCTGTTGGGAATTTCGACCGTTGGGAATGAGTTTAACCGCATCGACGCGTAGACTAGGTTTCGCGCACCACCCTTGCGTGGTGCTCAGTCGATGTCGGTGGTGCACGGTGCCACCGCCACCCAAGCCGGCGAGCTCCTCTTCCGCCGCGGTATGGAAACGGGCTGGTGCTTCAGGGTGCGTATGTGTTTGTGTGTAAGGTGCTCGCGTCGGTCGAGTGCTGCGGGGACGGCATGTACAGTGTGCGCATGCGCCCTGGGGGCAGGGCGTGGTGACGGAACGTCAGCTCGTGGTGAAGGGGACGCTCCCTCTCTTCAACCCCCTAGTGGTGGTGCAGCAGACAACCATTCATCCCTCCCCACCCCCAGTTCCACTCCTCTCTCATCTCCACCCCCGCCCGCCCTCCACTTCACTTCCGTCTATTCTTGTCCCCCTCCCTTCCACTTGGCATTCCCTCCGCCCCCACTTGCCCCCGCTCTCTCGCCCCCCTCCATCACCCTCCCCTTACTTTTCATTACTCTTCGACCGCGCCTCCCCCTCAAGGTAGTTCCGTCTATTCAGTGGTGCCTGAATACTCACCCCCTGCCACACACCTTTGAGGTGGCTTGCAGGGTATTTTGTAGATGTACATGTAGTTTGAGCGAGATAGTTCCCTAGTCATAATGGAGACCATATTCGAATTTTATTATTTTACTTCAGCGTCTGTAAGAAGTATGAAGTTAATATTGTAATATTAATTTTGATATTAATGGTGCAAAAATATAGTTATGTATGAGAAAAATTCTCAGTAATTAAATAAATATTACCACATAAGTCTCTAACTTGACTCATTTTTTCACACCGTGCGGAGAAAACGTCTTCACAACCGAAGGTTTTTTTTGCAATTCTGTAAAAATACTGTGGTGAGTTGTTGATTAATTTTCATAAATAGGTGAGAAAACATACGAACTACTCACCGTTAGTTTTTGACGAAATCTAGAAGTTAGATGTTTCTACTTTTTTCAATATTCTCCCTCTGGACCGCTGTCGTAATCTGACCCGTATCGAAATTTTAGCCTTCAAAGCAACGCAGAATACGCCTTCTATTCTTTGGATTGAGATCAATTTTGAGGATACGTAGATATAAGTATTTTCGTTGTCACCAATTAAGTTCAAATATTCACTCCTGAGTATTTGGTGTAGCACGCGGGACAAGGAAGCGAATTATGCATTTGGCATGGTTATTTCTTTTATAGTCATAGCTTTCAATTCTCTGTTGTCATGTGAAGTCAAATGTTTAGCAAAAATATGTTTTTGTTTCCCATCTTTTGTCTTGTTGCAGTTTCTTATTGTCTTATTTTCAAAAGTTTTCATTCATCATTAATTTCATTTTCCCTACCTTTCTTCTCCATTCGGCCATGTTGATCTCCGAATCAGGAAGAAAAATCATCCCTCTAAGCTTAGAGGTCTCTTCGCTGCGCGTGGCCATCCCGGGCATTTGAGGGCGTGATCATCATGCTCGGCCTTCAGAAGCATCGTTAAAAGATAGTAGAATTTGTCCAAGCCTTTTTATTACTTCACGAGACCATCACGAGTCGCCTAGTTATACTGTCGCAAACTAAATGATGCCGAGGGTAAATTCATTCCTTTTGCGTGCTGCTTGGCTTAGTCTTCAACCATGATGGCTTTGCTAGCGTTCATTTTTCTTTTCTTTTCCCGGAAGCTGTTGATGTGTCACGCCATTGTGTTGGCAAAGGCGACGCTTCCTCTATTGACTTTTGGCCTAATCTTCATTCTTCCCGCCGATCATACAAATTCCCTCCACCCTCCTCCCACCCCTCTCCCGATAGTTTCTTTTTTTCCGGAATTTGTTTCGTGGAATCCCCCCACCAAATTTTCCCCTTGCTTTGTCCATTCCAGAATAATCAGTTTCCACCTTATCTATCAGTAGTAAACGAAATTGAAAATTTTAGTCAATCATCAGCAGTCAACAGGTCAGTATTGTGAGGCAAATGGACTTCATCACGTTCCATTTCCTAATATTGCATGTTTCAAAAATCGTATTTACTTGGAATATTGGAATAATCGCCTTTACCTCGCATTCACTTGGAATAATCCGCCGCTTAACATTGCATATGGTTACCCAGTCATTGTAGTATTTAGAATTTCCTTGATGCTTAATATAGAATCTTTATTTTGCATTCAGATTGTAGCTACTACATCAAAAAATCTCCCAGCCTGGACATCTTGACTTTTTTTCGGAGCAGCTTCGTCTCTACAGCTAGTCACTGAAAGTGTTCTTTGTGAAGTTGTGGCAGTTCATCCGCTTGAAAGTGCACTCAAGTATCTACCCTAAAATGGGAAATGTGGTGAAGAGATAGTTGTGAGCGCGCCTGCTATTGTTTCCATGTAAATAGGCACCTATTACTTCGCTGCAAGTTGAGGGGCATCTCCTCTACGGTCGGCCCGACCTGGTGTCAGTTGCTTTCTTCCAAGTCCTGAATTGATCCTTATTCTCATCACAGTTCTTGTGAACGTGTACGAGCCGAGCTTAACACTGGAATTATTCCGAAGTGAACTACGGCTCGTTGACCTACCATTTCTTTCCGTTCTCTTCTGAAGACGGCTTAATGTGCGGAAGTTGTCAGCCATGGAATTCTCGAGTGGTGCAATATCTGGGCGTGTATCGCTACTTGCAGGACAACGTTCGAATTTTCGGCTCGTTTCTTCTGGATTTTACTAAAAAAAGGAGTAGGGAAGAAGATGAAGTAATCAATCAATATGGAAAATTCCTAATGTTTGGCATTCAATTCGTTTGAACTCCGCATTTCTCGTGTTTCTACGGGAATTCTTGGAAGTAATATGCGTACGAATTCCTCATCCGGCAAAGTAGTCCGATGTAAAGATTTATAATCACTGTTTGTAGCCATTTGAACAGGATTTAACTGGATGTATTGCAAAATCATTAGAAATTCCCCTTGAAATAAATATAAAAAGTTATTTATTTTCGTATAAAGTAGATCGCTGGCCTGTTGATGTATCGACTGCTATCTTTCTTGACCCCTAATGCCGTCGAAGCCGGTAATCACGCGTCAGAGTGCTTCTAGCAAGCGACTTGAAATGGCTCTCCGCCATCATGGGTTCCTTGCCGTCACTTCTTCTCCCCCTCCCCCTTATAGCGCCGTTTTCCCTCCTCAACCCCCTCCCACCCCTCAAATCCTCGCCCTCTCCTCTGTCAACTGGAGGTAATCGGTATTAATGCTCCCGGAGTCCCGGACGCCGGAAACGTCGTGGAGTCAACCCCATCATACCGTGTCTCTAACATGCCGGGTGGCTAATGTATCAGAGCGCAATGGCCGCTCCGTCGACCCCTTCGTACTTGCATTTAATTTCTCCGCTTCCCGACTTTCCACCGACGGCCTCGAGGGGTGGGGTCGGTAAAAGGGGGGGGGGAGAGCCGAAAGGGCGGTGCTTCAGGATCATATATCACCCGCGGCTGGTCTATATGTCCCTGCACTCATTACACTCACTTGTCTCTCGGATAGATGGGGAAGGAATGCGCGCGAGGACTGTAGTCCATATATGGTGAAGTTGTCATTCCACACATAACCCTAATATATTTTATGTTATCGTCTTTTAAACGTAAGGTAGTTTGAGCGAGATAGTTCCCTAGTCATAATGGAGACCAAATTCGAATTTTATTTTTTTTTATTTCAGGGTCTGTAAGAAGTATGAAATAAATATTGTAATATGTATGGCCCAAAACTATAGCCATATATGGCTTATAACCACAAATATAACCACATAAGTCTCTAACTTGACTCATTTTAGTAATAAAGTAAATATTACCACATAAGTCTCTAACTTAACTCATTTTTTCACGCCGTACGGTGAAATCGCCTTCAAAATAGGTTTTTTCTGATACTGTAATAATTACTGCGGCGAGTAATAGATTATATTTTATAAATAGTTGAGAAAATATACAAACTACACACCGTTAGTTTTTTGACGAAACCTAGGTGTTATATATTCCTAATTGTTTCAATATTCTCCCTCTGGAGCGCACAGCCGTAATCTATCCCATGTAAAACAGCTTATGTTTTCAGGCAAATTGCTCGAAAAGTAGTTCGGTAAAGGGTTAATATTTTGATATAATTGGAAATATGGGAGTTTTTTTCTTTAAAATGACGTCAAATTCATCAAATTCTAGGTGAAGTGATACCTATATCGTTCAAACTACCTTAATTTGAAAAAAATTGCAATAAATGTGCTGCGAGCTGGTCTCAGCTGAAAACAGTCCGAATTTTCGTGTTTTAATATCGTTTCAAATATGTTCATGGCGTATTCAAATGTTGTGCATGTCCTATTAAATTTGACTTTTGGAGTAAACCCCTCACGCGGTTCCTTCTCGCAATACATGGTTGTCGAAATCTTTCTTTCCCAGCTTATTGGTGATAGTGCATGGAAAATGTTTCTGGATACTATTTTTACTATTAAATGATGAAGTAAATGTTAAAAATAACTACTGTTGTTAGTTGGAATGGTATTTTTCATGCCCCCACTAAATTTGTATTGAAAGGCCAATCCTTCTCATTCTCCCGTCCGTTTGGGTCTTGTCGCGTGAAAATGCCTCCCAGGGGAAATATCGTGCGATGTTACACTATTAGAGCGTCGCAACTCTTTTCTAAGTCATCGCGTCTAAAGGCTGAACCCCACTTCATTTGAAATTGTTCCTTCAAGACCGACCGACCTCTTAAACGTGAAAAGAATAGTGAAACAAAAACAGGATTTTAGATGGGAGGTGATAAACTGAAATATTACTGTAGAGCTTTGAAAGTTGATAATGGAAGTGCTTAAATCTTTTCAAATACTCTTTTCATGGTCCCAACACTTATCCTGCTCCCTCTCACTTTCAATAACATTGTTTTTCGTGTGTTAGTGTATTTTCAGTGACACTAGGCCGAAATCTTATCTATTTCGAACGCAGTTGTACAAAGGAAGAGTTGTTTGGGTTTTTTAAATGCGGAGATATTTTTGTTATTAGCTGGAGCAGGAAAGTATGAATTCCTCATCTTTGATCGAGAAGATGACATCCCGGTTTCCACGTGAAATATGTTCATCAGTTAAGGACTCCATAATTAAATCGTTGATTTTATATTAATTAATTAATTTCCGGATTATTATCGACCAATCTAGGCGAAGGTGAGCTGGCATTAAATTCCTACGTCATCCATGTGGAACAGCACCGGCTTTATTCAGTCCATCTAAATATTAATGAGTCGAATGAACATTTTCGGTCGTTTTACCGGTCCTCTGGTTGTGGGTGCCACCGTTTAGTGGAAGAAATCACGTAGTTTCTTGAGCTGACCGTGTAGTTTCTTGAGCAGACGGTGACGGGTTCTAGTCACTCATCGGAGGTCCACTCCGTGCTCCGCTTTAAAGAGAATTTAGTGGATGTACTAGCATTTTTCAAGGCTCCTCTGCCGTTCTGATGACTACATTCTTTAGATGTAGCAGGAGTGGCTTGTCTCTCCTCTTCTAAAATGCAGAAGCAGTATACATTTCGATGTCGAGTTTCTCAAGTATAATTTCTATTTTGCTATGGTGAGTTTTCCAACTTTTTATTATTGACATCCAATTATACCATTCTTGACAAAAGGATATTTTTTTTACCGCAAATGGTGATTACTCGAATGACTTGCATCGTTCATGAAATGATAAAGCGTCTAGACTCAGAAAACAGCGTCATTGTTTTAGAAAATAATATTTTTTTTAGATGTCACGTTTATACAGAAGACTTCAGAGAAAATCACCTCGTGGTCGGGGTAACTACCGGCGCACCGCGGTAGGGAAATGTTCATTTTACCTATCATTTATTTTTGAAATACGCTCAATATGCTCATATGCGGCGGCGATATGCTCAAAACGCTATCATATGTATTTCGTTGTCTCAGGCTTGACTTCGTCGAATTTGCTTAGCATTATAAAATGATAAATAACTTAATTTTTCCACATAGATTTATTTAAATACGACCTAGGTTTCGACGAAGCTCGTCACCATCAGGTCCTGATGATGACCAGCTTCGTCGAAACCCAGGTCGTATTTGAATAAATGTACGTGGAAAACTAAGTTATTTATCATTTTACAATGCTGGCGTATGTATAGGCATGGCGAAACTTGGTGGTATTCGAAAGCGGAGTGTCTCATGTAAGTGAAGGCGAGTGACGCGTCGATGTGCAGGCAAGAGGTACCACGGGGCTCCTGTTTGGACATCTTAATGAACCCTCGGCCTCTTTATCCCACCTCTCTCACATGCTTTCCTCTCTCGGACGTCATCCTTTTCACAAGCGAGTGCCACCAAGTTTCGCTACACCCATAATGAGCGACATGTTTTGGTCATTGTTTTCCTCGCGTAAATCATCGAAATGGCGGGAGGGATATAGTGAAGAAATTTGCTTCCCGTCTCGGTCCGAAACCGAACCCGTTGACGGAGACGCGGGTCCAACCAAGGGTTCGCCAACACCACTTCTCCTGGCGGAAAGCGAAGAGCGAAAAGGGACCACGTAGCCCCTGGCGAATATCCTCCCGTTTTATGGAAACTGCTGGGGCTGCGTCGTAGGTATACTCGCCCTTCTCCCCTGGCCGAAGAAAATTTATACTCTCCCATTTCTTCCCTTTCCCTTTCCGTCTGCCCGGAGGACACTCCAGATTCCTCCCGCGCCTTCTCTGAACCTCTCCTCTCTCAGCCCAAACGTCCATTAGTCCACTTCAATGCGCCGCCGGCCGCCATTTCGACGACTGCTATCTAGATCACTCACCAACCACCCACCCGTTCCCTCTCACTCTCGCTCCATCTGCTCTCTCCGAAGGGATGGAGTTGGAGGAGGTGCTCTCTGTTGTGGCGGGGGCGTGAAGGGGAGGGGGTGATGGAGGTGTCTCTCGTGCCCCACCCTCTTGTCTTTCGAGACTCGGTGGCGCAGCGCCCGAAATATCCGGTTCAAAGTGCTCTTGTTCTGTCCCCGAGGCCATAAACCCGATTCCACCGCGTCTTTTCAATTTAGTTTTCACCCGCCCAGTCGCTGCCCTGATTATGGAAACTAGTTGAAAGCCTCTCGTGGACGGTGTGACAGGCAATCGGGGTGACAACATTAAATTCCTGGAAAACTCGAGGGCGTATCAGGTAAATTTTGTGAAACAAATCAAATCGAAAATTTTAATTGAAGGTACTCTATCAAGTTCTAATGTTAAGGTAGTTTGAGCGAAAAATTACTTAACCTAGATATTGATGAATTTGGCCTCATTTTAAAGAAAAAAACTCCCACTTTTCCAATTATATCAAAATATTAACCCTTGACGAACTACTTTTCTAGCAATTTACCTAAAAATGTAAGTTGTTTTACATGGGATAGATTACGACTGTGTGCTCCAGAGGGAGAATATTGAAATAATTAGGAACTTCTAACACCTAGATTTCGTCAAAAAACTAACGGTGTGTAGTTTGTATGTTTTCTCAACTATTTCTAAAAATTAATCAAATAGTCACTGCAGTAATTTTTACAGAATCACAAAAAACCTGCTGTTTCGAAGGTGTTTTCACGGTTCGGCGTGAAAAAATGATTCAAGTTAGATACATTTTTTACTTGCTGAGAATTTTTGTCATGTATAAATATGTTTTTGCACTATTAATATTACGATATTTACTTAATACTTCTCACAGACGCTGAAATTAAAAAAATAAAATTCGAATATGATCTCCATCATGACTAGGGAAATATATCGCTCAAACTACCTTAATGTGGGCCTGATCATTAATGTTATATTCCACTAATGTATCTTTATGAAAAGTTCTGTATTTGATACTTAACCCCTCTGATAGACTTACCTACGTAAGTTATATGAGTATGGTTTCTCCTTGATTCATCATACGGAAGAAGAAATAAAAGTTGATGCATTTCTTTCGCGGTGGGTACCAACACTCGAAAAAATACGAGCGAAAGCCCTCAGAAAATAAGGAATATATGTATCTTTTAGCTTCTCTACCACCTCTATGATAGGTGAAGCCTTTGGAAGAAGACATTATCAACTAGAAAGTAAATTAAATGCATTCCATTGCCCAATAACGAGGAGAAATTCAGGAGAAAAATAATTGAGAGAGAAGCTATGCTCCACGAAACGTTTACCACGTAACTTCGGTGCTGGGGCGTCTCGTTTTTTATTCAGTTGCTAATTAAGAGTGCGTGAATGTCACCATTTCTCATATATAGTACCCGTTTTCAAATTTTTCATATTTTGTCGTGGAAAATTGGAATTTAGCAATATTCATGATTCCTGACCGCACAGATTGATAACATTTGGATTTGTTGCATGAGTTATACATAATACACGTATAGTAGCATTGCAGCCAATGGTGGTGTTGTTGACGTTTTGAGTTTTGTTGATACCGAGAGGTGATTATTTTAGATATTGCGAGTTCTGTTGTCCGAGGCTATGCTGCGCCTTCGAGCGACGGGTTGTACTACAGAGATCCATCACCTTGGTCACTGCAGGCCCCACCCCTGCTCGAGGCGCGATTCGAACCCGCGGCCTTCGGATTCGTCGAGTGAGCGTGCCATTTACCAAAGTGGACTTTTTTTTTGTTGAGGCGTGAAAGGATAAATTCTATTAGAGCCGAGGTGAATGGCGTTGAATTGGAATTGCGATTCATATATTTGCCTTGGTTTTTCGAAATTGGATTGAAATGGGATGTTTACTTTTGAAAATTTCAAATGATCTGACCTGACCTTCCGAATGCTGAAGTGGAAGTTAATATTATAATTCTCCGGTTAAAACACAATCTCCACTAAGTAAATTTAGCCAATACACTTGGCATAGTTCACCTGTTTTTGTATGTCCATTTACATAGTTCGGGGAAAACGGGGGTTCACTTTTGTAGGAATTTTTTCGACTTTATCTCGGTCATATAAATGCCATATACTTTTCTGACTCACAGTGGCGGCAATTCGCTTAGTTTGACAGCGTGGAATATTGAACTTTTTATTGTTTGCTCGTAAATCTCGCCGATGTGAGTGTCCTTCGAAATATCCGCGAAACGTATTTCGGCGTAGAAATGTGGGGCGCTTTCGAGGGAAACGAGGATCCCGTTGGAAACACCAGCTTCCTCTTCCGTCCCCTCTTGCCTTTTGTGCTGATATGACGTGCCCACTTCCCAGCTACTTCCCTCTGGGATGCTTATGAAAACATGAATCTCAAAATTCTCTTCTTATCTTTCCGCTCAGGATGTCGTGTCCGTATTTTCATGTTGATGGATTGCTCTAATCCTCTCGTATCTCGGAACGAAAAAAGCTTGTCCCTGCATATCTCAGCGCTTTCCTATTAATGTGTAAATTTCTTGTTTTTCAACTCATTTTTTTGCTAAATTAACTTGTATAAAGTCTACTTTCATTTCATGATAAACTTGAGCCGACGAAACACCACTTCCTTCCGTCTTATGCATTGCAGAACTTCAATGCGTCCCTTTCGACATTGTCATTCTGCGTAGGAAGCCCGTTCTCCTCGAGACATTTACATTTTCAGAGTGATGTTAGCTATTCAACTTTTCTCTTTCTCTTTTCAGATTTTTCATTCATAATTATCTTCACTTCTTGTGGTAATAAATCACTACGATTCTGAAGTAATTTAAAAAACCTTGTTGTTATTCTACTTTCATCTAAAGCGTGGAATTTTTCTTGTCTTTTTTTAATTTTTGCTGATTTTGACAGTTAATTTTTTAGTCTCGAGCATAAGATTTATTAATTTTACTACCTAAGAAATATGGCCTTGTAGATCTTTTTTATTTGAAACGATTCCCTCATGTTGTCAAGTAAAACAAGTGTAACAATCTCCCTTCGTCAAATGGCTTATTTCCCTTTTTATTTAATTTCCCCACTCCTGGTTAAGCTCCGCACCTCATGGGAAGTTTTTTTTTCGTTTGAGTGACAAAGAGTTCAGGTCCCAAATATAATCAAAATTTATGGAAACAACTTTAAATCAATTGTGAAAATAAAAATAATTCTTTTACCGTCTCGTATCCCACTCTTGGGAAACTTCCCAGCTCGGAAATTTTTCAGGTGGAAATATCCTAAAAAAGTTTAATTTACGCCATGCGACTTCATTAAAAAGGTCCAAGCACACAAAACTTTCCTTGGGAATCCTCACGTCGTCGTCACCATCTTGCTGGATCTGGTCGGTACTAGACGTTATGAGATGAATTATACCTTGACAGTAAAACGAGCTTTGTTACTTACACAATCTATTACAGAATGCACGACCGGTTTCGGCAGTTACGCCATCTTCAGGTACATTCCAGGCCGACAATGCTGAAGATGGCGTAACTGCCGAAACCGGTCGTGCATTCTGAAACTATGGAAGTAATAAAGTTTGTTTTACTATCATGACGGCCTTCCACCAAGTTAAACCTTCAACTTTTGAATTGTGTGACCTTATTCATTGTTGAAACTTCATGGCTATTGTGGACATTGAGGTTGAAAATAGTTCAATGGTATCCTTGTTAAGGCTTCCTCGGAGTGTTTCCTTGGAAAGACCTGGTCTTTCGGGTTCTCTACGGCGAAATTCCTTCTTTTGGGACCACAGTTTCGCCGGCGTTGCAGTCGGCGTCTTCAGGTCAACATTTTGAAGAGGTCATTTGTTGACCTGAAGACGCGACTGCAACACAGGTGAAACTGGTGTCCCAAAAATGGAAGTCCGCCGTAGAGAACCCTAAAGACAGCATCTTTCCACAGTTTAATGTTGCATAGAGGAAAGCTAATTGCGGATCTCAAAGGTGAGGTCAAGTCGCAAAAGAAGGAGTGAAAATCAGGGAATTTTTAGGGAGTTCTATGCAGAAGTTCCTGTCGCCACAATGTAGGATATACTATTTTCTCATATAAAAATAGATCACCCTCTATTGGTTATGTAATCCTTTTCTCATTAATTCCTGGGTCAGGAGAATCAAATAAATCTGAGTAGAACGTCCTCTCAGGTTCAGTGCGGTTAAGCTTGTTATAACAACCGACCCTTTTATTGTTATAATCGATTCTATTGGATGTTTTAGAGCGAGGTGTCAATTTAAGGAGATTCCACCGCGACTGGGTGAGTCGAAACAAATACTGAATTCCACATTTGCTATAGTTTGTACAAAAAATCCTGCTTTCGCTGATGAAATTCGTTGCCTATAGGAAACCAAAAGTAAGGATCAAAATGTGCAGATTATTCCTCGAATATATTTTAAATGAGCACTTCTTTATAGCCATAAGAGCCGACTGCAGCGCCATTTGTATGGAATTACCGCATTTTGACTTAAATTACTGCATTAATTTCCCAATAACTAATAAAATAAGGCGGTAAGATGCCTATATTTTATTTTTATTCAATTTCTCTGGATTATTTCCTTCTTATAGACAGTTTTCCGCGAAAATGGCAATTATATATTATAAGGAAAAATACTATTTTCCCCATGTTTCTCGCATTCTCCCATGGAAGACCATGTAATTTCTAGTTCAATTATAGAATAAAATAGTTTGCAATGGTTGCATTTTTGTTGTTCATATCAGACAGATCAGAGGACAAGATTTTCTACAAGTAGACAATGTGAATAAATTGACATTTAAGTGATTTTACGGAGGAACAACCTTAAAGATAAACATTTTAAAATTGCCATATTCCAACATCCTGCCTCTCACTATCGCTGATTTTTTTGGGATTCCTTCTCTGCGGATCCTTTTGCATCCCTTTGGTAAACTCTTGGCGAATCCATCCTGGTGCACCGAGAGGCTGCGCGCACCCGTTCCCAGTGTCCGTCCCGTGTGGAAGCTCGTACACCCTCCTGCCTCGCACCACGGCTCCGCTCCGATGCGTTCCCCCGCGAGGTCTGCACTGTTTGCCCGGTGACGTCACTCTTCGCGTGGGTGACGCTCCACGCCGCGCGGGTCGGCCCGTGTTTGCGTGTCCACTCAGGGTCGATAAACACGGCGGTGGGCCGTTCCCACGGGGCGTACTTAGCCTCTCTCCCGTCCTCCCTTCGCCTCGTCTTCCTCGTCTCTCCTTAGTATTCGTACCCACCACAGTGGGTCGGGGAAGGGAGCGTGGATAATGAAAGGGATTTACTTACATAGAAAGGGTTCTTGGAGGTTGAACATCCTGACGTGAATGTTATCCAGTGTATTTAGCTTGTCGCTTGACTGGGCGAAAATATTGCCCTTTTTCTATTTTTCTCAGAGTTTTCGCACGACCTGCACCATTTTTTTCCAGGAAATTAGGGTGATATTACATACATGCACTTAAAGGTAAGGATAAATGGCTCCATAGTGGAGACAACTTAATTTCATTTTCTGAAAAAATCGTTGTAATTACAGGGTAAACTCTTAATTAGATGCGTGAGTTTTTGTAGCATAAAGTAAGTGGTAGAAGAAGAATAAAATACGCCCCTGAACAAAATCCTCGGAGTGCGAGGTGGCCCAGGGAAAGGAACTGGCCCCCCTACCCTGCATCGCCTATGGCTTAGTCCGGGGTGAGCTCTACCCTCAACTTTCCAAACCAACCTTCGGGTTGAATCACTGACAGTGAGAAGAAGAATGTGAAAAATACATAAAATATATTTTTTGGCGGTGATCTAATCAAGTCTGTTTAGTACAATAATCGGCTGATCAGATCGGGGTAATGGATACAAGGAAGGTAATGGAGATGTCAGAGTTATTACCCCTGTAGTTGCCGGATTACCTTGATTCGTTGATCGATTGAAATACCGCTACTGGCGATATGGAGTAGATTGTTTTTTGCAGTTCATGTGACGAAAACTGAGGTTCATACTGATGAAAGCGTGTGTGTGGTGAACAAATATTATGATGATTTTTCTCAATATATTTTCTCGATTTCTATATGAGCCTGTTATTATTTCTTAAGTGAGATTTATCAATTGGACAACTTCCACCCGATGGCCTTTTTTTTACATGTTGAAGTAACTCATATTAGGAATGTCATATTTCAAAAAAGAAACTGACTCTCTACCGTGCGTCCAAATACCATCTACATTCTGACCTCGCCTTGGAATAGAACTCTGATATAGTGTAAAATAGTGTGAGAGAATTTTATCCTTGAGCGGCGAAGATATAAAAGAAACAGATGTAGAAACATTTGTCACGCAGAAGATCGGATCTCCTCTCTGAGAGTAGTAGACGAGAGATTTCCTTCGCGGCCGTGCACCAATCGCTTGTGCGTGCCTAGACGTGAGTGGGTGCGCTGTGTGCACAGGCCTCCTCCTCGTCTCCGGCACTCCAGTGCTGGAGTTTGCACCTTCCAGCGCCCTCTGGAGGGCACTCAACTCGAACGCGGCGGATGGCAATCCGAGGATGCAAAAATGCGCTCGTGTTTGAAGTCGCTCCCCTCACCCCCTGCCACCCGCCTTCACGTCTTCCGCCCTCCTCCTCGTGTATTATACATAGACGTGTGTTTGCCCCTCTCTCCCTCTCTCCTCGCTTCGCTAAATCTCAAACCCTTTCTCTCTCACGACTCTAACATTTCCTCATGTCTCGGCTCATTGAGAGTGGATGGTGGTCGAAACCCTTACGTCTGCAAGTATCCGGTCGCGTCGAGTGTGCAAATACTTGTGTAAAGACTTGGGCGTTAATCCTTGACGCTGACCACCGGATATCCCTGCGGTGACTGGTGTAAATGGCTGCTTTTCATTGCGCAGCTAGATTATGTTCTCTTTTATGTTCCGCGGATATTGATTTTTCTTGTTTTAAACGACGAAAAAAATTATCTCATCAACAACCCACGAAGTAGGTAGAGAATTTTGATTGCCGTTTTTGTTTAGAGCAGGGGTCTCCAAAGTACGGCCCGCGGGCCACGTCTGGCCCGCAAGATGATTTTATCCGACCCGCAGAAGAATTATGCAGGAATGCGCCGCATAATGTTTGCTTGGATGGTCGCTACTTGTAAGTCATTCGCGTTTAAAAATTTATATCTCAGTTAAATAACATTTTAAAAGCACAGTAACATCATTCATATTTATGGTTTGTGATGGAAATATGAGAATTTTCTGGTAGTGTTCGTCGTCATCAGTGTGCGATAATTTAATTTCACATGCTCAAAATTAGTTTGTAAAACTTTCTGATTTTGATAAACTCATACATAGAGTTTCATATCTATTTTTGTACTACGGCCCGCTGAAAAGTGTTCAAGTATCCATTGTGGCCCTCGTTACGTTTAGTTTGGAGACCCCTGGTTTAGAGCATGGTAAATACTTATAGGTATTAGGCAAAAATGTGACCAGAGCTTTTATAGTTCAGGAATGCATTTAATTTTATGTTGGCGATATTGGCGTGCACTTTGAAAGTTTTGAGGCCAATATTTAATCGTAAATTTTGGCACAGGATCGATTAATTCACCTTCATTAAATTTCTGATTTTATCTTTTTTTTAATCATGCAATTTGGATTTGAATGTTGACTAAAAATGTGCATCTATTAAGGAGAGCTTGCCTTTCTATTGTCTATCACTTCCATATTCTGATCTATTCTTTCTCGATTTAAGAATGTAGTGTAGATGTCCTTTTGCTATAAAACGAAAGTTGAACTGTCAAGTTCTTGGCATTATCAGTGAAGAAAAGTAAAATCAACAAGAAGAAATTCTAACCTCCTGTTTACGGTAATTGAAGATATTCATTAGTATATTTATTTCAGATCTGAATTGCTCTGGGCGAAATCGGAAAAGTGTAATGTATTGTGTGGAATATAGTTAATCTAATGATTTTATTATAAACCTGTTTTTTTCATGGGAAATAGGGTGCCTTTCTGATGGGCAGTGCCGGGGTTAAAAATAGAATATCTGTTCCTTCTTTTAAAAAGTTTGTAATTTCTGGCTGAAAATGTTCTTGTGCAATACCGAGGAGAATATCCTCGCGGGAGAAATCTTTTTTTTTCGTGTCAGAATGAAAAACCTGAGTTGATTATCGTGTTGCTCGGTCATTCATTTCGCGGACGTAAAACTTTTGAGGTATATATTCGGGTACAAAATTCACCCGGAGGACCGCGGGCCACTTTTCATTGTGCCGTGCGCGCGTGTAATTTACATTTAATTAAAATTTAATGACCGTAGTTATCGCGAGAGGTCGTTTGTTAAAAACATCGCGTGGATGAAAAAAATGGGAGAGAGAGAGAGAAGGGCCAGTCAGTCAGCCATGCTTGTTTCGGCTCTTGTTCCTTTGAGCCGGCATACTCGTTTTCCAGTAGGTCCATCCATCTAAAAGGTCTCGCCAGCCCTCTGGGGGAGGGAGGGGGTCGAATAAGGGGTCTGCGATACCACTCGTCCCTCCCACAACCAGTCCCACCCTTCTCTCTCTCTCTCTCTCTCTCTCACGCAATCCCTCATTTCCTCCCCTCTCCACCACCCCCCATGGGTTGAGGGGAAAAAAATCCCTTTCCAATCCGTATTTGCCGCCTCGCAACCCCCTCTCCCATGGCTCTGGACGGAATCTGGCAACGCCGCTCGCGGAGGGAGGTTGAGGGGGGCCTTGCCTCCCGGCGGCCCACCCCACGCCCCGCCCCCTTGCCTCGCTCCGATTGGTCGCCTCGACGCTGTCACCCCTCCCACTTCCCTTCCCCCGTCTCCCGACATTCACGTAACTTTTCACGCCCCCCTCGGCGAGGGAGGGGGAGGGGGGTGGCGCGACCTCTTACTTCCCTCCATCGCCGCCCTTCCCTCCCAGCGACCCCTCTCCCCCCCCGGGGTCGGAACAAGTCCGTAACCCCACCCCTATACACCACTCAGCTCCTTCCGCCCAGCCGTCTTTTGGCTCGGTTTTTTGGTTTTTCAGCGTTCTCCCTGGTCGAGGGTTTTCATTCGTGAAATGTCAATATGTGCCCCTCCTCGTATTGTTGCTGGCTATTGATGATCACCGTGTCCGATGGGATATTATCGCAGCTCTTCGATTATATATCGATCTCCCGGCAGGCCCCCGTGAGGAATTGGGTTTAATCGACGCGGTAGCTGGCGCGTCGATCGCCCTACGCCGAAGAGCATTGTCTGGCCAAAGCGAGGGAATTTGAATACAACAATGGATGCTGGCCGCGTGGTTACTACGGCATTCATTGTTTATTGCTCAGCGGAGGCGGGGACGCGCACTTGGTAATTGCAAGGTGGTCGTCTCCTTTGAGACGGATGCCGAAGAGGCGCGTCCAATGAGAGTGGTCGGTTTTTTCATCGTCTAGGCATGAAGTTTCTCAAGTGCCGCCCACGGAGCAGGCACTGCGAGCTATATTTGGTCCCAAGGGTAATTAATTTTCTCCCTGAAGCACTCTTTTTTGTACCTATCGTATAACTCATTATTTTAGTTGAGTAATGGATTAGTAGGTAACTACGATCGATGACAGTGAAAACGTCAGAAAAAATATTTCCGCGTAAGTTGCACGTACTAAATTATGTAGGCCTAGAGAACGTGCATGTATTGACGTCAATGAGGTCCACGTGTTGCTATAGAAAACTGGAATTCGCTGAGGATGTGGTGAAGTAAACTTGTGGGTAAACACATGTTATATAATTTATGTAAATTGTCCCTATGTTGTTTAGTTACTTGTAGTGGTAACTTAACAATTATTTGTAGAGTTGGACTCTATACCTACTACCTTCATGTTATGCCAGTGTGCCTTACGGCACTTCGAATGTCTTCTACAGCTCTCGCGAAGGCTGATGGCGTTCGGATGCGCAGAAGAAGACGTCGTGGTGGGGTAAGGTTTGGTGAGAGGGGTAGGAAAAAGAGACGTAGGGGAAAGCGAAGAAATGGGGAAGACATGGGGAAAGCGAAGACATTTGTGCCATGCACGAGTACATTAAACAAAATGGAATTTGTATGACGCTGACAATACAAACGCCGCGCATCCGAACGCCATAATCTTTCGCGAGAGCTGTACTTTATGGTGATAAGAAGGTGAATTTATATCCATTTCTGTAAATAAGTGCAGGATGCAGCCAAACTTATAAATCGTTGATGATCATGAATTTGAAAACATTTGAAAAAATATAAGGTAAGAAGTGGCTTAAAGATCGGGATTCACGTAAGCATTCATGGCTTTCAATCCTGTCGGGTGTCGAAATAGGTTTCCCAATCTACCTACTAATTATTGCGACTGTAATGTCTCCTCTAATGGTCTTGCTAGCTTAATTGAGAATGCCATGAGTGTTGTCAAATTTGTCCCTGAAACGAGTCCTCATGGATTCTCAGCTCCTAAGAACGCGGAGGAGTTGGATTTTTCAGGCCATTTGTAAAGGCATTGCTAGGAGTGCCACGAAAGTGGGAGAAGTCTGTGTAATTCTCAAGTCTTGAAAATTGTCGCAGATCAATTATTGATATGTTCCAGGCGTATTTTCTTGGAGGTGAAGTCGTCATGCTGAAGTGATGAAAGACAAAATTTGTTCGTTATTTTTTTTAGCACTGTGGAAATCACACCACTCCAATGTGATTGGCTAATATTACTTTCACGCTTAACTTATGGGGTTATGACATAGACTTCAACAGCTGGTACAATTTACGTTTCTGTGCATGAATTTGAAGAAAACTGGAAATAGAGACTAGAAGAAGAGTAGAACTAGCAAGTAGCGTTCATGAAGATTAGGGTATTGATGACAAGTTCTCCCATGGTAAACGTGAAGAAATGATTGAACTTGAATTTGGAGTCATCATCAGCAGTCACCAGCTGTTTTTCTTGGTTTGCACTTCACTGGATTGGCTGCAACTCACCATTTTGCTCCCCTAGCAGCAAAACCGCTTCATTCCTACGTAAGTCTTCGCTTTGACGTCGATCGCAATTTGCCTGATGTACGATTCTGATTTGTCGACGTCCTTCATGATTTGCTTCATGCATTCCGTTCTTGGTCTCCGTCGCTTATTCTTCTCATTCACATCTCCTTCCATTATTGTTTTCGAGAGGCTGTTGTGTGGCATGTTGAGCCCAATCAGCTCCTTCTTCTTCTTATCCTCGGAGTTTTCATTTTTCGTATTTTCTCTCCAACTTTTCGGAGAATTTATTCATTGGCGATTCTCTCCGTCCACCATTCTTCGAAAACACCATGTCTCTTCATCTTTCAGTCGTCTCTACTCTGCAGTTTTTATTGTCTAGGCTTCACAGACGTGTTAGAGCCTCCTTACATATGTTTTTAAGAATTGCTTGAATGTGAAGCATAGTGTAGAAACTTCGTATCTGAGTTGAGAGGAGTTGAATAGATTATAGGATTTTAAGTGTGCTTATTAGCAGGATTTTAAAGGTGAGTGATTTGAAGAGAAAGACTGATGAAGAGTCGAAAAATATATTCGGATAGAAAAGGAACCAATTAGGGATTGGGAGAAAGGAAGCGACAGATTAACGGATGACACGATGGTTGGAGGTTGAGGTTAGGCCGAGCTTGTTCGAGCTGTGCCTGCATTTATTCATTTGATAAAAAACTGCATTCTTGGTAGTTGCGGAGGGAGGTTGTGCTTAGACTTGATGCTTTTGAGATGTGGATTTGGAGAAGGATGGAGAGGGTGAGCTGGGTGGCGAGAAAGACGAACGAGGAGGTAGGTATTGGATGTTTGGAGAGGAGGAAAAGAAGCTTGTGGCAGAGGCTCGGAGAAGGCAGAAGAGATGGATGATGGAGGTTTTGAGAGGAGAGGTCATGCTGAAAAGGTTGATAGAGGGGAAAACACTGGGGAAGCGTGGAAGATGAAGGAAGAGAATAGGAATTCTGGGAGAAATAAGAGGAGGTAGTAGAGATGAGGGGTTTAAGAGATATCTAATGGCGGGACATCCTTAGGAGGGAAAAGGGACAATGTTCATTAATTGGGATGCAGAATTGGGACTACCCAAGAACCTACCAATCAGCTGGTAGAATACTTAAATGAAAAATATGTACGGTATGTAGGTGGACTGGTATATGAAATGTTAGCTCTTAATTGGATAACCGCGGCAATAACGCGAACCTCCTCTGAGCGTAAGGCGACGCGTCGCGACGTGAAGACTACGATATAACTTGCCTTTCGAAGGATGGAGTGTGTGTAGGTATACTCGCTGTATTCTCCAATTAGCACCCTATTTGGAGTCGCAACACAACTGAACTGACACCTCAAGGCATCGGGACTTCAGCAATCTGTGTTGGAAGACAGTTCATCTGTCACCGCACCCACTCTTACCTCTTGAAGGTGGGAGACTTGGACAATCTTTCGCTTTAAGTGGGTCTCCCTTGGATGGGCCGAGCGAATGGTTGTGTACTGCATCTCGATGCACCGTGCGCCGTCGGTCGTTGGGGAAAACCGCATTCCTCGCCCATTATTTTTCTCGCTCGTCTTCTAAATGCCACAATAGAGATTGCAAATGCGTTTACTCACGGCGGAGGAGACGCGGCGGTAAAAGTCACACCCCGTTACTAACAGCTCGAGGGCGCCTTTGCAGAGAGGAAGACCCCCTCGAAGAGTGCTTGGCGACGACCATTTTATTTAATAGTTCTCTCGCTTGTTTGTTATTCCCGGAGGCGGGAGAGAGGCTCGACGGAGGCCATTGCAGATTGAGCATAATGGATGTGCCGAGAGGGGAGAAGGAGCAAATTAAGGACGTATTCCCACGGAAGTCCTTAAGAGGCTGCAACCTTTGAGGACGCCAGGGGAGCGAGTAAGCAATTGCTCCATGCACTTAAAAGAGTGCACAAGGACGCTCGCGGTTCGACCAACAGTTGGCACTCAACTCGCCGCTGGGCGGCATTGGAGGTATTATTCATGGATCCTTGAGTTCGTTTCAATTTTCGTGGGTGGACCCGGGTGTCTCCTCCCACAAATCACTACCGTCGATGGTCAGAGAGCCCAGCTGGGGATATACAACTACACACCTATACCTACGGGGACTCCAGATCTGATTTTTTCTTAAATTCCGAGGAAAAACCCGCAGTTTTACTAAAAGGAGAGTAAAACAGAGGTCTCATGATCATAAGTTTCGACAGCAAATTTGATCTACAGGATTTGTAAACGGGTTTTGACTGGCGGAATTCATTATTTTTGTACATTTTCTTCCATTCATACGATTCTCCCAATATATACCCATTTTTGGCAAAGTTTTGACAGTGGAACATCGGCTCAAACTACGAAGGAGAACGGATTTTTGCGGATCAAAATGTTGTTCGCTTTGATCAGGAGCCCAGATTCTTCGAAATTGTGTCGAATGCCTACAGACTGTGGCCCTCTTTCAGTAGCTTTAACTTTCAACAGCCATAACTTTCTTTAGTGTCGTTAACGCGTAGCGTTGGAAGACAGTGCCTTGGGAGCTTAAAGGGTCAGCACGATGTCGAAAGAATCTCAATCTAGGCTAATCAATTGTCCGGACTAAAATTCTCAAAACTGTTTTTTTTCTCTAAATTGAATGCAATTTTGAATGTTTCTTCATTGTTGATTTTGATTATGAATATTGCCTCGGCTTGAATTTTTACGGTGAGGGCAAATTTGAAATTAAGATTTTATCCTGAATTAAAGCAAGATTGACTCGTTGATTGAAAATGCTTTCCATTTGTTGAGTGTATCTAGGATATACCTACCCAGCGAGCCCTAGTGGCCTCCCTTTCGTTATAACGTAGGCACAGTCTAAACTACCAGTCTGCCTACTCCCATATAAGCTATAGGAAACTCTTACGGCCGTCAGCTGGCTAGCAAGCCTAGAGCAGGGTGTGCCTGGTTAAGCGGGAATTTTGAAATACGGTTCTGGTCAGATTTCAAAAATATGAATTTCCCCTTCGACTATGTTTTTAAATTTTACCACTTATATCAATGCTGGAATCCTTTCCCTTATCATTGATGACTTTTGTGAAGTCAGCATCATTTGATAATGCCACATGCCCAACAAACAGGATGAATTTGATGTAATTAACAACATAAAATAATTCCAATTCAACTCAGAATAAGACAAAGTAATGCACACCGTAAAGTTACCTGACTTCACAGACAGCTATTAAACAACCAAAATTTTTTCATTTCAATCTTAGCACTAACACCATTCCACAGGTTGAGTGATAACAACAAAAGAAACTGATGTAGGTATATATTAGATATTTTATTCAGTTATAATTTCATACACAATAATATAAACAGATCGAGAAAGCAGTAGACCATAAATATTTCGTAAATGCATGGAAAACTGGACATCATTAGAGAAACAAGCAAAAATTCAGTGCATGATAGACTGAGAAGGCACAAGAGTAGGCAAACAACTCAATGATTGTTGGACATTTGAGTGAAATATGATAAATAAAGCTCCACTAACAGCGGTCGCAATACAATCCTTACTAAGTGAATACATGGGGATTTCAAAGGTCATATTTCGGCACCTACAGTACATTACATTTACTACTAATAACTAAGGCTAAAACTATGTACAAATAACTGGGGATGATGTTGTGACAGTCACAACATAATCCCTACTAAGTGAATGCATGGAGAATTCAAAGGCCATACACTTACTGTACCCTACTTATACTACTAATAACTATGGCTAATAGCAGTCACAACACAATCTTACTACCATTAATAAATACTTTGATTTTTTCCAATTAAGGAAACAAAAAAAGAGGCAATTCCACCAAAAATAAAAGGCAAAATTGTGGAAATTAGGGCAGAATAACTAAGGGGTGATGACTACAACACTAAGAGCACCATCTGACCCCAGGGTGGTGTGGCTCTAATTCACTAAATAATGAAGTTCATGCAAAATTCACAGTAAAGCTAATATACTACATCAGCAAATAGTTGGAAATCAGGGTGTATTACTTATTGCACATATTAATTAAGTCCTTACAGAAAAGCTATATTCGCTAAGCAATGAATTATATTGCTCACCCCTGAATATATCATGCAATGAATCTGATGAGGTATTCCAGGAACATTTTTTACGGAAAAAACTAGGCTAAAGACAGTAACAATTACTATGAAGTTGAAAGGAAATGCAAAGGAGGATACCAGGATATATATGTCAATGTAAATGCATTCAATGCCAAAAATTGCCACTGTGCTCTAGCTACAGACATTGATTTATAAAAAATACAAATAAAATTTCAGTTTTATGATTTTAAAAATGTCATAATCATAATCTAGTACCTACTTAAGATTGTAGTACCTATTTGTAATCCTAAAATAATAACTAAATTCGCAGCACCACTCCTGCTACATACAGAAATGCTTGCCGCTCACCGAGGTCCCACTGCATTAACTCAGCCACTTTGTCAGCATCATCAGGTCCTACAAAACTAACATCTGAAGGACTCAAAGATGAAGGCTGCTGACCCAGACCTACAATGTCCTTAAAAACTAGCATGAAGTGGTCTGGGTCTAACTCACAGTTACCTGAGGGACTGGTGGAAATCATTGACCTATAACTCAATTGTTTGTATGCCTGTTGGAATTGGTATGCTGTGGGATTCTTGCAGCAACCACCTCTTTGGCGAATTTGGCCAAAGAAATTCTCTAGGCTGAGCTAGGCTAGGGTAAGATTTCCGGCTGTGGAATGCTAAGGATCAAGCAGTTACTTTATCCAAAGCAGTCCACCTCCGGCCATACTTACTCCTACTGCAAAGACTCGTGTTACTGCTGATCAATGAGAAAGCGGCTGGTGATGAAGCTCTTTTCACTTTCCCCAGAACATCCACAGATGTTTTGTTATTACGCAAACCTTGATACTTCTTACGAAGTTTGCATACCATAACACGGGATCGTTTTAAACTACTTCTAAGTGCTAGTCTCCTGGGTGTCAGTTCATCTGCCTTGTACCGCAACCTTGAATTGCCTGAAAATGAAATAAATCAGAACCATTAGGTCATGTAGGCTGAGAACTAATTCATTTTAAGTTACATAATGAGACAATTATTTAATCACAACAATCACTCTCTGAAGCCAATTTACCTCTTTTTGGTGTTGAAGAAACAAAACCAATGCTGCCTTCTTGAAAAATGGATTCTGTGAAACCAGTATTATTTACTGCAGAGGACCCTTCAGCCACTTCCTCACTCTCCATACCTCCAACAATCAGCAACTCTGATACAAGGTCAGATTTATCTTCTGGAAGAAAGATAAAACAATGCAATTACCTATGTTGATGCCAATTTTCCCAACCAACCACGATAATTTAAACCACTGAAAATATGTTTCGAGTTAAACAGCTGCCTCTGATCCATTCAAATGATCATGTTATAAACTTAGGTACTCTAGCTTATTGACACATGTGAAATGAAAAATACACTCATAGTGACATCCACTGTGTAAACAATGACCATTTTTAACTGTTAATAGACAAATAGAAGTACTATGTTAAAGTATGGATTACGCACCTTTCGATTCACCATCAGGTTCCTCGATGACCTCAGATCCCACTTCTGAAAAAGTAATAAAAAATTGCTTTAATAAGATTTAAGTACACTTCGAATTAATTGACAACAAAAATACCACAGAGCCACTTTATTCACACTTTTGAATCAGTTACACAAATAGGTATGGGGAAGTTCATTAATAATGCCAACAAAATATGTGGGGGGAGAGGGTCGTCAACAACATCACTTTTTACAGTAATTTTTTAAATCTTAAATTGTTAGCTATCCATGGCCTTCTGTGAGATATTATCTAGAGCCAGCCCTATAAAGTAATTTTTCTCTGAGGGTGAGGGTGGTCAAAATTGTTAAACATAATTATATTAGGTGGGCCACTGAAAGTTTGACACTTGTTGACAAGGGGGGAGGGGGAAGTAAAATTTGCGAAAAAATGGTTGACAAAGAGGGAGGGGGAGGTCAAAATAGTACACATAATTAATGGACGTCCCTAATTTTTAACACAAATTTAATAAGAAATAAAATAGTTTCTGATCCATCCACTATTATTTGCAACCAAACGAAAGAAGGAAATCGTCCATATATAATCCAACGTTAGAAAAAATTGATGGAAGTAAAGAGCACTTAAGGTGTTACACGTATTTCATGAATGAAAAATATATATTATGTCTCACGTAAATACATGTCATATACATTGGTTCATAGCTGAATTCATCCCTCTGAATATTTACAAGCCAAGGGCCATCCAGAGTTGGCGATTTCACGATTTAGTATAAATGTTTACAATATTTTTTTAATTAGATTTAAATAAACGCCCTACCTGGGACAGGAAGATCAACACTGGGACGGATCGTCGTACGTCCGATCTGAAAGTAAACCCATTGATCATTACAAATGGAAAACTAGATACAAGAAAACATACAGGACTCTCAAGGAAATAGGTATTATCAAAATTATACAGTTTTGAGATCTCACCTTCAAAAATTGTAGGCTTGGCTTTCCACACCAGCCTCCCAGAAACAAAAACTGAGAGGCGTCGAAATGTTTTCCGCAAAGCCGGCAACACTTGTATGTACCATTTCTCTGGCTCGAACTACAGTAGGTCAGTTCTATCTGCCCTCTCCAGCCACAACCGACCTTGCTCCGTATCTTTTGGGACGCGATACAAACTTATCCCCCCATCATGTGTTGAATTTTTGCACCCCACGGCACAACACACATAGCCCCCACGACATTTGGACGGCATTCTTGGCAATACCCTCACCACCCGATTGATAGCAATATTGCTTAGAGGTGTAAAAATATAAACGTTTTGTATATAAAAACTCTGTAACTATATAAATATAATCTATGAAAAAAATATACATATAAACACTGTAAATATAATCTATGAAATGTATATTTAAACTCTGAAAATATAATCTATGATATATATAAGCTCAAAAACCTCTAAAATATTCACCAAGCCGGTAAACAACTCGGAAAAATACACCTCTCAAACAATATGGCTACCAACTACTCCACACACGGCCCACGGCTGTCGGTGACCTTACGAGTCAAATGAACTACAATATTCAATGAAACTAATAATAATATGTTTACTATTTCTTAATTACTCAAAAAAATTATATTTATTAAATGTAAAGGAAGCAATCACAAATATGATCAAAAGTTGTCTTCACTAATACTCAACTGACTCTAATATCTTGGGTGTGCAGCGGTTACCCGAAATCCCCCTAAGTGAGAAGACTGTTTGTTTAGACTGTGACGTAGGTATGTCCAAAAATGTTTTATCAACATCTCACGTTTTATCCGTAGTACAGTGGGTACACATCACGTATACTTTTGTCAATCTCTGATGCTCCCTGGTTCAGGTATACGCTAGTTTTTCCCACATTGGAAAATGTTTTTGGCATTAGGTCCCCATAATTCTCTAGATTTTTTAAATCAAGAAAAGTTATCCTGGCAGTGAGTAGTTTTCATGCGAATATTTTAGGTAAGGGAACTTTATAAAGCATATTTTATGTATTTCAGTATTCTTTTTCATACGTGATGGAAATTGATTTTTCATATGTGATCGACTTTTGATACATGAAAAGATTATAAATCGAAAAAAGACGCATTTATTGGAACTGCATGTTAGGTCATTGAAGCTGTTTTAACAACGTCGGATAATGGTCTAAATAAATTATTCTAAAGCAGTTAGTCAAAGAGTATAATTGAAATACGAGCAACACGAAAATAAGAAATTACAATACTAGGTAACATTATTCTCTCTTCCGTGCCATCTTGCATTTTTGTCATTAAAAACTGGTAAAAATGTATTAAGGAAAGCAATATTATTTATTGTTTAGTTCAAATTTTAGCTCTGGAAGGCGATTGTTCTTGTCGGTGAAGTCAATTACTCCACCGCCAACCGTGGTGTGTACAACTAAAATGACGTGAGTGATAAAATATATTTCGTTTTATTTCATTGTTGTCTATTGTGAAAATTTCATGAAAACGAATTAACACATCCATCTTGAAGGAATACATGGTGAGCATTAAGCCATAAAACGGAAGAATATGGAGTACTGTATGCGATCTGGTTTTAATTAAATCTCAATCCTTAGAAATTGAATTCATGGATTCATTCATTGTGTAAATTGCCGCATTTGTAATAATATCTTTTCCTTATAGAGTTGCGATGGAAAAATATCTCCTCTAATAACTGCCAGCGGCTAGTAGAAGACCTAAAACGTTGAATGAAGCTGAAGATGCATCTGTTTAATTTTATTTTCCCGAACGATCACTATCCCGTTCAGGCTTTAGTCTCTTACAGAAACACCATGGATTTTTGAGGAAACTTAAGCGATTTCAAGCTTGTTCGTGGATGAATACTTGGTTTAAACTAGGCCTGATCTTATTGTTAGAATGGAATTCATTTGATTTTTACACGAAATAAATTTTAACAAGTTATACAGATTGCGTCCTTCTACTTAAAACAAATTTTCTCTTCCTCATTGTATTTTATTTTTTTAAACATTGGGTCTTAAAGGAAAATAGCCCGATACGGCCGGCCGTGGCTCAGAATATGAAACCCAGATGTGGCCCAGATATGAAACGCCAGGTCGCGGACTGGCGTTTCATATCTGGTATCCTGAGATGTAGCCTCGTCTGTGTTACCGAGAATCCTGAAAAGCTGTCAAGCAATGGCGTATGTATGAATAAATCCTCATAGACATATACAGGCGCAAGATCTGCTTACACGATTACTTTCTTCATCGCAGCATACGTCCTACCTCTCGTCATTCCGTCCATAAAGCTTATTCTCTTTCTTCCCCTTCCCCGCTTACCCAACATCCTTCCCTCTATCACGGTCTTCAGCATCCATTCGCCCCTACTTTGCCTCCTCCTAATCTCCACCAGCAGTTTCCGCGCCTCACCCACTATGCCAAGTACTTCCTCGTTTGTCCTCCGTTCCGTCCTTCACACTATATCCTTCCTCCTCCACACACATCTCGAACGCCTGTAGTCTATTCTCATCCTCTTTTCTCAGAGTCCACGTTTCTTTCCCCTGCAACGCCGCACTCAATATTTAACTATTTGCCAACATATTCTTCATAATCTTACACAAAGTCCCAGTCATCAACTCCCTCCTATTCTCCTCCTCTACTTTCTGCTGCTAGCGCAATTCTCATTATAGTATCCTTGCTGCTATGCCCATTTTCCTCCAAGGCGCTATCCAAATAATTAAGTTGCTCTGATTGCTCCAGTTTGTGCCCTTTCATTCTATGAATCCCTTCGATTTCTTTGTCATGGAAAAATACTTTGTTTTCTTATGATCAATCTTCATTCCGTATCTCTTGCTTGCTGAATATCTAATGCTTCTACCAATTCCTGTAATCCCTTGGATGACCGACTAATCAACGCCTGTTTTAATTTTAGCTTTTCAGGGTGTTACATGATTTACATCTTTGCTTTCAGTAACACTTGATTGTATTTTAATTAAGCGCGAGATTTCACCGACCCTTCTCCTGGCTTCGTTTGGTAATAATCAACGCCTGATCGTTTGCAAATCTAACCTACTTTATAGGCTGGTCTCCTACTTTGATTTCCACATCTAGATCTCCCCATGCATCTTTTACCATTTCCTCGGCATAAATGTTGAAAATCAAAGGCGAAAACGAGCAGTCTTGTCGTACACCGCGACCTATGACTGCTCACCCTGGTTCTCCTCTCTCACCTGTACCATCTTGGCCATGTATAAGTTTCGAATGAGACTCCTATATCGCCAATTTATCCCTGTAATCAGGGGTATCTTCATTAGTTTTTCCCAATTAACTCTTTCAAACGCCTTATCGAATCCACAGAGCAAGCAAAAAGTCCTGATTATACTCTAGTTCCTTTTCTTCAAGTGTTCTCACTATCGCAATCGTCTCCTTAGTTGCCTTCTCCGGCCTAAACCCAAAATGGTCAACACATTAGTACAACTTTTTCCACGTGTGAAAGTAAACTTACTCTACTATATAGTCTTCGCATTCCGAGGCTTTCTTCGTTTTCGCGATAGGGATCAAAACTTTTCACGAGGTTCTCCATCCACATTCCATCGTAGATTGTAAGAATTAGTTTTGAAAAAGTTCGTCTTCTGTTATTTCATACATTCTTCAGTAATTTCGAAGGAATGTTATCTACTCCCACAGATTTTCTTGCCTCCATCTCTCATTATGTCTTTTCTATTTCGCTGTCTAGTAACCTCGTTCCGAGGTTATCCTTCTCTACTGTTCGTTCCTTCTTTATATAAACTCACTGGTCTATAACGCTGCCGTATAGCTCTTCCACGTATTCCCTCCACCTGTCCTGTATATCTTCCCGTTCGATTACTATCTTTCCTGTTTTATCATGCACTTTAAGTATCGTTTGCCTTCTCTTACAGCTTAATAACATTTTCACCGTAGTTTTTTGCTCACCCACATCCCCCTCTTTGCCTTGATTTTCCATTTCCTCGTGTTTTCCTATTAGTAACGTCCCTGTTTTTATGCTCTCCCATCTTCCCTCAATCGTTTCCATTTTCTTTGCTTCGCCTAGGCTCCTATCCAACAGCTCCTGGTACACCCTTCTTTTCACCCCTCTTATAGCTCCCACGTTCCAACTTTTCCTTCCCCCTACTTCTCCTTAACCTTTTGAATCTAATGCCATATTTCACTAGCACTAAATTATGGTCTGAGTTTCATTGTTTCAAAAAATTTGTCCATAGTTATTCCTACATTTACATCGTCCACGACTTATAAAAAAACCATGGTTGGAAGGAAATTGTTGTAATGTGTATAAAATAATTAACGGTTGGAAAATCGTCTAAACGCTTTTCTCGGAATAGGTATCCTAAGTTTTAATCGTTCGCGAACTTCTTTTGGGCAGGCTTCCGAATCTATGAGCTTCTGTTCATTTACAGCTACGTCTAACTATATTATACGCAATTAGTTGTAAGAGTGCGTGAGAAGGGCGTTATTCTTCTTAAGTCATCCACTGCATGGCAATTAACTCAAAGGAAAAGAAATAGATGTGAGCTTTAATCGACGGGGTATGTTCATATAATGTATGCGACGAAGTATTTAATTTTTCAAATGCTCTTGTATGCCTAACCTCCTGTCAATACTAGTTAATATAACATTATTGCGGAGGTGCTTCTTTATTCGTAGGTCACCACCTAAAGACCCGTTGGTCCAATCATCATGGTAATAGCCATGATCCCTTATCGTGTGCAAAAAGGAAGATATTTTACCTTCATTTTTTTTTCACATCAGTCTCTCTAATATTTTGTTCACAATCAATTCTACCATTGCACGTTGGAGTTCGCGGAATGATTTTAACGGACGGCCTGCATTTTAGCATATAGTCAGTGAACTTTTCTGTCTGAGCTCCTGTTACTGTCAGGAGGAAAGTATACGAGGAAAGGTCGATAGCTCTCCAGCCTGATAATCCAAAGATCGCGAGTTCGAATCCCGTCTTGGTCATGGCTTTTGTTTGTCTTAAACCGATATCTCTCGGTCAAAATTGTTGATGAAAATTGACCAATCAGGTTTGAGTGTCTTGTGACAGGCACATTTTGGATAAAATGTTATATAACTTCTCGAATTCGATTAGTTGATTCATGAATTGGAATCAAATTACATTTTCTTCGAATTCTGTGTATCACACGACTACTCAAACCCGTTTGGACAATCTTTTTTTTTATTTTGACCGTGAGAAATCGGCTTTGGGATTTAGGTATTTTATGTCAGACAAAAAATAATAGTCAGTCAGACAAAAAATAATAGGTGTAATATATTAGCTGTCGAAGGACCTAAAGCCCAGGATTACTTCATCGAGAAACGCCTTTCATTGTTTTCTGTCGTCGTGGGTTTCTTTTGTGTACAGGGGTTATTGGGCTGCGCGTTTGATCGTGGATTCTTCTCAGTGAGGGAAGGGGAGTCTCCGGTGCGTTGAAAGCATTGCGAGCGGGCGTCGAGTCCCTTTGGAGTCGGCGATCTTGATCACAAACACTCAGTAAGAATGGCGAGGAGGCGATTCTTCTCTTGCGCGGGAGTGCAGCTGCGGGCCCTCATTCTGCCTTTCGACGAGGTCTCCACCTGCCGGAAGAGAGGCGAGGAGGAAGAGGGGCGAGCAGAAGGTATTTGCGGGCGCTAATTAGACCAGGTTGGCGGGGGCGGCGAGAGAAAGCCTATTTGCTTTGCCGTAAGCGCGCAGCTCTTGAGCCAATAAGCCCGCGAGCCAAGTGCAGATCGCTCGCGGGCCACTCTCGTTGGTTTGCAAAGCGCCCCCCACCCTCACTGCTATACTTAATGTTTACCAATCCATTTGCGCCGATTCGGGCGTGCACCACCCGCGGATATTCAAAGATCCGTGCACCATTTGCCTCTTTAGCGACGTGATCGTGCGCCCCGATGCATGCCGGTCGATCGAGGACGGTAGCGAGGAGAGGTGCGACAGGCTACTCTCATTCTGTCGTCGTGGTTGATATTTCGGAAGGAGACCGAGTGCTGAGGTTATGTGCGCCGTTTAAGTAGCTAGAGCGAGATAGTTCCCTAGTCATAATGGAGACCATATTCGAATTTTATATTTTTTATTTCAGCGTCTGTAGGAAGTATTAAGTAAATAGTTGTGGTATTAATGGTGCAAAAATATAGTTATATATGACAAAAATTCTCAGTAATTAAATAAATATAACCACATAAGTCTCTAACTTGACTCATTTTTTCAAGATACGGTGAAATCGCCTTCACGATAGAAGGATTTTTGGTATTCTGTAAAAATACTGTGGTGAGTAATTGATTAAATTTTATAAATAGTTAAGAAAACATGCAAACTGCACACCGTTAGTTTTTTGACGAAATCTAGGAGTTAGAAGTTCCTAATTATTTCAATATTCTCCCTCTGGAGCACACAGCCGTAATCTATCCCATGTAAAACAACTTATATTTTTAGGTAAATTGCTAGAAAAGTAGGTCGACAAGGGTTAATATTTTGATACCATTAAAAAGATGGTAGTTTTTTCTCCAAAATGATGTCAAATTCATCAAATTCTAGGTGAATTTATTTATCACTCTAACTACCGTAAGGGGTTGGTGGATTGGATGGTGTACTGTCGGCGCAGAAACTATGTGCAATCGAGTTTGGGTGCAAATAACAAAATAACGAAAAGGTCTACAGAAAAGCTAATCATGCCATAATTTTTCGAGTCCCGCCAGCGGGGTTTTGTTGGAACCGCTCGAAATTATTCCGATCGCGTAACGAAGTAGTCACGTGGCACAGTAACGAAAGGTTCTCGATTTCGGTGTGTTTGAAACATCCAGGTGGGTGACTTGCGCGTTTGATATGTTGATTATTGCGAATCTAATCGAGATATACTCCATCAGTGAAATCGAGATATACTCCCGGTGAAAAAAAACCCGACAGGAAAGGCTGCGTGAGATTTTTAAAAATGGTTTAACCCGTTAACTGTTCCCACCGTCTATTGACGATTTGAACTACGATACTTTTAGGAAAAAGGATTAAATACTTTGCACTATTCCACTGGAGAAATTTGATTTATTGAGTCGACATGTTTCGCTGCACTGCAGCATTATCAGGACTGATACGATAATTTTTCCAACGACAGGAAAACTTTATGGTTTCTTAACTTGCATGCAAGTGTCATGTACGAGTCTCCAAGATGTCTTTGGTCTTTTATTGCCCTTCTCAAGTACACTTTGGTCTCGATTGCCTGGGAAAATGCCGAGAAAAGGCGGTCTCGCAATCGAAGGGAGCAAAGTACTGTGAAGTGCCTCTGGGTGTTTTAAGATCTAGCAGACTGCGCCATTAAAGGGTTAAATGCACCAAATTCTCGAACCCTTCGTGATTGTACCACGTGACTCCGAAGTTGCGTGATCGGAATTATCTCGAACGGTTCAAATACATCTCCCTGGGTGGTTTATTCACCCCTCTACCAGCGTAGGTGTTTTAAGTTTCGTCCGTTGTTGATTGCTGATTCACCCGATGTAGGAGGCCTAATGATCTCTTTCCGGGGGTGAAGAAAATATATAAAATAAACAGTAAAATAAAGCGCTCTTAACCTCAAGCGTACAATTCGTGTATCTCTCCATTTTCCGCCGCCGCGCCGCGTTGGTAGTCTTAGGTTGATGACAGTTTCGCCGGGATTCCACCAGGCTATATTATATTATATATTATTATAGGAAGATATCATCCTAGGCTGATAAGGGAATCAATAGAGATCACCAAAACGCCAAGAAACTTCAACCGGGAAGAAGGATACCATCTGACTAACGCTTGGAAGAGAGTGTTCCAGAAACCGGCCAATCACAGCGCAGCAGTGAGAGAACGAGGGCTATATAAACGCAGCCAAAATGCCGATACTGGCACTTCGACCTGAAGACGCCTGGTGGAATCCCGGCGAAACTGTCGTCAACCTATGACTACCAACGCGGCGCAAACCCGAAAAATGGAGAGATCCACGAATCCAGAACGCCACGGAAAACTACGATCCAACATCAAGCGTACAATGTTCACTCGCCGTCGAGTTTTGTCAAATAAGAACCACTCTCGCCTTGTTAAATTGGCCATTGGGTTGATTAGCGGTCGGCTGATCAGTGGAATATTCTGACTTATAAAAAAATCAGTATAACAAAGGCACATTGATTTTTAGGGCGATCGTTCAATAGGGACTGGAAGCAAGAGAAAAAAATTGAATCTGATTCAGCAACATGGTGAAATGGTGAACAAGCCCACTGCCTGACCCCGGGCTACTCAATTCAAAGAATATAAGCATCACAGTCACTAGCATCTATTGCTATAATCTAACCAGTATTGAAAAGTCGACCCCAAAGGTTATTAATAATTTTGTTTTTCCTTTTTTGCGAAAGAATAATGATTTATAAGACAGATTGCGCCATTGATCTTTCCCAATAATTATTTGGTATCGCATCGAATTGTTAGTGGAAAATTTATCAGAGTGTATTTGAGTATTTTCCCTGTGCAATTGTGTTCATATGCTTTAAATGCTACCCCCAAGGGCCCGTGTCCTGTTTAGATCCAGGTTTAGTATTCGTTTGCCATCAGTTCTCCCCTCTGATTGTGAGCCGAACTAGAGGAGACCACTATAAACTGTGCCCATTTATGTATTTGATTGGGCCAGACAACCACCAGTCCAATCCTTCATTCCAGTGAAGATATTTTATGTCATTCGCCTTTTGTTTCTGCGATTTAGTCTGTCAGAAACTTCGATGCATGGTTGAAGAGTAATAAGGGACTTGATGCCGGTATTAGGCAAAATTGCCAATATTCAGCTACAAATGGTAATATTTTTATTTTCAGTTTAACTCTTGAAACGGTTGTCGCTACATTGTAAGGATTAGTCGATGGCAACCCGCGTGGTATTTCATCAACATGTAATGATACCTTAGAGCTCCTTGACATACCTTGAGAGCTCCTTCGCTCTCTGTTCAACTCTTCTTCATTGGTGCAAGTTCCCATTAGTGTCAATGTGGACAACTGCTTGAAAAAGCTGTCAAAATACCGCTTTGCCTCCTCCTATTTTTGTTGTCTTCTCTGGTTACGAAACGGGTTATTAAGCGTTTTTTGTGCTACCCGAGTAGTTCAAAAGTAATCTCGAGCTCTCCATTATTAAAACGCTTTTATTAAGGAGTAAAAACTCTTTTTGCGAACGCAGATAACATTATAATGACTCTGCTGCTCGTGAATTATTCACCGTGCGTGATCATATTTCTTGCGTGGAAACTACTTGCGTTATCTGGCTCCCCGACGGATTGGCGTCTCGTCCGGTGCTCATGTGCATTCGAGGTTTCGCAGTTCGTATCCCCCTGTTTAATTACGCTTGTTAGTGCAAACAGTCCCAGAGTACCTATCGTGCCTCCATCCGCTGCGGCAAGCGTCATTGGGCTCTGATGGAAGAACAAACCGTTTTAGCAGTTACCTCCCCCGAAACCTCGACTCATTAATCAAGACGTTAATGACTCAATTGTTTTTGATTCTCTTTTTATCGTTCTGCTATCCAATTTCCATCCTCTTTATAACTGTCTTGTATTTAATACCGCGAAGTGAGATTGAGTTGTATAGTAAAACACTGCTAGGTGATCTTTTGAATCATAATTTTTTGATCAAATTTCAGTATTTTCAGCGTATTTTTGTGTATTTTTTAAAAAAGTTTTTTTTGTTAAAGCAAATAATATTTAAAATTATTTATCTCGCATCGAAATCAATGCATGTTATTTTTATGAACGTAATTAGCCAAACATTAGCTAACTTATTTCCTGTTAGTGTGATCATTTGAGGGTGTGTATTTTTTATGCGTTGGAAGCGCTTAAGTGAATTTAATTGGTTGTTCTAGAGCCGGAAATAATGTTTTCCAATCAGAATTACTTGAGGTGGTATATAATGACAACCGGATGTTTCCCACGTATTACGCTTGCGTTACTCTGGAAAAAAATAGTGACTATCAAGCATCTCTAATGCAGGACGGTGTCATTAATTGTTCTAGAAACATTCTCTACTGCATTGGAACGTGAGAAAATGAAGTTGCGCGATGCTTGTTTGGGAAAAAGTTTAGAAAGTTAAGGAACTTCTGTTTTATTAACAATCACAGGTATCCTGTTATAGACTAAATCGATTTCAGTTTTTGCGGGCATGTGGCCCTCATGAGGTATTTCAGGCAAAAGCTCAAAGGAGCGGAACAAAGCAATTCGTTTTTTCATGTGTTCAGTCGTTGCGTTGTGTTGTATAAAATACGTACATAGAGGAAAAATTCAAATTCAACGAAAGGCTTTCTTTCTAAAGTTTGGCGCAAGATACTTATTATAGAGTGGAAAACTTAATTATGTTGAGTGACTATGTCCACCAGCTATTATTCACCTTTTAACTTCAAAAGAAGCTGACGGGAACTACATTCAGCACAGGGAAATATCTCATCCACCCTACGCCATGAATTTCATACCCTATTGGTCTGAAGTAGTACTTGAAGTAGGATCGGTTGCTTTCCCGGTATATTTGCTTGGAGACTACTGGGTACCCTCCGCGTTGGGAGCTACATTTCTTTCGACGGTCGACCCTTTAAACTTCGGAAGAAATGGAATTCCTAACCTGTTGGAGATCCCGAGAATGCATGGTCAAGTCTACTACCCTCACCGATTAAAGCTGACTTTCCGGTCGAAGAAAGGTGGGATTAGTGCATACAATCGGAGGGACACCAGGTCAATGTGGTGTCTCGCAGTGGCTTCCCGTCTCGAGAGCCTGGGTTCGAGTACTTGTGGAGATTTTAAAAAGTGGGATCATGGTTACTACTAGGAAAGTATTACAAGTACAGTTTTCCGCCTATACAATGGGAAGTTTTATTATGGATCCCTTTTGCTTTAAGTGCTTTATTTAGGGTAGGCCAATTCTGACGCCGGGTTTTTCTCCACCCTTCCTCACTTTCCAAATAATCCTTCCCTTACCAGACTGCCCACTGGTCCTTAAATGGCTCAGATGTCCCCATTGGTCGGTCGCCTCCCCGGATAACCATCATCGTCATCGTCATCATCTGAGTAATCTACCGGTTAGAGATAGGTTATGATGAAAGTCAGAGAATATCCAACAGACTCTCTTACACGTGCAGTGCCCTATCCACTTACCTCTAGTATTTATTTCTTCAGCTCAGCCTACCTTTCTTCATCCCGTCCATAAAACCTATTCTCTTTCTTCCCCTTCACCGCTGGCCCAACATCCTTCCCTCTATCACGGCCTTCAGCAAACCATCGCCCCTCATTATCGCTTCCAGCCTCCTACCCTGCCTTCCCCTAATCTCATCCACAAGTTTCCTCTCCTCACCAACCATGTGAAGCACTTCCTGATTTGTCTTCCTTTCCGTCCACCGCACCTTTTCCATCCTCCTCCACACCCACGTCTCGAAGGCCTTCAGCCTATTTGCGTCTTCCTTTCTCATGGTCCACGTTTCTGCCTCATACAACGCAACCAACTTAAAACCCGTGCATGTGGCGTTCGGTATTTAGAATTGTCGTTGAATCTCGTCTATTTTTCCATTCCAGGCGAGTACGTGTTCCAGGAGGATGCGCCCGATGACCCGGAGGGGACCTCTGTGGGCGGCTGCGACGAGGAGCCTTCGTCGTCCGGCGGCAGTCCTTTGGTCGCCTCGGCGCCGGAGGAACAACCACCACAGCCTTTAGAGGAGGAGGAGGAGGGCGAGGAAGTCGTCCCTGAGGACGAGGACGCGGTGCCCTGCGTTGGAGTCGAAGGGCCGCAGCCAGGAGAGGACGACGAAGAGGTGGTCCCCGGGCTCTCACTGTCCGCATTCTCCCTCGAGGAAGCGCTGCAATTCGTGGGCATCGACGAGGACGAAGACGACGTCAAGGCCAAAGCCGTCGTGTCGCCTGAGGTGAGGGGACGGCGACCGAGTCGTCTGGAAAAAAATAATAATATGTACAAAAAATACTTTAAAAAAACCACGCATATATTATCGTTTATATTAAATATATAAGAAAAAGCGGCCACGCTTCTATTTTCCGAGTGATGAAAAAAAATATTGTTTTACTTTTTAGTACACTTGAATATTAGCGTGGTATTTTTAAAACTAATTTTTTTACGTATTACTGTTTTGTATTTTTTAGTATTTATATTAATTGTGCAACTGTTCTTTGAAATTTAAATTATTAGCATTTCTTCTCGCTATAAATCTTCTACTAGCGCCATTTATTGGCAAAAGACTTTTTTCCATATAAAATATAAGCCATTTAATTTTAGTAGATTAACTTGGTATGTAGTGAATTTAATGACTGATTCATGTATTGTCATCAAGATTAAGTCAGTGTGCCAAATTTCAGCTCGATTGAACATTGGGAAGTGGGTTAGATTTCGATTACAAGATTCCATCCAGACAAACCAACAAACAAACAGGTGAAATTAAAATAAGCGTGGCTAAAAATAAAAGTAGCAAAACGGAGAAAATTCCTCGTCAAATACTATGCTTGAAAACTGTATATGGCTTATGGCCGAAGCTATGACCGTTGTGGGACCACCAATTTAGCCATATTTTGGCGAGGGACGCTGTTGAGGTATCTGAAAACTGGAGTTTTGTTTACTAATATCATTATCAAGAGGTATGAAATGTTAAATTCTAAATTTGTTATCTTTGTCTAGGAAATATATAATTGTTAGTCCTCTATGGTTTCATCCTTGTGACCGTGTCGATTAAGTGATGAGACGCCGCTTTTTCCTCGTTAAATTATAGTTTTGAAAATTCATTTTAGTGAAAAAGCAGTAAAACAATCTTGAAAAATAATGGAATATAATGGAAGTTGAAAACAGGGTCCTAAATGTGACCAATGTTGGACACCTATTGCTTCTCTGACTTTATTGAACGAGAATGATTTCTTGCCGGTGATAATGTTTTGCTGAGATGTTTGGCTATCAACTTAGGCAACATTAATTTTGGTCCATATTTACTTAGGTTTATACATCTGTGGAGAATGGCATCAAAATATTCTTGAGGCAAAATGTTGAGTTCATGTTTTTTTTATTTTTCAGTCGTTCATTTTTAAGCATCATTAATGTTACTATAGGTGGTAACAGCGATGGTAAAACTGTATTTTTTAACTCTCGAAGGTATTAGTAAGTACACTAAAGAGAAATTCTGTGATAAGAGCACTACGTGACTTGAAATTTATGTCGTAGCGTCTATACAACTAACAATCTTTAAACTGATAAAAAAAGTCCTGAGTGATCGAGTATTTTGGGACTGTGATATCCTTTGTATAATTGTTTTGTATACTTATAAGGGAATAATAATAGTATATGCGTTGAGGTCGTGCTTCATTCCTTAATCCCTGAAAATGCGGCCTTTTTTTAATTGTCGTCCTAGAAAGCTACCTAAAGTCGTGCAAGAGACCGTTATGATGTTTTTTAGAGTTACAGCCTAAAGAACCTATTGTTTAATTATTA